>JABWDB010000063.1:0-1372500 GCA_019614645.1 Stratiolaelaps scimitus | reverse complement strand
AAGCTTCTTTTCCTCAAAATTGTTTGTTCTCAAAACAAAAAGCGAAGCGCCATTTACATATACCAGTGTTTCGTTTTCCTTCGAGCTGATTAATCCAATGAACATTTGATTAATTACGAAGTGTTTTGTTTATGCCACATTAGGCCAACTTAACTGAACTGAACAATGTATATAGTTGGCGAGTAATGGAATTAGGCAAAGTGATATATATATATATATATATATATATACATTCGGCCATTAGAAGCAAATTGGTCTACAATATGAGCAGCATAGCTGACCAGCTCTGTAGACGTCCGTGATGGAGGCGAAAGCTGAACCCACAGCTAGAAGACCCCTCTGAAAAGCTGAGGTAGGATAATGACCCGGGTAGAGGGGCATATGATTTGCATTCGGCATCGAAGGATCCTCGTATTCATATTCAATCCAGCGAACATCGTTGGCCGCCTCTGAAAAGGCAATCCGAGCAGTTCAATTAATCTCAAATAGAAAATGCTCATCAAAATAGATGTACATAGAACTTATCGATATACGCTGCATGCCATTTGGGCATAACGTAAAAAAAATCCATAATGAAATTCATTTCTATTACAATAAAAACGAACGGCGTCTGAAGTTATGTATTACTATCGAAGTAATAATAGCAGGTGCTTCATTTTCATGCAGTTGAAAAACGATTGTGACTTCCGTCGTCGTCATATTTGAATAATTGGGGGCAATTTTAAATATACAATAACTAAAGAAGTAGTTGGGGCAGGGTGTCAGGCCGTCACGGTCCCTAGGGAGGCGATGGCAGTGCCTCTCTGCATCACACCGAGAGAAAGACGCTGCAGCACGGAGGATCCCGCGCGCTTATTCCGGTGGCGCGGATCAACCTGTGGTGGACTCCTTCGAGGAGGAAGTTAGCAGTGAGGAGTTCGCATATATATATATATATATAGATCTGGGAAACTTGCCGAACGAGAATTGGTGGCATCTCCTTCCACCGATTCTGCTCACAAACCCCGCGCATTAAAACAGTAAGAAATACAATAAGGCACCTGTATCGATAGGGGCACTCACCGGCCGTTTCGTTTATTGTATCGATGTTTTCAAATCTCTGACCACCTGGGGGAGCCCGCCCCGCGGTAGTGGAAGCCGCAAACCGCCTACTCAACTGAGTCAAGGCTGGCATACGCAAACAACTCACCAGGTTCGCCGCCATTATTTACGATAAAAACACAACGACCCGACTTAAATGGGCACCATAAGAGAAACCATCAGAAAGAATCGCCTAACGGCATAAGGTAGGTCTCACAGTAGCAAGCGCGCACATAAGCAGAACAATAAATATCGATCATAAACTATATTGCTGCGCGACAAAGAACGCATCCACACTGCAGATGCGCATCGTCGTCATAAATCGAATGTTTTCGTAAAGGCGCCGGCTGTCAGCTGATCGCAAAATTCCGGCTCCCCGATAGATAAGGGGATGGTGGGGAGAACCGACCCCAGCAAACGGGCGAAGGCCGGGTTATAGAAGCTGTCGCGGAGTTGGCGGACGAATTCAAATTATTTGCTGGATGGTATTAGAAATACCTGCCACGCGTGTATTTTTATTTATTGCTACAATCTATCACACTGGCCTGTGTACTGTTATGACGGGGCCGACGGAGGCGGCACGAAGCAGCAGCATAGCGTAGATATAATGGATGTTCATGATAATTAGGGCTGTCTTTCATCCGAATCGTACACGCTTACACCCAGCATGCACAACCTCAGAGGCGTCATATCATGGTTTACGTCCACTGCCCAGCTCTGTCGAGTAGCAGGTCTCGGATCACTGACGCCTCTTCGGTGTTCACCGACGACGAAATCCAGCGCTCATCCCATGCTCATCACTGACAGATTATAAACCAAATAATGAACATACACGACATATAGCCTACGAGTTTTAGACAGTGCTTGCCCTTAAGTGCCATTTTTAGTGCAAATAGGAATTAAAAACCTCGCCGTGGAAGTTTCTGTTGTAACATCGAGACGATACGAGCCACGTACCGTATCTCAAACTAAATTAATGTGACTGTGTTATGAACTGAAAACAGCTCTGGTTTGAAACACGGCAGTGATCATTAGTTCACTCTTCAATCACGCATACGTGCATCGAGTTAACCTCACGAAGTTCTGATTTGATTTTGTAAATGTCTCTTGTTGATGCCAAGAGAAAGAAATCACCAAACTGTGTTCAACGAACTTCTCTAGTCCACTTTACCCCCGCCGGCTCACGGGCATACTCACTAATACACCCAAATGTTGTCTGGCCACATTGTCCGGGTACAATTGTTTGGGCACAACTCTTGTGGCCCTTCATGTTCCAATGAAAAACAGTAATAATAATGATAAAACTCTAACTCTGAAGTCTCTCCGCTGCTTGTTCTCCACCTCCCGACGATTCATTTCGTCATTGTAGTTTGTGTCTAGGAAACACACGCATGTGTCTGGAAGACGTGGCTCTTTCTCATTACGAATTTAGGTAACCTGCTTCTCTAGACACCTACACCGTCTCCCAGACATGAACTAAAAACGACGAAGAGGTCAGTGGGGAGATAAGCAACAACGGTCTCATAAAATAGGCAGGGTGGGGTAGTGCGATCTTCAAACACCTGTAGCGTTGAATAATTGAAGAATAAACAACTGATCGCTTCAAACCAAAGCTGCGCATAATCTTTTGATGGTACCTCAGTGAGTTTTTCGGGCGTCTCGTCCGCGCTGTGTTTTCTTATCTACTCGATATTGAATGGGCGAATGAGCATTTTGTTGCTCGGTATGGGATTACTGCTACCGGTGCAGACACCGTAGTCGGATGGCTGTTCCTCTATTTCACAACCCCACCTCCTTGTTCCTACCCCGTATAGGTATTGTTCATCGAAGGCCCGTTGACTCGACACCCCTCTACAGCATCCTGTCCCCTATTACAAATGCTTCCTTCTCGTATGCTGTCTGTTCCGCTTTGCAATAAGGTCCGTCCTTGTAGGAGAGACTCGCTGGTGAGTTGTCCCCTTCGTCAGGCATTGACAGTGGTTGTAGAGGCGGAATCGTTGAGTCGCGGATATAGCTGCATTGATTCCTTCCGTTTTCATAAGCGTTGCTTTAATAATCTGCGTTCGTCTTCCCGCAAGGTCAGTCGCTCACGAATTTTGACTATCTCTTTCCTCGCTTACGAGGTCACATTCACCAGGGCCGGCGCAGAACAGCCCGGTGTAGTCGTCAGGCGTTATATTCCCCTCCCGTTTCTGATACAACTTGTGACCGAGTTCTTGGAAACCGAGCTCAGAAGCCTATGGAAAAGACGACTCGACTAGCTAATTCGGGCGCGATGCTTCATATCTCCCGACTGATTTCTTCGACGTTTTAGCTTGTGGCTGGGAGACGATGCACGTTTCCAAAGATCTATATTACTTAACTTCGAAAGTAGGCTATAAAAGCATTTCTACGTTACATGTTCGATACGCGGAGTAAGTTGTGAATGAACGTTGGAGTTAGATAGCTTACCTTGTGGTCTACCTTATCGACTACCTTGAGTGCGAACGAACAAAAGAATAAATCAAATTGTGAATTGGACGTCTATAAACGTTTTAAATGGGGGTGTTCTAACCTGAGAGTGCTATACTTTAAAGCGATTCTCTGACGTCGGACGCTCTCTGGTGTTATGTTCCCTCTGCGAAGATTAATACGGAACATTTCAATAAGTACTTCTGCTGAACAACTGAGCACCATGTGTGATGTATATCTTATTTACTAATTTTGTGCTTGTTTTAAGGTATATATTACTATATTTCATAATTTCACCGGAAAACCCTTAATAAAGAGAAAATAAATTAATGTCTTCATTGTTGTTTCTCCTGTTGTATCATACGTTTGGTCGCGCGCTCGAGTGTATTGCGGATTCTCTCTTTAAAAATATATCTTTTAATAATTGATCCGTACCCTTTCAGCGGAGGTTAATTAACTTATAAAACAGTAGATTCTGATTACTGATATAGTAGGTGAGATACTAGCGCATTGTTCTTATTAGGTAACTTCTATCGTTCCAAACCAACTAGGGGTGGGGGGGAACACGGGTTTTAGTGAGTTTAAAAGTCTCACACTAGGTGACAAGAGGCTGTTCTGTCACGCATGTGCATTACGCGTTCCCAAGACCCCCCATAACAAAAAAAAAAAAAAAAAGTAACTTCTATCAATAATCAAAGCTGCGCATAGAAGCTTGTGATAGAGAAGGAATACATAGTCTAATTGTTCCCCCCATTAGTGGGATTTGCGGAGAGCTTAACTAACCATGGTGAAGTGCGGCTGATCTGCTGTTTTACAACGGAGATGCGCTCATGTAGCGCGAAGACAACAGGAGTTATATTGTTTGCAATTAATAAGGCAACGTTTTCTCTATCGGGATAATTTACAAATTGTCGTCTTGCTCATTTTTTCAAGCAGGCAGCTGCTAGATTGCAATGCCAATGTGCAGATCGAAATGTAAGAATCGTGGGCACTGATTCGATAGAAGTCTCGTGTACTTCTCTTGAGTCGCGCACCTTCCAACCCCGATGGATCTCTTCTCCGGCCAAGTGGTATGGCGGCCGCTGGCGCCAGAGACATACAAATATTTTCATTCCGTAGCAGAAGGATTTGACTGCACGAAGACAGCGAACAAGTGCGCATCTGATTGGGAAGTTTGGTAAATCGCTGGGTTCTTAGCCTGTCTATTGACTGGGAGGTCTCGTCGTTTTCTCAGGATGTCACCGAGAACGAGACGGCATAATTCTCTCCGATCGAGAACCAACCTGAATGTCTCCAAGTCACAAGGAGCCTCGTACAGTGCTACCAGGTCCCTTGGACAGTGTCGGAGCTTATTCGGACGACGGATGAAAAAGCAAATAGCTACTAAACGGCGCAATTGGACTGCAACACGGACCCTAACGCATGAGAAAATGGCCAACAGTAATCGTGTAGATGGAAAGGTTCAAACGGCGCCGTCGTCGCAACGAGTTCGGCCATCGAATATTAATAATACCTTGTCTCCATCAAACATTGGCAGGTTGTTCTCCTCCGACGGTAGTGAAGGAGCAGATTCTGTCGTGGACTCATCGATGACTAAGTCTATGGACAACGAACAATCTGGCCAATTTGACACTGTGACGATGCCTAGTGAACAAATACTCGATCGAACAGTGCAGTCGATAATAGCATGTTATGAAGAGGAAAGATGCCCAGAGTCATGGGTAAGTGATTCGAAAGGTGCAGGGAATGTGAGCTCGGAAGGGCATTTGGAACAACCTCAATCAGGAACGATAAATATTGGTAGTAAGAATTTTATGCATGAACTGTGCACTGATTTTTGGTGTTTGTGTGAAGTAGTTGTGGAATTATCAGCTTCGTATGTCGCCACTATCGATTTGGTGATTGTAAGATTCGAAAGCTGGCGAACCTATTTTCTTTCACGAAAGTGCGAGGTATTAATCTGGTCGACAAGCTGTAAACGAAAACCAATCTTACAAAATTCGTACTTAAGCTATGGCAATGATCTCGCAGAGTCAAAGGGAGATTTTTTAATCGAGTTTAGATGCTTATCCGAATGATATTGGTACGAGAAATGTCAGGAGTCCAAATCCAAATCTCCTGATGCTACGGCTGTGTTTGTAAAGTGATCAGGAGAAAGCTCGCCTGCGCATGTGTCTGCTAGATGCAACAGCACTCCGAAGTGGCGACGGAGCAGACGACAAGCAGACGATATTAAAATCGAGGTAGACGATGTGCTCGACATATTTGGGACTAAGGGCCTGCCGGTGAAAGCCATTCACGATGCTTGCCTTCATGTTGTAGTGATTGGAAACTATCAATGCTAAGTAGCATTGTACAGGGGGAGAAGCTCAAAAGTTTACTTAGTAGGCCAACACGCATGTCTACAGTTAGGAATAAAGTGGGGGAAGGGGGGGGGGGGAGAAAGTCGCGTCATACGTGCAGCGTTCACAGTCGGCTTACTGAACCTGAAATTGGGCGTTCTAGTGGAGTTATACACATATACTACTCATACCCATCCGACTTTTGGGACTCTAGCTACTTGTTCATCCGTTGGCATAATGACGGGCCACCGGTTGTCACGGCACACTTGAGCGAATTAGCACAAACTTTTCGGCGTAGTCAAAAGTCGGGATATTAAGTAGTCTGTATCTCGACATTTTCTAAAGCATGTTTTCTAGGCGTTGTGTAGTACTAATTGTGTGGTTCGTATATTTCAATTGCGGAGATTTTAGGAAGGGGTCACCAAGCTGGTTTATGTAAGATTCGCCCCATGCCAGTACTGTGATCTCTGCGGGTCATCATTCGTGCTGCGTGCCACCGAAGTGGAGAAACACATTAAGAAGTTGCATCCACAGCTCGTGGAAACAATCGATCTCCCTCGAAAGGTACACAGATGACACACGATTGGTTTTATTCGATTATGGTGTAATATTGGCATGAAGTATTTGAGGTGATACCTCGTCGTGGAAGCTCAATGCGTCGAGAATTCGCTTCATCATCGAGTGTAACGTGATTTAATATCAAACATATATTTAATATCCCTCTGTGTGTGTATAAAATTTAAAGAGATTAGAAGATTATTCCATTCTAATATTTTCGAGTTCAGTCGACAGTTGTTTCGTATTGAAACCTTTTGTCGACAATTGTAACTGTGCGATAAGTCTATTTTTTCAAACGGAATGAGAAGTCGTTTGAGAAAATCCTATTTTTCAAAGGATTTTCTCAAACGACTTCTCATTTGCATTTAGGCCTTGTTGCCGCGAGGGATCATGTATCCTGTCGGGACCTTCGAGATGCCTGGCAACACGTTCTCCATTGGTCCATATGCCGCGCTCACATTTATGTGCCTTCAAGAACCGCGCCAGCTGTTCTCGCAATGTCTGCGCGAGCTCGTTTTGCTGAACCGTTTCAACGGCCGGCGTTACCGAGTATTTCCTAAGGTTGCACCGCTTCCCTCGTTCGAGGTCCCTGCGGGCGGGTTCCGGAAGCACCTGTCACGGAATAGACACTCAACCGGCTATTGGCCGAGAGGAAAGGACTCGGATCTTGAGACGCTGCTTGACGTTTTCCACCAGGTCGGCTACAAAGATGCATTCATGTCAGGAGCGGTAAGTTGAATCCGGACAACGATTCGATCGAGTGGCACGAATGACATGTTACGTGAGTTGCTTTTAAATATAATAGTTTATCCTCTCGTAATAGGTAATAGTCAAAATCGCGTCTGCTCAACTTCTGAGTGAAATGAAATGAGAAAGCCGCCCGGCCTCCTTAAACCTAAATTTGTTTTACCGTTGCAGATGTCCGTACTGACCGAGTACAAGGCGCAGCGTGTTGAGGCCTTCCCATCGGAGGTCGTTGACTGCCGCGTGTGCGGCGAGACCGTTCTGCTTCATCCCCTCGAGGTGATCTTCCATCTGTCCGTACACGGCCTGCCACTAGAAACGCTCTTCGGACCGGGAGCCAACGTCGACTGGCGTAACCTTGAGTGCGTCGCATGCTTCGATAGCAAACGTCTCAAGAAATTAAGCAACCTGGACATGGTCGGTTTGCTCCGCCATCTCAAGCAGTGTCCGATGCGAAATAAACTCTTCTCTCGAGGGGCCTACCCTCTCTGCTTGTTCGAGCATGCAATAGCGTCAGCCAGCAGGCTAAACCAAAGTAACGGTGACTCCCTCCGGGTTGCTGGAAAAGACGAGTTAGCTAACATTCTTCATAGCATACCACATGTTCCAGGTTGGTGTATAGGCAGAAACGACACTGAAGGAGCCAGCCAAAACCAGGATGTGTGGTCCGAGCATTCATACGCCCGTTGCGAATGTGCTGCCGAACTCAAGTTGAGTCTGTGCGAGTTCCCTCGAGTTGTTTTAGACGAGGATGCTTCATTAGACTCTCGGAGCGTTGAGAATAGCAGGACCCAATGCGAGGAGGCCTTTGTCAAGGTCGAGCGAGTTTATGATGAATATGAGCCCAATGATGGAGAAATGTGCAACAAAGAAATGGATTTTGTACAGTTGCAAGCGTACTCGGTAAAGTCTCAGGGGTCCGTCTATGACGATGTGAATAGCGAGGATAGTTCCCCAGAACGAGCGGCTAAGTGGTTTATTCCATTTAGATTTATTGCTGAAGCACTACGTTCTCCAAAAGGCTATCTAGAAGCAATTGTGTAATTTTTGTTACAATTAAGATTTGTTATTAAGGTCTGCCCTGGTGCCACGAGAAATCGATAAATTGATCATCATAGTACTGCGGGTTGGTTTCGATAAGGCGGATGAGGAAGTCGGCGTCGGTCACTGTGTAAGATAGCTAACAAGTTTTGTATAGGACCTATTCTTATGGCAGTCGAAGTTTGAATTGTATATTATGTGTGTGTATCATATATATAATTATAGATCAGCGAAGCGATCGCCCAATCCAATCGCAATCTCATTGTACATAACTATAGTTAAGATTGAGAAGTATTCAATTCAATTTCAATTGAATGAATTTTTCTATGTGATAAAAACCTTGGATGAATCCTGTAACAACCGCGTTATTATTTCAAGTTCTGACTGGCCGTACGAAAATGCCGTCGCATTGGAACCGACGGTAAAAGATGAGCAGCAAAAACTTGTGTCGGACCCTCAAAGAAAAGTTGCGCTATTTGCGTATGATTCAAGACAACTCATTCCACGAATCTTTTCGGTGATAATTAGCAACCTGCCGAGCGAGATTAAGAAGCGTTACAAATCAAGCCCCTCCTATACGCCGATGATCTCGTCCTTTACACCATGAGCCGACATCATCTCCGACAGGCCCCGGTCACCTTCAGAGGGTATGTTATAGAGTTAGGCCTTGAGTGGACTTACGGAAAACCAAGGTGAGGAAGTGCCGCCGTGGGGTGCCTGTGGCTACCACAGATTTACTCCCGTTAGGACTCAGGATTATCCAACATACGTTCAAATTCAAATTCAAATTCAAACAAATGTTTATTGACGGAACTGCTATATACATGCGTTAGATTCCTTCACTAATTTACGTTGATACTCAGGGAACGATACTTGGGTGACCACATTATCTAAAGGAATCAGAAGGAGCTAATAGCAGTCGAAACGATAGATAACCTGTGGAAACTTTTCTCAAAACTTCGCTGGCCCTATTTGACTTACGAGTGTCCACCTGTGCTTCATATTGGAGACAGATGATATTGGAACACCTCACAGCCAAGCAACTTATCGAGCTCGGCCTCGTAAAGATAACTTTACTCAAGCGGGTTCTGGATTTGTATGTGTTGGCGAGAAACACAGTTATGCCATCTAACCAAACGACAATGTAATAGATTCGTGAATAGGTGCGATTATAGACTTGCGCGGTCTCACTTTCCCCATATGCTCTAAAACTACTGCTTCGTTGAGTTAATTTTTTTCACACATGAAGCTTCGTTTGCGGCGGGCCCACAGCCCTTCTTCGATCAGATATTTCTCAGTACTTATACGTACAGGAGCAAGAGCCCCTTCAAAGCGAAGTTTAAGGGCTGGAGGAAAGTATAGTGCCCTGTGGACCTAGACCAACCGTCGACTCGGTCAAGCTCCTCCGGAATCTTCAGTCTCACCAGTGGTGCGGGCCATTTTTAACCTCCTGCCGCAAAGGCTTCAAAAGCAAACAAAAAGCGTTCGTCAAGAGCAGAATAGCAAGGCGATGCACTAGCAGGCTCTGTAACTCTCGGACGAAGGCTCGTGGGATCATTTTGACGCAGGCAGGCATAGTACTTTCGCTGTGGGAGCGGACTGATTCCACTAGAACAAATATAACGAGTTGCTGGGAACATAGATTGATGAGTTCCAACATGAGAGTGTAATCATTGTTGCGGGACGGTTTTGGCTATAAATACACCTGTGACAAAAGGCCTGTGACATCCCCAGATGAACTGAATGCACACTAAGTATCACTGATGTAGTATCACATATGTTATTCTTCTCCATTGTTTTATTTGCATTTATTTTTATCTACTACTGGCTATAACTCGTTATTGTTTCTCTATGCTACGCTCGGTACGAAGTCTTGACCAGTAGACAATTCGTCAACAATATGTGAAGGCGGTGTCAAGATGGTGGGGGGGGGGGTATAACTGATTATACTGACTTTAAGCACAAGTGCTTGTGCTGTCAGTGCAAAATGCCAATTTTTTACGATGAGCTATTGGGCTTCGGCGGTAGCGGGGCTCCTCTCAACATTCGGTGTGGCCTGTTCCGAGCTGCCTGTCGTCAGTTCAGGCCCACTATCCTGGTTTTCAGCTTCATCGACACGAGCTAAGAGCCCTTCGGCGCCATCTAGCAGAACCGTATCTCCAGTGCGGAACACCTGCAGCGATATATATATATATATATATATATATATATATATATATATATATATATATATATATATATATATATATATATATATATATATATATATAATGTATATATATACTGTTAGCACAGCCACGTTTTGCTTTTAGATACCTTAGCAAGACGGGTCAGCTCCATTAGAGCCTTAGATACCCGAAGGCCTTTGTCTATTGGGCACAGAGTTAAGACGATTTCATTTTGATGTAAATGTCTGTGGAATGGGAACTCACACGAGGGGCTAGTGTACATAATTCAACACTTCTCGAACGTTGTATAAAGAAAAGTTATATTATTCTTGTTGCTATATCAAGAAACAATTTAGATAGAGTGAATGCTTAAATAGAATAATTCGAATCACTATTCTGTCGTTACGAGATGCTTTCATTTCGTCAACTGAAGAAATCGTAAATATAATATCATCAATTGAGATTCACCAAAAACCGAGCTGGATGCGTTCGAGGACATTCAAGGCCTCGTATAAGCCCCCTGAAAATTCATTCAGCTATAATCATGCAATCGTTTGACGAAATCGAGTCACCTGACTGGCACCGATGAGTCCTACAACACATGGAAGGCCGTACTCGCGGGCCACCACAGCCCCGTGCGACATGAGCCCTCCAAGTTCGGTGACGACACCGCCGAGCAACGGGAAGTACGGGCTCCAGCCGATATCTGTGGCGTACGTAATGAGCACCTCGCCACGCTGCACGAAAATGCGCATATGATGCCGTTAAACATAAAATGTTTGCTTAGATACAAGCACTCGTTGAAGTGCACGACGCCAAGTGCAGCATATAGCATTTATTGCGTGGCAATTGCAGGTAAATATATCATTAATGGACAGAACTTCGAGGCTACAAACCTGGATGGTGTGTGCGTCTTCCAGCTTGGTAATGACTCTTGCCCTGGCCTGAATCCTTCCAGCACTGATAGGGAAGCCTTTCATTTGTACTACGTCTCCTTCAAAGGTTGGAGTCTCCGGTGAAATCTGCAAACCACAAGTATGAGCAAAACATAAATATTACCACGTTCATAGAATACAGCGGAAACCAGAATATGGGCATATATTAAGCTAGTGCATTGGACCAAGTCAGTGATGGTAATGGCAGACTTGAATCTAGCACAGGCGGCCATTCGCGATACTCGCGACTTCAATATTGTCCCAAAGGCCGCGCGCGTTCCCTGGACGCGGTGGCTCTCACAGACGTCCTCCGGGTCGTCCACGTTAAGAACGACGTTCCTTCCGGCCTCACGGGCCAAACGGCTGCGCGCATTGTATCGCAAAAAACTCTTCGATGGTGACATCTCCGGCGCTGCCCGAGTCCTGTGCTCTACCGACTCTGTCACAGACTCTCTCTCGAGGCCCTGCACGCCCTCGGAGCGAAGCACCCCCACGCCCCCTGGTCTACGCTTTCTCCGAACGTCCCCCATTGATTGACATGGCCCCAACAGTAGCTGATGAGGTTCTCGCGTCCGTTACCTCTTTCCCTCCAAGCTCGTCTGCTGGCCTCGATGGCCTTCGGCCGCGTTATCTCAGAGACCTGCTCTACTCGGCGCTTGGAGCCGTCGTCACCACCCTCTTCAAGGCCGTCTGGGACCGAGACCGCTGCATAGGCGGCGCTCGTTTCCATCCACGCTTACCCGGCCGCGGCCCTGGTCAAACTCGATCTCCGCAAAGCTTTTAACACAGTCCGCCGGGATCTCGTTCTGCGTGTAGTCGCCGACCTCATCCCGGCCTCTTCCCTGAGTTGACCTGGCCTCCGCTGCCCTTCCCATTTGATCTTGGGCTACGCCGTAATCAGCTCCAAGTGCGGGGTTCAGCAGGGGGACCCGCCGACCCGGTCCTCTTCTGTTTAGCCCATCGGCCCCTCGTTGCGTCCCTCTGGGTCCCCTTCCAGCTCTGCTAGATGCGCTGACGGGCAATCCGGCGACCGTCGCCGACATCCAGCGAGTACTAGACTACGAGGGGCTAGGTGCGAGATCTAGACTCAATACCACGAAGCGCGAGATCTTCTCCTTGGCGCTCCACCCAGACCTCTAGGGATGCCGTCTTACTCCGAGGCCGTCCCTCGAGCTCGTCGGTGCCCCTGTTACGAACGAGACCACCCGGTCCCTCCTTGACCCTTGTTTCGAAAGGACGTCGGTAATGCTTGACCGATTGGCCCTGCTGGGGGCTCACCAGGGGCTCTTCCTCCCTCGATCTTCCTTCTCAGGGGCGGTATGCAGCACCTGCTTGGAACTAGGCCGGTCAGCACTCTCTACTCCTTTGACGATATGGCTCTGGAGGATCCTCAACCTCCAGTTTCCGCGGAGGTTGAGGATAGTGCCAAGCAGCTAACACAGATGTGAGGTTTGACCTGCAGATAGGCATTTAGCCCCGAAACTATAAAAAATAGGTAATTATGTGTTTTCGCTGCATGAGCCTAAGACACTGTAGGTGAGTCAGTTTCGTCAACAGACAAGAAAGGCGATCACCGTACGATTCGCCCAGGTGAATGTGAAAATTTGTTACACGAGCTGTCGCGGTTTTATAGTTCATCGAGACCATGTATGATCTCGTATTTGCCTGTGGGACAGCATGATCTTTGACATGATGCGTTTTCCCAGAGGCTCGAATTTAGTGAAACTCTGAGAACTCCTCTCTCAACTTACTGGCTTCGCAATGCCACGAAAGTATTCCGGGAATTGAAGGTCGACCAACTTCGGGAAGACCCGCTTCCGATGATACGCCCTGAAATGAAGGACGCTCGTCATGAGCATTGTGTCCTGCAATACCTTGAGATCACAATTTAGTCTTCAGATAGACCGCGGTTAGCCGATGAGAACGAGCGAATTATATATCATTGTACAGTACCTGCTGAGAATGGCGGGGTCACGCGTCTTAATAATTTTACGTATTTCGCTTATCGTGCAGAAGAATAGAAGCTCCTCATCCGGTAAAAGTCCCTCAGCGTGGAGCTTCCGCGCCAGGGCCCAACTCCAAAGACGTGACACGTGCATGGCCCATATCCAGAGAGATTTCGTGTTTTCGCGAATACCAACAAACTTTCGGGAGAAGTGCACTATGTAGCTCAGGCGAAGCCTAAAATACAGACGGAGCATTCATTTAACGAAAGGACACTGATTATTTCTTTGGTGGTTATGAAAAGGTGGCTGATATAAATAGGAGACGTGGGCATGTTAATGACGATGTCGATCTGCGGTAGAATATGCGCCGAACTTTGCTCATCAAAAACGATCAAAGAGATCATCAAAAACGCCTCCACAGTGAGCTCACTTTTGCCAGAAGTTCAGTTGGCAAGTTAAGCCTTGCATGGCCTTCCATATCCCCTCAACCCGTTTAGTCCTGGATTCTCCTGAATCATTTCGCATTACAGTCTGCAACAGGAAGTAGTTGGTCGCATCATACGTCACAGGAAGGCTGGACACCAACCATACGAATCATCGAATTATCAACATGATACACAATGAATTTGAGATTTAATAATACTGGTCTGTGTATGCTAATGTGTCTATCCTAGCTAAGTAAATGTACATAAAAATAACGTCCTTCATTAAAAATACATTATGTATCAAACATCAGCCCTTTATGACTGAAGGAACCATACCTGCAGGGTTGTGACAATAGGCGTGGGGTTTATGGCCCAAGTCTTGCGGTACACGTCAAATTCGTTGTATCCCCGATGTCCATGGTCATCAATGAAACTTTGGAAGGCCGCACTTGACAGCGGATATCTTCCTTCGTCTTTGAGAAGAGCTACAGCCCGTTCTTCCGAAGTGTTCAGGAAAACGTCTTGACCAATCTCCGACTGAATCACCCGTGAGAGGTCCTACGATGAATAAGATTGCGCATAATAACATGTAAAATGTAACAACAGTAGAGATACCATCCTAGCAACGATGAGAACACTCTGGACTGCTATATAATGTATAAATGTTAGCCTTGTAATCTAACAGAAAAGTATTTTATTAACATCGAGCCAAATGCACTCTGGCGTGCAGGTTTCCAACATGATGTACGAGACGGAAATAATTTATTTTTTGTGACAAGCAACAACTGTCTAGCTATTGCATATGTTCTGCAATGGTCATTCAGTGTCCAAGGCTGAATTCAGTGCTGATCATGAATCAAGAGCCATCTAATCAAGATATAAAAACTGGATGTATATTTCCTCTAGCAAAAGGAAGGTAACGTCATGATGTGTCAGAGGTACGTGCCTCTATTGCTTTGGGAACGTCGGAGCTGATAACGTCGTACGCTGAGCCAAGAAGCTTCGACATGTCACCGTAGATCGTCTCTGTCGATTCTGCAAGCGCGCGTGGCAGAGAAGGTTGTGACAACAGTGGACAGCTCTGAGCATCTGTGATTAATAATTGCCCGATACAATAAGGTTTTATTCTACAACTCGTGCTCGACGTGCCATTACAGCAACGGCTACTGGGCAACGGCTACTATTACAATGATTAATTGGGCTATCGAAAACTAGATCATTTCCCAATAACGCATAGATACATGCCATCGGTAATCTCCATTAGGAACTTGACAATTTCACCAGTCCAAAGAGACGATCCGTAGGTCGCCTCTAGGTGCTGTTGAATTCCTCGATCGATCGACATGTGAAACGCGTGTATAAATCCATCAAAGAGTTCGTCGACGGACATATTGTCGTTAGGGAAACGGGCCTTCTTGCGGCACATGTATCGGTTGTAGCGCCAGATGACTTTTGCAAGCCATTTCATCTATGTGAAATATAGAACAGATCGAACAGAAACATATTCCGATATTATTGGTACATGACACATAAAAATAATATGCCAGCTAGATCTAGCCTTAGATAACCTCAATAAGCCAACCTCTGAAGAGGAATTGTTCACCAATGTTTGTGTGCATTGTGTTAGTTTACACGGTTTTCTGTCTCAAGTGATGTCATCAGGATTTAATACAGGAGTGAATTCGGCTTGATGAAATGCGGCCCGAAAAGAATATTCGTCTGCGCTGAAGAATTAAATATGAAAACTTTTTTTAGATCAGAACTCGTTTTTTCGAGCTGACCCTCAGCTGTTCTGCCCCTGTGTGACAGGCCTCAGCTCTTAGCCTTTTTTAGGTATTACTATGGGGACCTGTCGGGGCCACCTCTGCTTATTATCTGCCTTACTCGTACCTGACAAGAATCTTCAGATAAAGAAAGATGATAAAGAACTCCAAAGATTCTCCGCGTCTGACAGGACTTGAACCAAACACACACGTGTCCCTCCTGGATGGGCTAGTGGTGAGCGTCTTAGACTACTAGATCAGAACTCTAATCAACTCAAGTGAACCTACCCGAATGATTTCATTTTTCGACTCGAGGAAGGGCACATGAGCCGGAAGGTCCGATTTGTTATTTATATCTTCATAAATTTCAGGATCATCCAGAATTCTCCCACAGAGATTGAGCATGATCGACTCCATCGATCGATGATCCTTGGCACTCACCACGAAGGTTCGGATCGTCTGAAGTTTTACCAGTTCTACAGTAGTTAGATTCAGAATTGTAAATTGTAAAAGACAGAACCATCATACACACACACACATATATATATAAATATATATATACGTGCATCAACTATTTTGTGGACTTTTTCTTCTGTATCGGGTACTGATCCAAACCGACTCACCTCAGATAGATCGAAGAAGTAGTGATGGTGCGAGACCCTCAATAATGACTCGAAGTAAGGACTCGTAGCTGTCCGGCGTTGCCGAAGCGACTTGCCCTTCACTCGCTGGCGGAGGTAGCAGAAATAACACGCCAGTACTATTATTAGTCATTGCGGTGGCTTGGGCCGTGGTAAAGTCTCTAGCTGTAAAAGGTCGGAGGCCGTTCTATATATATATATATATAAGACATGCGTACCTTGACGTAGATACTGCACTGTTTACTTATCATATCGATGGCCAGTGGTGTCACAGCTGCATTAAGAACTTCCCTGCAAGCAACATTACACCCAGGTGCAGTATTTACCAAAGACGTCAACACAAATTCTCGTCTTCCACGCGAAATTCAAGCATGGAGCTCTTCTCTAATATCAAATTAAAGTGGAGCAAATTTCGATATCAAACACAGTCAGTAGAATGGGCCCAAAGTTAAAGGTGTCGAAATCTGACGTTTGCCACATAATGGACAAGCAGATGTTTAGTAAACGCTATGATGAAATGAGAGCAACAATTCGTCACCGGCACCCACCAAAATGACGCTCACGAAAATTGAATTACCCAACATTGGCCTTCGAGAAGCATGCGTTCTCGTTTCGCGGAGGGACTTCCATATCAAGGGATACTTCGAGATCGGACGGCCTGTCCATAGAGGTCACCGGTCGCGCTTGAAGAAGAAAAATTGTGTCTTCGTGAAGTGCCCATTCGATGTCACGAAAATCGCCGAAGCACCGTTCAACCTAAAGTCGTTTTTGAGAGATCGACCAATGTAAATAACGCGATAATCGAATTTCGATAGCTACTCACGGCCATGACAATCATATATATGATGATGAACAAGAACAACAATGGCGTATACGAAGGGCGATCGCTGCTCGTACGCGATCAATCAAATGACTCGCGAGAGGCGATTGACTCGTGGCTATGAGAAATCATGAGAAAACTAAGTTCGGGCCAATGAATCTTGCCTCGACACCAATGCGCGCGAGCTGTGTCGCATGGAGAACGCTGATAGAGGCTGGAGGGGATCCCGATGAGGTCGAAACCTTTTCCTCGCGAGTTCCACCAGCTTCTGCAAAGCGACGACAAGATTGGAGAGCCTGCTCGTCAATAGGCACATTACGCCTACAAGGTCAATAGGACTCATTTAAAGGTGAATATGACACAATCATGACGGAGGAAACATACGTATGAGTGTATTATACTTAAGGAAGTATGGAAATATTGACGCAACGCTTATCTCATGATTCAACTGCAAGGGCGCTCAGCGTCACTTTCTCAACGCTATAATAATAGATTTCTTATTATTATTATTATCATCGCACATCGTGGGACGGCTGCAATATACTCGGATTTCTTACCCAGGTCCATGACGATCTTGATACTCTTTTTCCCCACATCGACACTGTTCACTGCCACCTTTCCGTTAATATCACGGGACACGCGTACAGTGTCCGGGTCAGCAAGGGCTGATACGACGCTCTACAATACAAACATTATCGTAAGATGGTGATAAGACCGTGTTGCAACCAAGAGTCCTTATTCGACATTAGCACATGGAAACAGGGTGGAAAACTCATTTCAAAACTCCGTTTGACTTCACTCGTGCATCTTGCACCTCTATCCGATTCAGTCCTGGAAACAGCAGCATCTCATAATTTAATAACCCATGTATGGCCAACCCACTCTACTGAGATACGTCGCCTTTTGACATGGTCGCAGTATAGAATCGTGCGCGTGACTGAGTGGTAAGCGGCCGGGTTACCGCTGTACCGCCGTTACCGACGAGCTCGGTGACAAAAACAATTCATACAGATCCAACCAAATTAACTACGAAGCCAAGGTGTTGGCAAGACCCTTAAAATGATCCAATATCCGGAAAGTATTTTCGTTCATCTTCCACTTGAAACTAACCTCGCCCAATCCAAAGTTTGACGTGATACAAATCGTAGACGAGTCGCCAGTTATCGGATCACACGTGAACATCACCCCGGCGCTGTCAGCTGGCACCATCTCCATTACGACGACAGCCATCTCGCTCACAAGTCGTTGTCCATAGCGGCGTTTGTACTCCACAGCGATATGGCTGAACTGGGACGCCCAGCATTTGAGAACGGCAGCGATAATCTACGTAGATCAGATGTGCATTCATAAAAAAGAACTGATGAGTCGTAAAGATGAAATCCACCATGATCAAGTCTATGTATTGCGCCTTCGAGCCGTGTGAAGAAAGTGCCTATTAATGCCTACTACAGTATTAAGTATCTGTTAATGTACGAATTGACCTATGACCCACCCGGTAGAACGGTGAGCCGAAGTTTCAAAAATTACCCAGCATATTTCTATTTGCTGTAGGCAAACATAACGTCTCGGCTGTTGTTGAACGTAAAGATGATACCCAGAGTAGGCTTTCCGTTGTAGAGTGTTAGTTAGTTGTAGAGCTAGTTCTCAATTCGTTGCCGTATTCCAAGAACTTCGAATATCCAGGCTACAGCTCATTTCGAGGCTTTACGAGCTACCAACCTCTTTCTCTCCTTGGACTCCAAGAAATGTGTCCATTTGGCCCGCTGCCGACATCTCCTCCGAGTCTTCTCCAGCACATGAGCTTCGCACAGCAAAACGCTTCGACGATAGATCGGGGAAAGAATCGCGTAGTTGATCAATAAGTTGTTTCGAAATGCAGGATGGCATTAGCTCAGCTTGTACGCGCCGTTTGCAGTTGTCGGTGATGGCCTTCACCTCGTCAATCGTTGAGGTCGATAGCACCTGTCATAGATGTGCCGAGAGTACGATTGTGCCCCCCAGTAAGCATAATGTCGTAGAGAATGTCTTCAGAATTTTAATGACGGACTAAGGGGTTTGTTACCCCTCGGATCACGGCCAGTTGCCGTCAGCCGTGGTGTATAGTAATATATTTATATTATTTATTATTATTATTATTATTATTTTATATTATTCGTTATTTCAACATCGCACACTTTCGACAGACGAATTCTCTATGTTATCCTTCGAGTAAATTAATTGATAGGCGTTTATTGGCAGGTACCTTTTTCAGATCCTTCTGGACAGCCGACATCTTGGGCGATTGTAAAAATCTGCGGAAGGCCTCAGTAGTAATGACGACGCCGCCTGGTACGACAAATCTGGTGCGGCTGTTAACCATATTGGAGAAGTCGGTCAATACAGCCAGCGAAGAGCCCTTGCCTCCGGTAAGTTCGCAATTTTTGCACTGCGTATCCGAAAGTGATACAACGTACTTGGCGGGAACCGAACACGTCTCTGTCAACATTGTCCAGACGAAAAAAAGTGTAATTTATCATAATATTAAATTTAAAAAAAAATCGTCATGTGTAAATAAAAGGTTTTCCAAGGGGAACGATTGCAGTGAATCTTCTTAGTGGGGAAACCCCTCATTATATTATTGCGTATAGAGAATTAGAGGTAGGAACATGCACGCGAGTATCACAAGAACACAACAATGTAATATTTATTCAAACATACAATAAGTAGGAATTATTCCACAAGTGTATCAGCAGTCGCACTTGAGAGTCAGCCTGAAAAACCTTAGTATTCCTTAACCATCGTAAAACTGCAGTTCCTTTAATGAACCGATAAAACCTTTATTATTATTATTATACCTTCGGGAGGTGATACTAAAAAGGTGGTTTAGTCAGATCAGCCAGAGACGCTGGAAGTTGAACAGTCTAGAGGTTGCTGGTTCAACCTCACCAGGCACCATGTACGCGAGTTTGTAGACAAATAAAGAAAGATTGATTTGTTTGCGCATACCCGAAACTCACCAAAATCGATCACATTTAATGGCGGCTTAATGAGGTCATCGTTGCCAACCCCAGTTCTGTAAAGCAGCCATTGGATTTACCTCAGATTATCAGAATCGTTATACAGATCCTTTAATGAGCCAATAACGTTCACCTTTAGGACATGCATACGCTTTTGAAATTAGCAAATTTAGCCATATAATGTTATCGTATGTTGTTCTAATGTAACCGATCCGAAGCCATGTACAACATCCTCCGATATGCCAGCTCTCATAATCAAGTAACTCATTAGTTCACGTCTTCATTCCTTAAATATCGTTGTACTAATTTCCATTATGTTAATGATGATGCATGCTAATGACAACAGACAAATAACAGCTGAAACACAACAAGACACAGACACCCAACTCGATAGACAACTCGACAAGCGCTGTAAGCGCAGAGCGTATATAGATACGTTGTAGCATTACGTACATGACGCCCTGCACCGTGATGCCGATAGCCTTAATGTTGTCAATCATGGCGTCGAATGTCGAAACCTGCAGTTCGTTATTCCATCCCAAGACCGATCTGAACGACTCCAATAGTGTGCCCTCCGAGCGCAGAAGGTCATGGGAGAGCTCGACTGCAAGGGTGAATATAGCAACCGAATGGAACTGGACCTGATACTTAACTAAACATATAATTGTTTTTCGAGCTTACCCTCAGCTGTTCCCCTATCTGACAGGCCTTATCAGCTCTTAACTTTTAGGTATTACTATGGGGACCTGTCGGGGCCACCTTTGCTTATTCTCTTCCTTACTCGTATCTGGCGAGAATCTTCTGATGAAGAAAGACGATAAAGAACTCCAAAGATTCTACGCGTCGGACAGGAATTGAACCCGCGTCCAAGACGCTCACTACTAGACCACCCAGGGGACTTACTAAACATACATAAAGAGGATGTTGACAGCAACTGCGGTGGGCTGACGAATAATTCGAGCAATAATGACCACCATTACTAAGCCATATTGAATACTCACAGGTTCTGAATTTGAGTATCGGTGACATTAGTACATCCTGCACATCTGCTTCGAGTCCTTGGTCATTCAGGACGCTCTCTAACGGGTCCTTAAATCCTGCAGTTCCAACAGCACTTCCATACACTAGACCGCGGCCTGTCTGTGCGAATTTCATTGTGCTCACCTGTACCATCTGTCCATTGGTGCTAAAGGTAAAATTGTGCGAAAATCCATTGAGGGCATGGGGATTCATCCCCAGCCGTTGGGGGTGTCGGATGCGCACGAAATTGCCTCGTAAACAGATTTGCTCTCCGTCACCAGATGCTTCGATATCGCTTGCCTCATGGTACTCTGCAGACTGACCTGCAGATTCTCCTTGTGGGCTGGCGCCGGCGCTCACTTTAAGGGTTCCTACATAGTACCCGGTCTGCTCATAGCCGTTTAGCTGATCTCGACACCTGTCGGTGAACGAGACAATTAAACACCTCGGCGATAATAAAACAGTATTATACATTCGATTATTACACCATTATACATGAAAAGATTATACGGACCAGGGAGAAGCCTTGGGAAAAATGAGTTTCGCCGAGGTTCTAGCAAAAAAACGCTCTAAAAATGAGGTTCAAGATTGTTTTACACCTAAATGCCACTTATTACTTTAGACACGTAACGATAATCCCAGATTAGAAACGAGTTCGGGCCTGTTTCTGTTGGCAAGTAGACGGGACCTTCTAGTGTTCATCAATTGAAAAGGGTTCGTTGAAGAATTACTATGGGTAGCTCGGTCTGTGTTTCGTTGTGGGTTAATCCTCTCACAAGACGATGCCTGGAATATCTGGATTATACCAAATATCTGCCTACCGTAAGTGTGCCAAGCAAGCCACCCGCACGCAAAAAGCGACTTACGTTAAAATATACAGAGATGATTGCTATCAACGTTTGAAACTTGTATTAACTTACCCTTCTTAAGTTCGCTTGTCATTATAGCGTTGTCGTTCTATCTAAAGTTTAGCTAAAGCAAGTCAAGATGCGTTAGATACCCAGGTCGTTTATGCGCATGCCGAAAACGTTATATAATATTTAGCCCAGGTTTCACCAAAACATAACAACGATCTAAGAGTATATTTGATCGGGCTCGTACATTTCTATTGATGCCATCGTATCTGAGATGCGGTCCGTTGTGCTCCCTCTCTCAAGGCAGAAGTTCATCAGACGTTTGGTAGGCACCATATTTGCCCAGTCCATCACGTGACTCGTAGAAAACCAGCTGAAACATCGAGTGCACCAGAACAGGTAAAGTATTCAGCACGAGCTTCTTCGTAGCAGCTAATCGAATACTGCTCGAATTGGGCTGTCTGAATAGCGCCAAACGTAACTTTTTCACCTAAGCCCTTTTTTGATAATATGCTTCAAGAAGCATGCGAATAGCTTGACTGCATCGTTCATTCTAGGATAGTGGTATATATGTAGATTTGTGGTAAGGAGAATAATGGACTCGAACTTTCGAATTGAATGAAGTATCTGGCTTGAAACGCGCACTCACAGAAGAGCAAAGCTGACGTAGATGGCCTGTCCCGTTTCCTTGTTGCTGCAAGGGTAAACGTTTATTGGTCTGTTAAAGGAACTGTAATTTATACAATGCTTAAGTTCTCTTGTAGATGTTACGAGGTCGCGGAACTCGAACCTGAGGCCTCCGGCTGTTTACAGCCAGAGTCTCAGCCGTCGAAGCCGTCGCGCCGACAAAGAGAAGTGTTGGCGGATTGATCGTATAAATACAAGGAGCCCATAGGCTTATTTGGGTGAATGAACGTACCTCAGCATGCCGTTGAAGGCGATTCTCCATTTTCGCATGGGCTCTATGCACACCAGACGCAGTCCTCCAGCCTGTGAAATACCGTCCACTTATTACTAGACTTCGAGATAGCTAAGCCAACCTTATCAAGGAATTTCCACACAATGAAAGATCAATGGAATGAATGCTGGAATAAAAAAAAACATATCTGGAATTAAGCAACAGTCCTACTACATGTGCCTCGAAAAAAATGGATCGCATCCATTTTCTCGCCTTTTCAACTACCTGAAATTTGTTTCCCTGACTGATATCCAGGGGCAAAACGTAGCCAGCACTGCCGGTCACGTTTTCTCCGTAGTTGGACGAGGTCGCGGCCTCTCGCGATGCGAACACGCGACCATTGGAGTCTCTGACGACAATTTGAATTTGCGCCTGCCGCTGCTCCGCGCGAACCATGCGAACGATTAGAAGCTCACCCGAGGAATGCATACCCGTGAGCAGCAGCTCCTGGGGACCCTGTTGGGCAGAGGGGAATGTCCAATGTAGCAAATATAATCAGAACAAATCGGGATTCCCAACGATGGGAGTTTCATACAATCAGGCACAAACAGCTCATTTTGACTACACCATATTTACATTGATGAATGATCATTGTTAAGTGTTGTTGGCGTCCATAGGAAGCAGTTGTAATATTGAAGGTTTCAGAAACAGAGGAGCCCACAAGTACACTGTAACTTTTGTAGCTCCCCGGCGCCCGAGCAGCCATAGTGTGAGCCATAGGCCGCGATGGACCTCAGCGGAGGCGTAGTTGCCGAATTATTGCATGCGGACTGCACGAATCGGTTTCGGTTCCAGCTCGAGGTCCAGGGGGCCAAAAACGTGGGCCCGTAGATAAATTTCCTTCTTGGGTGCGTGATTGTTCCCGAAAACGTTTATCCTGTTGTTTTTATACCACGCAAATCCGTCGACGTCGGTTTCATTCTGGCCAAATGATGTTTTGGGAAGGTTTTGGGATTGACGATCCAACACACAAAGTCCGCTAACGCCTCGCCAAGGGCAGACGTTCGGCCGGAAGACAACGTTGTCCTCAACTAACGCGGAGAGGGGGTCTCCCACACGATGGTTATAGAGAACCAGTATTCGACTATTGGTCGTGGTAGTAGCGTGCACATTAAATGTTGGCTGTGATTCAGCCCGGAAATTTTTTTTGTACTCGACCATTGTGTGTTGACCGGGCCCGCTTCTCCACAGGGCTTAACAGTGGACGGGTAGAAACCGAGGAGATAGAACAGTTCGGCTCTCCACGTTTCAGTAGGCACAAGGGTATCGACGCCCTCCAGAGCGGATGGGTCGAAGAACACCACATATGACGTTGGTCCCTAGCTGCGTGAAGGACATACGAATAGTCGCATATAATAAAAAAAAACAAGATCATATGTACAACGATTGAGGACAAATTCGAGTAAGACAAGTAAAGATACAACGGCGAAATCTGCCGAAGGGTAACCGCAGCTCCCTTATATTCGCACGCGGTGTTTCTCTCGTCACAGGGAGACATGGTCGTCAACAATGTTCACTTCTAACGAGATCAATTCAGCTTTTGCTGTGCATACCTCAAATTCGAGCGCCGCCTGAGGAATAGGGTGCTCGAGTCGTTTCTCTTCCTCCGGCGGGATAATTCCTCTGCTAACGGGGTCTGACGAGCGATAGTCGTAGGTGGGGAACGCCGACTCCCGTCCATAGCGGAAATAGAGGTGGCAGGCTAAGATCCGAGTCAGCTCTTCTAAGGCTGCTCATGTGAGAAAGGCAGTCATTAGGATGAGTCCGGAAAATGCCCTCGATGTATATATATATATATATATGTAGTATATAAAAAAATAAATATACATTTATACAACGTATAAAGGTTTGCATAATACATATACCCAACAGGGCGTATATTGGGGCCAGATGGGATGGCTATTATCTACAAATACTACTGAAAGATGGTTCTGCTGCTGAATAAAACACTGCATAATATCTGCTGAATAAGATGCTACAATAAGGTAACCAATTGTAAGGAACAGAGCTTGATGAAACTCATGGATTGCGAAGCGGATCAACACGTGCCGGATGGCTCTGTTTGGGCGCTCCCATACCTCCGTCGTCATCGTATCCGTTCCATAGAACACCGCATATATCTCAGTGAACTTTCTCTTAAGCTCCTGCTGCTATTCTTGTCTAATGATTTTCTACGCATGTTTCCTTTACCGAACGAATGTTAGGAAAGGTGCTAATAAAATAAATATATGCATCGTATAATCAATGAGTTTCGAGAAACGGATGAAAATTAAAAGGCAGATTCATTGGACGCCGATGTCTCGACCAGTAGTAACGTATAGGGAGAAATAATCGAAACAGTGCGACTGTGCAAAGGCGCACACTGCATTGCATTTTACAATGGTTACAAGGGCTAATCGTTTTCACTTGGCTTTATATAAAAGTTCTTATTTAAATATGTTCCTCTTCAAAATATGCAAAACACGAAGAGTCTAGCAAGCGCACACAGCGACACAACTCACAAATATCATTTCTGATAGGATACTCCCGCTGCATCAGCCTTAGCAGCCGCGCGAGCAGGTACCGCGTCGTTCCGACCATGAAATTCGTACGGGTAACGGAGCCCATCCTGTCGGCTAAGCAAGCCGCCCTCGGTCCACAATCGGGGCAGTATGACGGTGCCGACACCGAGCGGATTCCACTATTCTGAAGCTCGTATTTCCTGTTGAGGTCTTTGTTCCGGTAAATACGTTCTTGACGTTGCAACCACCTTGTCGACTCAACCAGTGCACACGGTTCCCTTTCGGTGACAAATCGAGGGCTGTTCTATTCTTTCTCACTATGAAGTAGTGCAGATAGCCTTGTCAGCGCGGCACCTACGTGAATCTGCGATTGCCAACAGATTGGCGAGGAAAGCTGGCCTTTACTGTCACCGTTGCCGGCTCATCGTTGATAGCTTCGAAGGGCGAAGGACTCGATGGGTTTGCTGTTCCTGCCGTATGATGAGGAGCGCGGCGGCCGGGCCGGGGGGAAGGGGTGGTCATTTAGACACGGACACAGCACACACAGTCGATGTCATTAGCCGCCATATAGAGCTACGATCCTGTCGACTAGGAATGTCCTACTCGATTGCAGTGAACGCTGCTCCCGGTTGAACGAATCACTTGGTCATAATTAACGTGGCGGTGAACCGGCATCGTTTGGACGGTGTGACCTTGTAAAGAGTGAGTATTTTACAGCGTCGGATTTGCCTCTGTGGACACAGATGTGGATAGACAGATGGCTGTTATGTGGACAGAAATAGGCGACTGGCAGTTTGAAGGAGTTCAACAGTTGAGCTGTACTCTTTGTATTCTTGCATGCTATTTCAATTCTTACTGTTTCCTCAAACGCTAACCGGGATATCGGCGTCGCTGTGCTCGTTAGGCACTGGCAGTGTTTGATATACTGCTTGTCGACTGAGAAATCTGTCTCTGGATATGCACGATTTCAATCACAACGATCACGCTGCTCACGTACTGTTGACAACTTGACAGGAGTGGCATACGGCTTGGGTTCGAATCCTGCCGGAGGCCGAGAATCTCTGTATGTTTGTTTATCATCTTTCTGTATCTAAGATTCTTGCTAGGTACGAGATAGTTGAAAAATAAAATAAAGGAGGCCCCGACATGTCTTCGTGCGAATATCTAAAGGTTCAGATCCGAGGTTTGTCCCATAACATGGGGAACAGCTAGGAGTTACCTCAAGGGATGTTGCTGAATTAGCGTTGAAATGACCGCCCTCATAATTACCGTCGAAGGACTCGGACAATAGTTATAGACGATTTTAACACTCTTCATCTGCAGTGGCTCGCTGGAAAAACGTTTAGGACTGGGAAAGATTTAGAGAAATTCTGCGAGGAGTGCGATACGATTATTGTAACTATGAGCATCCAAAACCGCAGAGACAGCAAACGTCGCTCACGATAGAAACAAAACGACCGCTAGTGAAGAGGACGTTGTCTCGGACCAAGCAGTAGGATAGGAGATTGCCTGTATAATATATGTTATAGCGAGATGTATACAATAATACAAACTGCGGTTTATTGACGGAACTGCAGCATACATTGCTTGAGTTCTCGTAAAAAAGAAATAATAGGTAAAAGGTGTAAAATATCACACTGCAACAGACGAAGTTACAATTGAAAACATATTATATTCACGCATACATAGGGGCAAATACATCGACAAGTTTCCTCTCTTCTTGCAGAGAATAGTACCTAGCACAATAACCGGACAAGGCATAAAAATGTATAAACCGGATGTAATGTACAAACCGGACAAGGCATAAAAATAGAGCACGAGTTGAACAATTTCCTCGATATCAGACGGGTATATGATACAGTTAACCGAGATCTCTTCTGGGAAACATGTATGGTGCAGATGGGTTTGACGAAGGATGGATACCCATATATGGAGAGAAAGAAATTTTATAAACGTAGCGATGTCCTTTATTGAAAGGGTGTCGGCTAAGAGAGTAGTGTCTGGCAGGTTTCAGCTCGGAGGCGAGTAAATTTTCTGTAATTTTCATACATCATTTTTTCCATCGTTTTCGTCGATGAACCGGTAACCGCCGTTTGTCGCTCTCCGCAATCTCGTAACTCTCCCAAATATCCTTGAGGTTCCTCTGCTTTTACTGAGTAGAAATCTCGCACTACAGTAACGAGTTATCCTGCAGAGAAGTCCCGTGTCCGTTGTGGACTTTTGCCCCAAACATCTCCACGAAAAACATGTCGCTGTCCCGTTTCTGTTGTTTTTCGAAAATGACTCCTTGTGGAACTCCCTTAATTGAAAATTGCTTGTATTATACAAAGCGGAATTGGCGCATACGCTCTCATAAAATGCTTACTTTTCCAATAATTTCATTTGCAGAATTTCCCACTCATGGATCGTGTGCACATTAGAGTGATCAGTTTGCCAAACTTCGTGGACCTACACTCTCCCTAAAAATGGATTCGAGCAAAAGCCTCAAATCCACCCTCAGAAAAAGAAAGCGTCTTGTTGTCACGAATTCACTGCTTACGAATATCTTGTGAATGATTTTTGGCTGAATTTTCTGTAACAAACCAACAGTTCACCAGGAAGTATGACAAGAAATGCTCACACGATATGATGTTTACTGTCAACGCGTGCTTTATTAACCAACAAATAATAAATAGCATATACGCAGTGCTGTCAACCGATGGATGGACAGTCCCCGATGCAAAGGAGCAAATTACTATATCGCATGTGTCAATTATAGACAACCGCAGATAATTTCTATAGTAGACAATAGCAAATCATTTCAAGTATAGACAATTGTAGATAATTTCAATAATATACACTTGTGGATAATTTCAAGGTAAGTATATCATTATTCCTCTGGGTCTCTACAGGGTATGTACACGATATATTCCTCTCGAGGATTTTAACTTGAGACATTGCCATAGTATCCAGTAGATAGATACACAGATTCAACTCAACGAGACTCAAACAATATGGCGTAGGTGGTGTAAACAGCGCGAAAAAAAATGTTCGCGCAAGTCGACATTCGCTTCGAGTGTGGACGAGATGGTGTCCGCCGTTTCGTGCGAAGCTACCCCTTTGGCGCCATGGAGTGACTGGCCCTAGGGGAGTTAGCTACGATGAACAATGGTCGAAGCAGCAACACCTCCAGGGTTAAACAACAAACAGAGAAGCGCAGGCAGATAACCGAATCACTTGGCCAACTTGGAGTTGCCGTTGTAGCCAGCATCCTCTTCGAGCAGATCTTTTGAGTTTCATTATGACAGCGGGAGAGTTCGCGAGTGTCCGATGGATTCGATATTTGTTTGTTCAGAGCCGATTACGAACCTCATGTTAGATCAAGCCGTCTGTTCGTTGAGATGTCCTTCCGGTAAAGCCTTAGTTAGCTTCGTCGTGCTGAACGAACGGCTCCTCGTCGCATTGTTTACACCTCTGTAAACAGTTGAATGTCCAAGCAATAGAAGCGAACATGTTTTAGATCAACAGGCAGAGAGCTGTTTGGAGTACCATCATTAAACAATGGTTTCATTTGCTCCATAAGATAGTGTGCAGTGATGTTCGTAACGGGGTTTTGAGGAGCTAATCGACATTTCGACCGAATGAGATATCTCCCTACTCATATAAGCGTCACCTTAAGAATGAACATCATACTATCCTAAGCTCCGTTTTGGCTTCTGTAAACACGTGAACTCTCTCTACTGATGAGAAGTTGCGAAATGATATTCTCATCAGGCATTGGACTTGGAAATGTTTCCGCTCTTTCTCGAATTGATGTCATTTGCCAATGACCTGCACAACCTGTATAGGATGGATATGCGATGCAGAACAATAATTAATTTCGGTCGATCCGCATGGTAATTGCCAGTTACTAACCAAATTATTAAACTGGGCAGATGTATTGTGTTCCAATTGTAGTTCATCGTCTATCGTACCTATTCAACATAGCTCAGCAAGTGATTTCGTTGAAGTTAGACAAAAATTCATCATCCGGATCGGTCCATTGATTCAGCCATTGCATTAGTCGCATCCCCTGTGCTGTCAAACAAGTTGATATCCAATTCTTCGATTTAAAACTCGTTCAGAGATTCTGAAATTGTGCAGTTTCCCGATCCAAGAGAGATTACTTCACTGTCGAAATCGATTGCTCGATCGATTCGAAATCGAATTTGTGCGTTTATCCGGATGGTGGTTCATCCTTCGTAGATTGTGCAGGATCGTCTTACGCGTGCAGTGCAGGTGGGGTGTACCATCTGGGGTGCGTGGGGTCAGTACCATCAGCGGAGTTTGGCACAACGTGTTGTTTAGTGCGATAGTACTGCCACATGCGGGGGCAATTGGCCAAAGAGTAGCTAGTACTAAGAGCTCCAATATGAATCCTCTCCCGCTGTTGGATTCACCTTACGAACGTGTGCAACCGAGTGCTTTGTGGTAGTTGGTGTATTTAGCAGGTGCAGGGCATAGCAGGGCGATGGTTGCCAAGTGGGACTGTTCTCGATGGCGGTAGCTCTTACCTTGCGGTCGATGAGATAGAAGACGATTATGACAATGATGAAAGAAGCAAGCAATAGCGATCCGAGGGCAATGGATACACCTTCAATGATCACTTTCGGGCGGACGGCCTGTCCCCAAAGGACGTCATTAAGCTTGTCACGATCGTCCGGTAGAAGAATCTGTAGAAGTACAGCAAAACAAAATATATGATCATAACATTAGGAAAACAAGGCTAGCCCCTATCGACAGGTAGTATTTGGCTACGTCGGATCCAATTCTGACGACCTTTACAGCGAAGAGTTCTTGAGAAAGCGGGTGCTCCGCTCGACAATGCGATCATAAACGCCAAATACAACCATTCATGACGTGTCACAGATTGCTTCAGCAGCTAAGAAAAATAAACCAGATCGACTCACCAACTCCTGCCATAGAACAGGATAGGTCACAGTTGGGGTGGTGCCCGGTCTCGACGGATCGGCCGTGATGTTGGCAATGTTCACTTGCAAGCGAATCTTGAAGTCGGTAGTGATACCGAAGGACTGTAAGGAAAATCAATCAGGGGCATTTATCCTGCGAGTGAGAAATATTTTTCTCGCATCGCGACCGGTTTTCTGTTCCAGTGTACGGGACGGATACGTTTTTATCGTTTGTGAACCTAATAATTAGCAATAGGGCGCCTGAATTGCACGTAGCGTTGCGTTACGCACAGTACGCCATCGTGGTTTTTTTTTTTTTTCTAAGCTGACTCTCAGCTGTTCCCTTATCTGACAGGCCTCAGCTCTTAACCTTTAGGTATTACTATGAGGATCTGTCGGGGCCATCTTTCCTTATTCTCTTCAACCACGCCATCGTGGTTTGTCTGCTTGAAACTTAAAGCATATTTATTAGCCAAGAATATTCGTTCACTCAACGTATCTGTCTATCTGCACTATGATGGTGGAGCACATTCATGGCGCTGAGTCACAGAATCGAAGGCTGATGATACCTAATATATATATGTATTTATATGCACATGTTTTCTGAGAGAGAGAGAGAGAGAGAACATTCGACTGATAACTCACGAAGACATTGAGCGAAAAATCATGTTTCTCCGGGTCGGGGTGCATTCCATGAACTTGTTTTCGAAGCTCTTCGTCGCCTTTGTAAAAGTGTGGCAAACTGAATAAGATCGGCTGGTTATATTGACACGCAGAAGCATCAAAGGTTCCCCTCAGGCCAGGGTTTTTCTCATAGCAGCTGTAGGAGACAACATTCACGACATGGTAGAGAGTGAGGCAAATGGAACATTAATGTTATGCATGCACATCAGCTGCGCTGAATGAAAAATGATAACGGGTCTGCAAGATAGCACATACTCATTAGCATTGTAAGTTGCCGGAGGATGAATATTGCCAAATTGAAATACACTCACAAGGCACTGTATATATATATATATATATATATATATTTATATATATATATATATATATATATTTATATATATATATATATATATATATATATATATTTATATATATATATATATATATATATATATTTATATATATATATATATATATATTTATATATATATATATATATATTTATATATAACGGAACGAGCAATTTTAACTAGTCACCTGTCTAGAGTTGCATTTCCGGTTGAGCTGAAGATGACGTCGCCGGATGAGAAGATTGATGACGTTACACCACGGACAGTTTCACTGCCATTCAGGTAGAGGCTCCATGGCCGGCAGAACATCGGATTGAACACGTCAATCGATTGCTGGCCGTCCTCCAGAGGCGGGTAGATCTCACCATCTGGACACGAAGAAATATATGAACCAGGAACTCTTCGGATATGCAATCTCTCGAGACGAGTTTCCATAGTATGCATAACACATCTTTTCTAAATATTTATATCGAAATTAAAGTTCATTCACTCTCGAGCTGCGATTTACGCTCGATTCGAAACGTAATGCGAAATATTTTCCAGGACAAAGATATTGTACAATTTCGGACCCACTTCGTGTGGTGCAACCGTGGGGTAATATTATAACATCGAAATACTTACTCGTGCCGCTAAACTTGTTGCAGGGCTCTTTATAGTAGGAGATGGTACTGTGGCAAAAAAAGAAAGAAAACACGAAAAATATCGGTTAATTAGTGTCTTAATCGTATAAATGCGTTTGTTAGCCGTAAAATATATTGTCAATATTCCAAATATCAACAGTTGTTTTTTAGTGTCTACGATTGTTTCTGAGAAGGCATGAGCGAGTGGAAAAGGCGAGCCACCGTGTTTATTACGTACGAGCTGTTCGCGAGTGAGGTGATCATATTCGTCTTGTCGAGATGGCCATTGTTGCCCGAGAAGACTGAGTACATGCCGTCATTCGAACCGTTTTTGCCGAGCAGGAAACCTACCTTTCCGTCGATGACGGGAAGATTCGGTTCGAAGATCTTTCCAATTTTCGCCAAGAGATCGTCATAGCTGAAATTAATATATACATATATACCCTAGAATCCTTACCACTATGAATGATTGACATTAATTAACGTGGATGGTGAGACGACGAAGGCCCCGACCTCGGGAAACGGGGCAAACCCAGATGTCAGTACCCTTAGCGGTACCACGATTTGACGATACTCTCGCTGTCATTTAATGACGATTTTATATTCACTTCATGGGAGGATTTAATTCAGTCATTCACAGTGTAATACATTTTTATCCTGTTATTTACCAATTCAATGTTCACGAGTGGGTCATGTGTCGAAATACTCACAAGAATTAAAAAAAACTCTTGGGCCGCAATAATTTTGCTTTCAATAGCATAGACACGAAAAATAATTGTACATTCAGCAACATAAACAAATCAGGCTGTCGGGGCGGCTCGTTATCGAGTAACACCAACTAGTGTTTGCAGAAGCAATGCGAAAGCGGTACCGTGGACGTTAAATGTTGGCTGAGAGTTGGCCCGAAAAAGTTTAGTTTTTGGTGTTTCCAGATGTGTCATGTTTAAACCTTTTTGACGTCACAACGCTCAGCGACCAACAAGATGATATACTACATATAATGCCAAAGCTCCATCGCCTCCCTTGGGACCATGACTTCCTCGACCTGAAACCCTGTCTATACTCCCACTCACCACAAGCATATAACTGATGTCTGATAATAGTAATAATAATCATCGTATACGTGGGTATATTGAGACGGTTTTAGCAAATGGTAGAAACGGCTCGGTACTTCAATCTCAATCCGATCTCTTTATAAATCCGGCCAAAAGTAAAGTGTCTACCATCCCTGCAGACGTTTCCACCGGATCCTCGTTAGTACAAGCAGTTCGCAATATGCTGCACGGTTAAAATCACAGTGTAAAAAAATGTTGGATCATGCTGGAAATATTTCCTTACTACAAGCACACAGAGAGGCCTGTGTTCAATGACAAGTTCATTGTCTGCTGGAAGAATTATTCACTTTGGTAGGGGCGAGTGAATAGTGCAGGTCATGGCACATAATAGACGAAACGTTAGCCGGAGCCCTTTGTTCCACATGTATTCCTTACATTCGTGAACCAGCAGGTATTTGTCGCTCCGATGGGAAACGTCCTGATTGTACTGGGTCGTCAATTGGGCCTTTTTCAGAGGTAAAATTCTGGTTTGGAATTGATCTGTGGCTGACACTTAAGTACCTTCTTACTGAATGTAAAAGTGCGTCGGTTCGGTTCGACACTGCACAGAGGATTAGTTCCAATGGGAGAACACGAACATTTCGGGAGAACATTGTCGAAATGGCAATCGTTCTGCATATCGCCACGACATATGAGATAGTAAAAATGAGAAATAACCAACTCAGCATATGTCATAATACATACCCTTCGTAAAGAAACTCTCGAACCTTGTGCTGGCACAAGATCGGCCGAAGCCTTAGCAAGGGTCTCAATATGGCTTGAAGCAATTTGGGCATCTTGTTTATGATTTGAATGATACCAACGAGCACGATGTCGACCGTGTAGACCTCGTCGTCAAGCGTGCCGTTCGAGAGGTCAGGCAGGAAGTAGAACGTTCGGTTCTCGAAGAAGAATAGCTGATCGCCATCCCAGCTCATATCCTTCTCCCAAATTGAGCTACAATGATAAAGCATACGTTTAGCGGAGAACGCACCATTGATAGGCAGGCACTCGACACGGATCATCGACATTCAAGGTACTTGAAATTTACACCAAATGTCGACATGGAGAATCTAGCCTAATTGTCAGATGTAATTTATTTAAAGCAGGCTAGATTTAATGCAAATACTCTTATTATTTCTAGTAATAATAATATCATCATTAATTTTATTATTATCATTATTCACTTTAAGTTCTGTCCTAATTGCAATACGTAGACCGGTAATGGTCCACAATAGACTACACGAACGCAGCCTCCACTTAACGAGGCTCGAACCTCGGAGCGAGTATATCGTTATTCATACGCTACCATAATACTACTATTATCATATTGTAAGTTTATATTGACTTATTAGAAATCTGTTAACTCCCCTCCAATTTGTGCAATTCCAAGTCTGCTTACCTAAACGCGTATGGTCCGAGCTGTTCAACCGAGGGAAGTTCCTTGTTATTCATGAATTCGTTATAGTTGGTAATATTGAAGATATAGATGTTCTGCGTAATTGGGACGGGCAATCGTTTGTATTGCTTGGTGGATGGACTACCCTCGACAAGTGGCAGTTGATCCTTTGCAACCATCTTCACCATTTGCGGTACGAAGTGGTAGAACACGAAGCATCCACATGCCAGGACAATGAGCGACACCAGAATGACTTGAATAGAGGGCAAGAAACGGAAGAACGAATATCGTCAGACAGCAGCGGTCGGTGGAGCAATGTTTGGACTCGCTGGACTCTTTGAGTTTATATATATATATATATATATACATATATATGCATGTGACGATCGTGCCTTGCGTGCGGTGTGTCTTGGGCGTCTAAGTTTCTGGCTGTAACAAGCCAGAGACCGCGGGTTCAAACCCAGCCATGGCACATACCTACTCAACATGAGTGATGTATTGGCCAATATATATATATATATATTGTTCCAACGCAGCCCGGGTTGGCCAACATACGTATATATTATATCTAAGAAGCATAATTGGTCTGCTAAATATTACCATGACCAAGGAAGGCTAATGGCGTTCCAGGATAGTGTGGCCATTAATCGCTACCCTTGGATACCATTCTCTGATGTTTACCAGGCATGCAGACCGATGCATTTTTCCATATCTGTATATTATATAAAAGAATTTTAAAACTTTCAAATCATTTCTCAGCTAACTTACACTGAATAGAATCCATGGTTAGCCAATCAATATTACCGTCACCGCTATTCCATGACGCTATATCTCGTATCTGGTGTGTTGTAAAGACACTTAGTTTATTTTCTTTTTAGCATTACACATTGCGCAATGTACTCTTTGGGGGTGAATTTGTATCTGAAATATTATAGGTATGCAAGATAATCTTCTACGAGTTGATAACATTTATTCAAACATAGAATAATTATGAATTATTTCAAGGGATTATTTGGAGGGGTATGCAAGATCAATCTCAGCCTATACGATATTGGAGTTAAACCGTGGATATTTTAGAGATGTATATATAGATATATATATATAACTCAGTATACATTTTATGTAATTCGAATCGAAAATCCGTTCCCAACTCAATTATGTGATGACCCTGTCGACCATAGATAGGCGTCCACCAGATAAAGGTCGGCTGGAGACGAGAACTCGCAATTACCGCTTGCATAAACATCATTTTAATCGAAATTCTTTGACAGATATCGAATCGGTATAACGCTAATCCTCACCGGCTTATCTAGCTCGTCCAGACAGAAACAACGTCGAAAAGCGTTGGACTAGCAAGGGCTTTTGTCTATTGACTTAATGGCAACACCGACCGATATCCGAATGTAGATATCCCTGAAGCCATATTCTGGTCAGTACAGGTGTCGCCCAATGACTTCTGGGCTACAAAGCAGTGTTATTCTGCATTTGATAATACGGTACGGTTAACATGCACCGTTTTTCATACAGATGATTGGACTCATCGTATGGAACAATGAAATGCTTTTTGTTTTCTGTGGCGCCTTTTCAACATGAGCTCAGAAATAATCCCACTTGGATATTTATAGCCGTGTATGCTATATTTGTCCATAAATTTCGGACGGTCTGAACGCATTGGGGCAAAATATGACACGTTCATGTAGAATGCTATTTCCACATGTTCTGTTGATCTTGATCCATATCGCATTCATAACTGGGACCGGATTACGGGCAGAACTGGGCAGATCAAGTGATTTGACAGCATATTTAAAATTGCTCTAATTAATTTCACCGAGTACATACAGTTACTACACGATCAGTACAGAATTGATGCTTGACTTGCAGATCATGCGTTTGTAAGCGGGTTATTGTCCATTATCCAAGTAACATTTCTTGGAACAATAGATCGCCAGTGACTGATGTGCAGCTCCGGTGTAGTTTTAACACTACGCAAATGGTATACCTCCGTTGGCACTAGGCAAAAATAAATATCATGAACTTGAAATAGGCACACCGGTATCTTGCCACGCGCTAGGTCCATTAAATGAAGCGTATCCAACGAGGTTTCGTGTTGTATCGATTATGTGTCAGGATCGTTCACGTCGATCGTAACAAGTGTGGCTCAAGACAAGTAGGTGGCGGTATCGTAATTTTTAGCATTTTTGTGATTTTTCCATTTTTCGTCATTTTTAGCTTTTTCGTATTGTTTTATATTTTCATAATTTTTCCTATTTCTATTTTCCTTTTTTAGCGACTTTCCTATTTTTTTGGTATTTTCCATTTTTCTCTACATTTTGTATATTTCTCTATTTTCCCAATTTTTGCTAACTGCAACGATGTCAACCGATATGTATCAACTCTGTTTCTGTGACTGCGGTGTCAACGTCTTCACTAGTTCATCTACGTACCGATTCTCCACACCGTGAAATGCATGTTTCTCCTCTGCTCTGGCCCAACCGCCCCCTTAGTCGTATGCGCTAAACCCACGCTTGACGTACACCCACGCAACCTCGAGCCGAGCAGAGGTGTCTAGCTGACGGCGCAATCCTTGATCTCTGTTCACGTTGTCTCAAGGTATGTTTGCTCACTGCCGTTGATTGTCTTCAGCCCCAACTTCCAGACAATTGGATCAATCCACTTGACAGCTCTCCCTTAAGCCGCGCCAACTTCACACACACCCGGCCACATTCACCTTCAACCGCTTCCAGCGAAGACGGCGTCCACGACGACCAGGCAGCTACTGCTGTCCACGAGACGCTCGATTCCAACGCCAGCTGGAGCGCATCACTGAACCGCGTTCCAGAATGACGCTGTGCTTAAATCCACTACGGCGAAGCGGATCGGCCACCGCCGCTGTCTCTACCTGTAGCTTCGTCTGCTAATCTTCCAATCCACGCGATCCCATTCGTCGCCGTCGGCAGAATCGCGTCACTCTCTCTACCTGTACTAGGAACAGCAAGAGAGATAGCGGGGGAAGTGGGAACAACGATAAACGACTGTACAATTGCCTGGGAAAATGTATCCCCTCCTCAGCGATTAGCAGCACGGCGGAGTACAGGGTGTTGAAAAATGGATTAGCGTATTCATATACTTTTTGTTCACTGGCTGTTGACGATGATAACGACGACAGTAATAATTTTAATACGCTGGCAGAGCGCCTCAACTCGCGTTTAAGTGACCACTATATTGACCTGCTAAGTACAACTATATTAGTTATGATGAGCTGTTGTACGACGACGTCAGTTCCGAGTGTAGAGAGCAGTTTCGCTCAGGAGAGGGTGAAATTCAGCGAGGTAGCCGTCTGACCCTTTACGCAGCGGCTCATCGACAGACTCCCTGGCACGGCGAGCTGAAAAGTCGCGCAGAGAAAGTTCAGCGCAACTCCGACGATTCACTCCTGTCATCGATTCGATAGATTCGCTGAAACGCTCACAATCTCTCTCTCTCTCTCTCTGATTTCTATCACTTCTGTAAACATAGGCAAATTTCAATCAAACAAACACTTACACATACATTCGGTATACACGCACGCATTCCGACATGATCGTTGCTACTGACTCAAGGGCCTTGCATGAACCTTCTGATTGGGTGGCCTCGGTGGGAGCTTGTAGGCCCGGGTGTGTGCGTCTTAAGTCCATTGTAACTTGGTGCATGGCCGTTTGCTGACTAACCGCCAGTCTGTCCGCGAGAGAACGACTAGTCTCCAGGCTTGAGGCGTCCGGCCCTGAGATGCTTCTGCGCTAGAAAGAAAGTCGGCGTCACGCTGCCCCTATCTCTCTCTCCCTGTATTGGATTTCTATAGAGCGGTCGAGGGCGCGTACGACTAGCCCTTGTTTACGGATTGTGCGCCGTTCGGCGGCTCGCCTCCATGACCGACACCATCTCGGGCAACAGCATACGGAAGAAGCAGTATAGTTCTCTAGCAACGAAATGACTCTGTCGTTGCCTTTGACGCAGTAACCGCCCCCCTCCCAGCAGCATTCGCTCGACGCGAATTCGCGCGCTTGAGAGGCAAACGATACTGTGCGTTCAGCTACTGTGTGACCAATGCTCCTCAGCGCAGTCGTTGCCACCGGCCACCGATAGCCGCTTGCCACCGTTAGACGGTAGCACGGCTGGTAGACACTGTTGGCATTGTTCTCCAAAAGTGTCAAAAACGTTGAGAGGAGCTGTGGTGGCCGGCAGAGGCTGAAGCATTCGCGAACGGCGATGAGAGACGCCGCCGTAGGCTGCGTGTCGCTCGAGGGGGGGGAGGTGGCGCGCCTTCTAAAGGACACGAATAGGATTCAGGCAAACAATTGTAGGGCCAGGAATGAATGTCATGGCCAAGGCGTGAAGATGACCATATCATTTATTGGATTGTTTCGACGCTTCAACGCTCAAGGTGATTGTATCACGAACACTGGGGGTCATTACAAATATTATTTTATGTTAATATATTTGAAGGACACATAATTATTCACTACCGATGACTTGTTTTTGTTGATCAATGCATTCACCGGCTAGAATGAGCACCACGGACTGCTCGGCTGACGTATTTGACTTGCGCAGTGGGTAGGCAAGACCCGAGATGCAGCCATTAATTCGGCGTAATGAAATTACATCAGAAAGTGAACGTTAGTAATAACAAGCATTAATTTCTAGCACATTGCCCATGACGGATTTTTGCCCCTAAGTCCCTTACTGTAGAAAAAAGCGCACATTTTTCGGTATTATATTTTCGTTCAATATTTCATACCGCCGTAAGGCTGCGACCCGGATACCCGATCAGTTATTACCATCACTATATATGTGATGAAGGCAGGACGATGTGGTCGTCCTGAGCCTTATTGTAACAAGGCTCTTGTAATTGTATTGCCTTCATGCTCGATTTATTCGCATGCATCCTTACTGTTACTGGAGACGCAAGGTAACCACGAATCCATAAACTGTGAACTCACACGCACACACACAGCCTGCGGCAAACGAACATCGAATCGTTTTGGCGAGAGAGTAGTATTGCGAGGCCATTCGTTGGTTGCTTCTCGTTAATTTGCGCTTGAATGGAATGATTTCGTAAAAATCGCTAACATTTCTATGTGACCTGCCAACCTAATGGTACGCATAGTCTCACAGAGTATTTACCCATAGCACCCTTGGGTGGCGTCATTTTACCCGCGATAAAATGCTAACGGTCAATCTCAGTAATCATCTCATTGTGTCAGGTGCGGTGTTGCCGTTCGCTGCGCAGTGTTTGTTTGGACACGAAGTGTTCGAACAGATCTATTAGGTTGGTGTTCGCCTGATTATATGTGATTAAGAGGATATAGGTCTGCAGTAGTATCACAATGAAAGTGATCCCACAGAAAGGCGGATTGCTGTATTAAACTATAAAGCAAAGGCCTCCTGGACTATTACCATAGCAATGCAATCATTGTGGCCGCAATTGCTGTCGACAGCAATTGCCCAATCCGTCATGGCGATCACGAACGTATAGCACAACCATATTGCCTGCAGGATATTCTCTCAACCTCTCAGGGGTGGACGAGCTAGAATTTTTGCTTGGCTTTATTTTTGTTGAGTACGTCATAGGCGTCCAACGTGCCGTTGCTGATCAACGCTAAGTTGTATAATGATCAAGGACTACTAGCAGAAGTCATTCTTGAATTGGATGTAGAGCCAAGTAGAGCAAGTACATAATTAAACAGCGCGTTCGTGAGTCGGTAATATGAGTTTGAATACACAATCGCACACAAGGAAAATATTGACGAGTCGTCATAACGTCAGAGAGCCAAATCGGACCAATGTAGTGGACGTATATGCGATATATCTGCGGACGGGCTGAACCCTTCAACAATCGGCAATAATTGTTGTCAATAATTGTTTTTCAAGCTGGCACTCAGCTGCTCTCTGTGCTATCAGTTGATTCAGCGTGATTGTAATTCTCTCGGGGCTACGGGCTCCATTCATATTATGATTATTATTATTATACTTTTAACATATTTTTTAAGACGATCACAGGAGCGTATGTATATTGCAAGTTCCGTAAATAAACCGCACATTGAATGAATCAATTAGCGTTACGCGTTTCTCAATCCTCATGACTTCGCACGAATGCAGAGGCACGCATATAGTGAACTTCGCGTTTTAGAGTTTGAGCAACGGTCTTCTCAGTATGTAGCCCATAATAGTCGGCAGGTCACGTGGAAATCTGTACAAGCGGATGAATCGTCGCTAAATGGCTTTGGAAACGTTGGCTTGCCCTTGGACCCCTTGGAAGAGATTCTATGGAGCCTCTCTGTGCAAACCGTCTCTGTCCAAATCTGAGCTTTCCGGAAACACATACACCGAATAAGATAGACGTATTTTATGCAAATAAATGAATTGTAGCGACACCTTCTCATGGAATGCTGAAAATTGATGGGAATTGGAATTAAATGGGAATAGAGAGGGATTGCCTACAATGTCGTAACGAAATTTACGACATCTATAATCAACAATAATACATATAACGAGACGAAGACCGCTTAAGAAGAAGCGGCTACATATTTGCTATGAGTTATTGGAGGTATAATATGAAAGTAATAAAAATGCCTTTGTTTCGAACATCGAGCTTTATGCATGGCTAAGCACCACGTCAGGAAACGTGCTGTCCGTACACAACTTCGTGTAACTCTATTTTTGGGGATGAGTTTAAGTTCAAAGTCTGCACAATCGAGAATCCGCCTAGTGATTAGTCCTGACTGCGTCGTCACGAAATCACAAAGCCTTCCCGCACGATGTGTTTGGGCAATAATCATTTTCAAAGTGGTGACATAACCAGACGATTTTTCTCCACCGTTATTCCGCCGCTTAGACAACGCCGAACAAAATATAGGAGCTCACATTATTCGATACAAAGCTTGCAATGATTGCACGCATAGGTTGCTCTGATAAGAACTCGAATACACCAATGTATTTAGTGGCATTATTAGTCTCTGACATGTAAGTCTCTGACGTAATTGCGTTATGGATACTTATCACAATTCTGCTGTTCCAGGGTATGATATGCACGCGAGTCGTGTCGTAGAAACATCTGCTCGCTATTATATAATATATGGATATACAGCATCTCGGGGTGTTGTTTTTGGGCCAAACTCGTGTAGTGCTGAACATGCATTTGTGATATGGCTAGAAATTGTCGTCGTTGGCAAAGTAGACTAAACAGCCCGATTCCGCTTGCTCTGTATCTCCGTTGAGGTTTTACTGCTCACCGATTGGCCGGTTGCTTACCACGGTGGTGGTGTACGGTAGCCAACGTGTCGTCACCTCAACGGACTGTACGTGATCTTTCTTTCCCGGGTCATTTCTTTGTCCTGTTCGACAAATACAAATAAATGCGCGTAATGTGGCTGTAGAAGATGATGCCAAGGACATTCGTACATCGTAGGCTAGTTGTCCCGCTAGTCCATTGGGCCTTGTTCAAGTTCAGACAGTATGAAATCCAGGTTTTCCCCACTCACAGCTAATTTAAATGCAGAGATTTATGGTACAAGTCGTATAAACGCCTAATTACACGACCTCACATATGATGTCGCCGATGGTCGACTCACTGACACCACACCATATGCTCATGAGTGCTCCGAGAAAAAGTCACCAGAGATCTTCACGGTTGATCGGCTTGCGTGATGCTGAGCACCACAGATCAACCTCGCATCAACGACACCCTACTCTGTGCTATCGCTGGCCAACAGTGATCGAATACTTGAGATGTTTCTCGGATCGTTGAACGATCAGACACGGCGTTAACTGAATCGTTGCTTTTAAATTAACAGTTGAATTTGTACTCGAGTTTGTTTATGTATGATGTTGTATCCAAAGCAGTAATCTGTACCCACTGCATTGCCATAATATGCAGGTGAGTCTGGTACGATTAAGTTATAGCTTTTCTCAATCGAAAAACTATTCGGTTGAAGGACCGTGTAGTACTTCACTAGAAAGCCAAAAACTGTAGTCTTAAGACTTAGCCTCATGCGTTAGTAGAAAGCCAACTAAAATATCATGACCTGCTGGTGCCGCGAAGAAACCAACGTACAGCTTACCTGTAAATTAATGAATCCATTATGAAATTGCATTCCAACAATGAGCCATCATCTGATTGATTTGATGATCAGAGGAACTGATTTCGAGAGCTCCGTGTGTACAACCGAAAAATAGACACGATCGCTTATACCAGAATAAATGCTTGTCTTCTGGAAATACAACGTTAGCGGGGGACTAGGAAAATCATGCTCTCTATGTAGCTAAGCCTATCGGTATCGCCCACCCTAGTGCGGGACAATTCGTAAACAAATTTTAGATAAAGATAAGATTTATTCATTCCTCCTCGTCTTGCTCGGCTTTATGGAGTTTGAGTTAAAACGTCCGCAGAAAACTACACATCGACAGCTAACAATTTTATTGACAAATATATAATTATGAAAGAGGAAATTTCCAGCGTCGGCCATTACTGACTCGTGGTTTTATTTTTCGGTACTCCTCCGTTGAACGGTGGTCGGAGGAATTGACGATGTGGTTGTTTTATCGTCCGTTTCCGCGCTCGTACTCCGTGAGGTCGACGGAGTCGGTGTGGACACCGACTGGCCTGTCGACATGGAAACGCTCTGCCGCGAGCGTCGTTCTCGTCCGATTCCTTGAGGTTGGGCTGGTACCGCTTCAGTCGTGTTGAAATGTCTGCCCAGAACCGTCTGGGCAGACATTTCAACATAAGAGTCACAATTCACACACACACAGACACGCACGCGAAGCATTTGTTAGATTGTAACATTTAGTATAGAAGGTTCATTGTTATACCCATTTGTAAAGATTGCAGTTCCCTTAATAAACTAATAAACCTTCACAATATACTCGCCATGGATTAACAACATCTTGCAGTATTTAGCCTTCGTAGAAGCAGAGTTTCATAGTAAATGTGGTGCGCTCACATGACGACAGTGATGTGGATGAACCAGGTGACTAAAGTCATCGAGTAAAACATGTAAATCGCTATCTTGAGTCATTTAATACCAAATCAATACCAAACTCCCACCCGTAGCCTTCTGTAATTGCCGACTCTTACCCGGCCCTGGCTTCAATCCGACGGACTGTCGCAGAACGCCGATATTGCAATCCGCGTCAGAAACTTCAGATCATTACGTTCGCTATTCCCTTCGAAGATTTGTGTTCGCAAGAAAAAGGGGGCCATGATACCACCCTAGACGTATTTGCCTGCGGGGACGTTTGTCTGATCTCGGCACGCGACCCGGAACGATCCAAGATGCTACGGTGGACGACGATTGCAGCTAGACGCTAGCGTTCGACTAACCCTACGATCGGTGGTCAATGGCCCACTACGAAGCGGCTCAAAGCTTTGGCAACGACCCATGAATTGAACCTCGGCATTATTAAACGCGCAGAGCCGTTGCTTACCCTTCGACGCTTCTTTGTTCGCGAACCACAAAAGACAAGGTATGAAGTAAACATCACGGCGGATAGCAGGAACGCAGCTGCAATGAGACCCAATCCTCGCTGCAGGTTTAGCTTCGGTATTTCGATATCACGGTAGAACTGAGCGGCGAGCTGATTACGGTCGGATTCGTCAACGCGCTGTAAATACGTTCGTGAGCGTATCTAATGTTTTAGGGCTGACTCTCAGCCAACGTTTAACGTCCATGGAATTACTAGTAGAAATTGCTTAGTAAGACGGACAATCCCTTTTAAATGCAAATGTACAACGGCGGGGATCGAACACCTGCGTGCGCCTACGAGTCTCCTCTGGTCGCAAGGCGCACACGAATGTACCACAAGGCGCACACGAATGGAGCGACAGGGCTCGACATTGCGAGCATATCTAAGCAACTCCTAGCACAACTGCGCAGACGCAATCACGTCCGAAATGGTTTGGTTTCAATGTGAGAGTCGGTACTTCGAAGCAAATTGTGCCGACAATGCGATGGCCGTTTGCTGAGGCACTAACATCAACACAAGATAAAAGGCTATACAACTGTGTACATAGAGACGTCTCTAGCGCTACGCTGTGTAGTAGTTGGTATTGTAAAACAGGGTCAGAACGCATAGCCTAGGTAGGTCCGCACTAGGCCCTGTTCTAGCTCTCAACAACGAGAAGGGTCTAGGAATCGAGGATTTGATTAGCCGGCATTAGCTTCGCTGGTGGAGGAGAGCATCCCGTGTACAGCGGGCGTGCGAGCTGACAAGGAACGCATCACGGGGCCCCTGCACACAGAGGGAACAGAGCGCGTCATGGCTCGTGCGATCAGTCAGTCAAATATGAAGACACAAAGGAGCTTCTAGTCGACGTAATGATCACTCTTATTAGACGGGGCAGGGACAACCCAAAATATCATATACACATATACACGCAGCAACGAGACTCAAGTGGGACTCACGTTACTGAGTTCTCTCGACTAAAATCCCCGCAGCCGTTATGTTTTTCCACACTAGCGCGATTACGCATTTATCACGTGTATGTTCTATTATCAAGACTGCCAGTGCATGCACACACAGATATTCACCCATCTTTCCCAGCTTTGGAGGGTGGCAGGTATCAGCGCTGCGGCAATACTCTTCAATCTCTATGTTTTACACGATTTTTTGAAGGATAAATAGATAGAAATACATAATTACATTTGAATTTATTAGTCTAGCTAGCGAGGCCACAAGCGCGCCCTCTGGAAATAATCAGGTTATCGTCCAACAGCTGAGCATTATGTTATATTGACACCCACACGATGTATGGTATCAGGCGTGACACTACGTACGATTTCTTGCCAGTGGACGGGAATGATGATCTCGGAGATATTTGGATCAGTCTCGGTCCTGTATAGCTTCAGGCTGACTTGTACACGGAATCGCATGTCCATGACAACACCCAAAGTCTGCAGTTGGTCGCACGGAAATGTCGATTGGATTTTAGCACACGGACGCCTGGGCCGATAATGCGGCATTTATCATAGAGACAACTGTTAGCGGGCGGCATCATTATGATTCACTGACGGCGGGCAAAGTATCGAACTCAGGCAAGATGCAATAGAGGATTTCCGTGTTTTGTAGCCTGACCGTCTTGTTTCGCGATGCTCACTGTCATCAACCGCACATGCTATTCGTAATGAGTCATAAGATTTTGTTAAAGAATTCTCATGCATCGATAGGCTGGCCAAGAGCCTGAATTATTATACAATGCGGCAATGATCATCCACCGTAACCGAAATGACTCCTGCGATGCAATGTACAAATGCCCCCGCAATAATTCAATGTGCTCTCGAGTCGAATAGGCTATGTGACTCAGATATAGGTTATGGTAGGGTGCTTGGTTCAGATTCTAAGTTATATCGTATATTGTCACATGCTTACGACATATCTCAAGCATGTGGCAATACGCAGTCTACTGCTTTGCGCGGACGTTATACTTCACCCTCGATCCGCGATAGGAGAATGTATCAGGCAGTGATAAGAGCTGACTCAGTTTGCGTTGAATCGTACTTATAGACCAAAAGCCGAATAATAGAAGCCTGAGACTCGAGTAGAATGAGCAGTTCATAATCATTAGGCAATGAAACGTGCGACTAATATATATATATATATATATATATATAATATATATATATATATATATATACTAGGAACTGTTAGTTTAGCCGACACACGAAGTATTTCTTGCAATATAAAAATATAAATATATATACTTCTCAAAATATATAAATACATGACGGTAGATAATCGTTAATCTCGGTTTTCGATCAGATTGTTTTTGATTGGCGGAGTGGTTAATTCAAGTCAACACACCGGGATTCCCACAGATGATTAATGCCACGTAAAGGACTTCTCGACAATAAGCACGTCTAAGCAAATGACTTCCAATAACATTGCCGCTAGCGAAGCTACATACATGAGCTATTCCACTTCGTAAAGCTCGAAATACCATTGAGAAAAGAAGAACAACTCAAAAAAGACGACTGCTCATTACGGGCACCATACAGCTATTCGCTAATTACCACTATTTACTAGTGATGGCAGCAATGGGAACATATCGAATATTAATAGATACTAATATGTGAGATAATGAAGGGAAATATGATTCATTTGCAAAGTATGACCGGATAGACATCAAGGTAGAAGTCGTGATTGACTCGATTTGGTGATAGACCCTTGACGCTGTCAAGGAGCGCCGCGTCGGCGTGCAGAAAGTGTGGAAGAGACAAGATGTTCATTGGGAAATAGCCATTTCCAAAGCTTCCACAGTAGCATGGCTGAAATGTTCCCGCCAGGTTCGTTGGTATTCTCTGCTCGCACCTGTACAGACGAGAACAGACATTGGTATATTGAGAGGGATACATGGATATCGCGCAGCGAGCTCCCATACGAGAACGGAGAGAAGGGCTTCATATGGACTGCTATGGTATCGGCTAACCGGCTCAAATATATAGTGGACAACAGTGTGTGAATAATAACACTGTTTGTAACGTACTCATCTTGGAACGCATTTACATAAATGGATACGCATGTCGTATGTATGAATTAGACACTTACTTAGGGAGTTCAATATTAGATGCGTATAGATATGACACGAATTTTCTTCGTCAGCTACCGGAGCGTTGGGAGCTCGTAAGGAACACATTACATCCCGGAGGTGATGGGCAGAGAAGGACAGACCAGATTTAGAGTGGTCTGATCAAGGCGAACAAACTGCTGCTGCCCCGTCGCGGAAAAGTTTATACTAACAATATCGTCCCACATGAATGTACTTTTTATGGTAATATAAAAATACATATATATATATATATATATGGCCTTAGGACACCTGCGTTATTATTTGACAGATGTACCGCCCCAGTCAAACTCCCCACCTGACTATGTCCTCAATTATATATATATATACCTATGTCATTTTGTTGTGGGGGATCGACGGCCGACACGAAACACGATCGTGTCGAGCGGTCCTTCAACGAAAACTTACCTATCTAGCATCGCGTTCCCTGACCCACTGAAGAGGTCGCGGCTTGCGCCATAACGGGCGACGTGTAACTTGCTAATGCGTAGACTCTTGCGGTAATGTAACACCCAAGGCTTACATAGAAAAGGCAGAAATATGGTGACGTTTTCCGGCGGACGATAGATATCGAAGGGAGTGACAAGCTCACCACCTGCAAGACGACCCTTGAGTGGCTTTGCAACTCTTCAATCAGCATCTGACAGACCTAGCGCGAACGTGAAAAATGCAAGAGCGTTCTATACATTGCAAGCATACCTGACTCCCGACACGGCTACCTTGGATTAGCTTCCAGAAAGTTGTAGCAGATAGCTGCAGGATTCGTAACCATCATTGGCGATGGTTACGAAGTGTGTATGTGTGTGTGTGTGTTTTAATAGACAACACACGACCCGTGGTCTGCTTCCATAGCACGGCTCGTTGAATAGAATATGCTAAAAGCAAGATGCGTCAACCTGTCTGGATACGGCAAACGCACTTAGACGTAGTGAGGTAAAGCCTCATTGGTTTATTAAAAGAACGGCAATTGTTACAATGCTCAAGTTCTCTCATCATGTCCTCATCATCACGCAGCGGGACTCGGCACCTGCGACCTCTGGCCTTTTACAGCCAGAGACCACTTAGCCGCCCAAGCCACCGCGCTGACGGTGAATGCACTTGACTGGGTGGAGTACAACAAATACGTAAAGGCATAGCTTTGGCCAAATGACCGATATACACGGGAAAAGAACGGATTATTTAGCCACGATGTACCGACGTGTATAAGTCGTGGAATGGTGATCCCATTTTAAAATAATCACAAGCCTGACGACCATTCATACAAACCGGTGTCAGTCAACCGTTCGTCTATCTATAATGGCTGTAATATTATAATTACCGCCGGCGGTTTCGACTAAAATGTTGTTGCTGTTGTTGGTATTGCTATTGTCTGATATGGGCTAATGATCTTACTTGTGCCCGTGAGCGTGTTGCACTGTTCGGGAAAACCCTTGAGATATCTGAAGCCAAAGTAGTCGAGATCATTCAATTATGATTACGCATGCATATGAAAGCCACGTATAAGCCTTGTGGTACAATATATATATATATATACATATATAATTCGAGTAATCGACCTATTTAGTACAATTACGATAGACTAATCATACGGAATTTGTTAGGAACTAATAAAGCATTAATATTATTTACTTAATATTTGCGCTTAATCGTTCGTTCAAGCTCTGATGTTAACGGTAGCGCATCCGGCGCGACACCACGAGGCTCGTAAACACAGAAAGGGCTTCAAAGATATGAATTTTTCGTCTATTCATACTGAATACGGAGTTCTCGTTGAGCATAATGGAACTTCATTAATTAGCTTTCATTACTTCATTCATTCATAGCTCATTCATATCTATGGACACACCAACCTGCGCCCATTGAATGATACGATCTTCTGCGTGTCGTTTCCATTTCCATCTGAACCCGAGTTCACCATATATTTATCATCCGTACCGTTCCACTGCGTAAAATAGCCCACAAGATGATCTACCAAGGTGCTGTTGTACCTGCAATCACATTTAGGACTTTGGAAGATCATAGGCCTCATTGCGCATGAGACAATATTTGATATATTATGTTGACCCAAAAAACCGCACATATATCGTCTTGCGCCGAATTCTTATTCTTGGCCGGTTGGAATTCAAATTTGGCGCTTAGTGAGACACAACAATTAACAAGCAGACGGTGCACAAGCCGCTAGCATTCGGCTTTCGTTGGGCGTTCGAAATGGCAACCGGCGGAGCAGATCCCTCAGACTTGTATGCTCAGAGGCAAAGTGTGAGGTTTATGTTTCAAAAGAAGAAATGTCTAGCTGAAATCCATCGAGAGTTGGTTAGTGCGCAATGCCCTGAATCAACGACAGGTCTATCATTGGTGTGCGCACTTTAGGCAAGGCGACTGGAACATAATGAACATCGAGGGCGCCGGCCATTAATGAACTCGGTGCTTCTTATCGCCATGCCAATGAATAATTGGCATGGCGATAGGAAGCACCGAGTTGCTAACAGCATCCCACGAGATAGTGTTAAAGGCGCTCTTAACGTCCACCATGACCATCAGGCAGTGGTTCCGCGTTGATTGCGGTCTCGCGCGCTCTTCTGTAGCGCTGCTAATGACCTTCTTGATGGCCGAGAGAGTAGAGCGGCCTGGTCGGAACCCATATTGATCGGGTGACAGGGTCGCTCCGCTTTCCGTTCCGGTTCTCGTTCTTCCGTTGATGGCGTGCTCCACCGCCTTGGAGAGGTACGTCAGCATACAGATTGGGCGGTATGTCGACGGCTCTTCGGCGTGTTTTCCCGTATTCGGAATGAGGGCCAGCTTGGCTCTTTCCATTTTTGTGGGAAGGACCCCGTTCTCAGGATGCCATCGACCATCCTTTTAAAAACCGCCGGGTGTTCCCGAAGGAGCAACTTGATGGCAGAGGAGGGGACCGCATCGAGTCTAGTACCCTCCTGACCTCCTCATCCGAGACGGGGGGGGGGGGGGCAGTATGGCGCTCCCCAGCGATTCGCACCGGTCGAGGAGGAGGGCCGCGACGGGAACAGCGCTCCGATCGTAGTCTGGGCCACATCTGGCGGCAGCTCGGCGACGGAGTGGCGGAGCTTCTTTCTGACGATCTGGTAGCCCTGACCGAAGAGGTTGGAGTTGACCTCCTGGAAGAGCCGACGCCATCTCATCGTCTTACTCTTTTCGATCTCCCTCTTGGATATCTTGCAGGCGGCGCGGTGTTGTGCCTCCAGGGCAGAGGCGTCCGTTGGGTGGCGCGCGCGTGTGCGTGTGAGGGAACGCCTGAGCTGGTGGCACTTCCTCCGGGCCAGGGCGATTTGCTTGTTCCACCCGAACTTCGGTGTCCTTGCTTGGAGGCTCCGGCGTTCTCCCAAGGAGGCTGCTCGACAGGCGTCCTCCAGCATCGTTGAGACTGCCTCGGTGGAGTGGTCGGGTGGAGCGGCAGGGGGGAGTCATAGGGGGCTATTCAGTAGCTAATAAAAGCGTGGTTGGAGAGGGACTCGGGAGTCCCAGTTAACCCTCCAGTCGGTAATTCGAGGGGGACGTCCGGGGAGGCCCAGGTGAGGGCCACGGTGGACGAGTGATCCTGGTGGAAACAGGCAGGGCCCAGGGTGTTCACCAGCCACAGATCAGTGGCCGTTGCCCACTCTAGGAGCGCCTTCCTCATACTGTTGGTCTTGTTGGACTCCCACGTAAGATGCTTCGCATTGAAGTCACCCGCCACGATCAGCCCCGTTTGGTGCCCATCGCCTCGGATCGCCTCTTTCAGGTCAGCCAGGAAACCGAAATCCGAGAAGCCTTAAATAACGGAGTTATAAATGGTAATAGAAATGGTGCATACCTAGCCATTAGAAGGCTGCCAGAACTCTGGGACCAGTGCATAAATAAACCTGCATACCTCAAACTCATACTAAAAAATCTTGTTTTAACTTACTTAGTTTAGCCGATATTGAAATGTATATGCGTGCGGTTTTTTTGGGTCAACCTAATATTTGTTGACGGTCTACGGTGCAGAGTTTGTATTTTTCTCGTAACGATTAGACGATATGTTCGACAAATGTTTGATTTCATAGTAAGCACTAAAAAGTTTATTGCTTCGAATCGGCCAAATGTTTGCGACTCATTCGCTATGTCTCGGAAAAAAAACATTACGTGTTTCGATATCGGTGTGGGCAAAATCTGAAGTTTTCTCTGCAGAATGTCCACTATTTCCCTACAGCTCACCCCTCGTAGAGTAGTTCTCTAGCAGTCCTAGTGAAAATCAGCCGCTCGTCCGTTTGGTTGCTGGAGTCCGCCGACGATGCCTGGGCAACGTAATCCACAGTCGTGATTCGATCCTCCAAGGATCTCGCGGACATCGTCGGCTCAAAGGTATATCTCGTCTGCTGGCGATACTGGAATAGATCTTGCTTCCAATCTATCGGGCGTCTCTCCTGCTCAACTCTGTACGGATGAAATTGTCTACTTGTCAAAAGATGGAATCGTTATAACTTGTATAGAAAAATATGCCTACGTATGTCGTCAATCATCTCTCGAAAAAACCTGCGCATATTAATTCCGTAGCTATTTGATAACAGTCTAAAACTCTGTCGCTGCTGTATAGGTTTCAACAGCTGAATGATGTTTACGCGACACAAAGCTGGCATATTGAAATGCTGCAATGTTAATGAGCAATTATAACAGCTTATCGAATATTTATATTATATAGATGTTATTACAGGTTCTCTGGTAGAGTTTGAACATCAGGTATTTGAAAGAAAAATTTAATGAGATGCACGTGCGCGTTAAAAAAAACAGATCAAGATCGGTGTTGGCCAAGTCATCCGCTACTCAGGAATAGGTTTATGGCGGTGTCATGGTAGATATCTGCCCATTTACAGACAGGCTAAATAATATAATAGTCTTCAAATGACCGCTAAGTGTCCTCCAGAGATATATTCTTTATGAAATATGTCTATTCACAGCATACACTGTGATTCTAAGGAGAATAGGCATATATTTAGAAAAGAAAGCCAATAAGCACTCCTGCAAACCTAAAACTCGCAGTTTTTCTATTACGAACCTGAACACGTAAGGCCCGGTTTCGGACACCGTCACTGGAATACGTCCGCTATTGACGTCGTCAGTGTTGCTAGTCAAATTGAATAGGTATATACGTTGATAGACTCGCATCGGCGGATTGGTAAATCTTTCTAGCGCCGTACTGTTCGGCAATACCAACGCCTCCCCCGAAGGATACGCCGTGAACAGCCTCGTACTGAATGAGCTCAAGATCAGGAAGCACAGCCCACCAGAGACCATCAACAGAATCGCTAAACGAAAACGCACCAAATCCACAATTCAGATATGACTTCGCTGACGAATCAGTCGAGCCGGATTATTTTACCCTGAAACGTCCATTCATTCATTGGTTGCATCGACGCGTAAACGCATCCGAAGGTAACCCATGCGATCATAGTTCATAGATAGTATATGCTACTCGATCAAAACTTGTCAAAAACACGTAGTATTATTGAAAAAGCCTTATTGGTAAACTCACCAAGAGCGTTTACGATTTTCACGATCTTCATGCCAATGACGTTTCGGGTTCAAGCTGTCCAGCACTCTTTGGACACTCTGCTACACCCTATCTCTAGTCAACATCGTAAAGCTTAACAAATTCGACAAACATCAGAGTGCGGCAGCGAGATTCATTCAATGGAGAATCTATCATACACATCAGTTCACAACGTCGTCACAAATAGTGAATGCATCGGAAACAAGAAGTAAACAAACAATTATAAATCGGTCTCTTGAGCATCTATGTCTTGCGTATGGTGCTATCAAAATGTCAATTTTTGTCCCTATAAAGTAAATACGAGATATTTTAATTATGACTGAGAGTCCACCATCTCTTGCCTACAGTGTCTTTGGTTTTGCATTACCGAATTGAGTCGGCTTGACACGAGCAGAGCTAGCAGAGCTATAGTGCTACGGCTGTGTGTAGTATTATAGTAGGCTGACTCTGGGCTATCTCTCAGCCTTAAACATTTAACGTCCACGGTACAACTGTTTTCACATTGCTTCGCAAGGCGGACTCCCTAAATGCAGATATGCAAGGATGGAATGAAGATCGAACCCCGTTCACCTCTATCTGCCTATATTAACAGCCTAGAGCTAATTTGAAGATAACACACGCAACTGTTAGCAGGTCATCATGCTAATGCCTCATTGCTTGAATCTTCAGACTACACAAACCAGTCTTAAGTAACACCACATACACAGTTGATACAGCACCCACGGGGCCCACATCATTTCGACCTCTTAGTCGCCTACAGAATTGATATGCTGTGTTTCGATTTTTCAAGAAATAATTCACGCCGCCTTGTGGTTCCCCTCCCACTCACTCCATGTGATAATAAACATGCTGGCCATAATGCTCGCTCCGGGTTCTTTGTTTAATTACCTTGCTGTGGTTATCCGCTGGCAATTCATCTGATAAATTTAAAATGCTTCAAAAAGCGGCACCTACAAGGTTATTTAGATAATATTTTTTAATGGAAGATCTACTAGCTGGCTGGTGATCTCGTAACATGAATATATTTTAGAGTTCGTAGATTTCAATTCAATTATTTCTTTATTGACGGAACTGCGAAATATTACAACGCTTAAGGTCTCGTATTAAAAAATAAGGCTCATGAACAACTACGAACTATCTCGTAGATAGTTCGTAGTTGTTAATGGGGGATCTTCATCAGTATATATATCATCTTCATGTATATATATATATATATACATATATATCTATCTTCGTGCTAAGCTGGTTTTATCCAACACGTTCATTTGGGCGCAACCACGGTTCACTGCTTGTCGAGTAAGCCTTGACTCACTATAACCTAGACGATTCAAAAAGGATGACTTTTAAGATAAACCACCGTTGGAATTGAGTACTAACTACACAATATTTGAACGACACAGCACCGAGACTAGCCCGTGCAAGTTTATTAGTCAAATGATTACAGATCAGTTCAACATGGAGGCGGATCGATGAGTCATCTCTACTGCTCGCGAAATCGACCGTAGTTCGTCACACGTGCCTCCACATCCCCGACATCCCCGCCCCCTCTCTCTCTCTCTCTCACGGCAGATTTTTGAAGGCAATGGGCAAAACGGTAGCGTCGCAGGACAGTGTCCAACGATTCAAGGCGACCCGGCGAAAGTCAGCTACTGGAAATGGAGCTACTGAAAGCAAAAACAAAAATAACAAAACAGCAAATCCTGATTCACAGCAATCGCTATATATAGAATAGAACGTTGTAAAATGGGAAAATGCAGAAAATGTTCAGAAAGTAGCAATGACATATAGAGATAGTTATCCGAGTGTGCGATCTGTAACTCGGATCAACAACAGTGGCCACATAGAAAACATTGAGCTCGAATCCGATAATCTCAGATCTATAAATAATAGACGGGTGAGCCATGCTACTCACGCGTGTTTATGACCTATTCAAATAAGTGATGATACACCGGGCTTCCTACGACTCTTTTCCATTATCTGGGTCCTACCTTCATTGCACTTAATGCCGGAAGGAGCTATTGACACCTCGCACCTCGTTGGCTCTGTTCCGCGATAGAGCGTTCCCGGCCAGAAAATGCAAGCGGCTCAGCAGTATGTGCAGCAAACATGCGGCGTCCTACTCGCTGAGCCCCTCGTTCGGCGTTTTTGTCAAAAGCGTTTGGTGCGCGCCTTATCGAAATGCTCTAGCAGATGCGCCTGAGGTGAGAACCCGACCTGCTCAGGGTTTCGCTTGAGTTTCGGCGGCAGCTCCTAAAACAACAGCAAGGATGTGTTCGCCTATGGGTTTAATCCTGCCTCCGCAGCATCGGATCCAATGGACAACGATTTGAAGCTCAAAGATCAACCATACCGTTATGCGACGCAATTCTTGTAGTGGTGCTCTGGGCGGTGAGTTTCGTCGTTCAACTGGGACCAATTTGCCCGAACGCGGTGGAGATTCCTGGATACGTGGATCGATCTAAACATTAGCTTTCTTTCGCACATCTCTTAACGCATCCCCCACGTTTGTTATTAAATGTAAACACCATAATTAAGCATTTCTCATCGCTAAAGCAAATAACAAGACTGCTGCAGTCTAGGTAACTGTAGCCTGTGTACGACACCAAATCAAGTAGATGTTTATTTCCTATTTGAGTAGGTCGAGCTCGAAACTTATATCCTTCCAACATGTTTATAGACCACACTGCCGTCACTAACAAAAAATTAAATTGCTAATAAAATACATTTAAAAAATCATATAGCATAGCCAATTTCCTTAGCTGGGTTCCCTAGATGTCTACGGTATGTCAACGGTGGTGTTGAGTATAATATGAATTCTCGTAATTCTGCTACCGAACATATATTTAGATATCAATTTGAGACGAAACATGTAGGGTCACTATAATTTCCTGAAGAATGTTTTAAACATACACTGATGTTAACCTTTGCGCGAATCTTCGAAGTTTTACAGGCAACACAGATAAAGTACATTAACAGGAGGATTCCAGCCAAAAAGCACAGCGCGCCAGCCGCCGCCGTAGAGGCCATCAGTTTGGACTGGAGCATATGCGTGTAACTGTAGAGATACTTCACCAGCACATCTCGATCCTTCGGGTCCACTGACTGTAGCCGCATATTTTCGTATGGCAACAGTCGCATCGACGAGGTGTGCAAAAACACAATTGAAATATAAAGATACCTCAGCATGATCCACTTTCTTCTAGGTATAACATTATCTATACGACATTAGCGCTAGCGGCCCAGCGATTACTGAATGCCTCCGAGTTCGTACTCAAACACCTTCAAGAACTTCCGACGACACCGGGAAAATTGTCCTTCAAGGTTGCCAACCCGTCTAACCTGTGCTAAATGTCGATCCTATATGCTCTACCGGAAAATCGGGCCAATTTTTTTGCATGCATCAATGAAAATTTATCGAGTATGAATGTAAATACGAAGTCAGCGATATACGAACCAGTTCTTGCCAAAAAACCGGTAAGATGGCAAGGGTGATGTTGGGATCCGATGGAGTGCGATACGTTTGAAGATTGAATTGCATCCGAATTCGGAGGTCAACTACAACGCCCAGAACCTATAGTTCGCCAGGTGCGGCCAAAGAGGGGGAAAATGCTGATGAGAACAGTAATCAAGGCGCTCAGAGGCGCTCGCGCACTGAGGCAGTTTCAATATCATAAGCTGACCTAGGTATGAATCGGGTTAATACCAAGGCAGGGTTGCTGAGGGTTGCTAATTGTAGATAAGATGAGAGAGACGGTTAAGTAATACAAACCAGCTCTTATAGCGAAATCATGTCGGTAGGTACTCGGGTGATAAGTTACGTATAGCATTGTTATTATAAGTTATGATGATATGATGGATTTATTCTATCTGGAAGAGATTGGTCCGACCGGGAAGATATCAATGTAGCTCTCATGCAAGGACCTATCAGGCTGTAGGCCTGTGATGTTGCTCAGAAGAGCTCGATCGCCATCGAGGAAATGCGGCTGTGAGAAGATCGGCATTGGTGACTCTCTGCGTCTCTGATCCCAGCAGTACGATGCATCGAATATTCCGGACTCAGGCTTCGGTTTGAGCTGTTGACAACTGGATACAAAGACAAAAATCGCGCACTTTACATATGCCAACGTTCTGGGTGCCCACATCGCTGACCGCCTCTGGTCTGGGACTCGGGGACGTTTTACAACGGCGAAATATGAAAGCATACGAAGTACATTTCCAATACGCATCCGTTGCTAACTGGAAGTTAGCTAGAAGAAGTTAGAAGAATCTACCTTGTCATTAAAGCTAACTAATTCTAATACATTTCTCCTGGACGCCTACAGAATTGTTGAGAAAACAAAATAAATCTGCTAAAACAGCATCTGCCGGGCATTCACATTCAGACAGCAGCACACGCTCGCAAAAGAAAAGCGGTCTTCGACCAGCAAACAACAGCAAGTCGCAAATTTCCAAAGTGACTGACAACAGCAGTGTCAGGACACCCGCACCCTCCGTTTCGTCTGTCTTCGATTGGATAATGTTCTCGTAAGTCGTCTTCACTTACTAGTCCATCGTTATATTCCCGGTACGGCTCATCCAGTCGGAACTCGAGTCGAAGCGAAGGATCGGTATTCCAGAGATGTAATAATATTTCCTATAGTACAATGTCCACGGTTTGCATAGATGAGGAAAGAATACAGTAACGTGCCGGGGAATATCGTCGAGGCTAAATGGCGGGAACATCTCTCCACCTGGAACAGAACAAATGTCGAGGTTCGCAACCCTTGAAGAAGTTCGGCTAGCTACGGGAAGCGCGGTGTCCTTCCTGTTAAACGCTTACGAGATTTCTACGGCCACTCAGGAACTAGATGCCACATCGAGATTGATATCTAAACGTTTTCTATACAGCTGTGAAAATGCGGCGAAGCTCGCGCAGAATGATGAATGACATCGTTTACTCCACTCGTTGCGCCGGCAATACAAGTTATTACCAAGATAAAGCGATTGCAATCTACACAGCTTAAGGGCGACGGCACAGAGCGCAACGACACTACACGACGGCGCTTGAGTTGCGCAGTGAGTCTAGGCTTGGCTACGCCTATGCGGATGAGCGTACGTGGTTCGTAATTGTGCATTTAGCTGGTGAGGAAAGTGCTCTTACTTTTTGCACCTGTAAAAGCGTTGCATCCACCGGGGAAAAACGGCAACACCCTGAAACAACATTAATTGAAACCTTCACATCGCGTATGCGTGGACTGTACAGTCCATTTGCAAGGGGCAGCCGACGCTGGAACTGTCGGTTGAAAGCCTACCCAGACGTGATCTTCTCCATGCTGCTAATGGGGAACAGCTAACCTGTTTAGCTTTATTGATCATGATTATGCATCTTGAATTAAATATGAAAAATATTTAGGGAAGGAGTTGGGGACGGGGTGTCAGCTCGAGGCCTGGGGGAGTCATGGTCCCGAGGGAGGCGATGGCATTGCCTCGCTGATAGTCGCTCATTTCTGAGTTCGTAACTTGTTCTGTTTTGCGGAAAATTTCACCTGGCCAACGACAGTGCCCTTGCACTACTCACTGATCATGTATCCGAGTTAAGGATTCAGTGTCCATACGATTAGGGAATCATCATAAAGATCGTCGAGAAAGAGAAACTAACGATTTTTCGTCGAACGTGATTATCGTGCCGACCATATCCATGCTTGTCACCCCCGTGTCCAGCTCAATCTCGAAGGATGAGCCGTTCTTTTCGAGGAGATGAATGGTAGTATTGTACCGTTTGACATAATACCTGTGTGAATCACATCGAACATTCAACTGGTCAACAATGATAGATACACACTCGCCCACTCATCCACGATCGCGGGGTTCGTCTGGATGTCGAATAGCAACGTGAATGATCAAACCAATAAAAATGTCTATCCTGCTAATGCGTGGTGACGAACCTCACTACGCACATCACGTCATCACACGGTGATGCGAAAGCTTCTCGCTGCTGCCCTTACTATCATGTTTTGTTTACGCATGGTAAGCAATGTAAATTAAGGCTAACTAATATATGCCAATAATGCTAGCTGACATCTATCGCATAACGCTGAAATGAAATCAAGCGGTACACGTCCTCGACTCTTACCAAATGTCTCAAACGCTTCATCCAGAAGAACTCACCCGTGTATGAGGTCGAATGGCGTGGTCACGAAGATTTGTTCCGGAACAGAATCGTTAAAGGCCGTCCTTGCTATGGTTGTTACCTGTGACGTTGTAGAGGCGTGCGCGAGCTCGGTATTTACGCCAAGGTTGAGTGTGTACACGTGCTCCGTTAGATTTCCCACGGTCATACTTGACTCGAAATCGAATGTCGTTGTCTGGCGATACTTGAGTCGAAAGGCATCCCAATCGGCTATTCGCTTCTTATTCATACTAAACAGCGTAAAGTTTGACGTTAGATTTGTCTCCCAACAACATTGCCATGCATCTCGGTTCGATTAGCGTGAGTGCACGGTTCAGAAAACGAAAGATTTCAAGGAAGTCATCGGGAAGAGAAAGGCATTCACTATAGCGCCATTTGTCTTCAATATTTTCAAGATTGTTTTTTGTATTGGTGCTTGGCTGCAACGGCTGAAGTCCTGTTACAATAATAATAATAATAATAATAGTAATAACTAAATACTCATAAAAATAATAACCTCGCCTGACTCACACGAACGTGTAGGGGCCAAGTTCTCGAAGATGCGGTACGCCACCTTTCCGAATCACCTCTCTGTCGGTCAGATTGAAGAAATACATTTTCCTGTAGATTCGCGTTGGTGCCTCTTTGAAAAACTTGAACGCCTGTGTGTCCGGCTGCAGTTGTGTCTGCGGTCTGAGTAGCGACCCCATGATGCGAGATGCTATCAGACTCGCAATGACAAATCCGATCCCTGTCGATACGATTCCCGACACTACCTCCGACGAGGGGGAGAACATGGAACAACATGGATCAACAAAAAGATGGATGGAGGGCATGAGGATGGATAAAGGGTACGAGGAATCTGCAAAATTCACTCGGTTCGCTCGACTCTGCTGCTGAGTCCGCTCCGTTGGCGATTCGCTTTGGCTCGAACACAGGGCTCGATCATTGACTTCGAAGCTAAGCTAAGGGGTGCCGGCAACTTTTAAAGACGTGGGGCGAAGCTGGCCAAAGCTGGTGTAAAATGATGTTGATATCTGTCGAATATGAATTGAAACGAAGTCGCTCAAAGGAGTAATATACTGTGTCATTTATGAAGGTGCTGTTCCCTCGATGTGTACTGGCACCGGGAAACGTGTGCGAAGTATTCAGTGAAGGATCGAGCTCACCAGCGAGACACCACTTCAATTCCATATTGATTTTTGTTTGCCCCTATTGAGAGTGACGTTGACTACGGTAGGTACGTTTTTGATCGAGATACCGCTGTTCCGGGGATCTCGAGTATTGACCTTTTCCCCTCACAACGTCGTCCACAAGTCTGAGTAGAATTACAATCGTAAACATGTCCTTCCAATGCTGTCTGCCCTTGATACGGTTGAGGAAAAAGGCCATCGAGACGGATGGATGCATGATGATCGGTAGCCTTCAATCAGAAGGCAGCTCCGGTGGCGTGGTGCATTTTCGCGTGCGCCTTGCAGTAGGAGGAGACACGTAGGTGCATTGCGCGTTCGATCCGCACCGTTGCACATTGGAATTTAAAAGGGGTCCGTGTTATGAAGCAATACCAAAAGCAGTTCTACCGTGGACGCGAAATGTTGGCCGTGTGTCAGCCCGGAAAATTTATAGAAGGTAGCTCCGTATCTATAATAGGTTGATATCCTACTTGACCCTTGAATTGAACAGGGGAACGCTGGAAAGCTCAGCGTCACGATCATTCAACGCTTTCCAGCGAGATTTAAGGGGCTGCCGTGGTGTCAACGACCGATGGACACTTAAACATGGCCTCATATTACCCGCCATGTCCGAAGTTACTTTTAAGTGTTTGCGCATTGCGAATGACGACCGCGCTAACAGGTTTGAAAACTACCCTAGAGGTAAAGACTTGTGCTTCTCTACAGGGTAGATTTTGGAAGATGTCGCACATAACGCAGGAAATGCTGGGAACCCTTGAGGAAGACTACGAGCGGCGCTAGCAACTATCTCCGTAAACATTGTGTTATTTGTGCAATCAATCTGAGCAAATATGGTTGTGGCGAGCTTGCTCAATTGTTGGTGGGTAATATCTAACTGCAAACGGTGACGAGTGTGAATCTCATAGCAAAGCAGAATTTGCATTGGATTTTGCTAAGCGGTCGTATTCAAATCTGACTTCTCTCTGACTGATACTGTGCGGATCTTCATCTGTACAGATGAACGCTAGGTTTTAATACTCCCATATAGGTCGAACCTGAATGCAAACAAACGGAATTGACATTAAGTTTCAATTACCTATTTTTGCTGGTTAGTGACTATATTGGACACTTCGCCGCAAGCGCCGTAGTCATCAGATGCTCCAAAAGTTGAAAAATCCCAACGCTGGACAAGGATACCCAAGCATTCAATTTCACTAAGCTAAGCTATTGCCGAATGCATTAGACGCATCGATCTGAGAAAAAGGAGAAAAATGGAATAAAAAATCAATTTCAGGGGTAAATGACACTATTATTTCTACAGTCAGCTATATGTTTTTATTACATTTCCCCCTCTGTTTATCTTACACGCTGGCCATTTCAATTCAGGACAATACTGACTACCTACATTAGTTATAACAGCACACGACACCATGACATTCTTATGTAGACCAAAAATAGAAGCACGTTCGATAGAAAATCGAGACGCCAAAAACAATTTGCCCATCTGGACCTTCGTTTCAGGAATATTCCTCCACCCTAACGAGCATGAAACAAGTGTCGGCTAGACACACGGGAAAACGTCAAATACAAGAGCGCATCGACCAGCAATAGCACTTATATAGGGTTTGGTGCCCCTACACTGGGTACAGCCCCCAACACGATCTTCGTTGGTTCTAGCGTCTAGCGTGTCGGTCTTGTTCCGTCCGTCTCGTCTCTGGCTGGGACACTGGCTGCTGTCTGGGAACCGGCTCGTTGAGTTGGATACGCCGGTGCTTGATTCGCAGGCGCTGGATAGGTTTGTGTTGGGTACGCGGGCGAAGGATACCCTGGAGCTTGTTGTGTAGACTGTGGATAAGCAGGCGCAGGATACCCTGGAGCTGGGGCCGTGCTTTGCGGATATCCCGGGGCAGGATTCGCAGTCTGCGGATACCTCGGGGGTGGATTCGCAGGGTACGGGTACCCAGGGGCTTGATTTGCAGCCTGCGGATACCCCGGGGCTTGACCCGCACTCTGCGGATACCGTGGGGCTTGACCCGCAGCCTGCGGGTACCCTGGGGCTTGACCCGCAGTTTGGGGATACCCTGGGGCTTGACCCGCAGTCTGTGGGTACCCTGGGGCTTGACCCGCAGTCTGTGGGTACCCTGGAGCTTGACCCGCAGTCTGGGGATACCCTGGGGCTTGACCCGCAGTCTGTGGGTACCCTGGGGCTTGACCCGCAGTCTGTGGGTACCCTGGGGCTTGACCCGCAGTTTGCGGATACCTCGGAGCTTGACCCGCAGCTTGCGGATACCCTTGTTGAGGATATCCCTGGGCGGGACCCGCAGTCTGGGGATATCCAGGCGCAGAACCGGCAGTCTGCGGATACCCTTGAGCTGGGCTCGTTGCTGGATGCCTTTGAGCTGCACTCGCAGTTTGCGGATACCCTTGAGCTGGGCCCGTAGCCTGTGGAAGTCCTTTGGCTGGCCTCGTCGTTTGCGGATATCCCGGTGGTGGATAGCCGGGAGCTGGATACCCGGGTGGTGGATATGGTTGTGGAGGATTCAAAGACTGACCATATGGCTTCGGCGTCCCAAGCGGCTTAGATCTCAGAGGCATACCTGCAGGTCGCGATCTCAGAATTGACTTAGGCTCTACAATTACGGGAGGCGTTCCTTCCGAGCTGTCAGCCTTGAGTGGAGTCGCCTCATCCTCTTCGGTAGCTTCCTGCTTGGCGAGAGAGGGATCATCGGTGACAAGCGTTCTTGAGATGCTTTTCTCAAAACTAGCAGCAGCGTCTTCTGAAGAGGCGTCTGCTTCAGAAGAGTCCGATTTCGGAGGTTTCGTTGTCGGCTTACGGTCGCCTGCTCCATTTGCAGAACTCGGCTTATCCTGTTTCATTGATCTCTCGGCTGCCCCAGAAGGCAAAGCTTGACTCGGCGACTGTCGTTTCGGCAGGACTCGTGGGCCCTTGGGGCCTGATACCAACTACAAATGACAAAAAAACGACATCAAAACGAAGTCGAAACATGCGGTTAATCAGCGAAGTGCTGAAGTACGCGTTCAATCCAACCACATAATGTGGAAAACAAGAATTGGATGGTTTTATCTAGAACGTGAAAACGCCAACGTGGTACACTCTCGCAAATGTAACGAACAAGACGTTCTCAAAATAAATTTATATAATGGCGTGATTACATTGTGATGTGTCTGGCCTTCCGGCCTAAGCGACAGGTAGGTCCAACAGAGGCTGTCAAGGAAGCGCAGGTATCTATCCAACAGAGGCTGTCAACGAAGAACCACTTATTTTTGCTGACATTGTGCCTCCGTCGCAGGATTGTGGAACTTGGCATAGACCTATATTCGGGTTAAGGGCTAAGAAAGGCACCGAGCTTCTCGAAAAATGTGGTCCGTGAGAGCTTTAGGTCGTTCAGTAAACGACGTTTCTCCAATTGCATGTTATTTTTATTTAGTAGGATTAGGTCGCCTTAAGATAAAAGGCAATTGCTCGTAAGGCGTTCACTGTGAGGCGTTCTTTGAACTGAATGGTACTTTAATTAACGTCCTGTTGTGAGTCAAGTACTTCCCAAAATTCACTGGTTGGCCCCAACCGAGGAGGAAGAGTATATCTTCATTACTTGGATAGTGCTTCTCTGTAATACGCAATGATTGCTAGCTACCTCACAATGTAGCTCTGATCCAGTGAGGGACAAGGCGACTGAGAGATTTCCGGCTCTGGTCCGGACGTCTCTCGGGCTCCAATATCGATGTCATGTAAATGTACTTACCCTTACTACCTGCGAACGAACCTACCTTGACCATGCACTTACCTGCGATTCAGCGCGGATATTCTTTGCAAAAATCACTAGAGCGGTTATAACGTTCATTATTGCAAGGCTAAAAAACAAGGCCGCTGTTACAGCGAGCCACCCAACGGGAAAGCCGATGTGCACCAGGCCGATCAGTAACTTGTCGCGGTCCTTCGGTAGGCGCCACTAAAATGCGACACGAAACGTCCCAAAGGCACAGGTCGGAGAAGAGTGGCACTCAGTGTTTGCTAGTTGTGTTATATGTATTTTATTATGGAAAGTGAAGATCTCAGCGGAGATATATCAAGGTGTGACATGAGCGAAGTTAAGATTCGATTCACATCAACGACGCCGGTGCACAAGATCATACACGCATGGCAAGAATGGTTTCGTGTCTCTAGGACCCCCCCCCGTTTTCGGCACTCGGAATCACCTCGGAACTGGGAGGCCATTGTTGTGTTCAGCGCGCCAATACTTTCAGCGCTTACGGCACCTTTTGGCTTCTGGTCCATTCGATATTTCGCGTACAGGACAACTGATAACAACAACAACGACTACGTACTTCATAGCAAAGTGGGGTAGTTTTGAACGACACAATAACACCCCGAACACGTAACTGAAATGCGAATGGCTACAGAACGTACTATCTGTTCCCAGAACACGGGATAGATGACTGGTGGCAGCCCGGACTCGACAGGAGTCGGTAGGAGCTTGAAGTTGTACTGCACCCGACGACGCATGTCCACGACGAAGCCGGTTTTCTGCAACGGGCCTCAAATTAGGGACAAGATTCTCGAATTTTATCATGTGTAATATATGTTCGTTGAGTTATCGCTTGACCTAATCGTGCATTTAAGACATTCGTGAAATTCAACCTGGCTGCTCACCAGCTCGGCGGTCGTTGAAAACCACTCAAAGAGTGAATCTTGTGAAATCAATATAGAGCCGTGATTTCCGTGACTAATTACCCCCGTATCCTTTATACCACTACGTAATAGAGGTGATATGCCGAAACGATGCGCTCATTCGTTTGATCTCGAATCCACACGAGGAAAGTTCGTTGCTGGCCCGAGACCACTCAGGTTCGGGTGAATTTTAATATAATTCTATTTTTATGAATTACACAAGCCAGCAGAAGAGGCTACGATACCATGATATTTGCCGCAGCGTCAGGTTAACTGAGAGCGGCAGCTGATCTTAACCGGTTCCACCTACCGCGTGAATGTCGAGATAGAAGTCGTGCTGATACGGATCAGGCATCAGTCCACTGATGTTCTCGACGAGCCGCTGATCGCCGTTAAGAAAGTGTGGGGAGCTCAGAATCGTCTGACTTGTGTACGTCGTCAACTTGTGATCCTTCATGTAGCATCGGGTGGCATCGAAGGTGCCGACAATGTGTGTCGCATTGGGACTAAAGCAGCTAGGGTTGCAAAGAACGAGAGAGCGAAAAATAAAACGTCTCTTAAACCTACGTCTACTAAATACACGAAGACATCGTGATCGACACAATACGCGTTAGGCATGATGGTGTTCATGTTTGACGTTGATGGATAATCATAGCACATCTAGTCCCAAACGAACAAATCCGGCTCCACATACGGGAGTGCGTTCAGCATCTCGCTGCAGTCCACCGAGTCTCACCGCCCTGTGACATCTAACCGGCCTCCGAAGCTAACAGGTAGATATGCCGAATAGAGATATCACTCAATCATATATTACAATTACTGAGCACAGTAATACACCGTTGACTCAACACACAATTTTACGGTGATTTCCACACAAAATATGACAAGCCCACTGGGTGAGTTTATCCTATGTGACCGATATGCGTCCTCTATATGTCTGTGTTTAATACCAAAGAACTTCCCACGAGGCAGAGGTCAGCTTCAGTTGTCGAGCCACCGCCAGCGCTGTTTCTCAACGGATGTCTTTGAATTATCATTCCGAAGCTGTGAGCTGTCGTTGCGTTCATTAACTAATGTATCGTTGGGCGAGCCCCTCGACCGAGGAACATTCGAAACGGAGAAACCTCACTAGGATAGCAGTGCGCTCTAGTTTTCAAAAAGGTGACCTACCGATCCACCACAGGGTTCCCCGTCTCGTTGTAGAGATCAGTACTGCCACCGTAGCGAACGATGGGCTCTCTCAAATATAAAAACCGATCCATGTCATACAACGTCCAAGGCTTACACAACGAAGGTCGGAACAGCTTGACGGAAGGTGGCGGATGTAGTGTCGGCTCGTAAAACTCACCATCTGAAACCAAACGCGGTGCCCGCTCGAGAAATTAGATATGGCGTGCGAGAGAGCCGTCAGCCCTCGCATATGACAGGGACGCCACGTTTAGCTCTGTATATCTTTACCCTCAGGATTTGCCGTCATAGCTAACGCTGAACTTCCTGAACCTTGCACAGTGTATCGACACAAATAGTCAATGGCTGTCACTGGATGTCACATGAAGTTAGAACAAGAAGTGAATAAGTCGTTACTCGTCCAGTTCTAGTGAGAGCACAGAGACAGCCTGAGGCTCAAAAGGAGCTGTTGGGTTTTAGCCAGATTAGTCATTAATAACGTGCCTTAGCTGTTTATCGGATGTAGCCAACAAGGCATAACAACAGTGCAAAGAATATCTCTTACTTGTGCCCTCCAACCTGTCACAATCCGTCCCAAAATAGGCGAGAGACCTGAAGAATAAACAGAATGAATCCCGTAAGCGAGTCTATCTTCAGGGGAAGTTTATTGTAAGCGTATTATATGGACAATCATAATGCCAAGGTTATTATTATTATTATTTCCGTGTTGTAATTCCATATATTTACACATGTTAATTTCGTTTGACAGTGTTCTATAATGACAATACGAAGCATGCATCCACATGAACTCGGAACAAGTGCGCAATAATCAAGCAGTAGCTGAAAAACTACAAAAAATCATTATTTCTACTCCACCGACCCTCGTCTGGCACCGGCGCCTCAAGTCATCAGTCCACTAGCAGCGTATTTTCACATGAAAGCGGCACTTGGCTTTTGGTTAGTAAATGTAAGGGTTTTATTGGCTTATTAAAGGAACTGCAGTTTTTACAAGGGTTATGTAAGTCTCTCTTTTATGTCAAGCTGCTTCGACTCGAACCTGCGGCCTCCGGCCTCCGGCTTTTATACAGTCAGAAACTTAGCCGTCTAGGCCGCCAGGCTGGTGTCATTTAATTGATTTTCACCTTGATTTAAACACATACACGCTATATGTCGAATGTATCTATTTTCGAAGAAATCCGTAAAGAATCACTAACTTGTTGTTCTGCCATGAGTAATAGGCGTTGGTATCGTTCGAGCGTTTCCTTCGGCCTGTGTATATCTTATATTTTGTGCTGCTGCCATTATCGGGTCGGAGGTAGGATATACGGCCTTCGGGGAACCACAAAATATTCGTCGACTCGAGATCGTCTTTGTAGCTGTGTTACATAAACATATTCACAGAGAATGACGCGCAAATCACACGCGATGATCGAAGGAACTATGAAGCAAAGACTAGCAGAAATAGTTAGTAGCACATACGGATTAATTATTAATATATATATATATATATATACATGGAAACGACACAATATAAAATAACACACATAGTCACATATATATTCTTGCATATGGGCCGTTATTCTGAACAGGAAGTGTATCAATCACAGGTGGAATTATTAAATTGACCGAACTCTAATATTCACACGTATAAGCATTGCTGACTTATTTGTGGTGGCTATTTGCCGTTGTCTTTCAAATTCGTGCAGGATTGTCGACTCTAATCGACGAGCACGTACGGGTGAGCTATATCGAAATTTTGCAATAACTAACTAGCTCAGTCTAGCCGCAGAACATACACTGTCAACAACAGCAGCAGCAGTAGCAGGAACCAACAACAAGAGCAGCAGCAGCAGCACTAATAATAGCAACAACAATAACAGTCCTATTTTTTAGTTACCCTTCATAGAGAAGTTTGCCGACCTTGACGCTGAAGAAAAGGGTCCTGTTCTTCAACATATGTGTCAAATCCGGCCTCTCTTGGAACATGTCCAACAGCGTTATGACGTAAATGTTGATGGTGAAAATTGTATCGTCGAGACTTCCATTCGACAAACTTGGATCGAAATGGTAAGTCTTCGTTTCAGTAATTTCGGCCAACTCGCCATGCCAGGCGACCTTTCGATGTGTCAATATTCTGAAATTGGCGTGAGTGGACATTTTCGTATTAAAAAAAATGAACTGATCGTGCCAAGTTTCCAAACTGTTGCGCGGTTTGGTTTCAACTCGTCATCTATGGACCGATTGTCGCACATTGGATTACGCTGACAATCGATGTCTACGGGCTCTGCAGGAGCTTTTAAGAAAAGAATGTACAGGCACTCTGAATAAATAAGATCGTGCGCGTTCCCCACAGGACGAAAAAAAAATAATGACGTGGTTCATACGTTTTATCACAGTTGACATTGTTAGAGATATTTAATATAATGATGTGTATTATATGAATGCGTCTATATGCTGAGAGTAGATTGGGGGGGGGGGGGTTGAACAAAAAAAAAATTCAAATAAAATTTAAGCGAAATTATTATATATATATTAACAATATGTGTCGTGTCAATTACACGCTCGCTCATAATTATTAGAGTGGAAGAAAAACTACAATTTAAGAACGATGGTTATACGCATTAATAGTTGGACCGATTGAAAGTCTGCGACGCCGTCTCAGATCTATTTACCTGAATACGTACGGCCCAAGCTCGACTACAACGGGCAGCTCGCCATTTAGCACGTCTTCATAATTTGTCAGATTGAACACATAGATCGACTGGTACGATGGCACCGGGGGATTGACATATGCATCATATGCCTTGGAATTTAGCCTCATCGACTTCGCTACATCGGTCATATCCTGGTAGACGGCGTACATAAGGAAAGCCACTCCGATCGGGATGAGCACAATTACAAGAACTGTTCGACACAAATTAACGAGATCGTTAATTAACGGTGTTCATCACGACCCGTCCATGTCACCATGCAAATGGACAGATCTGGCCAAACACACTGAAACGAGTATTGCTTACTTTGCATAGATGTGTGGTTCCCAACATTTCGTGCACAAACACGACCAGTTGTACTGTCACTTAGAAATATACACACCTCCATGCGGTATATGCTGTCCCGTTGAGTAAAGTCACACTACCAGTGTAGTGTAATGATGAGGAGGATCATTGAGCAGCGACAATTGTCACTGAGACCCTGAGAGGAGTTCGACTATCAATTGTCATCGATTTCGTTCGGCCGATTTAATATCCTTACAATGACGCTTAAATAAATGATCTAACTAATTACCCTAGACGTACTGATGATAACTGGCCACGGTCCCAGTGAAAAATCCTATTCTGAATCTAGGCAGCAGGGCAAGCTTGCTTGACAGGCGCCATTCGACTAGATCTGAACGCTCAGCTTGACAAGATTTTGTGATACAAGAGAACATCGTCATGAGACGGGGTTGTCTCACTAAATCTCTAATGTCGCGGTTAGCATGTGGCTGTGTTAGGCTTCATAGCTCGAATAGGGTCGGTACGTGAAGGTGGGACCACGCTGTCGGAGAGCATGTGTTTAGCTAAACTTAACTAATATCCAAGGTCAAGGTAATACCCTCGTCTGTATATGCCGAAACAAAATCTCAGACCACGTACCTAACGGTAACTGCATAGACATCGTGCAATTCGTTCATTACAGGCGTCGGCGGCCCTCGCCCGGCAAAGCTGAACAACTCATTTGCGGCGCATAACGAGAGTCTAGACTTGCTGAGGAAATTTTTTTGTTACCTATCTCGTACAAAACACAAAACAACGTTATCTAAATAAGCGTCCAGACAACGACAGAATGAGAATTGAATCATTCAAAACTGATACATGTCTCGTTCCGAGGTGAAGACGAAGTTTGCCAGGTCGATATTCTATCTAGTGAGCGTTCACTAGACGCCGATCTACCATCAATATTCGCTGATTCTCTTGAGCATAGCTGATATTTCGAAGCAATGCCATGCAAGCAGTATCGTGGACTTAAATGCTGGCTTTTGTGTCAGCCCGGAAAATGTATTCTATTTGATATTTCGATCAAGTATAATAGATATGAAATATTGTCGTGAATGGGGGGGGGGGCTGTGTTTACTTTTTTCAAAGTGGGAAAAATTGACTATTTTAAATGAAGAAGACATAATTGATACGTTTCAAGGCTCGAACGATTGGTGGCGACATCAATTGACGGGTTAGATTAGCTTCTCAAAGAATTACACGATTTCCCCTATGCGTACATCCCCGTTTAGCTGCAACAATTAGTCTGTCAATTAGAGCAATCATTCGTTTCTGTCGCCTTCGATATCATGTATTACGTTTCACCATAGCTCATCCCGGATGTATTGCACATATCATCAAATACCCCATGTCATCCTAGCCCACATTCCCTATCAAAATTTCGCCCATGAATCGAAACTCGGAGAGCGCTATCTGCCAGGCACCGTATGCATTGACACAAACAGAAGGGAGACAGAACATCGAAAAGCTTAAATCGTAGCGTTGTTGTAGGCACACATATTCAACGTCACTGAGGTGTGTGTCTAGCCACCGGTGATTGGCGGTCTCAAAGCATCGATTATAGTGAGCGCTAGACGTGGGAATCATTAGAGCTTTATGAGCGACACCACGCGTCATGTCAATCAATTGTGTCAACATCGATCGCCTCGTAAGTGTCGAGCATTATGCGACAGAGTGCACATGACGCACAGTTATTGGATTGTTGCGTGGAATTTCAAGGCATACAATGTTTTTTTTTGTTTTTGGAATAACTTGCCGCATCTATGCAACATCGAGAGCTGTGTTAGTCGAGAAAAAAAAATCGGGATTTTTTCTGCTATTAAATAAAACGTCGTTTAACATATGTAGGGCAACATTTTAATCAAGTTGTATATAATATACACTTTTTATACACCTGGATCACGTTATAGTATAAGGTAAAGGTGTTTGTGTGAACTTGTTATGTTATTTTCACAAGAAAAAACCCATATTGTGCCTTGCCAACAGGATTAGCTGACGGGATCGCTTGGGTGGTGATGTTACACTAAACTCTTGTTTGATCAACCGAAGCATGCTTTGACTAGCTGAGTGCAGAAATCATGAAGTTTATTTGTTAGAAGAAATGCACATAACAATGCTTTAGCATCGGGTCCATACGCCTAAGGAACTTTAGGTATGTCTGGTCAGATGCCGAGGGATGTTTGTTAGTACGAAATATACTCGGTGTAATGATGTGTGACATTTATCGAGAAGCGCTAATCGTTGGCGCAACTAAATGTAAACGATTCAGTGTATCCAAGATACATAAATTTGAGCTATTAAGTACATACGAAAGGCCTGCAAAAAGCGCAAGGCTTACGGGATAAAATATGCTCTATGGTCATTAGCTTATTACCCGGTTCCAGAAAAAAAACGTGGAACGATGTTACCCATCACACAACGCTGTGAAATAGTCGAGCAAGCGATGGAGTGGATTGTGGAGATCAATGCAAAGCGTCACCGTGTAATGCTCGTAATTTACGATTTTTGCTTAGCAGAACGAACTCAGTGTACGGATCTAAATGGCGTTATTTCTGGGAGAGAAAAGATACACCTGGGTATTCCACAGGCCAAACGCGTTGATGTCCCTTTGACCATTTTTGCTGTCGTTAACGATATCATTGACAGTCGGTAGTTCTTTTAGCCTGATTCTCTACGGTGATAAGGTTGTTGAGATAGGTGATAAAGGACTAAATTGACCTTTCATAGTGAATAGATCGTCATGCTAACTATGCATGTTGGCTTTTACACCAAGTGGTTGTTATTTTATTTCCCATTGAGTTGTACAGGTTACACTTTTAACTAAACACAACAGCTATTATTACCCATAGTTACCCATCGTTAACTTAACATAACTTAACATAACTATTATTATCGGCGCAGAGCAGGGCAGAGGACCGGGAGATATCGCTATATCAACAAAGCTACATTATGCACATCAAACACATTTTGATGTAGGCTAGCCGGCGCAGCGGCACAAAATCAAAAGACTATTCCATTTACAGATTTTGGGGGATATTCTTGCAATGTCGATCGATATAGCTACAAATGATATGAATCACACCTCAAATACACAGTGACAAGCTGTGTGACAATAAGCCCCGCAATTATATGCCTCGGCGCAGCGTCTACAGTGTCTACTGCTGGGTAGGTGAAATAAGTATACAAGCACGCGGCCTGCGTAATATGTTGCCGACTTCTGTTAGCGCGCGTGGCCGTTCCGCTATTCAATAGTAATGTTTGGGTGCTGCGGCCGATTTAGGAGTTAGTTGTCCGGGCTGCGTCGGATATGTAGGCGCAGGGGTCTTGGGCGCCGAATTTGTGCCCGTTTGAGCCGTGGTCGCGGGGAGGGTTGGCGCCTGTGGCGCGGGGAGGGTTGGCGCCTGTGGCGCGGGTGGAGGGCCCTGGGTGGGTTTAGGATATGGCGGTGCACGAACGTCCGGCGTTTTTGTCGCTGTACTTGGCGCTGGATACGTCGGTGGCGGGTATGTTGGCGGTGGATATGTTGGCGGTGGCTGAGCGGGCACTGTTTGCCGTTGGTTGGCCACATTAGGCGTCGACGGAGGTGCTCCGTATGGTTGATTCGCAGATGGTGGCAAATAGCCAGGGTACTTGGACGGTAGAATCGGCCGGGGCCGAACTCGCGGGGGAGCTTGCTTTGTTCGTAGAATTGGCACCGGCTCGAAATGCACGGGCGGCGTATCCTTCTCTTCTTCAACTTCGTCATCTTTCACTGGCGTATTCTCCTCGACGCTTTCGGCGGTGTCGTCTTTGCTAGCATCGTCGTCAGCGGAGACCGACTTCAAACCGTCGGAGTGGGTTAAGGAGCATGTCTGATCGGGGGACGTTTGCTCAGAGACTGACAGTGTCGCTACGGGAGACGTGTGCTCAGTATTAACACAAGCTTTCGACTGAAGCGGAGAGACACGTTTAGCGATTGGTGGTTCTTCCTGCTTCACAGATACTTGCACAACCTGATCAATCAAAGAGAACAAATACATATATGCATATATAGACCAAGCTGAATGACACGCTGTGACGAGTTGCAATATATCGCTCGTTGTTATAGTCAGGACAGTCCCCTCCTGTGTTCGAATGTCACCTAGTATGCTCAATGGAACGTCTGCATTTTGAAAAAAGTTATCGAGACAGTTTACGATTATCTACGCACTGAAGTGACAGCCAAATCGCGAGGCCTCCTTTTAATCAAAGGAAGATAAAGAGTTTAGTGTTAGATAACCAGTTTAGCGGACCCTACCGTCGGTTTGGTAGCCCTCGGATGTCGCCTCGTACGAGCGATGAGAATGATTAAAAAGAGGATCGCCAGGATGAATGACAGCCCCGCAGCAATCGCTGGCCATTGGCCGGCAACGATGGGCCTCAGTCCGGCAAGCAAACTATCGCGATCTTTCGGTACACGCCACTAACATGAGAGGGAATGCCGTCAGGGGAGGACAGAGCAGTCTTCTGGTTAGACGTATTATATAGAATATCAAGATTCGCTATATTGATTGAATCGATTTACTCAAGCGTAGAGGATTATATAATAGGACAAAGCTCGAAATACGATATGCATTGGCGGGTGTAGGTGTTCGTCGAAAAATTTCCGACGACAACTGATCTCTCAAATCGTCATTCCTGCCTCACTTTCTCGTTCATAACAGACAAGTCTCCCTCAGGCTACTCGGGAGCATTCGGTAGCAATCCAAGATCACGAAACGCAATTTTCAATCCGTCTGGGCCCGGAAACTCAAACACAGGTCACAGTTTGGTTTGACAGAACACCCAGATAAGTATATTTACAAACAATCCCTGACCTATAGACCCTCCCAGTTACTCAGACTCATATACAGGTATATTATAGTTTGACCCCCGAAGTGTTCTTGCTTGTTCTTGCACGACAAGTGACGCGTTGTCAAACCCCCCCCCACACACACCCACGGGGGAACATGGTATTGCCCTTCAGGCTAAGTGGTCAAGGCAAAATGGTAAAGATGCATTGATTTATTGAAGGAACCTTTGATATACGTGAAGTGCCGTGTATCGGTCACGAAAGCGCTGGATAAGCTCCGAGAGCAGGAACTAAGATGAACGCGTGGAAACATTCAATCGTCCCTCTAAAGGAAATCGATCACAGCCGGGTTCACGTATGATTACGCACGTATACGTATAAACAGTGTATGGTGTTATGAGGCGAGAGGTGCTAGACTACGTACGATTTCTTCCCAGAAAACTGGATAGATGACATTTGGTAGCTTTTCCTCGGTAGCGGTTGGTTGGAGTTGCAAACTGTACTGTATCCGACGTCGCATATCGACCACGAGCCCGGTTCGCTGTAATGAGCCTCAGATTAGGGACGAATGTCGAATTCTATAACGTGCAGTGCGCGGATAGACGTAACGGATAGATAGATCAGGTCGGTCTACAGAACTTTCGCATAACAGGAAGTGGACAGGGAGCCACACTCACTTTGACATAATGATTGGGAAATTGTTCTATTTAGCTGGCCTGTCGTGACACTCGCCCTCCATCCCAATTGTGCTCTTCGTATCGATTTAAACATGCTGAGCTCAGCGTACAGCTACACTCGCGCCTGCATAAATTACGACCATTCCAACAATTCCCACAGATCATTTGCCTTGCTGTACCCAATTTGGTCGTCAGCGCGCAAACGGCGAACAGATATTGTTGGTGGAAATCCTCGATCAATGCAATCGACCAACTTGATAGAATTGAATGTAGTTAGCTGTACAGCTGTCTGCTTGCAAGAACGAACCTCCTGAACAATCCCGCTGCCGATGGCAGATGACATGAAAATGATGAGGTGCGGGAGCAGCTGCTTGGTTTCGATCTCACAATGAGAAGGACTCGCTGCCCACGTGTCTTCAGAATTAGTCGAAGTCACATTCGTATTCGTATTAATGATTAAGAGTACATTACACACTGAGCAGGATGTGCATAAGGACTGTTTAAAAGCAACCTTGGGTAGCTCGAACAAAGGCCACTATTTTCAATTCGACTCCAACCTATTTATCCGTTTTATAATATATAGATATATGGGAATATGAAATCAGTTTATAGCTAGTATATCAGGCCGACTAGAGCGTGCCACCAACCAACACGCCTGATCAGACTTGTCTGATCAGCGCTTGTAGGTTCAGAGGAACAGATTCATCCAGGCTACGAAGAAGAGAAAACTCGCTGCTTCCAGACGGTAGGACACACACCCAACCTACCGCATGAACATCAACATAGAAGTCGTGCTTGTGCGGGTCAGGCGACAGACCTCTGATATTCGCGACGAGCTTCGGATCCCCGTTGAGAAAGTGTGGGTAGCTCAGAATAGTCACACGTGCGTTCATGTTCGGGGTGTGGTGGATCATGTAACAGCGGACGGCGTTGAACGTGCCGGTTTTATGTACCGTAGTAGAACTAAAGCAGCTAGAGGAATCAACGAAATGATACAGAGATTAAACACTCGGAGAGATCTGCTCAATAGAATCTGAGTGGCAAGCAAATATACAAAATGTACTATACAACATATCATGTGTGGGCGAGAGGACGGTAAAAGTCGGGGTGATACAGAAATTTACGGAGCTTTTTCGTAAAAGTTCGTATCTCCTGCAGCCTTCTAATAGGTGCGGCGCCGGAAACGCTGGCAGATGGGAATACCTCAGCCCCCGAACACCGTTGGCCCCTGAGCTAGTGTTCTATTGAGAGGCTGGGCAACTCTCACGGTTTCACAGGCAACGGCCGTAAAGGCCGACACTGGACAGCACTTGATGAAATCTCGTGGTGAAGTGCCACGAAGTGCTATATGCAGGGATGTCGGAGGGAACAAGGTCGGTAGCATAGTAACTAGCGGTCACTCGGCATATGACCAACGTGTACCGGATCAAAACATCTCGCGCGGTTCATCCAGAGGAAAAATCGGGCTGTCTTGGGATCTGGACACATCCATCTGTGAGTGAACGGAGATAACTGTTCACAAGGAGGATGTGAGATTCAATAGACATCGACGTTGCTCGCGGGAATTGCGCAGTTTCAAAGGTGACCAGTGCAGTAATGGGCGCCCGTGACACACAAGCGCTGCGGGTAAGTTCTGCCTGAATCTGAAGCACACTGCTCACGTTGGCGTCAATTGTCGTTGGCATCAACTGCCTTTGTCATAGACGACGGTGGCGGCAAGTAAGGGACTGAGCGAGAAGGAACTACACATGTATGTCACTAATCCTCTCACTGCTCTTCGAAGCAGCGCGATGAAAGCCATCAGCCTACTTAATTAATCCCCTAAGAAATATATAAGTATCCACTATTTCATAGATGACCCTCAGCTATCTTCGTTCTATCGCAGAGGTAATTTCTTTCGTGGAGGTCGTGCTAATTCATTGCCCTTGCCCTATTCGTTGGCTTATACGAGCAGTCATCCGGTGTTAGGGCCCCGCATATCCGTACACTGGTCGCGTTACAGGCCTCAACAAGAACGGTGGATACTTGGTATGCGCGTAGCGCCAGCTGTCGAGTTGGCACCGCCGAGTTGCGAAATACATATAACCCTATTCAGATACCACAACCAAATGAGCAATCATCAATGGCTCTCCCATCGCAACCTACCTTCGTCAAATAGGGAACATACCTATCCAAGACCAGATCCCCGGTTTCATTGTAGAGATCTGAGGAGCCAGCATAACGAACGATGGGCTCGTTCAAGTACAAATAGCGGTTTCTGAGATGCAATGTCCACGGTTTGCACAAGGACCGACGAAAGATCTTCACGGAAAAAGGTGGTGTTAGTGTCGGCTGGTAGAACTCACCGTCTGCAACACACGATAGGCAATAGGCAGGTTTAAGCAAAGCTTTGCATTTGGCCTGATGTTCGTAGCAGATAGGTGTAGTGCATTTACTGATACTGTCAACGCGTGTGAGTGGAATACTAATCGCACTAATCATAACGGAGTTGATGGTAAAATCGATTCAGTAAACTGTCGCTCGTCGATGCTAAATGAATGGAATCAAAGAAATCATGATGAAGCTCCGCGGTCAGTTTGCCAGAAATGGTGGCCGGTGGCCCTTTACAACGCATATTTGCTTATTGAATATCGCCAAAGTATGGTGCGTATCTCTTACTTGTGCCCTCAAGCTGCTCGCAGACTGGATCAAAATAGCTCAGGGACCTGAAATCAACCAACAGGTCTTGTTATTTTCTACTAGCCAACATCTGTGCGATGAATAAGAAGCGTACAAAGCATTCAGGACATCTTGAGAGCAGTGGCTCGAATGGTTTACGAACTTGAAAATAAATATTTTCTGTTCACGAAAGGGCCTATTAAGGGTTAAGATTCTGTAGAAACGCCTCACTGAGACGCATAGTTCCCAGCAGCAAACCCAGGTGAGCCCAGTGTCTTCCGCGGTATCCGCGAAATCCGATTGATTAACTAGCTGAGGTAAATAACGCTTTCTAATATCTTGGAAGCCTATACGCCGCCCCTCAATGGTCCCATTTCGTCAATTCCTCTCCAGATACAGCATCTAGCTACAGCAGGCGATGGTTCTGAAATGCGATTCTACGCCAAGAGTTACTAACCTCTTATTGTGCCATGTTAAATAGACGTTGGTATCGTTCGCACGTCCGTTTTGACCGGTATATACCTCATATGTGTTCGTGCTTCCATTGTTTGACAGGAGGTGCGAGATGAGCGGCTTCTGCATCCAAGGAGAAAACAGACCGTTCCCGTCTCTGCTAGATGACGGTTTTCCCGAGGACACCGATGGGAACACAATCGTCCAGGTAAATAAGACATATCTGGTATCGTTCAACTCGGTATGCTCGATGTATTGTTTTCGAATGCAGAATGCCATGCAAAGCCCACAGTATATAGTGCAGCTTAACATTTCCCATAGTTTATATTTTTCACTTATTTTTCTTAATAATTATTCTTTTTTTCGCGTATTCACAAACCTGCCTATCTATGATCAGTAACAATTCCTGTATATTGGCTGAGAGTAGCTCCCCTAACGGCAATTTGTGTCCGTTTACATGTTCTCCTGCTTTCGACATCCTCTCGATGAGAAGGAATCTTGATGAAATGTTATATATATATATATATATATAGGATATGATGTTGTTTTATATTACAAAATATGGTATTTACGTTTCGTAAAAAAGGTGGCGGACTTTAACTGTGATGAACGGCGGTCCATACTTTAGGATATCTTCCAATGGATCTGAACTGTTGTCCAGCCCGGACTTCGCGTAAGGGTTGGCGACCACAACTGTATCATCAAGATTTCCATTGGACTTGCCCGACTCGTAGAAATAGGTGTTAGTTTCCGAGATTTTGAGTACCTCATCTGACCAAATGACGGCTTTGTGTGAATGGATTCTGAAACGGAAAGCGGAAATAATTTATATATATATATATATATATATATATATATAATTTTGGAAGGCTGATGTTATTATATAAGCTGCACGATGGTAGTTACAGCCAATAGCTAAGCCTATAACTGCCATTTTACAATTAGCTAAGGGTGCCGTTGAGGTATTCAATAAGTATCAGGATCATATACTCGGTATCCGAGTGCCATTTTTCTCCCATCATTGTACCCTTTCTTCTCTAGCTTATATCATTATTATTATTATTATTATTATGCAATGCGTACCACAACATCTATGTATGTCGCAATATAATTTGCAGTTGTTACCGAAATGGACAAGGCTCGTGTTTTACCAATGTTTGAGAGAGAGCACCTGTCCGAAGTTGCGCTGTCTCTATCATATCCGCAACTTAAGTGATCAAACGAAAAGAAAGTGATCAAACGGCTATAGAAATTCGTACTTTTATTAAACTCGCCTGGACCAAGCAAGGTCCTAGCTAGCGTTATTTGTATGATAAGCCGCCTTCCGTATTAATGATTCGAAGGTGCCTATCTCTAATGATTAGAAATCACAGGAGTACCGATTGTACGCTGATCGCGCATATGATCACTTTCTTTTGTCTATCTTTACTTGTATGAAGACTAGCGATACTATGTAGTATATATATAGCTAGTATTCATAAAAGTCAAGGTATCCCACATTGAGTAGGTGCTCATTCTTGTACATAACCTTATCTAAGGTGAATTGTCGTAGAACGATGTGATGCTCTGCAAATATACTCACGCACCCACCTGAACACGTAAGGGCCAAGCTCTTGGACCTTTGGCAGCTCGCCTCGTTCAACCTCTCCATGGTTCGTCAGATTGAACACATGAATTGACCGGTATGAAGGCACTGGCGGATCGATATAGGCATTGAATGCCGGTGAATTTTGTATCATTGACGTTGACACATCGGTCAATGCCAGGTAAATGGCGCAGATGAGGAGAACTAGTCCGATGAGCACAAACACAATCGCGAGCACTGGTTACACAAACATTCGTAGGCGATAGTTAATGTTTAGCGACTGTATAGAAACTACATTGGGTGCAAGCGATCGCGGACAACAATGTAACCATGTTGTTATCTGGACCCGTGGTAGGGGGCGAAAAAGGGACGCATTTCCATCGTACAATTAGCTTGAAAAAATGCGAGCACAGATCAGTGCTCGGTATAATCGGTTGAAGGTTCAATTAGTTCGCTATCAACTCAAGGGAATCTTACAGTCGTCGAAATGGTTCTATTATCGCTTGAGGCCACATTATCGTGAGCATTAGACGAACGGAACTAAAGTCATCCGTCTTTTGCAGCCCGCCACAGCGACCTAGTGTTTTTTCCGAATCGCATTCATCCACCCACCGTCTGGGTGGCTTAATCGCCAGAAACACCAAATCGCTCAGCAAAGGAGCTGAACCAGCCACCTCTGGCAGAGGAGGAGGCAGAGACTTAGGCCACTCAAACTGTGGCCCGAGATCCCCGACGATATCTGATAACTGTCATTGTTATAATAAGATTCACGCCCCCAATAACTCCCCTTACCAGACCGACCGACCGCCCGCCCGCCCGCCCCTGAGCTTCAAGCACTTCACTAACGCAGAACACCGCGATTTTACGCTACCTCGAGACAGTCTGCGATACGCTTCCGCCACACGCACATCCTAAATACGTATGCGAATAAAACAACACACGCACCTAACGGGATCCTATCTCGTCTGGTCATCCTGTTTAGTGCACACGATTGGCAGGCCTAATCCGGCACCTGTAAACGACACATCTGTTGTCCGTAACGACTGTCCTCACTGGCCTCGAAATGTTTTCCCTTACCGCAATCGAACGCGAACACGAAACTTAGAGGGGGCGCCGACAACGTTATCTAAACAAGAGGCCAAATAACGGCCGTACGAGAAAATGCAAATTAAGAATTCACGCTTGCTGTCGTGAAACGATTGAAGTGAGGACGAGCTGAAGGGTGGACTTCAGTGCTGCGTTCCCCTAGGTTTGATTTCAGGGGCTTAAGGGCTGGGTCCGGTCAGCGTTGTTTGGCAATTGCTTCCCTCACGTCTATTTGTACAATGTTCCCAATGTTCCTATTTTGGAACCTTGTTGTGGAGCTAGCCAATGTGGGCATGTGGCCTAATAAGCGGAGGCAGCCGGGAAGGGCGTCAGTATGAGTCAGGCGGTGAACGAAGAATACCGCTCAGCATGGGGCGAAATGCTATGCTTTGGTTAGGATGTTGCCTTGATATTAAGCGCCACCGGGAGGGGCGGATCGGCCACAGTTTCGTCTTGTATGGCAACGCCCTTTTTATTGAAAATTAATAAATATATGATTTAAATATAAACATGCGACATTTTATTGCTAGGAAAATCTCGACGAGTTTCAACGCCGAACGAAAGTAAGTGGCGCAACGAGATTGGGGCTGCTGGACAAGTCGCTCGACGCGAACAGGAGCAATGAGGAATCAAAGAGACGAACACTTGATCCTGTACAATGAGGCTCAAATGGCCAAAACATACGCGTCTAATTGGCAAATATAGGTGAACCTCTTGATCTCACATGGTTCAACTAGCTTCTTCTACTAATATGTGAGCGAGGTTTTCATCAGAAAGCAGGTAAAATCGAGTTAGCAATCGATGTTGTTCCACAATCAACATATCATCCTGAAGGTTTCGTCAACGTAATTGCCAGGCACAGAAGAGACCAACTGTAGGGTAGGTTTCCAGGCCTAAGGTAAGGTAAGGTAAAAGCTTTATTGCTTTACTAAGGGAGCTACGGCTTTCGGGCTGACTCTCAGCTAGCATTTAACGTCCACGGTACTACTTTTAGCATTGCTTCGTAATATTCAAGGAGCTGCGATTTCACAATACTTAAGCTCTCGTATATGTCACGCAGCGGGACTCGAACGTGCGGCCGAGAAAGGTAGATAGAATGGCGTGGTGCATTCGCGTGCATGGCCTCTGCTGTTCTATCGGGGTTGGTACATGTAGGTCTCGTGAAATCGTCCTTGGGGTGGTCTCGCCTAATGACAAAGGGCCTCGGTGGAGCAGAGGTCAGACCTTGATCTTGTGGTCACCATCTCTTGACTCTAATAGGTTTTCACAATGCACACTCATATATTGGGAGTGCGTGTGTGTGTGCATTGTGGTATTTCGGTCTGTCTGTGAAATATACACTCTTCAGTTTTTGCAGGCTTCTAGTTGTCTGCTTTAATGAATCCAAGAACGCACGCTATCAGAGATGTGTTCACTTGGATTATTTGAGATTTTTAATTTTGAAAACTTCGGAATTTATTCATTTAAAAAATGAATGCACATTATCATTGATTGTCACAGTGGGCAGTAACGGCCCCATTCAATATCAGGACAAGTTTCATGGAGAGCTTCAGCAGAGGAACTAATTAAACGATAAAAGCCTTCGATTTATTCCGAATGCCTCCGTCACAGAATCGTTAGATTGTTGTCGAAGCTCAAGCCCGCCGAATGGACGTCCGCCTGCACAACTTCCCGATAGATGTAACACAACGCCTTCGTACACCCACAAGGGTAGCGGCAGTATAGCTATTGCAAGTGTCCAAGTATGCCCTGTGGAGCGATTCGCGGAATCGCGTCGATAGCACCATTGATATGCTGTCGTATCAAACGAAATCAGATAGGCACTCGAAGGTTTTTCGAGGTGTGTTGCGTTCAGCGAACGCGGCATCGCGACAGCCGGTGAGACGACGATCAAGTTTCGGCGGGGTGTAACACAGCGCCGGTCACCGGTTCTCCGGGATGTCGAGGCGGTGGCCAGAACTACGTTCATCGTCTACCGAGCTTTGATTTGCTCGGCGACGGGTGTGCCACACGTGGGCGTCGTAGAGCGCCACTGTTCCGCGAAATCCAGCTAGAAGACAGGGGAGGGGGGAGGGGTCGTGGTCGTATTTTCATTGCACAATTCTGTTTATTTGTTATCCTCATTATTATTGTTATTATCTTAGCGATACGCACTACTACCGTTCTGCTAGTTCGCTCACGGTGGTTCGTCCACGACTTGACCCGTGATTATCTGTTTGATTACCCATAGCGGTCGTCTGGATCGTTCTCGCAGACGATTGCGTTGGCCCTCTCCTTTATAAGCGGATGCTGGCCGTGTGCAGATGGAGTTTGTGTTGATCTTCTCCAAGGTTCACGTGGAAACAAATATTGCATATATATATATATATATATATCTGAGAAGAAGTGTCTGAGACGTTCTGAAAGGGCGTTCCTGAAGGGTGGATTCCGCATTGAAAAGTTGACAAAGTCGTGTTGTCCGCCTCGATTTCGACACACTCGAGTTTCGTTGTGTGCAACGCAACACGGCACGATGAAGACGCTTCTGTTAGTGGTCACGATCCAAATGTTCGGTGAGTTTCGTCCACGGTGAAGTGTAGTGTGGTATCCAACGCATTCATCGATATGCTGCTTGATAAGGATTTTTCTCAAAATCGGACACCTTTTAACACCGAACGCTGTCGTTAAGGGCCATGCTTATAATTGTTGGCAGGGTTAGGATTCATTTGAATACATATCGGTCCGATCTTATCGTAAACTCGAAAGTCAATCGCCTGAAGGGAAGAAAGTTTGTATGTTTTTCATCTGCCGAATGACCTTAATCAGGTCCCTGTGACCTATACTCTCTAAAACGTGTTAAATATTTTGATATTCTTGTGTATTGCATATTGATGCCGACGATCCCGGGAACGACTCGGATATTTTCGATGATATTTTCGAAAGTGGGGGGCTCCATTTGTTTATAAATTATTAAAAATATTGTATTGTATCATACCAATAAAGAAATTAGCATTATTCCCCATAGAAAAGTTATTCGTGAATTAGGTGGCATCTAGCTAATAATTATCCTTAACTCACTGACCAGTGTTAAGAAGAAAAAACATGTCATCTGTTTCTATGTCGTTTTTTTAACTAAATATTATCATAATTATAATAGTTCGCAGCTTTAACTACACGATGCCGGCGTTGCAATTTGAATGGCTGACTCATATTCGAAGACGCCAAGTACAACCATATCGTTCTGTACTCCACTCGCGCGATGGCCAGGACTAAATAATAATAAACTTAACGACAAAATCACATTAAAACTTGATTGTTGGCATATACATTTTTTTTGCCAAAAAACACCAAATAATTCCGTTAGAATTACCTAAAATCTTGTCGATGTTTAATAAAGAACATTTCAAAGATTATAAACAGTGTATGTGTAGAAGCCTATGCTAACAAAAGGTTTTTTGGTAGCTGACTCCCAGCTGTTATTCCCCTGTTGTGTGAATTTCCGGCCTCACGGACCTGGCAAGAAACACCCTTCGCAGCTGGCAGAAATACACAGATTAACGAAAATGATAAACAAATCCAACGATTCCCCGCGTCTGGCAGGATTTTAACCTGAACCTACATATCTCACCAGTCTGGCTAGCCTAAGACGCTCACCACTAGACCCTCTAGCGAAGGAAGTAGAAACATATGCTGGGGCTGGGCCAAGTACACGGGGTCAAACCCAGGCTTGCAGCAGGCGAAAGCGACAGTTACATAGGCTGTACTCACGTCATCAACAAAAAACTGTTTATTTTTTCTTATTTATCTAAATAACTTTATTGACACCAGGTGCAATTACACGTCGCATAATTTCTTTTCGCTTGAACCAATTCATGAGTCCATGTGCCAATATCTAATAATCGTTGTTTACAAATTTCGAGCATTTTTAAAAGCATGTTCTTTTTTCGGTTAAATTAACGATCATTTACAGTGACAGCTCGATTACAGCGGCCCGATATTACTAGGACACTCCATGATCACGGGTATCGCCAGAAAATAAGCGAAGAAGAGGTGAACAAATGTCTCGGCTGCATCTGTGAGGACAACATCAAACACATGGTAACACCACAACCTCAAATGTTTGCTCGGATTGCCACCAGCTGAACCATACCTGTACGACTATCACAGTACTCGACTATTGCATTAGTATTATTACTACTACTATTTTTTAGCCGTCCACAGCCGTTGTGCTAATCTAGGAAAAAATAATCATGAATTGATCATCTTTTTGCTATGACTGTGACTCTCGTAATTCAAGTCGACCACAACGGTCGAGTCGTTGAGAAGCGTTGCCTAAACATTTTGTGCCGTTTTACGATAGCGAAATTTAACCGAGATAATCTATATCGCGAAGGGTTCACAGGCCGAACTCACAGCTAGCAGCGCTCTGGGTGGTGTATTTTTCGGCATTGCTTCATAAGGCAGAAAGCCTTTAAGTGCCTGTATGTGCAACTGTGCGGGTTCGAACCTGTGTATGCACATACGTGTCTTCTCCGATTTCACAGCAGGCGCACACGAATGCGCCACGAGTCTACACCGGATTCGACAAATCTATCTAATCTAATAGACACGATCTATCTCGTCTTTCTGCTATTTAAGGGAGTCGACGACCTGAGCAGCAAATGCTACTACTACGGAGGCCGTGGACCCTTCTGTGGACTCTACCTGCTTACAGAGGAATATTGGAATGGTGTTGGAAAGCCGTTCGAATCGGATGTCGGAGGTATTATACATTGTGATATGTTCGCTCAGGCTGTTCGCTTCCTGGTTTTTTGTTTGAGTTTCATTTTTAAACTTCTCCAATCTCTGCCCCTTATTAATCCAACGGGCGGTCTATGGAAGCTAACGCTATATACACCGATTTCTGTACTCAAGAGATGACACGCATCCCGACGGAGCCACTGTAGTCATTACGCAAGTATTATATTTGCAGTTCACTTCTCGTCTGTCATGCTGCTGCTGCTGCTGCAGCGGGCACAGACGCCCCGCTCTCCGCACCCCCCACTGTGATAACAACGACGAGACGCGGAGGTTAGGTGGTGTCCTTGCACGGGATACACTCCCCTAATGAGATGTCTTGACCTAATAATGAAAACCTAAGGAATTGCTCGGTGTATGTCACTGCACGAAGATTCCCTTAACAATATTGCCTTGGTAGAGGTGGGGACGGCGCCTGCCATGCGTTGTACGCGCATGACCTATTCGTGCCCTTTCAGTTTTAACTCATTTGCGGCTTCAATTAATTAGCAGTCTACTCGAATTCGCTCAGTTGTTCACGTTCGTCGAGGATTGTCTCGTAATATTCGCATACAGATCTTGTGCTCATTCGTGACGTTATGCTAATAAGCCGCTCGTTTTCTGTACACGTTTGGCGCCTTTTCATCGCAAGATTTCAACGGGTGCGCTCGTCACAAGGTTTGCTCGGAAAACACAATGATCGAGTATCTCAATCGCTATGGCGGAGACTGTAATGGCGACGGGAAGTTCGACTGCCAGGACATGCTTTGGCTCCACTTCCAAAAACTCTACCACCCGTCCTCCGACGTTAACTGCCGCGAGAAGTTCGAGACGAAGCCAGCTCTCGATCATCACCATGCTCCGAAAAATCTCACGGCGTGTCTCAGACGCAACAGCATCCCCCATGATTCGCCATGCTACGCGGAAAGCTGAATTCGATGCTGACTTATCGAGCGACGACGCCGATGCGCCTACCGACGACAAGAACAGCAACAACAACAACAGCAGAAACAATGACAACAACAACAAAGACAGCAATAACAACGGCAACAGTGGGCGGTGGTCGGGGCTCTCGTGCTGCCGTGACCCCAGTCCCCCGCCCTCGGCGGTGCATTGATTGCAGTGATTCTCCACGCGTCATCGTTATTCAGACTATGAATAAATGAGGTATTGTTACCACTTCACAGCGTTCGTGGTGTTGTTTAGTTGTCTACTCGATTTCTATATTTTGCTGCACCACATCGCGTAGTGTGATTCAAGGCGGACGTGATTTCGTGGTTGGCCCTGGGTAACTGCGAGAGGGTGGCTATCTATGAGTTTTTCGTGAAATAAAGACACTTCTATATATATTCGAACGCAGTGATGGGCGACTTGCTGCCTAAGCGCCTGCTCAGTGACTGCATTTGTTTCTGGCTTATCTTTGTGTTTACTAATGGTGGAAGCTCTGTACGAATGGCGAACAAGCAGCATCCGCACTCGAGAGCGACAGAAGCTCACAGAGTGGAGTGCCACAAAAAAAAACAAGTTTGAATCAGTATCTCCTGTTCAGCATCGTCGGACGACGGTTTGGTCCGCAAGACGAACCGATATACTCTCAACATATCACTGAACGAGTGTCGGTGCAAATTAGGATTATAGCACCGGATTGACGGAATAAAAACGACGAAAAATAGCAAAATCTAGTATTAAAATTCTTAAACACAAAATATAGCCGTGTCTTCGGAGTAGATACAGGGCATACGTCGGTGGCGATGATGACGAACTGTCAGTCTGAAGGTCAACGAGGTTAGGATAGGGAGCTCAACGAGGTTGATTGCATTGGGGTGCTCCACAAGGTCCTCATTCAACTTGATATATATAATATATACGTATTGCACCTGGACTTGTGGCGTGCAAGTGTCTCCAAGTGTCTCGTCGTGCTATACATTGTCTAGATTTGGGCTTTTTTTAGGTTACTAAAAACAACCGTACAATGAATAAAGATAGCAGACCTTATCGAGCGACGAATTCTGACAGAACGCACGTTATAGAAGTTCTCATGCGTGAAAAATGATTTTCTGCAATTGCAAACACTTGTTCGCACCACGTTCATTAGACATATTAGTACTAATAATCAATTTTAAACACATCCATAATACATTTATTAGGTAAGCCATTTTTTAATTCGGTGATGGTCAATTCGCATCCGACCGTTATCAGAATTATGATTAGACCTCGATTATTGGTCACTACCTATCCTTAACAGATCAGGCAATCTTACATTTAGAAAATCTTGAGAGGAAGTTGTTTTCGGGTTGAAAGCCAGAGTCACAGGATAATTGGGTCAATCGCAGATGTGGGCGTTCTAAGGTACCTACCACTCTTTGACAATATTTTCGTTCATCTCATTTTGTTCCGAGATCGGGCAACGCCACCTGCGGGAAAATTGCAGCAACACCGCGGTCTCAGAGAGAAGAACCCGTGCACGGCTCCGCGTTCAAAACGGTAAAGGTAAAGCTTTATTAATTTATTAAAGGAACTGCATACAATGTTTAGGTTCTCCTATATGTCATGCAACGGGATTCGAACCTGCGGCCTCTGGCTTTTCACAGCCAGAAACTCAGCCCACCGATTTGGCCATGGTGAGCGAGACTGGCCCTCGCTGTGACGAAAACTCTGCTCTTTTTCAGCTGCGCGACGAGCTCTTCCGCAATAAGAACACGTGCTGGTCCGTGAAGTATCGATGCTATTTCTTGGAAGTTTTATCACACTCCCTGAGTTTTGACCTCTACTCGCCCCTGAATTAAGTTCAGTTGCATTGACAGCAGCCGTTCTCGCAAAGGCGCGTATCGGCGTAGTATTAACGGCCACCTGATCGAGCGTTGAAAAATGTTTTCTCACACTGATATATTCTTGTGACGATCTTCTAGCTAGGAGGCAAGTATCGTACCAAACAAAAATAGTGACCTGACCCTATGGCGATGTTCCTGCCGTAAGGCCGGGCCGCCTGCTTATGAACCAACCATTATTGAGATTCATGGAGAACATCTATGGAAAACCCGTGCTTTAATATACCGATACAAGACGTCGGTGAACTACCTCGTACTCGACCGGTCTCGGATCACTATCAAGATCCCTGAAGAAGGTTTTCCAAAGAGGCAGGATGCGTGCTTGCTTATCTGCAACCACCGTTTGCTTCCATTTACGTAATTCGTCACATTTCGAGTCCTGTGATAAAGTAAAGCCTGATAGACGCTAGGCATAGATTGACGCGGATTTGATCTTTATGCGTAATGTTCTTACACATGACATCGAGGTACAGCACATCCACGGGCTGGTTTGATATCGCTGCTGCAGCCGGTGTCGAAATATCGGTGTCACAACTCCACGGATATTGCATACGAGGAACGAATTTTGTGGGCACAACATAGCTTCACTTGGTACATTAACGGGTCCTTATACAAGTGGCTAATTCTATGACTTTCCGAGTGTTATCAAAACCTCGCAAGGCCCAACACCTTCATCAGCACACGTTTCCATATCTCAACATAAACCCGCTTCGATCTCCCTTGAAAATTGCGGGTCGTTCAAACGACAATGTTCTCATAGCGTATCAGATAGTTGCGCAATTTACTGGCGTATCAATTGCGAATTTGGAACTATAATAGTCAATGAAATGCTAATAAGATTCCTGTTGTCTGCAGGCCCACGCATTGTGTACAGGTCGCCGCCTCGAATGACACTATGGTCGCGCGTTTGACGATATCTCCACAGGATTAAGCATTGTTCCGCAACATGGAACGTCGCCATATGATTAACGGGTAAAACAGCTCCACGATGAGCGCTAGTGTAGATAAACATAGCCCATACGTCAGCACCCTTAAACAAGGCTGTATATCATCGACATCAATGACAAGGTACGACCCATCATTTGGGGAGGCAGGGACCGCATTTGATGATTTTGTCAACAACGTGATGTCGGAGGGCTCGAAGAGATCGGCCTCAAAAAAACGCTTCGCGTATCGGCTAAGCTCGCGCCGTGGAACGGAATACGTTGTTGAAATGTACGTCTTCACAGTGGTTACGCACGTTCCCGGGTCAGTGGCTGGCAGGGTTAGCAATTCTACACCTTGGAGCTGCCGTGCGACAAGTTGCGCATAGCTCTTTGAGTCGACGAACATGATCGTGTCCGCGTAGAGCAGCGATAAGAACTCTTCCCAGGCGATTTTGCTCGCCATTTCAGTCATATAGCCTGTTTCAAATGACATCCCAAATACCGCGACACCAACCACCAGCCCCTGTCCTTTTGGTAGAACCTTGATTTGTTCCTGAGTACGAACAGATATATTGAGCGGAGGCCGCTGAATGAGGCTGGTGAGCATGGCCGAGTATGTAGTGCAGAGGACAATCGACATCAGGAACCAAACAGCGAGTGTCACCGTAGCGGAAACGCGGGATGACCGGAGGTCGCCGACCGACTTAATCGAGCTGAGGACGAAGTCGAACGTGGCGTCAAGGTCCCTCGAACTCAGGTAGAAGAGAACGCTGGATATCAGGGACGCAAGCAGGAGACAAAGCCATGTCTCTATCTGAAATGGTAGATAAAGGATGGCTGAGGTTTGTACTTTGTCAGGGTACCGGCGAAAGTAGATATAGTCGCCCACGTAGGCAAGGTCATAATGCCTCGTAGGTGGCGCATCGTTGTGACTCTGCATCAGGGAGAAATTTCGCCCACAGATTTCCAGTTCTTGGGGTCTCGCCTGATCATGATAGATCACTGATGTGCTGTTCTCGCCACACAGCATTGGTCCCGAACTGAACAGCTCTTCGAAGAGGTAACTTGCCGGTGTGTCAAGACTGAATGTGACCTTCTCCCCTCCCGGATTCCAGTCTGAAAATGCACGCCGGATAATGGATGCGCGCTCTGTTGTGCAGAGCAGAACGAGGTCGACATGGGGACCGTAATTATTAACTGCGTCACACAATGAGACATTTCGTGTGTTGACAAAGAGGAAGAAACTCCAAATAATTGAGACGTCGTCATCGAGAAACTCTCTAATTCGAATCACGTACCACGATCTAATGATGACAATCCAACGGTTGATCGAGTTCACGTTGTCGGAGTCGATAACTGCCACAACAAATCGGCCGAGTAGACGCTCGGTGAAGTCTTTCGTCATTGCCACCGTAGTAAAGCCTTCCTGAAGTGGGGGCCCGAGCAGATTCTGCGTATCGATGACAGAGAGCAACCTCACAGGAAACTTCCGAAGGACATCTAGCTGTATGAGATTTAAGTGCGCGGCACACGTTACGGCGTGCAGGCCACTCAACGTGAATAGTCGCATGCCTAGTGCGTTACAGCAAATGTAAAAAAGGAGCCCCGACCAGGGCCATGTCCTGTCGATGACTTCCGCCATATGGCCTGGCTGCAAAAACAGACCTTCACATACTTGTCAGTTTGCAAGTATAGGGAATATGATCGTGTGACAGATCTGCCAAGGTAAGATGTCGCTTGAAGATGTCGCTCGAGGTAATAATGACGGCGGCGCAAACCTGTCCTCTCGGAAGTAACCGATTGTAGAACACACCACTCAATCGAGCAGAGAGAGAGTACAACAAATGCTTAGACCCCTCCGAAGTCACCAGTCAATCGAAGCGCAATCCGTCAATATTCCACGGGGAAGGCGCAGTTGTATGATACAATAGCTGAGGTGCAACATACGCCCGTGGGACACTTCGCAGTGAGGCTCAAACGCGGTGCAAACAGGAACCCTTTAAGGACAGGAAAGGGCTTTACGCTGAAGGCATCACTTATGCCTAGTTGACAGGCGCCTTCACGCGAACCATATATAATATTTAGGAAGGGTGGGTTGACTTGCAGCCTGGACAATATTTCTGTAACGAATATCTGCTCGCCGATACATCAGGCATATTCAACGCGTCTTAGGCCAAAGTTCGGAGTCGGAGAGGGAATACACTTATCGGCTGAAATTTGTTCATTTCAAATAGGCCGTATAGAGCACGCCATGACGTGACGTTTGGTGAGTCGCAGATACTGCGAGCTATTATACATATGCCAATGATGGCCTCAAGTCAACACTTATCGCGCGTCAAATCGTCGGCAAATACATATATTTTCTCCACCTACAATAGATATCAGTTAAATAGTATATCATATAGGATAACTAGGAGTGATAAGATAACTATCACACTATGTGCACGCAACTGAAATATCATACTTACTCTTCGAATGGGTAGCGTTTGCTAACAAATTGTGACAACTGACAAGTAGAAGCAAAATAAGGCCAACTCTAGTATTCTATTTATTGTTCATACGATTCGGACCAACAATGGACAATTTTTTCATTTTTTCGATTTTTCTACAGAGGAACCAATGTCCATAGAAACTGTCAGATATTGTTTTGGATCTCCGTCTGACAATATCTCTGTGTGCGAGGCACAGTATAGCTAAGGCCGGCTCTTTGAGCTTTTTCACATTACTGAGATTGAACAGCTATCACTCCGAACACCGCTTTCCAGCACGGCACATGTGACTACGAGGAAAAACGACGCAAATATTCACCGCTACGATTGTATCGTTCGTAAGTAGCGTTAACCGATTAAACTCGAACACATATTCCTGTAGACAATCGTTCCCTCCCCGTTATGTTTCCTCTCGGAAAATCGAATTCTCTATACATTGATGGTTCCATTCGGCCAGTTGTTCGCAATTAAGGTATTATTACGAACATAGAGGCCTGCAAAAGCAACGAATTGCCTATATACGACACGTCACTTTCGTCAGGTTAGGTCCAGTAGAATAAGGATAACCAATCCCCCGGGGTCCTTCGGGTTTTCACAGATTCCTTCCTGGCGTATGACTCGACGCAGAACGTCCAGAGTAGACCGCCCTTCCCTAAATATGTGGCAGAGAGGCAATGACATTGCTTCTCTCAGGACCACAATAAATAAGTCGTAATCGGTAATCAATTTTTGCGCTATTTCATTTAATAGCCTAATGTGTCGTGGTTATGCTATTGACCAGGGCACCCCAGGGAGATTTGAGCCAAATGTATGATACCTGATTTATGATATCTTTGTTTTGGAGTTAACTCTCACGCTGTTCCCGAAAAAAACCGGGCGGTACAGCATATACCTATCAACATCAGATGCGGCGATGTATTGAAAAGCATTAAAAGATAACGCCAGCAGAACACTCAGACAGACACAGCAGATGGGCGTTTATTTGTTGGTAAGCAGATGGTAAGCAGACATGCTAATTACTGCAGCTATACTGGTATTTAGTAGAAAGAATACGGTTCGCTAGGACTATACTGGCTGCAACCATATGCCTCACAAAATGGTGCGGTTAAGAAATGAATTGCCCCGTACAGGTATTCTCTAGCATTCGCTACGCTGCAACATTGTAAAGGGCGGGAGATATTAGAAGATGTGCTTATGTCCAAGGGCCACCCATGGCAGCGTCAGGTGGCACGCTGGCCATTGTCAACAAGAGAATGAAGCGCTAACACAATCAGAGATGATTTATCAGCGCTAACAATCAGTCACTATGCGACTCGGGTGTACTCTTGCTTATATTTAGCTTGATTGCATGGCTGATATGATACATATATATATATATATATATATATATATTGTACATTTAAATACGCACAATCATGAGGAATACATATTGAACGCTGTAATAGGCGCATACATTACAGTACATTGCAGCTCGTGCGACTACGCTGAACGTACGATTCCCGTAGCTGTTTGGCCCTCGGTAACTTTGAACGGCCAGGTTTTGCTCGGATACAGTATGATTTATTTTTGCGTATTCTTAATAGCAGCTTGACCTTTCGTAGGAGAACTAGGACGAACATTTCGACAAGCAACACGAGGCCCGACAGCAGCCAAAGCAGAATGGTCAGCTGGAGCGTGTAGACAATGTGGTTGACGCTGACGGCCGTCGTATCCCCAACGTCGTTCTGTAGAACATTATGTTGTAGACCCAGTCGACGTCCGCATGTTTGAAGCATATGGCGAATTAGCGTCCACCAATTTTTAGGCCGCACCAATTCCCGGCAGAAAAACACATACGAGAAAAACATGAGTAGATGGACGAGTTGTGATTCATACCATTGAACCTTCCGGAAAACTGGGGACAGAAGGCGTGGTATCATTGGCGTGAGTTGATGCTCTCGGATCGACATCATGATGGGGCTTTTCAGCACAGCTGACTCGTGAGGGCTGCTAAATCGAAATACACCAGCGAAGCGACTCGGTGCCCGCTTTAGTGGAATGCCAAGATGGGAACTGATGACTTGCGGCTCCAGCCAGCATACTTCTTCACCAAACGACAGCTGATGCAGGGCTGCATATTGGGCTTGCGATTCAAACGCTTGATATGGGAAGGGTATTTCAGTTTGAACTTTACCAGATTTCTTCCGCAATCCGAGAATGTCCCTCTCGGGCTCGAGGAGCATTGAAATGACGACATTTTTGTACATATTTAGTAGAAACACTTGCACCATAACAACCGTCAGTCCTAAAACAATTTTTCGTTGAAAGTCACAGAAGGCAGCTTGTTTGTCGCGACGAGATACTTCAGGTGTATCGATCTGGTAAGCGACCAGCAAGCTCAGGAACAGATCACCAAGAAAGCTCGCGAGCGTGTATCCGTAGCGCGAATGACCCGCCGTCACGAACATCGCAACGGTGATAAAAACAATAACCATTGCTATCAAGCTCGTTCCCCTGAGGGGAACTAGAAGGGCTGACTCCGATGGTTCGACAAATGCCAAAGGCCGCAAACACCCAAGAGGTAGGAAGTACCCGAGATCATTCTCGGCATAATTCCCGTGAGCCAATACAATACGATAGAAGCCACCGATCTGTGCCACATATTCCCGATCGTACTTCTGACGAACTGTTTGATATCTTAATACCACACGATTTGCGCTCGATACGTTACTAAATAGCACCACAGAGTTAACCTCGATGTGTATATACCACCAGAATGAGCTCTCTTGAAAGCCTTCCGTGATCGAGCCGATCTTTGTCACCGAAGTGCTGTTGAATCTTAGCTGGAAGCTTGACTCCCCTTCGCCAAGTGGGAGCGAATTGACGAAAAAGCGGTCTACAATATAATGGTCCTGCACTAGTGTTATATTGAGGCCGGTCTTCGGCAACGAGTTGAACGGCTTTATCCGAATTGTTGCGTAGGGTGGGTGATAAGGCATTCGCCTAGGCGGGTCTACGAGAATCAGGAAGAGTATGAACGGCCTCAGGGCAGTGTACATGTCGGGCGTCCGGATCATTCTGGGAAGGCCTGGACACTGATAAACAACGATGGGTCGAGCTTCTCGGACTGCGTTTCCGATGTCGTTTCGTAGCTCTAATATAAAATACTGGTTAGCAAAAAAATAGGCATATACTTTTCGATATATTATCGTTGTTAAGGCACGGCGATGATTGGGCGATGCTCGGCCAGTTTCAGGGATATACATAAGGAAAGGATCACAGCGTCCTAGCACAAGCAGGGACAGATCTTGGATTGCGATACCTTTCTGTCCTGCGAACTTGGCAATGATACTGTCCAAGGCGAATTCGTCCTGTTTCCTGTTGGGCAATGCTCCTTGTCCAGACTGTGCCGAACAAAGGATGACGACCGTAATAGCTGCAAATGGGCCTCTTAAGCAGGTCATAGCGCTTGATTCTCAGTCAATCAATTGACAACCGTCGTATGAAATAGCTTCGGTCAGTTACAAAAGGCTTAGCGTTTCAACGTCCCAGTCGTTGCTGTGCACCGATAATGCTTATTTCATCTGAAAACAAATAATTTTCGTATCAGTTTCGAACGACAGCGTCCTTTTTCAGGTATTCTTTATTTCACTCGTCGTAACCTGAAGCATACACGCTACGCAGCCACAGCTGCTCGGTGTCTTGTTTGATGCCGAATGGCAACGCTATACATTGGATAAGAACATATATTCTCAAGAAGCGAGTGACGCATCGGTTGTCATCAAATGCCAGCTGGACCAATGGCCATAGCCACTGACGGACCTTGTTGTGGTTGGCAGAACAAGGCGCAGTTGAGCTGAGCGATAGCGATCTATGCCGATCGTTGCTGTAGATCGTTATCTTTGAGCGCTTCAAAATTTGATAAGGATTTTAACACGAATAAAGTACACTCGCACCTGACAAAGATAGGGACACTTCCCAACACGAGGCATGGACCCTAACGGGGAAGCGAGGCTAATCCTGATCTCACCACCAGGATCGGCTGGAGGCAGCGTCATCCGTCAAGCGTGACAAGTATTCCTGCAGAATAATGGTCGCCTTGTGGCTTTACGGGAAGGAATTGCACTTCGACCTCGACCATTATCGACTTCATAATAACGCTTTCAGCTACAAAAAAAAAGAAAACCTGCGATGAACCAGAGATTCGGTCCAATTAATAACTGATGCTTTATTCAACTAAGTAGACCCAATCTGACGATAGTGACATGTCGCATATAGGCAATTCGCTGCTTTTGTCTCAGGTCTCATTGTTCGTAATAATACCCCAATTGTGAACATTTGGCCGAATGGAACTACCGCCAAAGTATCGAGAATTCGATTTTTCGAGAGGAAACATAACGGGGAGGGAACGATTGTCTATTGCGGATTTTTTTTTGTCATGCAACTGCAGCTACGCTCGCTCATTTGCGAGTGTGCAGTAATCGAGTGTACTGTTGATGTCTTCATAATTCAAAGTGAGAACGAAATACAATCATTCGATTTATTTATAGAAATCTTCTGTGAATTAAAGTAGGCGTGACATGCAGACATGTTCAGTCTCTGGCTAGTCTAGGCTGTAACGTAAAGATGAATGAGCAGATAAATCAAAACGTTCATTCTCAATTAAATAACACCTACATTTGAGTAAAGAGATGTGTGTGTGTACAGTTGTGACAAAAGTTAACTTACAAGTTAAATGTGCACTTATAAGTTAAGTATGGAAAGTTAAACGGAGTCTCATTCTCGTGTTTTCATTTGCTCACTGTTCGGGCATAACCGTTATTTATGCCGCCTTTTCGTGCTGTGGCCCTGGCGATTTTTGCGAGGAGGAAATTTTCTTCAGACGCACAGACACCACCAGAGATAATCCAGTCTCCTTAAAAGTAGGCCGATCCAGTGCACAGGGGGGGGGCTGACGTGGGAAAACGCCTCTACCTACTGACACCACCCTCTGCTGAGAATCGATCTCTTCACTAGAGTCGCCTTTACGCTTGGCATTGCTTCGACCCCTAGGAAAGATATGTAACTGCTCCAGCTAATGTTCTATAGCCGCCCCTAGCTGTAAGTTACCAACGGACAGCGGCTCCTGAGATTATTTGGTCTAATATCAACATAATGCGCAACTATTTACGCTCGTTATAGATAGCTCACGTACGGTCACACTCGATGACAGATACGACGCTTTAGAAAGAGCCTTTGAACACATTCTAAGTTGTTTTTGTTTTTGTTAAAAAGGGCATCCCACAGCGAGACGCAAAATATATATTATAAATATTAATCACCAGCTATGAAATGAGTTTAGCTCACCAACAATTCATTAACGATGCAATTGCCGACGTTTGGTCTTTTGGTAACCGTGTGATTTTCGGACGGCACGCATCGGCTACTGCTTCGTAATGGTCGCGAGTTGACGTGTACGCGTTGCGCTACTAGAAGCCACAGCTACCCGCTATCCTGTCTCATGCCGAATGGCAACGCTATACATTGGATAAGAACATATATTCTAGGGCCCCTAAGGTCGTGATGCATGCGGGCACCCCCATCGCTTGCTTTCGATGCCAACAACTTGGTCACATCGCCTCATTCTGTCGGAATGAGGTAGCATGTAAGAGATGCGGAAAAGCGGGGCATCTTATGGACAAGTGCAGAAATGCGCCACGGTGTGTTAACTGCAAGGGAGCACACTCGGCGTCGTCTCCGAACTGCCCGCTGCGGGCTTGTGAAATTGAAAGGCGTAAGGCCTGGATGGAGTGTAGATTGATTCAGCAGCTGAGAGCGGACCATCCTGAGGCTCGCAAAGTCGCGGTAGTGCATACTCCGTCTACCCCCCCGCAGCCGGAAACGGGGTCAGTGCCCGCTGTTCCCGCCGAAACGTCTCAGCCTTCGTACGCTGCAGTGGTACGGTCGCTAGTTTTAGACACGCCTTCTGGATCGGAGACAAGAGTCAATCTGCCGGGCATGACGCGGCTACCACAGGCGGCCGAACGGCAGGTGAAGATAAAACCGGGTCCACAGGCAGCCAAGCGACCGGCGACGAATGAGTCGGGACCACGGAAGTCGGCGCCGAAGAAAAAGCGCATTTTTAGAGGAGGGAACATGGCGATTTCAATGCAGCCGTTGTTACGTCTCCTAAATGCGATGAGTCCTCGAGCTGCCAATCACTTAAAAAACCTTATGCGCGTTCTACAGCCTCTTATAAGTGCAGTTTTTACTATGGGAGCGGGGGCAAAAATAAGAAAAGTAACAATATAATATGACAAATGTTCATTTACCCAACTCAGATTGTTATAATGTGAGTGATTGCCAGAAGTGGCAAGGAGATGCTGAATTGTTAGTCCCAGGCTTGAATGGTGGGAGAACAACGGCCTTTAGTAACTTTGCAGCGCTGCATCTGAATGCTGGGACAGGAGGGCTGAGAAAATCGGGTCAACTCGAGACTCTAACTGACTTCCTGGAGGAGGAGGGCATCGGGCTTGCCGCGGTGGTGGTAAGTGAGACCTGGTTAAAAATGGTTGATTATGGCGGCTTTGGTATCTCTGATTTCTGTTTCATTGGAGCGGGACGGGAGGGCAATAGGCAAGGAGGTGGCGTAGGCATCTATATTCGCTCTAGCTGCTTGGTAGTCGACTCAGAAACGAGAACTAGCGACGATGGCAACGTACAGGCGGTGCGCGTCCTGCTAAAGAAGCCTGGTTTTACTGGCTACTTAATTGGTTTCTATTCTAGTCATGCTTTGTACAGGGACACCTTACTCAATGTACTCGAGGATATTATCCCGCGAAATAGTGCTCTGCCGTGTATCATAATGGGTGATTCTAACACGAACCTCCTTATTAGGTCTTCCTGTGAAGACTATTTATCGTTCTTCTCGTCAAGAGGTTTCCAACACATCATTGATCAGGTCACCCGTCCAGCATCAGGGACGTGCATTGACCACATTGCGATTGGTTATTGTGAGGAATTCTTGAACATCTCTCCAGCCGTGTGGTGTACCCCTCTTTTCTCAGATCACTATCCTACTGTCGTTTCGCTCACAGGCAGATCTTCCGTTAGTCTAAGGGACGCCGATGACAGTGAGACGAATCTAGTCAGACAACATGATGGTGTTAGCATCGAGAAGTTTTTGGGGAACACTAGCAGACTGAGCTGGCAGCGTGTCTACCAGGCGGTGGACGCGGACGAGGCTTTCGAGGCTTTCAGCTCTATTATAACGAGAGAATACGATAAGTGTTTCACTGTCAGGGTGAGTCGTAGACCTCCACAGCAAAAGAGATTCCAGTTCAATGCGAGACTTCGGAGTCTGCGCCATTCGGTGAACAAACTATACCGCTGGTACTTGAGAAATAGATCCTTAGAATCTAAGATGGCGTATTATCATAGTCTTCGTCGATACAGACACGACCTTCAAATTGCTAGGAGCTCGTTTTACCGAGAGCAGTTTGGGCGACATAAAGGGAATGCAAAGAAGTTGTGGGAGTTTGTAAACGCTGCCTGTGGACGGGAGAGACAAAAAGCGGCACTGCCAACAGCCCTGGTCATCGAATCCGGCGAACTGACAAGTCCGCAGGAGATTGCGAATGAATTAAATACTCATTTTGCTGCGGTGGGCTCAAAAACGGTTGCCTCTCTTCGGATCGACGATAATATCGAGCCGGAGCTTACATCGATCTGGCCCTGTCGAAACACCACATTTGAGTTCTCCCAAGTCAACTGTGTGGAGATTCAGACAGTGCTTGAATCTACGAAGGCTAGTTGGTCTACAGGCGCAGCAGGGATCCCCAGCGCTCTGGTAAAACGTGCGTCGGCGGTGCTCGCGAGACCTTTTGCTCACATAGCCAATCTGTCGCTGAGTAGGGGGACATTTCCACGCAAGTTGAAAGACGCTTCAGTTATACCACTATATAAGAAGAAGGGGGATCGGAAGCATCTGTCAAATTACCGACCAATCTCGTTGGTTGATTACTTGTCCAAGGTGATCGAGAAGGTAGTGATGGTCCGCCTGGAGAAATATCTTCACTCGATAGATTTTCTCTCAGCTAGTCAATTCGGTTTTCGTAGGGCACGCTCGACTGAACTCGCAATGGCCCACCTGTGGCAGGAAATATCTGACACCATTGAGAACAACCAGGTATGTCTGGGCGTCTTATTGGATGTCTCTGCTGCGTTCAATTGTCTTCGGCATACATTTTTCCTGCAGGCCTTGAAGTGCCTTGGATGCCAACCCGGTGTCGTTGACTGGTTTCGCTCGTACTTGTCCGCGAGGCGACAGGCGGTGAAAGTAGCGGACATCGAATCGGACTGGCTGGAAGTTGACATTGGCACGCCCCAGGGATCCATTCTAGGGCCGTTTATGTTTCTAATTCTAGTCAATTTCATTCTTCTCAAAATCGCTGGTGGGAAATTTTGTAGGACCATTGCATACGCGGACGACACTTCGCTTCTGTTTCGAATTCGGCCTTCATCGCTGCAACTCGACATCGAAGAGGCTCTAAAGAAGGTGGAGGGGGTTATCAACACCTTCGAAAGATTCGGTCTGGTAATCAACACGACCAAGACCAACCTCATTCTCTTTCGCCCGCCTCAACGAAATGTGCAGGTGTCGCCGACACAGGTAGCCGGTGAAACGATGCACTGGTCATCGTCTGCGAAGTGCCTTGGCCTTACGCTTCATGAAAACATGCGCTGGCAGGACCACATAGGGAGCTTCATGCCCAAATGCTACGCAGTGGTGGCCAACTTGCGTCGCCTGAGAGAGCGTGGGGTTCCTGTGGATGGCCTGTTACACCTCTATAAAGTTTTATTGGTACCTCTGTTGTGCTACGGGATCTCTATCTGGGGAGGAGGCTACAGCATGATTCTTCGGAGAGGAGAGGTTGTTCAGAATGACGCACTACGGGCTATCTTTGGCAGACGTCGCTCCGACTCCGTCGCCGACATTCTGGGGAAGTACGAATTGCCTAAGCTGAGCGTTATGTATTTGATTCACGTAGCTCTTCTTGCCTTTAAGATGTCGAAGGGACGTATTCCAAACGACATTACTTTCCCAATTACCACTGTGGTGCGAAGAACGGCCCGCAGACCAACTGAGTTTGTGATACCTTTTGCCGTTAAAGAATCTAGCCGCCATGCTCTCGCTTATCGCTTGCCGGCAGTCTGGGGCTCTCTTCCTCGCGAGATTCGTTCACTCTCCTCGGCAAAAAAGTTTGCAGCGGAGGTGAAAAAATTTTTTATCAATCAGATGTAGATATTTTTGTGGATAGTTGTTTTGTAAATTACCCAATGTTTACATATTGTACAAAAAAAAAAATGTGTACCCTTTATATATAAAATATACGTTGCAATAATTCTTTTAACTATTATTTTTACGAGAACTTAAGCATGTATATAGCAGTTCCGTCAATAAACATTTGTTTGAATTTGAATTCTCGAGAAGCGAATGACCCACCCACGGACGAAGAAATACACAAAGATTTCCTCTAATGACAGCGAATAGGAACGCATCCCAACACGCAGCACAGATTCCACAAGGGGGAACGAACAACAGCCTGATCTTCAAGATTAGCTGGCCCGAAAAGCGATGCGGTTGATAAGAGTCTAACAGATATATTCCTGTAACATAATGCTCGTCCAACGTGTATTTGAATGTTTATACAGCTATTCTAGTTTCAATGCCATAATGTGACGGTTTTGCCATCGGATACGGAGAGATGGGCAGATATCTCACTAGCTAATAGCATCGCATATGTGCTTTAGTTTTGCTCAGTGGCTAGAGAAGTCACAAACAACACGCCTGCCCTCCTGTTTACCCCTTGCTCGATCCTAGTAAACGTACCGGCAATGCTGATTTAAAGAGGAGATTACCTCGGAAGGGGGGGGGGGTGAGGATTAAATTGCATAATTGTCTCGTAGCCAAACAGACCAAGTGGCAGCGTGCGAACAGCTGATCTGTCGAATCAAATCCGCGTGGGACGATCAGAGGAGAGGTTTTCCTTTATTTGCACTGCATTCTGTCCGGATCTGTTCGGCAGCTCCAGTGAAGTCTGAAACGCTGGGTGATCTGAGGATGACAAGACACTTTTTAGGACATCGAGTTTCTTCCACAGCGCAGCTCAAGATTCATCTGACGGGAACAGCGTCAGTGTGCTGAGACCCTAATCATCGTAAGATTAATAGCGAAAGAAAATCTATCACGCCTTCTTCGAGTCTCTCTCTCTCTCTCTTGGTACCGAATTGTCACTTCGGTTATGTATCGATCCATCGATACAGCTCACTTCGCTGGTTAACGCCCTCAAACCTCGACAAAACTGCGGCTCCACCGATCTCATTTGAGTAGACATCCTTGTAGGTCTCGGCCTGACACCCTGTGGCCAACTGCGTCACTAAGTGTTGTGTATATTAAGATGCACAGTATGACATATGGAGTACAGCGAGAACGAACGCTAACGCAGCAGTAGGAGGACGAACGGAGTTGTGTAGCAGGCACCGAAGGCATCGGGCCAGCGCCTTCAAAGCACTGCTAGTCTGTTTCTCTCTAATATAGCGTAAGATGTTTTTGAATGCGGGTCACTTAATCGTCGATTATTGCTCAAGCTTGTGCAGGCTGGTATCAACGGAAAACCTCACTTGTAACATGAACAGTGTGCGTATTTTTCAGAGGACGCCGTTCGTCTGGAGCGGAGCCGTCCGACGCCTGATTACCCACCTGTGGAGGAAGGAGCCGCTGGACGAGTTAGCGTACGGGGCCTGATAATGCTGCTAAAAGGCGATCAGTTACGCTGAGCGTCGTTAGTGAGACCCGGAGGTGAAGGCGTTTCGCCGGAACGTATCAAACGGTAGGTTTACCAAAAAACGCTCCCGTTGTCAAGGTTTGTCAACGAAATGACACAACACCTTAGGGGTCAATAATCGATAGTTGAAAGTCTTTCTTCGAGGGGGCTATGCAGGTTCGGGTTATGCATTGGTAACTGTCTGTGTATCAGAATCAAAGTGACTGCCAACGGACACACTCGCAGTTGTTATACCTCCCATTATATATTTACGACAATCAAATATTTGTGTTCCTGCTACCCTGGGAGTCTCGTGCTGCGAGTTACGTTGAGATTCTCCAAGTGGCAGAAGTTCCTATGTTTGTATGTCTAACCTCATCTCGAGCAATGATATGGCATCGAACGCCTGGCTGAGGCTATACCACTCAGGTGTGCGCTTAACTCGACTTGGTGATCGATGACAGGTTATTGGCAAATGCCGAGGTTCTCATCCGATTTTTGTCATCGTATTCCCATCGTTGGAACTGCCATCCACATTGTGTTGGCCGTGACGTTGCTTGATTGGAACTGTATCGGTAGACACGAGACAACGGCTAATCCCTCAATCTCGTACCGGAGCATCACTGTTACCTAACTGTTGACGTGATGAATGTTTGGGAACGGGGGATGTCAATGTAGGCTTGCAATGCGACAATGACAAAATGTCTATGGTGTAACGCGCGTGTCAGAATATTGTCCCCATTTGAGACGAATTTGGTGTTTTGCGCTGCAGTGGACGCCATCGCTTATAAGTGTGATCGAGTTGGTATCGAGTGCTTTTGAGTAGTAGATGTCGCACGAATTGATAGTTGTTCATGTGCTTCCGGTGGGAACGATCAATCCACGAAGAGCAAAATGGGCTTACTTAAGGTGACTGCCTTGAAAGGTATGTTAGATATTGTGTCTATATAAAGGGGCCTTCAAATGTTCTATGCCTTGCCCGCGGTTAGAGATATTCGAAGGAATATCTCTCTAACTCTCTCTCACTCAATCTCTCTCTCCTTCTCGCTTTCTGAGTCTAGTCGTTTATTTTAAATTTTTTGTTCCTAAAGTATGTTTAATAATAGTTTGTTGATTGGCCATAGCTGGGTTATATGAGTACATTATAATAGTTCGTGTAAAGGCACTGTGTAAAGTATGCCAAATGTCGTATTGTTGAGGTATCCCAGAGAAATACGCTCGAGCTTAGTTGAAACAACATTCACTATCATTGTGTACCACACACCTTCGTCGCCATTGAGGAAGTCTTCAGCCATGAACACTTCTGGCTTCCGGCGACACTCTGTCGCAGCGTTTAACATTCTGCGAAGTAGGATGTCTAAAATTGGTGTCACCATTTCGCCGCAGTGTTCGTACTCCTGCTGCTATTAATTGGGGCCGCTGTCGTCATCGTGCGAACCCAACGAGAGTCAATACTCGCACGAGTCGTCGACGACAGGGTGATTCTAACGCCGGACTCCGCCGCGACGCGGGACCTTATGAAGCCAGCTGTAAGCCTGCAGAGTTTCTTCGTGTTTAGTCTGGCGAATCACGACGACGTCTTGAACGGGACTGCCCCCAGGGTCATCCAGCTGGGGCCATACGTGTTCCGGTTAGTGAAGCAAAGGTTATACCACTCGTCAAAACGGATATAGAAGTACCAGCAATAGGAAGTGTGTCTCGAAACACGAAACTGAACACAATTGGGTCAATTCTCTCTGCTTTGACATCGATAGCAACCAAAACATCGACGTGCTTTGCCTTATTAGACCTTCGTAAATCAGGCACGATTCAGCCCCAACGATTACGTGAGATTCTCCGTGTGTATTTTGCGACCGAAACTGTCGTAGGCCACTGCCATTTTTCGATTCGATTCGTACAAATTGATTTGATCTAAACTACAATTTGCCGATGGGATAGTTGGAGCGGGGCACGACCCTGGGGAGATGGGCCCTCTGGCTCAAATCCACGGAGGCACATATGAGCCGATGACGTGATTGTATATACTATATGTCTATTTGACGAAATCTACCTAAATTACCTTTGGTTGCATTTACTACCTACTCACATTGTTCCTCAGGTCGTGTCCCAAGTTACGCCCCGCTCCGACTGATATTCTAGTCAATGATACGAAGCGACAGGGACGATGTTAAAGCGATAAATGAACAGTGAATGATTCGGACGTTAGCACCTTACGTGCGGATACGCGAGACTGCTCACGGAGCTGCTGTTTGTGCTTCGCTCAATTCAATAGAGAAGGGTGGAGGAGGAACCAGGCATGACGCCGAAGCTCTAATTCGCTTGTCCAGGCCGCCGTTGCCCAAGCTGTTGTTAATAGGTCCATGTGGACAAATCACTAGGTGTGATTTACCCGCGGTTAATCGATCTAGTAGTCAGTCAGCCGTCTGACCGTTTTGTCGTTGTTTAGAACCGGTAAGAATCGGAAAGATTTGTCGTGGAACGGCGATTTGCTGCGGTATCAAGAGAAGTCCACAACATCGTTTGACGCTTCAAAATCAAGCGGAACCCTATCGGACAAAGTTGTCACTGTGAACCCAATCGTGCTCGAGCTGATACGGCTCGGTCGTGTTGACCTGATCGGCAATCGACAGCTGTTCTTCGAGGCAACAGTTGGAGATCTCCTTCGCAAAGGGTAACACCAATAGCTGCGTAGAGTCGCGAGCGCACATTTTGCGAACGCAGTAATTACCTTGCTGTTTAGTATCATATATTTAATTATCGAATATAATCATAATGTATTTCTTATAGTATTATTATTATTATTATGGTTTACTATACAATACGATTTTTATTGAATGTCCACACATGATACTTGAGCCCTGTTATTAACTATCCACTGTTAGAAGCCGTGGTGTTATAAGTGTTCGTTAGCCATAACTGGCGAATTGATGTACGTTTCTAGATTCTCAGATCCGCTCCTGAAAAATGAGAATGTCACAGACATCGTCAAGGTGCCGATCAGGAATGGCCTTGCAGGTTTGTTCGTTGCGGGCACGAAGGGCGCAGCGGATGGAGAGTACGAGATATATTCGGGCCTAGGTGAGGGGAACAGGCGACGGCTGAACAGGATTGTCACCTTGAACGGATCAAGGTGAGCTGAATCTCAGGGTGCTGTCGGCCCCGCCGCGGGCATCGGCCGGGACAGCGACGGCTCCTGTCGGATTTGATCGATGAGAGCGCTACACGGCGGAGCCGAGGCTTGGAGGGGCAGCTAAGGGTCTGCTATGGCGAGAAACGCAAGAGAAACAGGATGAAAATGCAGACTAAGACCAGGCGGATAGGTGGGGATAATTGTCCGATGGGAGCGGGGCTGGGGGCCGGCCACAAACGAAACTATGGCCACCTCAATGAAAACATCCAGCATGAGGTCTAGCTGTTATTTAAGCAGGCAGCACAGCTGGACATGTGTTAAATTTACATAATACTCCTATTATTTTCTTCGATGCATTATATAATTTGTAATACGTGTCAGTTCGAAAAAAAAACAACGGAGCCCAATTAGGCGCACAGCGAGAACAACACCACCAGGAGATGAGAGGAAGAGATACATGATCGTTTTTGTCTAATCGTTGTTCAAACAATACTGATAAATACGGGGTGATTTTTGAAGGGCACCAGCAGCAGCAGCAGGAGATATTCGACAGAGTAGTCAAGGCATATTTTGATTTTTCAGGAGTCTCAGATACTATGGAGAGGGATGCAATCGACTCGAGGGCGCAAGTAAGTTTTCAGGTAGCAATGTATCGAGATACGTTGGTGGAATATCTGTGCGGCAGTTAATTGTAGGAATTACGACACGCGCCTCGAGGAGGACTCTAGACGCTTATTAATCGGACCTCGTATTTAATGTGTGGCTGCTTGAATTATCGACATACCCGGAATACCCGCATATGGCTAGCTGACACCTTGAAATAGAACAGTGCCCATGCGCAGTTAACGGGGTCCGCTTTATAAAGCAATGCCGAAAACGCGGCTGTGAGTTGGCCCAAGAGATAATCTGTTGATTCATAAGACGGACCCGTTAAATGCAAATGTGCAACCCCATCCAAGGGTACATGCATACACGTTTCTAGCGAGTTCCTTGATGTTTCAAGGTCACCTAAACACGTGGCCGATAAAACTGCAAGCCCCAATTCACGAGGCATTCCCCTGTGCACGGACGGTACTAATTCATATGCTTCATATAACGTTCACCTGTCATAGATGACGAGCGATATCCGCCTGCGGAACGCCTAAACCTTGGATCGGACCTGGTCGACGACGATGTTCTGCTCTTTACACCGCAGTTGTGCAAACCTTGGCGTCTACAATTGCAGCCAACTCGGAATCGACACAGCAGCACCGTTGTGCCATTGTGGACTGCCAGTTACGCGAGTGACGACCTTTTCAGCTCGACAGGAAACGCCACGGTTGACGCGTACGCGATCCTTCTTCGAGGAGCATTGTTTTCGTCTATCCCAATATCCGTTTCCCTTCTGTTGTCCCCTTGAGTTTCTCACCCGTTGCATCTGTTTTGGGGGTGACCATTCTGTCATCGATCCTATCTAGCTCCTGGCCAACGGAATCTAAGCAGTGTACAGTAGTTATTTAGCTCGTTAGTAAATATAGGAGGACTTCTATTCAAAAAGTTGCCTCATATACAACACCCTACTGAACTGAAGCGACAACGAGTACACCCCGCTCTAGTATGATCATTATACGTTTATGAAGCTTGAGTACTTGATCGCGACCTACGGAAACAAGCTAGGATCTCACTTTCGTTACGTTTTGTGTGCGTTTTTCGTGCAGCTGCCTAGAGGGCAGCGAACGAGCTGAAATCAAGGGGACGTTCGATGCGTCGCTCTGCCACGACGGCCTGCCTGTTATCTTCAGCAAGCCGCACTTCTACCCAGAGGGACCTCCCAATGAACTCGAAGGCCTGAATCCATCGTATGAGCTTCACGATTCCTCAGTTCATGTCTATCCGGTTCGTCAGTTTCCGCGATACGTTCTTGTTGTTATTCTATTATTGAGCCCCGCCAACAAGCACTACAGGCCATAGGACAGTAGATAGCGAGGATATTGGTGCTGGGAGGAATCGAACCTTGAACAACAGAAATGGCGCCACTACCGGCGATTTTTTTGCTGGCCCGCTACATTTCATAAGTACACTAACTAATCCGCTCAACCTGCAATTCTCTCGGTACTCGGCGAAATCCGGAGAATGAATGTGGCATGCGAAATAGAGCGCAGGTTCGTCACTGTGTGTGTGGCAGTCAAGTGGGTGGAGTAATGAAGATTCGTCATTATCTAACAGAGTGATTGTTAATTCATCTAACAGAGTTGCTTCATAAATCACCTGTGATTTCGCACACTCGGCTATTAGCAATGAATGGTTTGGGCGTTAATCTGAGTAACTTGAGTGTTGAAAGGTACGATATTTATTAGAAGCTCGATAGTTGCCGACGATCACTTATAGTTGTGTTGGCACAGATGAGACGATTTCAATAGAAATCGATTTCGTTACAGATATATTTCTTAAATAGGTATAATACCCCATCCTGTTTTTTGTTGGTGTTTCAGGTGTTGGGAACAGTGATTGATAAGAGGATACGGGTTCAAACCAATTTCAAGCTGACGCCGGGCCCCAACGAGGGAAATATGACAAATTTCCTCTTCCCAATCTTCTGGCAGGAGCTTGTACGTATACAGGTGGACAGCTCCGATGAAAGAGCACGATCGTCCTAGTGGGCCAAACCTTGAAGTCGGTGATCAACGGAGATTGATACCTCTGACCCGCAGAAACAACAACGCGTTGTTTGCATATAAACATATGAGAAATTAGACTTGAATATGAAGAACAGACTGGGATCACATGTCAACAGCCGCTAGCGCTAGCCTCGTGTAGTTGTCATAGAAATTATACAAGCTGAACCGAGTCGCTACATCGAAAGTAATCGAACTAATTAGATCTTACAAGCTAATGTAGTGTGGCCGCTCAAGCACTGACGTATTCAGTCAGTTCACATATTTCATTTGAATGTGGCGAAAGCAAATGTATATCTATGTAACTTGATGGGTAATTGATGTGAGGAGTTCTAAGTGTTTACACAAGACTAAGCTTTGCGATATTGAGTTATATTGAGCTGTATGTTATACGCTCCGCAGAAGGTGGATTGGCTTCGCTAGCGCTCAGGACGCCGCCTGTGACGGCGATGTGGCGGCGATCCTGACTCACATCTGATATCTCATGTTGAACTCTGTTTTTACATGAAGCGACCTTATGAAGATCCCGAACGTACAGCGTGGCGTCTATTCTGGTCCGTGGACCTGCTGCGTAGATCGCTCGAAGATTACTCGGTGTTGGTGGCTGCTGGATGCTTCGGGCTGGCACTCCTGCTCATCCTGGTTGGCTCGTGCTGTTATTGCGTACGGAAGCGTTGTGGTAAACGTCAGGACAGTTTACTAACAATGGTATGGATGGTATAATAACATTTTATGCACACACACACACACACAGCCACAAACGACTATAGGTCGACATGGCATGCTCAGTAACTCTCAGTCTCGGAGACAGGTGTCAGCGAGGCATGCCCTAGACAACCACGTGTACAATGTACGGTATGATATTTATACATTTCTCGTATTTATAAAATTATCACATATATCCACGTTTTGTTTAGAAAAACAGCGTATTTAGCGCCATCACATGCCAGATGACGTTGGTATCACAGATAGAAGTCCATCATGGCTCTCAACCACCCGGGGGTCACCTTGAATCACCACAGCACAACAGCAACATACTAAAAAGAATCGTCTCGCTCTTGTCGCATTGCAGGGCTCTCCCCGACGTTTGGGCCAACACAGGATGGAGGACATGGAGCTTCGCTCTGTGACCTACAGAACAGACAGCAACGATGGCGTCAGGGGCGAGGACGACACATAAATCCCTCCGCAAGAGACCTGCAGATGAGGGATTGCCACCTCATCTGCAGCCCGTCTTGTGGGGTGACGAGGCTCTAGCAGGGTGGCCGCGATGGCTCGACAATGCCGAGATTTTCGAGCTGCTGTCGGAGTTTCACTAGCGGGAATCAGGGGGGCTGTGATTTCTCTCACTCGAATATGTTACACTTAGAGAAAACGTGGTTGATAAAACGCCGCGTACAGGATGGATTCCTGTAATGGCTGGCGAGATCGTCGAATGAAAAAGCGACAAGCCTAATTACACAAGACAAAATAGTATATGTGAATAACATTGAATAAATGTGTAACCATGGAACGGTTGAAAGCTGGTGTATTCCAATCAAGCGGGTGCGTACGGGTGCATTACGACGTAAAGGTCATTTGCAAATCGCGCTTCGATAATGAAGCAGAATAAAGCAGTTGCTTATCAGACGTTACTGGGTTTTCGGTCCGCTGCATAAAATCCTGCCAAACTGCTCCATGGATATTTTTCACCTCTAGCCGACAGCCAGAAGCCACTTCGTGGCATACGGTTGAAATCCTCTAATCAGTCGTAAAGGTGAAGGTCATCTGTATTTATCGATGACGCGTATTTTGGTCAGCCCAATCGTAGGCAATGGGTGCGAGTGTTTTTGCCCACGTAATACGTTCGTACACGATCAAACACGATCTGACTGGCCAGTTTGCCGCGGCAAAACCGGACGAACACATAGGAAACGACACTATCACGGTGAAGCGAGTGAGTGACAATCACTCATGGAAGTGGATACCCTGTGCTCAGTGTATATATATATAGGATTTCCTGTGTTCAATCTATCGTATATATATATATATATATATATATATATATATATATATATATATATGACTTGAAAGGGGTTGCATCACCTGTGAGGCATTAGCGAGCTTGTACTGGATCATAAAGCTATTATGGGTATTAGGTGAAATAAGGATTTCATTGATTTCCGCGAATCCATTAGGTAAACATACTGCTATGTGAGCTTACTGGGATCATTCGATTATTCGAAATGCAACCAGAGCTAAAGGAGTGCTTCCTATCATTAAATGCGTGGGAGATCGTCAGCCGGATCGTTAGCCAAACGAAATTCTTCGAAATTGACCACCAACTTTGCTGTGTATCGATATGTGTGTATTTGTGCACCAATTTCGCTGTATATCGATCTCTGTGTGTGTGTGTGTGTATGCACCGTGAGGCAACTAGTACTCCTTTCTTATGGTTCTTATTTGTTTATTTCTAAGGGGTTTATCGCCTTCCGCAGCTCTTATTGGCACAGCACGAACCACGTGTGCATTTTGGTTTCAATAAATATGACATATAATCAATAATGATTGACATGCACAATATCGACAGGATAAATTATCGATACTTCTTAAAGGAGGTCATCCCTTTTAACCTGACCTTTTAGCGTTCGCTATTCACATTACCTTTATCTACCGCTGCTGTCTTCTCCTCAATTATTTATTATTAATTCTTAATTGAAGGGAAGACAGCAATTATCCATGGATTCACCCAGAATTTGGGAGGGGGGGTGGGCGGTTCGTGGTCCCCTCGAATAACACTCGGGGCACTGCCACTAGCCTATTATAACTTGCGCCTTGAAAAAAACAACGCACATTGCAACTCTTTTGCAGTGTGTAATTCTCTCTCCTGGAACTCACTTCCTGTTATTAGTATCTGTTCGTTGAACTCATCCGTGCCCCAATTCAGATTCGTCCTGAAAAAACATCTCCTTGGCGAGCTAATCAAGGACGCCGAACCGAAGGCACTGAGCTGTCCTGGATTCTCTCATTTGGCCCACGACACATTTCAAAGCTTCCCGTTGGCCTCGAGTACTTTCATTCGAATAATCTCACTCGTACCTTATACATGACTTTTATAAATTCTCCATTCAATATCCGGTTAAGCCTTTAGTAATGGCACGTATGGCGTGTCAAGAAAAAGCGAGAAGTTTTCTCTCCATTTTCTTTCGTTCTGGGCTTTTTCATGTTCCTGTTTTCTTTGCTAGCACATCCGTGCAATCCTCGTCGTTGCAGCTACAGTTAGCGTGTCACGTTTACGCAAAACTAGTCTCCCTTGTGATGGAAATGTTCTACTCTCTAATCTGTGCCGGGGCACAATTGTTTTCCCTTAATTACCAATAATAAATAGCAATAATAACGACGAAGTGCAGAAACTCCGTTCTACGACAAAGCAGCAATTGTATGCGAACACCGATACGGGGAATTTCCATATACAGGAGTAGCTTGCATTTCTCTTTAAACAAGAGCAACTACCTGAACACCGCGAGGCCGACGCAGACAATCCCAGTTCAACGGTCGCCAATAGTTAAGAACGCGAATCATTTCAAGGCGTCAAAATGATAGCTATTCCTTGTCGGCTCTCCGGTCTTTTAGAGAACATAGTTGGTCAATTAGCCTCCGCCTGCGAGTGGCGATAGATGTGCTATTAACTCGAACTCTAATGCCCACCTTCCGCAATCGCTCAATCCCCTACTCAATTAGTTTGTAATCTCTCCGTTCGTCTCCGTTCCTCTGGGTGATCTCATTCGGCAATAGTGTTTGTTTGCTAAACGAGTCACATCAACCTTCGCCGGGGGGGGGGGGGGTCGGTGCTGCCTGTTCGACCTTATGATTCCTGTCCAAAGGCATAGCTCTCTGATGCGCTGTTGACAGTCGATCGGCGGCTGTCAATCGGCCATCACGATTGGTGGCAAAGGCGTGCCTGCCCAAATTGTTCCGTGATCTATCGGATATCGTCGTGTGTGAGGCGCCCCCATTATTCATGTGCTATGGAGCGAGCCATAATAATGGGACTACTGAAAATAGCTAAAGGAAAGGGTGTGTGCTTGGATAATTGCCTATTTCGAGTACTGCCGATTACGAGGTGACAGTTCAGCAAGTCTAGACATGGAAATGCTTACCTGCACTATTGGAACCAAAGACCTTGCCCATAGTTTTTGTGGTATTGTCGTACTGTGTGTTGTTCCGCCGGTCGAGCAACTGCTGCCGTGATTTTCGCTAAGTTTGCCGTCAGTATCATGGAGGCGAGCGTGACCCAGACAATACGCTTCCTCTGAGAATCACGGCGGCGATTTTATGATGTTAGGTCGGGGAAGGCAGCTGGCCGGTAGGCATATTGGTTCTTTGAGACACCTGACGTGGGCATATTACAGTGTCTCCTGAATACGGTGACGCCAGTTCTCCTTGAGTGCGGGTGAATGTCTACCAGCAGACTTCGTAGGATATCCCAGTTGAGTCATGCTCGTCTGTTTTCGTGGTCGGTTTTCGGGCTGCAAGCATCGTCCCAACAGGCGGAGATACGTCGCCTCGGAGCCGTTTCCCGCTAGAGCAGTCGAACACGACTTTGCGTATCTTACTTTGCTTGTCTCGAAAATTGTATCTGTCCCACGAGTTCGATCGCACTGACCCCCCCGCCCCCATTACCTGTGCTGTGTTGATCAATCAGCCATAGCCAATCGTGTCTATTGCGAGGTCGATTGGTGCCGAATGGCGTAAGCTCATAGAATAACCTGGAAATTCCAGTTTTACTAATATATAATATAACAAACATCAATTTTAAATCTAATATATATATATATTCTCGCCTTTCGATTGTCCTCAAATCCTACTCCAGTCGCGGTGATGCTGTTAGCGACAACCGGTGTAGTGTTGCTCATTACAAGCAGGCAGGGGGAAGCGTTTGCCTGGCGAATTGCGATGAATCGAGCGAAACTGGTCCCCGGCTCCGCCACAGCCGATATCTTTGCCTCGCCACCGGAACCCCTCCACCAGCGATTTTACATCTTTAGTCTGACGAATTACAATGAGATGACAGAGGGAGCTCGTCCGCGCGTGGTCGAGCTCGGTCCGTACGTGTTTAGGTTTGTAGCGAACGACGACGTGCATTCTCTTATCACGATAAACCTTTGGGAAGTATAGTGAGTCTGTCTCAGTAGTTTTTGGTGGGAAACCCTTCGTCGTATTCGTTGTTACATAAAGCATCGTTTCGTTGGTCACGCCAGGTTGCGTGACAGGGTCACTTATTATACATATGACTTTTATACTCAGCTTATATAACTTCAGCATTTATTTGTTTTTCACAGTTGCTCAACCTATTCATGTGTATTATCGTATAATGTCTGCATTATTATACAATGGCAATTTCATGTGCTGTAGTGTTGTTGCATTGCTAAAAAGCTGTATCCACAAAAAACACGCCTTTGTTTACACATATCGTAGGATCGTGTGTATGCGTCATATTTTAACGCATACAATACACATGGACCCTAAAAACACTGCCTTAAACAACATCACAACGGCCATAGAAGTATTGTGGAGTATTGAGATAAGGTTAAGGTCAGAAGTCCTTTATTGATTTATTAAAAGGAACTGCAATTGTTACAATGCTTTTAATACGTTCTCTTATATATCCTCGGGACTCGAACCTGCGACCTCCGGCTTTTTACAGCCAGAGACTTAGCCACCGTCGAATCCACCTGTTCACGCTTCATGCTTACGTGGTGATATATATACATATGTATATATACGCAATACCGGCTGTATACATCAACACTTTGTAATTCGTTAATTCGTTGTTGATCAGCTATACATTGGCGCGTTGTAACCAGGTTGAAATACTACGTAAGCGTTTTTCGTTATTAGTGCATGTTCTCCTGTGGTATCACCAAATAGATGTTCGTCCTTGAGTAGCTTGTCGCGGAATGGCCTTACATCAGCCGTTGTGAGTCCATTCGCTGTCGACGTCATTCCCCCGCACTAGTGTTCGAGTTTGTAACGAACCTCGACCCGTCGAAAATGAAATCCTTTCTCGTCACATTTTCTCGTGTGTTAGCGCAGCTTTTCTCTCCTGAATCTACGTGTTCTACACTACGCAACCGTCTACACGTGTAGTGGAACAACCTAGGACTCGTGCAATTGTACGATTCTTGACGCGGTACCCGGGGAAAAGAAATTTGAGAGAAAACGCCCTCAGAAAACGCCTCCAGCAAGAGGAAGCGAAGAAGGCTTTTTTTTCAAATGCCTGTTTCAGCTGTAGCTGATTCATCTCGGACGTGCATAGTTGATCAGAGTCTAGTTCGCTGAATATCAAAATAGCACGCTTTCTTCTAATGCGCCTTGTGGGCATAGCTTTGCCAGGGTCAAACGGATGCCCACAAGGCGCAGTAAGCCAGTAGGCATGCCTTATACACAAAGCAGTGGGTTCAGTTGTACTAACAATACGCATATTGGACATGATCCAAGGATCAACATAACAAGGCGGATGGCGTGGAACGAAGATCTCGTCAAGTTCCGCCAAACGGCGGCATTCGACTTCGACCCGGAACTGTCCCGAGGACTTCTCGAAGATGAGGTCGTTACCGTCAATCCAGTGGTGCTTCAGCTAATCAGATTGCGTCTTGGTCACTTGCTCGGGGACCGGACACTGTTCTTCAAGACGACAGTTGGGGAACTCCTATACGGGTACTACTACAAGTATGCTTTAGTATTATTATTATTATTATTATCAGAAATAAATAGTTACAAAAACATCGAACACGAAACGCTAGTAACAGCGTGCAAGAGCAATAAACAATCTGATGAGTATCTGAATTATATATATATTCCAGACCACACATACAATGTAATATTATAATATTGTACAAAACTAACAAAACGCCGATGATCTAAAAGTTGTGCACTCGAATGTTTCCTATATTTTAGTGTTTATTTCTGTTAATTGCCTATCCTGATAGAGATATTAATTAAGTGGTATATACTTCTGTAATCTCTCACGCACGCTACCCTCCAGTATTTCGGATTCATTGCTTGAAAGCGACAGCGTGCGTGATCACCTGCGGATCCCGGTGCGTGATGGTCGGATTGGCTCGTACCTAGGGACAAGCGGCATGATTGATGAAGAGTTCGAGGTGTATTCGGGGGTGGCTGGCATACAGCAACTCAACAACATCGTCTCCTTCAACGGCAACACGTACGATAGAGATGGGTGATTGTTAACACAGATGCGACCGTGATCGCGATGCGCCATTTGTGTGCTTGCGTATAATTAGAGGGATTCGATGTTAAATTAGCTGCTCCCGTTCCACGTGTACGATCGATGACGGTAGGAATATGCATTGCGTGTTATCTGAAAAATTATTAAAATAAAATTATTATTTTGTTATCTGCTATCATATATATATATATATATTCGCAAAAACTGCTAATGAATATATATATATATATATATTCATTAGCAGTTTTTGCGTCAGGCAACTTATGATTGGTTTTTTTTTGTTTTTTTCGGGAGGAGAACATTTTCTTCAAACGCCAGGGATACTCCAATCTCCATAAACGTTGGCCGGTCCAGTGCAGGGTGGTGTCAACGTGGATGACAGAACTCCTTCATCTGCTTGAATCACCATCCTCTGCTGCGAGTCTATCTCTTCCCTAATTTCGTTTTTACGCTTGGTATTACTCCAATATCTAGGAAACGGGTGCAACCGTAACATGTCATTGGGAGGATAGCAGTGTAGCTAATCATGTAATATTATAATTAACCGAGAGAAAACACGCTCGGTTTGCAGGACTAATCGATACTATGGGAGCGACTGCAACAAGCTGGAAGGCACAAGTATGTAACACTATCAACTTTTGTTGAAAACAGCTGGCGCTTTCCAATGACGAGACTTACTGATTAACAGACTGACGAATCAAGCTGAAAGATTAGCCATTAGCTCATATTGATACGCGGTTCTTAGTTTACTACCGCGTCACTATAACGAAGGTTTTTTTTCCCGTAATTACAGATGGACAGCTGTATCCACCGTTTCAGGACCCTCCCGACTTTGTGGTCATCATGATTCCACAACTTTGCAAGCCGTGGAAGCTGTACCTGGAGGGCGAGGATCTCATCAACGAATTGCCAGTCAACCGCTTCATTGGAACCGGTATCTTCACTTCCACGGGGGATCAAACCATCGATCGGTGCGAACGACGTGATTCGATCATTACGTGAATTGCGTGCACACACACACGCACCCACCAATTTTTTAGTGTTACACCATCCAGCACGTCCCAAGTCCTTGACCTTCACACTGTCTTGATTTCAGCCATGGCGAATAGCCATATAGCTAAATGGCATCATCTAATTATGTACGGGTCCTTACGGCTACGCTCAGGTGTCTCGAAGCTGAGCCGACCGGGTTAAACGGGACGTTCGAAGCGTCAAGATGCCACAACGGCCTTCCCGTCATCTTCAGTATGCCGCACTTCTCTGACGCGGACGTCACGCTGGCGGCCAGCGTCGGCGGGATGCGTCCCACGACGGACAAATACGGCCTCTACATTGATGTCTACCCAGTTCGTATCTGATATAGCTTAGTGACGCCGCGTAGCATTCGTGAGGGGAGTATGTGGGGAGGCTTGTAACGATTCTTCGAAACAATCGACATTCGTTTCTACTGGTTTCGATCCGTCTAGCCACACATCGACATCAGCCTGGATGTCCCCTACCATTAAGCCGTATTGCTTAATACTATACTACGAGTTACATTTGTGAGCGAGGTGAAACGCTATGGAAATATTGCTACGCGACAATTGCTACGCGCGGTTACCAAACGTATCGGCTATTCTTGAATCTTCAGCAGCCTGGCACGTTTCCACAACTGTATGCACGACGCGTGCAGTGCCCGTGACATCCTCCTCCTTCTCGATTAATGACCGTGTGCGTCATACTAATTATTGCATTGCGTTGTCCTTGCGTTGTATCGTTCATTGTAGATGCTGGGTTTTGTCGTCGATATAAGGCTTCAGGTTCAGGTCAACCTGAAATTGACAAGGGGCCCCAACGACGGAAACCTGACTGACGTTATTTTTCCCATCCTTTGGCATGAAACTGTAAGTATTCAACTTTCGTACTCCTAAACTTCCGTCGTTAAGTCTACAATGGATAGAGTCGAAAGAAAGCCGCATCAATTCGTTTGAATGAGTTTCAAAGTTTGAACGTAGTTATGTTGCGCCACCTCTCGATTTTAATAGACCTTTTTTTTTAAGAAGAAAATGCGAATACTAGTTAACAATAATAATAATGCATGATGTCAAGCTATATGCAACGAAATCTTTCATTAATAGTTGAAATAAAAGCCGCCTTATATTACATTTATATATATATTTATATATATATATATAAAACAAATTCCTTAAAATTCAATATTTCTTGATCTGAGAATTTAAGAAGTGCAAAAACCGCACTTCCATGAATACTCAGTTTGAATGAATGAATGACTGAATGACTGAATTTATTGTGCGGTATTTTATGTAGACAATAATTACTGATGCAGTTTCTATAATTCGTTCTTGGTCATCTGCTCAACTTACACAAAGTCGTTCGAACCCGCCAGCATTGACGCTACAGCAAACATTCTGTACGGAAGAATGGAGAAGCTCCGCTGGAGCATCACAGACGGTCTGGCGGCAGCTTCGGGGCTATGCTTTGCAAAAGCAGCCGGTATCGTGGGCTATAACCTATATAAGAGTTGCTGTTGCCGTCGTCGAAAAAAGGTCATTAATCGATATTCACCAGGCATCACAATCGCAGTCCACAAGATTTGACACCTTCGTGCATACTGACGTAACAAGAATTTTGACCTTATGTGAGATCGTTATTCGTTGTGGGAGGTAACAGAGTAATGTTAATGTAGGAACCAGCTAATTGCACAGCGAACGGTGCGCTCATGTATTTCTACCCAAATTAATCTCCCATAAGTCAAGCAAATTCGCGGCTCAACAGACGACAATCAGTGAATTAGGTTGTCTAGTCATTTAGACGTTTCTTTGTATTTTCAGGACCGTAAGGAGGAGACGGAGGACGAACCACCCGTGAGCTATCAAACCGGCCAAGATGAGGTCGTAATAGAAGAGGGTCAGTGATGAGTGATTATCTAATTACTCGACGACAGACAAGACTAATTCACACGATGCTCTCGGGGCCAACCAATTCATCCGCAATAGAAATTATCATTGAATCTCCGGCTGAACTGTACATACAGCGATGTCTGCCATTTTCAAGTGTAGATATATATATATATATATATAGTATATACAATTTTTAATATTATATAGGGTGTGCCAAAATTCGTTCTGAATACCCTAAGGGTAGAGCTTTGAATGAAAAGCGTGATCTTTGGCAATATAACCAAATAATATATTGGTGGCTCACCTATATAACGCGACCATTTTTAAACTTTCGACCCTAATGGATGGTTTATTGGAATTTAGATTTAAGGCCAAGCAATCAAGTGTAAAAAATCTCGATTAGAAGTTCTCGAGGCGTGCTCAGATAATTTGTTCATGGAAAATGCAGCCTAATGTCTAGCAATCAGGCAGAGGCTTCAAACGCCTTCTGCTAGATTGCCCTTGCCGCCGAGTTTTCACGTTCGCATATTGGGCACAAACCCTGCCAGGCGTCGAGAATGTTTGGATCTCCTTATCATCATTCTTCAACTGTGGATTCTTGCCAGTTGCGACAAGGTTGAAGAACAGGACTGAAGAACCAATCGACGACCTTCACTGCAAAATCCCTATCTCTTGGAAAATCGGAAATACATTTTACTAGGCTCACTCTCACTCTTATGGGTGGTAGAACGGACTGAGAATTGTCTCTTGTGGCATGATCTCAAAGGCACTCGCGAAATCTCTGAATCTCTCTCTACGTCTATTGTCACTAAGTTTTTTTTTTTTTTTTTTTTTTTTTTTTTATGGGGTGTTTCCGGAATGCCTGATGCACTAACACCCTAGGCAGCTATTAGGGTAGTGTTGGACTCACAAACCAACTAAACCGGTGCATTCACCCCCACCCCCGCGGCTCGGGACTACGTGAGCATTACTTCGAAACCGTGGGAGTATCTCCTGTGTAACGAATCTACCCTACCTACACGCGCGCAGTGGCGCGTTCAGGTAGGGCGGCAATACCCCCATCGCCGGACCGCGGGGGTGCGTCGAGGACTGGTTGGAGGCCGAGCTGCCCACCAATCCCAGCACTTCCCCCCTCCCCCCTCCCTGGCTCTCCATCTCGACCGATCTCGTCTACCCTATTTCTATTTCTGTGCCTATTGCCCTCTGGCCCGAACCTGGCCCTTCTTGCTTCCTCTTTGGCCGTTTTCTCCAACATCATCTTGTCGAAGAAGGTGGTCGCTTCCCTCCATGCCTCGGTCGTCGTCAGCATATGCTTCACGATATCCTCCACTGGTCGGTCCTTCACGGCCTCCGACCCGGCGTTCCTGACGTCGGCCAGGGCCTCGCAGCGGAGAATAGTGTGGTTCACGTCGTCCGTCTCTCCCGAGCCACAGAGCACACATGTGTCGGAATCCGTCTTCCCGATCTTCATCATGTAAGCTTGGAACTGTCCGTGGCCGGACAGCACCTGAGTGGTTCCGTATGTCAGTTCGCCGTGACCGCAGTCGTGCCATACCCTGAGGTCCGGTATAAGGCGGCGGGTCCAGTTTCCCGGGATCTGGCCCGTCGGGCCTGCTTTCGTGTTTCTCCAGTCGTCCTGCCAGGCGTCAATGGTGGCTCTCCTCGCCCTCGTCGGGTCGAGGTCGTCATTCATGTACCTGGCACGACGTTCACGCGCTAGAAGATCCCAGGGCAGCATCCTCGCCAGCACCAGGAGGGCGCCCGTTGAGACCGTGCGGTACGCTCTACACACTCTGATCGCGAGCGTCCGCTGCGCTGACCTCAAGGCGGCTCTGTTCCTCTTCGACCGCATGGCCTCGTCTCCCCAGACAGCTGCGCCGTAGAGGGCCGTCGACTCTGCAACGGATGCCAAGAGTCTTCGCTTTCCCTCCGACGCTCCGCCAACCCGCGGCATGATCCGCGCCAGATTCTGGGCGACCTTTTCCACCTTCTTCTTGACGTAGGCGACATGGGCGTTTCCATTTAGCCCAGTGTTAAGCATAACCCCTAAATATTTTGCTTCCGTCTTGATCTTTATCTGACACCCAGCCACCTTAAGGCGGACGCCCTTCTTGCGCTTCTGGCCGGTCAGGTACAGCGCTTCCGTTTTGGCAGGTGCGAGCTTTAGGAGGTGATTGTCCATCCACTCAGTCACCTTTGCCAGTGCGTCATTGGCGGTTTTCTCTAACTTTCGCTCGGTTTTGGCCGTTATCAGCAGGGCAAGGTCATCGGCATAGGCGGTCGCGTCCACGGCTCCCGGAAGACCAGGGATCTCAAGCACTCCGTCGTAGCCAAGGTTCCAGAGCATGGGTCCAAGGACCGAGCCCTGGGGAACCCCAGCCGTGACTGCGTGCTCTTGCCCGCCCGCCACTAGACACCTATCGCGTAGGTAAGACGATATGATCCGGCGGAGGTATGGGGAGATCCCCTTCCTTTCCAATGCCTCGATAATCACTCCCCAGTTCATCGTATTGAACGCATTCTTTACGTCCAGCAGAACTAGGAGCAAGAAGTTCCTTTTCCTGGGGCTCTTTGCGTGTTCTTGGTCCGCCCGTTTCATGACTCTTTCAAGGGCGTCCAGCGTCGATCTGCCTTTTCTGAAGCCGTACTGGGTATCCGAAAGCGCGTTCTTTTCTCTGATCTCCTTGTCGAGTCTGTTGACAATGACGATCTCCAGTATCTTGCCCATCGTGTCAAGCAGGCAGATAGGCCGGTACGCCGACGCGCCTGTGTTGCTCCCTGGCTTGGGAATCAGCACTAGGTTAGCCTTTTTCCACACCGCCGGGAACCTACCTTCCCTGATCAGCTTGTTGACCAGTTTTTGGAAGATTTTCGGGTGCCGCCTCACTAGAAGCTTGACTACTTCGGGCGGTACTCCGTCCGGGCCAGGGGCTTTCCCGGATGCTAGCCGTTCTCTGGCCAGCTTGATCTCCTCGAGCGTCACTTCCGGGATGTGTTCTGGAGGAACCAGGGGCTCATAGCCGCCGCGCCATGGCTGTGTCGGGAAGAGGGTTGTTACTGTCTCTCTTAGCACTTCCGCTGGTATTCGCGGGGACGGCCTCTTGAGTTTGCTCATGACAATCTTGTACGGCTGACCCCAAACGTCGCGGTCCACAGACTCGATTAAGTCCTTCCATGCCTTCCTCTTACTCTTCGCGATCTCTATTTGGAGCTTCTTTCTGGCCGCGCGGTACGCATTTATCTGGAGCTCGACGCGGCTCTTGGCTTCCGCGGCATCCTTCTCATCAGGGCCTCTTTCCCTCAGCCAACTCAATGTCCTTGTGTAGGTTCTTTTGGCCCTGATACACTCACGTCGAGCGTCATCCACTTGCTTGCTCCACCAGTAGACCGGCCGTCGTCGGGTTTGAAGGCGGGCTGGAGGGCCCGCCTTCTCGCATGCGGAGACGAGGATCTCAGCAAGCTTGTGTTCGTCCACTTCTTCTAGCTCGACCAGCCGCCTGCAGCCTTCATCGATTGCGTCAGTTAGAGTCCTCTGGTCGAGTTTCCGCATTTGCCACCGCCTGCTTTTGGCAGGCATGGGGTCGGTGTTTGCAGGAGACCGGAGCTCGAAGCAGATGTACCTGTGATCGCTCATGCTATCTTCTTGGTCCATTACTTGCCAATTGGCTGCTTCTGCGAAAGCCGCTTCGTTGACTAGAGTTAGGTCAACGAAGGACTGCCCCGTCTGTGCGAAGAAGGAGGGTACTTTCCCGTCGTTTAGCGGAAGGAGGCCATGCTCGGCCATCCATTCCAGCGTGAGCTCACCCTTCTCGTCTGTGTACCGGTCCCCCCACACCGTGCTGTGTGCGTTGAAATCCCCTGTCACCACCAGCTTCTTCTCTCCATGCACCGCCATGTTCTGTCCCAACTCTTGAAGGAAGGTTCCGTACTCCAGGCCATTCTTTTTCGGCGAGAGATAGCAGCTGTAAACCACTACCCCGCCATCTACTTCGACCCACGAGAAACCCTTTCCCGAACCCCTTTGGTTGAACGCTATGTCCCTCTGGTTCCCCGTCCAGACTATTGCAGTATCCCTATCCTCGTCCGATACCCAATCCCCCATGCGTGCCACGATTGCCTTGTTCGGCTCCGACAGCAGACATAGTCCGGAGCCCAGTCTTCGTGCCGCCTCTCCGAGCACTTCGTGGGCGTTTATGCATTGGTTCATATTAACCTGGAGGAGCTTAATCATGTTAGAGCATGACTAGATCCCTCCGGCGGTCTGCCACTCATTCGTGGCCTGCGGCCGTCTCGTTCTCTGCCTCGACTTCTTTCGTGGCTCTTCTTTGCTTGCGGTGGTGTTGCCTTTGTTAACGGTCTCGTCGGCGTTTGCTTCCCGTTCTTTACTCGCGTCTTCTGTTGCCGTGCCTGGAGTCGTTCCCGTTGCCGCCGCAGCGCCTTTTCGTGCGTCTCTAAGTTTCGCGACCTTTTCGCGATATTTCGGGCAGGACATGTTGTCGGCCCGATGTCCTTCTACTTCACAGACATAGCATTTCGCCTCCTGTGCTTGACATTCCTTGACGAGGTGCTCTTTACTGCCGCACCTGTGACATAGTTTGGCGGCCACCTGCGTCTCCGTGCATTCATGAGCCTTGTGGCCTACTTTCTGACACTTGAAGCAGGTTGGGAGCTTGATCCACTCCTCCGGCCTGCACCAACGCGTACCCATCCTGATGGTCTTCCGCCCCTGAAGGACCTTCGCCGCGCGCGGCGAGGCCGACACTAGTGAGTACCACACCCCGGAGTGCCCGAGACGGGGTTCACCCGCGCGGATATCGGGTTCGTCCGGCAAGGCCTCCTTGAGAGCCTTGGTAATGGCCTCGCCGTCAAGCATTGGGTCTACCCCCCAGAGCGCGACTGTTTGTACCAGGGCCTCCGCGTTTCTACAGTCTGCGTGCAGGTTTGTGGCGCTTTGGATAGCTGTCGCTAGCGCTTGCCCTGCCCCCGCCTGCTTCTCCTCCAGCTGCAGGATGACGTCTTCGTCCCTGCCGCGGACTACACCTCTGATCTGCACGCCATTGGTTATGGTGCTAATGTGCTTTTTCACTCGTTGGAACACATCTGCGAATTTCTCGCCGTTGCCCGCTTTCACCCTTACTGTGCTTCTCGTTGCTCCGGCCGCTCTCGCGTAACCCCCGCGCTCTCCCTTTGAGCAGACTTCCAATAATCCCTTGCCGTTTTTGATACTGCGGCAGCAGGCCTCTAACGCTCGAAGATAGACCCGTTTGCGCCGTTTGCTCGTGACGTGTACTAGGGGCTTTTCGTCGTCGCCCGCCAGCTGGATGGCTCGCTCTATGGCCGTTCGGATCACGCCCAGCGTCGCAGCCTCGGAGGGCTCTTCCGGGTGGACCATAGCCAGTACCAAGTGGCGCCTCGCTGCTTCCACCCCGGTGGTGCCCCCAATGATCTCTACGTCGTCGCCGTTTTTCAGCACCGCAGCTTGCCCGTTCTCCAGCTTACTCAGTTCCACTATCGTGGGAAACTGCTTTGCTAGTTTCTTCGCGAGGGACGCATCGTCCTCGTCTTCCTTGGTCATCAGCAGAACTCGAACCGCTCTCGGAGCAGCGAAGTCCGTGTTCACGTGCTGCACGTGTGTGATCATCCGCGAAGGCCATTCTTCCTTGATGACCTCGGTCTGTTGCTCGAGGGTGGTGGCCTGGTTCAGCCTGCCCTCGATCATGGTCGCCTTCTTGGCCTCTTCCTGTTCCTTCTTGAGCTCTTCCTGCTCCTTCAGGCGCTCCTTCTCCACCGCTCCGTGGCATTTAGAGCATAGGGTATTCACCCTACCCTCATCCGCGCCATTTGTTCCCTTCTTGAGCCCTTCGACCTCCTTCTGTAGGTCTTCAACCTGCGTATCGAGGGTCGCGAGTTCCTCTTTCTCCTTCTTTCTATTCTCTTCAGTCACTCTCGCCTTTTCCGACAAGCAGAACTTGATCCTCCTGAAGGCTACATGCAGAGTGCCTTCAGGGAGTGCGCCGGTCTTCTGTGTCCCTTGTCTCGGCTAGGTCTTTCACGGCGACCTTGGTGTGCTGATCCGAGCAGATATTTCTGAGCGTACTAAGCTCCCGTCTCCATCTCAGCGAGAGCTGACTCGATCGCTCTATTCTTCACTGCCTCCTCTTCTTCCGCATCCTTCGCCCTTTTGGGGTCTCTCCGCGGCGGCGTTCCCTCGGCCGTCCGCTTGTGACCAGTCGTCACCGCCTGGGTGGTATAGTCATCTTCCGGGAACGATACTTCCGCAGGTGCCTCAGTGGAGGTCTCTGCGGAAGCCGCAGGCATTGCATCCGTGGTCTTTACCATGCGGTCGCCTTGCGGCGAGTGCTCAACCGGCATCTTCTCTGGCCCCAGCCCCCGGGGGGGTTTCGGGGGGAGAGGAAGAGAAGGGAGCTTAGAGCACCGCAAACAGCGCCAATCGAGGGGGCACCCGAAACCAGTACTACCCCCCAAGTTTCGAGGCTCTACGATCAGCCGTTCGCCCGCAGTTAGCGTTCAGAGTTTCCCTCCTTTCACTTTAGAGCACTTCCAGGCCTCTCTTTCACGTTCCGAGTGGAAACTATGTAGGAAGGGCCGGAAGGCGAGTTAGGTGCCAGCAGGGGGCTTGCCGCTGCGCCCACCCACAAAAATTTCCTGGTTCAAATCCCGTCCAGAGATCCCCGACTTGAAGTTGAGTGTCTGCTGGAGCCCGGCGGCGCGTCGGGGTCACAAAGGGTGCCTATATAAGGCTGAGTGTGTGTATGTCAACGACACACCCGTTACCCGCGCTTCAGAATTTGTCTCGCGGCCCTCCCACTTTGGGAGAGGGCTAAGGCTCGGGGGAGGGTATAACTCTCCCTCGTCGTACCTGTCTCTAGCGCCCTCTGATGGCGAAAAAACGAACTACGAAGTTTCACTCACCGGGTGGCTCTCGAGGTGGTCGGTCGCACCTTCTGACGCTTGGGGCACGTGGAACGCACCAAGGCTCGCCAGGGTCACTCAGATCACTCGCAAGAATTTGCCAAAAGTTGCTTTCAACGCGGAGCGAAGGAGGAACACGTCCGTACCCTTCGACTGCCAAGTCCAATCTCTACGTCTATTGTCACTAAGTGACAGTGCTGGATCATTCGAGAAACCGAGGAGACTGTCACCCGTGAAGGGCCCCTTTGCGATAAGCAAACTGTCGAAGCGTCATTAGATGTTGCGACTCCGCATTGGACAGTATGGACAGTCGCCTCAGCTCTGAGACAGATCAGTAACCTACAAGCATCTGAGTTCGCTCGTATCTGAGCTGGACTCGGGGCACAGCCTGTCTCCAGAGGGTTGCCGGCTGTGTTTAAAAAAACGCAGCCTGTGATATCAAAGGTGCTTCAAAACAATGCCTCATTATCTTCTCTTTTTTATCGGTACTACACTCGAAGTTGGTTGGAGGCAGAATCCGAATTTTTGAGGATCATGTAAATCTACCGTCCTATACCAACAATGAAAGTAAATAACAAATGAAAGAACACCAAAAGCAATCAACACTAAATCACTTCTCAGCCAGCGTATTAGACATACGTGCCCGGCGGTATCAAACTGGATTTTCAGAATGTTTTCTATGGGAAATTGGAATATATATACATATAAATAAAAAACTTAATAAATATTGGAATATATAGAAAATAGTATAAATCGCAAGGGGTGCTGCTACCAATATATCGTAGTCATGGTACCTGTCGAGGGAGGGAGGTAGGGAGATCTCAATATCCTGGAAAAAAACGAAACAAACATCTTTGCGAAGCATGGAATCCAGGTGCGAAATGAAATCCGGGTTCAAGTCCTGTCAGACGCTTTGGAGAATCTTTGGAGTTCGTTATCATCGTTCCTCATCTGAAGATTCTCGCCAGGTACGAGTAGGGAAGAGAAAGATAAGGCAAAGGTGGCCCCGATAGGTCCTCAGAGTAATACCTGAAGGTTAAGAGCTGATAAGGCCTGTCAGATAGGGGAACAGCTGAGGGTCAGCTCGAAAAACAATTATTAGGTGCAAAATGACGACGGGGTCAATCGAGATGGTCTCAGTTGACGAGTGGATGAAGACTAACTCGATTAATACGAGACGAACAGATGTTTGACCTGACGGGAACGAACTCAAGATGGGGATTCGTACCGAAACCAAAGGCCGGCGCCCATCAACAGCGTGTCATAGATGTGCACTCAAGACACGTATGCAATACCATAAATGCTCCACGTGACCGACCCATCTTGTACCATAATACAATGAAAGCTCTCATACAGTAAAGCTCAAGATGTGTTCCTTATTGATGCTTAATTGTAGCCTCGATTAAAATTGCATTTGCTAATTATCACCTTGGTGATGCGTGGCGTTGTTTCGTCAATTTTTCGACCTGCATATGTCTCACACATAAGAACTTCCGGTCAGATGATTCGATTTATAATGACAATTTGACAATCAGCGCACACTTTCGCTGCGTCATAAGATATGACACGCTGTTGATGCTGATAACGGTGTCATGATTTATAATAACTTAATATCGGTGTATGTGCATTATCTGCCGACTAGCCATAAGCCATAATTCTGAGGGTGAGTTGCGAAACAACAATTTTCGTCAGATACAACTGCGAGCAGTTTATTTATTTATTCATTCATTCGTTCGTACAATTTACTAAATAAATAATTAGTATGCTTTGTGTTCTTATATACAAGTGAACAATGTACGTGCCGCAGCGGACGCTAGTGCAAAGGAGCCGGGTGCTCTTCCTGTTCGTTTTCTTCTATACGATGTATCTCCACCTCGAGCGATAACATCGTCAGATATATATATATATATATATGAGAAGCGGAGTTCAACGGGCATTAGTGTAGATAATTATGATTATTTCGCAAGATCCACTCGGCTCCGCGAGCGACACTCCAAAGGTTAATGTCGACTCACGTGGACTTCATCGTGATCCCGTCTATAGTTGACCGATTGTGAATGCGAGGTCGAGGTCGTCGTCTGGAAACAGCCGGACATGAGAATGGAACAAGCACATAAGGTTAACAGTGTATACTATTCAGTCAAGTGGGCGACAATTGGTGCTACCCGCTGAACGCGAAATATATCTGAGAAGACCCTCCTCGATATATTCTTAATAGAATATTAGAACGTACGGTATCTTTTTCGAGTCTCAATAGAGGGACATGCAGGTTCAATATGATGAGCTAACGTGGTCCTATCGGATAGCAACACTGATTGGAAGAGTGGACACCTTCGAGACCATCAGCATCACTGGGGACTTCAATCCATCGTCGTATGAGAATATTGGCCCTGGAGAGTATTGGAGAGGTATTACCAAAAACGCAGAAGCATAGCACCGCAGATTATTGCTTTGCAAACGATATCCACACGGATTCAGCCGGAAACGACGAGAAGCCATTAAATTTTCCCAAAAAAATATTGCGAGAGAAATGCTTATTACATTTGTAAATGCTTTTTATCTATGGCAATTTGAAAAAATACAAGCTACTTCAAGTCAGGGCGATGCCTTGTAAGGCTCGGTCAGTGGCTGCTAAAAGCCAGAGGCAGCGAGTTCGAGTCCCGCTACGTGATGACGACACATACGAGAACTTGAGCCCTGACACAGTTGCACTTCCTTTAGTAAACCAATAAAGGACCTTTACATATATGCTGTTTCGTTCGCGTCTCCTTACCGTTCGCGATGAGTTGACATTGATGGATTTGCTGTTTTGTTTATCCCGGTGGCGCAGCCACAGCCCGACTGAGATCGTCACGACAGTGAGCACCATGAAGAGAGCGGCGAGGGAAGCCGTAATGCCAACCACTAAATCACGCGGCTTCTCCACCTTCTGGTAGAGTTCGCCTGCCGCTGTGCCGCTATCCTCCGGATACAGCATCTGTAATTGAGCGAGAGCAGAAAATGAGCATGTCGCTCGTGAGACATTGGTCTATCGAAGAGGGATTTTAGGTACGTCCTGGATTTTGTAGCCGGGGTTTAGAATGGTGTTTATAATTTTGTGCAATACTTCGTAAAAGACCGCTTTTGCACCTGAAACGGCTCTGCGGGCGCGTACCCAAAAGCGCATTCAGAGCTGGCCGAACACCAGCTACTATCGTTGCGGGCGAATTGGCCGCTCTGAGCATCACATGCACAAAGGTCAACATATTGTTGAAAGTCGAATACAGAGATACGGTCCTACTCGTCAAACTGCCAAGCGTATCAATGGCAGACAGATCACCGAATGTGTGCTATTATGTTGAGCTGTTTTGTTTTTCGGCCATGAGCCGGCCACTCAACGCGTTCCGGCAAACTAAATTTGACAGGGGGTTCCGCCCGTGTCGTCAAGAGCTCCGGAAAGAAGCACACCCTCAAGAACGTCGCTGCGATAACGTATCTTAAAGGTTACGGTAAGGTGAACAAAGCAGTGTTGCGGGGGCCTTATCGAGCACAGAACCTCTATGGGAGTCATCGAATGAAGCGAGTGCATCTCGTGGAAATTATGTCACACAGATAGATTGATCGATCGTCGCTTTTTTCTTGGGGCACAAGCGTATTAATTAACGAGCCGAGCGAGTCTCTAGCGTTGTAATCTCATCGTACCATTACGGAGAGGCGCAACTTCGGCGATAAATTTGACACACATACACACAGACATGCGTTTACCAAAAAAATAGAGGATCATTTGGTTAATAATGAATTACATGCACATATGTAAACTTGGTGTTGACGTCTTCCGACATTCGGGACGTTTATGTGGCATATCTACAATCTACCTGCCTGATTTTGTTGTTGACCATATTACATACACAATGTAAATGACTTCTAAGAGAAATTGCCTTTAAGGTCCCACCGGAAGTTTGATTAGACAACGAAGTAAATCACAAGGCTAATGAACGAATAGAACCGTTGTAGTTTTCGAAATACAGCTATAGTATAGGAACGTACAATTTCCTGCCAGAAGATTGGATATAGGGCCGATGTCATGTTGCCGTCTTCCAAGCCTCCAGCCAGCTTGAAGTTGACTTGGATCCGAATGCGCATATCCACGGTGAAGCCAACCCGCTGTAAAACAGAGATCAGACAAAGAAACGTCGATGTCATAACGCCGTCGTCAAATACAATAACAACTAATGTGTTCAGGTGAAATTTCTATTTCGTTCAGCAGATTGATAAGCGGTCCCCAAGGAACGCTGACGATCATCAAATATGGGACACGTATTTGTGCCTCGACAGAGCAACGTACCGTGAGACTGAACAATCAGGCCCGCGAGTTTTACCAGATGAATTTACAACTAGCCTATTGAATACATTCGTAAACATATCGGCACGTATGATCCCGGGGGATCAGATCGGTATCAACAAATGTGTACGATAGGTTTGTGGCCAGAAGGACAATCGATGATGTCTCCATCGATTATCTAGAGTCTTATGAAGATTTGTCAGTTTCACAGGGTCGTATAAGGTGGACTCTGGAAGTAGGTGGACTCCGGGAGTAAGGTGGACTCTGGACGTAGGCGAGACCAAGAACTCACCGGGTAGATATCGAGATAGATGCCGTGTTCTTCGCGATTCGGATTGAGACCCTTAACGTCATCGAGAATCGACGCATCACTGCCGAAGAAATGCGGCAGGCTGAGAATGACGGGCACACTATTTTGACAGGCTGATGCATCGAACGTGCCGTTGTGGTCCACTCTGTACTGCTCCATACACCTGCGCGTGCGAGTATCATTAAGACCGTGATATTATGTGATTTGCTACGGAACCGATGCTTGCTGGGGAAGCGCTGCCTATGGTGTTCAGCACGGGTCGGCCAATATGAGAAAACAGATTTATCTATACATGTATATCTATCACAGAAAATTACAGCCCCTTTAATAAACCAATAAACCTTAACCTCAACTGTCATGTTCATAAATAATTGGTCAAATAACATACACCTATGCTTCGATCGCTATAATAAGTGGAACGTCAGCTGATAATATTGTATCGATATGTTTACAATTCTGAACGTTATGAAATTGAAGCGGTCTTTTTTTTATAATATAGGGAGGAATTCTGAAGATAATGGCGGAATTGACGATGGCCGAACGTTGCCCGCGCTGCGAGCGTGTTTTAAGAACTCGGTGAAATTTCGAAAAACCGCCGGCCTTCTACTGGAACCCGGCTGGGAACATTGTGTTTCCCGTTAGGGATATATATTGTATCTGCTTGTTACTGACCTCTGCTCGAAAGCTCGAAGGGGGAAGAGGTTTACGAACAATATGTGTCAGTGGAATTGGCCACGAACTACTCACGGATACCAGTACTTCGACATCCAGGCACAAACGTCACTCCCAACTTAGTTATGTTTTGAATCCTTACTAAACTATCGTTATTTAAAGTATGTCGTATTGGCATTGACCGACTGATGAGAAAATAGCTGAACTCGAGGGATCATCACAAAAGGAGGAATGCTTCTATATGCGTTGCCATCCAGGGCTTTTTGTTATCGAACGTGGCTATAATGTAAGATTCTATTCGATGAGTGCCACACAAAATAGAAGATAACGAACTTACGTGTCGATTTTTTTGTCTCCTGTCCTCTGAATTGTGAAGAAGTCGTTGCGAGCCTCGAAGCGAGCTACGTTCAGGCCGTTTTTCTTCACCGATTCTCGGAAGTGCAATTTCCATGGCCTGCATAGCTGCGGGTTGAACAATGTCACATGCTCGGGCGGTTGTTCGAACGGCGGGAACAACTCGCCATCTGAAGTTGGACCAGTTGCTAATGAGTGCGCTGACCTCACTACCGAAGATTGAATCAGTATTCAAGACCTCAATGAACACCAGCTATTGGTCACCTTAATAATAATAATAATAATAATCATACGCAATGGTAAAATTAGGCACGCTAACAAATAACTAGGTGTATTCGAGCAGTTGAGGGGATTATGGTGTTCCTATTATATAATGAGATCGCTCAGGCCTGTGGCTCGAATTGATCATCTGTGCAGAAGCGAAATCTCTCTCTCTCTCTCGGCTAGTCATCTTGCAAGGGAGCCGCATGAAAGCGGTGGACACATGCTATTGTTGTATAATATATATATATATATATATATATATATATATATATCTGCACAACTAGTGTGTGACCTTTCTGCTCCGAGCCGAGATGTGGCAACGCTTTCGAGATATGATACAGTTCTATCGATATAATCAATGGATGATACCTACTTGTGCCCTCGATCGCGATTCCTTCCAACGCGTTGCACTTATCCTTGTAGAACGTGTTGGTTCTGAAAGTCAACGCGAAATGGTACGCTCTTGGTATCACCAGCAGCATAGGTTCGGCACTGGTCAACGACTAATATGGATGACTTGAAATGCATTCACTTTGTCCAAACAAAAACAGCGACGTACAACGAGAGAATAGCTATAAGAAATCCATAGGTTGCTCGTCTGTCGTTCGGATCACTTCCATTGCAGTGCATCTCAATGTTCGCAATCGGCAAATGCCAAGCGTGCCGACTCTAGGCAAGAGACACACTCGGCTTTAGCAGTTAAAGGTTAAGGCTTTATTGGTTTATTAAACGAGCTGCAATTTTACACTCTCTTATATGTAACGCAGCGGGGCTGGTGGAGGCGGCTTGTCATCCACGTCAACGCTGCACTGGATCGGCCCACTTCTATAGAGATTGGAATATCTCTGGTGGTGTTTACTTTTAAAAAAACAAAGAAAAAAAATAGGGATATTGTCATGAGCATCTATTTCACTATCAAGACCAGCCATAATAATTAATTTACCTCTTCCCCTTGAAGGTGTAGATATTGTTGAATTGTTTCGACTCCGTCTCATTCTGCTCCTCACCTTCGATGTCCTTCACATAGCCGGTGAAGACCTCGTACACTTCATCAGAGGTATCGTTTGTCCCAACGAGATAACCGGCACGGCCGTCATTGAGCGGAACTGAAACCTTCGTCGAGGTGTTCAAGGTTGGATCGTCGAACCTGTCGGATCAACAAGGTTGAGCGTTGAACTTGGCATTCAAATGATGAGGTTCGGTCAGGTTAGTGGGTATCACCGATTCCCCGGGAGAGCCCCTCAAGGAAGCCTAGATTGGCCTGTCCCGTCGAATGGAGGTGCACTTCGAGTGCACTCTAGCAGTATAGATTTGCTTCATAATTACGCATCGTCTAAATCGAACACTCAGAAATATTATTCGATCGTTGAAAGAATAATTATACAAATTAACTCGGCTCGATACCGAAGAATTACCACCAAATATCTATATATATATATATATATATATATCAAATAGCGACATAAATAACAGACACATTATTGTTATTATTATTATTATTATTATACAATATTATCTGAATGGAACGCTCATCATGTATACTTATTTAGCTTGGTGGGGGATGAGGGCGCCGGACTTGACTTGGTTGTGATAAACGAGACATGGCCTTAAGATCGTTGATTTTGATGGTATCTCTGATTTTGGCTTTGTCGAGTGGAGTCGGAAAGTTCACAGGCAAGGTAGTGAAGTGGGAATCTATGTTTGGTCGGGAAGCGACCTCCTGGCCTCTGTGGCCAGAATCACTTAGGGTGGTGATGGTTGTCAGTTATTCAAGGTTTCTCTCTGCTAAAATTATCCGGGCACACTCTCGGCCTTAAACGTTCAACGGCACTGCTTTCGGCACTACTTCACGCCCCTCCAGTGGCGTGAGTGTCATTGGTATGTCAGCCAACCCAGAGCTCAATTACACCACCTTCGTTCGTGAAATAACGATCAAATTGTTGTGAATCATTTGGTGACTTCATTGTATATTGTATATGTTATATATTCTAAGTCAAACAGCCTTCGGGGGTGTGCAACTATGAGGTGCATTACGATTGCAACTACTACGATGTTTTAACTAATTAACTACGAAAACTACAGAGCGACAGCTTGTATACGACGCGTGTAATATTGCTCACCCGTAATACAAGAGTTCCTTGACCGTCTTCGTAAAGAACAACGACCTATTCTCCTTAGGTGCATTAAACTGTTGCAGGGTCTGGTAGACCGAAATCAGCATTGGGTTTACAGTCTGAACTGGGTCATCGAGAGATCCTGTTGACAACTTCGGGACAAATTTGAATGCTTTGTACTGGCTAAATTTTAACAGGTCTTTACGCCACGTCAAGTTCTGCTTAGCCATGTCGATCCTGTGTTGGAGCAAGAGTCAATATACAGATATTAGAGATGCTGGCATCGTCGGCCACAACAGTACCTTACGTATATATTGTACATATGAATAAATAAATAAATAAATAAGGGTTATTTCACAAAAACAATTAGTTAGTATAGTATTACACGTATGTTTGTATTATTCGAATTTTTTTTTGTGACGTCCTGAGCTACCTGAACCCACCTGAACACATAAGGACCGAGTTGTTCAACACGGGGCGGCTTCCCTTCGACAACTTCGTCATGGTTTGTCAAATTGAACATGTACACTCGCTGATAAACGGGCACCGGCGGTTCGATGAAATTTTCCAGCACATCGCTAATCCTGAAGTTGGCCTGTTCTTTGGCAATGTTGTACACCAGTGAGGGCGCAGAGCAGCTTAAAATGGTAAAGCCGATGCCAAGTGCCGCTAACAAAGCTACTGAAATCCCTATGCCTGTAACAACACAGTTGTGCAATCGAATCAATATAACAGTTTAATAATAACAATAATAATAATAATAAGTCTTTCACAATTGAGGCGAGAGAGAGAGAGAGCATTCTTTGGGCTGGCTGTAATAATTAATGCGCTATTAGACATCGAGATCAAATTGATGCCGAGGATGGGTAGGAGTCCCATTCACATAGCGCGAATCGGTGATCCTTCTTTTGTATTTCGCTGTTGGCACCGTAACCATCTTTCGCATCACTAAAAACACTCTGTACCCGTGGAACAACTGTGTAACTCTCAGCTTAACATTGTCGCGAAACCAACCCATGTCCGGCCTTCGTTCGAATCAGCCGGTGCTTTGAGAACTAGCTTGCTAGAATTAATTAGACGTTGGGAGGTCGAGAGGTCTAACAAGTCCATTCAAACTTTTCCACCCACCCTCCATGTATAGCTATATTTACAAACCATTATATTGTATAATTAGCCACCAATTTCGGTATCACGGAGGTGCTAGGACGTCGAACAAGAGACGAGGAGTAATATTGACACCTTTCTTCTTAGGATGTCTACGGCACAAAACCGAAGGGTTTTACACCTCAACGTTACTCGCTCGTGAACAATAAACCTTTTGCTGAGTCGATACTATGCCGTTCTCGGTGGGTATATTTGCTCAGTGTTTACTTTGATAATCGACAAGATATACATGCACAAGATCTGCAGTGTTTGCTGTCGACGAGGGCGCACGTAGAGATGGGCCAGTATTTGTCAGATCTAATAAGAGCGACACACAGAACGATGATCTGCATATGGAAAGAAATCATAGGTAAAACACTTCTCTCGGCGTTTCGTGAGGTATTCATTTTGCTTGGGAACAGGGAACCAGCCAAGCGTTTCATCGCCCCATCGTCACTTCGTCAACCCTCGCGTGGAGCTCATGATGCATCTAAAATTGTCCGCCCTTCACAGGGTGTCACAGGGGGTACGACCCCTGGGGGCGGTTGTTTTGTGCGGAGAGGTTTTCGCGCCCAAAGAATAAAGAAAGCTTAAAGCGACAGCGACGCCGGTTCAGAGACACTTTGAGACACACGGCACGATTGTTCGCCTCGCTTCCACTGGATGCTGCCATTTTTTCGCTCAGTGTGATTCGGTTTATGAGATACGTACCGAAATTGCAGGCCGTCGACACCATGTTGATGCGGGAGTCGTATCCACAATGATGATTGTGTCCCTTCAACACACACAATAGCCTCGTTAGCACACCTTGCGAACACCTTGAGCTGAACCAAAAATTCAAATGCAGCTGGTCCTCCGCCGCCGACTGAGATTCGTTGGAGGTTGTCGATGGCTATAAAGCATTCGCCGAGAGAAGGCGTCCCGGTGGAGCGATGGAGCGGTGGCGGGGGATATATATCGAAGCGATACTTGTTCCTCGCTTTAATCTCTCGAGTTGCGGATACAGGCCTTAATCGGCCGTGTGCTACCAAACTGCGTCACCTTTTGCCAATGTTCGTACCGGTCTGACCATTACGTCAATTCGAGCTGTGGACACTTGCTTAACAATGGACGCCGACGATTTATGTCGAACTCGTTCGCTTGACGCCAGTGACCAGTTTTTTGACCGGTTGGAGTTCGGTGCAATGTATTGCCAAATGCGTTGTTAAGGGCTGAGTTTTGTCGTTTGGACAAAGCTAATCCACCTCGAATGGAATATCATGGCAGGGCATTTTCTAACTATTTTCTATCAACGTGCAGCAATTTTGTTTGTAAATAAACTTTGTGTAAATTCATGTCATATGTGTACATTGTATTGCGGAGCTTGAATCATTGACATCCCAGTGGTGGTTCTGCCGGTAATGATGGCGTTATTTCAACGTAACTACACATCGTGTAACGCCTGTGCCTTCCATCACACTCTATACCTGAGAAGAATTTCATTTTTTCTCAACGTCAAATAATGAAGCACACACATACACACATGCAGCTAATGGAGCCAATGACGGGCCTTTTTGACGTTGGTCGCTGACGAAGTTGGGTTTTGGGGTCTCTCCTGATCCTCTTTGAGAGGATAAACGATCTTTGGATTTGTGTAAATCATCGTTCGCTCGAGGTTAAGCCTGTACTGGGACAGAGACACGACCCTGAGTTTTGGGCACACACACACACAACGCTAATTCTTCCTTCAACTGTACTTAGGCCGGACTTACCAACAGGACTTATTTCAGTTTGACATGATAGTATAGATCCTGCTGATCTCTAGGGTAATCGTGATTTTTTGTCCCTACGCGAATGGTTACGCACGTTGCATGAACGACCGCGGCATCATGCTCTATCATTGTGATCTGGTAGAATTCGCCAGACTGTGCGTTAATGGCCTTCCTATCGTCTGCCTTCCTATTGTCAGCAATATATAGATATGAAAGAAAATATCGTGCCACTTTTGAACTGTCGTAGCGGACAGTTCGCTTTGGTAACTATAATATATGAAATTCGTCTTCTGTACGAACGTATGCTTGAAATCTTCTTCATATTGCGAAAGTATGAAACCTTCTAATTTCACTTGCTTGTAATGGAACACCTGGATACGCTGTCGGGCAGGTGTCGCTTATATAGACACACTGCAATCCACAGTAGCCGGAACTGCCGAAGAGTCCTGGCTACAACGCGCCATCTGCGCGTACAGAACTTAGTACGTTCAGGAACTGGGTACTTTGTGCGCGTATTATTATTGTGTCTCTATATGGAGACGATAGTACTCATTGAGCAGTCCGGTTGAACTCGACTGTCCGATGATCAAAAATATCGCGAGTGAGTGTACGACCCGACATACAGCCGACATACTGGGACAACTGTGCGCGTGCTGCAGTTCATGAATTCACACAAGGCTGCCAAGGTCTGTCCATGTGGGAGAGTATATAGAAAAGTAGTTCATGCATACGAAATTGTCCACAGGACAATCTCTCCGGGTCTATCTGAGAGCGTTTGGCGAGAAAGCCACCACGAATATATGACGTCGCTCTGGTAAAATTGAGGTTAATTCATGAAACTGCAGTATTTACAATGTCCAAGTTCTCAATAAAGAAATATTAAATTGCAAAGAACAATATTTTAGGTAAAGTTCATCGTCCAAAGCGAAGGGGTGACGTTCTCTAAGGGTGTCAAACGTTGGGGATAAGGACATGAATCTTTTCAGGGCCTCCGTGAGGAGGGTATGCCGGATTGCGACGGTTTCCCATGGGGCTCCCCTCCCGCTTGGGGGCGTGGGGAAAGCGGGGTAGGTAATTCCGTCTATCCTCATAAATAAAAAAGAAAAGCTCTAAGGAACACATTTATTGCGAGAACATTCTATGAGCCTAATACTCGTATGCAACTACTATTACTACTACCGTGACAAGTAGTTCACAATGTCACCATAATTCTATTTTGTAACTCTAACAAAATTATACACAGCTTTGATTTGTAAGGTATGAACTACAAGGTATTAATCTGTACTGAATTAATATGTACGTTCACAACGTTGGAGCGGATTTCCTCTCATTATCAGTTATTGAAGGCCTTCCTCACTGCGCACAAATACGCCTTGATTAAGGGAAGCGACAGAATCTTTATTGGTAATGAGCCCCAGACTGCCGGTAAACGAGGGGTAAATGGATGTCGACCAGATTTCTTAATTACAAACGGCATTTCAAACACAGTTGTACACGCATGCTACCTATTGTTGGGCAGAGGAAACACCCTGAATTGAACAAAACAATATTGTGATGCGAACAACAAGTACAGTATTGATAATCTTCGATTATGCGTTACTCCGACAACCGTTGACTGGATCTAAACGATATGAAGAACAAACACAGGAATATGGAGAAGTCATCCAGCTAATACTAATAATAAATGTTCCGGGCTGACCAACATTTAACGTCCAATTAATACTACAATCGCTACAATACCTACTGGGAAACATTATCACCTGTTTTTTAGGCCTGACTCGCAGCCTCAAAACATTTCGTCAACGGAATTACTTGTATGCATTGCTTCCTACCAAGGGGCCTTAAATGCGCATGTGGGCAAGGACTCTCGAATCCGTGGCTGCAGCTACGTGAATCATTCCGTTGCAAGGCGCACGCGAATGGACGGCCACGACGCCCGGACTCGACATCTAATAGATAGTAATGCCCCGCACGGGAAGAACTCTTGGACTCAAGTCGAAGTGAGAGCAATGCCGCGTACGACGCAGCTGGTGATCTTCTGCTGTCCGCGCTCGGTGGATTGACTCAACAAGGGCAGTCTGTTCCTTTCGTGCTCGTTCTTTGATTGTATGAATCTACGATTTCTTTTCTATATTTGGTTAAAACGAAGAAACGGCAAATCGAGTATGCCATATACCACTATGGTTCCCTTCATATGGAATTATCAAACTGAAGTTTTACTATGTGCTACGTCAATAACACCGAGCCCAATCTGAATGGCTGCCCTCAGCAGTATGCGTGTGCCCTCTGCGATATAGTATAATCGTGCGTATATCTTCCATACGGCGAAATTTATGAATCGTTTATTCTACTAACGCACGCTTTTCATGGATTCGGCTTACTCAATCGCTCGAGCGGCCGGCCACCTATCTAGAGCTAATTCAAAAATACCCGTAAAGAACACTAAGTAAGCGACGCAGAGGATTAATAATTACGTAGCACACCGACAGGTCGTCATTTGGCCAAATAGGCCCGGCCAGTATCGCAATAGGTTTAAATCTGCCATATCACCTCAGGGCGGTACGGATTTCTCCTCGCAACATTTCTCGCAATACTCCCGAGATCAGTATAAGTGCTGAGAAATATCCGATGGGAAGAAGGTCAGCCGCCAAAGAAAAACACAAATGCTCAAATTCAAGTTCAACACATGTGGACCACTCGAAAAACAGCAGAGAACGGGTTGAGCGTGCTGATCGTTGTGATCTGCGTCGCAAAATTCGTCCACGATCGAGCAAGTGCACAGCGTACGCTCAGGTTCACTACAGAGCATGGCAGGGGACTAACATCTCATGTTGCGTATCAATCGTAGACAATCAATTAATTGAATGAACTATCCGTAATTTGAGGTCGGTATGAGCTGGGGACCGATCAAATGTACGCTGTTATTTAATCACATTGATGGAAAAATCGCAGCTGGGAACGAATGTTGCTCATCAAGTCAACTTCGTCGAAACCTTGATTTGTTCCTTTTTCTTGAGGAAGAAAGGAACGATTTCTTTAACGAACTTCTCATTAAATGCTTACATTTATTGCTATTGTTCTTTACTTAAATGCGTATGCTCATGCAATATGTATGCTCGTATAGTGTCGTAATTTACGGGAACTGTCCGTTGATGCAAAAAAAAAAACAAAATTTATATCCGTCATACTTTTGTTCCAGAAGTGTCCTTGAGAAGAAGTTAGAATCGCGATCTCGTTGAACAATGCGTTGTTCATTGAATGATTTTGGTAACAAACTTCAAAGGAAGTGTATTCTCCATTCGCTGGCCTCGCTGCACTCCGACCTCAATAACCCTCAGTTACTGATTACCAAAGGTCTGCCCGTCTTCAAATGCTAAACACGTTCCTTCGCAAGGTTGATCTCATTGTCGGATTCCTCCGACATCGATTCCCTCGGGACGTCTGTTTTTTTTTTGCGAAAATATAACCTGTGTTCGCCGATATTCTATAGAGCGAGCATTCCCACAGTATCTGTTGCTGCCCTCGATATTTCGGTCAAACGTTTCCACTGGATAGATCAAGCCAAGCCTCTTATGAGTAAAGCCGCTACCTGAAAACTATCTATTTTTGGGATTAGTCAGATTTGTACGAGATGGAATTATAATCCATAGTTCCTTGAGTCTTGCCGACAGCTGGCTTAGCGTCATCGTTAACGGAACTGACGAACCATTGTGCAAAGGCCAACTGTTCACGTTCGGGCGCATGCGTCCTAGAAGCTTTAACACAGCCAAATGCATTCACGCATTCGACACTTTAAGTGGCTGATGATTCACGTAATACATAGCATTACCCACGAATATCATATATATATATTGTCTGTAGACGAGCTTCGTTGATGTTCCAAAATAATTACTATTTATTGTATATATATATATATATATATGCAATAATTGGTGACAACATTAACTAATTTATGTGCATATTTATCGGTTAATTAATTCACGGAAGACGTCGTCGTCCCATCCTCAGAGAGGGATAATCAAAGTGCTCATTACCAACCCATCGTATAGAATAGTCCGGATTTTTAATGCAAGGCTCGCAATTATACAGAGATTTTCCTTGGATATCGACCGCGCGCTACGCGATCTCCCTTCTTGTAAAAACCGCGCACACACACCGGAAAACACGTCGCTTAGATATGCCAAACGACGTATGAATGGTGCTTATGCATACGTAATCTGTGCATGCATGCAAGTATGTTACAACGGGCAGCATTGCCTTGGTAATACTATATCGTGTTTATCAAATCGCAATGTATCGTGATCCAATCCAGAAGCCATCAATGAGCTGCGTCAATTCCTCGGACGAGAGCCTGCCGCAATGTGAAGCTTTCGAGACAAGCGAGGAGCTAACGAGCGTTCGTAGTGGGCTCCGCGGCGGAATAACAGCTGTAAATTGGCTCGGCAAATTTGAACTTTCGAAAAATTCTCAAATAGGGAGTACTCTTTGTTTTCTGCCATCGCCTGCGTCTATTGTCAATGGCAATTGTTGTAATAACATATGAATTGTGTCGGAATATGATGTTCGTATGTATGTAGGTTTTGTCTAATCGGAAGTATTGCTCGAACTATTCGAGCGGTAGTGTTTTGTTAGCCAATATAAGAGGCATTGCGACGTAGCATGCCTTAGTCAAGTATGTTGATCTCGTCTACGGAGCCGACTCGGCTAAGCCGAACCTGTCAATTTCCGTAAAATATGACCTTATCGCCCATTGTTGACCCCATGGTTCTATGGTACAGTCGATATTTACACTTTTATCAGATGAGTTTCGATCACTGAAACAGGCGGCGTTCCTTAGGTAGTTTGTTTATACGAAAACAGGGCCGATTCCTAAATCTTGCAGACAAACGCTGTATGTACACGCGTTCGGATATTCGAAAACGAATCGACCAGGTTCTGTTACATTAAACAAATTATAGTATTTTTTTAATTATATACTATTTTAATTAAAATATTTTACTTTAATTTCTCTGTCGGTGTGCTCAATTCTCTATATTTATCAACACCTTTAATAAATCCACCAGTTCCTTTAATAAATCAATGAAGCCTTACCTTACCTTAGCCTTATCGTTGGCTGGATAGACATCGCAACGGCGTCCATTTACTCTGTTGTTATTCCGGTCTACAATGGATCACCTTCCGTCCGATAATTATTCTTCTACAAAACTGTTCAGATTTATGAGTTGTTCCAGAACCACATCCATGTCGGGGCTTATGCCGCCTTTACTAGTATTTGTTTATTCCTTAAAATTAATTGAATTTTTTAAATTTTAAACAAATGTTAAGATAATTCAATTATTTATTGGCCATGAAGCTTCATTATAATAAATATTCTATTTCTTGATTTATTGATAAACAAATAGGCCAACAATTGTGCCCATTTTGGGTATATTACTATAATAGCTCGATGGAGGTGTGATGGACCAGAGAAGTTTTTCGGCAGAGAGCCTGATGGCATAAACAAAAGCAACCGGCAAAAATTGTGACAAAGATATTCTTAAGGGAGAATGAGATAGAGAAGACAATTGATACAACCAGGAGACTTGTGCCCCGGTGGCGTGAATATGAGACGCCAACGGCAGTCGCAACGACGAAGCCAGGTTTGCAGCTGCAGACAAAAAAAAAACAGCACGTCATGCGAATTATGAAAGAATGAATTGGATATAGAATATAGGATTTATTTTATATGAATATAGAATATAGAATTTATTTTCATTTAACGAACGGATACTAATCTGCAGAAGTATTGCGAGCAGCTTTTTTTACAAGGCGGCAGTGATCCTACCTCGTTCGTCGTTCGAGGAGGCCACCAGATCCCCAAGGTTCCGGGTGAACCAATTGATAATTCTGAAGATTAGACAGAAGCGGGTAAAAGTAATGTGAATAAGCTGTATATCGGTAACATATTGCCGGTATGCTGGTACCCAAATGCTTTTGTTGACTCTAATGCAGTTGTTCTTAATTTTAACTAATTTCTTCAACAATTCTATCAAATTTCAGCTAAGCCTTCATCAGGTAGTTGGTAGTTGGAAGCGGGAGACGTAAATTAGCCAGCTTGTGCAAAGTAAATTTTCCAGGCTGACTTGCAGCCTCAAACATTTACCGTTCACGGTACAACTGCTTTCGGCATAAGGCTTCATGAGACGGACAACCCCTTTAATTGCAAATGTGCAACGGGAGGGGATTGAAGCCGTGTCTTCACCTACGTGTCTCTTCCGATTGCCACGGCGCACACCAATGCACCACCACGCCACCCGGGCTCGACAGCCAGCCAACTTGTGGGCACACCACAAAACCTGTCAGTTAGAGGATGCGTAAAACCGGCTGGAAATCGAAAACGCAAACTCGTTCATTTGTACTAGCCGAACAAGTCCCGCGCTTTCGAACTAAGCTACAAGTGGGCACAAATGTCATTGTATGTTCAATTTAATTGTCTAAGGTACATTTTCCGGGCAGACTCCCAGCCAACATTTAACGTCCATGTTCCTGTTACTTCGGCCTTGCTTCGCACGATCTCTGAATAGGTCCAACTCAACCTGCTCCCCGTTCTTACGACAAATCCAGTCAAAGGAATTCTCGAGGGCGCACGCTCAAAAGGTATCGCTCTTGAATGATTTCACCACTGGCCCGTCGCCGGCATCTCCATGATAACGCCCCTATCGCCGGAGAGATTACTGCTTTTGAGTGCTATATACCAATCTGTCTGTTCGTTGCGGCGGAAAGGCCAGCCCGCCAAGGACGTCAGGATGAACATATATTTATATATATATATATATATAACAAACATATATATATATATATATAACATATATGTATATATATAAAAAAATATATATATACACATATACTTATAAAAGGGAAGTATGGCACAGGCGCGAGAATGCGAGAGACTGGCGGAGCCAGTGAACCCGCCCAAGAGGAAGTTTTATCTTCCTTTTTTTTGGAAAACATTAACAATTCACAAGTATATCAGGTATGATGGACGTTGTTCCTAAATTTACGAAAAAATCTCCAAAACAGTTGTTTCGTGATTTTAGTACAGGCGAGATTGCTTTAACGGTAATAACGAACAATACTATTATTATATCAGGAATTTAGAGAAGTGCTACCTGTTCCTTCGTATAAATCCCAAAGGAGATATGGCTCCTTGATTAAAATAACACGGACGAATTAATGTATCAAAGGATACAATGTGAGAATTGACAACGAAATTTTTTGACAAGTTCAGATTTATTAACAGTACCATTAGTCACAAAAGTATCATTGATCACAAGCGGCACATATACCCGTATGAGAGTGTGGGATAAACCTGCGGCGGCTGGGATTATTGAAACTATTATTAATTATCTGACAAATGAATCCTTCAAAAATGAACGCACGATACAATGTAACAATGACAACAATGCGATCTACTTTCAATCCATTGTCTGCTCGAATAACTGTACTTACGGCTGCGTTGGTACATAATGATAATAATTGCAGACTGCATTAGTATGTATGGTGTACATAGGGGTAAGAGGGTAATCAATTGCACGTTTCCATGAATTGACGCCGACATTGTCTCGATAATAAATGTAAAATAAAGAAAATAATGTAAAACTAAACTACAAATAACACGACTAATATAGTGAGACGATTAAAACAGACTTACACGGACGGTCGCAGCAGGCGGTTGAACTAACGTCGTGTACGACAAATGTGTTATATTAAGCAATACTGCTGGTCGAGAAGTAAGTTTCTAATTGCAATTTGGTATCTTCTAAGATATCTGAGTGCTCTCACGAGCCGATTCGATTGTTGGTGGGCGTTTACGCCGAGGCCACTACTACACTAGCGGCTGAGGTTTAATTTGATTTTGAACGTTATACGCGTGGCACGGCGTCTCTCTCGACGGACGTGCATATTCCAAATTGGAAATAGGGGGATCCTTTTTTGGATACCCTTGTATTTTAGAATTAGGCTTTTGACTACAAGTAATGTGGTCGTGAGCCGAAGATGATCGTACGGCCTGCAGAGTCTCATGTCGAAATGCACTAGCGGCAGACATATACGGTATACGTCATGAGGTGCCAGTAACGGGAATTCAATGGACGCATTCGGCTGTCTAGAAATCACGCTCGTATGCAATCATTGTAAAGGTGCTTCATCATGACGTAAAAGATAAAGTACCTATAGGGTAAAGCTAAAGATAAAAGTAAAGCTTTATTGGTTTATAATTAAGAATTTAGAGAAGTGCTGAATCTCGAATACATTTACCAGCGCCGTGGATGTATCGAGAGACATCTTTGCATGAACCTCGAACTTCATCACTGAACTTACCCTAATATATATATATCTATATTTTTGTATCTAGAATAAGCGTTCAGGATTCGATATGTATGATGTCAATCACCACTCAAAAAGTGCGGATCTCTATCGGAAAAGTCGACGAAAACGTGGCCTGACACAGCTGATTGCCAGGAGTTGCAAGAAGAAAATACGGCGCCTGTGGTGCGTGATCTATCGAAGGGTAAGGCGAATGCTGCCACATTTCTCTATTAACAGGGCCTTCGAATTGAGGTATTATAACATATAATATTAAAAAGAGTCAAAAGAGTGACCTCTGTAGCACCTAGACACGACCAAACAGTTCGGTTCAATACCTCCGCTGATCTCCGTACTTGTACGTTTCTTTGTTGGTGGCTGGCCCGCAGCACTATGACATAAGATTCTCCTAGGCGCTTACCCGTCGAATAGAGTTACTACAAGAATGTCGAGAGGGAAAATCCACACCTCACGGCAACTGGTACGTATTTATTCTAGTAACGAGCAGTTCTCTGTACATATATATATATATATATATATATATATACATTCAATTCATTCATCTATTCACCTTTGTTAGGCAGCAATATAACAACATGTATAAATATAAATATAACATCAAAATGTAACCATAGGTGGTAGGTGAAACTCACAAGTATCACAGCTTCGTATCGTGTATGCATGTAAATATGTATTATATACGGTCAGAGTTTATAATATTCATACAATATATGAGATATAAAAGGGTACTTAATACCCTCTATATATGAGATATATAGAAGGTATTGAGCCTCGTCATCTCTCTCTCTCTCTCTGAGCAGTTGGCATTGGGTGCCTGCCTAAACAGGAGGTTCGGGGTCAGGTACGCTACTCGGATCTACGTTACGCTTCCGTGATTCACAGGAGCCGTCAGGCGTGACATCCTGATTCTCTCCCGCCCCTTAGCCTCTCGTTTATAGTGCCCCTCAGCCTGCCGGTGAGAGCCGTACCCCGAAAGTGACACGTTGCAGCCAAGCAACGCCATTGTCCTTATGACACAGCTGCGTGTGCTCCCGGAGCTTATGGACCCTAATTTTTTTCGGCTGTTTCTTGCCAACAATATCTAATTCTAGTCGACTAGGCCTTGTGCGTGAATGCGAGTACGTGTCTGGAACCACTGTTGATCAGCAGGTAAGTCGTTGGCGCTGACGAACGAGCGATTTTAGCCAGTGGTATCGACGTTTAGAAATTATATAAAGAATAAGCGTAGAACACCAATGGCGTCGGATATATAGTGGATTATATGCATAAAGCACTGGTTGGAGGCGGAGAGTGCATTACATAGAAAATGTGTATACATTTTGTTCGTAAGCATTATATAGCAAAACGGTTTATTCATCCATAAAAACATGTATATGCAATAACAGTGCAGAATTTCTGACAGTTAGCGATATACCGCATTGTCAGTTATGACTAGCACTGCGACGGGATCTTTTTTGAAACAGCTCGTAAAATCACCGTTCGTAAAAAATAATAATCATCGCGTGAGTTCATTGTGACTCACTCTGAGCGTCGTACATTCGATATATTTGTATAGAGACTTAACAGGTAGGAAATTGGTGCAGGCGAACATAGAAGAAACAATGTATTTTTGAGGCATTTCACATATATAATAATGCAAGATATAGTTGATGAGCAAGTTTTAACGCTACCTAAAAATCGCTACGATAGCAACTGCGGTATGTATAATAGTAACGGTCATGTGATCTGGGATACGATTATATGTTATTTAGTTAGAAATATAAGACTCGGGCAATCGCGTCGTACCGGCCTGACAAGACGACCCGGGGGTCATTTGTACGATAGCTTACCGCTTTGTCGCTTTCATGGCTTGTGGCGTACTTATTAGTGACTCGAGCAAGGCCGTTCGCGTTCTGCTTTTGAGCGACACTATATGCACATCTACGCGCTCGGTCCCCGTTCGAGACCAGAGCCCACTTATGAGATACGCTTCGGCGATGTGTCTTGAGCTATGTTAAATGCGATACGGAAGTTCGGCATAGAAGAGCCTAGCTGTTCACTCGACGATTGTCGTGGTCACTTTCGTTACGGAAACAGATCGAGAGAATGACCTCGGTGGCGGAGCGCACTGATAGCTTCGAGAGGAAGCCATCTGTCACCGCTGCCTTTGTGCGGGATAGTAGCCAGTCGAAAGGACTCTCCGGAGGGACGATTTCGGCGCTTGATTAAATCCTCACGGGTTTGATCGAGAGGCGTACGGGGGAATCCTATCTATGTTGAAAACGGACGTGTTTCCTTATGAAGAATTATCATTATCCAGCGTAACGAAAAGACTTTTGTTAGACGGTGATAGACTAGATACGACCTGATCTAGGATAGAGCAATTAATGCTAAGGTATCGGGTAAGGTAGGAGCTCGTAGTATTGGCTCGTAGCATTAGTTAGCGCGGATCTGGACTGGCAGCGAGTGAACCTGGGGGGGGGGGGATAGGTTATTTAGTGAGACGAGGTCTCCCATAACATCCGGCAAGAGTCGCACAGTACCACCTTTGTAAACACCTACTGTTTTTTCGAGCTGACCCTCAGCTGTTCCCCTATGTGATAGGCCTCAGCAATATGTCGGCACAGTAGCCCTCCAAAAAGTAGCACTTTTTTGAGCTATCAGCCAATTATACACAGCGGATGTCCTCTCCTTTGTCATTGTCATACAGTTGCAGGGACAGCGTGCTGTTATTGGCCATCACGAGATCAGCACACAGACATGCCGCACATCCGCAAGCGGTCGAAACGGCCCTCGATACCACAGGTGGCGCCTGTGCCCGAGGAAGAAGAGCTACTCATTCAGGACGAAGACAAAATTCACGTTTCCCGAATCACCAAAGACCCCTGGTGGATCACCGGACTTGAGGTACGCGCGACAATCTAAATACCTCGCTAACTGTTCGTAATACACTCTCACTGAACGAGCCTTCTGAACATTCAGTCATTGTCACCATGATGAAAGTATCATGGCACGTTAATGTGCCTTCTATGTAATCGCACCCTCGAAAATGAACAACACTGCTCCTACAGCTCATGATTAACAGATATATATATATATATATATATATATATATATAGAGCGTGGATAGACCGGCGTGGAAAGAAGATCCTATTGAGCTTGACTCTGGCCTGACATTGTGGAGAGATAGAGGAGGCGTACCATGGGAGATTAGAATGAAACACCACCACCGCCCCTAATGTTTCTTTGAATTGAAATGACAGAAGTCAGTATGATAATTCAAATCGCCTTTATGTAGGGTATCCAATGGGGATGTGGAAATCCTCCGATATATATATCAAAGTTGGGGGGAGAGGGAACCTCCACAGGTGTCATTGTTACGGTTGTGGTCTCAACTATTGCCATGCCGTTTATGTCATTTTATGCTGGAGAGTCGATACCCTTTTGAAAACGGTTATCGTTTGCTGCCACATGTGTAGCAATGCAATCAAAGGGAGCCCTTTATAGAAAAAAATCCCTTGGTCTTCAGCACGGCTCGAACCCCCGCCAGCAAGAGACTGACGCGAGATACAATACGCGACGCCGATTCAGCCGTATAATCGCCGTTGTACGTCAGTTTATTGGAAACGTCAGGATCGCAATAATAATGTGAAATTTCTCTATTCAATGCCTCTTCTCTTCAATCTTTTTCGAAATGTTCAATGTCCTTCAAATAAGCTCCTTTGCCGACTGCAAGTGAACGACGACAAATACTTCGTTTAAAACATACATCTTCTACACGCGTCAAATAGCGAACATCACCACCCAATGACATGACAACAACCACGCCAGCAATAGCAACGAACACGCTTGCCTTGTCGCTGGCTGGAGTTTAGATTCGAAATAGCGTCCGTTCGATTCGACGAAGAACAGACAGGTCATGGTAAATTTTCACTTTGCTCGTCGTGAAATTAACCGACCAATTAATTTCTACGAGGTATCTAAACAATGCACGAAGCAACTATGACACAGGCACACATACGTCGTGTGGCCAGATTTCATGTAGAATTAGTGTCGATTAGTTGATCTGGATGGCTTCGGTGGCGGGAGCTCTGGCCGGCCGAACTGAGCAGCAAATTAGCAAGATTCCCACTAAAAAGGTAACGCGAGATTTTGTCTAGTTGGCTCAACGGCGAATACGTTCATTGGGCGCAAGGATAAGCACCGATTGCAATCTGTGGCATTTGATTACCAATTGTTCCAACTAGAAATGAGCTTAATTTACTTGACCACAAGCAAACGCTCGGCTCCGTCATTCGAGCAAGAGACCAATAGTTCGCCATAGAAATTTTTAGACCAATTTACGTACGTTGATTTTTTTCTTTAAATCCACGCTATTTCATTTGGACGAAGTGAAATGAATGATGGGATCATCTCTTCGGGTCGATGCCTCGTTCGTTTTTTGGAACAACCTGCATTCATCTTTCAAGCAGCGCCTGCCTTCTAAGCTTTACATGGCTGTCGACGGCGACATATGCATCATCATTTGGGCGTAATTTTGCGCGTTCAGTAGGCGAAATGTTTCTTCGATTCGGATCGATATATCCCTTGGATATCATAATATTATATCATATCATAATCAAATGTTTATTCTCGGAACTGCAATATACATACATATGCTTAAGTTCTCGGTAAAAAAAAAAGTAAAAAGGGTGTAAAAAAAAGTAAAAGTGGTGAGCGTCATGGACTGCTGGACGGGAGGGACGTGTGTGTTGGGTTCAAATCCTGTCGGACGCTTTGGAGAATCGGTGAAGTTCTTTATAATCTTTCTTATCTGAAGACTGACTCAGAGTTGTAGTATTAAGAAGTGCCAGTTGTGGTGTGGGGTGCCAGAGTTTAAAACTCCAGGTTTTAATGGCAAAAAAACGCATGCCTTCAGTAACTTCGCGGCTCTTCACTTCAATGCTGGGACAGGGGGACTAAAAAAGCCGGGGCAACTTGAGACGTTAGCAGACCTCCTTGAGGGAGAGGGCACTGGTTTGGACGCAGTTGTGGTGAGTGAGACATGGTTAAAGATGGCTGACTATGGTGGCTATGGAATCCCCGGTTTTACCTTCATTGGATCGGGTCGTGAGATAAACAAACAGGGTGGTGGTGTAGGAATTTATGTACGCTCAGATTGCAGTATCTTAACCTCGGAGGCCAAAAGTAGCGGTGATGGTAATGTCCAGGTAGTCCAGGTTCACATCAGGAAACAGGGGTTTGAGGGCTTCATCATTGGGTTTTACTCCAGTCACTACTCCCACAGAGATACCTTACTTGACCTACTGGAAGACATCCTTCCTGAAGACCGAATTTTGCCGTGCATTATCATGGGGGATTCTAATGTCAACTTGCTGGCTGACTCCTGCAGTGAGCAATACTCAATGTTCTTTGCATCCAGAAATATTTCTCATATCATTGACAAAGTGACTCGTCCAGCATCTGGAACGTGCATTGACCATATTGCGATTGGTCACTGCGAGGAGTTTATGGTAATCTCTCCAGTTGTCTGGTGCACTCCTATGTTTTCGGATCACTATCCGGTTGCAGTGTTTATAACTGGTAGACTCTCCTCTGGTCCGAGAGAACTCGTCACCCCGGTAATGGTCAGGAAGCATGACAAGGATTCTATTGCGGAATTTATAGATCAAGTAGGCCGCCTGTCCTGGCTTAGGGTCATTGATGCAGAGGATGTAGATACTGGCTTCGATGCGTTCAGTGCTATACTGTGCCGGGCTTATGAGGAGTGCTTTTCAACTGTTGAGCTTACCTCTCCGCAGGGGCATGACAGGTTCAGGTTCTCGGCCCGTCTCCGTCGTCTACGTCAGAATGTCAACAAACTATACCGTTGGCACTTAAAAGTGGTCTCCCCCGAGTCTAAGGCGGCGTATTGCATCAGTCGTCAGAGATACATGCGCGAGGTAAAGCGGGCTCGAGCGTCTTTCTACAAGTCTCGGTTTAGATCTTTGCAGGCCAAAAGTCGTCAATTGTGGAAGTTCATCAACGTCTCGTGTGGAAGAGCTGCAAGTAGAGCTGAGCTTCCAGCTACCTTGGAGGGCCGCTCTGGTCCGGTTTCTGCTCCTCACGATGTTGCTGATGAACTGAACCTCCATTTTGCGACGGTTGGATCTAAGACGATATCCTCGCTGCATCTTGATGCCGATATTCGGCCTGAACTGGAATCGCTTTGGCATGCTGAAACACAAACGTTCGAACTGGCGGACGTTGCTGTGTCTGAAGTTGAACGGGCCCTGGGTTCAACTAAGGCTTCATGGAGTGTCGGTGTCACGGGAATTCCAACCAAATTGCTTGCGATAGCGTCGACCGTGGTCGCTCCTCCTTTAACGCACATCACCAATCTCTCGATAAGGTCAGGCTCCTTCCCAAGTAGACTAAAAGAAGCTAGAATTATCCCGTTGTTTAAAAATAAGGGTGACCGTAAGTTGCCAACTAATTATCGACCAATATCCTTGGTAGATTTCCTATCGAAAGTAATGGAGAAGATTATTCTGGTTAGATTAGACCGATATCTCCACTCGAAAAACTTTTTCTCGCCCTGTCAGTATGGTTTTCGCAATGGTAGGTCTACCGAATTGGCGCTAGCACACCTATTGCAGGAGATAACCGATTCTATTGAGAACAATCAACTATGTTTGGGAGTCTTTCTTGATGTGTCAGCCGCTTTCAACTGCTTACACCACTCGTTCTTTCTACAAATACTTGACCATCTTGGCTGCAGCAGCTTGGTTGTTTCTTGGTTTCGTTCATACCTGACTGGGAGACAACAGGCGGTGAAGGTCGAAAACGTGGAATCAACCTGGAGGACAGTCGACATCGGCGCGCCGCAAGGCTCTATTCTAGGGCCCTATATGTTTATTATCCTAATGAACTTCATCTTGTTAGAAATATCAGCCGGCAAATTTTGTAAAACCATTGCATACGCAGATGACACGTCGCTCCTTTTCAGAATCTCCCCTTCCTCCATACAAGATGATGTTCATAGAGTGATGCCCAAGGTTGAAGCTGTGATTAAAATTTTCGAGAAATTTGGTCTGGTCATAAACGCTAGCAAAACGGGTATCGTCCTCTTTCGCTCGCCACAAAGGACGACTCATATCCAATCAGTGGAATTATGGAATTCGTCGGTTCCGGTGTCTTCCTCTGTCAAATGTTTGGGTCTTGTTCTCCAAGACACACTCAGGTGGCACGAACACCTACGGACTATTACTCCAAAATGTTATGCGGTGATTGCCTCACTGCGCCGCCTGAGAGAACTTGGAGTACCTACTGAGGGATTACTGCTGGTGTATAGGATGTTACTCATTCCTCTGCTTTCCTATGGAATCACAATCTGGGGTGGGAGCTTTCAGGGAACGCTGCGCAAAGGAGAAATCATTCAGAACGACGCACTTAGGGCCATCTTCGATCGGCGTCGCAGTGCTTCCGTTACAGATATTTTAGATAATGCTGAGCTTCTTCGCCTCCGTGGAATCAGCAAGGTTCAGACTGCCTTTCTTGCCTTCAAAATAGTAAGAGGAAAAATTCCTGGTGACATCTCTTTCTGCATCTCTGCTATGGAAAAGCGAACGGCCCGTCGGGCAACGGTATTCGTGAGACCATTCACCACCAAAGAGTCAAGTCGCCATGCTCTGGCTCACCGCCTACCGGAGGTATGGGGCTCTCTCCCGAGTGAGATTCGATCCCTCACCTCAGCAAAGAAGTTTGTCCACGAAGTTAAGAAAATTTTTAGGGGTAGTGATCACTGTGTTTGACATGTAAAATTACGTATAACGTTGATTTTTGTGACTATGATGGAAGAGGAATCGTGTCAATGTATTTGCCCCTATGTATGCGTTGATATAATATGTTGTCAATTGTAACTGCGTCTGTTGCAGTGTGATATTTTACACCTTTTACCTATTATTTTTTACGAGAACTCAAGCAATGTATGTTGCAGTTCCGTCAATAAACAGCAGTTTGTATTGTATTGTATTGTAAGATTCTTGCCAGGTACGAGTAAGGAAGAGGACAAGCAAAGGTGGCCCCGACAGGTCCTCATAGTAATACCTAAAAAAGGTTAAGAGCTGAGGCCCTGTCACATCGGGGCAAAACAGCTGAGGGTCAGCTCGAAAAATAATTATTATTCGTATTGATATACCCCACTGTATGATCGCTTCATCGCCATGAATCATAAGCCACATATGCCACTGGCCTTACATTGACGTAAGCGCAATGCACAATAATCACCACGGGAGTATTTTTTCCACCGAGTTCTTCCAACTCGCGTCTAACACAGTCGACGGTACACGGTGGCCTTGCTACCGAGCGCAGCTAGATGAAGCCGCCACAGATTATGCTTATGTCCGGATCTCTTCGCAGATTGCAGGTGTGATTCTGTTAGTGTTCCTGCTGTGGTTTTGCTGGCGCTACGAGGAACTCGTTCACCTTCATACGGCTAAGGCCTACGCGCATCTGGGCCACGCTTCTGCCCAGCACGTTCTAGCTCATCGATATCTCAATGGATCAGGTTTGTGTGTCGCTTGTGTCTCGCTGCCGCTATGCCTACGACTTTGCGCTGTTCAGAGATGTGTATGGTGTCGACGTCTTCGAGCGTTTCACAGATCACCATGAGGACATGTCGCTATTGAATTCATATTTATATAGACTATTATTATTATAGAATATGATGATATTATATGGTTATAGAATTGCGGTAAGCAACTACGACGCGTACTTTCGAACCGACAACCCTTTTGTTGAACGTAAAAAAAATCTCTCCGCTACGTAACGACCTTTTTACAAAACCACCTGTATTTCATTGTAGTAGTAGTAGGCATAGTAGGCCTAATTCTCAATGTGGGTAAAGTGACAACAAGAATCAATTTCGCCAAAGGCTATAATATGGTATTAGTGTGACGGTGGTGATTGGCCCAATCAGATTCTAACAGAGGTGACCGATCTGCTCTTATGTGAAAGAGGTGGACATTTGACCGTAGCCCCCCCCATGATCTGTTATTCTGGTAAATTAAATATAGTAACAATCCCGCATCTAAACTAATATTTGCTGAACCAGAGTGCTGCCGATGGGAATCGTTTGACTCTAAATAAAGCATAGCTTGAATTTGAATTGAATTCTATTCTCACTCTAGGTGTCGAACAGGACCATGCGGAGGCGATGCGATGGTTCCGGAAATCCGCCGACCAGGGTCACGCTCATTCAGCGTATAATCTGGCCGTGGGCCATATGCAGGGTCTGCCAACGGATGTTGACAAAGGGTCAGTATATGCGATGTAGGTTTACGATGTTTGTCAACCACTGCAGGGTCTGCACAGAGATTTTGCTATCGGGCTATGATTGATTTTTGAATAAGAAACGGTATGTGGCGTTTTCAAAAAGAAAAATACAAACATTAGGGAATTTTGCGAAAATGCTCAACCTATACGTTTTGTGATATGTTATGTACTTGTCAAGAAAACTCTGCGTGGATTTCTCGAAAGCTACGATTTGAAGAAGCCACGAATGTAGATTATTGTTTAATAAATGTGATCACAATACAGAAACACTCCGTAGAACAAACAAAAGAGATGTGGAAATATGAAAAATAACAGAATAAAATAGCAAGCCAACTATTCAGTTCAGTAGCTGATAAGAATATGGTACCAACAAACTAGGTGGTGCGAAAGACGGTTTTGCCCTCGGACGAGTTGACATTGAGATTGGAACGTCCCTAGTGCGGCCCGCGCCCTTGAAGGAAATTTGTAATAAATAAAGCAGAGGCAGTTTACCACGAAATATTGTATTAGGCTAGGATTTCTAAATGGATGAAACAGATTAGCGCAGTGGCAGGTATTGAGGGCCAAGTACGAACGTGTTCGACATACGGATCAACGATTTGTCGAATGAACGCTGGAGAAGAGAGCGCGAAACGTCGAGAGGCGCCACGCCACTAACTCGATCATCATCTCTACACGATTACAGAGAGGCCCGAAAGCTGATCAGGCACGCAATGGACAATGGTGTCGATGAAGCACATCATGTGTACCACACCGTCTGCAAGACGGGGAAACTCTGCGACCACTGAACACTGGCTGGAGACGTCTACCGAGTGCGATTCCGGCATGATTTCTACTACGCCCATCTGCCCGATGAATGCTACATTCGTTCACTGGACAAGACGATGCCGGTGCTGGCCAACAAGCGAACGATGAATTCAACTTGGCAAGTGCGTTCCGACGCTTTTCGATTAGGTTGACGCTGAAAAATACGGCGATGTTGACAACATGTGACATTCGTTGTATCGTTGCAAAACTAAGCACTGTCTTCTATTCATTGTGTGCTAAATAAACATCATAGTAAAATCAAGCCCGTTTGTCGTTGGTATAGTAGAAGGACGTGTGCTGGCGGTGGTGGTGGTGGTTGAAGCTGCCCCGAACCAACAAGAGTCTGTTAGCGGCAACTGATCACGAGATCGCTAATTCTGTCGACTCGGGTTACGGTGGCCCAGCGATTTCGAGATGAAAATACCAGCAAGCGCGCTATCTGCCATTTTTGGCAGTTTTGGAAATGGGCGACGCGACGAACAAAATTAGAAATCCGTTCGGCTGCCGACGCTCGTGGCGAGAACGGATGCAGACATCGAATGACTTTCGACGTTCTAGGGACTTAGTTAATTTATTCTACTTAATTTTTACCGACACACACTTGGGTATATCTACGCTTAGTGATACCAGGAATCTAGTTCTTCTCCGGGAGATAAATAAAGGCTGTCGTTTAGTTCAGAGTACAGCCCATAGCTATCACAGCCGATGTAGAAAAGGCCGCTCTCTCATCAGTTCGAAAACAAACCCATTCCCTTGTCCCGCTGTCACTTTCGTATTGCCGAAATTCACTCACTATCTGATAAAGATTCCTGGAGGAGCGACGTACGATCCAAGGACAACTGAACTCAAGGAGAATTTTGGTTTGCCGGACCTGTCAGGGTCAGACACGGCCAGACACTTCGAAATACACAGCGAAGTGTTTACTTTCTAGCGGTTTTAATGGCTCACTCCCCATTGGCTTCTGTCAAACGTCTTTATGATGTTACGTGTCAGAGGAGGCACTCGCTATCCGATTGCAAGTTGCATGTCAAATTTCACGCCCGACGGGAATCCGAGGCGACACCGCCGCTACCGGCATTCCCTATACAAATGTCTGTGCTGTTGTTCTGCACAGGTGAAGATTGCGGGGGGCGGCCTATCTACACAAGCACACACACACACACACACATACACACAACGACAATGACATGAAAATGTAAGAGTTACACGGTACTCTTTTGCTGAGCCACGGTTAGGGCCGTTCATGACGAACGCATATCGCCCTCTGATAGCCGAGCTGAGTGTGAAGGCAACAGGATGCAAAATATCGCGCCTACCGCGAGGCAGGCTCGACTGACTTCGCTGGACCCCTGCTCGTTACCTCAAGTGGACCTAACTTTGTCGAGGGACCAGCGTCTTCACCTGTTCGCGCCAGCCGGTCGTCAAAGGGGTGGTAGCAGGCATGGACCTGAAAGCCAGCGACCCAAAGGAAGAGTTTACGATGATCTCCAACCGAGTAATTAGAAAGCATAATGAAGCTTTCTTGATTACTATCATATTCGTTGAACACGATGCCATAGGAGTGGCAAGCGGGTATAGTTGGTCGTTTAATGAACACTACCAAACAGGAATTTAATGAATTAAATTAGCATTAGGTAAAATTACCATGGATTGAATGAAGCATTAGGCGAATTGCTGTGGCTTGAGTTACTATGTTATGGCTTAATTTACCACGAATAAATTGCAAGGATGAATGCCATGGACAAATGATCATCGATTAGATAGATTGGAGCAGACAAGGACAACACGGTATCTTCGCAGATAGTGTTTTGGCGAACACATTCAGCTGAATCGGATACCGCTGAATTATCTCTTGAGATCATGCGATTCTAAACAGTGACGACAACAACAAAGCAGCCCCCCCACGACTTTCATAGTCCTCCTAGTCATTCAGTAGAGCGTGTCCATGCTATAAATATCCTGGAGCTGGTTGCTGCAAAGAATCAAGCATGAGGAGGAATAGCTAGACCTCAGTTCCGGCTTGCCTATTTCTCACGTCATCCGCGCAATGAGTGGAAGTGAAAGCACCCACATATCGCTTTGTTGTTATTTGCTGTTGTCGTTTATGGCGGGAGTCTATCGAATGACGTACACCGCTGCGAGGGAGCGAGCATCGTCAGCAGTGGTGGACTCACCGCGGTTGTACGTCATGCCGTTCTGCTCAGAATTATCCACCCAGCAGTGGCTGTTTGTCACTCGTAGCTCGGCCGCATTCTTCCTTCGGGTATGTTGACGCTCCGGAGATCGGGAGAGTACGCGAGAACGAGGACACGAGCTGAAGAAATCCGACTCTCAGATTGCGCGCATCAAGGACACGCAACGGGGGACTCACACAGCCACCGGGGGTGTTGGACATTCATATATCACCGGGTTCGTTACGCGCGTGTTCCTGCTCTATCTCAGCAGCTTGTGGGCCACGCCAGCGCACGCACGCCCGCGCACACGCACCCAAGGCACCCTCTGCTTTCGTCGTGCTTCCAGGACGGGGCTGACTTGGCCGTCTCTACCACAACTCCTCTATACCTTGCGCCGCCCATGCACGAGCAACGTGGATGCGCGGAATTTCGCCCTAGAGCATACTGCGACGGGCCGGGCTAGGAAGGACCGGCAAGGGAAACCCAGGCCTGGCTAGGTTCGGGCTCTCCTTACCCGACGGGAGGGTCGGTCAGAAAGAACAGCGGGTCCGGAACTCCATGCCGACTTGCCTGAGTGTTCCCGCCAGGCGGACGAACGAGCCAGCGTGTGAGAGCAAGTCTCCCTATAGCTAGTGGCGAGGGAAGAGAAGACGAGGGGAACAAGAGGCCGCGGGCCGTTTTTTCCGCATACAGAAAACGGTAGGAAATGGACTCCTGCGCCTCGCCGGGAGGAATCGGGCAGTCGACAAGGAAATCTTTCTATTTTCGTCGCTGTGCCTCCGCTTAACATTCAATATCGTTGCCGACTAGTGTGGTCGGCCAGCGTGCAGCTTGCTGCATTGGGGTTCAGCCGGAGAGAAGAGCGTAAGGGCGTTCGCTGGTGGAGGGAGAAAACCAAGCGTGAAATAACGAGATTAAAAAATATATCGCTGTCATAGGTTTTACCTAGCTAACCCTCCTCTGAAGTTCGTCTCAGAAGATACGAGACGATTCACATTGAGGTATGGATGAGCTTGAGAGGCACGCAGGCCGAGAGAACGCCGATGAAATCAAGGCGTGACATTCGCTTACTTCGTTATATACTCATGTGGTCCATTAGCATACAACAAAGATACTATATACTACTATATATAAAGATGTCCACTACGCTGTCATCGTGTAGGGAATGTATGGTCGACATGCTGACGTTGTCGGCGCGTGCCTCTAGTCAACACTTGGAGTGTGCTGTGATTTATTGACATTTACATATTCTGCGTAAGTTGACCGCAGCTGGGAGGGGTTTGGCTGCTAAATTCTTCCGTGCACAGACCTGAGCCACCTTACTCTGGCCACCGCTGCGAAGGTCGTTGTCGACTGTTGTCGTTTACCGGCATGTGCAGATACCCAGTGCCCGGACGAACGACGTCAGCCAACCTATTCCTTCGGGAGCTCATTGGGGCGGACGGTAGAAAATGACCCTAACAATCCTGCAGCTACCCACATCCAGGCACCACCATGAGATCGTCCAGTAGGTACGGATCGTTCTCTTCTTCATGCTCTTATTTTTCTGCAACAACAAGTCAAGTCGTCGTCATCATCAGACTGCGAGCGCCGTCGTCGTATCTCCCACCATTGTTGGTGGAACCTTTAAGTATAAAATCGCACACGACCACGCCTAGCAATCGATTAATATATTTATCTACATATGTAGCTAGCTACATGTCGACCCTAAGGAATATTTGCAACGATACCCGAGAGCTGACTGTGGAGCCTTCCGCCCCCGGGGCCTGGGTCCGGCCTGACTCACACGGAAAGTTCCTTTTCCTCCTATATAGATAAACAGGATTACAGCGCCGCCCAGGAGAGAATAAGCAGACAGCTGCCACCAGCTCTGCGTACGCCCGTAGCATCCTGAGGCATCATTTATATAGTTCTATACTCGGCGGAAAATAGAGAGCAAACATTTCGACAGGATCCCCCGAAAGCATACAGTGGTATTGCGTTCCAAGAGAAAATTCCCACGTTTAACCTTCACACGAGAAATGACGAGCGATCATTCAACTGTATGACCTCCCGCCGTCCACATAGAAATAGCTCCGGGCAGTTGTTCATTTCGATGTCGAAATCTGTAAGACCCTGGGGCCAGACCGCGCCTGTTAGATGCGTCTCGAGTGCGGAGTTGAAGCTTCTCAAAGCGCTAGGTGCCTTGCTACCTCTTACGTACTCATCTCGGGCGTGTCGTCATCGGGGCCATTACCTCCAAGCGAACAGCAGATGTTAGATCCGCTAGTAGTCAAGTGGCAAGGTCGTTTTTTTATGTCGGTGCAACGTGGCAGCTCTCTCGCTCCCTATAAATGGTCAAGAAGTTAATTAATTAAAGCTTTAAGTTTACTGACATCGAAATGAGGGAATTCCTGGTTAAGCAAGAAGATCATCTAACCGGTTACGTTTTATTCGTATAAGGATTGACGATGCGCACATTTCAATGCACGCCACCGATACCAATAGCTCGTCTCTGCCTCGTCCCGAAAAAACTAGATGATAATGTAAACGTATAATATAATTGTAGCAGTTGTAGAGGCATTAGTTCCGGTTCAAGGTTCCGTGAACATTAAATGTTGGCCCGCAGTCAGCCCAAAAAAGGTGTCGCTTAGTTTTACTGGTAAAAAGTAATACTAACTGAAGGGTAGCCCCGATTGGCCCTTAAGGTGATACTCTGAGGTGATGGCGAGCCCTGTCCCATAGGGGAACAGCTGAGAGAAGGTCAGCTCAAAGACCGCTAAAGTAGAGAGGAGTAAAGAGCGTAAGGGAGAATACGCAGCCGCAGTCGGGCCTGCCAGCGGACAGGCAGAAATATAGGTCCGACGGCGCGATACGTTGCAAAAAAAACAGGATATTTTGCACGCCAGTATGGACAGAGCCATCCAGTAAACCACCCTCCATGCAAATCGTTAGACAGGCTTTAATCGCAGAAATGTGGCTGGATCTGGTGGAAATATGGATATAGAGAAATGGTGCTGACGACAACAACCGCCATGTCTCCCGGCTGCGAAGGCTGCATTAGTTTCAACTAATAATCGTTTAACACGTACGCTATACATGTCCAAATATCACGGAAAACAACGGCGTGGAGTTCGGCAGCCAGCAGCGTGTTAGCCAAAGGTCAAGTAACTCTAAATAATACTCAGCGAGAACAAGTTTGCCAATTGTTTCACTTAGTCCTGTTAATTGCCAACTATATCATCTGGTAAGTACATATGAGACTAGAGCCCAGTTTCACTTTTCAATATATATATATATATATATATATGTCTTTAAACAGGTAATAAACGATAGGTCTAGATGAAGTAAGAGTTCCAGTTTGCTCAGGCAATCGAGGGAGGGAAAAGTATGTTTAGCTTATTTATACGATACCGAGCGATTCAGCGATTTGTGGGGACATAGTCCCTAATGATAATCAATCTCTTAATATACTTTCGCAAATGTGACATAGCTATACAATAGTCAGACGCGCCACCGCACGTGGTAACCGTGCGTTTGAAGAAAATTTCCTCCTCTAAAAAAAAAAAAGTCAGACGCGCCACGCCTAACTAGTGCGGACTACCATTCAACTGGGACGTCACCCTTAGTTGCACCAGCTGAAATTTCTCTTTGCTCTATAGGGAGACACTGCGGACTCCATCTGCAACACGATCAGATCCTCGATCTCCTACCATGGATTCATTCGCAATTCGCACGCGGCTCCTTAGTATTTCCTTCTCTTTGCACACAGCATTTCGCTACGAAGGCGTTTTCATTTTTCTACATACTGTATGGACCTCTATTCCAGAGGCGAATTCGTTAAGCCCATGAAAACAGGTCCAGCCGGAAGTAGAAGCCGCAGCTATGAGGGCGCGTGTCTCTAGTGAACGTGTGCACGATTTTTATTTTTCGCTCCCACATCGTAACAATACGTCTCTTGACACAACGGCGCCATTCCGTGATCTGCTTCATCAGCAGAACAGAACGGACTGGACCTCTAGCCTCGTGAGGGTTAGGCTTCGTAACACGGTGGGCTCGGCTCCCGCAGGACCGAGGAGGGATTGGCGGCGCGCTCTGTCACGATCATATCCTCTCGTAAACTATTATACCTGAGCACTTACTTCCACCCGTTTTCAGGAACAATTTAGACTTTATTCGAGGTCGCCACACAGATTTGTACAGCTAGTCTGCACCCTGCCGGGGTGTCCAGACACGCATAATTAAGTTCCGGTTTCGATTTGCGCCACTTTACGCTACGGGTAGGTGTTTGCCAGAGGCCCGGCTGCTCGAAACTGAAGGTGCGTATACCTTAGCGGAGCAACGGAAGGCCGACGAGATGATCGCCGTAGGGCACAGCGATGAGCCCAGTTTACCTGATGTTCTGGTCGTACGTTGTAGCTGAAGTGATTTAGAAAGGCGTCTTATCTATTTCTCTACGTCAGCTTTCGTTAGTGGGCCAGTGAAAGTTCTACTGGATATCTCGACTGACGGGGTCTTTCCGCGGCGCCGTTCGCAGAATAGCAGTGTTCTCCATCGGACACTCGCACGAGAGCAGCCAGGATGTTCACGTTGACTCGAGCTGGTCGTGATCCACTGGTGCTTCTTCATTATTTTTAGGGATTTATCTAGCTACCTATCGTGTGCACAATGGTTAGCCACTCCGCTTGTTCGGCCTCGTCGAACTGGTGGGCCTCGCCCACCAGCGTAAAGACAATAGATTCGCCTCTAGGGAGACGAACTCGCAACGTGTACACGTCAATGGACACGCACGATGCCAGTATGCGTATGAAGGATAATACGGACAAGGGCAACGTCTCGCCACATCTCGTTGGCACCGTTCAAGCTATGGTGAGGAATGGAGCAGATGAAGCCGATTACGAGCGAGGTCGAGTCACTTCAACGGGGTCAACTGTGAGTCACTGGGGGAGTGAACGTTGCGGACATGGTGAGTATGTCTTCAGATGGGCCGGTTGCTTGCCTTCACGAAGACCTCGTGAGTGAAGGCAAGCAACCTTCAACCTTCAAGCAGATGACTGCTGTGTAGCTGGTTGAGTTTTAGCATCATTGTGCGGTCAGATCATCACATTCATGGAGGTGCACTACGGAAATGATCAAAGGCAGATGTTGCGTTGGTCAGTAAATGATCTACACAGCGGGTATTCTAGGACACATAGACTAGAACATAAAATAGATATGGGTGGCCCAGAGAAATCTGGTATGGTGACTGCTCAAGATGGCCATGCTCATTACAGTAGTCTGCCTTCAGACCTCCCTCGAACCGTTCACAGCATGGACACCCTATATGATCTAAACGATGCATTCGCTGTTGATTGTCTTTGGCTACAACACAGGGCAGCTTTCACTCTATCGAATTTTACCATAACCTTATATTAATTAGTCCAATCTCTTACTCGCTGTCTCGTTCGCCATGTATCGTCTTTTTCCCAGGGGGTTCGCCTGTAGCGACCAACACCCTTACGAATGTCAGCACACTCAACCCGCTCGGCCGGTTCCGAGCTGTTGTCGAGACAGTTCGATGGGCCCGACGGCGAAGTGGGATCAGCCTGCGGCAGATTCTCTCTGACGGAGACACCGGCATTGACCGAATCGCTGCAATCGATCCCAGCGATAGATTTCGCCGCTTACTATGGTTAGCCATGTACATCTTCCTGCAAGTGTTAACCGTCTATTACATTGTTCTCGTCGTTCAGGTAATTGGCGAGGCGCCGTCCGCTAACGCTGTCATTTTGAATGTGTCTACAGACTGACGCGAGCCTATTTCACACTTGCGCATGTTGAGTCGATCAGGGTGGCTCTGTAACATAGATGAACTATGCAATACGAGTAGCTTGTTTTACGGCATCATAAAGGAAAAGGTATTTCTCGTACGATTCCTCGTAGCTCCGTCGATTCTGATAGAGATGGAGGCCAGCTTACCCTATACCCAACACAGTCCGAGGAAGCGTCTCCTGTCTCGTTCACTGAAACTCACACGTGGCAGCTATATGCAGCCAATCTGCGACTATTGTATATATGACCCAGGAGCCTGCCACAAAGTGATCCGTGCCACCGGGAACAAGAGCGCGAGGTCTTCCCTTCTGTAAGGCCTTTCCCTCGATGTAATGCAGAGAGGCAATCTGTCCCCAACTGCTCCTCTGATTATCGTATATTTTGAGACACACGATCATCTGAAATAAGAGCACGCCTAGGTATTTCAATAACATCGAAGAATATATATATATATATATCTTCAACATGCCGTATGGAATCTGCCGACCACAGCAACGCTTCAAGTTCGAGACTGCCACCAGTATAACACTGCGAGACGACGCCGAAATGCGAATGCCATCGGTTACATTCTGCAATCTGAACCCGGTGAAGAAGGCGGCGCTATGCTCTGAGCGCCATTTCACCTGGAACAGCTCGTACGATCAGCAGAAGCGTCTGTGCACGGAACGCCTAGGCATTGCCGAGTACACGAGCCTGCTGAACAAGCTCATCGGCCGCGAGGACAACATGACATTCGAAGATCTCGGACACGCCCTTTCCGATATGCTCGTCGGCTGCTCCGTGCAAGGTTCGTAGCGATTCGTCGTTAGCTGAACTGCGCCGTGCCGAAAATGGCTAAATGTTGTGCTGATTTGTTCCACTAGATATGAGACACTGGTCTCTCTCTCTCTCTGGAGCGCGAAATGTGTTGTGAGGTAAAAGGCATTTTTATTATTTGTTATCGGTTTGTTAATGACACTGGAGTTTCTACAATGCTCATAGCACCTCGTAGGTGTTAGTACACTACCGGGAAGATGTTGTCCTTTGACTATTTCGTGATATGTGTTCCGGGTCCGGAGATTATAGAGAACTTTCTATCATCTGCGAACATAGCTAATAATTAGCAATTCATAATCGCAGAAATAAAAAGGAATCATTGTAGATGCGCGAACGAGAGTGATAATACTGTCTACGGATTTCTCAGGAAATGCCGGAGCAGCGGGTGTCGGCACTTGCCCTTGCAAAGATCTCATTTGATTATTTGTTTCTGTGTCATCTTCTCGTTCGTCTCGTATCGCGCAGGTAGACTCTGTGGACTGTCTGAGTTTCGAGAGGTGTCCGAGTTGCAAGGCAAATACGGAAGATGCTACTCTGTGTTCTCTCAAGGCGATGCTGCTATGGTCTTCAATCGAACGGAGACACCTACAGAGGGCTTCAACATGATACTTCGAACCGAGAGTCACGAGTACATCCCATCGTCCGAAGCCGAAGGCTTCGTTGTGCTATTGCACTCTCCTGAGGTTCAACCTGATGACTCGATGGACGGGATCTTTGTCGCGCCCCAACGAACGACGTACATCTCAGTCGAACCGAGGCTCGCTTCTCGTCTAGGCGAGCCTTACCCCTCACGCTGTACAGGGCGTTGGCGTCAGGAGAACTTGCCATCGTGGTTGTCGCCAAGTCATGTCACCGACAGTTACTCGACTAAGCTCTGCATGCAAATTTGCTTCTCGGACACAATCAACCACAAGTGCGCAAACTGCCGCGATCTGCCGGGAGGACCTAACCGTCAGGGTAGTGCCAACGACCCAAAGATCATTCTAAAGCTCGCTAAGGACGCGACCTCGTTCTGTCACGGAAATATGTCGTGTGCCCTGAACCTCCTCGGGCATGATCATCAATTTCAGTGCAACTGCCCCCAACGATGTCAGGAGTCAATGCTGACAACGAAGGTATCGAAGAAGGAAACATGTCTTATTTTCTCTAACTTTTAATGATAAAACTATGGCGTAATTGTTATATACTGACACTATATCAATATTTAAAAATAGCCGAATCTACCCATAGTGGTTAATGCTCTAAAACGCATCATGCAATAGGTGGCCCTTAAGTTGTACCTCCATATGTTACATGCAGCTAATAAGACCTATATGTATAAGGTTTGTGTAAATGCTTGGATAAAGAGACCGCGAATCGCGTGGTCAGATCCTGCCGTGGCTGGCCTTAGGAAAATGTGGATTTTTCCTCCCTACATTTTGCTCCCAATAAGGATTTTTCTTATGGAGGAACACGAGAATACATTGGTCGGGTCATACCAACACTAGTGTAGGACTCACAAACCGCACTAAACTCGTCTACCCCCGCGTACAGTCCTACGGATAAATGGCGAGAAGCACCTAGATCGGAGAAGGACTAAGGGTCCTTGAGCCTCCATCGAGAAGAAAACACTTCAAATTATCCTCGGATTCACATATCAATTTGATGACGTCTAAATGGCTATTTTTTCTCCACGAAGTGCTTACTTATGATTATGTGTGCCAATTTCCTAGGACATAACAGAACGTATCTGTTTAAGCACAACCTCTTCTTCAGCAGTGATCTCCTCAGACCCTTCACGACGAGGGGGAGTCAATTCTACGTTCGCTTTGCATGGCTCCGCAGGCAGCAGAAGTGCTTCCTTACGTATTCGTAGTCGAATACGCACGTAAGCACTTCTAGCATACAAGAATCATCGATCGGCTGACGTCGAACTGGGAATTGTTGCAGGTGTCTTTTTCTGCGTGGACAGATCGGATAGCTTCGAGACCTCGCAGGGCAATACGCGATTCGAGTGCAAAGATCAGCGTTTACTTTCGAATTATTGGACGTGAGGAGGTAGAGTATAATGATTGAGTGGTTCTCATTTTTCTTCTCGATTTCCGCGAAATACACTAATTTCCTCTACGGCGCTCAACGAACAAGGTCTGCCTTGGCCGCTGTTCCGGGGCCGTAAAGGTTTTCGTTGATTTTGAACCGAATCAGTGAAGTGATATAAATAAAAGTGAAAGATTATTTAGTCGATGATAACTTTTTAGGGAGACGCTCCATTATGGGTTACGCAGGGGTTCCAATGCTCCGGGTGCTTCTCAATATGAAACTGTTTATGGAAGTTGCGCTACCATATCAGTGTTGTTCTGATGCTTCAGATGCTTCTGTGAGAGAAGCGACCTTCAATGCAACTAGTTACCACTGAGTTACCAATGGACGCTACAATCATATGTACATACATATGCTTACGTTCAGCGAATACGAGGATTGGAGTCATCGCTGTAAGACTAGGATACTCAAATTTTGAGGATCGCAACTTCGACCGAAATGCTCATATTATTCGTGAAGCGGCCAGCCGTATATATATGTGCCAGTCGATTGCTAGACCACTTGTCCGTGGGGTCCTTCAGGAAAATGCCTGTGTGTCGAAGAATCGGCATGGATTTTTCCCTAATTAGTTATTCTATAGTAATGCTTTATAAGGACGACATAGTTTGCTATCGGTATCAACCCATTTGACGCTGGCACTGAACGCAACGTCTGACCTCCTCATCCAGGCCACATCTTTGAGAGGCTCCCGTTATCTGGGGGAGCTTAGCACAGACCAAGGGCGCGGTCCATCAGTGACGGAATTATGAAGATGCAATTTACATTCCGCTGCTTATTCCCAGGGATGGTCCACGTTGGACCTTCACCGTTGATTTTTCAACGATACGACCTAAAGCAAGGGTCCCGCCTCGACGCTCATTGCTACGAAAATGTTTGAAGATATGTCGCTGGTATCAGGGTTGCAAGTTTCGTTTACTTAAGCCCTCATCAAACCCTAGCACACATTCACCGACGATCAACGAATTATAGGAAATACATTCACCCTGGTGATAGAAATAGGCGAAAAATCACTGTCGATTTTGGAGACGAACCAGTTCAAGCGAGCCACTACTGCATTATGGATGGAAACATGGTATTTGCTCTACCTGTGACAAGGATGCGTTGCCAATTGTGCACACTCGTGCCTATATTAATTCAATGTTGATTGGACGCTTCGGAACTTATGTTTAGAAGGAAGTGCCTAACAGTGTTCAGCGTAGAGTTAATGGATGAGTGACTTAAGTCAGTAGTCTGCACGAGAGAGAAGCTTTATGCTACCCCTTGCCGAGGTTGAACTCTTCGAATATGATTGTCTGTAGACCGATACAACGCATACTGTTTATAGGTCAATTCCCCTCTCTCTCTCTATCGAGGGGCGAAAAAAGTTCGGGGAACTATCTGTGATTTTAAAACATCTTCCTCCTCAATGCTGAATTGCAACCAGTCAACGAGCATTACAACGTGGACATGACAGACATGCATGGCCCAGCGTGAGCAACGTTATTCGATGTGAAACTGTCCAGTGCATAGTAGACGAGAATTGTCCACGAGATATCTAGGCAACGCCTCCTTTCAACTCCTGCCAACACCTCCAATGCCGGCGAGTGCATTTCGCTGCACGCGACGGTTTTAATCTTCATAAACGATTTCGGAGAGAAGTACGCGTCCCATTCATGTCCACGCGCTGGCCACCAATACGTGGTCAAGAACAGCGCATAACATACGCCCCCAGGGTGGTCCCAGCCTGTACCCGCACTAAATGGACCGAGAGTGTGCGTAACTGGTAGGTCGAGCCGATTCGAACGTTCACGCGTGCAGAAATGACAATCGGCACGCTGTGCCAATCAATTGGCCCGTCATCCCCCGTTCACAGAAACGCTGTTTAGACCACCATCGTCATTGTCGAATTGGTGCTCTGATATGGCGGACTACATTTGCCGTCGCCGCAGAGCACGCTTACGTGGTCAGAGTTTCATACGCCACGCGTGGGGATATGTATAGAGACTATTCAAAGATGTTCGATCCGGTGCGTGAATTGCAACATTACTATTTACAATGTAAAATAGGGTGCAGGATGCGGAGCGGAATCATGCCTGCAGAATCTCTTCACACTTCGACATTCGAAGCAGTGGGCAGAGATCGCATTGTGTCATAAGCAATTAGCGGACTTGACAATGCCTTATATTAACTGGCGGATCGGATTTCCTCAGTTCGTGCCAGTTCTCAATTAGTTGTAGGTAATTTCCAAACACTTCAAAATAAGCCGAAACAGCTAACAACGGCCATGAACACCCTTCGGTCATCATCCAGACGAATACGAAGCCTAATCGGCGATAACTATAATGTCGTCAGTACTGTCAACCTAAGCTCAGATACGTTCAGATAATCTATTCTTTCTCGCAAAGTTGCAGAACATTTTGCCGACTTTCCGTGATTTAGAAGTCGTCGTTATTAGAAAACGTAGTCTCTCTTTTCGTTCGAAAGTGGTCTGCCCCAGTCTTGTAAGTCGGAACGCCATATGCCAGGTTGGATGCAATAAGGAGAGCTCATTTTTTTCTATTTCGGTTGCTTGCTTCTTAAGCGACACGCCTCAATTAAATATATTGTTTTATCAGTACGAGTGGTTGTCGAATATTTGCGCGTTATATGACATAAAATTAAAAAAAGAACGCTCGTTACCTCGCAAGCCACAGGCTAACCTAGGTGAATCAATGGGCCCGCTCAATGGAAATCGAGTAACCGTTATTTAAGCTATCGAATATTAGCTATATATAAATATTTTCATAATTTTATATATCACACACACACATACACATATAACAATAATATAAAATAGCTCAAACCATTCTTACCCGATTTTCTACTAATCACACAAATCAGTTACTAATTCCGTGCGGTGTTGATTTGTTTAATTTTACCGTACTTCCACAGAAATAATTGGCGTATTTTTTTGTTATTAACTCTCTGTCTGCAAAATCGATTTATTTCGCTGATGAGTTAGATAGTGGAGTTCCCAGCGATGCCGGATATCAACGCACTCTGTCTCGCTGGTGGATTCATCAACATGTACTCCGGGATGACGTTCCTCACCGTGTGGGAACTTCTCGAAATCGCCTACTACGGCTATGGCATCGTCAAGCGAAAACTCTCAGAGAAATTCGGCGCACACAAGCCGACCACAAGCTGAGAGCAATCTATTGCAGGGCTCGAAAAGATACGCTTTGCTCAGGAGCTGACCGAAAACGTATCAATACGTCAATGTATAAAGCATATTCATACTGGAACATTGTACACAAATAAATGGCAACTGAATACGGTTCATGCGCAGGTTGCCAGCCTGGCTCTCTCTCTCTCGCTCTCTATATATGTATATATATATATATATTTTTTTTTTTTTTCACAACATATGACTTCTTCATCTTGGCAAACACATAGCGGCCAACTCACATATTGTTAAACCTAACCTTTGAAATAAAGCGTTATTATTATTATTATATGGTCCTCCGTTATCTCCATCTCTCTCTTTCTCACAGTTGCTTATGGGCATTTATTGAAATCTGTAGATAATGTAAGTTATTCGGGTGTATCAATGGTCAACGGGCATAAGTAAGAAATACGTTGCTGCCATCGAAAACGATAAAGACAATAAAACCATGGATAGTACTCATCCGCCGGATTCATTCCGTCTGATTGTTTGCGCCACTATATCCACGTACATTTGATCTGTTGAGTTGTTAGTCCTTGAGAATATGTAGTGCACAGGGCACGCTGGTTATGATGAACTATTTCAGGGCTTTAATTTGCGTCACGGTAATAGTTTCCGTCAAAGTAGACCCTACACAACATAAATCTTTTATACACGCGTATTTGCTGATACTGATATGACTTGAAAATGTGCACACGACCTAAGGCGTCCTCCATCGCCGCATAGAACTGTCTCGCTTGATCCACCAAAGCCGGTGGCAGAGTTTACGTCTCTTACCGATACAGTGGAGGAGAACGCTGTCGAATTCGAACGCAAGAACCTCTCAGCAAGGACTGCACACAAGCTGTCACTATGTTAACGCCATAAAACGGTTGTAGAGGACGCCCGAGACGACCCCTTCTTACCGGAAATATGTAGACCATTATGCGTACCTTGATCGTCAAAGTTCAAATCCAGTTCGACACTTCCGGAGGTCTGCAGCAGACGGATACGACACCAATATTTCCAGGACAATGTGCTTGTGAGAATATAGAATAGAATATCATCGCAACTGAATCGGAGCCTGAGCGACACAGAGGTCGTCGAATTCTTAACCACACGAGCGAGCTCCGGCCTTCATCGGAGGCCGCTGCTCTGTCCTGACGGGTAATTGGATCACCGGTTGATTTAACTATAATAGCATAGCATAGCACATAGCACAACCAGCTGATGAGTGACCAGCCTTCGAGAGCAGTTTGACGTTATTATAACGTGAGCTTCGAGCATCGAAGTCGTTGGGGTCGTTTGCCAAATGTCACCAATGTTCGTTTTCATTTGAGTCCGCCGTCGTAATTGCCACGTCTCACGTTCTCACGACTCGTTGACCTCACATTATCCCTTAGTAATCCCTCGGATCCAGCGTGACGGTAAAACATGGCGCCACAATGGCTCAGCGCCTCGGACATGTTCTCCATAGTCGGCCGCTCTATCTCCTCGTCTTCGGGCAGTGACTCACGTCCGCGTCGTCCTTACTCTGCTCTTCCCGACTACTCCTGTCCCACCAGAAGCGGCCTGCCCTTGGAAGACGTGTGCTTGGGCGTACTAGAATTCCCGTGCGTTTGTTGAACGGTCTCATCGAATGATGGAAGGCCTAACGTGCAAACATGATTTCAACTGCATCAGCCCATTATACCCGTTGAAATGCTTAGGGTCGTTGACGCACTGGCCAGCGTGTGTCTTGGGACGCGGGCATCCGTCGCGAAACCAAACGAACCAAGATAACGAGCTTAGCCTGTTATAATATGGAATGGACGAATGCCGATTTCGTGGTCGTCACCCACGTCAGCCTCTTCGACACGATTACATCAACCCTGGCGAAAATTTGATTTGCCCCGCCTCGGCGTCGTCTGTATGTGTGTGGTGTCTGTAAGAGAACGGGGAGGAGAGATACAGAGGGGTGGATTTTCGCATAATTGACCTCAAACTCGCAATTAGATCAGCTCGACTGTGCTGTGACCGTACATTGTATTGTTGTACCTACCGACAGCGAGCTGATCAACTTATCTAGCCGATGACGCTGAGGGCCGTGTTTCTTATGCCTCTCGGGTATTATTTCTACTACGGCTTAGGCAAGGCGAATGCCCTTGTCTATTAAGGATGTCTTGTTACATGGTAGAGCGGCACCGTGTACCGTTATGCGCCGGAGCTGGCGTAGCCATACTGACAATGAGAAATGAGCCAGTTAAGCTTGGGTTAAGCAAGGTGAGCTCAATGCGACGTCTAGTCGAAACCGTTTTGAATTTCTGGGAGAATAGAACAACATGAAAATAAAAGGGAAACGTAATCGTCTTTGGAGTCCATCTTTGTGCCATGACGGAACAACGACGGAACATCCTTATCTGCCGTATGTTTAAAGCGTATAAGCAGAATTCCCCTGACAATGAACTAAGGAGGACGGGGTCCTCCGTTTGCCGGCGTCTGCACACGAATGCGCATCAATGATAAGCGAATACATTAGGTTTCCAATATAAATTAAATCTCAAGCATAGACAATTTCCCCACAAGGGTTGACATTCAGGGTTCGATGCTGACGGAATAGTAATCGTCGGGAGGTATCTGCAAAGCTTAATATTGCTGCATTGTCCTCAGCGCCAACTTTCATGCTCGGCAAAGCGGTGCAAGGTTCTAGCTTTTCGGCGGATCACAAAATAATTGCACAATTCTGTTATTGCCGGACTGGTAATACGATTCAAAATTCCGCGATGACAAGCTGAACCCGATTTTACAGGAGCGGCGACCGATACCTGCAGTAAAACCACCCGGAAATAGTAGAAATGCCTACGAGGAGGTTCATACTTACCGCGACCTCTTTGCTAGACAGCAAGGGACATGGTCTAGTACCAAGGTTTCCCGGCCGCTGGAACATGGAGGAGTGTCGCTAATTGAGTGTCCCTCCGATCTGGCGTATGGCCATCAACCATTATCAGCTGCAGCAAGCTCTGCCGACGCTTTTTACGACGTGGTTTATCGTACATCGTACATGATAGCCAGACCAATCGCTCTATAGCGGTCAATCTTCGTCGACTCAGCCGTAGGAAAAAAAAATATGTAATACGTATAAAATGGTTGTATTTCAAAGCAGCAGACGATCGAACTCCTCGAAACAGGGACGCTAGCAGAAACGTAAGCTTGGTACGCCGAAGGTAAACGAAGCTTTGCCGAATAGCATAGCAATCCAGATCAATAAATAGCAGCAGCATATGTAGTTGTAGCAGTGCTGGCGACCGTAGCCTTAGAGGAGGCATCCGACAGTTTGTCGAAAATACCCAGGCGGTAGCGGCCAGGCTAAACTCGCCCCGTCGCTCCACCTTGAAAGGTCGCCGCCTGAAAGTCGCTCACGCTTTTGGCGAATGACCGAATCCTTTCGGGTAGGCCTGCCAAAGCACTCAGGCTATTCGGGATTTGTGGCCAAAAGCCTCCGCTTTCAACCCTCTACCTCGACCCCGTTTCTACCTGACGACCGCTTGCGCATGATCGAATAAATGAAGGCCCTCCAGGCTGTCTTCGGTCAGCCTTGAACCAACCAATTCCACCCTCGCTACGTACAACATTCTAGCAAGGGCCAAAGGCATAAAGCCCGGGTCTACGTGATATATATATATATATATCTTGCAAGGAGCCGACTCCTCGCCCGCTGAATAACACCTCTTTTTCATTGCTGCTCACATAAACGAAGCATACCTGCAGGCGGTGCCTAACAGGGCGATGCGCTGAGTTCCGGCGGCTGGTCCGCCCCAACCTTAGGCAGAGGAACGAAATGGGTTATAGCAGGCGTGGGAGACGAGACGTCGCAGGCCGAACTGCTTCCTTCGATGGAATAACCGCGCTGCTACTGCCGCCTGGCGTTTACGCGCTGAGCGCCAAATAAAATATACTCCCGGCTAAAATCGGCGGTTAACTGACATGAAATGAAGGGTTCGATCGACAATTGGAAATACATTATAGCATTTGGTATGCAAGGGGAGGTAGACGGAGAGATCAACAGACAGCCACATGGCAGAGCTCTCTCCTTGAAAAAGATCCCATGAAATTTCTTCCTACGGCGACAGCCACGCTTGCATAATATATATTATATAGAATATATATATATATATATATATATAAAATAGGCTTACGCGAAACGCAGATGTTGATTGCTCACTTTTGCAGTTGACTCAAGCCATAGTCATCTGTCCCGTGTATGGGGTGGACGCTCCCCCCGACACAGCGACAAGAGGACGAAGCCTTTGATCTGAACGTCACTGCAAGGCAACCTCCTTCAACCTTTTGAACGTTTTTATGTCACTGTACTAGCGACATATAGCTCTACAACACGAAATAGATTTCAGTGCGATTTGAGCTCACTCCAAATGTCAACAAGCGGCCTCTGCGAATTATATCTATATATATATATATATAGCCCAACTGTTTACATTTGCAGCAAGCTCGAATCGCACTTAAATCTATCCTCCTATTGTAGAGCAATCTTTCCCATATATATATATATATATATATATATATGGACACAAACTAAACAGAACATTTTCAAAAAGGCTGCCATTTACGTTCGTAAATGGCAGCCTTTTTGAAAATGTGAAAAAAATCGACAATGAAAGCGCACACTCTTCGTCGATCGCACTTTCCCATAGCCATAGCGTTGCGTCACTCCGCGTGTATAAAACACGCGGCGTGCATAGCCCATAAAGGATCTCGTTGAACTATATGCGCAAATAGATAGCCACTATTGCTGTCGACCCGGCAAAAGAACGCTTCTCTGCGATGATGTGAAGACCGCCACGGGGGGATGTCGAACGAAAAGTAGCGACAGTGCGTTCGGTGTCAGGGTCATCTGCGATGTACGGTAGTCCGGGTTGGTTTTTTGTACTTGGCAAAAGCGTTTCCCTGTTGCTGCGGCAAATGTTGAGCGCAAGCAATGGTGTAGGCAAAAAGAGGGGTTTTTGTGTTTTTATGGACATGTCGTGGAAATATCTCCACGACAATTTCCACGATGTCCGAGGCATACATTGACACGAAAGCTGTGATCATCGCACATTGAATGTTTCGACTTCTCGCTGCAGAAGCATCCCGACAGGTGCTGCGGCGGTTGGGTTCTCAGCGTGTCATCGTTCGACAAAAGGTGTGCGGCAAACGGGGCGACAATGAGCGACTAACTCAATATTTGTGATCTGAGATGTTCCAAGAAATGACTCTCGTGGTGACTGTTCTAAGCGTCGCTTGCCTGTGTCCTAGTAATAACGTGCTTCATATTCTAATCATGTTGACCGTCGGTGCTTCCAATGTCGAGCGTCTAATTATATCAAACGCCCTCCCAGGCGTTAAATCCGCAGATTACAGTGTTCATTGCGGGGTTTTAAGTTCGTACTTAAAGCACACACTTTCTGAGCGAATCGTGAATGCGTCTAATATTTATAATATATATTCGGTCCCTTGTTTTGTGAGAGTGGATTGTCGTTCCACATGCACGGACGGACGAACTACTAGCTATAATCCCAAACTAACAATATCCCTCAGCGCCCCCGGCGAGCTCTGACTTGTGGGACATAAGTCTCTCTCTCCATTGTTCCTCACACGATCGTACCTCCCAAATGTATCGCTTTTTTTATTGTTTAATTAATAAAGCGACGAGGCAGCAGTGCTGAGTGGGTACCGCCCGCATGTGCCACAGGAGACTTCTTAATAAATACAATAAATTATTAATTGAAACTGACCCGTCCGGTATATCCGCCAGCGGAGATCCTCCGGCGGGCCGTGTCCAGACGGGAATTGCAGGCGACCCGTTTGACACGCATACACACGTGTGACGTGTCCTATCCTATAATAGAGAACTCTGTCATTGAAGACTATCGGAGATTGTTTACCACGCACAAGATTATCTAGTACCTCGCGAATTAATCAAGTTAAAGTACTCCCCGCTGCTACGAAGGACTAAACGGGGTCGGTGGCGGTTCATTTGTCAACCGTTTCCGTCTGGCGAAAATGCTGCCTACGAAGGGTGTACTAGATTAATGATATCTCCCCTCTCCCCCTCTCTCGCGCGTTCTTCTAATTGTAATCATTATCCGCAAATATGGCCGCTGTTACAGGTTGTGGCCGAGGAACACGACGATCGTCGGTAGCCGGACGCAATGAAGATCGCCTCATGGTTCGTAAGAGGGATAATTCGCCGTCCTCTCGTTACTCCTCACAAACGGGCTGGGACGCGTTTGCGAAGGTGACCACATCGGAGCTGAATCGGAGCTGGCTATTGATAGTACTTGCTGAGTGATGTGAAAAAATAGAAAAAATAAAAATTTCCGGAAAAAACGTCGGAAAAAAAAATATGCTCCTACATATTCGAATATTCGCGCTCATCTTCAGTCGTCCTGTAATATATTTTCGCATGCAATACATACGTACATGTATAGTATTCATGGACGCATCCGAGTATATACATATGCATAATGTATATTACACTTTTTCCGAGCCTTCCCATTTGGGGAGAGAATCCGGCTTATTTACACCACTACGTAATAACACCTTGCAGTCTATAGCTTAGCAGTTTGTGAATAATAGATGTATCCCTCCTGTTTGGCCGATTGTATTGCCTCATCGATTACACATTTGGTTAGATAAGACATACGCAGATGTCTCAAGTAGCAGAGCATGTTAAAATATGCCTAATTATATACATATTTTTATTTATCTTAGTACGGACCATTACCTACCCTACCTCCAGATGCCGTACTCACCTACCTCCAGATGCCGTACTCACCTTCCGCCCAACCTCCAGATGCCGTACTCACCTGTTTTTATTGTTACTGTTGTTATGTTAACTGAGCTTCAGTCAGCTGTTCGCCTATGCCACTGACCTCGGAACCATTTTTTGGCAGTTCAAGGACCTGTCGAGGGCACCTTTGCTTAATTTTTTAATCTCCCGTAAGCGGCAGAAATGCACAGATATGTTGCGGTTAGATGATTGGTAATGATGGATAATTAGTTCGTTAACTCGCGTACGTAAGGTTATGCTTTCCTGTCCTGAGGTCCGCAGTCCCAATACTAATAATAGATCATAGGATAACGCTGATACGGGCACACTTCCACGCCTTTTTGGTTAAACACAGGGAAAAGGGATCTGGGCTCAAATGAGGTGAACGTCGGCTGTTGCGAACGCGTGCTGTGTGATCAGCTTATAGCCGCTTTGCACGTTAGAAATCTGGACCTTGCCGGGCCAAGGAACGAAGGGCAGCCGCTCCGATGGGGCCCTGCAGTTTCACGTCGGAATTGCCCGGACGAAGGTTTGCAGCAACGACAGAAACGGAACCCGGTTATACTATGACGTAAAAGGTTCCCGAGGTGCCAACCAGACACCTGCGCCGCTAAACCTAAACCTCCCTTCTGGACAATACTCGACGTCCAGTATTGTGCACTTGCGCTACGCCAGCCGCCAGTGGGTCGCGAGATGAGCTCATCCAGCCAGCCTGATCGACGCCACCAAAGTGTCATGTAACACATTGACATAGTATTATATATTGTAGTTCCATTAGGGTACAGTCGTATGTCATTACACATGCACGTGTGCATGGGCATGGAACGAGTGCCGCCAATGTGCGAAACAACGTTACTGGCAACCAACGACTAGGTCAGGTCAAGTCATTCCGCTTGAATACAAATGCGCAGTTCCCCCCATCCCGCGCACTCGCAACCTTTGCTATGCTAATAGGGCCTGTGCAGTCGGCTCTCCGGTCGCGCACCACAGAGCCATGAAGCTTTTACTTCGTCATCAGCGGCCTATGTGTGCTCCCAGTGTTTACACTGAAATCTGAGATTTAACGTGAGGGCCAAGTGCTCAATGATTAGTACCTTCCACCAATCTCGGCTGGGACACGTCGTTAACATCAATGTGTCTCAGACGTGTATGGTGGCTGAGTCAACTTTCGAAGAGAAGAGTTGCCCGCACACTTAATTAGCTGGCGAAGAAACGCATATGTTTAATTTTCTGCTGTAGGTTTTTTTTTGGTCCTTCTGTTTGCAATTATATGAAAGCAGGTGGTTTTGCTGTCTCGACTCGCTCATTTGTGAATCCTATATATGAATAGGTGCGACACCATAATAAAATTGTGTGAAAGTACACATGCTATTAATTGCTCGTTATGCGGCACGATACCATATACGAGTGTCCCCCTGGCATTTTAATTGCAGCTGCTTTTTCGAGACAGTGACAACGGCATCGCCAGTAGCAACTATTGAAATCTGAAAGGACGTTCGCTAGTCGATCGTTGACGGGCGAACATGTGGAAAAAGAAGATCAAGCCTGAGGAATGTAGGGGAAAGCTTCGCCAAGCTTCTCCTCAACGGATATACTATATCCAATAACAATAATAACAATATTAAGCTACGATTCTACAATGGGAAGGGCTGACGCTTCCAGCGACAGCGAGTCGACGAAGCCAACACCGAGAGAGAGAGAGAGAGAGAGAATAAGAGAGAGAAAGGGAGAGAAAGAGGGGGTTTGATTGAAATGGTCGCCGCCAAAGACTGCCGCCATGTCAGCCGATATCCATTGCTCGCTCATTGTAACTGGTGGAATTGCGGTACTCCACACAATTCGAAAGTTTCCTCATTGGGAGAGAAGCAGGGAACCCCGGGGACGATGTAGTTGAAGGGAGGTATGCTAGTGGGCGTTTTTGTTTACGTTCCTTTTCTTTGGAAGACTCGAAAATGCCGCTTTTCATGATGAAAATCAATTCTTCGATGGAAATCTGTAGACTAACGGCGCCTCTCAACGGGCACTTGAACATAAGATAGCCTAAGTGAGCATTAGTAGATGAAGGGTGGTTCTATGAAGCAAGAGAGAAAAAGAAAAAAGGAATGAAAATTACACTTTTGTAAATAAGGGAAAAATCCAGAAGGAACTCGCATCAAGGATCAGATGAGGTAACCTTTGCCCTTAGCTAGTATACAATGTAATGTTATATACTGTCTGAGTTTTGCTCATATTGATTGTGACGCTGTGTGCGACCGACCACTGCTAGGTCTCGTTGCCGGACAATGCTCACGCTCAACCTTGACTCTGTGACCTTCCTTCACTGGCTTCATAGATAAGTAATTGGTGATAAACAAGCTTACTCCAGTCTGGGATGTCGTTCTACTAATTCTCAATCAACGAAGCTGGTCAGGGTTAAGTGTTTATATATACAGTGTGCACATATAGCGGACTCAGTGGATCTATTTGCCACATTGCGTTATCCATTTATCCATTATATGTATATTGCATTTTGCACTTTGCTGTGTAAAGGGGGTCATTCTCTCAGCTTTCTCAGGCTTCCCCTCCTTTTTTTCTTTGTATTTTCTTTGGATTTCGCCCATTCGTTGCCGGCTTGTTCCTGTCGGTGCTCGACAGGATGCAGGTGCGAATAAGGACCACCAAGGCCATTGTCTAGCTGGGGCAATTACTAGTGTCGACACGCGACTGCGCTAGCCGACACGCGACTGACCGACAGCCGAGGGAATTGTAGGGTCAGTAGGAATCAGGCACTAGAGGCCACCGCGTGCCTGCCAGGACAAAACGAACGAAGCTGAGCACAAGACACAAAGCGAATGGGAACAATGGCACAATTCATGGCGACTGACTTCGGAGCTGTTCCACCTGCCCCATATCGGCCTCGACGTTAGGTGAGGTGTGCAGATGAGCGGCCCCAAAGGAGACCCAGCGCACCGCGTACATCGTAATGTTCCTTACTCGAACGGTGGTGGACATTGAAGGCTGAAATGGCCCCTCAAATGAACGCTGAAGGTCTGCCATTTCTTTTGTCGCAGTTATTAAGCGTAACGTCAAGAGGAACCATAATGGTAGCTGAAGTCGGAGAAGAGACAAACTTTCTGCTAGGAAAAGTGTCACTTGGCGGGACTCGTAACATCAACATCTTCCTGAAGTATTCATATCATCTAATCGTTGGAGGCCAACGACCAGGTGGTGCTAATTTGACGAACACTGCACGACGACCTTACCAATAAAGACCTTCAACTTTTACCTATATCTAGTAGGTCGTCGGAGAAGGCAAGCCCGAGAGATAAGGAAGCGTTCGTGGTTAGCTCATTCCGCTTTGACTGTTAGTGTAAATGTGATATTAGTGCTAGTAACTGCCCGTTCTAGTGGCTAGGCGCTTTCTTTTCGTCTTGATACGAAAAAATGGCCTCTTGACCTGGTTTTTTTTATCACTTCATACCGTGCTCGTAACGTCTACGAGCATTCAGTTTCCCCAGCTCTTGTGGCCTGCTCATATACGTGGAACATTGCTATGTGTTATGTTAAAACGACCTCAGCTTAGCCTATAATTGACTCGGGGATTACTCTTTGGAAGAGCCTTAACAAAACCCGCACCGTATCCACGTGCCCAGTGGCTCATCGTGTCGTCTCGCTGTTGCTGATATCGCACTCGGTCGTTGAGATGAATTGTCTCTCTTGTCCGTATGATGTCAAACGTTGGCTGTGAGTCAGCCTACGTGAAATTTTCACTATTTAATTTTTTTCGTCATGTGCGCGATCTGTTGCTATACTACTATGAGGTTGTCTGCTCGAGAAATTAATTAAGTCGATCGTTGATTCACTTGGTCAGACCGTTTAATCCACAGTTGTGCCTGCATTAGATAGCAGCGCAATTAATAGGGCTATAGCTGTTTGCGAGAGTGGACGGTGGCATTCATTCGTCGAGGAAGAAGAGCAATTTAGGCGCGGATTTACTGACGTCAAGCGGTGCGTGCGTTTGTGTAGGCGGGTGCTATAATTGAAGACCTCTACGCTCGACGCACACACACACACACTCTTCCTGTTGTCAAGTGACCCATGTTCGACCACAGTTGATGTGTGCACAATTTTTATTTGTAAGGATGTGACCGACCTTGCCGGCGTCTGTGACGTAAAATTATTTTGCATGTCACCAAAATTGAATGCTTGAAATTGAATACTTCATCAGTGCATTCATTGCATCCGCTTGTGAGCTGATTCGAATGAATGTTCATTGGATGTAGCATTGGATCGAGACGTGGTTATATTTGACCGAACACAACGTTCTTTGGATGGATGGCCAGATGAACTATGCATTGGTAATCATTTAACAGGACCTGCGGCGAAAGCGTTGTAATGTTGGATAATGCGATAATGCTATCACAGATATAGGGCAGACAGTCGCTATTCAGGCTGGGTTATTATAGGTAGGGTAATTGGCTATATATATATATATATATATATATATATATAAATATATATATATATAGGCTTGATATAGGCAGAACAGCAACGGACTCAATAGTTATTATATATATATATATATATCCCCCTTATACTGATACTTTCAAAATAAACATTAGTTCTAACTATCTGACAACACGATTTAGCGCCAACTCAAAATAAGCTCATCCAGAGAGGCAACACCCACACACGACTACGTAATAGTCTGCCGTAACATACAAATATGATAAAAGAAGAAACATATATCAAAACATTGCTATGACTCTACCGGTTCTGCCTTGTCTGCATCTCTTCCCCTCTCTCTCTCTCTCCTCTCCATTCTGCACGAGTGTATTCATACGGGGCACATAATATATTTCGTATATTTTTCTAGTCTGCTGTCGATGATATTCCACTGCCGAAGCATCTTCATTGTGTCTTCACCGTCGCGATGCTAAACAGCTCGCAGCATTACCCGGACACGGAATCCTGCTCGGTGTAATGTCCCTCCAGCGAATATCCGATCGCGCCGCGTGTCAAGCGTCGTATCGCAGCAGTAACACAGCTTGCTGGCGAAACGTGCCTTTGGGACGACTTCAAACGCGTCATGTCTGCATGGCGCCTTTCAGATAAATTGCACTCGGCACGGATCAAGAACGCGATACGCTGGCCGTGACCCGAGTTATCGATTTCCTATATGGTATGACAAAAATTGGCCGACAGCCGACAGTTACGGCTGCGGCCGGAACAGAGCCTGCTCACCAGTTGCCGTCGGGACGACGATTTATGTCATTGAGCAAAAACAGAGGACAACGCTACATGTGGAGCGGTATGAAGCGGCCGCATAATGCCGGCTCCGAGTCGCACATGAATCCGTCTCGGGCTGCGGTCCCGAGCATATATATATATATATATATTTATTTATTTTTTTTTTTTTTCGAGCTGACCCTCAGCTGTTCCCCTATCTGACAGGCCTCAGCTCTTAACCTTTAGGTATTACTATGAGGACATATATATTTATTTATTTAGGAATAGCTGTGTAAGGAGCTATACCGAGCCCGTCCCCAACCCTGCTAGCTATCCTGCCTTGGTAATTATATATATATGCTGTGCATGTACTGCTGCTGTTGGTTCTGCCACGACTACTAGTAGATGGCAATAAATACGCACTGCTAATACGCTTGCATGCAGATAACGCTGGTAGATCGTGACAGGAATCTCGACTTCACAAACGTCTCGTGCTGGACGAACTTCGACACTGCCGAACACTCGTCAGGCGTGGGAGTCCAGGCTGAAATTAATTCCCCTGTACAGCTGCCGGATGTGTGTGTGTGTGAGTCTCAACGGGAGGTGCACTGAGCTTTAAACGAGTCCTTTTCAACAGCTATCTTTTTGTCCTTGTCAGTTATGTCGTTCATTGTCGAAACACGGGAAAGCTTTACTCAGCGTGGTACATAGCTATTCGTTAGGTGCATAGAGGAGGTCGTATAGACACGACATCACTGTGAGATCATCTCCGCCAAGTCCTGTTCCGGTTTAAACCTCGTATTAAGGTCGCTGCTTCCCGAACAAAAAAATACAACGTGGAATATCGTCGCTGTCCTCGCCGTCTTCGCTAATTATTACAAGACCGCTATAGTATAAGTACTACCGACCATAAATCGAGTCATACGTAATAGAATCGCAACTGGATCCCGACGGTGAGAATCTGACCTCGACTAACCACTACCTCGTGAGGTGTTATGCCAGAGCTGTTTCCCTCATTACACTGACCTCGAGTGATCTCCAACAGGTGACCGGTGTCGTTAGCTTCATTGATTCATTTGAAAACTATGATTCCCTGTTGTTCTTTTTGGCTCTGTCGTGCGTTTGCGGTGTCTACCGTGCTCATCTGCCTGCAACCGACAAACGTACGAAAAATGCCTTATTCATTTGTTTGATCAAGCATCGCGTGCTTTTCGCGTACACCTGCGCTATAATGAGACCTTGCGGCCACTCTAGGCCATTCAGTTGGTATGTATTCGATTCAGTGCCATCGTCGGACTCCATTGCCGGACAGACCTCTCGGCTCTTGGGGAGTATTCGAGACGTAACCACCTCCCGAATGGGACAAGCACCCACTCGTCAGTAACTCGTCACAAAATAGACATCTAAACACCTACGCACACACGCACGCACGCTTGCAAGGACACAACGGCAACGGCAGGCTGAGCCTCGGTCGGCCCCCCGTACAAGTGAATACCTAATACATAAGGAGTGCCGTCGTATTCGTGTGCGACCACCGCATCACCACGGCCGCCACCGCCGGCAACGGAAGCCAGCTGACGTCTGACCGCGCCGCGGGTCCGAGGTCTGACACCAGCAACAACAACAACAACTGCAACCGGGCCCCTATACAAGGGCGACTATTGCTGCCACCACAGCATCAGCGTGCACGGATCAGCGCCGGCCGAGCTGTACGATAACGACGACTGCGGCGGTAACAGTGGCCACCACGCCATCGTAAGTAGGTGCCGCACGAATATAGACACAGTTTAACAGCAGAAACGACTACAACTTGCTTCAATAATAATAATAATAATAATAGCCAGTCTCAGTAGTAATACCACTATTAGCGGCAGCAGCAGGAGCGTTATGTTTTGCCCGTCTCGTCGACACTGTATAATATCCGATGGGGGAACTAACGCGTTCGTGAGTTAGTTAGTGAGTGAGAGCGGCGATTAATAATTAATGAATGACATGCATAGAATATTAGTTAGCCGTTGTAATATGTGGCTGAGCCGCCGGCCTCACGAAGGATCGGGTGAAAGGACAGGCCGAATGGCCAGCGGCCTACTGAGCTCCGGACCGACGCTTGTTCGAATTAGAGAACAGTGTAGAGCACCCAAATATGCACGACACCTCTCTCTCTCTCTCGCTCTCTCTCTGCGTGTTTTCGACATGTGTTAGTTGGCTGAATGGGAACAGCGACATAGTTGAGCAGTTTCATTGCTAATGCAATATAGGCTGCAGATAAAATTATATCAGCAGCCTATATATGTGTATATATATACAATGCAATACAAACTGCGGTTTATTGACGGAACTGCAACATACATTGGTTGAGTTTTGGTAAAAAAAAAAAAAAGTAGGTAAAAGTTGTAAAATCACTCTGCAACAGACGAAGTTACAATTGACAACATATTATAATATATCCGCGCATGTATAAGGGCAAATAGATCGACACGCTTCCTCTCTTCCTGTAGAGACAGTGGAATAATAAATAGCTACGGACGAATTGCATAACTGAACTGACCGGATTTGAGTTGTCCTTTGTAACGAACGAAAGAGGACAATACCCGTTTTGCTAGCGTTTATGACCAGACTAAATTTCTCGAAAATTTTAATCACAGCCTCAACCTTGTGCATCACCCTATGGACATCGTCCTGGATAGAGGAAGGGGAGATTCTAAATAGGAGCGACGCGTCATTTGCATATGCAATAGTTTTACAAAATGTTCATATATTATGTATATATACAAAGGGATGGTGTATTTGTCTTTCGAGTCAACAGCCAACGAACTGAGCCCATCTGTCGGAAGCCAGAGGCTGCGGGTTCGAAAGGTCTGTAATGTGTAGCGGTGGGGGATCGAACCTGTGCCCTACGCCTCCTCCGGTTGGAAGGCGCACACGAACGCCACCACGCGCCTAGACTCGACTGATGGTATACCTCGACATCGATGAGACACCAGCGTGAGCTTCACTGTTAGCTTTTCTATGAAGCGATCGGCAATCGAAGGTAAAGGTAAAGGCAAAACATTTATTGATTTATTAAAGGGACCTGCAATTGCTACAATGCTCTTAACACGTTTTTTTAATAAAAACACTGACTGTATATTATCAAAATTTTACATGATAATTACTTCTACAACTACAAGTTCTACTACTCGACTCCGAACTGACAACTGGATGCATATCTCTTACAAATAACACCTATATCCGTATTAGTTTGGCACATTGTGGTCTAAAGTGCGCAAAGTTTCTATGTATATATTTTTGCATGTGCCGACGATCTTCAAATACTTCCTTGTGTAATGTTTTAGTTGACGAAACAACACTATCGTGATTAGGGTGTGCTTATGTGTGTGCTTGACTTGATGAAAACCGGCTGAAATGTAGGCTTTTACGCAACAACCGATAAGAGTTTGTAGACAACTATATGTAAACTAATTAATTTTAGAGCGTTGCACAGTAGGCACGAAAATGTACCTTTGAAAATCAAAGAGTCAGTTCTTTTTTCTACCATCACTGGGTCGGACATGATATTTTTGGGGTTACAAACTTCAGAGAAGTGTAAATTGATCAATATATATATATATTTTTCTTTTTTTTAATTCAATGCAAGTGGTTAAAGATATATATCGTCATATTGTAGATTGAGCCTAGCGCAACTGTCGAGACTGGACAACCTCAATAGGTAACCGTTAGCGATTCCAAGGTCATTCAATCACGATAATTAACATCATCTAATAACGTGACGTCACTTTTCGCGCGGCCGTCGGCGCTGTCCATTTGTAAGCAGCTGCGTCACCGCTTGCTTCACTATTTTAAACCACGATCCAGGACCTCTGACATGTGATCAAAGCACCGCCAAGGCATATATCCCTGCGCAATGCTGCATAATGCACCACCGCATCCGGAGAAGAGCGCGGCAAATCCGACGCAACAGATCGTATCGCTTTCGCTGCGGCGTTTCCGATACTATACTACCATCGGGATCGTCTGACCGAGGCAACAGTGTATAACAGGCTGCCAGGTTAGCTTGAACGAATCGGATCGATCTATTTTGACAATTCACTGAAAACCAGTGGGACACCGTAGATGACACTGTATGGCTCAGATATCTGATCACGTTCCAGGCCAGAGATTCGGCGACTCCGAGAAGCAACACAGGCCAAGGCGTCCATGTTCCGTTCTCTTCTCGCTACCTGTCAGCACTGTCTTCACTCACGTTTAACTTATGGCTGCTCGAGTCACTACGGAAATATTAAGTGTCTAGTCATCGTCTGGTAAATGTTGAATTCGAGTTGTTGGCGCATACCATAGGTACGGTAAAGGTAAAGCTTTATTGATTTATTAAAGGAAGTGCAAGCAATGCTTAAGTTCTCTTATAAGTGAATTGCAACAGGCAGTCGTTCGAGGTGCGGAGGGACTCCAGTCGACATAGTTGGCCTATAAGATCGCTTGATCGCTTCTCAAATGTGCCAGCGTGTCTAACATTTTTGCTCAAATGTAAAAAAACACACGTGTTTATCGCGATAAGCCTCGCCGACATTCTCAACTGAGCTAGCAGTATGAGGACACGTCGGCGCGACATTCACGCGTGAGGCGCCTTGACTAGGGCACTTGGCAAATTTGCCGTTGACGTTGCATTGGTGAAAAATAATATATTTTTCTCGACGATTGATGTTCCTCCATAGCTCGCATCCTTCATCCGGCTGGGTTACCTTTCAGACCTTTCGCCTGGGTTACCTTTATACGCATAAAATCCACCTTACACCCCCACAAGCTGTATATTTTTGTATGTTACACCCGCAAGCGTTTCGTGACGACGCCATACGACGTCAGGACGAAGTGGAAATTTCTCTCCCATTTGTTTGTTAGACATTTGCAAATATGCTCATCCGAACGGTCCAACCGTCACGGTTGGCTCGTTGCAAAGTAGCGTTTGTTTCTCATGGGCCGAAAGAAGAACCAAGTAAAATCTCCCACACACACACAATGGTGCCACCATCCGGGATCGTCGTCACCGAGGATTTCGCCTTCAGCCAAACTCGCTGCAGAGATAGGACCACCTTTGCGCGCCATTGGCATCGAACTGTGCCCTAAGGCCTGGCATGCCTTGCCGGCAGAACAACCTGTTGATGCTGCCCGCCGGCAGCGCCCTCTAGCCCGCGAGCGAGTGCTCGCGGGAGCCCCCGCACTCGGGCCAGAAAAGCGGAGGCAACGAAGCCGAACTCAGTTTGCCATGAGCACTTGGAGGCGACCGACCTCCGGTGGACGACGCACGCGAAGCAAGCGACTGCCGGTACTCATCTGTTTAGCCGTCAGTGTTCAGCCGGCGGTGCCCATCTCTGTGCGCTGTGAGCCGCGGCCCAGGTCCTGTCTGGCTGGCTCGAGTGTCGGTGAAAGTAAATTTGTGAGCGAAATGCTGAGACATTGCCGCTAAGCGTTGTCATTGAGTGAGGCAGGCGAAAACCGGCTCCACAAAGTAAAGTTTCGCGGGACCACAATCGGTAGCGAACGCAGAAAACGATACTGCAGCGGTAACGGTAGGCTGTATCCGACTTTCTGTTCATCTGTTCTCCTCAGGAGCGAGGAGAATATCCCGGTTTCACTGGGCGAGCCGGGAGGCTACTGCTGTTTGTGCCAATCTGTGTTAATGTTGTCAATTGTCAACCATCGGGTCATGCATATCTTGTGTGTAAATATGTATGATTGTGGGGGCTTGCTGTATTCGTTGTATCGAAGCCATACCTTATAGAAGTGCGTGTGTACAATAGCCCTGTGTCGAATGGTGTCAAGCATCAGGGAAAATAGAACAGAAACCCTAACGACGAGTAGGCATCACCTTGACACATCCGTTGCGAATAATCTGCAAGAACGGTGGGACCCACCGTGTTGAAGTTGACAAACGGATAATAATAATAATGATAATGGAAATTGACCAACCGCCAAACAGCAACGCTTGAAAAGTAGGACCCAGCAAGGATTAATTAGCCATTGCACGAAAGTTTCGACGAAGCCTCTAATGAGAAAAACGGAACGACGCCACAGGCATTGGTCTATAGGCCAGTTATCATCATACTGATACACAGATGGACAAAAACGACGTGTGTAAGGCCAGTTAACAGCTACTATCGTCAAGTTCTCGCAGACCCTGTGATTTTTGTCCAATTTCGCCAAGTACCTGCCGCAATCCAGTAAAATGTCGGTTATTTAGCATAATCGACGGGAACCTTGCTCCTGACGACGACCTATGTGGCAGCTTGCTCTCGCGAAAGTTGCCACAAATCTACCGCGTGGTAATATCGCCTAGCCAGCCGAGTGACTCAAACTTAGAGGAACCTGTGGCCAAGCAAACAAAGCTCTTCAACAACGAAAGGTGGATCAACTGACCGCGCGCATCCAACGCGAACCTGAGGCCCGGCGGGGTGAGACAACAGGTGGGGCCAACAAGCTTTTGCCGGGTGTTCACGTACGCACCACAAGCCCCATACGCCCCCACCATGCACATCGCGATGTGCCCTTTTCTGTGCTCCCGAGAGCGCTACACGTTGACGCTTTAGTGCAAGCCGTCGGATTTCCGTGCGTTTGGATTGGTGCTCCCAGCGTCGAGTCAAGTGTAAATGCCCGACCTATCCGAACCCGTCGATCTGTCGTCGCAAATGGATAATTGCATTGAGCAGACGGAGCGCCCACGTGAACTTTCGGAGCAGTCGGTCAACAAGCTGCTGCATGCGGCTTCTGCTGCTGCCGTTGCGGATAACGTTGTTCTCTGTGAATTTAGCAGTGATTTACGGTCACTCCCGAATGGAATTAGCAATATTCCTAGAAAATGGTCGCGTCATGCTCGGCCAGTGACAGATGTAGCCGTGGCTGCGGGTCAGCGATTATGTCGATGAGGCGAACACTCTGTGGCTGTCCTCAATAGTGTCGCTGAAATGCTGAATCAGCCAACTCGCTGAGGAAGGTCCTTCGAGCGTCGGGTACGCCATCAGCAACGATCTGTATCACCCAGATCCTAGCTCCAGCACCAAGCAAGCACCAAGGTGCAACCTAGGAGATATACCTATATATTTACATATATATATGTCGCACCCGAAGCATTTATTCATCGGTGGATAAAGCATTTATCCTGCGGCGCGCACGAACGATTCGTATTGCTCGATCGTATAGATTGCTGATATCTGAGCATCAATAGTGTTCCGATAGTCCTCCAGCTGACAGCTCATCAAGCGCTCACATCTTGTCAAGCGATTTGCTCGGCCGTGTCGCCGTCGTCGAGCGAGAGCGGTGCTGCTTCGTCGTCGGCGGCGTCAACGGCGGGGATCGGTTTAAGCAAGCTCATCTCCAGGTGATTCCAGGCTTTGGCGGGACACCCATCGATTCGCCGTGGCAGTCGCCGATCGTCATGAAGCGGGGCAGAGAGAGCGTCGAGAGAGCGCATCCGTCGTAGTGTAAGTGTGGCATAATACTCGTAAAAATTTCCCCTCTACCTCGGTCGCCCCGAGCAGCTCCACGGCGCAGCTGGGCTCAGCCAGCTCGGATCTATCCTGTCTCCGCCAGTGTGTGTTTGTGCGTGTGTGTGTGTGTGTGTGTCCGTATCCAACGGTGTGTGGTGCTGTCGTCGTTCTGTGCTTTGCAAGCGGCAAACAGCGGACGGGCGACTACTGCCCGACGACCGCCAGGGAATCGGGCAACGGGCGGATCCGGACGACGCCAACATCAGATCCGGATAATCTCCCTCTACTCGAAACCTTCCTAGCGTGTGTATCTGTGCGTCTGCAAGAGAGGCTGCTGAGCGCGATTCAGGTGAAATTGATGCGGATATCGAGCTGGGAGAAGGTTGCCAACCGATATCGGCGGGAACATCGCGTTTTTGACAGGAAACAGCTCGACGCAACGCTACGCAACCTATCTGATTTTCTTTACAAAACCGAAAGGGATATTCCAAGCGAGAGCGAGAGAGAGAGAGAAAAAAAAGCCATATATATATATCTTCTGGTTGGAAATTTCGTTGAAGCACTTCTCGTTTCGGGCATCAGCTGAAGAGCGGTCAGCTCCCGTAACATATGAAGTTAGTGCGCTAACTAGCAAACAGGTGATGATCTACCATCGGAAACACGGAGAGGAACAGATGTGTCCCCGAATCTCTAGTGGCTGATAAGCAGGGTCAGCGTGGTATCGCTGTCATCTGTCTTGCTGCCGTCGACGCCGAAGTCGTGTGCAATCTCAGCTCCACCAGTGTCGAGTAGTGACAAGAACAGCAAGAAGCACAACAACTATCAACGTCAACTCCTACAGGAGCGGCACCGCTGCCCAGCCTTGGGAATTTGTGTTTTCTACTATACCGACTATTTATATATATATACATATATAAAATATATACATATATATATTTGTATTATATGCATATATTAATGTGGCCTTTTGTGTAAAATGACGTGGGTCAAGAAGACCGCCGACAACGCCGCGCTGATATTGGATAACACCGCCAGTGTCCCCTCGTCGTCTTTGTTGTGACAGTGCGATTGTCATGAGTGCGGTTCGATAGTGTGCTTCGATTATTGTGTGTATGTGAATGCGGTGCTCAAGTGTTTTTGTGGTTCCTTTATTGATACCGGCATGATCGCTGTCGCGTGACTCAATCAAGATAATCCGATACTCGCGCGGCCGGTGACATGGGTCCGCCATCTGTTCGCTGCTCGACAACAAGTGCTCCACAACCATAGGCTCGGCGTGTCGCACAGCGTTCGCGACGTGCTAAATGAATTAACAGCCTGAGACCTACTCATCCCGCTTTGGCAGGGAACGCCGATTAGTAGGGAATAGGCGGAGTACGAGATATTTGTAACGCTCGCTATTGGTATTCGCTTGGAGATTGTTCGACATCGCTTGCTTCGGTGTCATGTCCGATGATGACTCGTACCTCGATTTCAAATTGATCTGAACCTATTGCGTACGCTGGAAGGCCAGGCGTCGTCGCGTCCCTAGCACAACTCACCGTCGTCATAACCTCGTGGGACTGCGTGTTCTCAAGGGGTCCGGGGTCCTCCGTTTCGTCATTACCCTCAGACAGTTCAAGCGATTTCAAAGATCATTGTTCTCTACCCTAGACGGCTACGACCACTGCAACAGCAGCAGCAGCAACAACAACAACAGCAGCTGTTTCATATATTACTTGATCCAGGCGCCGGACGCACGATCATGCTTCTCGATCGCCGCCCGATGATCGGACTGTAATCGCCGCAGAAGCCCGCTAACAACAGCTACAACAACAACAACAGTCTCAGCAGCTAGCAAACAGCAGCGACTTGGTCCATTGTCGTCGTCGTCGGACGTCATCCGCCAATAAGCGCCATACTATTATTAGATCGACCTCCATAGTGAAGAAGGCATAATATCAGGGCCAGCGACAGAGATACACACACTCTCCCTCGAGATCTCTTTCTCTCCCTTTCAAGTACCGTGATCAATAGTCGGCTAGCTGCGAAATCGACTGACCAACTGATTGATTGTTTGTAAATATTATATAGCACCACGTAAGCGAACGATCGTAGACGAACGTCGCCCTGTGCATTGTGCGCAAGGAACTCGATAGCTGCCGGTGAAGTGGGGTCGACGAATCGCCGCTTGTGCGAGAGCGACGAAAGTACCTCGAGTCGATAGCGGTGCCGCCGCCTCATCGGCGCGCAATCTATGCATCCGCGGATGAGTCCACCACGTTGTCCGTCCGACTGTTCGCCCGCGTCAGCGTTGCTGTGTCCCTCTGACCAAGCGAGCACTGCTGCTGGCACGGAGACGACTGGGTTTCGCGGGAGGGCTGGATGCTGCTTGCGGGGTGCTCATCGGATTCATTCATCCCCGTCATAGCGCGATTGTACTTCGCTCCGTGTGTCGCATAGGGCCTCTGTCTCGCTCGGTGCGGACGTATGTGTACGCGTTGGCTTGCGTGCTCATGGGTACAGACGCTGACGATCAGTGGGAACCATCCTGCCGTAGCTCGATCTAGCAGAGGATGAACCGTTGGGCTTCATTGCGACCTCATTCAGCGGGTGCGCTGGCCGCGTGGACGAGTCACTTGCCATCTGTGGGGAAAGTTCTCCTCGCACTCTCTATTCAGCGACGAAACGCAAATGAGTAGAATAGGAACGAGCGGGGTGAAAACGACGTCAAAGTGTCAAAATAACGTTTTTACGACAGAGTGGCGCTCGTCGTTGCTCTGGTGTGCTCTGTCCCGTGGCCGGCTGTCTAGCAGAAGGCCAGCGGTTGCAGTAGGACGCAGCCAACGTCAGTTGAGTGAGTCCTTCGGGGGGTTTGCTCTAGCGTTTCGTGGCGACGGTCCGGCGCGGCGGCCGACGTTATTCCGAGCGCGCGCGGAGAAGGAGGACGACTTCAGGACGACTCCGGCGCCAGTAGCATGTAGCATCGGATAGAGAAAAGGAAGTCTTGTGGCTGTAGACACACAACCGTTCTGCCTGTTGAGCAGAACAAACGGAGCGTCTGGCAAAGGCAGAGGCAGGGCATCCATCGTCAGCCGCAAGCCACAGCTGGCACGGAAGAAAAGCAGCCAAGAGGAGTAGGAAGAGGAGTCGACTAAGACCCCCGGGGGTGGAACTCACCGATCGTTTCTGCGAACACTTTTAGCAGCGGTGGCGCCAACGGTGAGGGGTGAGTGGAGGTATCTTCGTATCTCCGCCGCCGCGGTGGTAACCGCGTCGACGGCAGCTCCGACGCGACAAAAGAACAACGGCGCACAGACCCATGTTCCCCTCGGGTTAGGAGTATTCGACGCGAACGACTCCGAGGACCCATCCCAGCAGCAGGCGCGTCTCGAGGTGACGACGAACCCGCCAGGGGACGAAGGCACGGGGAGCCACAGCGAGAGATCAACGAGTGGCTGGCTTCTCCCTATCTTTATCGCTTTGTTTCGTCGCGTAGAAGAGAACTGACGAAGGATTGGCCGACTTCGAAATGACGTTCGCAATGGACCAGCTGGCGGCGGCCGCCCTCAACTCGACGGTGAACCGGTGTCTGAAAGCGCTCAATGACTCGTTAGCGACCGCGTCGCCCGCCGAGGTGCCGGCCGACTGCGTCTCACTATTCGACAACGTCACCGGGCCCGACGGCAATATCACGGATCTGGCCAGCCTCGGCAACTCGAGCTTCGTTGGAGCCGTCGGCAGTGGAGCTGGTTTGACGTTTCTCCTACCGCTGTGGCAGCAGGTGACGTTCATCATGTGCTTCTCATTGATAGTGTTCGCGGGCGTACTCGGCAACGCGATCGTCATCTGGATTGTGCTCGCCCACCAGCGGATGCGTACAGTGACGAACTACTTTCTCGTGAATCTGTCGGTGGCCGACTTGACAACGGCGATGTTTAATGTGATCTTCAACGCCGTGTTCATGATGCATTCGCACTGGCCGTTCGGCGCGTTGTACTGCCGAATCACCAACTTCATCTCGCTACTGACAGTCACCTCGTCCGTCTTCACCATCACAGCGATGAGTATCGATCGGTGAGCAGCAACCGAAGGATTAATTACTAATGATAATGTGTAGTATTAATACGACGAGGAAGCATCGGGATAATGTGAGTAATCAGCAATCACTTTATTGATAAATCCGCATGCGAAATGCGGTACTCGCCCTGATTTCGTACGCACCCTGTGGGATTCGAACCAAAGACGCTGATGGTGCCAAGTCTCCGACGTCAACACTCACGAGATCTCGATGGATGCGAGTCGAATACTTAGTCGGCTTAGCGATGCAGTGCCGTAACTAGAGGTGGACGGCGATACGACTCCTAAGATATGCGTGAATCCATTTTGCATTGACAGTCGTCATAGGAAAACGCATGCGTGGTTCTAGGTTCGACCCGGTTACCACGCGTGGATTTTCTCTCGCTCGTTGCGTGTTTGCCGTGATGCGCTGTATCGTTGTATGTTCTCGCAGCAAATCGTATTGGGGTTAATTTTGGAGAAGCTTCTTCGTGCGCGAAGTTAGCGATGATCCATTATGGGACAGCTGAGATTTTATTTTATTTTTATCGAGTAGTCCAATGCCGACTAGAGATTCGTGTCTATGAATGCGCGTGCCTTTGAGGGTGGCGGGGTACACCGGGGCAGAATACCGAGGCGCAACTACAGTTCAGCTACGACGGGAACGGATTAATTGATAATGACTGTACGACTTTAGATATCGAATAATTAGAGAAGTAGTTGGGGACAGGGTGTCAGGGCCGAGGTGGTCATGGTCACCCCCGGAGGAGCGATGGCATTGCGTCGCTGCCTCATAGCCAGGGAAAGCCGCCGCAGAAGAAAAGATCAATTGCTCTTCAATCAAGAATGCAGCCGAGTCCACCTCGCTAATCGTCGATCTATGCAATATTGATCTATCCAGATGAATTTTACATTCACTTGCGTCGTTTCACGTTACGCTTAATGATAATAATAATTAATAATAATAAAATTAATTAATAATAAACGCTGAAAGTCCTCGGTTGGCACATGCCGTTGAAACATTGTGATTCATTTAATAGCCTAGGACTCTGTCTGCAGTACGCAGAGCCGTGGCCGAAGTCGCTTCATCGACATGAATTAAAATTTCACCTAGAAGCTGTTGCCGCTAGTCGTATCGCCGCTAATTCGTTCGTTCGGTGTTGCCACTGTTAACTGAGTCATCACAAAGGCAATCATTGCGTTCGATGCTTATCGCTGCGATAAGCATCGTGCCAGCAGCATCTGTGTAGCTGAGCGTGACACTTCATGAAGGCCAAGGCAGTTGCAGCTTGACACGAGGGCCGACTGTGAGGGTGAAGGCCATATCGGGGGAGGTGGCTAGCGTGTCCGAACCGGGACCGTCGAATCCGACGCCGGTCCGTAGAAAAAAAGCGTTTGATTATTGATGCGAGTACAACACATTATATAGGGCTTATGTGTGAATATTGCCGAGGGCTCACATTGACATTGTGCTGCGAACTTCTGACGACGACGAGGCGTCGATTGTGAACTAATTTCCGCTTCGATCGTGTTCAGGTGGTTACTTATTTCGTTTCAAATCGAGAGGTCTCCTCCAGTGATGATGGCGGCAGCTCGCGGGCGCGTTTGCTGATGCCGATTCTGATAATCATGATGATAATATTAATAAAAATAATAATAATTATTATAATCTCATTAGCATTTGTAAAATTGATGCCTGAAGTCTGTATGTATCTTATGAAAGTTTGAATTTCGCACGACACCTGTATCCATCTAGCCTATGATAGTTCTCTTGCAGTTCACGCTATGTAGCATATCAAAATTCGGCCACGCACAAATCGTGCGCTTCCGCTTACTGGCTACTTTGGCCTGGCCGAAACAACTTCGAAGTGAGCGCCGATGTGAACGCCGGTCTTGCTATTACCGGCAACGTACACCGGAAGAGGTGTAATTTACGCATCCTCGTAACCTTAATACTCTCCCTGGGAAAAGTGTGGGGCTGGACAGTCAGCCTGTCCAGCCTCAGCTTGTAGACCACGCCCCGGGGCCGTCACGAGCGCATGAAACAATCCCAGTATATCATCTACCGTCAAAAGTTGCCGTGACGAGACGACGGCTGGTGAAACCATATCATAGTGTTACCTTTGCCTGCAGGGAGAAGCTACGCAGCGATTCGGAAGGCAACGAGCGTTGTTGTTTCGTTGTTGCGAAAAAGAAACAGCCGCTGTGCTCGTGGTTTCCGCAAGGCTACGGCATATGTGACGATATACTTTGATTTAGTGTAAATCGTGTACATCAATGAGGCTGTGAATTTCAATGAACCGCAACCGTAACTCAGCTATATGAGTGGCGATTTGTCTATATATTAGTGAAAAAGAGAAAGGGTAGCTCTCTCTTGGACCGAGACCAAAATGATCCCTCTGAACGGAGGAGCCTAGGCTACTCTTTAACGTATGACTGACCTGTCGGATAAGGCACGACCAAGAGAAAAAGATCGATGAACCTGTCCTGCTCCTGGTCAATAACGACTGCTCTCGCATGGACGCCCACTCCTGCCAAGGTTCTTGAGGCATCGCTACAAAGCGATGCTACCGAAGTCTACGGTAGTAGGAAGCCGGCTGAAGATCAGCAATGGAAATCGCTCTTTCTATGGCTCTTTTTGCACGCTGCTAGTATTTCGGTATATTACTTGACAACGGTATCGAGCGCTTATACATAGAGGTGCAGTGGAATGCCGTGTAATAAAACCTGCCCATGCAAGATCACCAAGAGGCAATCGCATAATGGCCTAATAGGTATGTAAGCAGTACAATGTCCTAATACTCAATACTTGGCGATGTTACTACGCCAAGTCCCCACGGTATTCACGAGCTACACAAAGCGTGTCGCTTTCATCTACACCTTCGCCCCGATGGCAAAAGGGTGCGTCACTTCAGGCGAGTTTCCAGCCGGTGGTGCATATACATAGGTGTCGATATGACCCTGTAGGTTCGAGCCCTGCTGTGTGACATATAAGAGAGCTTAAGCATTGTAAAAATTGCAGCTCCTTTAATAAACCAATAAAACCTTTACCTTTACCCTGCACGGTGATGCATTGTTCTAATCTATATCGTCCACCTTAGTCTCTTCTTAAATGCGACTCTCGATGCGAACAGAGTTAGAACGGTGTGTTATCGCTTGCTGTTTTCATCTCTGCTCGCCGTATATATATATAGTTGGATGCGTCCCAATTATACCCGCGGCGCCAGCAGACGCTTAAAGACAGCGTCCGCTTACCACAACCGACTACCAAAGGTCAAGCAACCAATAAGCGACAACACTGAACGTAACCAGCATAACGAATGCGTTTATTGGCTAAATTCGTTTTGTTGAACGCCCAACAGTCGATGAACGATCTCGTGCAGTGATTGCACCACTTTTTAAATCTAGATCGCGCAAAGGTGATTCGAGTTTATTGTTTTATTATAAAGGACCTCAGCCGAAATATTGAATTGGTTACAATTTCAGTTTTTATGTGCCCCAAGGGAACATATGAATTAACACTGATCAATTCAAAATACATACTGCCTTAAATAAATGAATACAGGGAAACGTACTATTGACACGTTGACGTTGTCTACACGGCCGACCGACGCCCCGACTCCGTGCGTTTTCTCAGGGTCCGGAAAAGTCGAGCGAGCGTTTACGTCCATTTGTTCGTCCTCGACAAGCAGGCGCTTACAGGCGCGACCTTCTACATCAGTGCGTGCTGCTCGTTTGTCTCATAAACGGCATGCCTGCCCCTGGTGATCGGCTATAACGTAAACTACGCCTGCAGCTATCCCTACCGTTTGCTGTAGGCTGTTTTCTCCCAGAATGCCATGCGATTAGAATTAAGTAGTGTGCAGTGGGCGACCCGATATATCGAACCTCATAGCGTACCCCAAGGATAGGTATCGCTTCTCAGTCTCGATATCCACTGAGGTTGTCGTGTAAACTTGCTTTATGGAAGTCGCCTTGAACAGAAATTTCGCATTTCGACGTGGTGCATCGATTTTCCCGAAAGATAAATTGAGAGAGAGAGAGAAAGAGAGAATGTCGACCTATTTTCCTGCTCTCAGTATTGTTTCGGTTTTAGGCTTAAACACCGGTGAACGCCGCTGATGGCTAACCCAAGATAGCCTAGAGGCGCATTCCTCCCCTGCCGAAGTTCTTGCGGCTCGAATAACGATTGGGAGCGACACCCGACAGACCAGATGTGTGTAGCTGAACAATTATCGGTGTCATGGTTGAGGCATAGCCAGCCGGTGTGAAGAGTACGATTAAATTGTAGCAGCAGGCGCGCTAATTTAGACGTTGATGCCGCTTTTGTTTTCACAGACAACGATCCAATTGTCGTGAGGTCACTCAAGCCATGTGTTCATGTGATCCAGCTAGCTATCAAATGAATACACCCAGCTCATGGTCGTATTTAGAGGAAAATCATGAATTACGACCTTTGTAACACCTAGGCCCAACGACTTAGGTAGTACTGCTAAGTGAGTGACAGCTTTCTGCATTTACCATACCTGCATCTTCGACCTACGTGACATGTAAGAGAACTTGAGCATTGTAAAACTGCAGTTCACTTAAGAAACCAAAAAAACTTCACGTTTCCATAAATCGTGACAATCATGGTCCACAAACGTCGTTCTCGGCGGCATCATAGATAATAGTTATAATAATAGTAATAATAATAATAATAAATAATAATAATAAGAACACTAACCATGCGGGAGAAAAAAATATACCGCAAAATACCTTGTGGATAAATAAATAGGATGAATAAAATGGATAAATAAATAAGCTGGATAACCAGAATAACTAAACTGCATAATTAGCTTAAATAAAATGGGCTAAGTGGAACACATAAATTTGATAAATAAAATAACATAAACTGCATGATTAGAATAAATAAAATAGATAAATAAAATAAATAAAGTGAATAAATAGAATAGCTAAACTGCATAGTTAGAATAAATAAAATGGATAAATGGAATACATAAAATGCACAAATAAAATGGACAAATAAAATGATGAATTATTATAGCAGTCCCTTGGTCGCTCACAGACACGGTGAGCCGAAATTGCAAATTGCTAACGTTGACAGCGGGATACGTTTTCGGCAGCCGCATCAACCGCTATGATTACAACAGGCACTATACACGCACAGATTCGCTCAGAAATTGCTATTACCGGGGGACGTGGCGTATCTCAGTAAACGGCCCGAAGCATCCGGGAAAATTGTTCTTTTTCAAAGAATAAAGGACCAACTCGGCCCGTACACAGGCCTCCGCTGTATCTACGCCTGCCCCCCTCCCCCAAGTGGTTCATTCGAACGACGCACGCGTATCGCCGTTGCCTTGCCGTCAGTCAGGACTCAAAGACGCGGTAGGGTCGTTTGCTTTGCACGAAGCAAATGTCTCTCCCGCTTCGCCTCTATTCCTCTCTGCCACTCCTCTGATGACCCTTGCTGAGTTTCATCTTCGTCATTGGACGGTTCCTCTAAATGTCCACGTTGCCCGGTACCTAGAATTGGCAGCGAGCCCGAGACCGGACGGGGCAGACCTTTTCATGTGTGATCAGAGCTATATGGAAGCTAGATGGAGGCGTGCTGCTCTGCCGCCACCAGGACTCGCCACCCATACAAATTGCTGCTACGGGGCGCCACAGTTGGCGACGCCGTTACCCGGGGTCCATTGGCTGTTCCAAGGTCTGTGATCGTTGTAGACTTAACGGTCGTGGCAGTATAACACTTGTGAGTGCGCCGAGCCACAAGTCCCGCTAAATTTGGAATTATTGCCTCAAAGGGCGGCACAAAAGTTATCCAGTGCGTCGACTCCTGAAGACCCTGAAGGGGATATCGAACGTCTGCCTGTATGCGCCAACCGAGAAAATGATCCGACGTCGACGAGAACTTTTTTGCAATTCGTGTTCATCTCTGCAAGAAATGTGATTTCCCCGGTTCGTGCTGTGGGCTGATATGGACGTCGCGGTTCCTTACAATTTTCATGCGTTTAGTTAGAAGGTCATCATAGAGGATAGGCGATGTGTGCAAAGGTCTTCTTTCACGCGAGGCTCGCATGTAAGAATCAGGTCTCATGTCTGCTTTTACGGTATCGATGCCGTAACTAGTGCCGTACAATTTCCGAACCCTGGAGTTGGGGGTGAATCCGGCGGTTTAGTGATTATAGGGGGGTTTGTAAGTGAGACCCACACTTCACAGTAACTGTCAGCGAGGTGGCTTGGACGGCTAAACCTCTGGCTATCGGAAGCCAGAGGCCGCAGGTTCGAGCACCGCTGCGTGATGACATATAAGAGAGCTTAAGCATTGTAGCAATTGCAGCTCCTTTAATAAACCAATAAAACCTTTACCTTTACTTACTATTGGCTGAGTGACGCATCACGACTTCGCAAAGCTCACGTAAAGCATGAGAAAAAGGAGGCCTCATACCTTCCATCGCCATCGGATGGCAGGAAGGTGCATGTGTTTCTTTGCGAACATGCGTCGCCAAAGAGCAAACGATTGAATCGACAAGCAGCTGTTAAATAAACCACAGCACAAGCCAGTATGTTTCTAAAGGTGACAAAAGGGTTAGGTCATACCCGGCTCCGGTACCGCTGGCTTCAAGACGTTAGCAAATCGAGCGAGTAGATAGAACTGAACCATGATTAATACAAAGCGGTACATCACCTCGTGCTGTGATCGGGACAAGCGACTTCACCGCGTTCCCGCAACAACTCGAAGGTCTCTTCCCTCGACAGATGGGACCTCTAATTCCCAAGACTCTGAGCTGTGTCATAAACGCCCGTTTGAGCAAGCAGATCAAATATACACAAGTTGCTTCTGTACTCCTCAATCAGGGAGAGTCATATCGGTCTTACTATTATAGGTGCCGTTCGTTCTGCTCGATTTTCATGAGGATTAACTATCTATGCGGCTATCCGCATATTATATCAATCAATTCATTCATATATTCGCCTTTGCTAGGTAGCAATATAGCTATATGTATAAATATAAATAAAACAGCAATATGTTACCTTAGGTAAGGGGTAAAGCTTTATTGATTTATTAAAGGGATTGCATACTGCATGCTTAAGTTCTCTTATATGTCATGCAACGGGATTCGGACCTGCGGCCTCTGGCTTTTTGCTAAGCCGTTCAAGCCACCGCGCTGACGTAGGTAGGTCATAGGTAAAAACTCACAAGTAGATATCACAGCCTTGTATGTGTGTGTAAATATATATTATAAATGATCAGAGCTTATAATATTCATAGAATGTATATATATATATTTTTTAAGAGCTTAAAGGCAAATCCTGTATGGATACCAGGCCTCATCCATACAATATATATGATATAAAAACTAATATATAGAAGGCATTAAGCGCCGTCCATCCTGGTCATCCGCTGCTTGACGATCTCACTAGCTTGCTGAGCGAAGTGATCCGCGTATTGAATGTATGCTAACTGGTCATAATCTAACATGACAATTCAGCCATGGTCGCTAATTTTCATATAGTAATTGTAGGCTACTCACTTTGTGGCAAGAGCCTGGCATCCCGTAAAGTGCAACGTTATCTGCTGGTTTGGTCTAATCCCACCGCTTGGCTCCGCACCAAACACTCGCTTTCGACGGGTATCTCAGCATGTGTCGCCGCTAGACATTCCACTGCCGCGTAGGGCACACCCAGCCTTATCGTCGTCGTTCTCGACAGGGAGAGGCAGTGTTCGATATATATATATTTAGATATATATATAGGGGTAAGAGAGCCCGCAAATGCAGTTCCCGGGACGCTCAGGGTTCGAAGCACGAACTTCATCTCGTATCGCTGTATCGTCCAGACCGATATCCAAAACAGTGACAGTGATTAGAGCTGTTCACGCAACCGGACAAGGAGCGCGAGGACACTCAGGCCCAGGGGAAAATATCAAGAGCGTACGATGAGGAAAAGGCCAAAGCTGGTTGTGAGGTCCAGTTTGCTGAACGACAACCAAAACTCCGGTTTAGGCCCTGCCTCCACTCAGCTTTGGAGAGGATAAAAACCGGAAAAAGCTACAAGCTGAAGCTACATCGAACGGGTAAATTGAGGGACGCTGGGTGGAATACATCTCGACGGCGGTTGTCGTCGAAATTCAACACGATGCGGACCACTGCACTGAGATAGCGCTGCGCTCCGGCGGTACTCGTGGTATGAGATGCGGACGCGATGAAAGGAGCTATTTGTTTAGTTTTGAGGGCCAAGGCAGAAGCAGTTTTACCGCTGCAAGCACTGGCATGGACCGCCGCGTCGTGGCCTCTGCCACTTGCCGCGTTTGGCCGTAACAGGGAGCGAATAGCTGTGATTCAACAAAACAACCCTTCCCGCGTTCTGGGCTCGAGAGAAAAAGCATCGGTTTCCCTTGCCGACGTTGAGTTCTTCTTTGCTATCATCGCCGCAGTCACGGGACACAGCGAGCGCGGCAACGTATCGCTTAACTGCTGCACGTATGTGCGCTACTTGTGGACGCACGAGTTGAGCGTGGAGGAGATGCCTGCTGTTTTGTTAATTCAGTTACGTGGGTTGCACATGCACTTCCCACGTCTTTACGGGCAACGACGGAGGAGTTCAGGCTGCGTGTCGAGGAGAAGGTGTCGATTTGAGATCGCGTGGCTTGAGTTGTCACTGTTTCCACTCGGCTTCCGAACAGTGACACAACGTTTGCAGAAGAACATGGCTGTACCGGACCCCGGTAGAGGCCACAAATATCTGTACAAGTGGATCCTGCTCTTGGAAAGCGTTTGAGTACGGATAGGGTCTGTCCTCGAAAGAGGCGAATCAGCGAGGCTGCGGTTGATCACCGCAGCCAATGAACGTTTCTACGGAGGAAGCAAGGTAAAGTGGGCTACCGCTCCGTCGGGTGATCTTGCCAGTCAGACCTCCACGCGGAGGAGTCAATGATCCGCTTGTTTAACCTACACCGAAAGAGAAGGCCTCATTCTGTATCGCAGGATACTGCCCACCAGAGTCATGGGCAGACTCGACTTTGTACAGATCTATTATTATAACACACGTAAGCCTGATCTCGAAATCTAACAAGGTTTCAACACCGACCCGATGGCCGAACAGTTCAGTGGCCGAACGTGGAAACGGCCGTATATGAGGCCTTCGCTCGTCAGTGGCGTCCAGGCGTATGCCTTGTGGTCTGGCGGATGGCGGAATTTGTTGACAACGAAAGAACGCAACCGGCAGAAAAAGCAGGATGCGATCATTTGGATGATCGTCTAAGGACGCTTTGTTTTACGAACGCTGAAAATTAGCGCGCCCTCGTATTAGGAAATACCCTAGATGGCTTCTTATAGCACCCACCATGAATCTTGATAACAATGGGTCATCGAGTTCGGTCAGTAGCTCGATTTAAATCAGATGATTAGATTAGTATGCATGGATTAATTACCATGCCGATTCATCTGGTAAGCATCTGATTCTTCTTGGGACACATGTATGTAGAACAGCAGCTTGAACAAAAATGGTAGATTTCAGATTCAAGTAAAAATGAACCATTTTATCGTAGCTATTGCCCGGCCCGAGACATCGGTGCTGGATCTTCGTTTGGGACGGGGTAGCTTCGGGGCCACACGTGTCAACGCAATTCCCATCACTGAGTTGCACTTCTCCATTTAAGTACTCATCAGCTGAGCGCGACATGAGATGAATCGCGATTTTCCGCGCTGCGAACAGGTCCCCGTTGACCGTTAAGTGCCGACGAACGACCGACGGTGACGAAACCTATGGCGAGCTCAAACCTCAGCAGGACCTTAACTGCTGGACCCGCTCAGTAATGCGAAGTGAACAGTGGGAACAGCCCCGGGGGCGAAGGGAAGAACGATTCTCCCAGCCGGGCGGACCTAATGGACCAAAGTATTATAGGATCCGGAACACAACTGTCCAGCTAGCATTGGGAACGATTCGCGTTTTGGAAGCTTTCGAAGCGGTGCATTGCATTGGAAATCGATGCAATACCCAGAGGCGGGCGCGTCACCGGACATTGGGATTTGCTCCACCTGTCTTGAGAATAGGGCAGGACAGATCTAAAAGCGATATATGCCACGCGTTGGCTGCAGCCTGTGCACACCCACACAAGTTGCTATGAACTGAGATTCTAGACATACTTTACAAAATCCTCACCCGGAGACATCTAGACGGTATTGCAGTTAGTGACGTAACTGAAAAATGTATGAAAAGGTATATTCTCTAATTACTGTATATTTTAGTAGTTGTGTAATTAAATGTGGTAAACTTAGGACAACAATGTATGAGATTATTCCTACAATTTCGGGATTATTTGTGACTAACTTCGTGTTGTTCACGTGTTAACTAACTCAGGTTACAGGCACACTATAGCGTGACCTTTCACATAACACATACGCTGACCATTGATAGGTATTTATCGAACACAATTCGCTTGAGACGCCGTCTGCCGTCATCTGCAGCATCGAAATAGGCAACTTTGTCGGAATGACTCACATCCTTAAGCATCTAGCGTCCATGGTACAACTGATTGTGGCATTGCCTTAAACGGCGGACCCCCTGCAATGCAAGCGTGCTACGGGGGCATCGAATCTTTGTGTGCGCCTATGTGTCTCCTGCGATTGCGAGGGGCCTCTGTAACATCTAGGACCTTTCTATGTGTTCCCTTCATCGCCTTATTCTCTGTTCCATTGGCCATTATTCCCTTGGGGCTTCGAAGATCGAACTTTGCGGTCTCGCATATCGATGCGGTGGGAGGAAGTACATTGGTATGATATTCACTCTGGAACATTTTTAGAGGCTCTTCTCCGAGACGTCTTCTCCTCTGCGTCGAGCGCTTCAATCCCCAAGCGACGGTCTATAACGCAAACACCTATAAAAACGTGCGAGCGAGCGGCCGCCACCTCACTATTTACTATCGATTGCTTCGGGTCCCGAAAAACATTCCTGTAGTGTGTACCAGCGTCTCAAATATATCAGCCCATATACCGCAAGTAACTTAGTCTACTAATAATGAGGATCACGGAGGCCGGGGGAAGGGACGAGGAGGAAGTCGTGGAATACGAGGGCGGCCGTATACAATGAACCTCTTATACAAGACATCGAGGGCTGACCAAGGCATATATAGGGAGAACCTATCTGGTATCGATCGAACTATAATAGTCAACCCCAGTCTCGTACTTACGAAGGATCGAATTGCACCAGTTTCCAAGGATTCGCCAACGATCCAGTAGCACGATAATGAGGGAGGAGATCGCTATTAGGAAAGATCATAAAGGTACGGCCAGCCCACAGGAGTTCCTGTTCCTGACGGAGACAGTCAACTCATCGTATTCGAGCTGTGAATATCGGTATGAATACGGGCGAAGGGCCGGCCGGCCGGGCAGTTGATCGTCCCGCATATGCTCACGATGGTGGGCCATCCGATCGATCGTTTAATAGGAATTGTATGGAAGGAAATTGCGAAACGCTAGCATAGAAGGGCGTGGGCAGTGGTCCCGGGGAGCGTCGTTAATCAAGAGTAGGTACGCTAAGTACTGACAGCAGGCTACAGCGATTCAGCGGTAAAAGCGCCGCTTCGTCTCCCCTTGAACGCGAACAATTCGCGCGCTCTACGACGGGATCTATGCGCGCAGGGCCGAGCACCGATCGGACTGTTGGACATCCGAGTTCGGGTTGGCTGCAGCGGGTGCTATTCAATCGAAGTAGTTTGAGAGCGCTAGGTTCTCTGCATAGGAACGATGACACTTCGCTGAACAACTAATCATCTCATGTCATTGAACATCTTTAAGGGCGTTATTCCACATAATGACATGAGCGACTACTGTGTTGGGATGACCCAACCCGACGACCGTATGCACACCAGTAAAATGGTGATATTGTGTTGTACGTAGGAGACACGTACACGCCAGGTGATACTCGCTCTGTGTGCTCTTGAAAAACGTCTTAGTTCTGTCAGCGCAGTTGTGAGAAAGACGGATCACTAGAGCCATACATGTTACGGAAGTTTTCACTAGGCGTCAATCGTAAACCCTGCCAAATTGATTCACTGGGGGAGAAGATATATATATATATATGACTTATTATACTACGGCTGGTATGTGCTATCATGCTGCTGGTCCATACCATTGATATCTTCGTCTCATTTATCGACACGTGAAGAGTCTCTTATGGCACTCTCTGAAGGGAAATCTGGTCAAGGATCATACATGACCTGAACACACGAATGAAATCCTTCCACACGCTCTGAGCCTTAGCAGCCAAGAGAATACGGATTAAGCGAAACATGTTGGAGAACGTGTAGCTAGCGAACGTAAACTCCGTGTTCGGCAGCAATATTCACGGTTATTTTTTCCCGAGAAAACTCTCAAGGCTAGGGCGATGCTTTATAAAAATTGGATTCAATGTATAAGGTGTTTTCACGTTTGTATTACAATGTTTCTATCGCACTCCTCGATACGTGAAGGGGTCACGCGAGTCTTCAGCCTACACTATGGACCAGTCATTTACCTCCCCCTACCAATAAGTTTCTGGGGTCCAGTTTGCAGCGACTTGAACTGAGGGGCTGACAAATTTTCTTGCTGTGTTTCATATTCGAATTCTATATCGTACTTTTACAGTTATTAATGGCTGTCGACAGGATCAGTAGTCGTAGTAGTAGTAATTAATACGTGGTAAACGAACAAGGGTCACAAAGGAAATAATTGTCGCCGAATTTGACTTTTACATCTACACCCATCCTGTAACAACAAACGCGTATTTGATTAGTTTTCAAACGATCGATTCGCCCGGCAATCGATCTGCGCCAATTTTGCAAAGTCATTGCAACTGCATCTGAAAATCGGCAGTGTGGCCAATGTAAATAAAATTTACAATAGAAACCAGGTCTTCCAAATCAACATAGGCCTGATTTTCGTTTGCAAACAACATCGGTTTTACGCGCGAACGCGCTTTGAACATCTCTTCCGATGCACAGCTAACCGAATCTTCGAATAATGTCAGTATTGACATACGTCAAGCACTTTGTGCCACACCGTATATTCGATACATCTCAATATGGTAACAGCATGTGTATATGGGGTATAGGGGTATAAAAATACCCCTATTTTTATACCCCTATAAAAATAGGGGTTTAAACCCCCATACAGATAGGGGTAAAGCTAAGAGTCAGCTCGACAAAAAAAAAAAAGCAGCATGTGTTTCTGGGAGAATGCCTGTTCCACGCTGAGATCATGGGAAGTAATCACAACATGCATATAGTACAAGTACTCGTCGATTTTAAGCCAAGACAGGAAGGGCGCGACAGGCATTATCATCAGGCGCAGTGTACATTGGTTGGCACTGGTGTACAATCAAACTTTTGGGTGTGACATTTTATATTTGTACTATTTTTATTTATATGGAACATGATTTATTTTTTTCTTATTGTTTCTGACTCGACAATATCATCATCTCAGAGACCGAGCAGCGCCTCCGGGAAGACATGTGGGGTTGATACGTGGACCCAGCACGCTTAGCAACTTCAGTTTGCACTGTGGCTGCTATCTGCCGCTATGTCGATAGTTACTTCTGAAGATGAGGCATTTATCTCGAACATTTAGCTGGTCAGGGTCTACGAGAGGCGTTTTATCATGACTAAGTTTTTGGCTGTCCGCTACCGTTTAATTACTGCCATTAACGAGATAATCTATTCTGTGTCGGATATTGGGTAATGATTGCGCGTCGTTAAAATATACCCTAATTAGAGAAGCAGTATAGCAGCAATTGACTTCAACTGTGGTGGCACTGATTTTGCGTATAACCTGTAAATTCTTGGCTGGTGCGAGCCGTTCAGTGACTGGCTTCGACCAGTACCGGCCATTGACCGAGACCGAGGTAGGGGCGAGCCTAGGGGGCGAAAAGATTTACCAAGAGGCACATGCCACTTGTTCGACCTTCTCAGGCAGCCACCTTGTACTGCTTGCTTCGATGCCGCGTCACACGAAAGCACCGCACTCCATTACCAGTGGAGACGACGGTAAGAAGACCGATCACTCGAATGGAGCTAAATGTATCGGACCCCCCCACCGGTTCGGCCCTTGTCAGCTAGAAATAAATCACTGCGTCCCCTGCCAGAAGAACGTAAGAACCGACCCAGAATGTGTTCCCGCTCCCTGGGGACCCCAGTGGAGTGATAGGGCGCTGTCACACATTCGTCACGGAGGGGTAGCTGCCGTCAAATGCAGTTGTGTCCCCCCCCGGCCCCCCGGATCGTTCGCATCGTGTCGTAGGTGAGGTTTTCTTTGTCTGGCGAGTCGAGACTTTGCTGGCTCCCGGCAGGATAGTGTATCAGGGCGAAGGTCAGCGAGGCGACTGCAGACGTATCTCTCCATCGTTCAGAATAGCCCACGTGTGGTCCAGCTGTAAGGAGCCAGCAGGTGTCGCTCTGACAGTGTTTCAATTTGCTTTTTGCCTCTCAACCGAGAGAGAACCTACTGATAGATCTGGACATTAGCGAGAGATACCTTCATTTCCTTGTTAGGTGCACCCCACAACGTCTCAGAATGGTTGTCGGTTCAATCTGGGGGGGAGGCGAGAAATTGTTCGCGCTTCTATCTATCTATCTATCTATATATGTATGTATATATATATATAGATATAGATATAGATATAGATATATATATATATATATATATAACAAACACTTTATTTAATTGTTATAGTAGTGTATATGTTACTGAGACGTCCAGTAACAGTATTATAACGTTAACGAACATACATAGATGTGTTCCATGTTTCTTAATTATATATATATATATATATACATTTTTATTGAACTATTATTCATAAATAATACTTCCGTAGCCATGATTAGGCCGATTTTTTCCAGCGCATATAATTATACTTTTCTCACTGTTGGCTTCGAAGGTTTCGCTCACCACCATTGTATATGATTGTGTTCTGAACAAGAATAGATCGGACCGTTATTGATTTGCCCGTTCGTCACAGTTGCCGCATGATTTGCCGCGTTTGTGAGATCAAACATGAACGCGGTGGAGCGACGTGTCCATATGAGAATTATGGAGAAAAAAGTCTACGCTGGGAATACAGTATTCTGACGTAGGATGACACGCCCAGGCAAGTGCGTGTCAGAAGGCATCGATCCCACTGAGATCAACAACAATTTGTCTATTTCTGAACCACTGACGGGGTATACATATATATATATATATATATATCAAACAACATTGCCACGCTTGCCACCGTGGAACTCCATGTCCTTCAAGCGTCTGGACGTCATCGACGCTAACAGTGGCTGGGCAGAACGGTCAGCGGATGGGTGAATGACAGACAGCTGTCTTTCGAGAGAGTTCGCGGCCGCCGACGAACAGCGATCGCTTCTCTAGGTACTAACTCGGCCTATTTTGGTGGCAGCAGCGTCGGATCGGTGTTGGGGCCGGCCGCGCACTGTCGGCATCCTGTGCTAGCCTCCCTGCCATGGAGAGGATAGGTTCCGTTGGAGATCGGTGCCCGTGACGGTTTGGCGCCGTCGTAATTAAATTATCGAAAATCTCTCTATTTGCTCTTTGAGGTCGACCCCGCCGATTGTTATGGCCTGTGGCTGCTGCTATCGTCTATCACAGATCTTGAGACAGCGAACTCCTCTGCGCTGTTGCTCCTGATATCGAGCAGCATTATTGTCGACGTATGAATGACGTGAATGTTTAAACGCCGATATTGAACCATTAATATTCAAACAGCTTTATTTTTGCTGAGGCAAACCCGCACGCGTGTCAAACTCGCACAGAGCCAGCGGGAGGGGGTTCACGTCCGTCGATACAGGATACATTGAACACAGCGTCGGAGAATCTAACGAACACAAGCCAAGATGGCCTGGTCAACAATTATGTGAGGTGCGCAACGGAAAATTGTCGCGTTTGGCCATCTCTGAGTTGTTCATTCACGGGGTCATCGCATTTACACTCGCTCGCTAGGCGCCTGCCTGTCGTTGTGTGTGCGTGAACACATTTGACTGAGTACCCAGATATGCGCCTGGAAGCCAGCTTACTTCGAAAGGAACGTCCGCCTATCGAGCAATCTTCCCCGAGTCGCCTCAATGGTGAACAGCGATATTAACCGACATAAATCGACGGAAGGTCGTTTGGACGTCGGCACACGCTGCTGTGATGAATGAATTTATGTATCACTTCGCGGACAAGGTACATAGGGTTAGGTTGGGCGGGGCGAAGGTACAGGACCTAATTTTCGGTGGGAGATTAGCCCTCGATCCGCGATATATATATATATATATGACGCCAACGAAACAGGACCATTGCTAAGAGAAAGTTGGTAAGAATTAGCGTTTGTCTATTTGTCCCGAAAATATCTACCTGAACTGCTTGGTTAATTATTCTTGCAGCGTGTGATGACTATGATATGTGTGTTTGCGGGGACAACTACCTTGGACAACTAATTCTGCTAAGTTCGTCAGTCCAATGTAACAACATTTACGTGGTGTTACTTTGTACATCCTGTGAGAGAAAGCTTCCTTATAGAGTCAGCTAGCGCACATTTGTGCGTTTTACGCCTGGAAAAAAAACAGGCTCAGGACGACAATATCCAACAAAAATTATAAGGCAACATGCTTAGTGTTCTGCTAGCCGCGCTGGTACATAGACAGGTTCACATTACTCCCACTGCCGCAGTGCACACGGACGAAATGGACACAATGAACGTTCTCTAGACCGACGGCGAAGTGGACAGGACTCTACTCGCCCCGTAGAGCCTGCAGAGGCCTAACAACTTCGACGTGTATTCGTAGATCCGATAGGTGAACCAATCAGTCGCACTTTGCCTCTGACTGCTAAAATGTTCACGAACAATGAGGCGCCGGCCGGCCGGCCAAGCGATCGACCAGACACTCCCTTACATCCTGTAAAAGTCGCTGCTCTCCGATCGGAAGTTATGTTTGTATGTGATATTGAAATGGCAACCGCAGCGGCACATTTACCCCGCTGGGAAACAAGTACTGAGATAGTCGACGTTGTTCGAGCGTTGTTTACCCTCTCAACTTGCTGGTAGTAGAGTGTAAAGTAGATTTTCCTTCGGTAGACTCTTAGATTTGAACATTTAGAACCTGCACGGTACTCATTGCACGGCATTGCTTCATAAGACGAACCAGCCTGAATGTTGGGCTGTGGGAGATGTGTTCTATAGTATCTTGCAACAATAAATACATTATTATTATTATTATTATTATTATTATTATTATTATTGTTATTATTATTATTATTATTAATAATAATAATAATATCCAATACTAATGACAGTGCGTAGCATTATGGTGTTCAACGAGACCAAACACAGTCGGTCGACGATAGGCCGTGAGAGGGGCGGCGACGGTGGTGGTTTCAGCTCGATCCGGATGCCCGAGCCGCCTCTGTCCCTAGGCCAGTATTGAGTTTCCGGTTGAAATCAGAGTAGTGGCTGGACAAGAGCGGCTAGAAGCTGCTCGTCTGAATGAGCGATCTTCACGGTTAGCTCGTCAGATATTGGTTATTTTAGCTGAAGCTGGTGACGATTTGTATTTCAACATCACACATCGAGGTAGCAACAACTGGCTGAACTGGCTCGGCTCGAATTGAAGAAGGTCGCCTCTGTGTTGGTGTTTCAGTAGAAAATATGGATGCACTTGAGTGTTATTGGCCGCTCAAGCCGGTGTATTTTCGGCAGTGGTTGATACGAACTCAAAACCATCTGCCATATATATATATATTTTTTTTTTTATATAATAAATTCGACTTTCGTCTATTTTACCATAATAAATATAATAAGCGTATTTGAAAACCTGGATCGACAATATCACCGAGAGCCTTGTTTGCTGTCAAGCTTACCTCCAGACTAAAGATACATGAAAGGGTAGAGTAATGGATTGTGGTCAATGATAACTGCTGTTGTCGAATTATTATTGAACTTAATGCTGAACCTATCGATTCATAATAACAATAATAGTGACGTTATTGACAAATCTCAACGCGCACGACCGTAATTCAAACAAAGAACAAAAAAAAGGCCTCTGCTCCAAATCCCCGACATTGTCCGAACACCATCCCAGCGATTCCATGTGATATGAAACAGTTACCCCCCCAGTTCCTTCAATATTCCGAGCTCAGGCCCAAAAAGGCCAAGGTTGTCGGCGTCCATTGCTGGGGCTTGCGACCCCAGCGGCTGGCGGAGCCCCCCTATGAGGGAAAACTCGACACACGTACGGTGGCCATGCCATTTTTCCTATTTTCTAGGCCGTTGGCCAATACCATACCGTGCCAAATTCGAATGCTTCAAATGGAATCAAAGAGTAGGACAACGATTCTCGATCTCTCCGAGGACTTACGTCGGTAAGAGTTACACACTGCGTAGCTAGTCCGTTCGGAGAGAGCGTGGCCGGAACACACGATCACATAAAAGTGGGGAGTGGCTGTGTCTGCCGTCACCACGTCACGTGATGGTCAGTGCGAAACTCGGGCACTGAAATATGCTCAAGACGAATTTACACAGAGGCGGGAGGCGAACCCTCCGAGCCGGACATGAGGATGGCGGTCCTGAATGATGATTATAGTATTTTGCGGCAGACCAACGTCGCTTGCATAGATATATAATATGGCGTAATGCGTTATTTTTTCCCTTGGCCACTGAAGGGCTCCCGGACCATCTACCTCCAGTAGACTTGTCGGTACCTATTCTCCATAGGACTGTATTACTATTAGTGGTTGGTAGGATGTTTATATTAGTTAGTTGAGAGTGAGTTCCGAGGCGTGTTACATAGGAAAACAGCTTGGTGTCAGCTAAAAGTATGCAGCATCAGCATCATTGCAAGAGATACTGTGGAGCACTATTATATAAAATAGAAGGAGCTGGCAATCCCGGTCTAGAAATTCGGTTCTAAACCTCTGTCACTGAGACGTCAGATCGATACGGGAGCACAGAGTGATTCTCAGGGTCACGCGCAGCGCGCGAGTTGATTCAACGCGTCGAAAGCACTTCTGGTGGAAGATTCGAAACTTGCCGCTTGTGTCGGAGTTTTGGGAAGGGCGAAGCTCGGACGACGAAGCGTCGAGAAATGGTGTTTTCTGCTGTATTTGTATTTAGCCATATATATATATATATATATATATATATATATATGTATACATGTATATTGCGCAAACCCAGATCGCCCGGCAACAGAGGAGACCTTACCGCCACACGGTGACACGCAGCCGTGGCGTGATATGCAAAACTCATGCGTGTTTTATATTCGTCGATGCACCTCGTCCGACGGCTAGCTTAGCTACACATGGCTATCACTATGTAGCAGGATCGGTGTCAGTGGGCGGCGGCGGCGGCGGTGACGGCGGCTTCGTCGATTTGTCAGTAATACTTGAACAAAGCGGATCACAGCTAGTTACAATGAAAATGACAGCGGACGACAGGGAGATCATCCACTCTCTGGACGATTCCAACTCTGTCGAACGGAACTAAACTGAGCCAACATCAAGGACATATGTGATTTTGAAACGAATGATTTCAGCTCAGAGTGCTCTCAGATATCAAGCGGGGGGGGGGTCGTCAGACACTCCTGTCGCTGCGGCCTTCGCTGAACTAACGAGAAAAAAACAACGGCACTCGCAAAGAACGCTTCATCTGCTCAGTCGACTGCAACACAGGGTTTGACTAGGAGAGGCAGATCGCGGGAGAAAGAGAGAGACGGGTCGACGCGAGACCAGCTATAATGAACTAGTAATACCTAGCCGCTAGAGTAATAACGAGTGTCTGGTTATGCCCATGTGAAATTGGAAGCGAGGCTGGAGCCATTTCAATATTCCCTGAATACAATAATTAATATAATAATAATAATAATGAATTTCAATATCTTCCGCCTTCGTCAGGATGAACGGACGGCATTCTCGTCATCTCGGCGGCATTTAATACGAATATCAGCCGTATTGCACGTATCGTTCGTGTGTCAATCTTTTTCAGCACAATGCTGTGCAGTACCACCGGTTGTTTTTTGGGGCGTGTAGCGTCTAGCGTGTTTATCTAGCGCGTTTTCGGATCAATCGTTCATCGTTCTATTAATAACAATAATAAGAATATCAATAACTACTGATTATAGTTCTATCCACAGTACGTGGCGATGCTTAGGTGCACCTTGCGTCGACCAGAGGTGAACTGAATGCCAAACCTAGCCTAGTCTACAAGGCACTGCTAGAAGAACTGTGGGGATTTAACGCAAATGGATGCAGCTTTTTCTCATGAATTCTATTCCACAGTCGTTCCTTGATCAGGCTTCGAGCGATGTGGAACGAGCCAGGCAGAAGGGCCTCACCAGGCCTTAGACCTCGAGAACATGGCTTAATGCTGTTCCCCCCTTCTCATATGGGAACTATACTTGATGATCAATGTACCTAGGTCTTGCCGTGGGTTTACGTTTGCGAAGTAATCTAGTTTCTCCACGTTCCTGTTGCCGTGGAGATTCGGTTGATTCTCTTGGTCGTCATGAGCTCTCCTGTATAAAAAGGGCGGATCGTTGCCCGAGATACTTAACAAACGAGACTCTGGCCAGAGCTCTTCGTTCCACATATATTCGTTGTATTCGTGAACCAGCAGGTATTTGTCGCTCTGATGGGAAGCGTCCTGATCGTCGTAGGTCGTTAATCGCCTTTTTTTCAGAGGGAAAATTCTGCATTTTAGAATTGCATTGTGGCTAACGATTTAGCACCTTGTCATGCCGGTGGCAAAGCAGCAGAGCCTCGTCACGCAGCCAATGTAGCCAAACAAATCGAGAGCAGAAAATACGCCTCATTAATGAATGAGTACTACTTTAAAGCCGTGGCCTTCGAAACGTTGGCAGGGTCAGAGTTACAATCATTGAGCCCTCTGCAGATATTGAGAGGAAGCTTATCATTCGCTACAGGAGAACCACGTGCAACCAAATTTCTAACGCAAAGATCCTCTTTAGATATCCAATGGGGCAACGTGATTGTAACCCTGATCCCGCCAACGTTTCAAAGGCCACGGCTTTAAAGTAGTACTCATTCATTAATGAGCCGTATTTTCTGCTCTCGATTTGTTTGGCTACATTGCCAAACACATCGAGAGCAGAAACAACTACAAGCCAGTCGCTAAAGTGTTGTCATGTAAAGTGCCAGGTAAAGTGTTGTCATGAGATTTGCCGACTGTCTGGGAAGGGAGGCCGAACTCGACCGAGCGCGGATCACGTAGTTAGTCAGTGTGAGAGTCTGACACGCCGAAGCCGACACTCTAACGTGAAGACGTGCTGCAGTACATACGGCATTTTATCTATAGACAAAACAAAAAAAAATGCTTCGCCAGGGTTGAACGCCCAATCCTGCTTGCAGTACGCTATACGCGGGGTCATCCAAAGCTTGCGCACCGCCTCTTACACCCTCGTCCAGTGAACACCGCATTCAGTGAAGGCTGGCCTGATATATATATATATATATATCACGAGATGAACATTTCGTTTTTCCCCGCTTAAATCGATAGCTCATTATCCAGTGTATGACAAACACCAATGTACAGAAGCAAAGGAACACTGAGAGAATGGTATATGGCTGTTTCCCTCCTCGTTGCGTTTGTCGCCAACACCCGGCAACAGTAGATACGGCCGTAATCGCTATTTGCGAATGAGAAGATCTGTTTTTCTCAGTCGAGTGACAACCATTGTTCTCGCCAATTCAATAGTTCGCCTGCAGCAACCCTGACCTTCGTCAATTCCTGCCACGTTGTTTTGCACTGGATCGGATATCGTGTATCTGAAAGATTGCTGGCTGCGCTATCAAATTGAGCAGCGGTAGTCAGTTCGACGGCGATGGCGGGTGTTACGCTGAAACGGCAATACCTTTACTGAGACACACAGCGTAGTCTAGCTTTGCTGCCATAGTCGGCACTTGCGTTCATGATGGTATGAGCTTATGGTCGACATTCGTGAGAGAGCTCCCTGCAGTGACGGGCCCGCACGGTTTTAGCGTATGCCGCTAGTAGATTGCCGCAACTCAAAGACGTTCCCCGTGTTTCTCCCAATGGCTCCCCCTGCGTAAGCCTTCCACGCTTAGCCGTTTTTACCAACGCGTTCCTAGAGACTACAGAACCTGCAGCTGGAGAAATTGCAGTTGTTCCGCTTCGTTACCACTGGTGGCTTTCGACCTGCATGAACAAAGCGGTCTCGGGTCGCATACGCAATGGGCACATAAAAAACAGATGACAGACAGGAAAATGCGTGTTTCCATGCTGTACCGTGTGAAGGCCAACAAAGCTATCGTATGTGAGATATACTGATATGAATCAGTGGAGTAGTCCTGGAGGATTTATGTGCTGCTCTCGTTTATTCTTATTACTTATCGTGTTTATTGGTTTGCATCGTTTGCGGATACCTAGACATCAGCGTTCACTAAGCCACCACGTTCGATATATAATATCTTTACAAAAAGATATATATATATATATATATATATATATGTATATATATATATATATATATATATATTCGTAGACTTTTTTACCCGAGGCCTAACCTGAGATAAATCACCTCTTCTAACAAAATGCTAACTGCACCCTATCCACCACTCTCTAACTCTCTCACTGGCGTTGCCCCTAGTAACTGAACGTCTCCCTCGAGTCGGTAAGAACACCCAATGTGATCTTCAATTTTTCTTCGCCCGTCGGAGGCGAAAGAGAGCATTCGCGTGTTCCAGTCATTGGGCCGAGACCGAATAGGACTCGGGCATTACCAAAGGTCGACGTTGCTCTCTCTCCCCTCTCTCTCTCACTCTCTCTTTCTGCCGCACGTCCTCTATGTCCTGCTTAGAGGAGGATTTTCGGAGACACACGCTCAAGGCCTAGCGCGAATCCTATACGACGTGTGTTACAGCTGCCCTTAGGACTGTCGACTCAAGTCGAAAACACCTTTACTCAACGGGGAAATAACGGAGTGACATAGGATACAGTTGGCATATGAACAATAGACCAACTTGTGTTTCTTGGACGATAGGATTCGACGGCTTCTGTATGAGCTTTTTCAAATATTCGCTTTACTAATACTAACTGACAGCTTGAGGACAGTCAAGGTCAATTCATGGTGCCACGAACATACGCAGCCATCGCGCTCGGTGAATGAACACAAATGGATCCCCTATAAATGGAGATCCTTATAGCTGCTTGTTTGGCGTGGGGAGACAGACTGTCAGGTGCTGAAAGTGCATCTTGAGGTTAGTCAATGTCTGGTACCATATATAAATTGAGAGTTCTGACTCCACGCCACGGCTAAATGCGGGAATAGGAGTGAGCCATAAGGAGGGAGAAAAAAGTACTTCGGAAAACTTGGACGTATTTTGTTACCATTGTTGTGTATGGCGATCCCGCCATGCTGTGAATACAGGGGGCATTCCTTTCATCCTTGATACCTGCTATTGCGTACGGGATAAAAGGACTTGACATCCCTAGACAAGAGTGAGTACAGGACACCGAATCTTGTGGGAGCCTGAAGAAGCTAATTCTTCTATATATAGTCATCTATACGCAAGAATATATATGTTTGAGGGCTTGTGAAGCTTTTGCTGCTGTGTGCCGCGCATGTTGAGCGGTCTTTCACCACTAGCCTGGGGCTGACACACCTACTAAACCCTATTTCCCGGCCGTTCCCAGATGGTTCGGTAAACTCCGCATTTCCTGTATTTTTAGGCAAGAGACGAAATCCTCATCGCCTCCCCCCGAAGCAAGGTCAAACTGTTCGGTCCAGGACGTTGGTCCATGGTTTTGTGATACGTTCAGCATGTCGTTAAAACTATATTCAAATAAAGATAAGCCCTATCATGATTGGTCCTTGAAGCGGTGTTTCACAGCGCCACCGAGCCCTGCCATGGAAAGGCCCAGGGTGTGACGATCAGCTAAGGAGAACAAAAATTACGGACGCTGAGCGAGAAGAAGTGCCGCAGCCGCTCAGTTGGCAAGAAGTTGCCAAGAACTGCCCTTAAATGATTGTTCAATAGCGGGGCTCAATGGCAGCGGCTAAGTGTGCAAACAACAGTGGAAATGGCCTGAACGTGTGTTGTTTAGGGGTGTCACGCGCGATTTGTGCCCGACCAGCTGTGGCCGCTGTCACGATCCGGATGAGAGAAAAAGCGTTGATATAACGCTGGGGTTATTTTTCTCCGTGTCCCACATCGAACCGCACTGACGCACAGTAATCGCTACGGTCGAGAATGACCCTATACAAACATAGGCAGATCCGGAGCAATACTGCTGATTGGGAGTCTTGAGTTGCATTATGATTATGATTATTTCACGCTGAGTTGGGATTTATGACTATTACACACGTTAATGACTGCCTACCCCGAGCAAGCGTCCGTCCGTTCTACGGAACCATTCCTCGGTCAATTATAACGCCCTGTTCTATTGTGTAAACAATATATACACCGTGTAATTTTCTTTTGTCACGGCAAAATTGTTGAATCCGGAAGCACTCAAGAAATATTCGAAAATGCCCAATCTTCCTTAACAAAGGTTGTATATTTTAGATCACTAACTGGAGCGCGTATATATTTACATTATGCTTAATGTATTATTATTTGGCAACGCCCCGGATTACCTCAGTCGTTTCACGTTCAATCATTAGCCTGTTGTTGTGAGATCCCTGGTGGATCTCCATACTAGGAAATGTGTTTTCGTGAACCGATACCTGCACCAAGGGAATAACAGCGCACGTTGCTGTCGCGGGCCTCCTCTGCGATGACTCGTCGGCATGGCAAGCCTGACAAAGTTGCTCGAGTTTCTGCAGCCGTTATCTCGCTGGTGTTGATCGTTTCGGCGCAAGTTTGTCAAGTTATCTCTTTCGCAAAAATGGCTATTGTCCGTGGCAAATGGTTCATTTGCCAACGGAAAGCATAAGAAAGAACGCTATGTCTAATGCTGTGTCAAAATGCGCAACGCAATAAGTGAGGACGAACCCGTTCCCCCATTGTATTTTACGATATTCCGGTCGTGGCAACAACGAATCACTGAGGTCGCGCGGACAAGGGATTTTTTGCTCACAGGATAGTAGAGGTGGTTGTATTACAACACAGTTCCTGGTTCCACGCCGCCACAAGGCTGGCGGTGAAGACAGGTCATCTAAGGTGGGTGGTAGGCGGGACTCGCTTGATACGCAGGAGGTCTACCGAATGTCAAAATATGACGGATCACGCTTCGGGCTTTGGCAGCCGATATGAAAGGAGATGATTACCCAGATGTTCGGGAACAGCAGCCTAACGATGAAGAAGCTACGTAGAAAGATGAAAGATGCCTCGAGTTGGGTCCCCCGAAGCTGCGCCTCTCCCATTACTCCATTATCAGATACACAGTCGGTGTGGGCTGGGAGTTCCCGACGTTGGTCGGAATACAGAGCGGACGTCTGAGGAGGGAATAGATGAGGCGGTCTCAGGTCGCGAGCAATGTCTGACCGACCAATAAAGATTTACCATTTACCATTTACCATTTCTCGGGTCATGCACGTCGAAACAAAACGAAATTGCGAAGTGGCGTTCGCAGGATATCAGAGTCGCGGTATCACGCGCTATCACCGGTGTCATGCCTGTCACTGGATATTTACGGGACGTACAACTGTGGATATACCTCATTGACAGACTTTGATAGGAAAGTCAATAGTCAGAATCGAATAAGAATAATAAGAATAAAAACGAACGATGTGAACTGACATCCATCATTTTTGAACAATTTACGTTACAACAGTAGCCATCAGGCCTAATTTTGATGCATGCCATTATTCAGACTTTTGACAGGGAACTACGTATACTATTATAGTATTAGTTCTCGATTCCTTTTTCAGGATGAGTAGTGCAGACGTCTCGTAGAGTTCCTAGAAGTAGGCACTTGGTTGCGTTTGCAGAAGGCTTCGGAGACAAGCAGGACAATGGCCATCTGGTGAAGTTGTCCAAAATAGCAACTTGGCTTCGGCCAGCCTGTGGCTGGATGAAGGTGATCCTGTTAGCTGAAGGTGGACCCTAGTGGATTAGCTGTCATGTCACCAAACGAGTGGGCGGCACAGGGTGACCCGCAGGGAACAGATAAAACACTGACAAGGTATGCCGATACAAGGGAATCTCGAGAGCGACGCATCGCGGCCTGTGATTACAACGGTTGTTGCCGGCGATCTCAATTAGGCCCCACACAAGAGATCGAGCAGATCAAGGCTAAAAGAGTCAAATGTAAGGTGAAATGATACTAGGAATTGTCAGTCTGTAGAGGGAGAATTAGATGACGCCCTATGGAACGGATTGAATGGGACAACTTCGGAATGAGTTACCGCATTAAACGTGCATGTATATATATGTATATATAGGTGCGGTGTTTCGCTTTCTGCTACGCTCGCTGGTGGCCCGTTTGGTGGCCAACCCTGTGGCAATATGCGGAGTTCGGTGCTGGATCTCAGAAGCAGACCTTTCCTGTCCTGGGAATGGCGCCTGCTGATGAGCTATCAACGTCGTCATTTGAGCTTCTCTCGTCATAAATGGCGGCAAACCTAAAGGGCGAACCCAACGCCTCGCCGATGTCTCCACCGCCAGCCGAGAAACACATGCATAACAATGATGATCGTCTTTGAGGTCCGTTGTCCTCAACACGATTTCTGCCCGGCCTTGTCACATGCTGCGTTGGCGTTATAGGACCAACGTGTAGTTCCCCTATGAATATTGTCGAGACCGGACACAGAAGTGGTGGCGAGAATTACGGACAATAACGGTCATTATTGTTCTGCATGCACTCGATTGGCACCAGAGACATCGGCGAGCCGTTGGATTCGCCCATCGGGGTTTATCGCTTTCTAGGACGAGAGCGGCTCGAACGACGGCGTTGATAGCTCATCAGCAGGTGCCACCTCAGGAAAGATGCGACTCTCAGACACAATTTGGTCTGCACGAATTCTGCACACTGCCACAGGATTGGCTATCAGGAGGGCTCGAGCGAGCGTATGGGAGAGCGGGGCATCGCCCGGTGGTGTCGAAATGGTCGTTGACAGCTGAACAATAGTCAAAATCATACAATAATTAGGTAGAGATGGGCACCCCCTCATCCAACGTCGATCACGACAACCGTATGTGTCAATAACAATTTGAAAGATAACATGATGATAAATGTACAGAGATGTATGCTATTCCAAAGCAATTATGCAATGCGAGGCATAGGCGACTGCGGCTGTTCTGAGCCGGGAATAATTCAAGGGTAAATCAATGATGAACATGCGTTATCACATAAACAAGCAGAGCAAAACAACGACAATACATTAAATCAGCTAGAACACACCCTATAACATGATTGATATATTAATTACTCATTGAGTTGAGTATGTACGTATCAATTCACGGAGCTTGTACCTGCGGCCTCCGGCTTTCCACAGCCAGAGATGTAGCCGCCCAAGCTGTCGCGAGGATCTACACACCTATAATACACAGTATGCATTCAGTGAGGTTATTCGTCTCTTATCTGAGGAAGATTCGAATTTATTCATCTACAAATGTATACGAGAATTCTACCTGCTGAACGTGAGATACGTCAACAGGACAGCCTCCCCCATGGATATCCTTAGAGTTACCTACTTCCTCAGCGTGTCCCAAAATGAAAATTGCATCGCCGCTTCAGAGATCTAAGGAGGAACGCTTTGCATTAAAGATTCGGTTGCACGACGTTCTCGGCGCAGCGGACGATGACCCCTCGGCTAATGTCGGTACCAAAAATGCTATTTGTCACGTTGACACAACGCCACTGACCGAATGAATGTCTGGCCGGTTATATGTGCTAGACCCAACATCGCATCGTTCTGCATATGATCGGAATGGCATCCATCGATATGTTCTCCTGGAAAATAAACGACTGTGTAGTGTTTCTTCGGAGCACGTTGCGGTCTGCGAGTCGATCTCAGTGCTGCAAGACACACCCGCTGTTAACATGATGAATGACAGCATAAGCGAGTGATACTACTCAGCTGTTGAAATCTAGAGGCGACAGGTTCGAGCCCCGCTGCGTGGTGACATATAAGAGAGCTTAAGCATTGTGAAATTGCAGCTCCTTCGATAAACCGATAAAGCTTTACCTTTACCTCTACTACTCGGCTGTACTATCGCCAACCCACTAGCAAGCACTTAGTCAGGCGACAGACTCCAATTGATTTAATTATGCAATCGTTACAGTTGCTTATTGCGCCGTCGAGCGAGCTCATTATCGAGCGCATTAATGATGCATAACTTCAACCTGCCAATTCTTTTCCTTCGTCTTACCTGGCGAAAAAGTCAGAGAATAAGCAAAGGTGGCCCCCGACAGGTCCTCATAGTAATACCACCTCTCTGCCAATGAGCTCCGACTATCACGTCTTTCGGCTGCTGCAATTTCCAGCAGACGCAACGTACACACACGGTGCTACATTGCTATACGTCGACGATTTTCCGGCACGAAATTTTCGGCAGAGCTTCGATGGAGGTCCGGTGAATCGATGCTGTTTGTTGGATGAGGTGGCGCGAATATTGCATTATGGATTCACATTATAGTTCACCCATATCATCTTACATGACAACGACCGGCCGTCTGCTGCTGTAATAGACGACTCCCTGTTCGGCTGTCGGGCCCGGTGGGGGGTCGTGGCGGTTCGTCATCCCCGGCCGCGAGGGACTAATTGGAAAACTTTCGACGTCTCGAAACATCATAGCCCAAACGGGCATTCGAGGTTTGACTAGACCTTGGTGGTGTCGTAGACCGACGCGATGTCTGACGCGATCGTTGACATAATAACAGCACACGGATTCGCTACAGTTTTCCAACAAACTGACCTATGACTCGATTTCATGCCGCCGAGGGGAATTCAATACTTGCTCATACAGCCTTGTTTAGAGATAGGTCTATTGGTGGATTGTTTATTTCACAATATCTCATCATCACCATTATTATTATTATTGCTGGTTTATTCTAGCAGTAAAGAGCACGTACGTTTTAATTAGACGCCATGTCCTGCACTGCCCGTAGCCCCACGAAGTTCGTGGAAGTTGACGTCATCCGTAACTGATGACAATGTCTATATATAGTATCATATCTCCCCTTTACTTGTATTGGCGTTAGAAGTATAGTTAGCATGGGACTTTGTAGCAGCTCTACAAAATGCGGTGAACTGCGAACACGCACAATGTGTTCAAATAGTTTCAAAAAGGCAAATAACATATATATATATATATATATATATGTATAAGGTTGTTGTTTTCACAGGAACGTTGTCAGCTTACCATCGTTATATTACAGTCGGATTTAGTACAGCGAGCTTTTCTACGGGTTCTTGGATCCGTCCGATGTAACGACACCTCCCAGATTTCGACAGACCGCCTGCCATATGGCTCTGCCGAGAACAGGATGGCAGAGACATCTACCACGAGCATATACATATAACAAAGAAAACTGTACAGTTTTCTTTTAATATGATACTACGCTTCGCGCCATGAAGAGCACCTCGTGGAGGGGGCCAGCCGACGGCAGCGGCCAAGGTCGGGGTTTTTCTCTTTATTTGCGTGAAGTGAATACGAGTGATCCCTGAAGGAATCCTCTTCGGCAATGGTGCCCTAACCACTGTTCCCTTTGCGCCCTCTGCCCCAGACGCCGCCCTCGATGCGTTAGACCACACTCGCTAAAGGGAGGGCTATCTTTCTTCTTCCATGTGAACAGAGGAGAGAAAGAGAGAGAAAGTCCGAAGATAAAGACCATAATGATGCTTCCTCCTGCTGATTCCATGTGCTAATGCTATGTTGGCAGTGTGCGAAACATGACCAGCATGTCATTCGCGATACGGGCGATCCCTTCCTCACTGGCGAGTTCGCTATGTGCTCGCTTGCCTGTTGCGGTGCTATCCTTTGCCTGATTCGTACCCGATACGAAGATCAGGGACGCGGCGGTGGCGCTCGGCAGCGACGTTATCGTTGTATACGGTAGAATTGGGTTGGGCGCCGGCCCTGCCGTTGCCCAGTCCCGTGACCGTCGTGTGTCCGCTACTTCTTCGACATCTAGCCAGATGGCGCTTGCGATCGATCAATCGAGCCGAGCTTGTACCTCTTCCTGTACAAGTGATTCGCATATGATCTATGGCATCATGCTGTTACCGATGCACTATGATGCTAACGGATACATGTGCGTCACCTCTGACGAGGTCGGTAGAGTGGATGCCGGCGGAGATGACGGCATGATGACTCGGTTTATAAGGCGAACAACATGGTGGTAAAGGTAAAGGTAAGGTAAAGCTTTATTTGTTTATTAAAGGAACTGCAGTTTTTACACGTTTTTTAGTAGCACGCGACACCCATGTGTACATACATGAGTAGTTGCATGCGCACCAGATAATACGGTATCGGACTCTTTCCCCGGTGACTGATGCTCGCATACGGCAAGCTTCAGGACTGGATGAATATTAAACATAGCACATAGACAAGACGTGCACTGGGCTTGCGGGCTGTCCCATCTTCCCTATCGATGCGATCCGGCAACGTAATTTCTCATGCCGCGTCTTGTTCTGTGTTGCGATATTGATACTACGCGTTTCGTGCACTGTATCCATAATTAAGTAGATCTGTGTGCCGTTTTGTCAGGTTGACAACACGGACGTCGAGCCCCCGCCGAGACCTCTCAGGAGTCGAGACCTCCCAAAGCGAATAGCCGAGCAACTATACGGTACGACTGTCTGTGCGACTGGGCGTATCAGTGACCTTCATATATTGCCCAAGAGGTCTCTTCGTGCTCGATGCTGTGAAATGATCACTCCATGCGGATGGCCGCCGGAGGGATGGAAGTGGGGGGGGTCTTTTTTGCTTGGGCTGTTAGTAGACGCAGCTGACGATGTTTTGTGTAGCGGTCCCTCTCAATGTCACAAGAATAGAACTAGTGGTCAAAGATGGCTGGAAAGCGGCCCTCGGACGAGAACAGGAAGTTCATTTAGAACTCGCCGCTTGAGAACCCTCGATCCACTTCGGAACGTTTATAGATCTACGGATCTAGCGTTCCTGCACCGCTATGATACGACCCTTGGCTCCGGTTCGGTGGAATGGACTGTGCGAGCCGTCTGACGGATCGCAGATTTCAACGAATTTGCGCATGGCATGCATGTTCGATGCTGTACTTGAGATCCTGGGAAAAAATGATTGATTGGCCTTGACCAGAGAAAACACTGTGTAGATCGACTCAGAAGTACTGAGCGTTGAAAGTCCATGTTGATCCCTTATTATTATTATTATTATTATTATTATGTGTGGTCCCGCTTGGTTTTCATGTCCCACCGTATAAACGACAGTCATCACCATGCTAATCCATGTTCGCCTTATTTACATGATTATGCAGTTTAATTGGTTGCGACGGATTATGGTTTGATTATTGCTGATAACGTTGGTTGTCTGAGCCGAGCCTACATTGCGAACACACACAATGCAGCTAACTTATGAAAATTGGCTGAATGCTCTTTTTGTAGAAAAATCTCAACCTGAACTAGGGAGCTAATCTGTTTATCACACAGACATCGCAGCTATTTACCTGCATGTTCACATGTTGAGCTTATCCAGCATAGGTTTCTTTCTCTTTGGGAAGTTCGCTACGCACAAGTAGTTAATAAAAAACAAAGAATGTATTACACGCGCGGACGACACACGCACACGCGGAGATGCCCATTTCGTTAAGTGGTAGCCACTTCTTAATATCCATCTTGTAGACGTATACTCCTCGTTCCAGACACACCTATTCACAACAACCAACAACCACTCAGCGAATCGGGTTCAACGATAATCGTCAGCAAGCGGACTAGCGGAGCCGCCACCATATGAGACAGCAACCCCATTGTACAGCGTGCAGTCTTGTTGGACGCCGAGTCTGGAGCAGCTTGTACCCCTACCAGCTCAGTGTGGACGAGCTGGAGCAGCTTACGGAGATCGCGGAGGGATGCCGAGGCGTAACGCCTACCTCTTCGGCATACGCCCAAAGCGCACGCTGCATGTTGCATCCCTGACGAGCGGTCGTTAAGGCAGAGAACATCATATCTTGAAATCTACAAATGGTCTGTTTTACGGGCCATAAAACAATGCGCCACAGCAGCGGTTGCCGCATAACCTTGCGGCCTGACAGCAAGCAGATTCTGCGTCGTCCAGCGATATTGCCGCGGCGCGTAATCGGCTCGCAGGCTGCAAGATGTACGAAGCGAGACCACCTTGTGCTGTGGTGGTGGCTGGCACAGGTGAACAATCCTCTTGAGCGGCAGGACGCAGCCTGGCGCGGTCTCGCCAAACTCCGCCGAGTCGTCGAAGGCCTCGCTGAGATTGGCCTAGTCGGGTGCTAGCAGCAGCGACCAAATGACGCGACAAACATCGCATCCGAGTCGGTCAGGGCAGACTGCCATCGGCCTGTGATATGAGAGGTGTTTTCGACACGAAATGACAAACCTCATTCTCGAAAGGTTGGCCGGCTGACAACTAACTTCCCTTAGGTGACCAGTAGCACAGATGTTGTTGGCTCAGGGCTGCTGTGTCGTTGTTAGATTGAGGTGTATTTTTATTTGATGAAGGATTTTGATGTACGTGTGTATTTACTTGGGTATGCTGTTGCTCCACCAGCTGATGACCATGATGGTGTTTCGACTAGAGTCATGGACCTAGTGCAGGGGTAAATTTTGTGGACATTGATAAATTACAAGTATAGACGGAAATAGCTCATAGCTAGAGCTGTGTTAATTAGCTAACTAGAGCTAATCGCCGAAAAGTACCAAAAGCAAAGACGCAAGCCTGCCCCTTGAGCAAATTGCCAGAAGTCCTTCCAAGGTGAACCTTGCAACAAGCTTGTAATATATATATATATATATATATACATATTCCGGGTCTCGCTTTTCTTCTCTGACATACGACGGACCCTCAGCCTCATTGATTAAGTTGACCCCCGCGCATCTTCAGCAGGATTCTTCATCGGGATTCATTATGTTCGTAGAAGTGTGACCATGGGCTCTCAGGTTCCTCCTTAAGCTCAGTTAGATAAATGGGACCACTCTCGATAAATGTAACGATGCTGTATAAATATAACTATGTCATTAGTGCGAATCACCCCTCACAAATATTCGTTTCGTTACAAACGAAAGCATTTACCTCGTACGCGCTCTCCCTCGATGTCGAAGGTTTCATTTCCAGAGCTAAACCTACCCTCCCGTTTGTGGCACGTGTCTGTAGTCGGAAGTCTAGTCGCTCCCACAACAAAGACAAATTCAGCCTCCAAAATATTATCAGGGTCACAGGTCTGACGGCAGGAGTTGTTTTATAACTGTCATTTCATCGCTCGCAAATGAATGGTAGACCGTCATACGCACCCTGTTCATAGGTGATCGCGGAAGACGCCGCCGATGATCCCGTGCGCTTATGTCGTCGGCCAGCCCCGCGAATGTCGTCCGCTCGGCAGGCAAATGATACATCGGCGAGCAGCGACAAAATACTGCCGCCAATCGTACGATCTTGTGCAGCGATCTAGGCCCGCCTCGGCCATGGCACGGCTGTGACGAGGTTAACATAGCCGGTATCCGGTAGACTGCCGCCAGCTCGGCTCATTATCTACGATCGGAGATGAGGGATGTGATGGAAACGGGCCTTGACAAAGATAGAGATTCTCACACAGACACACAAACACACACACACACACAAACACACACACACACACAAACACACACACACACAAACACACACACACACATATATATATATATGTGTGTGTATGTGGAAGATGAAGCCGGGTCTTGCCCCTCGTATCCTGTGCAATTGGCAGGCTCACCCTCAGCCTCGATCGTGCGCGCTGCGTTCGCTCTCCTGTTTAGCTATAATAGAAATGGCTGAGGAATACAGAACACCGACCTGACATTCGCTATTGACAGGGAGACCGGAGCCGGTATACCCGGCGCGTCAGCGTGTTCTTACATATCGTACTGCGAGACGAATTAATGACGACTTCAGCGGGGCGCGGGCGGACGGACGGGCTGGCGTTTCATTTCGCTTCGTCCTGCGCGAGGAACAGACATTTGCCAGTGTCATATGATCGCCAGCGAGATAGATAGTAAGTATATTCAGTCATTGTAGAAGGAGGATATTTATTAGTTGCATTGAGTCTTCTGCCGTCTGCTGTCTGCCGAAGTGTCCGTGGCTGACATTCAACTGTCTCTTCGGCAAAATGAAGAGTTTGTAACATGTGTGTGTCTCTCCCTTCCTACGGACCTGTGTGTCTGGGAGTCTCTGTTCACGGATGAGAGGATGATGAGGATCACTTCAATGTGCGGAGGTTCACCAGATGCACCGGGAGGTATAGGGACAATTCGGGGGAATTGCATTTCGTCGATATCAACAGCCGCATATATCACGCATATGGTATCGACTTGGTGCTCGACCTTGGTCAAGGTCAAGGTTTTCAAGGGTCAATTAATCATTTTCATTTACAGGATATGTGCATGAATGAGACGAAACCTTGCGGGTCGTCCGTGATTTCGGTCTGAGGTTTGTGGTGATGTGAATTCCTTGAGATTTGTTATCTACTATATATATATATATATATAGATATATATATATATATATATTTGTGTGTGTGTGTCCATCCGTTATAAGGGTTTAATATCTTCCGGCCTACCCAAATCAGCCGTTAACACAATCTTCTCAAAGTTCTGCTCTGTGGGCGGAAACTATTCACGGCCTGCTGATTGTCCTGCTTGCAATATTGCAGGATATCCCTCCGCTACGAACGGCCATCTGTCGATTGTGGGGTCCAACTGCTGCTGACGAGGTCGTTGTGCAGACGGCCTGAACAACCTCTAGTCTTTGTTCCCATAGACTCCGTGCCAATTCCCAATACAAAAAGAGCACACTCGAGGAAGATTTTAGCATGTTGCCAAACGCGCAGACGAGCCAAAACAAAATATTATAAATCAATAACAGTCCCCAGTAAAAGACAAGCGATTTCTTCCGCCCATCACCCGGGGGGGGGGTGAGAAGTCATCTGAACATCCCAGCCCCCTCTCATGAAAGGACAATGGTCGCCTCTGGACAATATGGGAGGTGCGTAAGGGTGGTGCCTATCCTTGAGTGTTTTTAATATTGTCGAAGAGAGAGCCACGACCGACCGTAGGTGGCACGCCAGAGGTATTAAACATCAAGGACCAGGAGAGGACATTTCCGGAAACGGCCGTTAAGCGTGCGATAGAGGAGGAGAAAGGAGAGGTTATTTCTGTTATCCTTTGGCCGACTCGTAGGACAGCCGGTTATCGCGGGACTGTCGTGCCTCGGCCTTCTCTCCCCTTCGATGAAGTGTGAAGTCAAGCCAAGGCATTCACTTGGCAAAATGAGATTCGTTCGCCAGATTACGACGCTTTGGTGGACGCGTTTTAGATCTCGAGGATCGACCTTCAATTTGGCCGTATTAATTTATATATCCAATGTAAGATTCAGCATGCCGTAACGAGCACAAAGGCTGACTCACATAATGAGTCACAGGCCATGATGGTTGTTACGGTTCTGGGAGTCGTTTAGAAACACAACAAAATGTTCACGTTTCATTGCTTTGAAACTCTTCACGCACAAACTCGTCACAGAAGGTTCCTATTGTACAGGGAAAGCTACTGCCAAATCGATGTCGGTATCATTCCTGCGTTCGTTGACTCTTGGTTTTCTTCGTCAATGCGAGAGATGACCTTTCGCGTAAACTCCTCTCATTGCGATTTGCTTTCCAGCTCTTTTCTATTGATAGATAGCGCTGCCTTGACCCCATTTGTTTTTATTTTTGTTTCAGATAGCCACCAACCATCGTCTGTCAACGCAGGCCGCGCAAAAGCGAGGTTAGAGCGAGATGTGATGTGGCCCGGGTTGGGGCGTCCATTATATAATAGCCACTGCGGCAGCGGGAATATTGAGCGCGTGACTCTGCTAAGGCAGCTGTAGCCCATTGGCTTTCATGTCCCGATTAACAAGCGATTCTGAGACGTGCCGAGAGTGCCGCCGATCTGCGCTAGAAATGCTCGGGAAAGCTGGGATGAGTAATACTCACGGGAGAATCGAGGGGATAGAGAGATGCCAAAAAATATTATTATTATACGCTATCTTCGCCGTGTAATAATAGACTCACACCGTCTCGGTGTGAGTAGCCGAACAGGGCCGGATCCCCGGCCTGTGCCGTTGGTTCGTCGGTTGCTAACAATTTATAGATGCGTGGCCGTGGTGACCAATGCTCAGTTTCTATCCGACCTTCGCAGGAGCGCGCACCCGCTGATACATCGAAAGGCTTCAGTGCGAGTTGACGCGCTGCTTCTTGCAACGAGCTTCTAGATGGGTTTGTGCGTCAGGCTATATGCGTCACCTCACGCGTAATACGCGGATTCAATTCCTTTCAATCGAATGCTATATTCGAGCCAGCAAACATAGAGACATACGTCGCACGAAGGACTGGAGGCGTTCGACGTGGCCTTGCGGCTCGAGATGATGTTTTAGCTGAGGATGGCTACTTTGAAACAGTTGCGTTTTGAGCTCCTTCAGGCAGCCAGCGCTATTCATCTACCGAGCTGTTCCGATCAACGAAATCTTTAAACCCGAGCTTGTGACTCTAGGATTTATCAAAATTAAGCGGAACCTACTTCCTACTGAGCGAATGAGAAGAAGCGCTTCAATAGTAATGATATTTATAGGAACGGATTATGAACGGTAGGCTAGAGCTGTTTAGTGCGCGAGCTATAGTTTGTTGCTGTTTAGAGAAGACGAGAGACAAGGTCAACTGCCACACGCAGGCACACGTGTGTCATCTGTCCCAATCAAGATAGCGAACAACCAAAGCTGGTAGGCGGCTATCTCATAGAGCACGCTGTTCGTTTGGAGAAGTATCTGATATATTTCCTCACATTCAACATAGAGCCGATGCTCTGCAATCATTTAAATACGCCAGGCCTTACCAAAATAGCAGTCAGCTGTTATAACTAGTTGGTTCCCTTAAGCCGTTTAAGTGAGAAACTCGCTCATAGATCAGATATGCGTGATAGGCTGCCCACACTGACGTGACGACACCATCGAGTCTGACCTAGGTTGGACAGAGATGATCCAGTCAAGAGAGACTGAATCAAGTCGGCTACGCCTTTAAACTATTTCCTGCCGTCCCAGAGTTTCTGTATCCCGTCCCCGAACTTAGGGTCGTTCATTGTTGAACCTTAACAGATCCCCTGTTTTTTGATTATAAGATACTTGCAATCTTTACCTTGTTCCGCCTTCGTTCGAAGCAGCCGTATACGAAATGCGTACAGCGCTACATGCCTCAAACGCCTCCTCCGCTTACAAACGTGAAATCAGCTCATGCAGTGTAGGTCGATATTGTTCCTTCGGACCTTGCCCCCCCGCACCCCTCCTCTCTTCTTCCTCGTCTTCTTCTTTCTTTCTTTCTTTCTCTCTCTCTCTCTGCTGTCTCGATCGGGCGCGCGAGAAAGCCGATAAGCCGTTTTGCACCAAGACAGATTATCCAGCAGGAATGTCCTGCAAGCACCGGACTTAAAACTTCCTGACTTCTTGTCAAGCTTAAAACTTAGCAAGCCAAAGTGAAAACGCACGAAGCTGCTCAGGTCGTGGTCGGATGCCGGAAGTGGAGACGGTGACTTAAATTACTGCGTCGTGCGCGCTCTCGTGAGCGGCCATCTCGGAGAGTTTGTGTTGCTCGTACACTTTAACGGACGTTCAACGTGGCGTGCCATTGCTGCAACGCTCGGATTAATCCCCGACAAGGTGACCGACCTCTGAACAGGGCTCGGACATAGAAATAAAAGGTGAATATCCGCCAGTGGTCGTTGTGGTTCCCAGTGACTGGAAACTATGACCCTATGAACTCATAGGTCCATAGTTTCCAGTTGATTCATGGGATCGGATGATTAATGCGAAAAACGCGGTTCACAAATTGCGACATGTTTGTGACATTGAAGACTAACGGTAGATTTTCCGGGCTGACGCTCAGCCAGCATTGAGCGTCCACGGTGCTACTGTTCGCGATATTGAACTCTAGGATTTGGCGCCAGCCTCAATGTGTTCGCCGCAGCAGCACGTCTTCCGGTGTCCCGCCTCGCGAACCGTCCGCTCGGACGAGGTCGGAGGGTGATACTCTGGAATGGTGTTATGAAAGCGAATAGCCGGAGTGATTTCCGCTGATTCTGCGCGCAAATACTCTCGTCGGGATGCAATATTGTTCTAGAACCGCGCGACCCGTCGGGCGAGTTCTTCGATACGAAGCACACACCCTTCAACCTGAAGTTATACAAAAGGGTATTATCTGTCCCTACGGTAGAGCGCTACGCCCGTTGAGGCACAACGCCATGGGTCGGATTCGCATTATACCAGGCTATGCAGAACGCACTCGTTGAGGGACGGCGGCAGGTAACCGCAAACACGCTAGTTGGCTTCAGCTTGATATCTCCCCTGGTATTGTTCGTTGAAAGCTATCAATTGTAATCGGCGGGTTCACGGCGATTTTCTGCCACAGATTAAAGCCGCCATACAGGGCATTGTCCCTGGATAGGATTTCGGCAACCAACGGTACCCATCGTCGTCGTTCAGATGTTCAGTGCTCGAATCGTATTGAATTCTAGTGAGCGGCTGTGAAGTGCTGAGCAGGACCGACCGGCAATCACGTTGAGGCATTACACATGGCTCTTTTCCCTGTTGATTTGGCTCTATGTGGAAGGGCACGCCTGCGACACTTCTCCTGGGAATCGACTTTCGCTCGGATTCTGAGGTCCCGTTTCGACTGCGAGTTCAATCGTCTGAGCAGACCCACTCATTCACCCTGTACATCATCTCATTGTTCTCTTGTGTACGCGGAACGATGTTCAGCATGAATAGGCTCGTTGGAGCGCTGATCAGACACCTTATATACCCGGCAATATCCCGAATAGATATTTTCTATATTTATTATTAACTGTTTTTCGAGCTGACCCTCAGCTGTTCCCCTATCTGACAGGCCTCAGCTCTTAACCTTTAGGTGCTACTACTCTATATTTATTATTACTAATGTATATATATGTATATATATATATATATTTTTTTTTTGTTCTTATTATCATTATTGTTTGTAATTGGAACAAAGGGCAGGCAATTGTGCCCGGAAAATGTGTCTAAACAACAATTAACTATATTAGTGAGAATCCCCATGAGCCAGAGGCTCGGTGGGGACAAAGTGGCCCAGGGGAGTTCTTTGTGCGTAGACTGTTTGCTGGCACATTAATCCGATAAGGAAATAATGTAGAGTGATCGTTGGACGACCAATGTGCTTTCAATGCATCTCCTGACAGGGACTTTTTTTTATCAATTCGGCTGATGATGATAGGCTACATCTACGTTCCCGGGACGTCATTATTTATCTACTACACGATTTTTGTCGATAAAGGAAGATGCGATACCAAAGATCTACAGATTTGGCGAGAGCATTTGAAATGAATCCGCGTTCGATTACTTGGAAGTGCACGTCCATATTTTTCGGGTCCAGTGCGTAGATTTCGAAAGCATTGTAAGTATATTTTTACTCTGTTCCGCTATTACGAAGGGGTTTACATCAAAAAGCTGAGCCGAGATTGTGCTGCGTTCGACTTACTGAGTCGCGAAAAACCTGCCGTGCCATGGTTGGCGAAGGTTGAGATTTTATTGGGTTATTCACAGAACTGCTGTTCGTACAACACTTAGGTTCTCTATATGTATATACCAAGCCAAGCCAGATATATCAAGCCACAGCGCTTACGACTAAGTGCTGAGCAGATGAAAATGTGTGTGGAGCGTTCGATATCTAATTTGAAGACTTATACGCAACAAGCCAGTCGCTTAGAACACACGGTGTCGATAGACGAGACATGGGTTAGCCTGCATAGACCTCCTGAGAAGGATCAAGCAAAACAGTGGCTCCGACAAGGTGAAGCGGCAACGTCTGTGGCAGTGCCAGATAGATTCGGACGAAAGGTGATGATGATACTCGCTCTGGATTTAAGGGCGTTTGCTATGAAGAAATATTAGCCGCAAAGGAAAACTCAATGCTCCCCGACATCTCTACCCCTTGAAGGGATTGATGAACAAATGGCGTGGGGATCGACAGCACCGAGTGTGGTTACTCGACGACAATGCAAGACCTCACCTCACTGCTGAAATTACGGCCTGGATGCAGGGGAACAATATTGAGCGCTGGCTTCAACCCCCATATTCTCCTGATTTAAGCCCATGTAATTATGGTTGTGTCCATGCACTAAAAAGGGCAATAGGTGGGGTTCCATATTCAACCGTCAACTTACTCACAAAAGCAATAGATAACGAAATTATATATGAAAATGCAAATGGTAAATATTTGGCTATCTCAAAACTCCCACATCGGTGTATGAATAAAGCTGGAGAGTACCTCTAGCCCATAGCAAAAGACTTTTGTTCTAACTCATTTAGTTCAAAAGTTATTGGCACTTAAAGAGCCAACAGTTCGAATAAAACGCCATAATAATAACAATAATAATAATATCTAATACACTAATAATAACAATAACATCTAATTGATAATTATGATAATTTCTAATATCCAACTGGTTCCCATTTCCAGGTAAGTCGACGAGGACACCAACGATATCTAAGGCGGCGGGCACAACGAAACTGCCACGCGCCTTCACACTCAATCGACAGAGAAGCAAAAGTTCAATAGTGCATATGTGCCAAGTTTTTTGCGATGGTGGATGAAGGTGAGCGGCGCGAACGGAGCCTTGCAATGGGCATTGATCGTTGGCGTCATGTGAACGAGTCCCGGATCCAGGCTTTGTTGCCTTCAAACGACGCAACCGCTTCTCCCATTCGAATCATCCTCGAGTGATAGATGTCCCCATATGGCTTCTTTCAATTGCTGACACCTCTGATGACAGGTGTTGATTCATCTGGCCTTGAAGACTACGGCGCCACAGATCTGTAGCAGCCTTTCGTACCGAGTATCCATGAACTGAGACACAATTTACCTAACGACAATGTGCTGGTGGTGGCATGCGTTTCATCGTAAGCAAGTGCATGTTCCAATATCGAAGTGATGGTAATAATTATCTAATGGTAATAATACTATGCCTTTCTTTTGCAGCGACTTTCCGTCGCTTTGAGGCAAAGTGTCAATGGGGTGGCTCCCCCTCCCTCGGGGGTGACGGTGACCTCACGCCTCGGTCTGACACCCTGCCCCCTCAACTGCGTTCACTAATTATTGTATATATATATATATATATATATATATATATATATATATATTACGAGACACACAATTATATGAAAAAATGTATAGTTTATCCTATCAACATTCGTTCGACAACAAAACCGACGTCAGATTTCTGATTCGATCAGTGATATGCATTACGAAACATAATGAATAACAAATCATGCAAAAATACTCACTGTAACTTAGTCGTAACTCTGCCCATTTAACACATTCGCTCAATGCTTTGAGCGTATAGCTCAAACTCAATTTGGATGCAATCTCGCCGGCGCCAAACATACTCGACCATATTAGAAGGAGCACATACCCTGACGACCTGCGACCCACCTTTACAACCCTACATCGTATATGTTCATGTATATATATATATATATATATATATGCATGATATTGACATTGATATTATGTGTGCCATATATTCGCCGGCGAGTTTTCCCTCCGGCCAGCCCAAGATTAGACACTTTTAGTGGCTGCGGATGCTGTTTGTCGGCGTTCATTTCATGAAGCCAAAATGAACGTGAGGTTTCACGGCCTTCGGCAGAAATTTGTTCTACGATACCCGCAGTTCGACTCGGTTGCGATGTTTGCTTTCAACACTTGATACTTTTTCGAGGGATTTGTTTTGTGTGAAGAAATCACCGCAAAGATACAGCCTCTCATCAGAAGTCTTCTTTGTTCCGCAGCGTCAGAGGAATTTGTGTTTTTCAATAGCGCTATGCTCTGATCTCGATACGGCAGTGAATAGTACACGCTATCACCCACTATTACAGGCACCATAGCACGGCTAGTGTGGCCGGGTTTTCTGTTTGCGATCGTGAGCCGTGGCACTATTTAAAGCGGCCAACCAAGAAGCCAATTTCGGCCGCTGACGATCGACAGTCGTTTTTTCGCATACGACGAACAGCACTCCCGGTAATAAGCAGGGCTTCCGGTCAGGGTAACAATCAGCCAGCGATTCGTTCGCTTAGGCAGCAGCAGTAGTATGCATGCGCGTCCTCAGGTCCGTCTCGATAATAATATACCTGCTTTGGAACCCAAATTTCTATACGTATTGGAATAGGCAGAGAGCCAAGGTTGAGGTCCCGATTGAGATTATTCAGAGCTGCTGAGACAACAACAACAAAAATGCACAGTTTTCGTTGCTTTATGCCACATATACGATGTGCAAGGTCTGTTGTGACAAGGTGTTGCAGACTCCAGATGAGATGAATGCGCCGTCACAGCCCAGATGAGTCGCGCCAGAGTTAAAAGCGACGATAAATGAAAACTCCACCCAGCACTGTATCATCATCAGGAACATTTCTGGTGATTACCATCTCAAGGCTCGTGGTCATCGATGGTGGCCTTCAAGATGCGCTACACAAACTAACCACCGCAGACCGACTGAGCGATACGCACAATATGCGTTTGCCTGCTGAGCATATCGTGTGCACGGTAACGTTGATGTTAGCAACGTGAACTGTTCGGACTCGAATAGAGTCCCAACAGTATGTAATAAAAAGTACCTTTTGCATATATATATATATATATACAACAGTATATAATGTCTTTTATATATATATATATGAGCTGCGCGAGCGAAATTAATTTCGTATTTGACAATTATTTATCTCGTATTGGTCCTTAGGCTTAACATATATATATATATATATACGTATGTATATATTAAACCTAAGGACCAATACGAGATAAATAATTGTCAAATACGAAATTAATTTCATTATATTGTGTGTATAACTATATACAATAATTAGTGACGCGGTTGGGGACAGGACGGAGTTGTCAAGCAGAGTTCGTCATATTCCATCTCTCTCTCTCTCCATAGAATATGCCTTATTTTTTTTAATTCCTCTAGTATACACAAGGGACACTCCAAGCAGGACACTCACCAAAAAAGTTCGAGCTGATGCAGTCTTGTTTTTTTTCTCTCGGAATTTTGCCTGGCAATTAGAATGACTGAAAAATGCGCCAGCTGATACCTTGCTGCTTTGAGTCCTTGGTATTGGCGAGACCTCGGCTTAGCATTTGTGGCCGAGTAGTGTATTACTATCATTGCTCCGCATTTTCTATATATCAACTGCAACCAAAACCATGCACTCTTAGGCCTACCACCGGAAGATGGAATTGTGCCCCATTATGTTTACGCACCCAGCGATTCATTGAGTTCGAGCGAAATTAAGATCGCGCATTACTCTCGACGCCAGTGCATTTGAGTATCGCCGCCCGTGAAGAGCTGAGCAAATCGTACATAGAAGCGCTTGATCGGCCGCCGTCTGCATGACCGCGCCTATGGATAGAATGGATTGCCCAGCTCACGGTTTGACCAGCTGTTGCGTATGGCCGTCTATCATATGTGCGTTTTACCCAACGGGGGTCTGCGGAAGGACAGGATCTCTTCTGGAAAAGGGATTATCTGCTAGCGAGAGAGCTTATCGGCGCCAAGCAGGTTTAAGGATGGTCTAGCGAAATTGGTCTCTCCCACGACGACTGTGAGCCCTGGAGGCCTCATAAATCCTTTGGGACACTCGCTGTCCGCTCGAGAAAATGCCATTTGACAATTTCCACGAACGCCGAAACGCTGAACGCGACAGATATCTACGATACGAGGGATGATTGGCAATACTTCCAATACCCGTGCTGTCCTCAGGCATATGACGTCGGTAGGATCAGCCGAGTCGTTACCACTTTACCAGCCGCTAGGCGATCTCGATTCGATTTCGTAACGAACGAAAACAGAACCGCACTAATATGTCCGTTTGGGGTCCATCTTTCGGGTGATCCGAACCCTTCGGGAACGACATATAAGACCTGTGCGCGTTGCCCATCACTGAAGAACCGAACGATCTGTTTGTTTGTGGACGCCGGCGCAGGGCGCTGAGTCAGATCAGCCAAAGAGGACGCGGGGTTCACACGGCTCACAAGCAGATGTAGCCTACGTACACAAAGAAGAGGGATATCGGTTGGCGTAAACGCGCGCGTCCACGTCATTCGATTGCGATATGAATCACTCTCACTCGCAAGATTGCGCAAAAAGCGTTACATTGCAGATACGAAGCACAAATGAGATGACCAGCGCCATTCGATGAGATTCCCGATAACCAAACGAACGACACGTATTGCCTTGGTGGTGCGTGTTGGCGACCGGAACGCCAGCATCGTGCTTCTGAGCATTAACACGGCGCACGTAGAGGCAAACGTAGGGAAGGGAGTCAGAGAGAAAGATCTTCAGAAAATGAGATTGAGGTCTTCAGAAAAAAGTATCCACCGGAAAAAGAAAGCGTAGGGGTAACGTCCGGGGTTTGGAACCATATAGTATCGGGTTCGAATCCCACAGGGTGCATCGGACCAATCGGATGCGGTACTTACTTGCAGATTTGTCAATAAAGTAGAAAAAAAAGCACAGTTCGCTTATATACACCTTTATACACATTAGAGAAACAGTTGGGGCAGCAGACGCTTGATCTATCCTTATGATACTTGCCAGTCGGGAACAGCCGAGCTTGCGAGAAATACGCTGTCAACAAGCAGTTCTCGATGGAATGGTGTACGTCGCTCGACGTCGCGTCGTGGCGCCTGCTTCGAGATGTCCGATCTGCTATCGAGGCATTAATTCGCTGATACCGGGCAACAGCAACTGGCTTTCACGGGCCAATGAAAACCATGTGTACCCTAACCTAATCCTCAACGAATCTACTATTTAATTAGTTGGATTACACCTGTCACACATACCTGAATGGGCTCAGCGGGCAGGTTAAATCTGCTTGCAAGGCACACACGAATGCACCACGCCACAGGGCTCGACAAAATCGTGCTATCTGTCATACCTTTCAATGCGTGCGGTCAAAGTTGTGCACAGCCGGGCTTGAGATGAACTGTTGAGCCGGATGGTTCTGCTACCAGATTTGCTCGACTCGTTTTGCGCGAATTCTAAATTCATAGACGTTCAGCTAGACACTGACACGCGATATCGAATAGCCCAAGTATTAGTGATTGGAGATCAACTGTGACGATATTGGTGTTCCGCTTCGATCTTGAACAAAACTTAGACTTTAACAGATTGAATTTCCTTGCGTGTTGTGAACACCTTGAATCGATAGTTAAGTGGCGTTCTCCAACGAGAATTGATTCACGATACGGCCGTTGTCACATCGCAACCCATGACCACCCTGAAATAGACCAGAGGAGGGACGCGGAAACGGCGGAGACCTCCTTAGGGCAACGCCGATGTTTTGAAGAGTGCGAGCGCTGGTTCACGGAACATTGCGCCCACTTCCTTCGAGAACAACAGATACGGACGAACCAGAAGTATTTCAGTAGTGGCAGTAGTATTAAGAATTTTATGAGGCATACAACGTCGTTGTTTATGGGGCCATGAACAGCAACTAAAACTAGCAATAAGTGCAGGAGCAGTATAAGTATCGACTCCCAGTAATTCTTGAATGTAGATATACACGCAAGAAAACTCAGTAACACTTCGCGGGAAACTCAACAAACATATATATATATATATATATATACATACATATATATTGTTATTTACACGTCTCAGCCGTCTGTCCCCCGTGTTCGTCAGACACAAAAACGCCTCCGGTCGGGGGCCTTATGTTTGGCGTTCGGGGTTGGCCTCTCCGGTCCCTCGCGCGCTCGTGTGCCGCGTCCGTCGTTGGTGAAGTGACTGTTAAAAATGGCCTTGCTTCCCCTCTCTCCAACTCTTTCTCAGTATTCTTCCTATATTCCTATGCGCGTTCCCGTGCTGGCACTAATGATGCCGCCGATGCGACTCCCACCGCCGCCGCCGCCGCCGCCGCCGCCGCCGGCGTCCAAACCAGCAGTGAGTCGTAGCGTGCGATGGCGACGATGAAATAATGTTCTCCCCGCTGCGTTGACGGCGAACCAACAGTAAACGACGAAACCCTTCCCGTTCGCTGTCGGCCAGGCGTCGTGGAACGCCTCGACCCGAGCTGAAAGCAGCGGGCGAGAATAGCAGCGAGAGGCAGCACCGCCTGTGGTAGCACTACCGGCAACGCTTGGACCAGCATTATAATGTTGGAGCGTTGTGAGGCGTTCCGTCACGGCGGCGAAGAGTGGTTTTGCCGTCGGCACCGTCGCCGTACATAAAAATCATCGTGGTAGCACTTCGTTCCACTCCAGTAGCGGCCGTCTTCGGGGCGACACGCCACGAGAAGAAAACAGATATGTACGCATCTGGCAAGAGGGCTCGACAAAGCCTCCTCTTCGGAAGAGGAAAACCGCTACTTAGGTGTTATGTAGTTGTGGCAGCGGTGGCGGCGGCGGCAGTAGTCGTACTAGTAATACTAATAGCATGAGTACCACTACTACGATGGGTAATAGTGCTTCTGTTGCTGCCTCTCCTAATCTAGAAGTTGTAGATTATAGCGGCGCTCGTAGGAGTTCGTCACGCTAATAACTAGTAGACGCGTCCTGTCATGGAAGAACCTCGTGCCACTCCCGCCGCTGTTGTTGTCGTCGTTGTTGTTGTTGCCAGTGTCGTTGTTGTCGTCGTCGTTCATGCCAGCCGCGGCTGTCTTGCCTCGTGTCCGCCGCCACCACCGCAGCCGTCCTGAGTTCGAAACGCGAGCAGGATGATCTAACGGTGAAGGATGGCCAGGCGGGATTGAAGGGAGACAGTTGCGCGTGGAGAAACAACTCGACTCCTGTCCTGCTTGTGTGTCCTGCTCCAGCGGCAGCGAGCAGTATCCAGGAGAAACAGAACAGCAGGAACAAAGACGAAACGCGCACAAGAGGGAGGCCTCGGATGATAGCGGTGTGGTTGTCGCTCGTTTCGTTAGCTCGACGGTGCCGGAGTCGAGTGAATGGTGTCGTGTGTGCTCACGGGCGGGAGCAATGCCCGTGCTGGTGGCGACGTCGTCATGTCCCGGACGGCGCAGGCGGAAAATTGAGGTTTGACTCGACGGCGACGACGACGGGGTCGACTACGTGTCTGACGGCGTATATAGCGTCGCCCGTACCACGTATAAACGTGTTCAAGAATTTAACGTGCGCTCCAGTCAGCGGGAGCTGCGACGCGGAGTTTGCCGACACCGGCCAGTGTCGGCCGGCGAACGTTGTTGACGTGGACGACCGACGGAGCGACTCGGCGGCACTGGCAAGCGTCGCGAGGACGTCAGCTAGCTCGCCTAGGTAGGTAGGTAGGTAGCTAGATACGTACTTGCTGCACGGAGTGTAATCTCCATAAATTTTCGAGCTTCTCCCGGGACATGGCACCACCGCGACCGTAACTACTAGTATCACCACTATATCCCAGTCGCTACAACGACGGTAGTAGTAGCAGCAGCGAAGCGGCAATGGCGAACGCTGCCCCTGCGTTAGCGTGAGAAGAACGCGTGCGAATGTGAGTCTGACAATATCCACCTAGTGGTGAGTATGTGACGCTGGTGCGAACGCCCTTTGTTTAAGGTTGGGGGACGGGGGGTGATCTTGCAGACGAAGCTGATATCCATACCGTGTGTGGTGAATACGACGTAATACGGCCTTGGGTAGGCTAATTCTTGAATGGTTCGCTTTTCTTTGGGCAGGAAGAGACTGAGATATATCTGAGGAAAAGAAGGCTACATTGACCAGCTGGTCACTTGATTCTCTATGTACTTGATTCTCATTGGGGCAGGTCGTGTCGTCCGCGGCATGCAGAACCGAAGAACGGTTATGAGCGCATGTTTAATGGCAAAGCAGGACAATTGCCTTATATTATATATCTGAGGGGATCGAAACACGCTCGTATCAGAGGCGATACTGTATGTTTGATACATGACCAGGGGGACGTGACTGGAATGGGAAGAGGAGAGGCACGAAGGACGCTAGTAAGGACAAACGATTACCCAAACCTCGCCCCTTTGTTCACGCTGTTACCGTCACTTGTAAGCGAACGCGAATGGGATAGCGTGAACGCTAAGCGTAGGTATGCATAGCCACAGATCGGCTGTCCTCCGTTGTTATCAGCGTCGACGGAAACCTACACTCTGCGCACATCTACATCCAGCGCAACAGTATTCTTCCATTATCTATACTGCTGTTATGACTTTCGTCATTCAGTGTTGAATCGATCCGAAGCATTACAATGAAGTGCTTCGTGTTAACAAGGCAAGTCCAGCGCAGCAGCGAGTGGAGAACGTACGAATCCAATGAGGCCAAAGCAGTTGTCCCTCCAGGTCCTATGACGTCGACCAGGCCATCCATAATTTGTTCTCTGTCCCTGCTGACTGTCCCTTCAGCTGATGCTGCGAGGTAAAGGTTTTATCGGTTGACTAAAGGAGCTGCAGTTTTATAACGCTTAAGTTCGCTATGTGTCACGTCGCGAGACTCAGATCTGCAGCCCCCGGCTCCTTACAGAGGAGTGCCACAAGGCTAGCAATATCAGCCATCAGGTTTTTTTTGCATCACCTCTTCTCAACATCTCGTCTTTTAGGAACCACTATATATAGAAGGTCATTACCTGTGCCTTCTTGCCACGTTGCCGGAGAGACACAATATGGAGGGTCATCAATGAGGTTCCGGCCGCAACTGCTCTAACATCAAAATGGTTGTCCCTTCGCAGCTAATCGAAAGCTCTCGTCTATCTTCTTCGAGTCACCTGGTCGACGTCGGGCCAGCGACATAGAAAACCGCCGAAGAGTGGGCGATAGATTGCTGATAGGGAAAGGGTTTCCGAACGGGGGGTTACCTATTAAGGCCAACGCAGAGGACGACTTCGTTAGCGAAAAAGAGGCCCGCCGAGCTTGAGGTCCGCCGAGCCCTGTCCGTTGCCAGACTGTGACAGCATTTCCCTCATTTCTCTACACAGCTACCAACAATTAATTGAAGTCCCTTGTTTCTCGGTGCCGTGCTCGGCTAATGTCGACGCCTGTGTGGGCATAGGCAGGAGACTGCTGGCAGTGTTCGTCTATTCTATTCGGCCTTCGGCCAGTTTTGCTTGCTGAGCTCGTCGCAAGAGGACGCCTCCCTTAGGCCTTACGCCTCCCTTAGGACGCCTCCCTTAGGCCTTACGCCTCCCTTAGGACGCCTCCCTCGGTAGTGGGAGAATGTGGCCGCGGACTGCAGTGGCCTGGTGAATTGTCGCCAAAATGTCTCCAGTTTGCCTGCAAGCGTAGCTGAGACAGGTTGAAACGGACAAGGAGAATCAATACCACGGATGGCACTTTCTCGGGACTTATCCGTGTGACATTACTACGGGAATGTCGGTAGGAAAAATCCATCTTACCTGAGTCCTGGGCAGGATCAAATCCTTAGACCTCAGTCACACATGCCATTACCGATTCGTACGAACTGCGTCTCTAGTTACTGCGGCGTTCCAGCCTCGGCCGCCATCACCCGTACCTCGAACCCTACGGGAGGTACGATATCGAACGATCTACAATGTTATTGACGACAGATGAGGATAGGTGACAGATTAGTAGTATTTTGCTGATGTTACTTGTTGGGTAGTTGACATAACTATTATATTAGTTTTATTAGAGGCGTTTATTGCATGCCTCCCAGATATCTGGTCGCAACAGATCAAAACGCACATCGAAACTGTAATATTTGCGGCGAATCCTATGCATGTTTCCGTTAGCAAACACACTAAGAGCTTTTACCGCTCGCGACTTCGATGGCAATCAGCGCGTCCGCTTGACATCCGATGACACCACATTAGTTCACTTGGCCGTCGTGACCTCGTGGCCCCACAGGGTTCTTCGCCTGCGAGTGGCGACGGGCGAGCCGAGCAGTACCGCCCGATGGCGCGTTGACAGCTACGAGTCACTGGCACTCAGTTCATTTCACTGGAGTGATTTCCATCGGCGAATGGAGCAGTAGACCACTCCACTTTTTCCATGCTTGGCTTTCCCTCATTTCCCCGCCGACATCCTCCGTCGCGAAGGTCAGCAGCTGCTTCCACCCATCAATCGAACCGGCGGGCTGAGGTCGGCCCTCGCTCCACTGACCATTTCCAGCAGCTCCAGCTCGTTCAATAGCCCGAGAGTGGCTTGCTGGGGCGCCTCTCGTTTGTTTTTATATTATTTCCTTCTTCGCTGTCGCGACCAGACCACGTCACGTGGTGCTGCGGTCGGGACGGCCGATCACAGTGTGACGCGCAGGCGACCATGGACCACGGAGAGGCCAGCTTCCGGGTCCGCGTAGCCTAGACGTAAGAGGCAAGCGCGAGAGCAGGAACAGCAGCAGCAGTTACTCCGTGGCCACTGGCCTAGTGATACTCCCCGTTCCTGCGGCGAGGCGAGCAACCGGCCACGGGGTAAGCATCCGTCTCTGCTTCAGTTGCCTACTGAGCTCTCGCCTGCTGACAGCACAGAGCCTAGAGTAGAGTAAGACGAATGGTTGAGCAGGTCGTGGCCTTTTTCCCATTCAGGCCAAATGTCAGAAGGACCCATAGCAACTATTGTACTACTACTATTACGGCCAGAGCCAACGGGAACAGCTGTTGGATGTCGGTTTTTCGCTTTCGGGGACCACTCTAGTCAAACGCTTTAGGCTACGAAAGGCTTTAAAGGCAATTCGATGTCCTCGCCATAAATCGAGAAGTCAGCACCGTGAAGCGGACATTCTGTCCCGGTGTGATCACCAAATGTTGCGGATTCTATAATAATGAAGCAATATATTACTATAGCTGCTGCAGGTCCACAACGCTGTTCATGCTGGGTGCGTGCTTTGGGGAGCGGCAGCACATCCACGTTCAACAATATTGTTTGTACGGTAAACATATAATGGTTTGTTTACGAAGTGTTTTAACATGTTGCGTATCGTAGCCATTTAGATATGTTTGCATGTTCAATATCAGAACACCACCATCCGTTGCGATTGGTGACAGTTGACCTGGTCAAGTTATTGAGCAATGTTTATGGGATAGTAGGCATTGAAGCTAGGCTCGAAGCGAGCAACGTTTCCAACTGGATAGACCTAATGACGCTTTTGGACTGTTGCTAAAGTATATGGGACAGGTTTCTTCATTTACGTATGACATCGTTATTATGATCAGATCAAATTAAATCACGACTAATTGTCGAAACTGCAGTTTCACAATGCTTACGTTCTCGAATAGGCAAAGAAAGAGTGATATCCACTGGCATATGAACACAGCGATGCCCACTGGTATATGAACAGGGACAGTGTACTGGCTTAGCCGTCAGGAGCAGCTATATAGCAGCTGCGTATGTTGGCCAGCTAAATATTATATGTATGTGTACTGTACAATATGAGTTCGTGGAGAGACTACATAGAGACAAGTCGGCTTGCGTGCCCACAGCAAGAGTAACATCGTACATGAGAGCAAACGGCGGAGTGGAGCTCAGCCGAGACAATGTTTAGCTGTCGACGAAGTCAGACGAGGTCGACGTGTTTTGTCTCTGTCCCTGTTTCCGGTGGCAGGAGTCGCGGTCCTGCCAACGGAAATGAAGAGGAACAGACAGCCACCGTAGAAGGATTTCTTCAAAGGGCTATTTTACGTCACGAGACTCGAACCTGCGGCCTTCGGCTTTTTGCTGCCGGAGACCTAGTGTTCAGGCTACCACGTAGACGCAGGCTGACATGGCAGATTAATGATTATATATATATATATATATGTACTTCCATAATCATAAATCTGCCATGTCCGCTTGCGTGCTCGTTTGTACATTTTTATGCGTACACAGTAGCATAGTCGTATGTATGTGTGTGCATGGGTGTACCCGCCCGTTGGACGCGCAACGGCAAATCCCGTGGTCTATGGAAGAGGTTCGTACCGTTCGCAAAAATGCAGAAAACCCCGTGATCATTGAGTGTTCTCGCGAGTACGATATAAATGTTATACTTTGCGTAAGCTATTATACATCATACTATTTAAGGCACAATGAAAGACAGTGAGGCTCACTATACTCTGCGAGTGGTCAACATTCGTATGTGTGCATCTGATTGAGATTCGCCACGTAGACCAACTCGCATGGATGCCGAATCTCTATGGACGTCCACATGCACGTCAGGGACGTGTGCATCACTCCGGTACACCGTGTTCGTACCTGAACTGTGCCTGGCACCGCACGAGAGATTGATAGATATTTGTGCCGAGGAACTATTGGACGAATGGCGCCGGTCCGGTCTGAGGCTGCTAGCTAGCACCGATGAGCAGCAGGTCCGGAGAGCTCATTGCGAGAGCGAGCGCAATGAGCTCGCCGAACCGGGCAGCCGTTTGGTTCGCCCGCGGATTTGCGTTGTCCGATTTGTGCAGACATATTCGGGACAGAACCAAGACGGCGACGCACAGCGTCCCCTTCACCTGCTACTGAGAGCAGAGTCTCTGGGCCATCATCATCACCAGGGCTATCATTTTGCATCGTCGTCAAAGTGATTGTTTCAAAACGTTCTCGGACACACCATTCCCAAGGCAAGCAAAGGATCCGCAAAGAATGGACCTCCTTCGACCGCGAGCTCAGGCAGCCGTACCCCCCCCTGGTCGACTTTCGCGTTGGCAGCTCCGAGGTATTCACGCTGCCCTGCGCACTCCGCGCTCGAGCTGAAATTTCGTTAAAGCGAGATCCATCCGAGAGCCGGCATTGTTCGAGGATGAACGAGCTGACGGTGGACCCCGGCCTGCAACGTCAGGCGACATGGCCAGCGCTACCGCATTCACGACCACCACCATCAACGGAAGCGTCGTATCACCCCTCGTTTTGTATGGTACTATGCCTTTTGGCGGCTTCTGTGACATGTGCATACATACCTCTCCCGAGGGCACGATTCCATGTCGCCATAGCGCACAATTGCTGTTATGTTTAGCGAAAAGCTCGCGTGAGCGCCCGGTAGAGACAGCGGAGGTAAGCCTCTGAAAGCGGGGCTGAGTTTCCACGATACCGCACCCCTCCTCCAGCGGCGCCAACAAACCAACATCGCCGTTACTATTTTCGTTTTCGTCAGCCTTGTTACTGCTCCTCATGTTGATGTTGACATTGTATGTCGTTGCTGCTGCTGCAGCAGCAGCAGCGGCTGTTCCAGGGGTAGACGTAGTCTCGCTTGTCGTTGTCGCGTCCCGATGTTGCTGTTTCCGTTGGTCGACGTCGTGCCAGCGCCCGGTGAACATTAGGTAAGCCGCTTAGGAAAGCGGCAGCCATTTCCCGGAGCAAACCCGGCGAGTGGAAATGACCAGGGGCTCGGAGGCTTCGCCACCACCTTCTCTGCTGACATTGACGTAACGTAGACACTGACAGGTAAACGCGATTGAGGTAGAACATGAAGCATAGTTCCGGCGAGCACCGCGGTTCGGCTTCATTCGGCGGCCGTCTCGGAGCCGCAGCGGGAATATTGCGGGGTCCATCCGAGACGACGGTCTGCAGACCGCGAGAGAACGGCACACAGAGGAAGAAACACAGCTAACTCTTCGTGCACGAGTGTTGTACGCCAATGCGGTCGGTCGGTCGAAGGCGGAGGGCATAGACTCACTGTACAATTCATGTTTCTTATGGTACACATGACAATGTCTGCCCGACGACAACCTATAACGGAGGGGCGAACAGCATGGCAGACGAGATATATATATATATACGTCTCCTAATCGCCTCGCTCTGTCTGCTGCAATTTTTATGTTTTGGAACATGCATTTACCGATGGCACGTTCGTTTTGTACTCTGCTTTTAGTCGGGGACAACCACGTTGAGGGTAGAGGTAAGGTACAGGTAAAGCTTTATTGGTTTATTAGATGAGGTGCAATTTTACCATGCTTCAACTCTCATATATGTCACATGGGCTCGAACCTGCGGCCCCTGGCTTCTGATAGCCAGAGATTTACCCTTAGGACACTTTTGAGGTCGTTTGACGGCGTGAGACGATATCGCCTGAGACGATTAAGAGCCCCACATGTTGCTAGCCAACAAGACTGGTCGTAAGACATGTGCGACGTGTACGTAGCCGTCAGCGCGATGGCGTGGACGGCTAAGTCTCTGGCTATCGGAAGCCAGAGGCCGCAGGTTCGAGCCCCGCTGTGTGACATATAAAAGTTGAGGCTGAATAGTATATATTGTTATAGTTGCTCAAAGGAACGGAGTATGATGTATTACTACCCCCGGGGTTACGCGGTAGCCTGTGCGGAATGGGCCAAGCTACGGAAGTACGTCGCACTCCGGACAACCTACCTCTTTTCCCCCCTTGCCTTTGAGACCTTAGGTGGGCACGGCCCCCTCACTGGGAACTTCCTCGAAGGGGTCTACCATAGGCCGACCCGCGCCACCGGGAACAAGCGCGCGGAGTCTTTCCTTCTGCAGTGCCTGTTCCTCGCTGGAACACTCCACCGCTAGATTGTGGTTAGCTAGACAATAGCACAGAATGTCTTAGTCGGTCAGTACATTTAGGCAATTTAGGTATTTGAATGGCCCGTTTTTTAGATGGGGCCCTCAGCTGTTACCTTATGTGACAGGCCTCGGCTCTGAATCTCTAGGTATCACTATGAAGGCGTACGAAATAGTCATTTAAACAGAGTATAATTCAAAATTCGTCATCGGAGCTGACTGCACGTGTCTGCCATATACGGAAAGTCCTGAACGTGTTGGAAAAGGTCCCAAAGTTCAACTTGGCTGCATCGTTTTGTCCAGGTAGAAACTGGCAGTCCATCTTTACCCGACGACTTGGCCTTATCTCGACAGGCACATAAGGGTACATCATAGGGACGTCGCGAATTCGTTATAATGGGAATACGAGAGAGAAGGAGAGAATAGAAAATTACTATAGCTAAGAGACTCTGTGTTTTACCGGACTAGTGGCGTAAACATGAGACATTAACTACAGTTGCAACGACAAAACCAGGTTTGCATTATTTTTGTTTTTTTTTTAATACTGAAGTTAAAGGCAAACCTTGCATAGGCACCACTCTTCACTTCTAGGGTATTCGAGTGGTCAGATTCTTACTGACTAAACCTGCAACCGATTTGTGACTTGGGACATTGTTCGGTACTTATCCGTGAGGAATTACTTTGGACAATGTTTTGCTGGGTCCGGCCGTCAGCGCTTATTGCCGACCGTGTCCTATCCTTTGGTTAGTCCTTTGTCTGGTGTGGAAACCGCATCGGCCGCCAGTCTGGCTATGCGGTCCCTCTCCAACCTGTCCTTGGAGGTCAGCAACGCTCTCGCGAGTAGCTCACCTTTGTTCCAGTCGATGTGCAGAGGAACTTGACGAAGGCTCGTATGCCTTCATCCAGATTCAGTTCTATCGGCATGTGCTCCGCCCTGACCTCGTTAAGCGCTGCACAGCTCACCAGTGTGTCCATGGCATCGTCCTCGTCGTGAGCCTCGTAGAACGTAGCTTTGCATTAGAGACACTTGTTGTGCCCTTTGCATATACAGTGCATCTACATGAATCCGTGAGTTCACTCCATTAGCTAACCTCTACGTGGGGTCGGAGCGACAGCCATATTCGCGAAGAGGCGGAAAAAGCTTCACCCCATGGCCGCAGCTCGTTCCGAGGTTCTCCTTTGTGCTTATAACGTGACCGTGATACCAAGGACAGAGAGCATAGGACATGAACTATATGACCGTAATATAAATATCATATAAATATCACAGGCGGGTAGCGGGAAAAGAATGAAATTTATCACATCAAAGTCTAGCGAGATGAAGCTGATGAGTTCACGTATTCTCGAGCGATCTTCCCTTGAATCTTATCGTTGAACGATGCGGCGTCAATCGCGCAAAATGTTGAGGGTTTTGTACTGAGATTTGGGATTTAAGATCTGGAATTTGCGCTGAGCGATTCATGTATTGTAGAGAGTGTTTTTATACAACATGCGGTCAGCACAGAGGATCCGATATTTATAATGGACCCTCGGCACTAGGACAAAAGAGCTTACAGGAAGAAGAGTGTCGTCAAACATTTGAAAACAGCACCGTGAAGTATTGTGCTATATAGAAATAGCTTGGGAAAAAAAGTATTTATTTCGCGAAATTCGCGGATTGAGTGGTAAGAGGAACACTTGCATCATTGTCACCTCTTGAAACGCGATTCGAAAGAAACATCTGCTCCGATTCGATGCTAGACTGCTCCGTTTTCAGCAGGACAGACATGTTCCTTCGGAATGGAGACCAAGGAACCCAACCGGGCTAAAGAAAACTATTCATTATGATAACTTTTATTTCCCATATACACGAAGTCTCTGACTTCAAAAAGCCGGAGGGTGCAGGTTCAAATCCGGCCGCGACGCATAGCTACCTTAACATAAGTGATCAGATAAACCAAGATGTATAGACGAAGAGTCCCGGGGAAAGCCTCGTCAAATCAGTACACATGCTAACTACAGGTTGGTAAATCACTATTACATGGTAACTACAGGGATTTCTTCCTGGTGAAGCCCACGGTAGTTTTAAATCTCGCTACACTAATGGTTCGTGTATTATATTATACCCGATTAGAATTAATTTTATCATTTAACCAACCGCCGCAACGAACTATACTAGTTTCAAAATCAAACTTTATTTTCGGATAAACGCTCTCTCTCTCTCTCTTTCTCTCGGTGACCTCGTAGTTTGAGGCCAAAATGCTACCTATATATATATATATATATATATATATGTGATTATGTAGTCAGCGCGCGATTCTCGCGTTGTGTACGTTTATCGAGAGAGCTCCGGTGTTGTTCGCCTGTACGAAAATTCACGGTAATATTGTTGACGCTAGCCAGGAACGAGTGAAGTTTCCGTTCCCCTCGGCTAAATGGACATTTAGAATTTAAACGCTTTGCCTAATTTACATACACGTCACCTGTTATATACCGCACGGCGTGGGCGGACCCCATCTAAGTGAAGTACATTTTACTTAAGCGAACTAGAGGAACTCGGGTCTGACACTTTCGAACATAAAGCCAAATGAGAAACACACAGCAACGGCATTCTCCGTCGACGGGACATCGTTCAGCTCGGACGTCATTGTCATGCACGTGTGGATCTCGATAGCCAGTTGATCCCGGCTGAATACTGTTCCAAGGCGATTGAGTTTTTGCCAAACAATGGTGGCTGAGATAAGCGGGGTGCAGTTGATATCATTCTATTGTGCATTGAGTGCTATCATCAAAGGTTCTATGTGGGTATTGAGTGTAACATTTCGACGGCAGCAGCAAAAGATTGTGTAGACAGGTGGATTAAGACACGTTAAGGGGTGTGCCATTCCTATATATATATATATATATATAGCATGTAAATCTTAGGCGAGTCGACACTGTTTGCGGCAGATATCGGATAAAAACTTTGAATTAATGTATTATGGCCGTGCTTATTGATGACACGTGGACCTGAAATAAAAAAGCGATCGGCCGCATCGTTCATGGCGTCGTAGTTTCTGTATAAATATATATTCGTTTGACGAAATTTTACAATTATTTCCAACCCTATATATTTATATATATATATATATATATATCAGGAGGCAAAACGAATTCCACTTCGACCAGATAACTACCGAACGCAAAGTTCCTTGGAGCAATTCTTCTACAGCTCTGCAGTGGTGAAATCATTGGCGTTATGGGTATTGTTCTCAGCGTTCGAAATTGCAGTAATTTACGTCTTCGCCATGAAAATACTACGCCCAATACCAGCGCCTAGTGTGTAATAGGCAGCTGTGCGAGGCAGACGGCCACGGAGCCCCGACCATCAACCGGGCACCGTCTCGGGAGACATATATTATGAAAATCGTTATATGGATTGTTTGAAGCGAATGGCACAGGGTTACAGTTGTATGTGGTTACTTGTAGCGATTCGATTCTTATGCGCCATAGCACATGGGTCGTGGGGGTGGATCGTGAACGACGCGCCCTCTCGCGACCGGCTACCCTCGGGATGGGTTCATCAATTGTTATTTAATAACGGAAATATTACTGTTCGATTGCCCCGCGGGCGGTATTGTCACCAAAAATGTGTGAGTATTTGGACAAGACACGTAAGCGGGGTATTTCATTTATATATATATATATATAATATATATATATAGCGTCCCGAAGAAAGGCTGCTACCCGTGTTGAAATTGTCAAAGTCCTTCTTCTTAACAAAATTCTACTGTGAAAAAAGCAATTAAATGAAACGATTCATAAGACAAAATCTTTTGCACTATTTCGTGTATCGACATGACATCGGTCTTTTGCGCCTGCTCCTCAGCTAACAGTCGCTTTGGCTAACAATCGCAGCCAAAGCTAACAGTCGCTTACATGGCGATGACCCTGGAAGTATGTAACGAAACGCTAATTCGAGTCTCCGAACGTTGTATTGTGGCGAGCGCACGAGTCTGGCAGACGCCTCCTCCGTGTCCGCCTCGTCCGCCGATGCCACGCAATGCGATCGCAGGCCTTACCGAGTATGCCGTAGGCCTTACCCAGTATACCGTAGGCCTTACCGACCGGTATATTGCAGAGCGAGTTGGGTTGTAGCTATATTGAAAAGGCGGGGATGTAAGCCACGTGAAGCCACCCACATTTCTATTATATAACATATGTTGGCCAGCTCTTTGTTACCAAGCAAATAACGTGGAGACATTTACACGAAACTACCTTGAGTTACTATGAATGTGCTATCATCTGATACTTCCGATGTGGTGGCGCTCGTGGCGCGCCCTGATCCCGATCTCAGCCACATCATTTGAGGTTCTCGCTTCAACCGTCTTTCGCGTCCTCGTGCTAACCGAAGCCGGTTTCGGAGACGATGGTTCCCGCATATCGCCGACGTCCCCCGGAAGTGGGTTTCGCGGTTGCCCGCGTGAGGGAACTGAAGTGTGGTTGGAACTCAAGATGTGGTCCTGCATGCTATGCCTGGGGAAACCGCTCAGATATGGACAGTGGATCGCCGCGAAACTGCAATTGTGGGTAAATGTACATGTGTTAATGTACATTTGAAAGTGTAAAAGGAATACGCATTAGCTGGAGGAGGCAAGGAGCCTGTTATCGGTATATATGTGTGAGCTGATATATGGACGTGTTGTTGTACTATAGATACTTCGCATGGCAACAACCATCCATGGTTCTATGGAGCTGACATACTGCTAAGATACTACATATCATGCTGTAGGAATCAGCAGGGAACAAGTTGGTTAGTGGGATGGATGCATCCATATTTCGAGACCCTAACTTTTTGTACAGGCGTATCTACGCTGTTTTGTGAAACTGAAGGTGGAAACGCCCTCGTTTTCTCTCTCCACCTTCGACCTTCATGTATATATATAGATATATATGTATATCAACCCGTATGCACCCCTGCGGTCTGCACTAGAGCATGAACGAACTCAAATGCAGATAGTGTATCACCAGTTCGCACTGGAGTCAGTGAGGCCAATGATTCTCACCCACGCGTCCCTGACGTCTCCGAGAAGTGAGTAAATTGTCGGTGGTGGATTTTATGCGCGTAAACTTTTTCCGTCATGCTAAATTGCCTTAGACACCGTGTCGTTCGGAAACAGGCTCATGCGGAGCTTGATTGTTGAGTGAATCAATTGCCAGTTGTTGAGGGAATCTGAGTGGTTAGGTAAAAATGGGGCTCACGACTACGAACGCACACCGCACGCTGCCTCTCCTTCACATGGGCGATTTCCGATAGATCAGGCACCGAAAAATTTGCACCTTCTATCTGAGTACATATATCCACATGTGAACAGTGACATAAATGACATTGAACACCTTTTTACAGAACTGCCAGACAGAACGTTCACATTACGAACTCGAATATAGGAACTCCCCACGAAGTATGAACTAAACGCAGTAGCGATGTATCACAATATATTATATTATTATTATTTTATATAACAGAACAAGACCCCACGAATGGTCCATACACTTCAAGCTGTTTGACCGATTATAAGCAACGCGACCATGAAATTTCGCGTAACTTTAATCTGTTGTACGTTCAGGTCGCCAATTTGTCCACGTCGTGTGCTAAACATCTACGCCACGCCCTCCTACACTTTTTCCATTAGTCACTATTCAGCCTTTCACTTGCATTGCTAGACACAGAAATATGAATCTAAGGGATACGGCGGCCTGTAGCAGGATTTCCTCAAAACTACCTAAGCTCACCTTATTTTCTGCATAGACACATCAAGGCGTTGCGTGCTGCCGCTCGTTGTTCATCCTTTCCCAACTGAGGCTGCTGCGGCCACTGTGTGGCTAGTTGGCAATGAATAAACAGGGATAGACCCTAGAGTCGACGATTGCCCTGCGGCCTTTTTTTTTTGCTCCTGATTGCTCGTCGCCGCTGTTGTTGCTTGGTATTGGATCGGTGGCGGGTACGCCACCCTTGCGGTGCGCCATATAGGAGCAAGCGGGGATCGGCCCGCATCCGATAGTTATTGCATCTGCTTGCAAGCGCCGCGGCCGGGTCTGCGCCCGGCGACGGTAACTTACGCAAGAATAAGTCATCGGCTGGTTCTGGTCGGCTCCCTCCGACACGGCCACTATGGGCTGACGGGGGGTGGACGGGTGGACAACCAATGCTCAAGTTCTCGCTTCTCCAGCCGTAGAGTGGCTCTAGTTTTCTGAACTTGATGAAAGAGAGACGTATATATATATATATATATATATATATATATATATATATATATTCAACGCCGTGTGACGGCACGGCCACGCTGCGACGACAGCTGAGCCGGAGAATGTCGGGAGTCAGTACGTCTCAGCGCGTAAACCCGCGATTTCAGCACGCTTCGCTAGCCCTGTCAAATGTTGTCGCTGGTTTTTGCGTCAAGTCCGCGTAACAGACACTACAAAAACACGCTTAATACGGTCACTGTACAATGAATTAGAGTTCGGTCGATGAACCTCAATGTGAATGAATAAGGTATTACAAATGATTACGCCTCTAATAAGAATTGATATGTGATCAATAATCGGTATCGATTAAGTGTAAGAGCAAGTCAAACAGATTCGCTAGGTTGGTCAGCTTTTTTCGTTAAATACATAACGCCTGTGTTATTGCGGCCGATACGGCCAAAAACCGTGTGACGTGTATTGAGAAATTAGTAGTAACAGAAGTGGCGCTACTCTAGCGCCGCACATAATGCTCATTCGATAGAAACATCCCTCCATGGTTGAGGTTACAAAGATGCGTTTGCATGGTTACTTCCGGTTCGAGTCTATTATTCGCTCCTATATTTGAGTCGACCCATTAGTATGTTCACTAACTAGCACTGGGTTGTCTTTGTCAGTCGTGTGAGCTGAATAGGTCTTGAATCGCTGCGATGGGAATTCGGGGACTACGCAAATACAGAGGTACAGGGCACGGATTGGGTCGAGAAGCTTGTGCGAAAAAGCATCGCCTAAGCACGAAGCTTTATTAGACGTGACGTCTTTGAAGGACGATGTCATTTCTCCAACGCGAAAACGACTCCGAGCGGAAATAGCCCACGGTTCCTTATAATTATACTGACACAGTATATAATATATATATATATATATATATATATTAGGTCCCAATGACCAAAAATGAGACACATAACTTTCAATATCGGCTAAACTAAGTAAGTTAAAACAAAGATTTTTTACTATGAGTTAGAGGTATGCACCTCTTTTATTCATATACAGGTTCCAGAGTTCTGGCAGCCTTTTAACGGCTAGGCATGCACAATCTCTATTACCATTTATAATTTCGTTATTTAAGGCCTCTCGAAAATCGATGTTTGCATACCTTTTGCCACCTATAGCACCCTTTAATCGATGGAAGCAAGCCAGGACGTAATTTCATTGCTACGATGGGCCTTAGCATTGTCATCGAGCAGCCACACTCGGTGCTTCCTATAGCCATGGTAATTATTCATGAGTCCCTTCAAGAACTCGGGATATCGAGCCGAGCCCATTTTTTGGGGCCAAAATCTCCGCCAAAATCTCCCGCTCCCCTATAGAGGCTGACCCATATCTCGTCCACTGCAACGGTGTGCTCTAAGCGACTCTTGTGCTGCCAATATATCTTCAAATTGTCTCGCGGACACTCCTCAGGCATTTTCAGTTGGCCAGGACTGAGTTAATGAGGGACCCATTTTACACATTCTTTCTGCAACCTCAGATAATTTTTAATAATTCGACGACATGTCTCACGAGGCACGCCAAATTTAGCGGACAAAGACGTCAATGACCAAGCTCTAGTTTGCTCCAAAACTTTTTCGATTATCTCGATCCGTTCGTCGAACTGAAATTCGCGAAGGCATGGGCGCCCTCGATGTTTGTTAATGTCCCAACATATCTAGTGTAATAGCAATGTCATCATTATCTATTACAGCACCTATTCTATTTCATACTTACATCGAGTCAGTCAAGCGAAGAGTCCTCGAATATTTGCCGTGTGCCCACGAACATTGAGGAAATGTGGAGGTCGTCTTATCTTCGAGCTCGTACCCGCCAGGTAGATAAAGCAGAAGAGGTACCCCTCATCCAGAATGAATCCTTCAGCAACGTTACGTCGAGACGAAGCGCAGCCTCGGGAAAAATCGCGACTTACGTCTCGTACCTCGTTCTCATTCTGCAGGGTGGTCACTAGGCGCGCTCCGAAAGGAAACAGGTTGACAACGACAACGACCTTCACGGAATATCCCCTCAGACCTTGATGAACTACTACGAGACGACGACGACGCCGGCGGTGACGGGGTCAATGTCAATGCGTGGCACAGAGATGCATCCGAACGCCTGGTGCATATTATCATCATTATGCGACAATTCGAGCGTGTCTGCTACTTTGCTTCTGTACGTGCGATCGCTGAAATTCGACATTCGTGTTGTACAGCATGCATGCATATGTACGCATCGCGTGATGATATTCAGCAAGGTCTCTCATACATAATCCAGTGAGTGATTCGTTGCACAGATAGCAGCGCCGTGTTGATGTCAGCAGCGAATTGAGTGTCGTAGGATCTCTCGGAGGAACAGTCATAATGCTGGGAATCGTTTAACCCTTGAGGTGTGCCCTTCATATCTACGAGCGCCCGAAGCAGGGTCAAAGGATGTAAACATATTTAAGAGCCTCCCTGACAGGTCCTTCAAAATCAAATATGGAAAACAAAAACAACAATACAGGATCGTGTAAATCGTGAGTCCCTAAGCACTGTTAGATGATGCATCAACTAAGCAGGTTTATGAGTCAGGAACTCAGAGTTAAAACGAGATCTCAACACGGTAAACACGCATTGGAAAGGGCAAATGTGCTCGCACCCGAAAACGCGAACTATATACAAACTACAAAAGGGTTATTGGCAAGCCAGTGAATTAATGGACGCACGCAGGAACACTTGAGATCCCCCTTCCTCTCCTACACAGGTTAGGGTCCCGATATCACCGCTTTGACAGTGTTCTGAGCAAGATGCCCTTTCTATGGAGAGGAACTTCTCTTGGGTTGATAGAGCACGCACCGGTGGACGCAAGATAGAAGAAACGCCGCCAAACACAATAGTGTCGATTACTATTCAGGATCTGATTCGGATGTCGTCTGGTAGCATTATGTAGCACCGATTAGTAAGCGGCCAGTGTCAATGAAGGACATTTCGGAGTGAAACTCGCTCGTCTGAGTGCACAGGTCGCGATCAGAGGAGCAGAAAGCTTTGACTATGTATTTTGTATGGAAGTCAATGTATTGTGCCATGTATCATAGTTATGGAGGGCCGTACATCCTCTTCTTCCATCTTTCCGCATTTGTTTCGGATCATGCTAATCAACAGCTACATCTCTCAGTAGATAGTCAAGATATGCGTTGTTCACCTAATGTAACGGTTTATTTCTACTAAATCCGCCAACCATCGTCATCTCACGGTGCGTTCGAACTACAGTTGTATCGGTGTTCCTTGGTCTATTACTACTTTCACTGATCTGCCAACAGCTTCGTACAACGCAGCGGCATTTTGTGGCCAGTTCCACCCCTCCCTACATTGTGTTGTTTTCTCTCGTCTGTGGTTCTGGCTCCGTTCGATTGTGTCGAGAAACTTTTCCGTCAACTCTGTCTCTGTTAACATGATCGCCCAAGGCCACATTGGTCTTAGTCAGAGACCGCCTGTAGGAGCACCTGCCTGTACGGCAGGGGCACCTTCGCTGTCAGCGGGTTTTCCTTTAGCACCAGACAACTAGAAACGAAAAAGATAGCCTTAGATATAGACAGAGCAGGAGAGGTCAGCGGGGGAAAGCGTCCCCTCCCCGCGCTCCCCTTCTAAGAGCCTTACCGCGGCAGGCTGTGATTTCCTTTTAGGATAGGGACATCCTGGCCGTCCTGGCCGCCATTACCCCCTCGCCCCCCCACTACAAGGCATAATCCTCACCTCAGACGCAGACAAAAGAGACTACTGGAGACAGGCAGTCAGCAGGAAGCAAAGACCTAGGAAACGCAGAACACACATCTAATGCTTCAGTTGGGTCTGGCGGCCGATGACGGCCATAGACGACCTTCCGTCGTCCAGACCCCCTTGTCCTCTACGCATCCCTGTAAGCTGCTGGAGACACGCGACGGCAGCCCTGCCGTATGCGAATCAAGCAAGCTCACGTTGTCTTGAATAGGAGCGAGCTTCGAATTGTTCATCTCCCAGTGGGCGTTGAGTTCTCACGAAGGCAATAAGGCCGGTTCGGCTTCGCGAGGCAGTTCCGATTGAGAATTTCGCTGGTGGCGGAAACGGAGCCGTAACGCGGTGTCGAAGCGAGGCGAGCGCCGATCGTTTATGGTCGGCATATCCTAGTGTCTACAGCGTCAAGCCGGAACATCATAGTATCAGTTGACGCAGGCCAAGTTCGCTGAGCCCTAGGCGGTGTTACGTCGTTATAATCCGCATAGCCATCGGAGTTCTCACACTTCATTAGCAATAGAATAATATTAGCTTGGTCCGATAGAAAATATGGCTTGGTCGCATAGAAAGAGAAACACTTCGACGTGGGGTACGCCAACGCTTTATAGAGTCTGAGCATTGTATACATAGCTACATTCGAAGTGAGCGGCAGTATAGCACAGTTGGAGGTCGCTCCGATCTCGCTGAGCTATTATCGTTACAGTTGACTGAGCTACCAGGAGAAGCTTTAGATCAATTCTCGGTTGACACGACTCACTCGTTCGTCGGTTTCGCGCGGCTTGAAGTTAGTGTATGTTTCATAATTCCCAAGGCTGTGAAGGTCGGTGAACATGTACATTGCACATGGCGTAGCCAGCTAATTCGCTGAAGTACACCGCTACAGCTGCACTCTTGGGACGCATCGATGAAACCTACGCGGTTCATTGAATTGGGCTTTTTGTACTACCAACAGACAAATGAACAGATGATAACATATTTAGCCAAAAAAAAAATGGGCGACTCATGTAACGTCAAAGTTGTTCTTTAACCAATTGCGGCAATTGGTTAGCCTGGTGTGTGCGTGTATTAACACGTGTTTTTTTTTACGTCCAGCTTGATTCGATAGGATTGAAAAAGTACAGACCGTGCAGCTTCGAGCGACGGCAAACAGACTGCGGTCCCGTTCCATGTTTCACGGTTGGCCTGGTCCTAAGAGCGAGCGGATTCGTCATCAGGAACCCGTAGCAGTCTTCCTACCTGGCTCGAGGTGGTTAGTCATACAACGCTTGGCCATGTTCTAGTGTCATCGTCGTTGACTCGACCAAAATGGGCGTTGGCGCGTAGGAACTCGCGATCTCGACGACAAACTGAGATTATTAACTCACTAATTACTCACTTAATCGACGTGATCACGAGCTTTTCGAATCCTAATTACTGTCCTGTGTCCGTGGAAAACAGGACAGTAATTAGGATTCGAAAAAAAAGAGTTGGCTCTATCGCTATGTCGTCAACGAACAATATCTAGTCGAGGATTTGTGCACTCAACTTGCAAACGGACAACACGTTTTCCTTAAGGGCTCGAATGATTGATTCTACAACAGTAGTCGTCTCCTATTGAGTATCAGATTAAGTACGACTTCAGCACACAGGGTGGTCAAGAAGTCTCCGACTGAGGTGTTGTACCAGGATGTTCGTGAAGGTCATCGTTCCACAGGCCAATCTACGATGATAGAGAAATAAGGATGGTTCGGCTATACTAACTTAATACGTAGCTGGGCCGAACGATAGATTTGTTACCAGGGGGCTGGCACGCTAGCACGGCTGGTTTTTCTCCTATAAGCAAGAGTGCAAAAGTGCTCTTATAACAACTCGTTACGTTTGTAGTGATTATCACCTTTGCGGTGGTTAAATCTCTCTACACCAAGAGCCACGAGTTACTAAGCGGACGACAAAACACTAAGCTGAATATATTTAATTGCGGACTCGACGCGACCTAGCACCAACGAGAACGTGCAGTTGGTCTGCCAGCCCTTTCTCTACAGCTGACTGCCCTCTGTTCCTCAAACTTGCATTCACTTAACCTCATTATAAATTAAGGTTAACGTTGTGGTCTGGTTCCTTGGCAACGTAAGCGTACCGCGAAAAGGTAGGGCCGTTGCATGTTTATACGTTGAAGCAACCCTAAAGGCTTCCAGAAAAAGATACATATTTCATATATTATAAAAACATGATCACATGGCTAGCTCTCCCCAGCAGATCTCGGCCCGCCTTTAGCCGTGCAACAGCACAGGCATATGGTGCCCGACCCCTTTCTTCCCTGAAGTTTTCGGGCTGACCCCTCAGCCAGCCCCTTTTCCCCTGTCCTGTATTTACCGCCGGCCCCTTTTTCTCTGTCCTGTATTTACCGCCGGCCCCGCTCGTCGCCGCACCCTCTCTCTCGTGCCTCTCTCGACGCGATAGGACGCTATGCTAGGCTATGGACGTCTCCCGACGACGTAAATCCGCCTCTCGTGCACTGCTCACCCAGCTCATAAAACGATCGGACACGTTAACAAGCGCGACAAGCGGCGTCGTGAGTAGCTGGCGCCATCGTCGGCTGCAACCAGCGCATCAATCAGGCTACCAGCAAGACCAACCGACCAGCCAACGTATGGTACAAGGCCGAACAAGAGGAACGCGTGCCTTGGGGCGGGGGATGGGAGAAGAGTGTACGGAGGGATCGATGCAAGCGGCTGCTGCTGCTGATGCTGCCGTCTCCGCTTGCTCCTCGATCTGCAAGAATAGCTTTGGCCGGACTGTGTCGTAACTCTCGCAGCTTCGTGGTCGCGACGTGCCGATGTGCAGCACGCGCATCCATTGGCATGAACGGCGGACCAGAGGAGTGAAGGCCCGAAGGGGACACTGCCATCCGCAAAATGGAAAAACAGAAAAAACGACAATCGTGGGAAGGCCGACACGCTTCCCGGCCACCGAAGGAACAGAGTCCGAGCGGTACGTGCATGCGTGGCTGGCTGGCTCATGTTGTGGCTGTGCCTGTGATGTTCGTCGGGTACAACGATTATACTGAAAGGCCGTATAGCAGCATATAGTTGTGCAGATATAGGCATTTCGTGGGGAGAGGGCGGATTGTAGTTGGGTACCATATATTCTAGTTGGGGTCCAGAGTTGGCCAAACCCGCTATTAGGCAATAGCCATCTGTGGCCATTCGTGCCACAGGCATAACAGAGCCTGAGGCGGCGAAAAAGGATGGAGAGCTGCAAGACCCTCTGTACTGCAAAAGAAAAAACAGTGTGCGCGAGTGTGCCTGAGCGTTAAAACGAGTTCGAGAAAGGGGACGACGTCAATGTATATCGCGTTATCCTGCTGCGTGGACGACGTGAGCTCAATGGTGAAATTCACATATGCTAATCCACATTGTACTCGTTACCATTATATAAAAACGCCACGATTGGGCGCAGACAGGCGCACAGATGGAACACAAGACCCTTCGGGCTATACCATATAAGCCAACTGCATGACTTGATCTATCCTGTGAATTATACCTGCTGTTTATACCCACACGAAATATTATATTTAAAACATTATCATTCGTTTAGCTCTTGCCTAGGAGTGGTACCAAGTTGTCTAGGAGGGCGGGCCATTCTGGCCTGGTTCGGACCTGCCATCAATTTAATGGAACGTCCTATATAATATGTGCACCCATCCCACTCTGCTCGCTAATCGAATCAGTCAGTTGGTGTAATTGTGAACACCGTTTGCCGACCGCAGAGTTCGTAACGTAAAGCAATGAGCCATCCGGAAGAGAGGAACTGGCGGACTCCAGACAGATAGAGAGAGCGAGATGCACAATAAGTAAATTTGATTCTGGTGTTTCCGTCCCGAACTATCGTATACGTTTTACCATTGATATCATTGCGTCCGACGAATCATGAATGTGCCGCCCGGCGGCAGGGACCTCTCCGCTCGTTCCATCAGGCGTCATTAATCACCCGCTTTCAAGTTGGCTCGGGTTCATGTACCGCCACAACGGCGATATCGGCCAGTCTCGCTGGCCCTTCGAACGCAAACGCAATTTATCGATCCACTCATCGGGAGAGTTCTAAATACCGGAACACGAACGACGCTGATGAGACGGATGAATACCACAAAAGCGTCATGAGCCTATTAGGCGCTGTGCCGGTTACGACAGCCGGAACAGTGGTCGAGTGGTCAGCGAAAACCGACAACTCATTAATTTGTCGCGGAATAGTCTGCCTACCCGTTGAAGGCGGGTGGCTGCAAATGGTGGTCGCTACCTGTCGTTTGTTGATCATCGTCAGTCCAGCGCTCGTGCCTGGGGGGAAGGCAAGCCGGCCTCTATTGTCTTGTATACTTGGTCCGGGAATCCTTTGCATGCAGGACTTTACCAGGGGTTGCAAATGGGTTTACCAAGCGCCGCATGCACACACCGACCCGCGCTACAGTCGTCCGCATGCACAGGTAGGGAGACCTTCATTTCAGACCATATCGTGGTGTCTTGTTTCAAGCATTTAATTTATGAAGAGGTCTGGAGCCGCTAGCCATTCTACTCCGTACATCTTGAAATGTTCATCACCTAGAAGAATTTAATAACGAAAAGTGTGTGTGGCGTAGTGACAGTAGGTCCATTCGTTAGCTCTGCATGCGTTTCGACGCACGCTTGGCTGTTCGCCTGGCTGCGAAGGTGGTCTAACCCGAGGAGATGGCAGACCGAAGCGGCTTTTTCAAGGCCTGCTGTCTTCGGAAGAAGCTTCTCATATGACCGACTCCTCCCCCGCGCAAGGTGTAGGTATCGTGCTGGTAGGTATCAAATAAAGTGCTGGCGAAACGTTTATACAAAGAAAACCATCTATTAGCCAACTACACATTTTCAGCGAATCTTGCAATTTAAGATGTGTTATTCAAAAGGGTGATGTCGTCACAACGAACTGAAGCCATCGGTGTTCATTACAAACGAGGAAAATTTCCATTTGCTAATGAGGCGGTTTCCCTCACCCATCGACGATGTACAGCTGTTCTCTTGACAGTTCAAAATGACAACACTCTACAGACATAGATATGTATACCCCCTCACAAAAAAATATATATATGCAGATGCAAATTGAAACTATAACTAATCATTAACTAATCATATAACTATATATATATATATATATATATATATATAAAAGCTTTGCGCCCGACGTGTCTTGAATGGCCGACATCGTTTCGGACACACGAGACCGTATCGCTAAATACGGTCTCATAGACCGGACTGCAAAACATGTCCCCTCATTGTACGAACCCGATGAAGCAGCGTGAAACCTCAATCGGAAGTTGTTTACTTCGCGAAGTGAAAGACTCGACGACTCTGTTCCCAGTTGTAGTTTTCACTATCATATTGACATGTACATACACGATTATCCATCGACATGTACAAATTACGATTAAGAAATTGATGAACCTAGAAGCGTGGGGCGAGTCGGGACGGTCAGAAAATCGCCAGGGCGTACAATCTGTTAATGATACTTTGTACTTGATACTACTGTTGGCACATGTAAATCTATTCCGTTAAATCGAGAATAAATTGAGATACATGAGCGCTTTCTTTCTAGATGGATTCTACGGGTTCTCAACAAGCAGCGCTATAAATGCATTTGTGCGATTTGAATCAAATTCTTAGTAAGACTTTTTGCTGTCGAGCGTCGCAGCGTGGTGAGTTTCTGTGCGCCTTACGGTCGAGGGAGACGCACGCGGGCTCGATCCCCATTGTTGCGCATTTGCATTTAAAGTCCTTCTTAGGAAGCACTGCCGAAAACAGTATTGCGGTCGTTAAATTTAAAGTTTAGAAAACAGCCAACAACAAGTTTAGAACCCCACCACCAAGTCTACCGTCCTTTCGAACCGGAGTACATCATGGGAGACATTTCCCGGACAACTTCCAGAGCCTACACAGGCTGGCATTTTGTGTAGCAAGCAAACTTACCCCTCCATACATTATTCCCAGTGGACTGACCCCCTCCTCGGCGAGATACGTAGAGGGTCGTCCGTTGTTGGACTTTGAAAAATGACACTGCATACTACGATATCTACCCACTTTCGTTTATCACGGGCACTTTTCAACGCCCGCACGCGATGAGCACGGACAGCGTACGCACGTAAAGCACTTTCCCCCCCAGACGAAAAGTCCTGTGTTTGCAAAGTACGACCACGAAAATGTCTAGCGTCACAGGTTCTCCTTCATCAGCTCGGCCTTACTTTGCTTCATCGTCACCGGCAACGCCTAGTGAGGGCCTGCGTCGATCACTAGGCGATGGGAGGTGACCGAAACTCCTGTCGAGGTGGTGGGTAAAAACAGGTCGGCTAGCTTCATAGGTGCAGCTATTGTTTCTTGGGCCCAAGGACCCTCCGGCCAGTCCCGTGTGGTCGCCGCTCCCATTCTCCCGTGACCCGCCTCTCTGGGCACAACCTGTAAGCCGAATAGGCTTTCATGCGTTCCAACCACTGGTTGGCCCTCATGTGGGCGGTGGGACCCCGCGCCAGAACTCGGGTGTAATGTCCGATGCCCAACTCGGAAGGGGAACGTTGGTACGCCGAATCTGACTAAGGATAACTCTCACGCAGTCGATATGACTTGGGTTGCGGCGCAGCGTGTCCTTCAGGAGACAATCAATACTCTTGGAGCACAATGAGTTTCTTGACCATTCTTTGAGACTACCTCGATGATTACAATAACCGATAATTATCCCAATCAGCATAACAGATATAGGCGAATGCATTATTGTTGCATTTGGCTCAGCGGATAGAGGTATACGTTAGGCAATGTAAGAATAAATGCGTTAACTCATCTCCCTTATATGGGAAGCATATATAACGGGTTTATGTTCGATCTTCATTTACGCGGTATCGAACAGTCCGCTGACCAGATAATTAATAGCGAACTGATTACAATTCTTAATGAGCAATCATCATAAGAAAGCAAAAACGAACGGTCTCCCACAAAGCGCTTTCTAGGGTGATGATTTCTTGCTTTCCAGCTACGGCTATTCGCTAGAAGCAATAGGCAACGAGCGAGACCAGCCGACTCGTCTCTTGCATTACACCAAGAGAATGTAGTCCCGCAATAAAAGTCGAACGCACTCTATCAAAAGTGTGTGGGATGCATATTACAGGGCAGCCTCGGAATGACAACATGAACACAGCGGAGGCTGTGTCGGCACAGTTGAATCGGTTGAATGTTGTGCAGTGGATTTCGCGGGGTGTTTTTGTTACGAGGGCTTGCCCAGTGATAAAACAATATGGTTCGTTGCTACCCAATCTAGCCGGATCGAAGATCTGACAAACGTAGACCCCTTGGCAACGGTGGCCGCCGTTTGAATTTTCCCAGCATAGGGAAACATCCCTGGACACAATCAGGTGGATCTGCTGGGTGTCGCTTGAGTCCGAGTACTCAGCAGAGGGAGCTCTGCGTTCTGTATCGTTCAACGTCCTCCCATGCCACCATATCAACGCCAGCTGGCAGTATTTATCTCCAAGCGAGCGAGGATCCGCAACATCGTAATATACCGTGCTCCATATGTCAGCCATCATTAGTTGCTTGCTGCATATCATCCCGAACAAGGCGACCAGCCAATATGAGACACCTGCGCAAATCTCTATGACAGACAACCACGATGATACGACAAAGCGAAAACAGCCCTTAGGCTAGTCAAGATCCGCGTGTGTGTGTGTGTGTGTGCGTATGTACCTATATATTGATGGTATCGACCAGGCAGCATGAACGGATCGCAGCAATATCAATGTTGTGTCATGTCGCTACCGCAAGTTCGAGCGCGCTACACCGAGCAATCAGCCTTCAGCACACGTTCGTTGAGCGGGCTCTGCGGCCAGGCGAACGCAAGGAACAATGGCATAGCAACAAGCTCATCTTCTCGTTGGGAACACGCTAGAGGCGCACGTATCTGATATTGGAATGGACGTTTACCTGAATGGGTTACATGTGGAAGAAAAACAGCGGCCAACGTGAGAGGCGGTGTGCTTACAGAGCACCCCCTACCTAGCGAGCGTCGTGCGTTCCCTGGAAACGCCGGAGACGAAGAGGTGAGATTATAATAGATATGTGATGCAAAATACCGCTCACTCTCGTTTTGGTCTCCCTTAGAGAAAAGACATCTCGCCAAAAACAAGAACTCGAAGGAGGGAACAGGTTTATGGCGGTGGCGATGATTATGACCAGTATGGTCAGACCAGCGATAGCACGAGCGCCAAGGAGAGAGGTCGAGAATAGCAGCCATTGAAGGCGATGCCCGCGAGGGCTTCACACGAGCGGACGACGAACTGGCTGACTGAAGCTTAAGCAAGAGTGTCTGAGGTGGGCAGCTGACACAAAAACCCCGCGGCACAAGGGCCTACTTGTGCTATCGTCTGATGAGCACTGATAAGGGCGCGATGGAGGCCCATAAAGTGGCAGTTCGGCGTATGACGACGGAATTGCGCATCCCGCGTTACGCGACCCTCAGACCCACGGTCGGGGTGGACAGCGTGGCTGGGTTGAGAAAGGCGAACAGTGAGAATGATGTGGAATTTTCGTTGGAAAGCAGCGGAGACCCGTTGATCCGACGACGCGTGAGGCGCCGAATAAAGAAAAACGCGAAGATTAAAATCTTATCAGGAAGAAGGCGGGTGGACGGGGAAGCAATCATAGGAAAAAAACGGCCCAGAACGTTAGGCACGAAAGGCCGCTACGGAACTTGTACTTGTGTGGGTATATAACAGGTGCTTAAGGCTCTGCGGCTCCGAACAAAGCTAACTGGAGGGCCCATGCTATGTGGATGCAGCAGGTGATGCTCGATAAATGACTTGTTGTTCATGCAGTTTCTCGATCGTGTGGGAGCGCAGCACGAGAAACAGACTATCGTTTAGTTATACAATTATAGTATATTATACATTTGTAGTTCATCGAATGCTCAACTAAAATAGACAGCTATGACGAAACTGGTTTGAACCATCATGGTGTTATTTATCTTCGAACACAAGCGTTAGACAAGATGGGGGGGAGGGGGCTGGTTTCCTTAGACGAACAACACTCCCTTGCTGTTCGCGGCAATTACATACACATTTTCCTGAGCAGAGCGATTCACTTTGAAGTGATTGTAGATTGGCTTCGTCGCTCTGAGCTCTGACGCAGTCGGTCTCAATAGGCCGGCTGTCGTCATCGAACGGGCGCCGTACACAGATGACGTCGGTCACGAACGAAGTCAATTCTGTCTTTCATGGACAATATCACTAGTGGCAGCTGGCATACGCTAGACAGGTGGATCTACCGAAGTACTGACAGGTGATCAGCTACCCGCCATAGCCGACGCACTGTGCCGTAGAACGAGCCAGAGAAGCAAATGCACTCATGATTCTCAGGAGCAACAAGACAGCCACTTAACGGCAAACATTTCCCCGAAAAAATGACCTCGATAATAATACCCCGGCCTTGCTTCGTCCTGTGCTCGAAAATGCGCCGATCGCATGCGAAACTGCCATGGCGCTGAAAAGCTGTAACAGATAATTATCGATTTTCCGCTTGATTGATTAGAATCGCACAGCAGCACTTCGCCGGGCGGACGAACACTTCTGGTGAGTTGTTTATTGCCTCGGCGCGTTTCGAGGGGGAGGTCATATGGACGTTCCGAGATGGCACGCACGTAGGCCAACTCTTGAGGGGCGTATTTGAATTGTTATGTGGCCAGTGTGAAAAGTAGGCCAAGTGCCGTAGGGCGAACGACCCGGCTTTTCCATGCATGTATACATATGTATATATTCATACATATACACTATCAGCAGTGATGGACAGTCCGCTCCCCTTGCAGCCTATAGCCGAGCGGGTTCAGCCAGTAAATCCGTACCAGATTGTTACTGCCCTCCGCCAGGAACTGTCGCATACACCGCCTACTCAAAGCATGTTCACATGGTGAGCGAACCCCACTTGGAATTCATTGGTAAGGACGCTTAAATCATATTAATCCTAGTCATTACGAAATCTATACGTACGACATATCAGTGGATAATTTCCCGATACAAATCCACCGCAGCTGCGTACGTGATAGGTTGCAGTTGAAGTAGCCAACTGGTTCATAATAGACAGAAACGAGCTGGAGAGGAATAAGATACATCGCACATAATTAGGGCTGTACCGCATGCATATGATCGGCTCCTTATTACTAGCATTAATAAATAATGAGTATACGTGTTTAAAACAATTAAAGCATTTATTTTTCTAATCGATAGCAAGGGTTTTCGACATACTACTCTACATGTCACTTTAAAGTACCTATGGCTATTGCCTGCGTCCGCATACATTTAATTATATTTTCGTTATAATTAATACAACTATTATATGAACAAGAGACGAGCTTCGCTTTGACGGATTTTCTGATTACATATCTGCTTTCCTGAAATTAATTATAAACGGTGCAACAAGTTCGTTCGATGGTTGTTTGCCTCCGCATACTGTGGTAATGCAGCTAGCCAGGGATTTTGACGTGACTGCGCGTAGAGTACAAACCGTGCCTACTAGAAGCTAGATGTCCTTGTGGTTTCAACCAATTATTATTATTATTATTATTACTACAAAATTATATTGTGTCTTAAAGCAGCGCTGACAGCATCGCGAACTGTTGCCACTAAAACATGTATCTAGCATTAACCCACATTTCGCAAGAGGATCACTGCCCCTGGTTGAACATATAAGGGCACACGTCTAGATAAGTCCAAGAGCCACAGCTGACTACAAATTTCACCCTTATGTATGCACAGTGACAATAGTAACAATAATCATTATTAGTACTACAATTAGACCTGAATCTGCCGACGGGTTTCCTGTTTACGCCTAGCCTATCCGACCGTAAATCTCTATTGCGCTCATCTTCGTCGGCGATCTGCCTCATGCTAGACTGAACCCGCCGTTGGTTATATCTAAGTCGTGTTTGGCCTGCCGCCGTCATAACGAGAGACGAACTCGGACAGGAGAAGTTTCTCGAACCAATCGGAACGGTGATCGTTCGTTGTTCGATTGAACGACGACCCTGCGTTTTGTTACAGTCATCAGGATATTTATATACAAGCGAAAACGAAATGCCCCTTTCCTGCTTAATGGGACGTCGTAGTGATTACTATCAATATTAATGTGGCAGGGATTGCGGCCGAAGGGATGTAATGGCCGATCGTCAAAGAACGAGTGATAGATAAGGCCTGAACGAGGATACTTTGTACGGTGCTTGTCTCAAGTATGACCCATGTGGCGGATTGTAGTTAGGGATATACTAAAGAAGGACAAAAAACCGGTAGTAGACAAATTAATTAAATAATCGCAAGGACTTCAATAGGGTCAATGATTCAATTTTGTAATTTCAATGGGTCTCCTATGGGTAGGCAATGGAACGGTGTTCTCCTGCAGCCACCCATTGGCGTGCATAGCATAATATGTCCTATCCATAAACAAATTAGTTTCTACCGTTCTACAGGCAACAGTGCTAATAATAATAATAATAATAATAATAATAATAAACACGTTGCTTCGGTGCCGGCTATAAAAGTTGGTAGCCCAGAGCGAAGTGGCTAACACGGCTCAATCGAAAATAATCATTTCTCGCTAGTGTACACATACACACGTATATGCCTATACACATATCCGGTTGGGTATCTCACTTGACGATTTATACCATAACTCTAATCAGCGTCATATTAGGATTATGATCTACCTCGCCAAGTTAGATACGCAGTCAGTTATATATAGATATATATATATATATATATATATATATATATATATATACATGTATATATATGCCTCGTAAACCAGTCAGCATTTGGTGTGCATACTAACAACACAACAATTACAATCGAATTACTGTTAGGTAGAATACAAGCGCACAGCTCGCTGAAACACAGTATAGGCTTTGACAGCAAATAACTAAAATGTTTTTCAAATCACGACCTCAGTCTCTCGTCTCCTCTCAATTTGTCCCGGTTTACGGTTCGGGGCCAGCCTGAGACGTACTGTTGTTATGATTACAGTCGCCATCCGGAAAATATCGTTCCAATCGACATTTACCCAAGCGGATTTGAGGACAATGTTATATCACCGCGCGGGAGAGAGTATGAAGGCCACAGTCGATTAGGAAGAACTATTGACAGCTACCCAATGTCACTTGGGGGGTCTGCATTAAGAAAGGTAGCTGTGTATCATGCGATGCTTCAAACATCGATCGCCTATGACCGCTGTCGATCCGTATCATAATCGTTTTCGTCGTCTGAAGGCTAATTTTCCACCCACAACAAGAACACACGTGCATCTCCACTTGTGGCCTGATCCACGCCATGTCATGTGAGCAAGATTATTGTTGCGGCCAAATTAAACGGGGTTTGCAGGTTCGCCGATGTACTTGGCGAACTTACCGCGAAGAAGCCTAAGCAGAACAAGTTCTATATATATATATATATATATATATATATATATAATATTAACATAGTTAATAGAATCTCGAACAATACGAGGGGAGCCATATTGATATATTAATTAATATCTTAATATATTAATGAATATTACTGAATATATTGAATATAATGCCATGTTAATGAATATCTCAAGGGCAGCGTGGTCTCTCGCGGATTAGCGCACCAAATAATCTCTCGAAATGCATGCATAAGATGATGAACGAAACACTCATGAGCAGGTTGGATCATATTTAGTACACTCTACTTAAAACACTCTGATCTCTCTCTCTCTTTTACTCATCTATAACATGATATCATGTTAAATTGTCGAATGTGGAAGGACATTATATATGCATATATATTAATTATGTATCATCTACACATACAGACTGTATTATACATAGCGAAAATCTATGTGAACAACGTCTTCGTGTGGCGTGCCCTTCGTCTAACCCGCCACGCAAAAGCGTAGACACTCCTGCTTATTTAAGCCTTTGCTTATTTTGTCAGATAATCTGTGTTGTATTGTAGTGTACTACGCTACCGAAGCAAGCTAGCACTCGCGCGCCATTATGGTTAATCTACCGCGTTTGCGTATGCCTAGTGGTACACGAGACCCGCTCAAAGCCACAGTGGTCAATATGGTTTAACGTTCTCGATAACCTTTCTGCACTTGCAGGTGAGTTCTACTACGATTGAGCAGCGGACGAATCAGGTTGCGTGTTACGCCGTGGAGCTGCGACAGCATCGTCAACCAACCGTCTCGGGCCAATGACACGAGTCCTCCTCCGGTGTCAAGTCCCTTGAGTGGTAGCAGGGGTCAGCTCTCCCGTCAAAGTAAACGTTATCAGCGCTCCTGTTATCTCCTGTGGGGACGCTTCGATGGGATCGATGAGCTACACAGTGGGCAGTCACCAGTCCCTCACAATATGGAGGGGGTTCAAAGGAATCGTATAATATGAACGAATGTTTCAATGCTGGTGCTGACGAGCGAAACATTGACGAAGTTGGCGAAGACTCGTAGCGAGCTGATGGCATTACAGCGTTGTGCATAGCTTGTTGACAAGTCACAGGACAAAACAATGAGACTCCGCTATTAAGTGACGCGCCGCTCGTCGTTTTAATCGATCGATTTGATCGATTTAATAATATACGGCTAGACAGAGAGCCTGCTCATACATATATATATATATATATATATATATATATATACCCAGGCTCGCCTACGTGTCCACGGTCAATCTACCTCCTTAAGCAGTACAAGATCATCATCATCAGAAGGCCGAGTCTTTGAGCAGGTTCAGACCGCCAAGCCGCTTATATATAATACTTTCACGGATTGGGGATTTCATAGGCGATGGATCTTTCTCGAATTTCTGCGATCGGTCTTCGAGGGTCGTCTTATGTAGCATGGATTTCGAGAGCTCAACTATAGCTGAAACCAGGGAAACGCCTCTACGAGCAGTTGCATTATTCAAGGTTCTTGGGGATGGTCGTAGCTACATTGCAGAGTCACGTGTTACGTGGCACTAGAATGAATGCATATACAACGCGTATTCCATTCGCGAGGATCAAACATCTCGCGATATGGAGGCGAGACCGCAAATCCGATCAGTGGTGCTCGCTTTTGAAACGCTTAGCGGGGAAAGGCCGCCTGTTGCACTGAGTTTCTCAAAGGACAAGCCTCCTAATAGAAAAAAAGGGTGGGTTTGAGGTAGCCACAGGTATCATGTCTCATCCACTTGTATATATATATATATGGCTGCACATCCTCGTCTTCGCCTTGGTGGCCTGTTCCGCAGAGTAGTTGTTGCCCTCCCGTAGGCCGATTCGTTTGTGGGTCCCGCACACCATCTCTGGCCTGGGTCTGCTCATCCCTCCTCCTATCTTGGCTCGGACGACGCAATAGGTGTAGGCACTAGCGAGCAAGCCCCGAGTTGTTCATGGCCAACCGCGGACGTTTTAGACGCAAGGTCTCTGTGACGTCAGTCACGCCGCAGGTTTTCGCTACGCGTGTAATAACAGCTGTACGACATTGTGCCGCCGTAGGCCGCAGAAAGTACCGTCGCGTTGTGGTCTGCTCTTTTTCTCTTCTATGCAGAAGTCCCCTACGACTCGTCCAGCTATTAAGTCGTAGAAAAAACGCAACCCCCGCCCTCCGTGACAATGCATCTTCTCAAGCCATTTTCACTGTGCCGCCACACCATTACCCTTCTCCCGGTGAGTGTGGCGGCTTGGGGCCACCTGAGGCCGCGGCGAGTTTTGCAAGCTGCAAACGCGTGCTCGCCGTTGGCGCCTACATTGCACACTGGTGCCGCCAAAAACGTTATAATTACAATGTGGTCATTCGGGCGGTGCGATACCCATGCCGCGTTTCTGCCACGTCTCTACCCATCTCCGCCTCCCGTTTCCTCCGTCGAGTGCCGTAAACGGCAGTGGGCGCAGCCGGCCTCGATAGCCGCACGCGCTGGCGGAAGCACAGAAGAGCGCGCGGCCGGGGATATGGGCGAACCCGTATCGCTTGGGTTGCTTTTGCTGGTTTTCGCAATAGCTTTCTTCTTCAAGGGGAGTTCTGCCCCTCACGGGATGAGCCGAAATGGCGGACGAGGAAGTTACATCTACAGATCGCACCGTTGCCGCATCTTGCCATCACCCTGGTGTTTGCACCCCTTCGACCCGCCTCCTCCCACGACGCCTCGTGCCACGTTCGCTGATATCGGAGAAGTGGCCGTGCAGTTCTTGCTCGTGGGCGATGCTTATAGCTGTCGTATTCTCCCATGACGCGTAGCTCGCCCACCGGACCCTTTCGAGTGCAGAACCATATGGCCGAACCTAGCAGCTCAGAAACATTTTCCGCGGCTCGTGGCCCCACGTGCTGCCAGTCTCCACACTCTAGCGACGCGGCGCAGCATAGTGCATTGTACGGTGTCACCTTGTTTTTATATACATATATGTACATTGTAAACGAGTATAGTCGGTATACGTTGCGGGCAGGGGGAGAGAATCGTGACACTCGAGTGGATATCCCTGCGTGTACTGGGTGCAGTTTCGTAGCCTTCTTCCGCGCACGGTCTGACCATCCACCAGCCTTCGCGTTATGTTGCTCCCGCAGAGAAAGTTCTGGTCGAGCGAGGATCGCCAGAGGAGCCAGCCAGGACGCGAAGCAAACCCCCGGAGCGGGGGTGCTGGGGTGTAAGTCGAAAGCTCAGCCACCAAGAGAGAGAGAGAGAGAGAGAGAGAGGAACGCTCTGCCGTTGTGCGAGACGTGAACACAAGAGTGGGCGAGCAACGGTGAGGATGTGGACGAGGCCCTGTATACTTTTTTGTCCAATGAGATTGCTGCAAGCAAGGGTCAACAGTGAGTAGCGGGTAGTGATGGCAGTAGTGGATTAATAATGACCTGGCAGCTGAAGCGGGGGCCACCGGGTTCGCATTCGAACTTAGTGTTTTTCGTCAGTAGCTCAACTCTCATCTTCTTGGCAAGCGTAAATAATGATCAGGGGAAGGAGTAGGCATATATGTATACGATTGAGGAAAATGTAGGCGCATCTTTCAGCTCTGTTCCGGAAGAGGGGTGTACTGCGCCGGCTATGGTAAAACGATGGACTTTTATACACCCGTTGATCTTTTACGTCACCTTTTCATGGTTTCCAGTGGCGAGCCCCGATGTTTCAGATGAGTCTGGCTCGGTTGATCTAATTCCTTAGGTGACCCGGGTCGTTTACAGCAAAGCTTGGGCGCCCTACGCCATGGTGCTATGGTTGAACTATTTTACCGTCGAGTAGTCCAAAGTCTCGACCGGCTGCTTGTAGAGTCGGCAAATATCCCGAAATTTCTTCGATCTCCGGCCATTTAGAGCAGGTGTCGACCACGACCAAGCAGCTTTTGCCATTTGTTCGACCCGCGAAGGCCACATCGAGTCTTGTCCAGACGTTTACCGTCGTAGAGAGTATCCGAGTTCCGTTTTTCGAGTATTTTTCGCTGTCTCCACCCCCCCCCCACGCTCCCAACACAGCTTCGTATGATATCCTCAACGTTCTCGTTAAGTGTTTGCCGTTAGACGCATTTTTGGGCCAGCTGTTTCATACGCCCTCGGTGTCCGCGGGTGTCCGCAATGCAGCGTTTGTAGAACCTTCTGTCAAAGGTGTTCTGGGATTACTAATTCGCCCGCTGCTTAAAGTTGTTCAGTACTATAGTGACAAGAAATCCTTACAATTGTGCTGGCGGTAGAGAGGGCCGTTTCTCTCAACTTTTTCTTGCCGTCCCCGTTGAGTAGTAAGCACTTTTTGTAGATCGTTGGTCAACCTTTGTCAGTGTCTCTAAATTTCTTGTTGAGTCACAGGTCGTGCAGATGCTTACGTCAGTCACTGATCGTGCAGGTCTGTTTCTGTAGTTCCGGTATCTTCCTGCCCATTACTCTCGTTTGGTCTCGTCATCCTACAATACCCGATCACGAAGTTATCCTTAAGCAGGATCATGGCTCAGCGTTGTAAGCCGCTCGGGGTATACACTGTGGTGCCGGTTCGGGCTCCAGATATGGAAAGCGAGAGGGGGTCAGCACCGCTAAAATGTGACGACCGCGGACATGGCGAAAAAACTTTGATCGCGAAGACCAACCCTAAGGCATAGTTCTCTATCTGCGAATAGGTGTTTTTCTTTCGGCCGTGGTTAAGGTACACGATGTGTGGAAGACTGTTTTTCCATTCCATCACGCATGCAATGCGTAATTACAGCGTTCGCTCCACCTTCGCCTGTGTCCGCAACCACGATGATCGGTACAAGTGCCCTGTAGTTAATTAAGTCCTTACCCTCTCCAAGGTCCTCTCTGTTCGCCGACAACGATTGGCGGACACGCTGCGAGAGTAAACTAAGACGAACTTCGCACTGTTCGTTATTACTATTTTGCAACGTTTTTGTTTGCAGCAAACGAAACGACAGTTCACTTAGAACCGGCAATCGCTTCGCCATCTCATCATAATATGTAATATCCCCTAGTCGTACGCTCCGTAGTGCCACAAACTTACGAGCATACTATGTTTTGTTGGCAAGAAGCTACTATTACTACGACTACTTATAATACTACTCAGCATCAGTCGCCACTCCACGCCTAATGCACAACGTCTCACAGATACAATGCCTACAATCGAAGGCAAGGGACGTCTTCGGACCGTAGGACAATTACGATCAAGGACAACGCGACACGGCACTTGTTTGCCGCTGGTTTTCGCCGGGGCTGGCCACAGGATAGGCCAGGCCGACCACTTCGGCACTTGGTCGTCGCCAGCGAAAGCCTACTGGGGTCGATCGGAGAAGCGGGGGTCGCACGGTGTGTGGTCCACTCTTTTCTAGCACATCAGCATCCGACTCGTAGACGAGAGTTGTCGCGACGGCGGACAAACCAAGGAGGCAAATGAGCGTAACAGAGAGCACGAGAGATTAAAGGACAGAGCAACCTAGCCACGGACGAGTACTCTGCCTGACGTCATAAGGCGGCGTTAATTTGTGCCCGGCCACGTCGCCCTTCAGCCGCGATGAATCGAATCGTACTTGCTCTTTTCGTAGTAAATGGACCGCACGTCAAGGACGTAGTTAATTTGGCGGGGGCGGCGGGGGCGGCGGCAGCAGCGGTCGTGATTCCCGTCTACGCGAATGGCTCACGGTAGACAGAAATTACTCCAGCATGTTGTCCCAGAGGCAACAACAGCAGCGTCGTCATCCTCGTCTTCGTCATCTGGTGATTGACTGTCTTGTGTTAGAGCTGAACATGTGTCCTGGTGTGGTATGGCTTCTAGGGGCTTTGTGTCCCTCAGCGGGCCCAAGGCATCGTTGGACAAACGGGCACGCGCAACCCTTGTTGCATCGACGATGACATGAGACATGTCTGTCTCCACCCTCGGCTCGTGGTCTCCTATCCGAGATTACTGATCACAGAAGCAGCAGCTGCATAGTAACAAACAAAGATGCAAGCCCTTGGGCATCTCATCCACAGACATCGGGGGTCTGTCGGGAACTAATCAACAGCAAGCCTGACAGACGCTGGACGCTTGATTACTGCCAGTCATCATCTCGTACCTCTTCCCTACTCGATCGCTATGGCTAGCGCTCGCTAAGGAAAAATCAGAAGGACCAGAGATTGAAGAAACCTACGGCGGTCCCTGTTCGACTCATGCAATTAGTGGAATTGGGGCTCCAACACAACCCAAGCTGAGCCAAAGCAGGCAAGCGCGATACAGGCATCTGAATGAGAAACTAAATGACGGCGTCGCGAGCCAGCGAGTTTCTCACGAAAAGATTAATTGTGCCCAGGGTTGACATTGCTAAAATCCACGAGAGGCGAAGTTATAGCTCTTTGTCGGCACCCCCCTGCAAATGGTACGTGGTGCTATCAGCGATACAGCGCTTCTAACCCGTCGGCTGCAACGGAGAACAGTTGTATGAGGGCAAGGCGAACAGATACCACTAACGAGCTACGTAATCAAGATGTCAATAGCCTCACCGTCAGGTTATAGTTCGTCTGTGACTATTTCGTGGCTAGCTTTGGCTAGATTTGTTGCGAGGTATTCATTGCATAGTGCACTAGTGAGTACAACGCCACAGCATCGAACATTTGTCCATTGTGAATAGCACTGACAGTGCAGTCGAACATCTATTGTCCGGAATCGGTGCGGTAACAAACGAGATCCGGCATGCAACGGCGTATTGCATTCTGCACGTAACTCGATGCATAACTCGATGCATTCTGCACGTAACTCGATGCATGCTCTTTATCATATGCTACTTCTGTATAGTGCAGAAGATACACCAGGTCGTGTTACGAGTACAAGGTCCACCAGCAAGAGAATGACATGAATAAGAGCCTCGGCCTTGCGGAAAAGGGAGACAATGGCACTCTGCAATGATTGCGTCATTAGCTTAATTTCACTCCCGATCCGACGAACAGCTTCGTGATCGACGTCGAGACAGGCCTTCCGACGTCCGGATATGACAGGCGATCTGTGCCCCGCTGCTGGCACTGAGTTAGCACACGGGATGATCTGTCATTGTGACCCAATCGGATCGACCAGACTCTTCTTTTGCTTTTAGCTTCCCGCTCCGCCCGTCTACAGACTCCTCAGGAGGCTGGCCACCTCTGTCATCCTAAACTCAGCAGCAATATACACATATATATATATATATATATATGTATATATGTCGTTGACCGACCGTTAAATATCCAGAAATTTCCTTTTACATTCCAAAACGACAGCGATGGACCTTTTTGACCAGCGCTGACCATGTTTCTTTTTTAACCAGCGCTCACCATTCGCTATCTGTTCGCCCGCACCGTTCGAGTTGAATCGTTGCCAATCGGGTGTGCCAGTTACTCGAACCTGTCGCACAATCCCCTTCGTGAGCACGCATAGAGAGTTACACGCCATGCAAGGGGGCGGTTTTCGTCGTAGACGAATATTCGCGCGAATATTCAAATCGAATTTCTGCCCTACGGTCTGCGAACGACGGCCAACATCGAGTTATTATATATGTATGTGCGCAACCAGCCACGGTGGCAAGAGATCGTGTTCGGCAGTTACCGGCCTTCGTGAGGCATTGGTGCCGCGGAGGATTCGGTTATACTGCATGGACAGAGCTGATCCTGCCAGCGGTACGAGGGGCGGCCTTCAACTCGGCGGGCCCGAGCATCGTTGCTGCAAACATATCCCCCCAGACCCACGCAGAAGCAGCCGCGGCAGCAGCCGAGCTCTTGGTATTATCCACTGACGTGTGATATCTATATATAATTTACGCAATATGCAACGTAATATATTGTAGCCTACAGCTATTATGGAAGCCGAGAGGGGATACTCGATCGTCTATACGTAACGAGTGATTCATACATATGCTTTCCATCGAACTTAATGCCAATGGGCTGCCCCTATAGGACTGTGGTCGATCGTCGATCATCTTAGATTAGTACTCGGTTGATGCCGGCACAAGCCCTCTTCAGATGACAGCCGGACTGTCGCTTACGAAACGTTGTGTACTCGAGCTGTCCGTTGGGTCGAAGGGATCGAAGAGCTAATTAATTAAGTTCAGTTCGACAATAATCTAGTAGAGTCATAAGAGCCCCCTCGTGGGGGGAGGAAAAATAAACAAAATAGACGTACATGATCACAGAACGAAGGCGCAAATATTCGAAGACATAGAATGACCCAGACTGCATAAGCGAACACATTAGAACAAGCATCTGAACGCTCTCGAGGTTAGTTAAGCGCGCGATCTTAGAAATCATGTGACAACAAACTGTACAAACGCCCATAGTAAGGGGTGTTGAAGATATATTGAAAAAAACGAGAATGCATTTTTCGATGGAAGGCTGGCAAAGAATCTCGGAGTACACTGCGAGTAAGAGTCGAGGTTTGTAGGTTTAATGAATGCAAGTGCAGTTTTACAATGCTTAAGTTATCCGACTTCTTACAGCCAGAATTCAGCCATCCTAGCTACCGCGCCGACAAACAGGTCAGAAAACGAATCGAATTGCTTCAAGGGCAACAAAGCAATGTTGTAGGGCCAGATGCCTGTTGGGCCATCAGGTCTTAGTGATGACTTGGCTGTGGGCTGGACATATTGCATATGCTCGCATTTATCTGCCAAAAGCCAAAACTCTTATCTACATCTGATCTACATATCAATCGGCATTTAAGCCGTATTTAGCGCCAGATCCAATAATTACTATCTCCAATCAGTGTGTGCGCATAGTGGAGATACGAGATTATAACAACACATATAATTGAAGAATCAGTTCACAGCATGACTGACTCCACCCTCCAAACCCCTAAGATTAATGGTTGTTTTCCTCTGACGTGCCAAATGAACTAAACTCGCCACACATAGTAAACGAGTCTTCAGTGAAATCTTCTCTCGTTTCTATAACAGCTCAAACTCCGTCAAATTCGAAATGTTAGAAATTCGTCATCATCGTAGTTTTACCTAAAAGCACGCCTCCTATATCTCTTTGTTCCCTTGTCGACGATCAACTGTAAAAATGTCTAAACGCAGCCGACCGGCTGTATTCTCAACATAGCTATCTAGTCTAATACGTCAATACTATGGAGTTGCCCTCCCTCCGCCCATAAACATCGACTCATGTACTCGTCACGGCCCGTACACCCCGTCGATTCTGCGCAGTGTGCATCTATTTTGTTGACATATTCTATGCGAATCACCCTATACGAATATTTCCTATTCGGGCATTGTCTGTCAGCAGGCACATGCTCACGTGTCATATTATCACGATCATAGCGAACTCGCCGTACGTGTGGGCGAGAACTTTGCTTTCACATGTTGCAGTGAATACGGCCCAGTCAAGAGTGGAAAAGTTTTCGGCGGGTGGGCGTTGCTACACGGGATTACGCGACATTGTCACGCATGGCGTTTTCCGCCGTTACATCGACGGACCGCGTCTGCGTGACACGATCAGCTGTGTGTGAAACAGCCAATCTGCTGTCGGTACCAGCAGCAGCGTTCACCTGGCAGTCTTGCATTTGGTTTTGCGCAACCGCTGGCGAAATGAGTCACGGTGTTTTGGTGGTGATGTCGAAATTTTCAAGTTCTGAAGCCTTGTAACACCACGTGATACGAATGACGACAAATAGACCACCTTGATACAGCATGTACTAAGGTAAATCTCTCATGAACACTAAACGACGTAGTATCGGCGACGACAACGACTGCGTTTGTCGAGACGCTCCGAGATCAAACGCCCGCCGTTTATCAGCAAATCCCACGTGTCCTCACGCGTGACAGCGCCACCACTTCTCACTTCAATTTCCTCTCCGTCGATATCAACAGTCGGATCGTCATCGCCTGCGACACGTTTCGTCGTGAAATTCAAATACAAATCTGTGGAGTTCGAAAGTGTAAAAGCGATGAACAACTGGAGCTACCGCCCGTGCGCCGTTCTTCAACAGCACGGCAAGCTATCTCAATGAGGTAGTATATACATATTAGGCTGTGAATCGCCGGTATTCCTTTACAATACCTCCAAGGTGTGCGTAGGAGCAGGATCAGAATCTGCAGCTATGTTTCCGAAACTGTTCGCTCTAGCTCTGACTCGAGATTAGGTGACTGCTGCACGCGGCCCGTTCTCGTTTCAAACGAGATATCTCTGTATTGGTCGACAATTACGCGACGTTGTCCCTTCGCCACACTATGCGATAGTACACGAAGTGAAATAATTTAGTTATTATATTATATCCACGCATGTATAGGGGGCAAATACAATGACACGTTTCCTCTCTTCCTGTAGATACAGTAGAATAATACCTAGCTCAGAGCAAGAACACAACAACTACGAATATCACTGAAAGCAGTTTCCAGAGTCGGTCTGTCTATCTCTCTCTTTCTCTCAGCAACTAGTTGCCATCATAGCCACAAAAAATCAACGTTATCAGTAATTTTACATGTTAAACAAAGTCATCACTACCCATAACAAGTTTCTTAACTTTATGGACAAACTTCTTTGCTGAGATGAGGGATCGAATCTCACTCGGGAGGGAGCCCCATACATCTGGTAGGTGGTGAGCCTAAGCATGGCTCAGCAGTTTCTCACACCCGTTGTTTGGTAAATACCCTATATCATCATAGTATAGATGTATATCACTATGTCACAAGGTTAGCTTGAACAGTTCCCTGCACTAGTGTGAACATGCACGCATATATCATGCGTGTAGTATATACCACGTGTAGTATATACGTCTTGTGCAAACATCTTGTGTGAACCAGAGAGTGCAATCCAACCAAATCTCTTATCTCTCTAGTGGCGTATCTGACGCCCAACCATCCAAAACCTGCTTGTTATAATTACTTTGTGAAATTGCAGCTCCTTTAAAAAACCAATAAAGCACACCTTTACCTTACCTTACTTAAGAACCGTAGGAAGAAATAATAATTATATATATATATATATATATACAATCGACCTCACAGTTTTTCGAGCTGACCCTCAGCTATTCCCCTATATGACAGGCCTCAGCCCTTAACCCTCTCATCGAGCTCGGGGATGCTGTAGTGTATCAATACATGAAATTTTCATCGTTTTACTATATTTTGAAGAAACATTACTTTAGTGCTTTGTACAAAGGCTCATGCTGCTACTAATGACACTGTACAACAGATCTCACCCAGCCGGCGTCACGACTCTCCCTAAAAATAAGAATTACCAGAGTATGATAAGCGAGCTCAAATAAGTCGAACGCGTATCCCTCCCATAGCTTCCTATCAAGAAAAACGTCTTAAGCACTACGCTGTCCTGTGAGATCTTCGCTCCTGGTGGATTCAGTAGTTCTGGCCTGATGAAAGCCAACACCGGCGTCAGTGCTGCTTCGGATGCCTACAATGGACACCTTGGACCTGTTTTTCCTTCTCGTTTCTGTGACATATGTTGCTCTCTGGACTCTGTCACATATGTGCATCCACTCTGCATTTATATCTGGAAAATCGAACGATGATGATGTACACAATCCGCTATTCTGGGCGCGAGCACCCATTCGCTTCGAACAGACTGCCTACCCTTGTATTCACCACGACCGAAAGCTACTGGATTGGTAATGTGGAACATTTTCAACATTTCGCCAAACATCGCAGAGTGTACACACATATTGAAAACCATCAGGGACAGGATGCGTCCAACTTCGTTGCTTGCTCTTCTTCGCCGGCGCAAAAAAGTTGCAGTCTAAAAACGCCCTCCCCCTCCACACACACACACAGGCGAAGAGGAAGGGAACTATCGGAAACTAGGTAACCAGTGGTATTGTTGCTAACGAGGACACGAGAATTGCAGATAGCCAACATCGAACTGACAGGTGCTTACACCAATAAGATGGATTGAGCCCGTGGGCGACAAATGTTCGCGCCGGTTCGCCCGACGTTGTTGCCTCTCTCGGAGAATACAGTAATCCGCTAGCAACGTGCAGCGTTGCCTTTGCACCAATCTACAGAACGTGCTGGCGCACAACATGGGGCGTTATGGCGCCGGGACCAGGACGGAACAGGCAGTCGCCAGAGTAAGATCATCGCGTTCGATGTCGATACATCCGTTCGCAACGGTTGCATCCAGGTAGCGGGCATGAGGCGTTGCTAAAACCCGCCAATCCACTGTCACCCACTTTCCGAGCAGTGCCCTTGAAGTTTAGGAACATTTTAGCACAATGCACCCCACTCGGTGGCGCTTTTGTCCCGCGGACTTGCAGCTTTCGGGTGCAGTTGGCAAAACCATTGCCATAGTTGGATTGGTTGTCAAAAAACTCGCTGTTATCCGATTAGCTTGTCTGGCTGTTTTTCTGCAACATTCGCAATGTATCATCAGGAAAATTACAATCTTGCTAGCGCCTACGGTCAGTGAGTGCCCATCACTCATCGCTTACTGACATATGATGCTACATTGATGGTACCTGCCACCATCAATCGTAACCGTTGGACGGAGCTAGCGATAATTCGACCTTTGTCCTCCCTCTGGTGTCGCTGACTCTGAGGTGTATTGCTTCGCCGTCGTTGCCGGCGCGATTCATGATTGTCCCACCTTTACTGCGAGCATGCGGCAGGCTAGCACTCGAGCTCAATCAAACGAGCATCGAAGGCACTTGACTAAATTGCACGACAGTCGACACAAATCAGTATCTAAATTCCCTTATGCTCGTATGTGTGTGTTGCCATTGTTAGCATTCAACTTTCTCAATCGCCTGAAGTTTTCTCAAAAAATGTCGGTTAAGGGTAGACAATACTACTAATAGTTCTCTCTCTTTACAAGGAACCCAAACAATCCATAGGCATTCAATGAGCACACATCTCTGAAATCTCTGTCCGAGTCCGCACGCTCAGTAGAACAGGCGCGACTCTCTATAGCACCCACCTTGTCTCCATATATACAATACTGTATGAATGCTTTCCTTAGGTCGTTAGATGTTTACCTAGATGGGATATATCTTTGTCAAAGGACTCAGCTGTTCTATTCCTTGAGCTATGGTGATTTCGACGACGCCAACGGCATCAGTAATAGCACCACTGGCTATCTTACCATGCGAACAAGCACTGCAGCGAGACGGCGGCCGTTACACGTGATTACATCAGATTGCGACCCTGACTTGCCAGCAGCTCTTGACCAGGCTAAGCACATGAGGTGAGTTAGCCACTAATTGCGTTAAAGGTCATATAAACAAAAGGGCGTGTTGTCGATCGCCACGAGGAAAGAAGGGATTCATTTGGTCTGGCTCTATTCGCAGGCCCATGTACGGTCGTGGCGATGGCCTGGTCTGGCCTACCCTGTCCTGTTCTGTATTTTCCTTGTTCTGTTCCTATCTCACCGAATGCTTACACTCTTTTTCTTAGCGTGAACCTTGAACGCTCAGTATGACCCAATGGACGGGCCAGCACAAGCTTTTGTTCACCGGATCCGGTGACTGTTGAATCCGCACAGCCGCCTGATGGATCGGTCTTCTTTGGCCTCTCGTTTCGTCAGCATGTAAAAACAGCTTCTGAGACGGCCCTGCCCAAAGTCTCACCTTGATCGGCCCAGAACACAGTTACCGTCGTGCAACGTTAGTGTTACAAGCCCCACCTCTGATCCGTTCTTCAAAACTGCTTAGATGACAAAGCTGAGGCAAACTATTTCACTCCATGTCACCTGCTTCTATTGTTCGCGAGCAAGCTTTCATTGGTCTCTACCGTTGTCCCCGCTCAGTAATCAGTATACAGATTGTAACGCTATTTCTATGCGGGTCCTTAAGCTATACGTACACCTCTATACGTAGCCCATATTGCCAGCTCCTTCTCCAGTCAGCCATTGCTGTCGCTGGCAAACAATGTCATGCTGAGCTCCACTCGATAATGTGCCGTATTCTCCTCCAGTCAAAACAGCTATGAATCAGTACCTCATCGACGGTGAGTCCATTAAACGCGGTAGTTCCGTGCGTGATATCAGGGTTGTTCACTAGTGATTTATGCTTCGACATACACTTAACGGTCTTCAGCAAGGTAGACAAAATGCACTTCTATTAAATGACCCTGGCTGAAGTCGATAACTGAGAGCTTCAATTTGAATCTTTGAAGCAACGAACACGAAAATCAAATGTATTATCAACTGTGTAGTGTGATATTGTAGATATCCTATTAAACATATCCGGCATCTGATTAGCTCTAGAACATTCACAGCTTTTGAATACATTTTTAGAGTATTGCCGTTCCCATGGACTCTCCGTATTAAATGCGTCGATGCTATTAAATGGTCGCTATAGGGCTTAACACGCCTGTCATACGGATGACCGTCGAGTGATGCTCATACAAGGGTACATACTTTTCTAATTAATAATCGCTATTCATCGAAATTCTCATCTGTCACGCTAACAGAACTGTTGAACATCGTCAATAGTTTCAGAAAGGGGCCGATCACGGTGTGTGCGCGTGTCCGCATGGAAGGTGAAAGTCAGCTACCCAAGTCATGCCAGGTAAAAGTAAATTCTCCGGGCTTGCTGACGGCCACCATCTGACGTCCACGCTACTGCTTTTGGCATTGCTTCATAAGACGGACAACCCCTTAAAATGCAAATGTGCATCGGCGGGGATCGACTTGGGAAAGCGATGCTTGGATCAGCTCGGCATTATCGCCTTTGTCACGCAGGTACTATCGTATCAACACCGAACCTGTTGAGTAACCCGAGAAAGCCTATATCCGCAATTGTGACGAATGCCAGCCAAGATACCATTTCTTCCTGTCGTGAGAAAAGACCCATTCCCCTATCCATAACTAGAGGTCGCTATTACCGACGGAACAGATCCGATATATCGTATCCGAAGTCCGCTGATCGTTCATCAGATAGCCAGCCGGCTGCAGGGACGATTAAAGGGGCACGAAATTGCCCCATACGAACGTCCCGTGGCGAGTGGGAGCGATGCAACAGTCGCAGACAGAGTCATCTCTCCCATCTGGCGCTCACGACCTCTCTCTCTCTCTCTATCGTCGCTATGATGTAAGATGGAGTGGGTAGACTGGGTCCGGGGAGATAGTCTGTAGGTGAAGGCTGAAGGGAGGTTGGCCTTTATCGTGCGAAACAGGCATACCTGCAGGTTAGGTAAGGACGGACGAGTAATCTACGCGGTTTCTCCTATGTAGCTACTGTAATAGAATACATTAAGCCACTCGAGTTATTGTAGTACTCGAGCTAATCTAGTTACCGTAATCATAGAGCTAACCTGGTAACCGTAATGATACACCTAACCTCGTTACACTGTAGTACTATAGCTCGAAATTTATCCTGAACCAAGCTGGTCTTTAGTTCACGCGACGGATGAGGTTGCACAGGCTATCTAATGCTGCAGTTCTCGCCTTGGAATGATTTATGATTCATGGTGACCTCCGGACGAATCAGTGCACTGTAATTTGTGGTCGTTGTTCCTCGTGAGACTCACCGATTTCCCATTTCACAGCGGCGGCTGCCTAACGCAAAAGTAGACCGAAAAATACTCATGGCGCTCGGTGCAAGAAAACATCTCCGATCTGGACGACGGCGTGTCACATCTCGTCATGACCCGTATATTTCAACGGGGAGATGGACTCGGGAAGAAATCATGATGAATCTTCGCCACCGCAAATTGGCCATTATTGCACAGTCCCGGCCAATTGCGTCGCTGCGGACTCCAGTAGCGATCGATGGCTATCCCTTCGCTAATCACTCGAGGAGCGTTCCATTCGAAACGAATCCGTCATTATAATTTGGATAGGCTCGATAATAACGACAACTCCATAACGTCAAACTATATGTATGTATATATATATATATATATATATATATACAGGAAAGGATCTTTACCACCGAACGACCTTTTACATCTCTCGAGCAATCGAGAGAATAGATTCAAGAAACGTAATGGCCTTCAAAGGTCGTTCGTTTATGCGAGCAGACTAGCACATGTGGCCAATTACGAAAGTTAAGGTCCGCTAATACTCTAATCGACTAGTGAACAAGACCCGTTCACAGGTACTTGATAGGCTTGCCTTAGGCAGCGTTAGGTAGCCATTACGATGAGTTGAAACGCGGACGTTCGGTCGCTCTCCGGTGTTCACCATTCCGCACGACGGCCTCGTATATCTTCGACGTCGCCGGTGAGTCCGTCTCTGATACGGCAGACTCCTGCTGTTAGATAACAGCTGAAGTAAATGGCCAGACATTGTTAGGCTGAGATGAGCGCAGGCAGATTAGATATTGACTATAATTCTAGCTGGCACGATGTAGCTGTCTCTGTACATAAGTACAGAACTAAGCATGAAAGGCACATGTCCGGTGAATGTAGTTTAGCTTCGAATTGGCGCTCTGTATGCGAATGACCACCGGCTCTGCCTCTTGAAAACGGCCTGTGCGGAGGCTGATCATGCATTGACCTTCTAATAAAGAAATATAGAATGAATAATAGGTTATATCCATGCACCCATATATATATATATACCCCGTTTATTGGGATGACCGATAAGTGAAGAGTATTTTTCCACTCACTTTGAATTATTGTAGCTTTTGAAAGAATGGACAGATCCTCACCAATGTAGTGTTCCTCGTCTTCTGGGAGTTCCGCCCATCTATTGGGTAACATGGGAAAAATACACCCACGGTGGAAAAATACATTTCGTCATGGGAGTCGATTGACCCATTCAGCTGTTTGGGGACCTCTGCTTCCACCTCAAGACGCTTCCCCTGTAGGCCGTTCTCCATGGACTTGAATAGGCGGTGAACTGATAAAAGATCCATATTCCGAATGAGGTGAAATCGTCCCGCCAAGGTCGGTGACAGTACAGCGGGTTACCAAAAAGCAACAGCGGCATTGTTCCAATATGACCTTCCGCCGTCCTCCTCGGCCGTTTCTTGTCAATGTCTCGGCTCAGTGTACTGAACTGTCTTGTGTTGCGGTCTGCATTGACTATTTCGCCAGGTTTACGAAGTTCGTGATAGAGCACCTTACTCTGGCAAGATCCAACGAATAGCAATACCTTGTGGCTGTTACTTCTCGACCTGTTACATCACTCCTTTTTGCGTAGGGGATTATCTGCGAATCTCAATTTCTCAATTCCCGTAACAAGTTTGCACAGAAAGCTTATCATCGTTGCCTGCTAAGCGAGCAAATGGTGACACGGTTGCCAACAGGCATCTTCATCGAGTTCACCTGGCACCCATTTTCCTTCTTCTAGCACCTTTCTCAGTGCGTGCGCTCGACCCGCTATAGTTGAACTGACTACTCCCAGATGGTCAGCAAACTCTCGAGTTGAGAAATTCGTCATCGTCACTCTCTCGTGGTCATTGACACCATTTTCGACAGACTCTGTCTGACGGTGCAGATTACCACGATCCGCTTCACACACGATCGTTGTGGTGTCCGCTGAATTTTTTCCGGGCGAGAAAATAGTGAAGAAAAATAAGACAATGTCGGATGCGCACGCTTTTCCTGTCTATACGCAGCTCAATATAGCAGTTAATTGAAAAGATGCTATATATAGCACTAACTATACTAATACCTTGTTTAAAATGCCACCTCAATCACCTGCTTAAGTGTACTTTGAAAATCGAGGAGACCCCGTTGTAGATTAGTAGTATACATATTATATTTATACATTGTATGCGTAATACCAAGCATGGAATTATGCCAATGTATTCTCAATGCAGTCGACGATCCAGTTTCGTCCAGCTGAACCCAATTGTTTGTTGTGAAACCAACCGACAACAAACATTCATCCATTGTAGTGAGAAGTCATCCATTGTAGTCAGAAGTAGCCGTGCTTTCGTTAACAACACTGCCAAGTGCGTGCTTTTACAGTCTTGTCCTATTATTGGGCGGCGCGTCAAAGAGTGGTGTGGCTGGTTGGTCAAGTCTACCTTGACGAATTGGAGAAGCCTTACAAATTCAGAAATGCTAATTATCCCGCTGAAAGTGAGTTATTTGCCCCGGCAACTTCCGACGTAATATATACTATTGATCCCTCATTGATTCATAGACAATCATCTCAGAGCATCCTCGGCGTTTTTGCTACAAATAGCAATTTTGGTTTCTAGTAAATTAGCGTCAACGATTACTGAGCCCAACAATAACTCAATAACCCGTCTCACCCATGCAGGATGCAGCCGCTAACCGTAGGCTGACCATTAGGAATGGCAACGTTTGGGCCACTACTCGCCATCGAGGGCGAAGCGTTTGCAAGCGTCTTCCAATTGAGCGTGGCCTCTGAATTGGTGGAAGTCGTCAGCCGACCCGGATCTCTAGGGAGAGCTGACTCACGTGCTTTTGGAAGAGCGACTTCATTGGGCTTTAGAGTGGCGTCCGCTATTGTTCCTGAGTGTGGAGTGTACAGAACAGCTTGGGAAGTGTAGCTGAGCTTTTCCAACTTTCGTCGAGACGCAGGACGGCGGCGCAAGCCTGTCGATCGAAATGGCGAAATCAGGCCAGTGTCCTGGTCGCGTTGTTTGTCTTGCGTACATACCGTCCTCCGCAAAAAGGGACGTAAACCCTGCTGCACAGTCAGCCACGTGGAAATCACACTGTGCTCGGCAGAGCGCAAACGCATGACGCATTCACTAGCCGCTCATTCACTAGATACATTCAATGACTCCTCCAGTGCCACAACAGCTATTTCAACCACAACTACTCTCGTTATTTATTTTAATAGGGAGCCGTTTTCGTTCATGCGTTTTGCAGAATATCAAAAGGAATTTAAATTGGCAACTTAAGCTCCATTTACATAGTGTTTACGGTGCCGTGGTTCGCGTGGCGTTCAGACATCCAGCAGTCGAACTTAATATTCGCTTCGAAATCTGAACACGTTTGGTAATGATGAATCAAGCGGACACTGTGTCACTAATGTGGCACAGTGGCATCCTCGGTAACGATCTCGCGCAGAAATATGACTTCTGTCTGTGCCGACAACAGTGGTGACACACATATGATCATGTGTGTACTAATCTTATTTTCAATACGTTCATGTGGAGCTCATCTTCCTTCCCTTCTTTCTTGAGGACTTTCGGGGTCCTAACACATCCAGCCTGTTCAAGGCAGTGGTCTGGCTAACACCTAGCTGTACGGAGAGCTGCTATTGCGAGGTTACTCCGCCGGATATACACGCAATAGGCTTAGCAGTATGTCGTCATGTCCCCCTTGTATCCCTCCGTAGTAGCGTACTTCGTGATTAAAGTCGAAATCTCTAGCTTGAAAACGCTGTAACCAGTTACCACATAAACGATCGTAAACTCTGCACTTACCCCCTATTTCATACACAGTGGGCTGTCAGCAGTTTTGAAAAGTAAATAAATGTACATCCAATCGCCGTGGTCTCAGCTTCACTGCCCCCCCCCCGCTGCTCAGATAACCACAATAGTGAGACAGACAATGTCAGATAAGAAGTATTTCAACGCGTCTTCGTTCAAGCTAATCGTACAGAGGAGACAGTCTGCAGTCGTAAAAGTTGCCAAGCTTACTTTCTTTCCAATCTAATGTCTACCTTCTGTGCTCACACGAAGCCGGCTCTTGCTGTGCTACTCAACGCCCGGAAAAGGATCGCCGGCTCACTTGAAAGAACCATAATCGAGAATAAAGTATAGCTTGTCTGACTCATCCGTTTCCGTCAGGAACATCTATGGCAGAGGGAACAATGCTGTTTGGCACGGGTTTCCTCTGGGTCGCCCGCCGCGACTGTTTCGAGGATCGATTGGTTCGAGTTCGCTTCGCGCTAGTTCGCACGGCTTGCATTGGTTTCCCTCCAATGACAGTGACGATTCAACTTTGTCGAGAGCCGAACTTGCTCGACGTTGAGAATGATTATGAATGTCTACCAGCCGGTAGACATTGGGATAGATGTGAAGCGAGCATCGGGTGAAACACTTGAGGAAATAATATGCGCACGTCGGTAATAAACGCTCGGAATACGCTGACTTTATTTAGGAGGCACGGGAACGAGGGTGCGTTGAAGGTGTAAATACATGTACGTCAACAATTACAGAAACATGTTAATATTATCTTCGCAGTGCATTTAAGAACCACTTAAGCCCTGGCAAGAAAAAACAACATTGATCCATCTCAAGCTGCTGGTGAGCCGAGTGATGGGCACCTCTAAATTCAACCTGGGAAATTTTCCGGGTGGAGTCACAGCCAGCATTTAAGGTACCGCACTCGGCATTGCTTCATAAGCTGGAATTCAATCTCAGAATACGGACTATCGGATAAAATCAGCAATTCTGTCGAAATTTGGCGAGCCCAGCTGATAGTCCACGAAAGCAAGCGATTACGGTCAATTCTTACCTCACGAGTCAGCCACTGTCATCGATCTCATCGTTAGCGTAAACCAATCATTTGGATGTACTCGGTTCACGACGAAGACCACGAAGTGTCTGTACAGCACGTATGATACTGCCGCAATTGTGGAGAAGTTTTCTCAGAGGATTTAGTCAACTGCGGGATGGGGGCAGGCGGCCGCATAGAACAGGATATTTTGTCGGCACCGTTGACCTTCGTAACTTCGTGTTGTTTGCGCGGCTGTGATCCATCGTCCGTGTACACGTGTGATCGTCCCTGCTAGCTTTCTATAAGGGTCGCTCGGGTCTGGGGAAATATAGCGAACATCTGCTTGCCTCCCCGGACGCTGTTCGCTGATGTTCGATTTCGCCGCGTCGCAAACATTGTCACATGTTGGGCTCAAGCCACTCATCTTTGTTAGCCGTCGTTCTGATTTCTGCTCCGTGGCGATAGTATAATATTTCTACACGAATGTGGATGGTATTGTATCTCCACAATGTTTGTCAGACTAGAGCCGACCCAGTTCGCGGCTCAGACCAGAGGTTCAGGTGACCAGTTTGCCATGATTTTCAACGTCGATTTCGTGAGATCTAGCCAAGCGCCAGACGACACCCGCCTCCTTCCCGTTCGTTAGCTGCAACAGCGATATATTATTTATTCATCGTATTTGCTTTGCGGCAGGCTCCGCAAGCTCAGGTTTTGCATATTGCACCCTCGTGCGTATATTTAAAGCGACCCAAACGTTGTGCATCGTGCTGACCCAGCATTTTATTCTTTATTATCATTTATATTTATTATATTTAATATCATATGGTATAATATTACCAAGCGTATTTCACTCTCTTTGTGTCGCTATGATCCATTGTCATCACCTATGAATAATTGGCTTGTCCAGACCGTGCCGCCCCCCGTCAGCGTTCTGGCTTGCTGAGAAAACACTAGAAAACACACACATATGTAGACAAGCATGACGAGCTGTTCGGAGGATGCATCCAGATCTGGGTGCTCCGACTAAGGTCATAGAATGCTGCGCTGTATAGTACTATCAAATTGGCAAAGGAGTGGAGTGCCTTTGCAACCTTGACATCTGTCTCATTATGTGCGTCCTGCTCTGCGGGATCATCTGTTGTACTAATACCCGTCATTATTCCCGTTACGTAAATGGTCGGGCAGTTCCTTATGGGAACTGGCGCCGACTGTATCATGTGCTTTGAATAAACATGCTGGTGCAGATGAACGTGTAGACTCTTGTAGGAGACACGGCTGTGGGGGTGCTGCATGCTGATACGGTCTGCTCTGCTCGACGGGCCCGAGGTCGCTCGCTGCCATACGGGAATTGAGGGCAAGGCCGCCTGGCCGCAACCGCGTGTTGCCGTGATGGTGGCGTTGAAGCAAGCAATCATCGTGGGTTGGTTGTCTACCGTAAACATTTTAAGGCAGATCTTTCTCTCACCGTGGACCGGCCGCGTCCCGTAGATGGTCCAGTGGTGAGCGTCTCGGATTCATAGACCGAATGACTTGGGTTAAAATCCTGCCAGACGTTTTGGATGATCTTTGGATCAACTTATTATTGTATCCGCGGATTCTTGTCAGGTATGACACGGTTGAAAAGTGAAAAAGGTGGACACGGCAGTCCTCGCAGTGATGCCTAAAGGTTCGGAGTCGAGACCTGTCATATATATATATATAGGGGAACAGCTGAGAATCGGCTCGAAGGGTGCTTTAGTGGGTCGGCTGTAACGGCCGAAGCGAGGTATCGCGTCATGCAAACGATATGCTTCGATGTCTCTGTTGAGGCCATTTCATTTGAAACAACGACGCAGGTATCCCGTTCGAAGGACGGTCAAGGACACCCGTAGGTTTCAACCTGCCGGCTTCTGTCAGCCTGGGAATAGCAGATCAGGTTGTTGTTGTTGCAAGGTGCAGGTCAACATCCCCTTACGGCCTTACCAGGGGAGAATAGGTCTCGGTCCAGCAAAACTATTTCCAGATGGCGCACATCAGGCGCAACAAGAAGCATCGATTTCGGCAAAAGCGCTGTCGATGGTAACAACAGTGGACGACCCAGCAGGGAACTATTCCCGCAGTTTACACTCGCTAGTAAACGCGGCAATATAAAACACCTAGATACCAAAGAGTGTCTCTACGATAAAGGGTCCCTCCGTTGATATTAATTACCGTTAACAAAACGACAAGTTCTGTACAGGTAATTCAACAGAAGGCTAAATCTATTTAGCTTAATATATCTCGCAATACCAGGATTTGTGGCGAGTAGTCCCACGGATGTGTTATGAGCTACGTTATCAATTTTTGCTTGAATCGTCAGAACTTATTAGCAAGGCAGGACTGTGGAGTTGCGTCGTTACGAAGTCCTCAGGTGAGATTGTATCCGGCCGGGTCTTTGAGTGAATCTGCTCAAGTAAAATCTAGATCATTAAAGTCTCTCTTTTACCGAACGGGCAGGGCTTCTAAACGACATGACGAACTCTGTAGTGCACGCTGGGAACAACCAGGACCGCCTCGTTAAATCGAAGCCCCGTTTCGCAACGGCTTTAAATGAGAGTTAGTCAAACCACCTATTATTTGGCCAGCTTACGACTCCAGCTTACATGCGCAGACCGCTTGTGACCTGACCACTAGGAGATGATGATGATGATGATGGTGTCAATTAGATGTCAATTCCGACGTATCTAAAGCCAAGTAGCCGTTCGCTACAGCCTCCGAAGATCTGAAGTTTGTGGCAACAGCACACAACGAATACTGCAGTTCGGCTTCGAGCCTCAAACTAATTAAGCCCTTGCGACGCTTGCATTGGCTATGTTGGCTGTATCCGGGATCTTATCGACCATGATAGTGGGGCTTCAGATCTCAATTAACAAATTTTCACCAGATGATTGGGTGGCTTTCTCGTTGTGGACGAATCTCGTGGGCAGCTAGCACATTGGGTCATCGTCAGCTGCAGCAAATTCTCAGCTGAGATGCGTTCGCCTCTGATACGTTTGCATTCCCACCAGTAGGGAGACGCCTGCCGGCTCAAGCGAAATTGCGACACTCACGATGCACTCACGCGGAGATCTCGTGTCGTCAGATCTGTATCGATAACGGAAAATAAATGGTAGTTACGAAAACTTGTAGCCATGATACATGGTAAACAAGTTACAATAAAGGATGTCTGAAGAGGCTAAGCACATTGTCACTAAGCGCCTATCTTTAGGATGTCCCAACAACAATGTGCGGCCACTTACCATTATGGCGACGAAGCGTGTTTGAAGGGGCGTAAATACCGATAATGAACTTAACAAAACAGGACAACTCGTCAAGGTGAGGTGCCCTTGAGTATCCACGTTATAAAATTACTTGACATCCGCTGCACGACAGATGTTAAGCGAAATTTCCCTCTCTCCTATAAGCCAAGTTGCGAATATTTACCTTACCAGCTTCGAGGGAAAAACCAGCATCCCGTGGGATACAATGACGATTTGCAGGGATCACGCGTATGATACGAGTAATGGCGGGGACGGCCGAAGCACCACTCTAACGTTCGCATGGTGCTTGTCGTAAACGCGCCTCTCTAGGGGAAGGGCGCCGTCTATAATGGATCCTCGGTACACGTCGGTGGTGAGAGAGTTTAAAGCGCTGCCAGGCCCTTGCTCATTGCAAACACTGCGAGCTCAATGGGGATTTCGCCTTGCGCCAGTAAGAAGCACGAAATCTTATGTACGTTCATAAGTGCAGCAATCCACTCATTCGTGTTCAATGTCATGGTAATATATGCATACGGATGTGTTTGTACAGGTGATCGGGAGTTCTAGCGAATGCTCGAGTCACATCGCGTTGTACTTACGAGGCGTCTTTTACGATTGTCGAAAGAGAAAATTACCCTTGTGTCGCCGTATCTACACACACACACACACAGATACACATACGCACACTCACGAAAACGGAGCTTACAGTTGTCCGACATCAATGACCATTTCCCTGTGCGATGATTATATGTACCACAGGCTTAATAACGTTCGCATCTTCTCCACACCACTGATATACCACCGGCGACCGTGATTCGTGACTGTGATGACGATAACGACGGTTCACTCCGTGCCAATGTGCTCGGTTGGTGACGTTCATCCATAGCAACATCAGGGAGGGACACTGAAACGAAACAATGCCTCAGATCCGCTTCTCGCGGATTGATTATTGCATCTCTCTCTATTTTTGCTGTGTCGTCCTCTCTCTCTCTGCCTCCTCTCTCTTGTATATGTACATATAAATATATATATATATTTCTTGCTGCCCTGATCCTTCCGAGCGCAGATGAGAGTGTTACTCAAGCGTTCGTCTGCCGGCACAGACGAGGCAACGCTCCCAATTTGCCCCCCTACCCCGCTCCCCTCCCTACTACAACCTGACAACCCGCTTGTCTTCGAGTCGCTGCGCACGTTATGTGACTGACTGCTGTACTCGTCTGCCCATGAACGCCTGGCGACACGGACTCAGCCACGGCAACGTACGGCAGCATTCGCTAGAGAGATGGTCGGGTTCCGCCTACCTGTCTGCCTATCAGCGGCATGACAGACCCCGATAACAGATTCCGATAACAGGGACCCGCAGGTAGGCGGGTAATCCGGCTTTGGCATAGGATCCTGCTCCGGTTCGTTTTCGCCGCCGCCGCCGCCCACAAATCGGTAAAGAACACTGGCCAGTTCTAACCATCTTTCGTCGCGGCCGATCCGATCAGGACCGTCGCTTTGATCCTCTTGTCGATTTCAGCGTTCTCCACGATCCGACCACATCTAATCCCGATGCGCTCAGCAACTGGCCGACATGCACTCAATAACCGGTCGGGTAAGAGGCAATATCAGCCGAGCGAGCGCTGCTTTGATGTTGGCCCTGCCGACAACGCGATCGCTCAAAGAGGGCAGGTAGGCAGATCGTAGTGCGGCTCAGCACAGAACTTACGGGAGATTCAGATTTCTTTCTGAGAAATTCGCGATGCGGGCACTTCCTGCGGCTGCTCGTCAGCCGGCTGCGGAGGGAGCACCTTGGGAGCGGAGTAGGCCGCCGGGGTCGTCATGAATTTCAGACGCGATCCGCCATTTGTTACAGCATCGGACAAAATTCGCTCTGAGCTGCCTCCTTGCGCGTTTACGTCCAATACGTCCCCGATGCTGAGTGAGTGCTCTTCTCTCTCTCTCTGCTGAACAAACAGAAGTAGTCGTTAGCCTGCTCTTAGATATTGCCTACTTTCCATTTTGTGCGTGTTTGTTTTATGCCGAATGCCGCCGGTTGTGTGGCAACTGTACGCCGACAGAAAAAGTGCTTGCAAGAGACAGACCTGTGGGTAGAGGCTCCGGAGGCGGGCATCGAATTCGTTGAACAGCGAGACTCAGGCAGATTGATAGATCAGCCCATGTCGAAGAACAAGCTCCAGCTGTCGGCTTGGCCACAGAAGCGACCTTGTCCCCCGAACGCTCCTCAATGTGCACCCAACTGCACGGCGATCTGTGTATATAGGTTATCAGCAGCAATCATGAACAAAAGGTGCAAGTTTCATGCAGCATCCGCGAAACAACAGCTCGAATGCCCGGGAGGGAGTGACTCGCGCGTAAGCCACCAAAGTGCGCAGTCAAATAGCAACAGCGTGAACGACGCCAGCGATGACAACGGCAGGTCTCTATCCCACGGAGTGTGTCTCTCCTATCTAATATCTTGCGATCTCAATTCAGTTCGGCATCGAGACGATATAGCGTCGGAGGGTGATCCGCTACTCTGAGCAGACGTACGCTTCAGAGCGAGAGCGGAGAAGAGATCAGCTTTGGTATGAATACGAAGGTGGATATGATACCGAGAGACAGAGGCAAAATGTTGTAACTTGGATCAGAGTTGTTTTGTTTAGAAACGTGCAGATATTTGTCTAGACATCTGCCTATCCTAGTGAGCATGCAAATGTCGGCCAGAGGCGAATCCATTCGTATTGTAGACAGCTATCTTACTTCTTCAATTTTCTCACTAGAGTGCAGTGTGGCCGAGGTCACCGCTCGAAGCACAATGCGCCGGAGGACATCTTGCCGCCTTGTCTATTATATGTGGCATAATACTAATAATAATAATAAAAATAACGCGTCAGACATGCAAATACATCGTTTGTTACCGGAAGGTCGCGCGGCGAGTTACGGCCTGCGATTCGTTTTAGCTAGTGTTTTATTTAAACTTTCAAAGCATTCCATGGTTACACAAGCTAGGCCCGAATCGGAATGCCCGTTTTTTTAACCAGTACATTTATCTCATTTCACGAGGTGGTCACCGTTAGCGAACGTGCGAGTTTTGCGGATTCGAGCCTGAAGAGCTTCGCGTATTTTGATCACTAGCGATTAATTAGCGACTAAATGACTAAATAACAGCACGCGTAACTCGAGTGGCTGGATCATTTAGCAATGAACAGGTGCACGCGTACTTAATCAGGATCCCAGGTGCTGTAACTGTTGTTTAACGCCACAGCAGACGTCGCCACAGGAGTTGACACCAATAGTACGAGTCACTAATTTCTGCCATGGCCCGCGTTGGCAGCAGCTTGTCAGCCTTGACAACGACGCAATGTTTCGCGGTGTCTCTGTGGCTAGAAAGTGACTACGGGCCGCTTAGTTAGCCAGGTTAGACAATTATAGAGAAAGAAGAAGACCACTTTGGAAGCTAGTCAATGTGTTACCCGACATTAGATATCCTCAAGTGGCTGGGCCGATTCAGCTGGGCTAATATTGAGCCGAGTGTCTGGGGCTTTGCCGGAAGTCGATTGCCGAATACCGACCAAGTCAGAACTGACGGTTGACAACTGAGGCTTAGCTGAGGAAAGCGGCCCATAATTACTCCGGAGCCCTGAAAACGAGTCTCATTTAAGTATGTCTTATCTTTGTTTTAATTAAGTCGCCTCAACATTTCTAACGATAATAAAACAAATCAACTCTGGTGGACGATAGACGAAGGCAAGCTACACCAATGCGTCAACAAGAAAATGTCAGGTTCAGCGATTCTGTCCCGAGCTGGCCCTTGCGACCGAAGCAAATGCGTCTATTCGAAGGGCATTCTGTATTCTTTAACAATACAGAGGATAATCATGTGAGGGAATGTATTCCTACGAGAAAGTGGAAAGTATTCTCGACTCAGGGTTCGTACTATCAACCCCTGCTACGTTCAAGAAGCGAAGACTCGGAGTAGCACATTTTTAACCCTTATTTATTTTAAGGCTTCTTACCCATTTTTGAGAATTATCATCTTTCCACTAATTTAGTTACTGTTGCTGCGATTAAAAAACATACAGCGGCAGTTTCATACATAGAAAGCGGGCGGAGAGAGAGAGAGAGTGAAAACTGAAACAGGCCCTGGTCAAGAATGAACCTGGCGAAAGGCGGATTTTCGGCATTTGTTTTCGGCCGAGCGATGTTAACTGGCCCTGATGAAGATTCCGCGATGTCGCTGATGACGCGCAGGACCGAGCAGCATCGCCCTTCTTGCACTTCGTGCGCAGCGGCCTGTTCTGGAATTGCGTCCGGCTGAAAGGGCAGAGTGAGAACCTCGAGAGAAACAGGACCTCGTGTCGACTTCACTAGCAACTTCGCCTGAGAGATAAACGGACACACGAACGGATGAAGACGGATGAACATCGAATGTTCACGTGAGGTACGCCGGCTGCTGCACGCACACTCATCCCGGCCGAGTAATAATTTCCCGCTGCTTGAATGGCTTTGAAGGAAACACTGGGGTTAAACGAACGTCGTTTTCCCTCTGAGGGGAGTTGCCACTTGTTGTTGGGAGTCCCCCATTTGCGCTTTGAACGCCTCACTGACATTGGGACGCCTGGCCAAGATGGAGTGGAATATGGGCGATTTTAATAGAGCATTCACGTGCTGCGTTGAAGTGAGCGTCGAGGCGAGGCCACATTATCGGCGAAATGCAGTATCGAGTGCCACCGAGGCCGGGGCAAGCGGTGCTGAAATGCTGTTTAGTGGTTCATAAACAACGATGCTGTGCTGGTCCGATACAGGGCCTCTGGCGATCGTTAAGCGATCGTCGCTTACTCGTTGTAATGTTACGTGATAGATTAGTCGTTCGTGAAATGCCGAGCGACACAATCTCGAGGATGCGAACGCACTGAGAGAAGGTCCACTTTCGTCTCCATCGGTTAACAGCAAATGATTAAAAACGCCTATGACGGATTGGGTGATGGTGGGCAAGCCTGTCATGCTATCCGACGACCTCGCATGCTCGCTTTGAATGCTCCGTGTGAGCTATCACAGTGTTTCGCCAGACTGGTCTGTTTCAAGTATGCCAAGCCGAAGTATTTTTCCACACCGAACACCACACACACCGACGCGCCGCACAACGAAGGCCGTAGCAGACCTTCACAATAGCATCGACGCCGTGAATAGAACGACACGCGCAATGCAGCCACCGTTTTGGGCGCCAGAGTAACTAACAGCGGCGTGTCTCTGCACGTATATGCTCGTACGGCGGTGTGCCTTCGCACCGTGCATACAGTGTTCAAGCAGTAGGTACTACTATACAATGATGCTAGATGATTTCGGCATACACACGTTGCCCCTACGCCGACGTGCACCGGGACACAGCCGGCAGTATGTGGGGGGGTGTTGGAGCAACTCCAGTCGCGTTACCCGTACGACCTCCACTCGGCATCTCCGTTGTCGACGACCAGCTCCTAACTCTCATTTCTCCGGGTCTCAACCCGTTTCCTTTCCGGCTGCATGCTTACGACCCGCGCTGTCATAGCTGCGTTATCTTGATGGTGCGGGTGTGGGCGCTGCCGCATCTCGGCCCGTTCTCTCCCGGACAACGATGACGGGGCAGTCATCTGAACGCACGACGGCGTGCACTCAGCCAGCGGCACTAGTAGAAGTAGTAGCAGCACTTAGGAGAACTTCCGACTCATGTCACCATCGTGCTTTTGTCGACGTTCCGACGGCTGGGGTCGCAACTCTCACCTAGCGGTGCCATCGTGGCTGTATGGCTCGGGCTAGACTCGCGCTGGTATGGTCTGACGCGCTGGAAGACACGCGTCGGATCTCGTGGAAGTGGCTCAAGAATGCTGTCCCATGAGGCGCACCACGGCACGCTGCTATGCTGTCGACACGCACGTGAATGTTTGTATGATATGTACAATAGGCATGTGTGGCAGTGCGCAGACCTCGCTGATGTGAGCGAGCCTCAGTGAGTCGCGTTGCTAAGCCACGACAGAAGCGGCTACCTCACAGGGGGGGGGGGGGGGTAGGGTCTCCGTGGCTACTCCACTCGTTCCCTTGTGGGACGCTAGAGCGTCGCGCAAGCGACGGTCGGAGACGGGCGGGCGGGCGGGCGTTCGGATTAGGGAGCGTGGAAGCCAACGGTAAGGAATGACCCTCTTGTGATGCGTTCGTTGACCGCCCACCCACAATTCAGCTGAACTGCTCCCGCCACTGTCGCAGCTGTCGCTATCTCATTCTCTCGGCTCTTCCAGCCTACATGCATATGCACACAGAAGCCGTTGGTAGAGAGCAATATGCGTGCCCGTATTGACCCGGGGAGAGAGAGAGAGAAGGTCGGCCTTCATGAACGTTCCGTCTATTGAAGCTGAGATTCCGGCCTACACGGGCGCAGGACAAAATTGCAGATTCCACTTTTTTCTCTCCGGGAGACGGTGAGACTCATGTACGATGAGGTAGACCGGTCGGCGCTGCGCTATTGATGTGCTGTGGCATGCACAAAAACACACACGCGCAACATGCTATCAGTTTAGTTTGGGGATACCCTAGTAGGCAGTCAGTTGCTGTGGCTGAGGTGGCAGAAATGGAGGAAGGGCGGAAGGGAGACTTGTGGGGATAATTGTTGCAGAATATCTACTCACGCCTGTGAACTCCTGATCGTTTTTGAGTTATCCCATTAGAAGCTACTAGTCATCGATAATTCATCTGCTGCTATACAATATGGATCGTTGTTTGTGAGAGAATAGGTACGTTTGTGGGTATTGAGGCACTCACTGACCATAAAGATTCTCATACCACACCGACTGAACAGAGGAACAAGTACAGGGTACACTGGAAGTTGCAACCCTATGGGCGATCAGCCAGAGTTTCGACGGTTTTCGACCTTGGATATACCGCTCCGTCCGCTTTCTCCGCCACATGTGTCCATGGCAACGTGTGTTTGAAGTGTTCTAAAAGTGAAAGCAAAAGAACGAGAGAAAAATCCGAGCAATAGTGTCTTGGTGAATAACGAACTCTGAGTTAGCGTTTCGTAGAATATTTTCTTTTCATATTTTCCCTTGTATATTTTCCGGGCTGACCGACAGCCAACATTTAACGTCCACGGTGCTACTGCTTTCGGCATTGCTTCATAAGACGGACCCCTTGAAAATGCAAATGTGCAACGGCGGGGATCGAACCTCATTACCATATTTTCCCTTAGCATACACGGTACTATTTAGATATATATATATATATATATCTTGGTAAGAAAAAAAGCAAAGGAAGAAGCTTGTAGAAAAAGTTACCTGCCGAACGGTGAAACTTCGCTTCAAACCTCCCACAGGGTGGGGTAATTTGCAAACGCCCTGTAGGTCCCAGTTTTCATCAATAGCATCGCATCATTAGCGAGGGGCAACTGCTGCATATCTCAGAGCAGAAAAGCTGCTAGTTGACAGGCAGTGTTCACCTCAGAGATGAGGCGACGATTCTTACTGTTAACAGCATCCCGTGTAGTTTGCATTGATAGATCGCAATCGATACGATGAAACCTAAACCCACGCGGAGAGGGGCCGAGTAGCCAAATGAGCTCTCGTCGGTGAACTGAGTGAAAAATGCCACGGAATGGAGCGGAGAGTCGATTTTAACCGGCGAGTAGATACTGATTCCTTTCAAGACACAGCAGTAAGGTGTGTGCGCCGAGCGTGCCGCACCTGTTACTACGCCAATACCTTTTACGTGGACGGACCAGCTATATGTATCGCTATAGATATTGTCACTGACGTCCATGTCTCCTTGTGCTGTATTGTGGATGTGGGCACGTGGATATCATAAAATGATTATTATGAAGCTTTGTAAGAAGGACAAAAAGTGGAGAGGGTGCCTGCAGACTGACGCCTCAAATGGACGCCGTCTAGAGAGGAATGAGTGCCCCAACTGTTTTCCATTGCAGGTATTAATCAAGTTGCGCTAATGATTCAGCCAACTGCCTGTGCCACGCATGTTTTCATTATCGACTGACGTATGACATCTCCTTCCTTATCAAAGTGTCCACGTTTACTCCGAGCGAGAACGATGAGATCCATCAGTAACTAAGAGAACAATGCCGGCCCAACCTGGTTCACGCCTTTTGTCCATTGGTTCGTTTACGAATGCTACCCTTCGCCATTCGCCTTAGATTAACCACGCGGAAAGGCGTTCTGTTCCCTGTCCATCTGAGAAGACAAAATGCTCGCTTTTTGCAATCCTTTCCTAAGATGTATTTCCCTCAAAAATGCAGCCGACCCGTCCGCAGACGCCGGACGTAGTCCCATGTGCCGTCCGTGTAGGGTACACATGACGGATCTATTCCTATCTCGCCAGCTGCCGCCGTTCGGAGAGAGCAGACAGGGTTGCCCGGTCGGGAAATGTCCCACTTCGCAAATCCTGCACAATACATTACAATGGCATGCAATGGTGGCGGTTTCTTTTGTGCACCAAATACCGAGCACAATGGGAACCTTCTGATCATCGGTCTCTGCCGCCTTTCCTAGTAAGCGCTCAGTGGATAACAGGGAGAGCGAGCGAGCGAGAGAAAGAGAGAGTTACGATATGATACCATTGCGTCAAGACTATATCATATTATGTTCCATAGAAACGTGATAGAACAGTGTTCGACTGTCCCACTAGACCACTAGGCGAACGAACGGCATAGCGCACACGGGTTCGGGACACGAATAGCTCCCCGGACAGCGTTACTGTGTTATTCCTTGTTGGTGCCTCCCGCGGTCTGAAGAATAATTCTGTCCCCCAGTTTGTTGCGTGAGAATCGATCCCCCGCCGCTAACGCCGCCCTAGTTCCTTAGGATAACCCGATGCTGAACTGGAGATAGCCCTTTCGCCCACAGGCGTATGTTACTTCGGATGTCAACAACACTCGACGCTGACGATGTCGTTCGAGCCAAACGAACTATCCACGAACGCCGGCACACTTACAGTTCGACAGGCACGTCTGCAATTGCGACTCGAAGATTGTCGCTAATATTTACGTATGCTGATTGTGTTCAGATGGTCTTTCGGCTGGCGGCAGGGGGGGAAATGGCATTCGAATGACAATTGCTCTGCGTGTGCAACACGGCTCCCTTATGGCGACCTAGGGAACACTATACTCAGTAAGTTAGTGGATAAAGCATTTGAAAAATAACGACGACGTAATCGAACATGTAAATGCATGCAAAACATACAAACGCACGCAAATGACGTTATGCTAAGTCATACATACGAGAGCGAATTATGTCGTTTGGAGAAAATCAAATGAAAAGTATTGTCTTGCCGTCTAAATACCAGGGATCTTACAATTTGATTCATACAGCTTAGATAGAGGTTTAGAGAATCTCGTTCCTCTCCATCCCAGAGTATAAGATGGGATTCACCATTTCTACTGTTCAGGGTCATCCTGCCTGGTATATATATCTTCAAATCCCATCCATTTGCGATAAGCACTCCTTCAATCTTACTCGAAGTAAAAACGTCTATAACTTAGATAGTGTGCCGGTTATCTAGTTGCAAATGATTTCTTTTTGCAAAAGTGTCCCGGCGGCTCCGCTAATGTACGAGACTCGTATGCGGAGATAAGCCGCTAATTTTACGAGCTCCCCCGTCTACCACCACGGTAACTGGTGGCAAAGACGTGCATAGGCTTTGCGCGTTTACTGTTACATCTTCAAGGCCAACCAACTCGCTAGGCTCGCTCGATAGGGAAAACAGGCCGAGAGGCAGGCATCGTATCGTCGGTCCGGGAACTTCGTGAGCTTCGTAGCAACCTTCTTCTCTGTTCCTTTGTCGTCCTCAAAGGTCCTTCTCTCTCTCTCTCTCTCGCACTCAGTCACATGTACAGCATCGCTTCGCCGGTACTGTCACTTGCCAGGCAGACGTCCTAAGCCCCCCCGCCCTGTTGTCAAGGGCGACCCGACACAACCGTCTCCGACGGAAATCTTATTACGAGCTAGTAAAGGAAGCCGAATCGTATGGGAAATTTCATATACGGCAGGAAACCTCTGTTATGTTGCATTACCAGCACCATCTATCATCAACACCGAACCAATTGCCGCAATTGTGTGGTGGCCCAACTTCTCTCTTTGGTGGTGGTGTCGATACGTCTGTCAAATTACACCGGAGGTGGCCAATATCTGTGGGACACAGGTAGGGGAACTAATAGACGAGCGCTGCCGAGGAGGCGAAACCACGACAAAGAAAGATGCAATTCGTGGGCATCTAATGACGTGCGGTCTTTTGATAACTGAAAGTGGAAGGTTACTCATCAGGCCGTCAAAGAAATTAAGGCCGACACGGAGTGACGGCAAAATCAGGTTTGCTCTGACGCTTTTCCCTCGTCGTCCGATATTTATTGTAGTATATATATATATGTATATATATATATATATATAGCTTGCATGATCGATGATGTGTGTGATTTTCACATAATTTTTGTCACATTGGCACTTGTATGTCACGGTTTTTATAAAATTTATAAAATACTATTACTTTATTTCGGAGTCCTTTGTCTTTCTCAAGGCCTGGGTTCCATATGGGCCCCGCGTAAGTTATCACTGCTTCTATGTATGTTCTAGACAATGTCACCGATAGCTGCGCTTTCCTAACTGTAGGAGTGCGGAGTAGCCACTTTTCACGCCGACTAGCTATAATATTATATCTTAGGGCAGCATCTGCTACATGTTCTGAGTATTTTATACTAGTAAATGTGATTACCTCTAGATCTGCAATAGTTTGTAGTGACTTGAATTTTATATTACCTATGGTAGATTTCTGGTCAGCCTTTCTGTGTCCAAAATAGAGCACTGCGCATTTCTCAAGCGATAATTTTAGGCCTAGCTTTTCTGTCCACTCGTAAAAATCTCCCAATACCTGCTGGCGCGTTGATCTTTGTTGTGGCATTAGTATGTCTTCCGCATACATTTTCATTGATATAGAGGTTGTATGTGAGAGAATTTATATACAATTTATACATCAAGGGTTATATTGTTCCTTGGGGACACCCAGATGTAGCCTTTGAACTTCCTGAGAATTCCCCGTCGACGCGTGCCCTTAAAGTTCTGTCGTGCAGGAAGTCTCTAATCCAGTGCACTATTAGCTTCCCTCTCCAAATGACGGAAGCGCTGCGATGAGTTTTATGTGCGTTACCCTTTCGAATGTAGATTTGAAGCCGAAGTAGATAGTATCGAAGCACTGCAACGAATTTCTCTCTTTGGCTCAGTCGAATTGCTTGTCTAGCAGCTGAAACACTGTACTATAGCCAGGCCGTTATGCAAATCGGGATTCGCAGATAGCTCCTTGGCAGTTGACACTATTGTAAATTGCTTGAACTATAATGCTCTCAAGGAGCTTAATGACACCCTATAACCGGAATGAGTGTTGGAGCCTATTTTGTGTAATGGGCACACTATTGTAGTGCGAAAAATTCGGTAGGACTTTTACCTCTGATAAGGATTCGTCGCTGCGCAGGACGATGTCAAGGATTGTTGCTGTATTTTTGAGGTGTCGAGTCGGATCTGCGATATGTTGTGCAAGGCCGTGTGTCGCACTGAATTCAAGCAGCAGTCTCCCTTGCGTGGTTTCATCGCCTGTTCCTGCTCTTCCAAATATTTCCCTATGGCTGATTGAAGTCACCGGCGATGACCTAGTGTGAGAAATGCATCGACATTATTTTTAAATACACCGAAGTCATTTTTGACCAGCAGAAATACATAATCCGAATAATAGTGGTCTCATAATGTTATAATCTAATCTGATGGCAAGGTTACTCCCGACTCGAACCACGACTCCGGAACTCGAACGTCAGATCTCGAGCCCGCCGGCCCATTCCATTAGTCACTAAGATACCGCGGCACATTCAATTATGGGTATATCTCCTCCGCCAGAGATACCATCAAATACTGGCCACAAGAGTGGAATATAACTAGACAAATATATTATTGTAAGACGATGCCTAATACAGAGAAACCCACTGATGCTCCAACTAAGAATAATCAATCCTAATCGGTCTATGCTGCCATACAACAAATATGAATATTTGCCACGCATTCCCCTCGTAATGTTGTCGATTTATCCTTAGGTCAAAAAATATAGGTTTTTGAAAGTATGAACGGGCAAAGTTTCGATGTCGAGTGAGCCACTACAAACCTGTCTCCGATTTCTTCTGAAGGTGCTCCTCAGGCTCATTTGCGGTTGACAAGGAGACGTTGAGTCTTACTGGTGCTCTTAGCCGTTCTCTCATCTGCTCCGAAGCAGCAGCGAGGTTTCTCTACCCCATAAAAGGCTTCTCTTCTTGATAAGCCGCCAGTGGGAATGACCCGTCGACCAACTTGTTCCCTTCCCCCGACCAAGGGCAAGAGGTCCCACAGAAAAGGCAATGAACGTCACAATTGAGCTACAAGCAGAGGCGTCTCGGTTAATACCTTTTGTTGCCTTGCCTCGGCAGCGGTCGGCGTACGACAGGCTGAAAACTCGTGGGCTTTGTCTCTTCCCCGGTGTTGTCTGGTGTTTGTCCCCTGCTTGATGGTTTGCTCGTCTGCCCTGTTTCGTTAAAATGCCCGTTGGTCAGAGGTGGGTACGATTCGACCAGGCTACGCCTGGGGTGAAGCCGAGCGAATTGTAGAGTTGACCTGACCAAACTAAGTGCAGCTTGTCGCTCCGCTAACGCTGTTCGTTCGTTCAAAGGCGCGTCCCCGTATGCCGCTGATCGGGACTACTTGTGCCACTGTAGACAGACAATCGCTGATGGGTTAGGCTATCAAGTTCCACCACAGCCGACCATGCGCTACTGGTGTGGTTCAACAGTCTAAGTGCACCTTCAATCCGCGAGAAGCCTTGCTCCGCCATTCAAGGTGGTGATCTTACCCTAGATCTGCTGTGATGCTGGTGTATATGTGGACCTCAACACGTAGCGGGTTGTTCGGGCCACTGTTAAACCAGGCCATTTCCCATAGGGGCACCCCTACAAGGCCTGCCACGAGCCACCCTTTGTAACAGCAAAATCTCTGCCGCTTGGCGTCGTGTCAGATAAACTCTTGCCAATACAGTGTGATACTTCCTCTCCCCCATGACAACAACTTTTTTATTTAACACTTTGACCGGCACTGTCAAACCCGGCTAACACTGTTGATCCGGTACAAGAGTATGCACTAAGCACTGAGCCGCAACGTACTCATACGCTGTTGGCTGAGGTGTCGAGGACCATGGCTGAAGTGTCTTGGCACTGGGTGATCCATTCAGACGTGTGAGGTCAGACAGGCAGGATTCGTATTGAGGGGTCATAGCAGCTATATGTGTGCTGGTAATAGGAAATACCGTCTATTGGCTGTATCTGCACGGAGCATTGTCACCCGCAACATTTTCGTCTTAGCCGACTCAGAGCACTGTATCGGAAGCAAAGAGCTTGGACCACTTTCCTTACCAAGTACATACTGTTATCCAAATTATACGAGCTGCACATACGATGGCATCTCTCCCTCGAGAACACACTGTTCTCACAGCACAATAAAACGTTGTTTTGCAGTCAAGAACGCAATTCGGAGGACAATTCGTGCAATGTCGCAACAGACTGAACGGAGCGGACGTGTTTTCTTGCAGTGGCACTCGGCAGCGTAGGCTGTATGGAGCCACGAGTAAGTGCTCAGTGTTGGCGGAACACCTTCAGCTGGGGCAAACCGAGCTTCGTGCTCGCGCATGTCTGAGTACATAAAGCAGCAAGCAGTGGTGCCCGTGGTTACGATACGAGACTGCTGTGATGAGCTAGAACAACGACGGAGCTATTTCATCTCTGACGAGACGCAATCGGAGGCACGTGTGTGTGTGTGTGCATTGTCATACATCACCGATGGAAATATAGAAGGATTGTAAAAGTGTGGGAAAACTGTGTACCTGCTGCCTGCGTTACTGATTTCCATGAACGCACTATGAAGCCGGCAGTAACGCGTCTGTCTGCGGCACGCTCGTGGTATCATCGGGTGTCCCCAGGCCAAATGCTGAATGTTGTTAGAGGGCTAAACCGTGATGTAACGCTTGTTGTCTAATAATAATAAGCACACGAAAGAAAAGGTTTCTGAAACGCCTTTCCCGCCAAAATTGGTAAGTGCTAATGACTTGTACTAACTAAACTTTTTTTCGAGGGTGGGGTATTGCAATGGTAATGCTTGTCAATACCGCGAGCGCCCCCCTTACGGCCTCCGATGTTCAACAGCACCACCCTTCCCGGTATCGCTTAGTGCGTTCCTTCAGTAAGGACTTCCTTCAGTGCGTTGTGTACAAGCCCAGCCACGAGCACCACACATCCTCCTTGCCGTACGGACATGACGAGGTTAGCTGACTCTCAGCTGCAGATTCCTTCCTTTCTACACTGTGATAGACCACATCAGTTGCCACTACGAATTTTCAAAACATATTGTGGAAACTTATTGTGAGATACTTCCCATAAAAGTAAACATGGCTCTACTCCGATTTGAACCTACGACACTGCAACGCTCCCTTTGATTCTAATACTGCCTCCCTTACCCACAACGCCATGTCCGAACGTGCGTAGCATTTAGCCTAGACGCTAGATGGCTACTTACAGCTTATCCAAACCAGTTTATGTAGTAAATATGACGTCTCCTGTAAAAATCCATTCAACTCTCGCAGGACTGTCAGGGCCTGGCAGCTATTTTAATGGCACCTATACACCAATGTATGGCAGATGCCTTCGAGGCAGTATACTAATTTATCGAAGCGTTCAGTCCGTGTCTGAAAAACGAATGCTTGTATATGTCAACATGGCATTCAAGAATTAAAAAAAAAACAGAAGCTGTCGTCATTCTCCTTGTGCGTTGACTACGCGACGTGTCCTTGTTCTCATGTGGATTTGAAATTGTGAAAGTGACAAACAACAGCAAACAAGGTCACCACAGCTGCCTCTGGTAGTCATCGCGCTACGAAGTGCAACTCTTAAGCTCGCAACTCGTTCGGCCTCAGGCCAGGATATTCCTCTTAGGGTGGATGTGGGGGGCTATCGAGCGAGGCTATGTCGACCGCAGACGCAAGAAAAGCTCAATAAAGGAAAAAAATTCCTATTCAAATACGAGAACATACCTGCAGAGCTTTATTGTAACTAGGTATTATAAATAAATATTATAAAACTGGGGGGGGGGTCAATTAATATCAGTGCACGGTTACTTAAATACCGTAACTTCATTTTTGTCGTTCGAGTATGACGATTTAGCGTTGCATTGTTGGAACGCCTGTAATTGCTATTTCGCGGATACAAAATGGATCTCAGCACGCCTCGATGGGCTGCAATTTTCCTCGTATCCAAGCGCCTCGGTCTGATTATTATTATCTTTATTAAGTGCCGCCAGTGACATATTTGTTAGGTGCGCACGTGCGCACGTTTCACGCAATAAAGGACCAAAAAGTAACCGTACAATTGATCTCCATGACTGTATTTATTCAACTATAAAGGATTATAAAGGTGGGTGACAATTTTACCTGCTGAATGTGAAATACACCTAGGAATACCCTAGGTCTAGAACAAGGAGGCCCCACTTCCCATTGCATACGTATGCCCCAAAATAGGAATTGCGTTGCCCCTTTGGATATGCAAGGAAAACTTTTGCGTTTAAAATTTGGCTGTACGCGGTTCTTCTGTGGCGGACGATAACCTTTATCTTAGGTATATAAGATAAAGGTTATACATACATTGATATAGAGGTTGTATGTGAAAGAATTTATATACAATTTATACATCAAGGGTTATATTGTTCCTTGGGGACAACCAGATATCAGTACCTGTCGAAAGTTTAATGATTGTATCCCCGATCCTCCCAACAGGTCTAAAGTAGTTACTCACTCATTGAAGAGGGGTATTTTCTGTACTTGGCCTGTCTTGAGTTCTAAGTCTATATATATCCGTGCATACTATTCATTACATAGAGTACAATATACCAGTCATCAATGGAAGGCGAAGCCTCTTTACTGATAATGTAAATTTTAGTCCAACAATGGCGACGAAAATAAACACTTGATTCATAATGCCTAGAGCAGGAAGAAGAGACCACTCTATCTACCATCCTTCCAGAAGACTCGACAAGAAACCCCTGTAGCAGGCCCAGACCGAAAATGGACCACGACTGTAAAAGTTGGTATTTTCTCATTAACGAGCATTCGAGCATTTCTCATTTGCAATTTGTTTAATCAATAATTGCCTAAAGTTAAAATATTCCATTCAAACCAGTTAGAGATACACGATGAGCATGCTAAGATCATCAGTAACTGCTCGAAGAAGCACAACAAACAACGGTGTTATCTCCGAACCCCATTACCTGAGTTCTCAGTTATTGATAGTATCATCACCCGAGAGTATCTGCATAACTAGAACACTCCGCAGCCAGATTACTGAAGGAGTTCATATAGGACATTTCGGAGCACAGAAAATGGAAAGCTTAGCTAGGGATAATTTCTGGTGGTCAACAACTGATGATGACCTTAACAATATAACTCATAATTGTGAAGGTTGTATCAAATGTAGGAATAATCGCCCAATGTGAAGACCTCCTATCGCCTTCATCTGAACCCACATAGTCAACGCTGGTCCATGGAGAAAATTAAACCTTGTAATTGTTATTGACGCTAATAGTGAGTGGGTAGAAGTTTTTCCAGTGACAACTACAACTTCGGAAGAAATCATACGGGATTTTCTTCAAAAATCTTGAGAACATTTGAGTGGCCTAGTAGTTCTAAGTAAGTGGTCAATGGTGCCCAATTTACTGGTGAACGATTCGAACAATTTTTGAGCCAGAGAGGTTATACATCATCGCTTAACAGCCCGGGTACCATCTTGTTGGTAACGGCGCCGCAGAACGAACGGTAAGAACTATTAAAGAACATTTAAGGAAAATGATTGATAAGTCTCTGAGTAGATACGAAACATCCGCTGAACTTTTAATGAGAATAAGGTGCTTACTCGCACGTAAAACCGATATATCACCAGAGGAATTTCGTTTTGGAAGAGACATTCGTAATAGATTATCTATCATTCACGAACGAAATGAATCTCAAATATTTACTCAACAAAAAAAGAAAAAAGAAAAAATATGTTTCCAGTTGGTCAAAAGGTTCTATTCCGCATATATATATATATATATATAATGACCCGTTGGGAAAAATGGAACTTTGGCTTGTTCGGCTGTATTGGCTGCGTGTCCGGGCTGTGTTGCCCCGGACACGCAGCATAGACACTGCGTAGACAGTGACATAACTCGTACGGCGTAGAACGGGAGAAGATAAGCAGCGCAGCAATAAAGGAGCAACTTAATCTCTTAACAAGGTGCCAAATACTAATAATACTTACAATGAACTGTACAATTCACGTACTAGTGAGGCACATAGTTAGGGGAACAGACTACGGGTTTTTTATCTGCTACAACCCTGGGTAATGCATGTATACGACCCAAAGAAGCTGCGATAAGAGACCATTAAATATGAGATAATGTCGCATCGAACATATATACTATTATTATTATTATTATTATTATTATATATTAGGCTTATTTTCAATTTGCTTAGGGAGTGATGCGGACGGAAATTTTCCGTCATGGCCAATGAATCCGCGAATTTGGCTCGGGAGAGCGTTCCATGTAACAGATATTTGAGAACGGATCGACTCCGAACAAAACGAGATTCGAAAAGCTGCCCACAAGTATTATTTCTTGAAAATTGTCCCCCCCCCCACAAATATTGGGAAACATACGATACTAGGTTTTAAGTACGTGCAGGTAATAGAAATACTCGACAAAGGAAGGAAACGGCCAAATAGTTGGAGCATTAAATGAAGTGAAATGCGGCTTGGACGGAAGGATATGGAGCGAACATCGTAATGCTCGATTTTGTAAGCTAATGTTCGGTTGAACTCTATTAGTATAATTAGGGCCAAAGTATTCGATACCATAAGCCATTACGTGAGCTGAAAAATGAGTATATGAGGTAATGAATTGTAATGTATTGAGCAGCTTGAGATACAATAGAATACGTACAATATTTGCCCTACGAACTCTTGAGAGTATCTGCTATGGCTGCAGCTAGCCATTCGAACGTGCCACAGCGGTGCAGATTTATACACCCAATAACTGAACCGAAGATACGCTGGAGATGTGTACTCTTGCGCTAGTCAAGGTCACCGCCTGCGGTGGGCGTGATCCTGGGTGGACGGAAGTGAGTAAAGACAGATTTGGCCGCGTTTCACATTGATACACAGTTGGCCGTGAGCCATCTCGCTAAATACAGTGGGGGACCTAGAAGAGTGCCTTGACGGACATCAAAGCGCGTATTTCGCTCTAGCGGAAATTGTAACTATCTATTATACATCTACACACCAAGTATGTTCGGGCATGAAGCTCAAAAAATAGTAGACTAGATAGTTGAGTACAATAGTTTCGGACAGTGTCACAATTGGTAGCGACGTTCCGCAGCTCTTCCATAAACCTTATTTCTTGTTGGATAAAATATTAAAGCTAGCGACAAAAAAATCATCCTCGATTTGATCAAGGAAAACTTTCCCATGGACTTCGCAGAGGGGAGAGAAGATAGAGATGGATTGAAACTTATAACAAAGCTGATTATCACCTCTGTTAAAAAACTGGAACGACTTCGTAGGTTTTAAGGCCCTTGTAAAATGTAGCCCATTCGATAACACACTATTATATCCAGGCTAGTAGGGAAATCGTTGGCAGGCCAGAGAGTTGCCTATGGACAAAACCTATTACACATCAAGCTTTGACTCGTCTTCGCCCAATAGCGAATCGGGGATAGCAACCGTTATTGATAGGGACCTTATGTCAGAAGAGGTGTCGTCTGCCTTAAACAGCGATATTGTACACGATGGAAAAACACGATACATAGGAACTACATATTTACTATAATACATATGCATTATTACGGAAAAGAAATCAGTTTCACGGGGGACAAAATAGCTCGATCGGAATTCTCTTAAGTAGTGACATCGTCCTCGTTCCGCGCCGTCGGCAGGTGTTGAAGATGATCAGGGCCGTCCTGGGGTGAAATGGAGAATAAACACGTATATCCACCAGGGGCAAACGAGTTTATGGAAATACTAAAGAATAACGCAAGAATAGAGGAAGCACCACTCCCTATCGTAGCAACAAGACTAGTACGAAAAGCCAATAACAGCCGATAATAATAGGTAAGGTTATACCTTTCGGTATAAAATAAACATCAAGCAAACACTCGCTCTGGCGCTAACATACAAGCCGGCTGCGTTGCTAGGAGATATATGATGTACACAAAATGTTTGCATGGCGAACTACGAGGGCACTTCACAATTCCTAGCTATTTTAGATCTATATTATATATAACCTTAATTAAGCCCCGCTTAATAAAGGTGTGTAAATAAAATATATTAGTAGCTTCGTTTACTCACACGATATATATGTGCATACCTGTAGGTACCTGGTAAAATGGTACAACAATGGGAATATGCATGCACATATATATATACTATATATTATGTGCAAATATATATATATATACATAGTAATATATATTTTTGGATCAACCTAAAAAAAATAGGTTGACCCAAAATTAATGAGACCCATATAACTTTCAATACCGGCTAAACTAAGTGAGTTAAAATAAAGATTTTTTACTATGAGCTAGAGGTATGCACCTCTTTTATTTATACACAGGTCCCAGAGTTCTGGCAGCCTTCTAACGGCTACGTATGATTCGGTGATAACGATCTTCTGCTGTATATACAGTATATGCATATGATAGGAGCATCGGAGACTGCTTCATTTTTGATGCATCCGTTTCAATTCTGTCGCAATGTTGAGAAGGCGGACATTTTTCCTATCCCCTTGTAACCATCCAACTGGAACGTTCGTTTGCTCCGTGGGTGTGACGAAGCGAGATGTCATCATCACATATACTTTCAATTCAGAGTGACATCCAACGGCACCGCACCCGATCGAACTCGGCACCCTCCGGCCGACGTCGAAGCTGGCCAATGCAGTAGCTTCCCGGATGACGCCCGCGGAATAGGCCTTGTTAGTGTCCATAGCCAGCAATGTGCGCATTGTAGTCGCTGTATTTTCGAATACGAAAGCTGATAAGTGTCAAGCGGTCAATAGGACCTCCCAGTGAAGGGAGGTCGATCTGTTTCTCAGTCTTCTCGAGCATGGCATGAGGTCACAGGTCTTCGTAACGAGACCCGAACATGCCTCGCTTATCTTATCGGATCGAAATAGCATGAGAGGCGCTGGGACGCGGAGGACGAGGACGGGGGGGAGATGGATGTCAACGTCACAAATGGTATCCATCCATTGCCTCGCCGAACGTTGTCACCAGCAGGCGCCAACGGAAGCTGCCGAGAAGCGAAGGTAGAATAATACGTACGCTTTATGGAGCCCGCTGTAGATTCGTCTACGGCGAGCACTTCGATGAAACACCGGTCGTGGACCGAATGGAAGTGGACCACTCAGCGAAATCTGTACTTCACTCTGAATAGAAAGCTGGCATGAATGTAGAAACGACCCATGTGTGAACACATCTGAAGGTTGGGGAGGGGTTCGCGTTCCGAGAGAGTTCATTACAAATGTATATTATAGATAAAATATTGACAGAAACGAGATGTCACGAAAAATTCGACAGATTTTGTGAGGATAAGGATAATTTTAAATATAATAATTTAAATATACGAGATGAATTACATGCAGTAAACAATAATTAAATGGAAGTGTCAAGCAGCAAATAAACAAGCGAATAAAATAGTACGAATAATGATCATAATATGAATTATTATTCCTGCTGGTATTCGGAAGAATGTATCAGCTGACTCTATTTACGAGAATACACCATTCACGAACCCTTACAATGTATTTTGTGCACGTATTTCTAGCTAATATGTAAATATCATCTCATTGATAATTTTTTATTTAGTGGTGAATCATTCGTCACATTTGCTTGTCACTGTTACACCAATGACTATTTACGGATCCAAACACCATACGTAGTAATTATACAATCGAATTTATTTCAATTATATGAAATGTGTAATAATAAAATAATTAAAACCTTATATCATCATTGCTACTGAGCAGATATCACCGCCGATGCCTCGAGTACTGCAGTGATACAGATCATCATCAGCAGCAGGATCAAGGGCGGCCGTAGCTGACGTAGTTATCAGACATTCGTGGTACCAGTGGTTGTTACTCTGTGGTTGGTTTTGCACAGAGCGTATTTCCCGAAGAATGAAAATGTCCGAAGGTGTCCGTGGGTGCGTTCTTTCCACGTCGTCCGTTCGTTGAAGGCGCAGCTGAATCCCAGCCTCGGGTTTTAGTCTTTAACTCATTTAGTGCCAACTAACTGATAGGCTGCAGTGGTTGTTGCTGCTATCGCTGTCAAATAGTGATTGTAGTGGTGCTAGTGGTTTTTGTGCAATGCTAAAAGCAGTTGTACCGTGGACGTTAAATATTGGCTGAGAGTTAGCAAAGAGAGCTAGGCTGCTGACAAGCCTAGGAAGAGCTAGTGGTTGTGGTTTAACGGTGATACTGACAGGAGATGTAATGGTAAACGGTGTCTCGGACGCGGCGGTGGCAGCGACAGCAACGCTTGCCTTCGCTTCGTTTCGGCCGCTGTGGTGGCGGTCGTGCCAACCGATCCGAAAGCGGCCTGCGATTCAGTCGAGTAGCCGTCCCCTTGACGACGTTGATCTCTCGCTCTGTCCCGTGCAGCAGAAACAGAGGTTGCTGCTTGAGGAGGCTGGCACAGGCGGCGAAGGCTGCTGTTGTGGTAGCAGGACGGAGAACAGTGTCGCTTGAGCTGGGTTTCGGTAGCCGCAGCGGCAGAAGCAGCAGCAGTTGGTAGGACGTTGGTAAAAATCCTATTAACACAACTGACCTAAGCATCATTCGAGTAAGACGAGGTTCAATAAAATGATAAGTAGGCATTTTCCCGCTTAGCTAAATATCGCATTTTGTGTTTCCTCTTCCGTGGCGTCCATGTTTATCCGCTTACCATCTGCGCGCACATCAGCTTTAACCGACTGTTAAGAACTTTAACTACGACGCTTGCCAGAGATGTCTTCACGCCTGGGCAGCTATTCTAGACAGACGCGTCGGACCGCATCACAGATATGCCAATTCGTCTGCCTCGCCGACAGTCGAGCGATATTATCAACGTCTTGGTATCGCTCAATCGTTCTGTCAGCCCGGGAGTATCATGGCATGCACGAGCGGGGCATAGATCACATTTGGATATTATTATGTAGATGTTTCCTTACTTTGCCGATGTCAGCAGGGCTTTCGAGGCGTCGTGATTGACACTGATGCGTTTTGCATAGTCGGTGAACGGAGCCGTATTCGCAAAAACGAATATACTGCTTATATACGTTGCTTGGCTAGAAATATTCTCGCGCGAAACTAGAAATCCATATCAAACTTCGACGTGCTGACCCTCCTCGCTCGGTGAGCTTTTAGCTCCGCGTGTTGATTAGGAATCGCAGTCCTCCACGGGGACCGCCGTACTGATGCATAATACTGCATTGTATCACGCGCTCGGGTAGCCTTTTACACGATCTGTACTTCTGTGGGGGCCATTGCCTCCCCTTCGCAAGGAGTCACTTGCGAACGATAAGCTCCACCGCGAGCAGTTCCTGGAGTTGCTTCGTGAGCTCCCGGTGGCCTGGTGGCGCATTCGCGTACGCCTTCCAACCGGGCTCAAACCCCGCCGTTCCGCATTTGCCTTTAAGGGGTTCGTCTTGCGAAGCGATTCGAAGGCAGCACCGTGGACGTTAAGTGTTTAACGATGGGAATCAGCGTAATGGAAAATTTAGGTTCGAGTGTTGCTTCTATCATATTTTGATCCGATCCACTGAGGAGATTTCACACGAGTTCGGCTGCTGACAAGTCGCCGTTGCCCCGCCACATTTTCTCTAGTAAATGTAGACTTTTTACATATGAGACCTACCTGCTGCGAACTTGGTATTCCGTGGCGCGCGCATACACCAGCTACCGATTTGATGTTTGATGAAAGAGCGAGCCATCTGGCGAGCAGCATTGTGGCAATATGCCGCCTTCCATTACAGCGGTCGGGCCTATGTGACGCCAATATGAACAGCACCTCACGTCAGGATTCGAAACGGAAATGGACCTGCCAGTCAAAGACGCCGGCGTCTCATTCACGTTAGCCGCCGACACCAGAAGACTAGGTAGTCTACGTCCGAAATCGAGTGGTCTCACCTTACTTGCCTTCTGCTAATGTACCCTTTGAGTGAGTCCTTGCAAACCTCGATTGCATTCAACCTCAGGCAAGCAGCAATCAAACGTGATGAGCTCGGTTGTGCTGATACAATGTATCAATATCACCTAAGACGCTAACTGCAAAGTTACTTAGTATGCCCCAAGGATATACCTGTCGCCTGCTGCTAGAACAATGTTCCTCAACGATGTATGATCACCCTTATTTATTATTATTATTATTATTATTATGTCATTGAGTTTCCGCTAAATTATAATCATGTAGTGCCTTTATTTCCACGGCCACCGTTGTATCCAGTTATTCTGCTGGCGTACCCCTCTGGGTGGACAGTGAGCAATAAACTTCTGCTCGATCTGCTCTTTGACAAGAGGCAAAGCTCGTGCCGGAGGCACTCCGCGCTCTCCCCATCTTCACACTGACTTTGACACTTTTTTCATATACCACATACGTTGGGTCGGTCATAAATGCTCGTGGCTGTCTGTATGCCGTCAAAGGCGTTTCGAACGTCAATGCAGACATTTATAGACATCTAGCCCCCGAATCTCGGCGTCGATGTCCAGCGACAATGAACAGCCTGCAGGCATTGCTCGAGAGCAGAGCGTTTTCGATCCAATCCACCGCTCCTCAAACAGAAACAATTTACAAGATGCTGATGAGAAATATTCTCACCGACTTTCGTGTTTGAGACGAAAACCTTGCATCAACGATAAGCATATCCTACCGTGTCCTGTGCCAGCATAGTGTATTGCGGAATATTCATGTTTTTCCTCCCACGGTCAGATATATCGGATCTCTAGGCTGGCTCAGAGAAATCGGATCTCTCGTCTAGATCTACCCCTATTCCGTTCCGGACTGTTACAAGATCGTATGTATGACACACCTATCTAGAACATGACTTTGCGTCGCTGTATTGTTACTGTTATTTGCGATCCAAGAAACGGTCTAGACCATCGTTGTCTAGGTCACAAGGCCGCCGCCGAGCACGGCGCAAACGTTATCACTGGAATACGGCAAGCTTTGTTAGCTATTAACAACAACGGGCTTCAAAACCTCGGCAAGGCCACTCTTCCCTCACTAGGATTGCCTATTCTACCTGCCGGGACTGCTTATTATACCAGGGATCTGGCACCTAGACGGCACCAGCGCAACGCGAACAACAGCAACACCACCACAAGGCAACAACGGGCTCCGGCATAGGAAATTGAGAATATGGCTCACGGCGACGCCCAGATGGATCTATACGCTAGGAGAGAAGATAAGCGTGATTCGATGACGAGATTCATGCCCCTCCAGTATCGTTCACCAGCTTGGCTTGTGTCAGGACTAGCTTCCTGGACACACTTTCTTCCTGTAGCTGCAGCTGCTGCTACTGTACTTCCTGCAGCAGCTGCTGACGCTGATAGCGTCCCATCTCGCGTTCCTGCCCGTTGCTGTGCAACCGGTGAAGATTATCAGCTGGCGTATAACTTTTTTTACTGCCGTCCCTCCCGCGCTCCCTAAGCGGTCGGGCGTAACAGACCGACGGTAGTCGTCCGTATACAGGCACACACCCAACGTATCTACAGAGTGCTCATATTATATACGCGTATATAAACACATACACACACACACACACAAACCTGTACGTAGTCACGCAAATATGTACATCATATATTTTTATATACACATACATACAAACTCGCTGTATATTTATGAATGCTACCTGCAAGTGTACCCTTTCTTATGCCTTTGGTCAAACCATACTCAATAGAGCTGGTATTGGAGGGATTGCGAGAGATCTTCAGAGGATGCCGAAGGAATATTATAATTCGATGCCCGGATCATCAGAGCAACCGCGCCACAAAGGCGGTCTCAAGTACCCTGTATACGAGTGGTTCGGATTCGAGCAGTGATCACCTTACATCAAAAGGGTCATATTTTCTATAATATCCTATATTGTATTGTTTAAATGTATGAGAGCCAAAGGTCGCCAAAGCCCATCTGGTCGCAGCGGTGTCAGCACAATCCTGGCCATTCGGCATCAACTTGGGTGATGCGAACGTTCAATAACAAATATGCTAGATAAAAACAAACTAAGAAAAATATGAAAACACCTCAATTAAGATAAAATATAATTAATTGAAAAATGAAAACATTAAAAATCAAATAACTAAGTAGATAGATGCTTTTCTTCATGTATGGCATATATATTATTATTATATATGGAATTCACTACAGTTTGTGATCCTGCAAAAAAATACGTGTATGTCAATTCCTACCAGGAACACAATGCGACTGGATAAAGGACTCGATTCAAAGAAAGTGTATTTCCTAATGAAGTCTGCTATGTTAAGCTGTGTTATCAGTGAAATGAAATCTTACCAGAAAGTCGGCAAGCTAAATAGGTGTAGTGTTGTACCAATTATGTCTATCTATATATCTATATATATATATATATAGCTCGTTTCGTGCCTATCAGACACTGTGTGGTCAGTGGTTCAGGTGAGACCTGAGTTCCCACCCATATTCTTGAGATGAGAAGCGGCTTTTCCTATGGTGTTTTGAAGGGGCATGCTTAGCTCACATCGGACATCTACACTGACCCGTATCAGTACATGAGGACGCAATGGGTGGATACAAAATCAACCTTTCAGCTAGCCTTATACCATACCGCTGTATTGCCCATGAATAGTATTGCCGATCGCCGTTCGGGTACAGATTCATCTTGGCTGGATTCGGACGGCTGACCGTACCCCCCCCCCCATCGTGGTAATCCGCTTTTCAATTAGGGGAACGTAGCGCTATCTTAACGAAGGGAAAGCTAATTACCTTGATCGGGAAGCGGCCTCCAGCAATCAATAAGCTAAGGACCATTTAACGTCCACGGCGCTAGTCGACGTCCCCGGCACGGTAGCTCTGATTTCATTCATATCCCATTATTAACAGGCGGTGAATTGCGATAGCATACACAAGTAGTGCATGTCACAGCGGTCTGAGCATGTTCCGGAGGTGTATCAGCTGGCAAACTATCAATAAGTAGACAAGGCCTTGGCGGACCTTGTTCTGGTTAAATGGTATTTGCAAGTAGCCAAATGAGTAGCACACGTGCGGCAATTTGAAACGCTGACGACCGTGCCTCGACAGCGGTGCACTGGGTGTTCACGAAGTAATCGAGCGATTTTGACTTTGAAATAATCCGAAATGTATACATAAACAATGTGTATTATTATGATTATAACTGCTATGCATGTGTATGTAGAGTTCACTGCTTGATTCGGAGGTTTTTTTCACACTGCATTTTCTACTATAGAAAATACATTACGAGTGTGCTATTGTGACGTTGCTGCCGATGCCGTTTCAACGCAATCGCCAGTCATAATGACGTCCCACTAGGTGTTCAAGCTCGTATAGTTGTGAGAATGTATAATATGCCCATCCATTGCGAGAATAGCCTCCCGTACCGCGGTACAACAGTTTACTGTGTTCAAGCCGAATCTCAATACCATACGCACATCCAGTACGCATAGTTCTCAAGGTGCACACAGACACAAGCGCGTGGTTCGGAGTACTTCGCCATTACACATTATAGATATAAGCATTAACTAGGCTTTTTTGCAGCCATTAAGTATTTGTTGCTAGCGTTATCCCTGCAAAGACTCTTGCAGCCGATTTGAGGACACAGGCGTGTATGCACACATCCATTGCAGGCAGTCTTAGGTAGCTTTGCGTGTCGCTATGCGATGCCGGCGGCGGCGACGGCTTGAACAGTTCGCTTCAGCACTTCGCACTAGCGGGATGCCCCGAATCGTCGGAGATTAATACGTTCTTAGGTAGACATAACATTATACAATATAACAGCTTAGCCGCGTCACTTGCGCGCGAGTAGCGACGCAAGTAACGAGCATGAAGGAATTAGTTGCTAACGAGCGGAGCCATCGGTATAAAAGGAAGGAACTCAAAGTTCGAGCATCCCTTGAAGTTGAGCGAGTCTTCACCTATCATAATTGCTTCGTCGTTCGTTTGCTAGATGCCGCTGTGCCAATGTACGTAGTGTCATACGTCCCTCTCTCTCTGTCCTCGTTCGTCAACACGGGTCCGAGGGTCGAGGGACTATTCTCGGAGGTGAACGAAACAGACTCAAATTCATGGAGAACTCCGAGCATACATCGAGGAGTTGATTGGAAATTTGAGACCCACAGGTTAGGTGTGAGCTGAACGCCGCGCTGACACAGCAGCTCAAAGATGGCGGAAATTACTTATGCGCCAAACAATTAAACACATGCACATTTCACTAACAGGCACGCGATGGCCTTCAAATTAGGCAGGCTTGCTTTCTAAGCGACTCTTCAGCGGACGTACGGTTTATATCTTGTTTTTTTGTCTGTGTCCATTGGTAGTAGTTGCCTGAGCGATCGAATGTGAAGACGAGAACGGCGTCCACATTCAACAACATCTTCTTCACGATTTTCGTGCTGGGCAAGATGCAGTGGAGTCCGCAACGGTCGCGTATGAAGTGGGAGAGAAATCTGTAGCGTCAAAATGGTTTCAGTCCAAGGAACGATGTGGACGGCCACGAGAAACGACGAACTGCTTGATCCCTCGTAGGACGAAATGCGGCCCAGCCAACTCGAGAGCTTGCGGCGTTCGTTGGACGTAGTCTATTCAACTATAGCGCGTCGGCTACACGGGCCAGCAACGGTTCGAAAGGAAGAAAAGTGGGTGGCAGGTGAACTCCATCAAGATGCAACTGGGAACCGTCTCATCATTTGTTTTTTCACTGCCTGCCCGGCAAATAAGCAATAGTATTCTGGACAAAATTGCTAGAGGAGATGAAAGATGGATACTCAACGATACTTTCCAAAGCAAAAGGGAATGGTTAGATCCAGAATCCAGGATGGATCCACCCACAAGGTAATGCTCTCCGCATTTGGGGTGGGGGTCAGAACGAAGCGCTCTATTATGAACTGCTCGAACGCAGACTGATCCAGAAGACGTTGCTCGATCAGAATACCACGCATTCACGTAGTTAGATCTACGGAGCACAGGGTGCGGGGAAGCGGGGCAGCGTTTCTAGGCTGAGATCCGATATTGGCTAGATCGGTGCACAGCGTCTCATGACGAGATGTGTTCCGCCGTGCTATCCACATGCTGCCTGATAGATGAGTGAGTATATATAGTATATATATATATATATATATATATATATGTATACAAAATATATATTACCGCCTATGATGATGTGTCTTGAAAAGACCCATTAGAGAAATCACACCATATATAATCTGTGCATGCTGCTCACTGAACTATAGCTCACGCCCGAGAGTCGACTTCGATTGGGTGAAAGCACGTCGAGATTTTTAGGGATGGACACAACTGCGCGATGGGCGCTGCGATCGCATATATATATATATATATATATATATATGTGCGTGTGTGCGGGAGTGGAAAACCGGGGCTTGCGAGCCCCCCCACGTTAGTTAATTCCTATTGGCCAAATGATGCATGTGCGTCATGCATTTCCATAACCTCTATAAAATACAATCCACTATAAATCTACATATGTACATTACACAGACCCACTCGGCCCTACCGTATCAATCATTCATAGCGAAATTGGCCGACCATTGCTACATCAACCTGGACGTTCCCTGCTGTCACATTAACACATGGCGTTCAGCCGCAGATACAGAAGGATCGTACATGTGACAACCTAGAGAAACGACTATCAGCTTATGTCGCTATTAACGGCATCACACAACCAGATCGTATGATTTGGTCTCGAGAGCGAGACGCGATCTGGTGCACGCGGCAGGAATCAAGCCAGGCATCCAGAACTCATAGTTGGCACGCTTGCTGTGCTGAATGTGTGGCAACCACTCTGTCCTCGCGTCTTATTTGCTCGATTTAGGCGGACGTGGACCTCTGGCGCCTTGCGGCCTAGTGTATTGTATATTCGGTAGCTTCGCCAATGCGGCCTGGTCGGCCCAATATCATCAGGCGGTGCGTCTGTAGTGGATCGCGCAAAACGATAAAGCCTCTGCAGAAACGCGCTCTGCAGAACCATTCCCATTGAACAGTGCGCGCGTCACACAAGGCATTTGCTCGATCCAGCCTGCAATATCGGTGTCCTGCATGGCATCATCGCAGGGGACATGCTCTGTACAGTTGGCCTGGCAACCAACAACAACAGCATGGCCAACAACATTGTACGTAGGGAAAGCCAATGTTTCAACGTCGAGGTAGATGGCTCATTCAAGCTATTGTCCCACTTGCCTCCAATTTAGGCCCTGTCCGTATGCCTCTGTGTTTGCCTATGATCCCTATTCTATTATGCTATCGGCTATTGGCCTATTGTGTACTAAGTCCTACCGTGCAATGCATAGCATCACCTTCGTCTCTGTCGAGGACATCTATCACAGGTGAACCTCCTTCCCGGTGGCAAGGTTAGGTCTGGTACGCACCGCGCTTTTGTCTTCCAAATATCCCTTCAAGCATATCCTTCCCGTCGCCGCTGTCAGAAGAACGAGTCGACGTGATGCCGAACTCGTGAGACCTGGTGCCGTTGAAGAGTCCACACACCATGCACCCTGCTTATCGCTTACGAGCAGTGCGGGGGGGGCTGTCACTGCCATGGCGACGTCAGGCAACTCACCTTAGCTGCTATTTTCGTTCGCGAAGATGCTATACTGTGTATATTACATATATATTTTGAGTCATACACCCTCCGGGCATGAGCGGGGTTTTTGTCGCGACGATGTTTTAACAATGTTACCTCTTTTTAACAACAATTCAGGTCTCGTAAAAATATAGTTCCGTCAATCTATCGCAATGTAAGTACTTGAACACCTAGTCGCTGACGGCATAAGCATACTGAGTGACAAACAGTCTGCTGTTAGTAAGGTGTATCAGAGATCAGATCGTCTCCCAGGATCGAGTGCACACCAACTTCATCCACATTAAACCAGTGAGTTTAGGTAAAGTAATGTTGCTGTCTAATGGGTCAATGAGAATCTCGCAGGGGGAGAGTTTACGACCTCTGCTTCATTGAACGGCTGAAATTTTCAAGCGTGGGAATATTATTTATTTACACAGACACGACGCAAGGCTAACGTTCTAGCATCTGCACGTTACGTGGTTCACACCGGTTGAACATGTGTATCAACTCGGCCGGATCAAATCAAAATGCTCGATCTTCGATAGCAAAAACATTGTTTTCCATCTTTGCGCTTAACGCACGTACGCACGCTTGCCCAATGAATGTTTCATCGCACAGTTGCGCAGAATCTGTTATAAGCAGAGGACACGAAACTCTAGCTGTACGTAAGCTTCGAACGCAAGCAAGAGAACCTTGCAGGAGGAAGGTGCTCAAAAATTCCGCTTACTCCGCATAAGGTCCGGCTGCCGGGGAAGCTTCGGCAGACGTGTGCGCAGCCGGGCTTAGTCAGGTCGGGATCTGGCCCAGGTAATGGAATAGACCCACGCAACGCTAGCTCAGACCGAGCTGGCGGTTGGCAGAGTTCGGCGGTAAATGCAAGTCGATGCTCGCTGATATCAAAAATTGTTTAATTTATACATTGTATTAACTACCCAAGTACACGAGAACGGGGCAGGACACCAAGCAGCCTTGACCCAACAGGCATTACAGCAATCAAAACTTCAACACGAGCCATGTTGCGCTCCCGTATTACATTAATGGTATTGCCAAAACACGACCGGTGTCCCATCCATGAAATGCGAGTCCTGCGCTTTCCATCAGAAAACTCAGAGATGGGAGAACATGGAAAAAGAGTATTAAAATAAAAAACAGGGCTGGTGGTGGTTGTAACCTTTTCATATAGCTTCTGCTAGCTGACTTCGAGCAGCTTGCCTTAGGGAAACAGAACGGGTGGCTGGCCTAAGCATGGTGACCTTTTCCATCAACGCGTTGGACATCACAAGGATACGTCACCGCATCGTTCGTCTATAGCAGGAAACCCTAAGGAGAGGTTCAGCTTTCTGTTGCTTGGGGTGCCAATCAGACGGACGACCCCTTCCAACGGTGTATCAGCAATCGATAATAGATATGTGTATATCTATGCGTTTAGATGTTCGCTTCTTGGCGGGTAAACATGGGAACATCTCTCTTTGAGATCAGCCTCTGTCAGTGACCCCAAAATACACTTCTGTGTTGAAGGAGTATGCAGTTTGCTCAGTCGTTGCCGTCCACAGATCATCACTTTTTTTTTTCTTTCCGGGCTGACTCACAGCCGATATTTAACAAATCATCATTAATATCTATCTATCTAAACAGGACTGGTGGATGTGTTGACGTATGAACACGACTTCGACAGATTGTTCCCCCCCACCGTACTCGAGTCCATCAAGCAGTTCGGACTCTCGCACCCATTGGCTGACCGAACCCTGGACCGTGAGGCTGGAATGAGAGGAAGTTGTCGCATAGCAGCCAGGGAACCTTGCTTTGGATGCATCTGGGCCCGGCACTACCTCGTCCACCCGCGCCGAGGCCACACATGTCTACGCAGTCTGCTGTGCTGCCACGCTGGCCAAGGTAACTCCTTATGCCGAGCGCCTGTGGTCTCCAAACGCTCTCGGCATCAAAGACTCACCTACCTCCGACCTCCCAGTACACGACGACGCTGCCCTTCGACCATTCAAAGAAAAGATCACGTGTGAAAATCAATCATACACCGTCAGCATGCCTCAGCGTCTGTCGATCAACTCCCTGGCAAATAGTGAAGATGTACATATTTTGCGACAACTAGAACGTTTGCAAAATATCCCTCCCGTCAACAAACGGCACTTAAATGAATGCCATTATTATTATTATTATCTGTTATTCTTTTACTCTCAATAGTAGTTACGGCCTGGAAAAATTGAAATACGCCCTTCAAGTCGAAGGGTGGGCCTAGAAGACGTGTTTGTTGATTTCAGTCAAATCGACGACTCGACCACCACAAGTTTGCCTCTGGCGCCCATTCTAGCTGGAACAGGAAGCCACCCTCAACAGCAGAAGCGTCGCAATCGCCCCTTGTATATATCTAAGCCAAATGGTTCCGCTCTCGTGTAAACTCAACCATTGTGCTCGTCTTTACGCTCGAATAGAAAACACTCTCGATCGAATATTTGCCTGCCTAGTCGGACGGTAGAAGTCGACAATTACTTCGCGTCGCCACTGTGTATTTACACGTAGTGGAAAACGCCGTGTCGGAGTATTTACTAGGGTGGCAGAAATTTCTCTCTCATCGAGATCAAGTTTTGTCATAATTGGAGTTTAGAAGTACATAAGACATATCCGCGCCTGTACTTAACGATTAAGTGATATACGTAGTTATATCGATGGCTATCATTACAAATCATAATATTCGAATATTATTAACTGTGATAGCGATGTATGAAGCTGTCAAATAACTACTAGTGATCGTTAATAATATAACAGCCTATAGAGCATACCGCCAGCCTGAGAATCGTTCGAAGAATTTTACTAGTACCGTGTACAATCTTAATCTGGTTTTTTTGTCGCGGCAGCGTGATCAATCCACGTCCTTACCGAGATTATAATAATTATTAATATAATTGAAATCACAATTATAAAATAATAATGTAATATCATTGAAGGTTCGATTGGTTAATTAAAGTAACTGAAATGTTTACAATGCCCAAATTATTTTATATATAACGGTGCAGGACTCGAACCTGCGGCCTCCGACCTTTATGCAGCCGACGACTTAGCCGCCCGGGCCACCGCGCCAACGAAAGTTCGTGTCATTTGAAAAAGGCTCGAAACTATTCTATCTATTATATTATAGCTCGCTAAAGCTAGTTACACGTCTACATCCGGAGTGCCACTCTATACACCGATGTATCATACTAAACAACAAACATACAGTTCCTGAATGCCTGCGATTGGTGTTCGGGTATCATATTTTTTTTTATCAGTCAGATAGTTTTGATCTCTCTTGGAGCCAACCTGATTAGAAGTAGGCATGTACATCCAACATCCGAGGCAGAAGTGCGTAACAAGCATGAAAGTGCAGCACGGCCTTTAATCAGGCCCTCATTGCAGGACCTTTTAGTCCTTACCCTGTTGCATGACCTTCCTATGCCAAACGACTCCGTGCTCCGATGGAACCTGCTAACTCACTTAGGAGAAGTTGCTGGCGTAGCTGAAGGAGACTGCGCCAAGGCCACAACGAGGCTGGCTATCTTTACACCTCCATAAGTCTCAGCACCACCGTAGGCATAGTCTAAAAATACGTAAGCGCTCTCATGTTATACGTTACCCAAATACACATCAGATGTAACCAGTAGCTGGCTGGGGTTTCGGGGAGAAACCCCATGCTGACCTCTCGCATACACACGCATTTGTTCGTCTTCCGCAGGAGGTTTTCTCGCGTGCATCGGTCTCCTTCCGTCCTTGCCAGGAGGCGAGCTAGTAGTTCTGGCTCGTTGCCTGTGGGCGGCGACTTCCTCTACTTGGGGCTCGGTCGTCGCCAAGGAGAAGCACAAAAGCCTACGCAGGAAAGGAACCGATCGACGACGACAACAGAGTAGTATATACGAAATCTACAGCTGCATTTTGCGGGATGAAACAGTGGCGGGCAGGTGACGAATTTTAACCCAACAGGACTGGCCTGCTAATTGTGCTCCTACTTAGTAAAGAGCTCACCGAGAGATGGTCACAAACTTATGCGAGGGATTGTATGAAGGACAATCATATGCCGAGAACTCTCGGGCGTCATTCGCTCTGCTCTGAACCGGATGACCACTCGTCGAAGCGTGCCCGAGCGTCGCTATCGCGCGCACAATACTGTATTCCTAAAACAACACAGAAATGTTTCCGATTCAGTAGCTCTCGGAGGAAGGTCCGCCTTCCACGAGCTCGATTATTGTTATTATTATTATTATCTATTTGCAGCTGCCCGAGAAGCAGTTTCGTTTTGGCCAAAACGAATAAACGGGACGTAATCAAGGTCTGAGTGGTCGTAGACAAAATTCTAAATATGTCACTTTATGAACTTTTGTCAGACTAAAGTGGAAATGTTAGCTGTGAATCAGCTCTGAAAATTTACTCTAGACTGCCGTACGAACTCTGGAAGGGACATTAAGGCAAGCAGCAAGAAAATATATGGGATTAGTGCCTTCATCATTGTTGTGTCTTCGCGCACACGGACGGCGCTCTCTCTCTGGTGGCAACACCGCCTCGGGGACTCTCGGAGCTTAAATCTAATATCGTCGCCTTTATTACTGCTACGAGCTAACTTGCAGTTCGAACTTAGGCAACACTAATGATATTCAACGTCTAGTCTACGTCGGAACACAATAGACAGCCTCCCGGAGAGATTACGACACCAGGCTGTGAAGGACCGAGGCGCAGAAGGAACATTCCCTGTCCCAATCACGGAATCGAGGGAGGTACATAGCCAGGATTTTGGTTGCGTCATGGTCGGGGTTATTCTTAGTGTCCGCCTACAAGCAGGTGCATGGGGTGGCGAGAAATCTTCCTCCAGTCTCACCGGACAACAGTAACCCTCTCCGATTTTTATCTGTATATATATATATATGATTAATTTCGGCGTCGTTGCTGTCTTTAGACACAGCTCATGTTCTACATGTGCATCTGTCTAGAACAGAAATACTGTAATCACACTGCGCCAACCTTAATCATGCTAAGGGTGGCAAGCTGAATATATCCACAGCTTTCGGTTTATCTAAATATAACTGTGAAATTCGGATTATCTAAAATACTAAATATATCTTAGTATTCCAGAAGTCTTCCTAAGTATTTCAGCAACTATTACATACCTAAGTGTTCCAGCAAGTATACCTATGTATTCCCAAATATTCCAGTTAGGAATTCATAAGCATTCCCAAGTATTACTAATTATCCCAGTACGTATTTCTAAGTATCCCAGTAAATATCCCGAAGTATTCCAGAAGTGTTCTTGAGTATTCCAGTGTCTTCCGGCTAACAGCAGTAAGCTAAATTGACTAACGGTGAGCGTTTCCACCTGCACCGTATCCGCCAATAGCCACACCCAGCGCTGTAGGCAGCCGGAGGCCACCGGTTCGAATTCCCGCGACCTGGAGACATATAAGAGAACATAAGCATTGTAAAAAATTGCAGTTCCTTTATATCCGCTATCCCCAATAAACCTCTAACTTTAAACCCGCATACACGCCAGCCATTCTGTATAGCCTTTTATTTATTTACCTCCCCCCTCCCAAAGGCGCGATACTTGGGCACATACGAATCGAAACTATTCTGTATAGCCTGGACAAAGCCCAGCTTACCGACCTTGACGTTTGGTTGAGACTTGCGATTTATGCAGTCTGAGCGCAGGCGTAACGGTGCTTGAATAAGCAAAGCATCAGAGGCAGGCGTACCGGGCCATGGCGCCCCTCCGGTCCGCTCAGAGAGGAGATCCCGAGACAGCTACTGCGAAGTGCGAATGGCACGGCCGACCGCTTCATTTCAGAATGTTTTTGACGTTCACCACAAGGCGCTGTATCATCCGCCGTCTAATAGAATAGATAGACGAACTGCAGACGTCGCAGGGAGAGATGATGACCCGAGTTGACTCAGCGTTACGCATTCAGGATCAGTCACCCAGTTGGGGTCGACCTTCCGAGGAGTGGCTGGCCTCCTACTCCTCCCGTACGGGGTTTCTGCTGTCGCTGTGGGAGCCGTACGGGGGTGTCGAGTATCGAGCAAAGTTTCGCAGCAGTTTCGTCTAGCAGTGCAATAAGTTTGTTTGAATAAATTTCCTGCCTGCAGACGGTCGTAGCTATCTGCGTTAGCTCGAGAACAGAGCTGTAGTGTTCCCGAGTATTCCTACGCTCATGGTAAGAAAACCATATCACATCTGTCTGTCTCATACAGGAGACATCCTCCTGTTGCCTTAACTAAACTCTAGAATTTCTCCGAAGGCATTCATTCATTGCTGTGTAAAATTCGAGGTAGCTACAGAATATATATATATATATATATATATTTACGGATTCATGTTCGAGTAATTCGAGTAAATATATAATATGCATGATATATAATTATATCACGTTATGCGGTATAACTTATACGCATATTTTTAATGGCAACAGTGCTATAAACTAGAAAGCATATGTAATGATGGCACATATATAAAACACCTATGTTAAGCACATGTACAACATATACACCAAGGCCTTCATGGGGTACGTATTGCAGGTGAGTTGCAGGACGATGTTGACAATAATATCGGGAGCAGGGTTCCTCGCATCGTTGACGTTCGCGAGATACGCCCCTGGGGTCTCACCAGGCCGGTGTCTGTCGCACCATACGATGAAACCCCGTGAACTGTGAATCGGGTGATCACAATATGCCTGTTAGTTGTGACAGTCTCAATTCAAGCAGAGTTGGTCACAGGCCCTACTCGGTAGAAGTCGGAGTCTATACGGCTAATTTTCAGTGGGCTCCTGTTTCTGACAGCTGAAACCGTCGCCTCATATTCTCCACAAGTAGTGGTGACATACAGAGTAGATGAGCGAGTTCCTCGCCGAGCCGTGGAAAATGTGCTTCAGGGAGCTGATCTTGACGCAGCCAAGGCCGTGCACCTGATTGGGCGTGAGGTCTTCCCTGAGTAGTGGCACCCGGTGGGTGAAGGTAAAGCTTTATTGGTTTATTAAAGGAACTGCAATTTCACAATGCCTAAGTTCTCTTATATGTCACGGCACACGACCTGCGGCCTCTACCATTTTACATCCAGAGACCTAGCCGTACAAGCTACCGCAAGCCAAGAGGGTGGCTTTCAAGTCCGACTGAGCCAACGCCGGTTTCAGAGCAAAAATTTCGATGGACACTCTATCGTTGTAGCTGTCACCAGGGCCTTTCGCGTCGTGTTGTCAGTGTGCCGTAATTGCCAAGCCGGTAAGAGTCCGCCGCAGCCAGCGGTCCTCCGAGGCGGACTTCATCGCCATGCAGTTTCGCGAGTTCACTTCGAGGCTCGGTTTGTCTACGTATCCCTTTAGTCAAAGTCATCAGTGCTTGTTGAAGCTGGTTATGGGTAGTGTTGAATAGCACAGGATCGTCAGCGTACAGAAAGAAAACAAGATCCGCCAGCAATTCGTCTGTACAATCACCGTCACATATGAGCTCGGAGTCGAACAGGTTGCATGCAGGTCTATTTATGCGACACCCCCGATCCGCGAGGTAAGTTTGGTCATGAGGTGCCACTGCTCGCAAACAGTGCTCCGCCATGCTACCAGCCAATGTATGATGTGTACACACACACAACCTATGCAATATAGTTGCAATGCTGTCGGCACCTCTTGAGTGGAGATTCTCGGCTATTGTCTCCTCCGCCCACCAAGGTCACTCAGACAAGCGCTTCTCGTGCCCACGGTGCACACGATGACACCGGTGCAACAACAACAACAATAACACTATAACAATAATAATAGTAATAAAAATAATCATAACATTAATCATAATTGAGTTACCAAGAGGAGACATGTTTTCGGGCTGACTCTGATCTTGTACTCTCTCTATTTTTCATTCTCATTTGACGTCCACGGTATTACCTTTTGCATTGCTCCGAAAGTCGGACGCCTTTTAAATGCAAATGCGCAACGATGGGAACGATCGGACCCGCGAAGCACCAACGTATCGGATCTCTGTGTGGTTGCCAGGAAGGTGCACGTGAATGCACGAACGCCGCCGAGGTCGACGAGCCATCTTAGACATAGAACAATACCATTAATTAGTTGCCGCAGTGCGGTTCATTTAACGACGACTACCAGCCGACACAATCATCTCTCCAGCGTCTCGTCCAGTTGGCAGTATAATGCTCTCGCTATGACGTCGATCTGAAGCAGCGGGTGGGTGGCGTCGGCCATTCGTGCGGTTTCCTGGGATCTCTGGCTAACATCTCAGTGGTGCCATTCAATGAATTGTCAGGATGGCATGCCGAGCTTAATTGCTATGCAAATGTAATTAGTCGCAGCCGCTGCAGTTGTTGCTGCTGCTGCAGCCGCTTCAACGGACGCCGGCCTCAATTCGCCTGTTCAACCGGTCGTTCGCTCGTTAGGCCGAGATTCATTGTCCGGTGACGGGTCAACCTGGACCCTGCAGCTTTCAGAGCATCACCACGTACTGATCGAAGGTATCCGCGTAGAGGTCCCCTCTGCGGACGCTGATCGGCCGGCCAGCCGACGAGTGATACAGAGCACCGCGGACGGTACTCGCTGAGAACGTCGTGCCACCAGTCCAAGAGAGCGCTGCAAAGGACTGGGACTGGGTTGGGTCTGGGTTGGGACTGGGTTGGGTTCGGTGAGGCGAGCACAAGGGAAATTGAGCTTTCTCTTAGATCCTGCTGAAGTTTTCACCCGCTATGAGGTGTATGTCTGTTTGGCTGATCTCAACGACCAGAGGAGGCCGGTGCACCCTGTGCGGGTGTCGCATTAGCGATCATTCGATGGCTGGCAAGGTCTCTCTGGACCTTCCACGCGGATGGGAACGCCGTATCATCGTCTGCTACCTTCTTTTCTGACTATATGCGCTAGATGACCGAACCTGCGTATCGCATGTAGTGAAGGAAGGTGAAGGTGAAGCTTTATTTGTTTTTTAAAGGAACTGCAGTTTTTACACTGCTTAAGTTCTCTTATATGTCACGCCACGGGACTCGAACCTGCGACCTCTGGCTCTTTATAGCCAGAGACCACTCAACCGTAGCATGCAGCTTCTTCATCGTCATTCCTGCCGTGTTTTTCGGCACCGGCAGGGGGGGGGGGTAGGTGGCGGGCCCCCCTTGAGAATTTGAATTCTACAATGAAGCAGTCGAAAATGCACTGCATAAGAAAATCGTTTACAACAGGGTGTACATTTTTCTGCCGTATTGAGCACCAAGCTAATTCCGGTCATTGTCGTCTTTGCCGAAACGGGGCGGCCCAATCGTTTTGCGTGTCATGGCTTCAGTCGCCTGCTTGCAGGACCTGACTGCGTTGTCTCTAACAGACCTATATGCCACACGTAAATCTTTTACATGGTAAATCCCCACCGGCTTCCAGCTAAATCTGAATGCCGATCTGAATCTTCCCGAAATTCTACAATCGTCTGTAGTTCGTATGAAAGAGAAGGCCGAAAACACAGTTGATCTCATACGATTCTCGAAGTGGAGCAAAATTCAACAGAAATTAAAAAACTAAACCATCCAACAACGCCAGGATCGTCACTCTCGTCTGGGCTCATTTGCATGCAGTCGATTCACTCGAAGCAGGGCAGTCCCGGCAAGTAAATAGTATGTATATAGTAGTTACTCCTTTATCCTCATGAGTTTTTTTGCAGTTCTACCTTAGCAGTAACCCTATAGACCCGGGCGGGAGCCTGCTTTGTATCTCTGTACCTCTTCTCATATAGCGTCCCACCGTTGTTCCCCGCTCTAAACCACCCTTTCTCCGACAGCACTTCAAGGCGCAGAGTTTTGCCAGCGGCCACCTCTCAGGCGCCTATCACCACCTTCTCATGGAGCAAGTCGTTCTTCCGCCTCGCCGGTCAAGTCACCGAAGGCCGCCGCCGCCGCCAGCGAGAACCCATATGTGGAGATAGCTGAGGCGCCGGCGGACATGGTAGCCAAGGGGGGGGGTACGACCCTGGCCGGTGGCATAAAAAGAGCCTGCCTACCTCCCCTGCCAGTATAGTAGTAGCAGTAATATTAGTATCGGCCACGCAAATGTGTAAAGGTGCAAGCAAGAAAAATTGCACCCTTCGCTCTTGCTGGCTATGTCATGCATCGGGATGGCTTTCTTAGCGCTGTTTGGCGTGGATTTTTTGCCCGTCGCCGAGGCGTTTGTGGAGATGGTCGTCCCTATCTCCAGGTTCATCAACCAGGATCGAGGGGTAGCAGAGACTCGAAGGGGTAAGACTACATTAACTATTTAACCTGATTATATATATACATAACATGTATATATATCTATATATATATATATATATATATACCGCTAGGCGGCCACATGGATGGGTTAGTTCGAGTCACATGAGCTTAGGAAGGACTAGAACCGTGAAGTGCGGCCCTCCTTCTGTTTGTTTACATGTTTACACAAGGCACTTATTACCTTTGAGATTCATAGGCACTTATTTATACACAAGGGGTGTTTCGTGGTGGAAAAATAACATTGAGCTGCGCTGCCGTCATTGGAGAAATGCATCAAAATAATGGCTGACATACACTATTCCTCTGCACCGATAGGCCTTGATCGAAACTTCCAGCGTTATACGTCTTATATAAATATATATATATATATATATATATATATATATATATATATTCTGGGTGTGCGGGCAGCTGCGCTGCTTTATGGAGAGTGTCTGAAGGTTCTGAACGCATATTTTCTACCTATTTATTGTTTCCCTGCCAGTGCATATTTAGATAGCACCGTGTATGTTAATGTAATCAAGACATTGAAGAGCCATGTCAGTATATTACCAGCTGACATCAACGTCTTCGGGGAAATCCTAGGGCGTTGGCAGGATATTGAGGAGAATTCGTGCCACCGTCCACAATTCACTCTTGGATTGAATTTTCAAAGTGAAATTTTTTCTCTATTCTGAGACTGACTTTTAGACGTGACACGTAACGCCGATTTAGATTCGTCGCCGAAAGGTTAAGAACGTTCGGGCAACGGCTTTTCTTTGGTGAACGAATAAATGCATGGACAGATCGATATGGGGTGGCTTCGTCCCCTACGTACACTTGTTGATACGATGTCAGATTCGATTTGTGCGCTTGCTGATGATGACAGACACATTTCAATGTAGGCCAGTCGAATCGACGCCCGTTTCGTTGTCTGCTCGCTCGGATATCGTTCGTCTCTCGTTACCAGAGCCCGGGTCCGGCTCCCGAATCGTGTCCGAATCGTCCCACTGACATTAGATACTCGCCCGATGCAAGCAAGCTGCCAGTAGACATTAACGTTGATCTCGTCGATGCCTTGACATCATCGCACTCGACCCGTACTTCGTTACTAGTACACCATATATATATATGCGACGCTCCAACTCAAAGTGGATGCTAGTGGATACGAACACGGGTGCACGTCGACAAAATTGGGTATAGAACGAATGGGTTTGGATTGTTGAGGAGCGTGGGGACGCGAGGCGTCGGCATTGTGAATGTAATTAATGTAGCTAAAACCCACGAACAATATAGATTGAGCCAGATAACGATGAAATAGCAAATACACAATAGTATGTAAGGGAATTTCTCTTTTCATCGAATTTAAGCAATTAAATCCGGCAAATAATCCAATATCATATAGCAAAATCGGGCAGAATCGACAAGATTTCAAAAATAAAATAGCACTACTAATAAATCGTAAAACTCAACGAACGCATCAGGCAATATTAATTGATGATATAACATATAGGATATTTATACAAATATGAAACAAGTGAACAATGGATTAACATCTATATTGTCTCTACATCTTTATAGATTAGTTTCGTTTTCAATGTGTAACTGGCTCTTAATGCTCCACTTTTGACAGCTGGCTGGATGCGTGTGTGTGCTTTTTTTGTTGATAATTATTTGTTTGAGAACAATAGAAAGTACATTATCTTATCTATTTCGAGACTACTTTTTGTTTTGTCATAGTTATCTGTTACTGTGTTTTTTTGTTATCCCGATATTGTAAACATTATACGTATATATATATATATATATATATATATATATATATATATATATATATATATATACGCACGTCTATTTGTTTATTTAATTTCCCCAGAGTCGTGGAACCACTTATTCAGTATGTGTTCAGAGTCCTCCGGTGCAAGGTTGATGCATTTAGTTATGCTTGGTGATCACTAGCTGTCGTGCGCGTCTTGGCTCCAATTTAGTTTTACTTACAGTAGTCGATATGCACGTGCGTCTACGACGAGTCTACACGTCTAGCTTTGCCGCCTCGCCCCGTGTGTCTCGTGTCAGCTTCAGTGGTGATTCAATACACGCACATGTTGCAAACGTGTCTAGTCTTCGAAGCACAATCAACGCTTACGCATATAACTAGCTATGGTCGTTATCATCGACGAACATTCACAAATACGACGATACTGATAGATATTCCCAAGCATATTCATACAAATAGCCTCAAATATGTACGTGTAATGAATGTAATGATATGTATAATATAATATTGAATATATTAACGTTATTAGCTTCAACGATCAAATTCCCGTGACCATGAGTACGGTCATCAAGGTTGGGTGGCCTATTTATGATCGATACCATTACATTTTTAACACAATATGCTCGTAATAAATAACGCAGCATAAATAAGATCGCATCTCTGGTTGATGTCCATCAAATTTAGAACAAACCAAATAAAGCTTTTCATAAGCCTTTGATCTGGCCTTTGATCGTTTGACGACGGATTGTGCTCACGAAATGTGCTAACACTTTGTTGACGAACCGCAGCACAAAGCAGTGTTGCGATGTTGCGCAAATTATATTGAATTTGTGTTTATGTTTAGCCCCCCGGCGCAGCAGCATGATTCTTCATTGGAGGTTTATATGTGTCTCTCATAGGCACACGTATCAATGCTATTGAAGTATGTCGATTTATAGAAGCGCTTCAAGTGTAACTGTATGGTGTACAAGCAAGTTCCATTAGCCTGTTTTGCTGTATCGTCCGGTCTCGCCCTTTCTCCAGCCGAACGACACTATTCATTAGGCTAATTAAAGTTCAAGCGACTTCGACATATTGTTTCTTTGTCACTCGAAGTGCTCTGAGCAACTTCCTTCTCGTCTGTTAACTTGGCTAACTTCGAATCATCCAAAAAACACCACTATTGTCAATTGTGTAGCAGAACTATTCTGCGTTTCTGTCGGACCAAAATTCTGTCGGATCTACCCCTCGTGCCGGCAGCCTTTTCGTTCAGAGGCTATTTATCAGGATAGCGGCGTCCTCATGTCAGCACCCATCGAGGACGAACATAAGCGTACCCAGTACCGCCTCTGCCTTCCTCGTCCTGGGTATGGCCCGAGCTGAGGACTTTCAGTCAAGTAGAAAATGTCAGATCGGCTTCAGGACTTCGTCCGAAGGAAGTAAGCAGTCAAAACCATACGCTGCCTCTCTTTCCTCTGTCCCTCTGGTACCTCTCTGTTTCTATCCACCGGTTTCCGAGTACACCGCCGTAAATACATACGCGGCATACCAAACCAGTGCCCCTCGCCCCCCCAGCTACCCTACGGAACGTGTATCGAATAGAGTTTGTTGTTTTTCCGACCCAGATGAATTCAAAGGGGTTCTCTTAGCTTAGGGGGATGCGAGAAGATGTTAGATGTTAACTAACATAACAACCTTGTCCGAGATGGCCGACCGAGCCACCAGCCGTCGAGCCTTGTACAGGAAGAACTTGGAGCGTGCTACAGAGCAAGGGAGAGGAGTCGTCCCTGAGAGAAGTCTCCAGAATTTAAAAGCCACCTGTGCCCTTCAGATCCCCGCACTTCCACCCATCTGCAACAAAGTAGAAAGATATCTCAGCCGTCTGGTGAAGGCGTGTGGAAGCAGCCCGCCCCACACCGTGCCTTCGCTTGCACAATGGTTCGTGCTCGATTGGTACGCTTCTCCTGCCAATGGAGGCCGCCTCCTTTCCCGTCTCGTTGTGTGCACAAAAACCTAACGAAATGAGATAAGGCCAGGCCCTCCAATACGGTAGAGGGAAATCCCGCTTTTAGGTAGGCTCAAAAACCACCGGCCACGCCAAATCGCTTATACGTGTCCTGTGCTACCGCACATAAGTCTCTTTGGAGCGGTGTCTGGTTTTGTGGGCGTGTTTGTGTATCCCGGGAACGTGTGGTTCTTCGGCCGCTCTGTCGAGTCCTTCGCCTAATGATAGCTGAAGATCGAACTGTGAAGAGAAGCAGAAAGGCCGCACACCTATCTCAAGGAGAGGGGAACGCTAACCGGGTGAGTCCCCATGATACTGTACGAACCTGAAAAGACTAAGTTCCTTTGGGTTCACAACTGCAGATACGGCCATGCCTGACTTGGTCCTCTTTCTATAACATCATATGATCTAGTTAAGTAACCGATGTCGTTTCGTCCAGCTATTGTGACTGCTGTACCCTCGTTGGCCAGTAGTCTAGAGTCATTACTGAGACGATCCAATTCGGCGGCCGGAAGCGCGAGTTTTCGGCATGAAGCCTGGGAGAGCTGCTTGAGGAGATTGATCATTTGAACGGGCTTGCTGAGCACAGAAACTGATACGTCGACTAGCTGAGAGTAGAGCGCTAATAGAGGAACGTCCGCGATGTGCCAGAAAGATCCTCATTTTTTGCTTAGGAGGATGCTGTCGTTATAGCAACGAAGATACTAGCTTTAGATTTCAAGTCACTAACTGAAATCATTCGTAGCAATCGCCCTCGGAGTAGGCGCAATGATAATGTCGTCGCCTGTAACTGCCTCGGACCGGGTTCGAAAGCAAGAGTAACCCAGGTGTTACAGACGCCAGTAACAAGAGAGAATCCAACAACGCAATATTGCCACTATAGCCCTCTCAAGAACAGGGGAAGTGTCCAAGAATAAAAATGGAAAGTTCTTCCGAGAAGACAATTCAACGCAGACAGCTCAATCAGATGTACTCGAAAGGTTGCAGCATTCGATTAAGAATTACAAAAACAAATTAAAACACAGCAATCAATGAGGGTGCAATCAACAAGCGCTTTCGCACGCCCCACGCGAAGGGCGCCACGGCCTCAAACGACCTCGAACCTTGAAAAACTTGACCTTGATTGGCTCAATTGAGGTTACGCAAAAACTGTCGGCCGTGCGACTCCCCTGCCTTGGATATATATCCAAATGCTGCATCTGCGGCAAGCATGAAATCGACTGCCACTCGAAACGTAACAGCTGAGAAACAACATATAAGCGCATCTCTCTCAGCGCGCCATAACGTAGATGACAATTTATGCGATATGCAAAACACTTTATGCATAGGAGAAAGTATTGGGATAGCGATTTAGTTAAAGACCTAAAGACTCACTTAACGTGAGACCGGTAGATTATGCAAATGCATATCTTATCATATGGAGCTAAAGTAATATACTCCGCCAAACATATAAATAAAACACAGGCAAGAGGGCACGCAGCAACGTCAACGACAGTTTCAAAAGAACACTCTCTGATATCTGTGTGAGAGTCTTGAAAATTGCAGTTTTGTGGGGTCGGGAAAAAATTCTCACAAATAAAATGTTATGTTAACAAACTTTATGGGAAAAAAAACCATTTATTTCTTCCATGACATTTTAATAGGAAATAAATATGAATCGCCAGCAAATTACTCAAAAATCAATTTCTGCACATGGTCCACAACTGAGGCCGTGTTGTTGGGGGTATCCGCGGTAGTTTCGACATCCAGTTGCTACACGAAATTTGGTGACTCAACGTTCGAGAGCACCTTGAGCCTAGGCTCCCCAATACTCGAAGTAGCGAACCTAGGCGGTACCAGCGGGGGTGGGGGGGGGGTAAGTGGGGTGACACTCAATGACTCTGAAGACCAAGGTCCATGGCAGCTGCTAATGTTGCCATATAACGGCGATGTCAGACAGCTGCCGGAGAAGGGATGCTCAGTGCCCTCAGCGCTATTCCTGCCGTCAAAGAATTACTCAGCTTCAAGGCCGGCCGCCGTCAAGAGGCACCTCCTCGAGGTTTCAGCAATAAGGGTGGCCCGCCGTTGCCCCACTTGGCGTCATGTCATGGTCATTTGTGCAACGATCTCAATAGAGCCATAGGGGGAGGTCCGGCCTGATTCGCTCTTTATACTTGGCGTTTTTAGCGACATTCTCTGAAGCGACATTCTCCCGTCTAGTGCTCGTGCGTGATTTCAGGAGTACCTTCATCAAAGCCAAGGCTCAATGGCAGGGTACAGTCTTAGAGTAAATATAGCTACTGTATACAATGTCACAGTTCCGAGTTCACTGTAGCTGTTGCTTATCAGCGCCATTATTTCTATGATTCCATCTCTATTAATAATAATAATAATAATTCATTCATTTTTTTAATAGGTCATTCGAAGCGTAGCGACGTACGACGCTGCGCAACTTTTAAGCTCCAGAGAGCAACAAAGCTTCTGAACAGCGGTACATTTCATTCATTTGGGTTACCATACCCAGCCTCATTGCGTCAATTCAAGCCTCCTGAAGCCCGTCGATATTTGAATAATGTTCAACAATTGCCCATTTTCCAAGCATGGACAACAACAACAACAATGGATTAAATCTCTCTGCCCCCCCCCCCATAATCCCTAGAACTACTTCCTAACTACTGTTTGATTGAATAAATATATATATATATAGTAAGTAAATCTTGCGAATATTCAAATTGAATACATCGTTCATTGATGCATTGTCGGCCTCCATCCAGTTCGTTATTAGGTTTTAGTAAGCATGTCTTGCTGCAGAGTGAAAGCCTTTATGATGAACTTTCGGTGAATTGTTGTTCGGGCTTATCCTTTCAAGAAGCAAATATTTGATCAATGTCAGCATTAAGCGATGCCTCAGCATCTAGATTCAGGTCTCTTCGAAGAAACTGAATCAGTGCCGAGCAATGCGCAAGCAAAAAGGACTTGAGTATGAGCAGGTCAAATTTCACCTGGCCATGAACTCTTGATTCGAACGTTATCAAAGCTTTTCCGCTGCAAAAAATAGCTCCGAATGGCCTTAAGGATAATAAGTACGGCATAATACATTACCGATATTGCTTTTTTTTTTTTTTTTTAGAGAAGGAAATTACTGATATTGCTGTTTATCTGTACACTGACATCCCTTCCTCTTCGTTAGGGGAGAAAAAACGAGTAAGCTAAAATAATGAAAAATTATCTTTTGTCAATGTATCCACTGATATTAGAATCATATCGAATCATAGATAATTAACCGACCAATTATGATTATCATCGAAGCCGATCGTTGTTTCGACAAATTTCGAAAAACTCTCAGATGCCTTATATGCGAAGTGCCGTTGATGTGGGTTGTGTGTGTGAGTTATATGTGAGTTACGGCAGGTCGTAATTAGTCCATGTCGAATTCAAACGTCGTCACTGTGAATTTTCACCTGTAATTGTAATTGTCACCGTGATCAAATAATTTTCCTTAAACTATAACGTGATATAATAATGAGAAAACGTGTTCTTATATCATATTCTAATAGCATAATCATAAGGAAAGTTTATTTGGAGTATATTTAAAGTTTCACTTTACCTAACCTACCATTCGTTATAGGCTGCTGGTAATTTGAAACGGCTGTCATAGGCTGACATATTTTTCGTATTTTACCACCTGCCTACATACGCTGTCTGGGCCCAGGGCTTTTGGGCGGGTGTGTCATTCACACATCCGTGGCAAATCCCAAATATTGGGTCGTTGGCGACACTCAACAAAAGTAATAATAATAATCCTGCTCTTCCTATATGACATATCAATGTCATGCATACGCTCGCCAAGAACTCGAAAAATCAAACAGATCGATAGGCACGGTCAGTGTCTCCCCCTACTACCCGAGTCACTCGATGTTCAAGGTCTATTGTCTATTCCAAGGTCTTCGTCGACGTCTGCCGAACTGCACAAGACACAGGGTACGCGAGAAATATAGGGAATCAAAAACAACATCGTTCAGTCAATGCACGTATGCTGGCCCAAGTTGTTCAGCTATCAAAGTTTCGTAGAGGGTGTCATCCATCCCGTCTCGACTTTTCACTATTGGCAGCGAATGACCGCACGATGTGCGACAATCGCCCATTCTCTCTCATCAATCTTCTCGAAAAATGCTGCTTTCGTATGTGTGTGTGTGTGTGTCAGTCACATGATATGTATTTACAACATAACTGTGCGAAGATTGATCTCAATACATTGCGGGACCGGCTTCAGTCATGGCTATTGAGTCGGGCATCATTGTCCTGTATCATTGTTATGTTCGGTCATTCTGCGCCACGGGGAGAATGTGATCCCCGAAGGTGATCAATTACGCACGCCGCTGGCTGAACTACCCGAGAGTATAGTTTTACCAGAAGACAACCATGAGACCCCTGCCGCCACCATCACTGTCACTATGTCGTTTCCATTCTCCTGGTGTCCAGGTACCCTCATGAGGCGGCATCAAGGTTGGGGTCGCGAGTAGGTTCGTTCGTACGTTCTTGAGAGCTTCTCGTGACTAAGGCACAGAGGGCGTATGTGTACAGTTAGTGCACAATAGAGTGCCGACCTCGTCTGCAGCGTAAGGATCTGCGCTATTCGACTTCGTGTGCGGGTAGCAGGCCACACGCTTCACATAGCAGGACACAGGTAGACAGATAGAAGAGGCCTACTAAGACTCTCTGCGGTGGGCCCGCCAGGCCCACCGCAGAGTTTCATAGGCAAGCCTTTCTTTGTATTATCGTAGGAGATAGATAAATGATGATCGGCCCAAAATCGCTCTAGTCATGGTGATCAATAGACAGGTGCTCGAGGGTATGACGGCTAAATCGATTCATCGACACACACGCATATATATATATATATATATATATATATATATATATATATATAGAGAGAGAGAGAGCGAGCGAGACAGAGATCCTATCGCGAGACATGACGTACCAATATCAAAAACGATCAGAACATGTTTGCATTTTGGTATACATTAAAATGCATAGGCCAAGCAGGGTGGTCCTTACGTGGTCCTTCGACTCAAATGCAAACGATGCCCACCCATGTCTTCGAAATACAAACGCTTCACTCGGAAATGTTTACTCACCGTCTCATTGGCGTGTACTTGAAAGGCAACCGCTCGAGGCTACTACATATAACACTCATCTTGGAGTTGTTCGTCCTCACGAAGCGGATGTGGATCGGTGTCTCTTATACTTCCGTCCCAATGCATGGAAAACGGCTTCAGTCGCTCATGTTTATCTTATAAACGGCGAGAAGCATGCATCTCGAATAGGTGCTTCTATGTGAGATGGAGTGTCGATAAGAACAACACGAAAGTGATATAGACCTAAACGAATTTAGTATAATCATTATATAATAACTATATTATTATATAATAACTAACTACTGGTGTTTGCGATTCCAGCGGTGTCAAAAGTTCATTCTGCCACAAAATTTTCTATTTCACTTCGAACACTATCAAATACAATGGTTTCGCTACTCCGTTGTACAACGTAAGGATAATATCATAATTATATATATATATATTATATATGTGTATATATTGAACATATTGAGCTTCAATGGGTGTTTTGCTTTTTGACCCATGTACCATGACAGAGTACACCGGTATTAATAATCGATATATTTTGCAAACGCCTACGTAGAATATCGTCAAGTGTACCGCGTTGAACAGCTGAATAACGCAACGAAATCCGCACACACAATAAAATACGTCTTATATAATATAAAACACTAATATATAACACAGAAATGATGACTTAACTGCGGTAACTTCGACACTGTGAAACATTATGCAACCTCAGCTTCAGATGCACGTGCGATACAACGCACGCAGCATTATTTCTCGAGTCTTACAGCATCGCCATCGTGGCCTAGTGCTTTGTTGAGCGTATTCCATTCACGTCGCATTGCCTTTCTCGTTACCAGACCACTAATCGAGCGGTGGTTCCCGCAGCGGCTTCTATTTGTGCGTCACGTCCGGTTCACGCTGCTCGTCCGCTCCCCGATGGTGAACCTTCAGTCATCACCGCGTCGAACGAAGTCCTTTCAATAGATCGCACTTGCCGAACGGTAGCCGAGCACCGCCTGAGGAGAACCCTTTGTGGTGGTTTGTCTGATCGACGACGATCCGAAGCATGATGCGATCAAACGCTACCGTCGTCGCTAGCGGCCGATCGAGCGCGCGATCTGCCCCTATGTGCGAAGAGCGGGCCTCGTGCTGATAACGTTCACGGAGTGACCGCATCAAAGATGTACGCAGAAACCCTATGGAACACGAGAAATCGCCAAAATGATAGGGCTACGCCAAGGTTTCATTAATCGATAAGAGTAGTCGTTTTCTCCTGAGCTTCAGCCGATGAGGAACGCTATCCTCCTAAGCGTCCCGCCGGGATGATGTTGGTTGCTTGATGAATGCAACCGTTTGAATCAGACATCCTGACCAAATATCCGTTAAATGATCTAGACACAAGGTATACAGTACTGCCACGCGCAGCACAGCGTTTATGGCGGGACATAATCGATCGTGTCTTCAAGTGACAACGCATTGGGAAGATACAAGATTTATCGGGTATGTTTCTGTTAGAAAGGTTTCAAATAAGCTGTTGAGGAAAAATCGCCCGTTCATAGTGCCATAGAGCGTGGGAGAACTCCCTGTGAAATACTTGGAGGTAGGCTGTTCAAAAGTGTCAAACTATCAGAGTTGTTTTTGGGAGGTTCAAGCGGCGGAAAACAGATTTGTGCTCACTCAGCTATAACGCTAACAAACCCGTAAAAAATACATTATATATATATATATATATATACAACTACACTTCTGCTGGCGTGGAAACACTTGACGGATCGTTTTGCACGTCGCCGATGAATTGACCATCGCGTTCTCATAACTCGATTCGATTGGGATGCTACTATTGTCTTGTCAATATTGTGTTGATTGAAATTCGCTATCAGCTATAATCCCATGATACTCGCATTCAACGTTCAGATGGATTTTTTCACTCGACGCAGCAACGGTGAGTCACGCCGGCTAAGCCACTGTTCCCTGTGAGCAATTATCCAAATCAAACAAGAACGCATTATGTATTCAAGCCATATTTAAGCTTCGCTTCTGTGCTCGTCTTCTGTCCGTGGCCATCAATCGCCATCAGCCATCATCAATCACAACCAAGTGTAATCAATCGCAACCAGTTGGTGTTACGGCTCAATCTCAATCATTTTCAAGGCGCAATCCCGACAGATCCGGCCGTATCGACGATCCCGTCCGCCCGCAACACGTTACCCCCGCACAACACTAGCCCCCGAAACGGGTTCGACAACAAGAGCACAAGCGAATTCAGCACAATTTGAATTCTGCGCCCGCGGAATCGCTTTCCTAGCGCGGAGATTAATCGCATTCGCCCTATTTTGTTTACGCGGCAGGCACAGACTGCCGCGGAGGCGCAACGCACGCGTCGCAAGGGGACGCCGCCGCTCCTCCCATGTACGGCCTCGCGCATATATTCTAAACCTTACGATCGTTGCGGAGGCGGTCCCTGCTCCATCGAGCGGGAATCCGCCGTCGCCATGCCACCAGAATTGAGAAGGTTCCGGTTAGGTTCCGAGTCGCATGCCTGCATCGTCGACGGCGTCTGTCGACGGCCTCTTCCTCCTCTGTCATCCGCGAATCGACATTCGTATCAGCAGCCGCATCAGCAGCATAACCGACGTTTGCGCTCGCTCGTTACTCTGCTTATTTCCCACGATTCGCACGGCAAAGCTGCGTAGCGAAGCGTGGGAGGCGGACAGCGTGAACGCCGCGGGCGTCTCGGAGCTCGGTGACGCCTTGTTTGTCGATTCTGCACACGAGGCGTCCGGCTTGCAGCCGGACGCAGTGCGGTGGCCAGCCCGCACTCTGGGCCACTTTCGAGCACGAGTCCGACTTCCGGTGTGGACTTAGCCTGCGATGGGTAACAAAAGCAGGCTAGCAGCGTATGATATGATAACGCCCTCTGATTCGACCCAACCTTGTGCGGAAAGTGCGCAAATTATCTATGCCATGGTGGCCTTTACTCGGTTCGCTCTGATCTGTTATTTGTCATCGACGACGAATTTCAGGTCCTGTCCTGAACGGCCAACGCTGACCACTATCGCTTAATGAGCAGAGATTCATTGATTGAGATTGTGCACCTTTAAATATATTAGACAATACTAACTAGCGAAGTAGGTGGGTGGACAGGGTGCCAGGACGAGAGCAGAGATTATTATTATTCGTACCGTTTAGAATATGTGGATGTTTATTGTTTGATTCATTTGAGACCAGAGTAATTACTTGAAATTAGTGCGGGCTGGGCGTAGGTGTTCATTGATATTATGATCGATCTCTTTGCAGAATGTGCGTAAGCTTCGTGTCAACTTGACAGAAGAGTCTCTATGACTAACACCGCTTCGAAGCCGAAATTATGCCAATATTCAACTTCAACACGAATGTCCAAGTTCCGCCGGAATTAAACCCATATATATATATGTATATACACTGATAATACACACCTTCACATAGCAGACTTCATGAGGACAATTAACATGTTGTTTAAATCGAGTCCTATAACCACAGCGATCAGCCGGTTTTTATCTCGGTTGCGTACGAACCAATCGGCATAAACAGAATCCGCCAGCGATAAACAGCCGTCGTGTTCATTGCAAGGCTTGTCAAATACCAACCACCAAGAAAGGCTTACCGCCGGTGCTTTCTTTAGCCGTGGGTGGTATTAACAGCTTCTTCTGATCCGCTGATGAACACCTCTCATATGCTGTACCTGCGTGGCGATCGTTTTCTTTCTTGCTAAAGAGAAGACGCACTTATCAGTGCAGACTACCACCCGTAGGTAGGCACCGCCTAAATTGGCGTGATGTCAATTTGTTTCTCGATGCACGAACGAGTAAATCGGCTTAGTTACGTATCAGACCTGGCGTAGGATGACTAGCGAGCAATGCCTAATTAACGTTGCGCGCGCCTGGCACCGACAGTACTGGGAAAAAGCAGAGGGAGACGAGTTGACTGTTGAGTTTTTATGAATAGTGAAAAGCAGTGTAATCTTACCCACAGGTTAGCAGTGTACTAACGACCGGGCGCCTCTCGGCGAGCAGAGACCTTTTCCGCGTCAAGCCTCAGCTTCGCCTCCTCCTCCTCCTCCTCTCAGTCTCTAAGGGCCTCCTCTTACCACCATCGGAAGCCAGAGGCCGCAGGTTCGAGCCCTGCCGTGTGACATAAAAGAGAGCTTAAGCATTGTAAAATTGCAGCTCCTTCAATAAACCAATAAACCTTTACCTTTACCATTTACGATCCGCATGGTATCGATCGGTAGGTTTTTCCACGTACAGAAATAGCAAGAGATAGAATTCGACTGTCCGTCGAGAAAAGGTGGTGACATGACGCCGATTATTCTTCCGTGCTTTTGTTATGAACGATATATATATATATTTTTTTCTATTCTTAACGTCCCGTTGTTGTACCAAGTTTCCATTCATGAGGTTCCATAGAAGACCGTTGCCCAATAAATAGATCAGTCGCTGGAGCTGTTGTGGGGGCGGCGGTTCTGGAATAGGATCGCCGCAAGAGCCGTGTTCTAGCTGACATGCACTAGATGGAGCGAGGTCGAGAATAGGCTCGCTGAGTCGATTCGCTATATTTGCATAATGGCGATGATTGTCGCCTGGCGACTAGTGCCGAAGTTGGGCACAATAATTTGCCTGGATTTATCTCATCGTTGGCTCATATATACGCACTGCCCATTAAGCAAACAATGCACTAATGATTCACCACGATGGATGGCTGCCAAGATTCACTAAGTATCGAAGTATCTATGCTACGTAAGAGGGGGCGTGAGTGCTAATTATTCTATTGTGATATGTTATCGCAGCACAGTGATCTGTCTTAGAGACAATAGCGGAACTTTTCCGCGGTGCCCGTTACCGCAGCGCGTTGACATGTTGTTGATATACTTAGTACAGCTTAAGGACGAGACGTGGGGTGCTTCAGTTGCGCCCATGATCAATGCAGAGCAAGTATCTGCCTTTGTGAGTGTGACAAATGATGTTGTTCGTTTCAACATTCAAATTGGCGTTAGTATCAGATTTTGGGCCATGTAGGCCGCTCTACATGCATGGCTTCGCCTAAACGGTTTGGACCACCATGTATCTTATATATATCTATATATATATACATACATACATATATATATATATATATATATATATATATATATATATATATATATATATATATATATTTCGTCACGCTTATAACAAAATGGAGAGAGCTCGTTCTGGTGTCTAAGACACGTGTTTTGCTGCATATTGCAGTGATACAATGCGTGCCACTGACATACGGAACGGAGTTCTCTGTGCCTGGCTCCCAGTTGAGCTGAGCGAGCGCAAAAATAATATCGATGTTAAGTCTGAAGAAGCTTGCCGGAAAGCAGTTTCCTTTTTACTGGATTCCTATTGAAACTTCATGCCTTAGTAAGCATCGTCATGGCATTATGAGGACGCAGGCACACGTGTCCTTGTCGGGCCGAGCCGGGCCTAAGCTTGTGCTGGTCTGTGGACAGATGAGAACACTGAGGAAAAACAAAGGACATCACTGTGCGCATATGATAACGGCGCAAGTCACACGAGCAAACTGGGGCACCAGCGAAGACAGGCTTATGTTTGATTCTCGGTTCTAATTATTATTATCATTATTATTATTATTCCTTTGCGGCGCTTGCCTGCAATCGACCCTTGGCAAAATTATAATTTACAAATTTAACAGGGACGAAACGGCAGCTTTTCTTCGTTTAAATTGAGTATACTTCTCGGGAAGATGAACACCGGCCAGATGCTGGTTGACGTGTGAGAGACTGTCGTCGGCTCATTCGCTTAATGTTAGAGATGGAGGCGGCGATCTGACGACCCTACATATCCCGACGTATGTACATATGCTCGGGTGAGGATGTCGGCTGAACTCGATCATAACCCGAATTTCAGAGTAGTTAAGCGCGCGCGCGAGAGCGAGAGAAAGAGAGCGCGCAGTGACCCAATTTTCAGGCGAAACTCGCTTATATTTAAGCAGATATTCATCTTCATAATATTCCAGTAAAAAATGTGCCGCCTATGAATGAATGCTAGCCATGCCAGCACGGTGATCATCATACGAGATCATCTCGTAATTGGCTCTCACCACATATTACAATACATCATAGAAAGAAAACATCGTCATGTACGTAATGTTAATTAGAAACAATTATTTTCCGCAGTAACCCACGAAGGTCCTTTCAAGTTCATGAGACATCAGTCGACTCCCCATGACATCAGCCTTCGAGGCCAATCTCGCTCCTGCGCGATTTGTGACCAGTTGACGAATTTATTCTGAGCGTGGCAGCCTGTGCCGCCAGACGCTTGAAGTCGACGCCAACTGCTTTTAGCTGTTGAAGAAACAGGATCCCACAAGGATGGGCGAACGATACATTTGAAGTGGTGGAGCGCTTGAGGGGTGGCCGCGTCGTGTGTTCATGTAAACAAGAATCATAGAGGTTAGATGCAACGTGCTCAATTATGCAGCATTCATCTCATCCCCCATTGGCATGATCATTCCTCTGCGGTTCTCAGCACCTATATATCTCACAGTTTTAGGTAAAGGTAAAGGTTTATTGAAGGAGCTGCAATTTTACAATGCTTAAGCTCTCTTATATGTCACACACTCTTATATCATATAAGCTCTCTTATATGATGCCACCTCCATAATAAGTCGAATGCAGGTTCCGTGTGTCGCGTGTTCCACGCTGAAATCAGCGCCTGTTCTTGTTTCTGTTGCTAAAGCGTGACTGCGCGAGCAAGCTGCCTAGCGAGCGAGAGTTTCAGTTTTCGCAGACGCCGAGGCTTTGTGTTCGGCTCTACCTTGTCTACTATACGGATCTACAAAAATCGGATTATAATTATCATTAGTGCGTCGTTAGAAAGTTAAGTGGGCAGTGTTGTTGCCGACGCAACAATACGAGTCACTTAATCACCTTAATCCACCCCCCCCCCCGCCCCGAAAGGTTTCACTTGCGCACCTGTTAATGGAGCCACTACGAACCTCGTTAGAACGGTTGCGATCGACGTACGACACCATGTTAACCCGCTGCTCATTCCTGCTGGCGGAGGGCAACGACCTAGTGCAGGAAATTATTACGGGCTTAGATGCGTTGCGAGAGCATCTCGTCAGCAACTAGCTATTAAACAACAGCCAATTTATAAACGGGCTCGTTATAGCTCGTGTTCCTTTGCTGGCACTATTTGTTCTCCCGGTGGAACGTTGTGATGCCGCCCGGCTATAGCGAGTAACTGCAGTTGAAGCTATCACCGCGGAATTGAGAGATAGCATCCCCCCCAACCATCATCGAATATTGATGTAGATACCTCTGGGGCCGCGCTTCCCTCGCTTGTTATCGACGCTTAGTTGCGGCGTCGAAACGCAGATGTCTCTTGACGATTGCGGGCTTATTCGGTTCCAATGTACAATACAACCACCTAGGCTCTGACCACCATTTCTCTGGCAAAATAACCACCTAGGCTCTGACCACCACTTCTCTGATACTACGTCACAATTAACCACTCGCAGAGAGCCACTCATTCGTGTGGGGGTCATTGTGCACACAACAAACTTCTTTCTGCTACGTTCTAGTCCCCTGACGTGATGACATCTGAGAGAACTAAGGCATTGTAAACATTGCGGGTCCTTTAATGAATCAATAAGCGTTTGCCTTTACTAAGGGCTACGCAATTCGACGTGTATATTTCATATAATATGTATAAGATAAGTGAACGCCTAGTTACCCTATGGTGTGGCCTCTATTTTCCAATATAAGGCTGTTTGGTCTCGTCGGTCAAAATTTTGCAGCAATTCCACGATACGTTCCTTCCCTTCTAACCACATCGTGATCATCTGCAGTTGAGGGTCATACAATAAGTGGCGGTTCGATCATGTTTGTTCTGCGTTAACCGATACCCGGTAACCGATTCTCTCCCATCCCCTAAACGCCCTGCCCACAAGGCAAGCGTAGCAATCCGCAGGAATCAACTGCTCCTTCGGGACGTTTCGCAATTGTTTGCTAGCGTCTCATAGCTATCCCTTCGTAGCGCTTTAAGCTTCATGCTACTGGCGTGAAGGTCACCGGAGTTGCAGCAGCAAGATCATGCTCCCCACGATAGCAAGTCCATACCCCGTTGCTAGGCTCACTAGGCAGGACTCCGTTCAGCCTGTGACGGCCAGTATCCCCTTACTACACTGTGTTCGCGACACCTCCTAAGTTTCCGCTGTCACCTTTGCAGATCATCACTGTTCCATGTGTCCCGCAAGAATCGTTTCCGTCAATAACAGGCGCTCCCGCCTCTCGACTTCAATCGAGAGAATAAATACAGACCCAGCGGGTAGCAGGACAGGGCGGTATAGAGTTAACGAGTAGCCGGTAGTTTCCTATTGGCCGCAACGCACAAGCTGTGTAAAAAAATGATCGTTCTGTGCAATAGAATTCTTCGGTTTGGGAACGTGAGTACGATGAGGTTCTCAAGATAAACAGCTGGAAGACTCGGGAGAACTCACGAGCCAATACAAAACTGGGTTGGCCCCGATTTAGTCGTCCGTTGGTTAGATTCCGCTTGACAGGCTACGCCGGCGCTGTTACCCAAAGCCGGCGATGTCCTCCTGTGCCGGTGTCGAGGAGGGCTTACTCATTCGCGATAGTGGCAATGAGTAGGTGTTCCCTGTAGACGTAGAAGCACTGTCCTAGCCGAGGCTTCGAGAACCTTCAAAATGTCCCCCATTTTGCTGCGTATCCGCGACGCAACTCGCCTACATCGCCTACCGGCAATTCAGTCGACCCATCCGCCACATGAAGGTCAATAGCAGCGGATAGAGAAACCGCGGGAAAGTGAAACAGAGGGGATCGAGATGTAAAAACGCGCCAAAACCCTGGCGGCGGCACTGAGTTGTTGAAATTTCCTCTCAAGGCCTTCGGCGAGCGAACGCACACAGCGGGTCCTGCATACATCGATTGTCGCCGCCGCTCCCCTTAACTCCAGTGACTGGAGGTTCCGTCGGGAATAAGGAACAAGAGCTCGAGGCAGCAGGGGGGCGGACGGGGGCTTTACTGCATCGCCCGCTGGGGTACACACGACAAGAATACACTGAAGAGGAGGCTGTAGTAGGCAATGGGATACGCAGGGTAGCAAGCTACCCTAGATACCAGACGTCGGTGCACGCCGTATGCAGATATGCGTGAATCGGCCGCGGTGCGCAGTGCGCTATACAACGAGCGTGCCGAGCCATCCGGGTCGATATGGGTGGCGCGCAGCAGGACACATGGGACCAAGGGTCCTCGTGTGCGTGGGTCTGTGGTTGGGTGGACCCGGAACGATGCATGACAAACACCTCTGTTAACCGCTTGAGCTGAGCAAATCGTATACACAACAGTATCGACGTACGCCTCACGTACCCTTGGATAGAAGAACATCGTTTACAGCGATAGAGGCTGTAGGAAATTTGCGGTGTCGAGGATTTGCGATAGCTATGGGTATTATGGGGGAACGCAGACGGGTAATAATGCATGCGATGATTCCAGGGAGATGTGGATTTTTCCTTGTGATTCTCTTTCCTGTCGCAATACGGCCGTATGGATAAGTGCCGAGCAATGTTTGATGGCTAGATACTGGAACGAAACAGAGGCAAAGGTCTGAAAATGAACGAGGCTCCGTTCGATTGGTTCAATTTTGGCATTTAATAATAAAAATTACTATTAGTTCCTAGTAATAATTAAGCTATCATCTGTCGACATGAACGGTAGATGTGGATAGGATGCAGGTGGAGGTACATGAAAATGTTGCCATGAAAAGTGAACACGAAATATTGCCTGTATGAGCGTTATTATACACTCGAAAGTCGAATACGATATGAGTTTGCACTATGAGTTTGTTTGGGTGTGTCGGCGTGAATGTTAATGCAAGCCTGGCCTGGCGAATGTGGCGAATTCTCAGAGAATACTGGCTCAATAACACACGTTACTAGCACAGGTAGGCTATCGTCTGGGTGTTGACGGCAGGTACAGCTTTTGTCGAGAATTCACTTCCTCGTAGATATGTATATATATATATATATAGACACCTACGAAACCCTCTGACTTTACATGCGAAGTGTCATTCCTCACTGGTATGAATGTTATTATAGAAGGCGGGCCCCATAGACGACAGGAATCAACCTCGGGCTTCTAACCATCTATTCTCCATTGTTTCCACTTTCAATGTGGGACCAATGGTGAAAAGATGATCCGGTGGCTTCGCCGCTTACAAATACGAGCCTCGATGAGCCACGTCCATCTAAATCTCCAGATTTAGATGGATGCTCGAAAGCAGAAATTGATGCGGCTAGCTAAGTTGGATTGCTGGCAAATGATCGCTTGCGAAGGGTGGCCAGATTTTGTTCTTGATAACTACAAAGCGACGAAGGAGTCTGAGATTCTCTCTCGGATTTCTTCTCGAACTCCCGAACACGAACCTCAATTGGACGTCGAGATCCCAGATGGAACATGCACACGCGCACACATTTGTTTAGGAGCGTTGAAATCAATGTTTAACTCACAAATACACACGTGTGGGCGGGAATAGTAATTATAATCATACTCAAATTTTTCGGGGGAACTTTGTGGGGAACACATAGTGGGTTGCCCCTGGGAGACGATTCGTTTGAATTTTCGGAGCTCGTATAACTCTGAGAAGCATGTGAGGTGAGATGAAGTATATATATATATATATATATATATATATATATATATATATATATATGGCAGTGCTTTTGAGTTAGGGTGATTCACATCGGATTCGTTGAAGTTTTAATGGCCCGTGAAGATGTTTCGGGAGGCATACGACGATGGTGTGCAAATCAAAAATTACAAGCGCGTATTCAGGGCCGGAACATCCTTAGGAACTTCTGGGACCAGGCGTGTTGAGCGTGATATTTCACTGTTGGATAAGCGGGTGCTGCTCACGGTTGACTCAAATCAGCATCCGTTGACAATCTCCAAAGCCAACTTAAGCCCACCTGTCGCTTTGGTATCAGCGTTTCCGCGTTAAACATCCTTTCGAATTTTGACTAACGTTTGAAGCCATTTCAGGCTCGTATGACTGCTGATCATTGGGACCACTTCGATGGCTGGTTGCCTCCTTCGGCTTGGCCACCAGTCAAATCTGAAGTATGGTTTATTTCTAGCGAATTTATACGTCGAGCAGATGAGCTGGTGGCGTTGCGGTGACGAGAAACTCGGCAAGACCCCGTGATCATCCTCTGTAAGTGAGCCGCCCGACAAAAACAGAGCTACTCAACGATTACTCTCAGAGCAATCGACTCCCCTGTAATGGCTATATATAGAAGAGCCCTTCGTCGAATCGAGGCCGATGCCGAGGTGGCCTTGTGGAGATGACCTTTTTGTCCAGTATTGCGATAAGCACTGGCAATCAATTCTTTCCCCTTTGGTTACAGTTGTCCTCAGCAAATAGCACCACAAAGCGGCCACAACTCGTCGCCGTTGACCGATTAGCGACGGGTTTAAGGAATTGCGGAGCTAAAATGACGATCCCTGGGATTATTTTTGTGAAAAAAAAAAGCAAAACTATTTGACTAATTGATTATGTTCGACTCGCAGCTTGAAGTGGAATTCAGCCGCCGCCCCCGCCGCCTACAATCGTAGGAGACTAAGGCACTAGGCTATAGAACACTAGCCGAAGCAGGTACACACCTTCCCCGAAGATCGAAGTAATGCCAATCGTCGAGCCGACTCCAGGGAAGAGATGGATTCTTATCAAAGGATCGTTTGAAGAAAATTTCCTTCCCTTCAAAAAAAAGCCGTTTTCATAGGATCGACATTAAAGCATGCTTTTTTTCGTTTTCTTTTTTGACATCATCAAATTTAACCCTAATTGAATCACATTTCGTCCCCTACAAACAAAGTACAAACAAAGTACTGTACTCAGTGCTTGCACTGCTGTGTAACCACTGCGTTTAAGCTAACGTTTCGTCAGCAAACAAACAAACAGCTTACTATCTCTCTCCCTGTTACTGAATCAATTTAACTATATGAGTAGATTAATTATATCATTCACTTCATTAGATGATAACTCTTTGATTCCATGTATCGTCCCATTACAACCAAATGCAGCGACAACTTTGCACTTGTTATGGCACAATTGGGTCTATATGGAGTTGCTGCAAGAAATGCACCCACAGGTCCATCCAATTTGTGGGGTGTTATCATGAACGACGAAACTTGACTTCTCCGAGCATAATCACAAGCATTGTGTGCCTTGCAAATAAGCTTTGCAACACAATATTCCACTGTTTCGTGGTCAGTAAGCCAGAGTATTATCTCAAATGATCCTATGAGCCTTGTAGTTCCCAGCTTCTCGTATTGTATTATAGTACTGTGTTAGCCAGCACGCTTCGCAATTGGACCATAGAGCACTGGAGAGAAAGAGAGAGAGAGAGAGCGAAGGAGGGGCTCCGAAACTCATGTTTTAGACGGGGTTTCCAAACTTTACAATGGTCAGCTTCTTTCTGTGTATGAACCTTGCTAAAGCCTCGCATTCGCATCTTGGTGCGGATGTGAAAGCCTGCAAAACTCTCAGTCGTCTTAACCTCACATCCAATATGCTTGAATATCGTACGAATAATCCAAGGAGTGGAACAACTGCGCGTTCCCTAGAAACCTGTCCTTGCCCTCGCGCAGTGGGCGGATGGAGAATTAAATAATTAATCCTCTCGGCGTTTGCCGCGCCAACTGCGATTGTAATTCCCTTCAATAAAGGTGTATTTGTATTGTACTGTACTGTAGCAACGATACGTATCGCGCACACACACAGACACACCCTCTTGGTTAAACGACTTAAAAGGTCTAGAAGGAGGAAGAACGCTGCCAAACGGAGCCGCGGCCCTTGGGGGGGGGGGGGCGCTTAGGACATTGGCAGAGCCAGCTCCTGACAATGATGGGACTAGGGCAACGATTGCGTGCTGTTTAACAATCTTCGAATCAAAGCAACGCGGTGAGACTGGGGTGGAACGATGCGCAGGTTCCGATCCCTCCGCCAGCCTTTGCCTAACTGTCTGTACCTCAGTTGGACGAAGTCTACGGAAGGCTATGACGAAATATATAACCCGGCACCGACTTTCGTACACACATGCACACACACACACAATATACATTCATACATACATAGGAGTTCGGGCAGCTGCGAGACGGAGCGTCTTGACATGGACAGATATCAGACACCCGGTGAAGGCCAGTATCGTCTCGTCGATTGAGTCGAGTCTGGTCGCTGGGATGACCGCTAGGTGAGTCGCCCGCTAACGCAGCCGACCTGCTGGCGTTGGCTGATGTTGTAACTGCAACATATGACGGTGGTCGGGGAGACGTTCAATCCGGTCCTTCCGCCAACCTACTATTCACCTATCTAATCACATTACATTGATCAGATGCCTCCCTTCTAGCTGCGACCAGCTGTGGGGGTGACGCGAGCGTCACCTGACGCATTGGCTGTGGACGCCCCCACCCTCCCGTAATATCGATAAATCTATGAACCGATCCGTCTGCAGTACGCGCCTAGGGACATATTTCGTCTCGCGCGACCGCGCGCTGCTGAAATCTTCAGCTGCTTACTCAATAATGGCGATGTTTAATTTATCACAGTGTTTCTCACAGGGGAGCGCACAAAGGCAGGCAAAGACTTAGGTGTCTCCCGGCGCAGGTTCCATCCGCACGGGCCAGAACGAAGCCACCTGACGCATTGCCTATGTACCCCCAAACTCCCGCTATATCTAGCAATATATGCATAACATACATGTAGACAAATCAATATTCATATATATATATATATATATATATATATATATACCTCTCGGGCTTATTTGCAAATGAAACGCGCTTCGAATCGGCTTCGGTTGACTCTCGTTGGAAACACTCCGTCCCCGTGCTATTCTCACCAAGCAGATCGGAAGCCGAACAGTGCTCAGTGTCGGCTGAGTGCGTTTCTTGTCCGGGTGACGTTCGTCCCGTTGCGCAGGGATTTCATCATGTTGCGTTGTGGCCCCTTCGTCAAGAATGTCTCCTTTACATCGCCGCTACGAAGGAGCTCTGTTAACTCTGTCACTGGGCGACCCGCCACGCGGGGGACCCTGTTTGTCTATCGAGGTTTGTCGTCGTCATGCGCCCTAGATAAATACGCACGCGTAGTCGCTGTAGCGTGTGGCACGCCAGAGCTGTTGGTGCAGGACGCGGTGCTGAGCTGAGATTATGTTTGTTGCCGGTCACTGAACCTACCTAATGGTGAAATGTTTAACCCAAACCCGTCGTTCGCCAAAAGGCCTGTTCGCTCTCTCCTGTTAATTGTATTCATACAACGAGGGGATATTTTGACAGAGAGAGCAATTCTCCTTTGTTTGCTTGAACGTGCGATCACTTAGACCACGCACTTCGACAAAGAGGATGACTAAGCGGGGGCAGGCCATGCCATCTGTCGGCCATAATATCCTATCACTGTCGATAAACACGAAGAAGACGAACGCAATGATATTCATTAGAGGAGGGGGAGATTATCAGCCAAGGACGAGATCAGATACGGAGGCGTGACAGTTGTGCTTCAGCAACTCGTTTACTGGTCTGGGGAGAACGCTGTAGACCACGGGGTCCTTCAATCAGCACGAGGGTGGGCGGTTGAATGACAAGGGCGCTGTTAGCTGTGGTACCCATCGAATCGGGTCTCCATACCACCATCCGCCGGTTTAGCTCGACAGAAGCTCCTGCTGCAGCATCCGGAATCCAGGTGACAGGGGAGTATCGTACACTGAAAAGCGAGCCTTGCCAAAGCAAGCACCGAGCGACAATCTCGTTCTTGAAGCATAGCGGAACGGACAGGTTATTCTTCTGGCCAAAGTAGCCTTATTCAATGGTGACCTTCGTCGAAGGTTTAGAACCCAACCGAATAGAAGTCATGCAAGGCATTCAGTAAGCAGCAAGAGGATAAAATGGCCGAGGCTTGACCCGCAGTTTTGTACAACTGAGATCCTGATGAAGACGCCAACCTCTGGTGGCGGAAGTTGTATAGAGATATTATACTAGTAAACACCTATATACCATGATCACTCGGCATGCGATTCATCTGAGCACGGAGTTTGTACGACTTGTACCACATCGTCCTGCGTCCCCGGTGCATTTGTAGCCCGCATTTGCATTTACGGGCTCTGTCTTATGAAGCAATGCTGAAGGCAGTTGTGCCGTGGACAATACTATGCTACTATATATAGACAATACTGTGGAAAAGTCTGCACGAGACATTACATAGTCGAACGTACCAATCGCGAAGCGAGACAGCCGGTAAAGTAGGGAAATACGCATAATCAGTTCATTATGCGTAATCAGCAAATATTGAAATCGGCCGATATACGAACGCGAGCGGAAGTGACATGAAGCCTTTTTTTTTATCCATATAACAATCGCGTACAGTGGTATTATAGCGGGTTGTTGGGACAAACCGATTGAAGACACGCCCTCGAAAGCTCGCAAATCTAGTCACTGACGAAGATCCGGTAACCACCATCCGTGGGCGGAGACATCCTCAATAAGCATATAGATCCAATTTGTACACGGCTTTATCTTGTCGCCATTTGCTGTTTTGCCAGGCGATTTTCAAAAGCCATTTATCATCTGCATCGCGATAGGAACGGACTGGTGACTTATGCTCGAGCTGTTTCAAGGTGCCGCTCTTCGACTCGGATGCAGCTGGATTTGCGGACGGTATCCAATGCTGACTATAGACAGAAAATGCTCGGAAACGCCCTCTCTGGCAGGTTCTCTCACGAAGCCATGAACCCATGCGACGTATGTGCCTGAACGAACACTTCAGCGCGGCACACCAGAAGATTTCGACCTATCTAGCTCTGGGGTGTCTGAGCTGCCTATGACCTAAAGGCTCCGTTACCTAGCGCCCTCTTCGCAGTGGGATCAGCAGCTAGCATTCACCACGCCGCGCTTGGCCGTTAAAGGGCATATCTACCTGTGGAGGCAACAATCCTATCAGAGGTAGTAGGTGGGTGCAATTCCTGCCATGACTATCCCAGAATCTTGTGCTATTCTACGAATGGAAGATAGCACTTGGGCAACGCTACATCAAAAACTAGACTAAGCTGCTTTCAGCCATAACAGGTAAGCTCTCGAAAAAAACCTTTTTTTGGGGTAATCGGCTTACCTGCGTATTGACAAAGACACTCCGAGGCTCGATCGGCCTATACAGAGCGTGTTTATAGTGAGAGCAAGGCAAAGAATCAGGTAACAACAGGTTTGAACAACTATTTGTCTTGTGTGTCCCATAAAACATGTTGTTGGGAAACATGAACGTAGCCGTCCGGATATCTGGTGACTTGGTAGTCTACTTCGACGCACAACATTCGCGCCATCAGACACCGCGTTTCCGCGTAGAATCCACAGATTGAGCCTCTCGCTACCGAAGGAAGGATATATAATCAATCTGTGGATATAATTGTTTTTCGAACTGACCCTCAGCTGTTCCCCTATCTGACAGGCCTTATCAGCTTTTATCCTTTCGGTATTACTATGAGAACCTGTCGGGGGGCACCTTTGCCTTATCTTTCTCTACCTTACTCGTATCTGGCAAGAATCTTCAGATAAAGAAAGATGATAAAGAACTCCAAAGATTCTCCAAAGCGTCTGGCAGGATTTGAACCCAACCCACACGTCCCTCCGGTCCGGCAGTCCAAGACGCTCACCACAAGGCCATCCACGGGACAATCTGTGGATATAACCAGCAGCCAGTGGCCGCTTCTGGCCCTTCTTTTCCACCATATTTCCGAGGTGAATGGACTCGAACAATCGACCGATTCTGTTGAAAGCTAGGCGAGACCTTCTGATTTCGTTGACTCGATCCAACTGATGTCCTGTCCGCAACGAAGTCCTGCCTCGACTCCGTCAGGCCGAGTTCGTTTCATCATTGACCAGGTTCATCCAAACTCATAGAATCCTGTAACTACATCGCTCAAATGTGACGACGAGGCAAGTTTGACTTCGACAGCTGGCTTGCGGGTGGAGCTGGGTGCTCTCAGCTACTACTGGAACTGTAAAGTTAAATTGGGCTATAACCGTAACTGAACCTCACGCAGGTGACTGAAGTGAAATAAATCATTATAAATAATACGGTATGGGTCTGAACGATACATTACTATCGTGTCTACGAAGGACACCTCTCAGATCCGTGTATCAATGGTGAGCAGAGTTGTCTCCAACAGCCAAAATAGAGAGAGAGAGAGAGAGATATTACATCACCCAGAAAAAAGCCATTACAAAGTTAACGGCTCATACATCTGTCCTTTCTTGATTATAATCTGCGATGATGATGTAACATATTGAAAATCGGCATCAGCTTGACTGAACACCAATGCTAACATTAATCGATCGACGCATTATGAGCGGTGCGTGAATTCATGTTCAGCACGACATGTCATGCAGCATGGGCAATCGCCGCTATTCGCGACGGTATCCGATCGTGCGGGTAATCCCCGCCCAAGGGCTTCCTTGTTCGAGGCCGGAAGGTAATGGGAATTAGTCGACTTGCCGATCGTCCCGAACAGGGCGGGCCCCGCTTTGTCGTCGGCACCCGATCGGAATCGTCGCGCTGGCCAGCCGGACCCAGTAACTGCAACGCCACTAAGGTGGCTCACAAACTCCGGCTCCGGCGAATGAAGTGGACCGTTTGAAGGGGGCGGCGGGCGGGGGGCGGTAATACACGGATCGAGTATCGAGGGCCGAGGCTCGACTCGCATTTGTGCCGAGAGTACTCTGTTATTAATAACCAACAGCGTGGACCGTTGACGACGGCGACAAGGACAAACCGCGCATCCGCGGCCTAAATCGAGAGTGATTGTGTCGGGGACGAAGGCAGGGGGCAGGAGTCAGTTGCCAGATTCTGCCATTAATAAATAATGTATACGCGCTGTGTGCGCTGCCCCGACGCTGCTCGCAGTGATAATAGTCATAATAATAATAATAACACTGTTCGATTCGATTTTGGAGCGACAGCGAGCTTGGTAGTGTCCAATACTGTGTTGGTTCCCGCGGACGCTGAACGTACATGCGATAGCTTCGAGTCAGCTCGTCTTCTCGAGAGATGCAGACCATGGGCCCCTTTTCGATTTACGCGATCCGAGATACCCCCGGGGGGGATAGCCTCGGGGGTGCCCCTGGCAGATCAACCGCAGTGGATTTCGTTCCGATCCTCCACAGGAGCTTCGTTGTATTTAAGTATGCATGTAGCGGAAGGCACCCCTGATCCATCATCGCCTGATCGGGGCCGGTAGCTTGTATCGCTATGGAGCATGTGGATTATTAAATGTGGTAAAAACGAGATAGCTTCACTCAAAGCTACTACACACCGCGTCAAAAGGATAGCCCACCCATCCCATGTTTCTGATTTTTTTTCTCAATCGTAAGTGGCACTGCAGTTTCGCTTTTAGTCACTCAAACATAGCACATTTCAAGAACATTCGACGAATATGTGGTTATCTAACTCAGATATAAAAATGTCTATATCGGAAAATCGGTCGCTTTGAGGGTGCATCAAAAGGATAGCCCACTTAGTGTTTGTCGAGTGGGACGACAGTCGATACGCAACTGAGTTGTAAGATTGTTCTCGTACAAATTTCTGTACCCTTTGTCAGCAGAAACTAAGATGGGCCGAGGCCACCAGCTTAGCGAAGGTGAGAGAAAAAAAATAGATTTTCAACCTCAAGGATGAAAACAAGTCAAGATCGGAAATCGCTCAGATTTTGCAAAGAAGCTGGAAGATAATGTCGAATTTTATTAAAGATCCTCAACAGTACGGGACCAAGAAGCAGCCAGCACGACCCGAACCAGTAAGTGCGCGTGAAAAACGCTCCCTCCTCCGAAGAGCCTCTAACAGCTTTTTGACCTGACGCGATATTGCAGCCAAGGCTGGAGTCGAAAAGAACGTCCGAAATGTGCTAAGATATCTTCAGATATCAGAGAATCTTGTTCTCAGAATACTCAAGCGAGAGCGTCCCTTAACATTGAAATACAGATGCAAGATTGAGCGTCGCTCGTGGAGCGGTGTTTGCCGATGAAAAAGCTTCAATCTCGACGGTCCTGATGGACATTGCTATTACTTGCATGACATTAGGAAAGAAGAGAGACTTCCAGCAGGATAACGCTGCAGTTCATACGGCGAAGATCATCAAGGAGTTCTTCGAAACTCAACACATACAGTTACTGAGTTTGCTCGCATGCTCTCCAGACTTGAATATTATAGAAACCCTGTGGAGCGTCTTATCTAGAGCTGTTTTTAGAGGTGGCAAGCAGAATTAAACGCTACATGAGCTAAAAAAAAGTAGCCGAATGGTATATCCTTGATCATAACCTCATACGTAAATTTTCCACGTAAACATCATCGCGACAGGGAACGCGTACGTACGGTACTCATTTAGCGTCGTGTTTAAGATTACGTCAAATTGTCGCTCGAAAACTCGCTGAATTCGTGCCATGATATCCGCCACGAGTTTTCGAAAATTGGCTTTAGATTGGTGTGAGTGTTATATGTCTCCAGTTGCCGATTCGGCTTCAGCGTCAAAGCATACAGCTCATAATTGAGTACAACGATAAATTAGTATTTGTTTGTGATTAACAGAGTCTCCGCTTGCTTTCTGCTCTTTCATTGCAGATGCATCGCTATTTACAATCCGCTGTCGCATCGGTTATCGCGTCGGTGTGCGCTCATCATCGTCGCGTTGATTTGGCTGGTCAGCTGTGTGATTGCATTTCCAGGGTACGCGTTCGCCCAGACTCGAAGCTACGAAGACCGGGTCGTCTGCGCACTGAGTTGGCCGGAACTCGGCGGGGTCAACCCGAGCCAGGTCGACTTCATGTGAGTGCCGATTATTATTATTATTATTATTATTATTATTATTATTATTATTATGCGTAGGTGGTTCTAGAAATTTGATTAGTTGAAGTAGACTATTTACTTCTTGGCCCGGTCGAACAACTCTCGTAGACGATCGCGTCCCGACCCAAATAACTGTCAAAACAACAAATCGAATACTACCCAATGTTGACAATAATCCGTCCGCGTTGAAATTCAACGTGTCGCTCTCACTTGAATCCGAGTGCTTTTCTTTTTTGCCCGGAAGCTATTACTACCATAACGATCTCTCGGTAAATACTATAGATTATATCGCAGAATAGCGTTTTGTGCATTTCCGATGCTGAATAAGGTGTTCCTGCAAATTAATTCATTTTGCTGTAAGTCGACGGTCATTGTTTAGAAAAGAAATGGACACTTGCAGGACACATGGGACCTTTAAGCTGAGAGAAGTTCGCGGGCGTCAAGCGATTGAGATATAGGATCACAGGTGACTGGAGGGTCCGCTTTTAGAGAGAACTTAATGTTTATAAACACCGCTTACTTATAAACATGATCACATTACCAGTAAGCTGAAGCCTTTGTGATTGTGACAATAATAGTAAAGATAATAACATCAATCTATAATAATATCAGAATGAATTTCTTCTTAATTATCTTAATAACGCTATTTATCAAATTTTCAAAGCACTACATATATATATATTACTAATATAAATGAGAGGTCAGAGAAATGAATGCCCATCAGCGAATTTGCGTTTCACAGCGACTACGAATGAAATTCTCTCTTCTCTAATTAGTGATTAATTACTTAATTATTCTTAGTGACCCATTACTTTCTTTCCGCATATATATATATGAAATTTCATTGTCGGTGTGATGTACCGATGAAATAATTATCAATTATCACCATAAGCGACTTGGGAGACCATGAATAAAACATATATGCTCTCGATGTGAGAAGGCAGATTCGATCTCTTCACCCCAAACTGGCACCAAACGACTCAAATCTATTTCCGGCAGGAAAGGCCACCACCCAACGCCGAACGTCACTTAATCATCTAATGCGCTAACATATCGTCGAATTTGCATCAAACACAATAGATCGCAATGCAAAATTAGCACGCACGGGGGCGTGACCGAGCTTTCGTACCGAGAATCGAGTTTATCGTCAAAGCATTGCGGGCCGTTTGTTGGATGGGTACTCACGTATTACGAAACGGCATTATCGAGCTTGTAACGGAACATACATATATATATATATATACATATATATCTCCATCACATTTTTGCACAGGCCCTGCTAGGATTACGTATGCCATATATAGATTGTTAGTCCTGTCCTTCGCTCTCACTACTCTCCACTCCACCCCGGCAGCAGAAGATAGCAGAAGTGGACCCCCCTGTTCGTTTCATCAGCGGCGATAGACAGCAGTTGGAACCTGCCGTTGCAGATCAAACCGCCGTGTAGTGAGCAGGCGCTGCGGAGGACATGGCTGTGTCATCCTCTACGAGAGCCGCAGGGTCGCCTAATGAGCTTAATGCCTATATTGTAAATATTGCGGAATACGGTGCATTAAATACCATGCAAGCTCATGCAGGTAGATAGAGCTGACAGAGTGACCTGCACCTCTTAGCGTGTACTATAGCGGACCATTGCACTTGGGAGGGTTTGGTCTCGGATAAAAGGTCTCGTGTGAGCTTTGTTTTTTTGTAAATGTCTTCGACGATATTACACAAATGGTGTGAGGAGAAATATATTGAATGCCATATACTATACGTTAAACTCGTTAATTATGGATTACGTCAAAAATGCACTCTCGGCAATCGATAGTCGATTTCCTCGTGTGGAATACCCTAATCAATCGAGGAATCGGTACCACTCGTAATTGTCACAAGCGCGTAAATTGCACATGGCCCATGTTGTGGTGGAGACGCTGAATGCATCCAGGAGCTCGCTCTTGCTGTCGATCATATTTGGAAAGTTCAACACCGTTTGTTCCAGATAGGGCAGCAGTGGTCATTATAGACCTCTCCTTCTAATTGCGAGCTCATTAATAGAAGGGCCCATTAATGACGAGCAAACATTTACATCGACGTTTCGAGTTCTGCCGGAAGGATATAGCGAAGAGGAGAGCTGACGCTTAGGTAATTCTCGTCGTTGGTAAAGCGCTGCAGTCACTTCAACTAACAAGTTTACGCAAGCGTAGCACTAGCAGAGCTAGTGCCCATAGTGCACGCTCTGCCCTAACCCGGGGCCGGGTTAACGCCAAGTTAAGATTAATGTCTCAGAGAGCTTGAGAAAAGAAGCCGTGCACGCTTTCCAGCTATACGGGCCCGTCGCCTCCCTGCATCTGGCGACTGCCACAGCCGGCTCCTTCGTTGGCCTATTTGTTCATTTGCTCGGCCTGTTCCCCAAAGTTGGCCAAATCCAAAGCTCGCTGAATCCGCGGCCGGCACGGTCCGCTCAGCCGCAAGCGACCGCGGTACTGCAAAACAAGCCGCACCACATCCCACAAACGCACTGCAGTTACGACAACTTGTGGTGTAGCGGTCGCCGACGTCAACTTTGCCTGAAGGCTCCTCTGGTTCCGGACTCCTGAGTGCTGACGGAGACGATTCGCGTGGTGGACGGCTGCAATGGACGGTGGTGCGATTCGTAAAGATCCGCTGCCGGCAGCGAGGCGGGGAACCGCAGCGTTGGTCGCTCAGTGAGCGGCATTAGCCAGGTCAATTCATTACTGCCTGGTATGCTGTCTGTGTACCCTAGTTATGGGAGGCGTGACCGTGGAAAATGAAACGGAACTGCAGATGTTTCAACCTGTCGGCGCAGGCTAGAGAAGTTGGGATGCTGCTGTTGTCGACACGGCTGGGCTGGCGGTCGTCATGGGGAGGTCTTATCGTTTGTAATTCAATTACTTTATGTATGCATATATATATATATATATATATATATGCTTGTTTTTCGAGCTGACCCTCAGCTGTTCTGCCCCTATGTGACAGGCCTTAGCTCTTAACCTTTTTGGTATTACTATGAGGACCTGTCGGGGCCACCTTTGCTTGTTCTCTTCCTTACTCGCAACTGTCTAGAATCTTGAGATATATATATATATATATATATACACTACTCTATGTATATATATATATATATATATACACTACTCTATGTATATATATATATACACAAGTTTGTAAATTTCGCTTATCTCTCAGTGCTAACCGGGGCTTCGGCGAAACAAACACTGAAGTCGAAATTACACCTACACAATCCGAAGGGACGAGCGCGCTGAGCAAAATGGCTACCAAACCCGACAAGCAGATTCAGTGGCGACCACACATTCGTATACCTGTGGCCAGTTTTTCGCTTTGGTCAGACCGCCCGCACTCGGCGCTCCCGGTTGGCCATCGCGTATACATATATGCGAGGGACACGGTGACATTCGTCATTTTGTGTCAAGCCTGCTAGATTCTCGCTATGAATCTCTGTTTCGTTTACGTACATTGGTTGGCAGTTTTTTTTTTTTTGAATTCGACATTGCACCTGTCAATTGCATTCGAAACGTACGCTACGTATTCATGGGACACATCATTCACTGTGTGAGAAAGACACACAGAGCGAACGAATACAATCGATTGTGGAATAGATTCCCCCGAGTGGGACGTCTATAGTCCAACTTTTTTCATGACAGCAAAACTCGTTCTGCCAGAAATGTCCTGACTTTTATAGGCAACGCACGGAGGGGGCAGTGCCGAGCTCTGCATAGGGATGCACTGATTTTGACGGAATGAAGGTGGGCCTCTCGACTCGCTATAGTTGTTCTATGGCTCTTACTTGAACATGTTTGTTTCCACCGCACCTCGTTTCACGCTTATTAAGCGCGCATCGTCCTGTTCACAGCTGATTATTTCGTCATAGATAAAGTGTATTGTAGTTTGTTCTTACTGGGTACCCATACTGTCGTAAAGGGATGTGTGAAAATAGTGAATGATGAAGATTATTTCAACATTGTACATCTTTGAATATCACCGCGAGGGGCGGTGACCTAATCGCTTGCCGTGCCGCCAACCTGTCAGCTGAGATCAATTAATCACCGACTCCAATCGATACAAGAAAGGGAAACACAGACGCACGCCAACCTTCAAGAGCCTGCCGGAGAGCGGTCTCAATGTTTCACCGAAGTTCAACTGTATTGTTCGTTAGCTAGCCTGAAGACTGAAGTCAGTATTCCATAGCACTTAGTACTCTCTCTCTGTCTCTCTCTCTCTCTACCACTATACGATCAGCAGGTGGTTAGGATAACTGCAGCCAAGTCAACCAAGAGCAATCGCGGTTAATTAAAATCTCTCACACACAATACCGTGTGAATAAATTATGACGTTTATATATTATAGCGTGTTAAATACATTTCCCCTGCTCCTACGTCCGTCTCTCCTCCGATTGTAAGGCGCACACGAATGCACCACCGGGCCATTGTAGAGTGTTGTCAATCTACTGCTACTTGTGTTTACCTCATTTCCCGTTCTGCAAGTGCCATATAGGGCACGGGTGGCCGGGAAGACGCTCTCATGCACAAACTGTAGCCCAGCAATTTATAGCTCTTAGGACGGAACAGACATGTCTCGTCTTGCTAGCTAAGAACAGCGGGACGGAAGAAATGTTCTTGTTTGGGTCAGTTATCGAGCGCGAAGAAGCTCCCCAGACGGAAAAAGACCTCCCATTGTAGTCTGCCGGTAGTCATTAGAAACGTCGGTCGATGTTGCTAGATTAATTGCTCTCTTCATGGGGATTATTATTTTTCTGTGCCAATTTGAGTTCATGAGCGAAGTCCTAACAGGCTATGGTAATATCGAGCAAAAATTCTCATTTGGCTATACCTGTTATACTCTCTGTTGTTGGTGTTATCGTTGTTCTACTGAACGGTGACAATAAAATTGGTTGTAGGCGACACCTGTAATGTTCGACGCCCTTCTCGAATACACTATTATAAAGTTGAAACAAAGCAATCGTAGAAAATGTATTCGAAACACCTCATCGAATATCTGTTCCAATGTTGGCATGGTAGAGAGATGTTGATGCTACCGCTGACGCCAAAGATACATACGCACTCGCTACGGAAGAGCAACGAATATTAACCGCTGCTGATATGAACTTGCCCACAGCCGGCAAGTTTTTTTTTATTTCCTCCGGCAAATAAAGGAGCCGTTACAATGTTTGCTATTTCGAGGTTTGCTGTACTATGCGATGAATTGTCTTCGAAAAACAACAACAATACCAGATTCAGTTAGCAACCTCCCTCGTACCCTCATTGCTGTTGACTATGTTTCCCATCCGAGTATTTCTCGCACGGCCTTAAAGGCCTTTGACAGCGGGGACGAACCCTAAATTGACACCGGTGAAACACATCCCTCCCTTCTTCTCCGGGCAGTTACCAGCGGGGTGGGGTTTCGCAAGAGGATCACGATCAGGCCATTGGATCAGGCCGTCGTTGAGCGAGCGGCCTTCCTTGCACTTGTCCATATTCCCCGGCGTTTACTCCCCAGCGATAGGCTGTAGAAACGTATTAGAAACGCTTAGTTTACGGTGAAATGTTTCATGGTTGCGCTTAAGGAATATCAATTTGCATTCTTAAACATAACGGTAATGGAACGAGAAATATGGGTGCACATTTAGATTCAAGCAATTCGGTAGGAAATCCTAGATCGACAAGTTGTCCTTGTTTTATTAAAGGAATTGCAACTTTTGTAATGTGGGGGAGGGAGCGGGTCCTTAAGTGGCTAAGATTCGAAGCATTACTAGGAGTTACCTTGCTAAAGTTATTATTATTATTATTATTACCCAAGTTATCGAAACTCTCTCTTTCTCTCTCCCCCTAAGGAATCGCATGCTTTGGCGTGGGTTCCTTCAAAGTTATTCCTTATTGTTGTGGCGTACCTACTGTTGGTGTACAGCGATTGGTAGCAACTTGTGAACCCGCCCCGCCTCACGAAGCAATGCAAAAGCAATACCCTGGGCGTTAAATATTGGCTGAGCGTCAGCCCGAAAGCATTTATTTTTAGACCTACACCTTCCTTGCAAACACACTTACGAACAACATCCTAGAACGATCGAAGTCCTGCCAGTTGAAGGACGACCTAACCATAGTGGACCGTGGTCGGCGACAGCCGACGTTGTAGGTCCAGACCCGACGGCATGCCACTAACGGCAAACAACGCCCTTCATGATGGATCATATTGAAAATCAAGTCGCGCGTGGTGTCACACAAAGTGGCCTTGTGTATGTGCCTGCGTCTGTGACTGTGTGTTTGAGTTTGTGTTGTCATCTGAGACGAGCGGGCGAACCTCGTCGACTTCGTTGGCCAAGTCACTTGTTCGCCTGGACGCGAAGAGACAGCGGGAGGGAAAACTGCACTTCACAATTCCACTATCATTTACCTCCCGTACGTGTACCGCTCGTTGGCCGACTGTAGGAAGCGCGCTGAGAGCGTTTTCTCTAGAGGACACCCAGAAGGATCGTGTATTGTATATGATATTCTGTTCTCCTCTGAAGCAGAAAATGCCAGACCTAAGTGACAACGCTTGGTTCGACTGTGCATCAATACGATACAAACTTATACTATATAATATAATAGACAATTCACGAAAATCTGCAGACCAACCTCAGCCTCACGAGCTCTCCTTCTAACCGACGTTCTGCACGTTACGACCCGCTATGATTTTAGCACATGACTCTTATTGACAATATTACTCCTTAGCCACTGACTGATACAAGATCGAGCAGAAATGATCTACTTAGTAGAGGGAAGAGAGTAATGCTCGTGTGTTTGAAGAAAATTTCCTCCTCTCAAAAAAAAGCCAAGAAAAGTAGAGAAAAGGGAGCGATCTTCAACTCCTCGAGGAGTCAAGGACGCGTGGATGCCCTATTCTCACTTCAGTGTCCAGCACGGTTTATTGGAGGGTACAAGTACAGGTTCGAACAATGCTCCCAAAATTCTCCACAGCGACACCTTCTGTGCACTTCAGCGGCCACGCTCGTTCGAAATACTCGAAAACGAAACGGCCAATAAATAAATACACTCTCCATTGCGTGCAGTTCGCCGTTACGCGACGTACTGTCCGCGTACGCTGTGCGTACTCGCTTTGCGTGGGGGCCCATCTAGTCATCTGTCGACTGGGGTACGGATTCGATTCAGGCGTGGGAATTAGCGTGTGCCCACAGGGAAAATAATGGACTTCGGTTTGCGGCTGAAAGGCCTCCAGCACTCCGCTCCGCCGTCAGACGTTTCCATTAGTTGTTATCAGCACGACAACATTACTACGAGAAACGTCGGGTTGGAGGGTGGTGGGGAAACCCATATTTTGCTGAGGCCAACCACAGCAGGCGTTAGGGGGAGAGGCCTCGAATCGGCGAATAGTCGCAGGCAGGCTGTCGCTGTAAAATCTGTCCGAAGATTCACTCGTTTCGCTGGCGGTTGGCAGTGATGCCGACGAGGCTATTTATTATTATATTAATTAATAACGTGAAAATGTCGGTACGTCCGTCAGCGCCGGGGTGGATTGGACGTTGCCTAAGTTTCGGGCTGTAAAAAGTTGGCAGTTTCGGGTCCCGCGACCTGGTGACGACATATGGAGAACTTAAGCATTAAGTAAAACTGCAGTTCCGTCAATAAACCAATAAAACCTCAACGCTACCTTGCCTTTAGCCGGTTTCGTGTTCAGCGTGCTTCCATAACGGCAGTGATGGTCTAGCCCAATCTGGCCAGGCGGTACCGAGACCTGCTATGGAGACACCGCTGAGAGTCAGCTACGAGGCGATGAAGGAGAGTTATCATAGGCCTAATCTGGCTCTGCTGTGGGAGTCGAATTAACAGATTCCAGAAAGCAATAACTAAGTACGGCACACGTTTACCAATTACTAGTGGCGGTGCATTGTGTTATCCGAAGCATTACTGAGCAACACCCTACGTACGACTGATTGTGCGACGCTAGCAGATTTGAACGTTAAATGTTGGTGGGTTAAATGTTGAGATTTGAATGACAAGCGACCAATTGTATGATACAATATATCGCAAAATGGCCTTGTATACCATACCACTATCTGGCTCCGTCGCGTGGTCACGAGTCACTATGGCCGAAAACGTGCTTATATTGTCTGTCATTTAGTCTGCTTCATCGAAGTCTCAGCTTATTAATTATGCCTCAGACGTGTTTCGTTGTCTCGCGATTACACCTTGCTTCAATGATGAGCCAAAAAAAAGCCAGGAAACTACACGAGGCAAATACTCGAGACCGGTACGACGATGTTCTCATTTCAATTTTGTCGCGTAGCGTTGTTCACTTCTCGCCACGCGATTCTCGCCAACCTGCACTTCGTTCTGCGTATTGTATTCTTGAAGCTGTTTCGAAATCGGGCAGTCGATCGTCAAAAACAACTCACCTCCGTTTTCCAGATCTAATCCGCGCGCATCGAGTATTTGCCACAGAAATAGTAAGGAATGAGTTGTTTCGTCTTTGGCCAGACTCTCATCCAACATTGCTGCCGAACTGCTGTTGTATATTCGATACACACACACGCGCTAGGCAGACACCTCTCCGCTGGCAACACAAACATCAACGCAGATGTTGGTCACCTGTTTGTTCGGGCAGGAGCGAACTGCCAACGGACGCGCCTTTTGGTATTCCTATGGGAATCCAGCCACCCTACGGGAAGGTCACATCCCAGTCACTAGCATTTCGGAGGTGGCTGGGCGCTATATATTTCATGCATTACCCTCAAGGAGATGCGGGGTTGTGGGGATTGCCCGCGTTGGATTTGCCCCCCCCTTACTTCTGCTGTTGCTTCCGGCCGCGCTGTCGTTGTCAAGGCGATCGGCGAGGCAAGAGAAGGCCAAGGACAGACAACACTGAGCGAGTCCTAGCAGGAGTAACAACTAGGACGCGGAGCAAACGCCATGCGTGGACCTTCGGCGTCCTTCAGACATGCTTCACTTCTATCCGTCAGCAGGCAGCAGCCGTCGGCAGCGGCGGCTGCCCAGAACACTATCGGCGTCTCCTAACGAACTTTCCTGTGTGCTGTTGGTTTTCTCTCCCTCCTTGTCTGGCGCGCGTTGAGTGCCGTTGTTTTCCAACACTGGGGACGGCAGACCAAAACAGCTGCCACAGTTGCAACAGCTGCTCGGACCGGCAGCCGGTCGAACAGATCACCGGTACACATTGGGGGGCCGAGAAGAAGCATTAGGCGCAATGGAGTTCCTTGCAGCGGGCAGAGAGGCACACGGCCCGCCCGTCTCATGTATACGCAAGGACAAACGCAAGCAGACAACGACTGACGCACGACCTCGTGAACACCCAGGCCGAGAGAGGCCAGACTAGAACGGCAGAGCCAGCCGAACGAGTCCATGCAGCCCTCGGCATATCTTAGGCTATAGGATACAGCGTACATGCGCTGTTCGTTAGCCGCTCCATGGCAGACGACGCTGTCTCTTAGTTATTCAGAGCTGCACTCATGGTAGATCAATACAGCCGAAACTACATGATGAAATGGCATGGCCAGCCCGTTGAGAACAGGTGGCCACGTTGATGTTGCCTCTGTCGTGGAGATGTTGAAACAGAGAGAGAGAAAGAGATGTAGGCCGGTCGTAAACCAGGAGCCAGACGTCAACGCGTTCCCGGTACAGATTTCAGGCTGCAAATCAATATATAGTAAATATAATACATGGCTGCATACAAAAACATTCACTCAGCTGCTCCCCTTAGATGACATGCCTGCGGCAGGCGCTGGCTTTGAAGTTTTAGGTGGTATTACGATGAGGAACTGCTGGGACCATGTTTCTCGTCCTTTCCAACATTGTCGCACCTGACAAGAATCCACAAATCAAGATTTCACAAGATTCTCCGCGGATTGTGCGGCTAAGTCTCTGTCTGTAACGGGGCACTCGTATCCCGCCGGTATCGATATGCTGCTAACACTGATTGGCTTCGTTTCGTCGAGGATGCGGTACTCCATAGCTTAGGGCTCGGTTTGGGGGAACTGTCCGTCGGCAATGGTTCAGGACGGCGGGGCTTTCTGGAGATGCCGCATAGGCAGGCGCCAGAAGACACACACGTGCCTTGTCTATGGCAGGCCGCTTCCAGTCATCGATGGAAGCTATGAAACGATGGGTTATCAGCATACAACTTGTAAATTCAACAAAAAATTGTCTATTTTTCTCCATCTGCTGCGGCAGTTGCCGCACTTTGCCTTATCGTGGACAACACTCTCATTCAGCCTGGGTCGGTCCCTCTAGGCAATTGTGTATTCTACTGCGACAAGTGTTCGGGTGCACCATTCAAAAGTGAACAGCCGCATTTAGTGTAGTGAGATCATCGTTGCGTACATATACCCAAGGTATATATTCATTATTTTTTGACACTATGTTTATACATGTTGCGATAAAAAACAAACCAATAGGAAAAGATGGCAGGTCGCTTTTTCATGAGTCGTGATAATATCGGCAATATTTTATAGATTGCTCCCTTTCTTTCTCTCACATGTGCCCGCTTTTTTCATCATTTGAACATTCTGTATATAGCAATATAGCTAGATGCACTGTGACGGATGACGCCGTTCGCAGCGGGTATCACTGGCTACCCATTGGTGTCTATTTCTATCTGGGGAATCCCCTGAAGGGGTCTGAAGGCGTCTTCGAAGCCTTCTCCTTTTCTTTGACATTCTCTATTCCGATGAGCTCTGAGACTTTGAGGACGCATACATATGAGCGTACGGTATTCGACGGAAGCCACTGTTTCATCATCCGCGTCCCTTTGTCGGTCTCCGAAGTTACGACTCGATACGAACTCTTTTTACTCGTTGGGTTTCGACAGGGACTCGTGCAAGACAGCCCCCCTCCCCCCGAACGGAGGTATTACCTCCGTCGGTGGTTAGGCCACCTCCAAGCAGCGGGAATAGAGGCAATTTCCGGGAGGCGACCCGATGTCAATCTTTTCCATCAGACGCTCTCGCCTCTCGTAACGAGGCCACAGGTACTCGGTAGAACGCGAAGACATTCCGCGCGCCAAAGCGAGTACAAGGCCCGTGTATTTCTTCATTCGGCTCCTTTGTATACGATTTTGCGAAGCACCCAACGTTTGTCGGCACGTGGTGGTGGAGCGAGTAGACACTGTGAAGATATGCGTTGTTTGAGTGTGGCCAGCAACATATGCGCGTAGACGACAGCCTGACGTTAATTAGACAAGTCAATGCTGATAAACGAGCAACCTTCGATACAGGGCAAAGTCTAGTCGTCAGGGAGCGAGAGAGAGGGGAGAGAGAGACCTCGTTCGTGCGCGCTATTTCGCTGTTACTACACTGTATATGTACAGTTGTCACTTCGACCCATTGAGCTTATGCGAAATTGCAGCAATATGCATGAAACAACACTGTCTGTCGATTTCGCCTTGCGATTTGTTTCGATAGCTTGGCTAGCGTTCGGCGTGTGCTACTCAACTCGACTATTACGTCGTTGCCAAGAGGTCAGGCATCCAAACACTGCCAGCCAGGCGCTTCCCGCAACTACTGTGGAAGAAACGCCTTCCAGGCACAAACACGAATCGATAGAAGGCCAACGGCTTGTCAGTGAAGAATTGCGTACCAAGGCGAGTGTGATTTGCCCTTCGTAGCAACTCAACGTCTCGCTGCGTTCGCGCACATAATAACCGGAGCGAACTCCGAGTTGTCGCCTACCGTCCAAGTCATTCTCAACAGCTGTCACGAACAGGCACTATTAGGTCGTAGTGGAAGAGCCCGAGGAAGCTGCTCGCCTTCCGCTAAACTCCTTCCAGCGTCTCTGCATTAGCCCTTAATGGTAGACGTCGAGTTCTCGAGTTCTCCACCTGACGCCTGTCTTCTTCCTCTGAACCCACACTCCTCCACACGATGGGAGTATCCCCCGACTTTCACATCGTCGCGTTGTCCTTCCACAAAACGGAGACTGCCGCAACTATGTTCGTCTGCCTACTACCAACCGGTGAAAGGAGTTGTTCCTGTCGGTACTAACCCGCCCATCACCAATGAGCGAGCCGAAACACAAGAGAACCGTGCCTCGCCTTTCGGTTTTTTCCATCGATTTGTGGCGGCGTGCTGACGGCTCGGGGCGACGCCAATGCGCCGACACGGGGTCCATGCATGTACCCTTTAATTCGTTGATGTTCGGTGGACTCCCCGCTGCTGGATCGCGAGCTGGCCGATCCGCGTCGGCTGACTTCGGTTAGGAGCTTTGTATCACTGACATTTGTCATCTGTCCACCTCCTCGACGGCCGGCTGTCAGCATTTCTTCGCTGCTCAGTTCCTCTCTCTTGCTCCACGACCACAAGTGGCACAAATGGCTTGACACGATGTACATGTATGCTGATTACGTCCTGCGGCTGTCTTCTGGTGCTTGCGGTAGCTTGTGATCGTTGTCCCATTCGGACGATTGTGGGACTAGAGAGGATGCGGAGGTCTGTCGATGCAGTGGCAGGAGTAATCAGAGAATGTCATACATCAGAGGCTGACAGCCAGATTTAGTCAGTCTCCCACTCGATCGATGGTGAGGACGAGAGCATACGAGGGCAAAGTGACGAAGCGGAACGAGGTATGGGAAAAAGTATTCTCTAAACGGCCATTCGATCTCTCTTTGTTCCGGTCACCTGACCAGGGGTGAGGGGTTGAGCTCAGAATGGGCCTGCTCTCAACACAGTTGCCACGTGCGGCAAGTGAAGGCTGAGTCTTTACGACGTACGCGCATACGCTGGCTGCTTACTTGCCACACAAAAACAAAGCTGTGCTCAACATCCGTTGAGCCTTGCATTGGTGCCGAGTCACACAAGGCTGTGGATCAGAGTACCACACACACATATATATATATATATATATACAACGACAAGGAATTTCCGTCGAGGTCAATCTACACGCTACACAGCGAGAGACAGTGTTTTTGTGACAAAACGGAACCGACTTTCTTACCTTCATCAGGGGGGACCAGCCGTATATGCGTGTGGTCGAAGACCAGGCAATTTCGTTAAACTGACGCAATAGGTTTTTCCACTTGGCTTCCGCTTCTACAAGAGGCAAACGACGACAGACGAAATCGGAGGCCTTCTTCAAACGACCAAAACTGACTAACAATCGCCCTGGACACACACACACACACACAGAGGAAGCACAGAAATAGCTAGAAATGAATCCCATTTTCAGTGCCCAGAAATGTCCCCTTCTCTTGGCTCGAGGCCGGCCCCAAAGCCTACCCAAAACCTACCTCCCTTAGGACATGTTGTCATTTTGGAGCAATCATGCATAGGTAGTCAGCTACCAAGCGAGGGTGGCAGCATGCTCTAAATATTTTCAATACGTCACGTAGGCGGACTGTTGACGTCGAAAAGAGCGAACGAGTTGCTTCGCCTGGTAATACCAACAGCAAGCTCTCCCAACCCTCTACCTAAGTCGGAAGGAAATGTCAGCCTCATGTAGAAATCGATAAAAGCATCTCAAGTCGACGCAGTAGACAATAGTGTGTGTGTGTATGTGTGAATGCCTGTTCGTACACAGAAAATCTCTACACATCTACACGGCGCGGCCCCGAACAAAACATCCCGCAATACCAACGAAAGCAATAATCGAAGTCATCATTGCTCCTTGTCGTCGACAACCCTTCCCTTGAAGGTATTATATTTGTCGGCAGAACGGCGCTTTTTTTTTCTGCCGGGCCTCGTGACAAAGTGTCACGACAGCGACGACGAACTTTCTCTTCTTCGACTCTAGAGAGCCAGAGCCGTGGAGCACAAAAATAGAAGGTGTGTATGGGTTTGTCGCAAGCCAGAGGTTAGGCTTCGTGCTGAAGTTGCGACAAGGTCAGACATATGATACCGAGATCAGTCGCGTCTTAGCTCAGCGGCTGTCGGCGATCGTTACGGGTGGTGGGCGAGCGATCACGTCGACATATTGGCTCGCCATAACTTTCTATTAGCAGACCATGTTGACCGTGGCTCGGGAACACGGAGCGTGAGCCGGAGCCGATGAACCGTACTTCTGGACGTACGTAATGTGAACAACCCCTACCCGCTGTTAGGGTGTCGTCTGTTGCTTTTCTCTGCTCCTAGCTGACCCTCAGCTGACTTCCCATGGCAGGAAGGCCTCCGTAACGGCTGTGTAGCATTGCTTCAAGGACCAATCATATCGGTCATGCTGGACTTATCTGGACGTTCTCCAACGGACCCACGTGACGGCAGCCGTCTGTTGCTATGGTGCTGTTGTTCCCAATAGCAATCATTAAGGGAGACAGTAATGACCGCACGATCTTACCAGCCGCGTAGATAGCTTCTAGAAGGCAACCACAGGGTAGTGCGTGTGAGGTGGTGCGTTTGCAGGGACATCCAAAGAGTGATTTGTCGTGATTTGCAAAGCGGGCTTAGCAGCCTATCCTTACTAATGCGAGGTGATTTATTTCAAAAGAGAAACACCATTTCACTTTTTTATTAGAAAATAATAAGATGTGGCGCACACATTTCACAAGTAGGAATGATGAATGTTAATTAAAAAATTAATAATAAAATTTTTAAATTAAAAATAACTCCGACTCCTAATTTCTATCATCCCGATCAATCCAGAACAAGAGATTCCGTGGTCGAACGTAAAATCTTCTAATTTACGAAGGCAAGAATATACAGTGAAAAACAAGCTTTCATTTACGCCTGTTATGGAAGCTGAGCTACTTAATATACTCTATCATTGTTTTCGGAATTGTTCCAAAGGTTGATATCGTTGTGGAATGCTCATACTGCTTAGAGCATGGTCCGATACCGAGTTGTTGAGCGGTGCTACGCATGTAGTGTCGCTTGCAATATCAGGCGTTGTCCAGAACAAAGCAACGGAGCGATCAGATAATGAATAAATATAATCGGCTAGAACGAGCTCGGATGAGTGCAATCAGTGGAGCCGGTTGAAGAGTGTACATGTGCCTTTTATATGACGAACAGTCCCTTAGGACTAATTACACTGGCTGGCCTGAAAATATAATTGGAGAACGAGTACGCTCGTGGAGAAGATGAGGCCCAGGGCAAATCGTTTAAACAGCGGGCTGTAAGTAACATGACTACCGAGAACAACAACAAAAATAATAATAATTATTATTATAACGTATATTTTTGTTTCGATTAAACTATTATTTTGTTACTATTCGTTGTGAATCGCATTCTTATTAATATTAGAGGCGAATCATGGCGGCAAGCTTATTTAATGAATAGTTTTTGTATATAACTGCATTATTATTATTATTATCACAGCCGCACTTAAAGGGAAAATCGACTGTCGCGTTGCATCAGCGCCGAAATTATTGACCGTCCAATCTTTATATTAAAGCCTGCTGTGCCGTTCACCTATTGCGGTGCGCTAAACGCTCACTCAAGCAAGGGGAGATCCGATTTTGCGTCGCAGCTCGTCTCTGCCTCCGTCTCGCGACCTATTTCTCTATTCGCCCTTTAGCGTCCGCATGTGCCAATCGCAGTCGTTTTGAGCAATTTCGCACTAGTGCTACCTAAAGCTCTTCCATCTTCTCAGGTACCTCAGAGAAGGCTAGATAGTGCCGACTAAGCTCGCAACAACGAATAAGCGCTCTGCTGGTATAAGGCACCTATAGTATTGGCCCGAATATTGAAAGCTAGTACCTATTAAACCGTCACCTCGTACCCAGCATCCGTAGGCAGCCCAGCAACGACAAGCGAAGCTGGCGGTTCGATACCTCAGTTCGCCTAATAAAGTGCCGACCGTGCTGTGCCGAGTTCGCCTCCACCCTTGCCCTACGGAGCGTTCCTTAGAACAAGATCAAATGAGTTTTGCAGACACGAGCTCACCAACGAGAGACGGCTCACCTTCGCTGTCTTGCGCGGGCGGCCAAGATGAATCGACGCGACTGCCGTCCCCACGAACGCGAAAGTGAGACCCCAATCCTCGCACACACAGGATAGCAGTTGTTACCTAATGTAGCCTTTCACAGGTCTCATTGGCTTCGCCGTCCGCCCATCGCTGTGTAATCAATCAACTACTTGATCGTTGATGACAAGGGAGGATAGGTGTAAGAGGCGAACGCGGTAGAACTTGCCTCGGCCCTGTGTTGCACGTGTGTGTGTGTGTGCGCGCGAATTTGTGGTCAAACGAGCAAACATAGATAGGGACGCCATTGAGAACGATGTTTCGCAAGGACGTTTGCCCGTGATGTGAGCTATGAAGCGGCTCTCTCAGCTACACAGAAAGGGAGCTCGTAGGAGAGCGTGGTATAATTGGCCAAATTCAATAGTATGGAAGGAAAAAAAACACTATGTTCGCACCTCGTCGATTTTTCCAAAAGTATGATATGTACACAGGACAATGCGTATTGCCTGGATGTCTGCATCTCGCACCCGTTGTCGCAACTGTCGATATTGTATTTTACGTAGCTAGCCCGTGCGTATATAAAATGCAATCCAATATAAAAATGAAAATATGCACCGACGAGAAATCTGTGTACAGTCGCTCTGGATAGAAGGGAAGAAACGTAAGAACATGACGGACGTGTAACGATATTTACTTGTTAGAATAAACATTTGAGCGTGTTTCTCAAGCAAATGAGATGGACGAAATGCAAAATTATCGAGTATCGAAATCGTATACAACTCTGTGTACTACTCGCTGTTCTCTTGCGAAAGCTATCGAATATTTTGTACTCTTGCAAAGTTTTTGTCTCTCGTAGACAGAGTTTCATCGGGCTCGACCTCGGGTACTGCCTCGCCCCACGCAACTCCATCTGATAAGGTTGACAACTTCAAGGCTCACCTTATTACTGCTCTACATAGGCTTCTTTTCATGGTAGTTATCTGAAGTGTTCTCATGATAAATATGAACGGTACACCGTTCGACATTGCGTGTGATATTTAACTTGTAAGCTAGTTGTCACCCAACTATGGAGGTTACCCACGCCCTTCATACAGCCGGTTGTACTTAAGCAATGGTGATATATATATATATATATATCCCCATTGTTTCGAGGCGGACGGGTGGACGACCAATACGGATTGCCGAACGAAGACTGCTAGAAAACAACTCGTTCTCTGGCCGAGACATATCCCTCCTTCCCGTCTTCGCCACTGAATATGCACACACTGCATTCAGCTTACCGCCTCCACTCGATTGAACCTAGTGTAATGGTATAATAAATAGTAGCGAATTGCCAAAATGAAATAAACGAGACCGAGTTGTATAAATATATAGATATTTATTTAATCGTGTTGTCGTTTTTGCTGTTGTTGTTGTTGTTGTGGTTGTTGATATCAGCTCAACAATGGACGATATAATGCCACTTATGCAAAAATAATAGCATCATCAATCATCGTGATCAAAGTAGTACTAGTAGTAGTAGTAATTAACATACATTAGTATAAAATACCTGTCGGCTAATCATATGTCTAAAGATATATATATATATATATATATATATATATATTTATCTCAAGGAGAGACTTACATCGTTCTTTAGATATCCTAGTCTTCTCGTGTTATCTTCGTCATAATCGTTAACATTTGTCGATTTTTGTTCATCGCTAAGGTTTACATATTATATATTTCTGTCTGTACGTATTAATCTGTGTCACTCGTTCTCTGTCAACGAGCTTGTTATACATGCAATTATTGTTTGTATGTATGTATATATATATATATATATGTTTATATTATGTTGTTTATATATATATGTATATTCCAATGGGGGCGCAGTTGAACCTCAGATGTATCTTTTGCACTTACGCACACTCAGTGTTTCATCGCCACATGTGTTCAGGTGAGGGCTAGAGTATCCGCCCCCAATTTTTCCATTTGTCTAATCACGCTCGTCGTCGTCGTCGTATCGAAGCATCCGTTCGAGCTGCACACGATTCGCGCAGATCGACTCACCACAGCCTCGACGGTGCGTCCTCCACAAATGACCGATTCAGATCTGCAGATCTGTACACTGATCGCATCGGTAGATCTGTGTCGGTAGCGCGTTCTACCTTTGCCTACCTCTACATGTCTCGCTCTCTCGAGAAAGAGAGAAAGAGACACTCATGCTTATGTCCATAAACCCCGACCGCGACATACTATATTCAATTTCTCTAGTTCGTGCCATTCATCTATCGTCAAACTCTTCATCGATTCTCTATCTGACTCGAGTGCTCGAAGGCCGAGGCACACAACCGTCGCTGGGGTGCGAACCTTATGACTCCCCCAGTAAACGGCAGTATGTTACCGTATCCCTCACTCGCTGTTGACGCTGTTCTACCGTTCTCCCTTCGGTGGCATCGCACGCTCGCGCAAAATCCGAGTCGTCACCTAGCTCGTCGTTCGGCAGCGGCATCAACGTGATATCAATACAATCGTCTCGGCCGACCCCCGCGTGACGGCGGCCGTCTGCGCGCATACACGCACATATACACGTGTTCAAATGTGTCTCCGCATGTGTACCTACCTAGACATATTGGAATCAAGTATGGACCATTCTTGGCGAACATTCCGGCCGCCATGATTATATATATATATATATATATATATATATATGTGTACCTAAATATGGACAGATATTCATGTTGTTCTTTCTTCCTTCTTAGTGATCCTGTAGTCATCGGCAGAGTTGCCCAATGCTACCCATCGGCCGTGAGCAGCATTTTGCAGCATACAGATATCATCGTTGATGCGATAATCTTTAACAGGTTCATAACACTTAGATCGGTATGGGTATAACAGTCGGCTAGCATGTCATTTACGTTTTCGTAATTAGCGATAGTAGCAGTAATGGTGGTATTTGTTCATTTATATATTGGACATGTTTTTTAATTCATGTAATTGAACACCTCCTCCGCGAATTCGGTCACCTCTGCTGAGGACGAGCTCCCTGACCTAGCGAATATTGTGGGCCGGCGTGTTGTATTGTATGTTACTCGAATTCTATTGTATAATAATGTGATATGCGCCACGATTATGTTTGATTCGACAGCATAATGAGTGGCCGATCCGATGGGTATATATTATGAGGCTTTGACGGGCCGGCGGGCAGGGTCGCAGAAATGACAACGGAGACTGAGGCGAATTGATAAAAATGACAAAAACATTTTTATCAAACGCACATTATATATATATATATTTATATATATCGTTATTATTACTTAATACTCCATCACGACCATCAGATCGAAGCCGATTCGGTGTCTCGTCACTAAGCATTAGGTTAGGTCATAAAGGAAATGAGACGAATTCGTTGTTGCCGTCATTTTGCAGCCCCGACTGCACCCGACACAAATTTTCCCTTCGAGTCCTGATCGTAGCGTTTGTTGTGAGAACGACCACAGTGGCTTCGGTGGCCGGACAGGGTTGACGTCATCCGATGACTAACTATGTCGCCCTTCGAAGCGTTGCCTAGGGAGGCTCGTGGTGCTTGTGGTGGGCGGTGCCCTGGGTATCCTAACAATTATATAGGCATATCTATCTGAATTGGTCTGAAGTTACAACAATCAGTGAGTGTGTGTGTGTGTGTGTGTGTTTGTGTGTCTCTATGTATATATCTACATTAGTATCGGTCATATTTTACCGTCTGTTGGACTGGAGCCGGCCGTATGCATCGGTTGAATTATAGCGGGGAAAGATTGGCTTTTTTCTACGCATCGCACCGGTCCCGTGGAACCTGCTCCATCCAAATAAAGGCACTAATAGGTGTTGCTCCATAATAGCTAACGTCTCTATCTCTCTCGTGTATCGTTATATATATATGCATATATATATATATATATATATATATATATGCGTATATGTCAAATGGCTTCACCGTGTTATGTGTCGTCATCAGTCAACGAATCACCACTGACTGAATAATCAACCAGCCAACCGAAAAATGGCTCAATATGGCTGCGCACAGCAATACAACACGACACAACACTTAATTCGCTTGTGGACGCCCGTGGATTTTCCTTGATTTTTAACGATTCACCGTTCGATCAATCTCTGATTTCAGTTGCAATTAAGTCAGTGGTACACATAAAATGAACGATACATATATATATAGGATTACTTAAATGGCTGCGAATATATAGTACAGGAATGAGCCATCCATCCGTGCATTCATCAGTTAGCGTATAGACCGTCTTGCCGGTCGTGCAAGGTACATGTACACTGCCAGACGATGTCAAGTCATTGTCCGCTTGGAGACGAGACGAGGGGAGTCTTTCTCGACTTGTTTCACCTTGTCGAGTACAGAACATATTTTGGTCTCGAGCACGCCATCGATTACAATGTGTCTGTGTTGATTATCGTCGTACGAATTTATCGGATGTCTCTCCCTTTTTTGTTGATTAAATTATGTTTATGCGTTTAGCCCCTCGGTTTGTTCGTGCCGCTGACTGTGTCGACCAATAGACGGGATGCAGGATTGTTCGTTTGCACATGCTGTTTTTGTTGTTGCTGTTATTATTGTTGTTGTTAGCTATGTCGTCAATTGCGTACCAAACATTCATTATATGGTCGCTCCGAGTGTTCAACTAACACAGGGTCATTAACTATATGTATGTATGTATATATATATATATATGCTCATGTTGCAGTGAATAGAACGAATATACATAGGCGAGAAATCGAACAGCTAAAAGGAAACATAATCATGTTGTATCATCGTTTGCTTACGTATCCTCCCCTACAGTCTAATCATGTTTGTGTGAGAATATTGTCACAATGTTTTCGTTTCTGTAGTATAGCAGTAGTAGTAGTAGTAGTAGTAGTAGTAGCAGTAATATAATACTATATGTGGCGGAATAATATCAATTAATTAATTACTACAACTACTATCAGCATTACTCGTCTTCGTAATGGAATGATTGCAAGAGGTGCGGATGGATGGAGGGGACGGCGAGAGAGCTCAAGCATGTATTTCTTTTCTTTATAATCCATATAAATTGGAATAATGATTACTACACCGTTAGCAATATGAGTGTTGTTATCAATGCGCTTGCTGCGGCGGCGGCGGCGGCGGCGGCGGCGGCAGCCGCCGCTCCTGCTGCTGCTGCTGGTACTTTGGAAATGGGTGAAGTATGGAGATCCCTCGATTATAGATTTGTTGTCTTCTCGATTTCGAGTCATCATATTCCTCGTGGGGATACCATATGCTGCCTTTCATATATGCGTTAAGCCTATTAGCAAACAAACAACGAACGAACGAAAATAATAAAAATGCAACATCGAGCCTAGGTGTAGACGTGAAGAAGCGCGTGAAAACGGAGCGTGAAATGTGAAAGGCAATGATAGGTTGTGCTTAGAAACGTGTTGGCTTCCTCGATCCGTCTCTCTCTCACTGTCTTGCCTGAGAAGGCCTCTGTGCGCTGGCAGTCGGAAACAGCGGGGGGGGGGGGGTGAGTGGGCGACCGTGCGCGAATCGTCTCTAGAATAGACTCACAAGCCGACAAAATGGCGCCTGTGAACCTCAGCGCGATATGGCGCGCCTGACAAGCGTCTCACGTGCAATTAAGCGGTTTGATCGCGTTGAAGATTTTAGCAATTATTTGACATTATTCGTTGAAGGGGCGATTTTGACGGATGTGGCAGCGATTCAGCGATTCTTCTCGTTGCAATGAAGTGAGAGAGAGAGAGAGAGACAGGATGGAGGGTGGTATAGCACGTTGCGCGCATTGAAACGAAGTTAGCCTGGATGGCGGAACGATGAATGTGGATACAATACAAAAAAAAAAAAAAAAACCACGAAGCGAACTCAAACATCTAACGACGAGACACGCTCACATAGACAGGTGTGCGTGTGTGGTATTTGAGAAGCGCACGTTTCCGAGGATCTAACGTGCTTTCGTCGTCTGCGCCCATCGAGAGAGGGTGCGACATCGATCAAACGCTTTCGAGAGATCTGTACAACGCGATGCCGGGCAGGAATAGCGTTGTAAGCAATGAATGCTAATGAATTGACACTGAGTTTGTTCTTGGAGGTGTGGGGCGGGCACACCAACGTCCCGCGCCGATAAGTAATTAAGTATGATTGTCGAACGAAGGCGACAACCGCGACGAACGGTGCGCGGTGAACAGCTCTCTCTCTCTCTCTCTCTCCAGGGCCATGTATCCTTCTGATGTAGGCGTTTTTGATTTGTCGTTACCTCTTCAATTATAGACTACTACTAAATACTAGAAGATTATTTAGCAGTTACGCGGCCGCACATGAAAATGTCCACAGCGTTGCCAGCGTTGCATAAAAGCTAGTCGCCTATTTTGCTGGATGCTCGGGGACCAGCCGGCAGGGTGTCAAGGCCACGCCAAACGCATAATCCACCCAAAAGCGACAAAACTAGACAACGCCTATCCTACAAACAAACGAACAAACAAAAAAAACACAACTAAAAGCTATCGCGTTCGCAAATGCATACATGCAGATATACACATATAAACATACACACACATATAAACACACACACACACTATGCGAGCGTTGACAAAACGATTTGGGTAATGTTAAATCACGCTGCTGTAGTAGCTGTGGTTAGGCGGCGGCGGCAGCAAAAACGAAACATAAAATACAAATGTATATATATATATATATATATACGCTGAACTGAACGCAAACCAACACAAACTACGCCGTCTATGATGTCACCCAGTGCGCGCGGTTAACTCATCCCGACGAAGCAAGTGCGGAAACCAAGAGGGGGAGTGTTCGGGTTGGCCAAAGCAAACGACGTAGGTCCAATGGTGGTGGACTGGTGGAGGGCCTTAATTCGGTGGGTGGGGGCCGGGGGGCCTGGCGTCTGCCGATAGATTCTGTGTGGACAGATCAGCCGATTGTTCGTACGTTGGCCCGATTAGCTTGGTGTTGCTAATTGTATCTTTAGCTTATTTGGTCACTTCCGGGGGAGATTGGAGAGGGGGGGTATTTCACTCCTTGATGAAAACGGCAGCGAAGGGCGGATTAAGCGGATGCATATCGCTATTTAGGGCTCATCTCTAGTTTCTGTGTCTCTCTCCGCTCTCCGCTTGAGATAGATGAGTTCCCTTGTTTCAAGCGTGGGAAGTCTTCGACATTCGATCAGTGATGGTTCAGTAGTAGCTAGGTTGGCAAGCTAAAGAGCGAATGATGTCATTTCCTTCGTCTGGATTTCATCATCCAGACGTTGGATTCGTGACCAAAACAGGGTGCGCTATAAGAGCGTCCGGTAGGTGAGTTGTTGGCAAGTCTCGCCAACCTCGACTTCCCAGCGACAAAGCTCGATCCACCTTGTATTGTGAGCCTGACCACTGGCCAGCGCCAGCTCAGCTTGTCCATATCGCGTTCACTACGTCCGATTCCTAGAGTTGATGACCTCGCTTCACGTCAATTGACCTCGCCATCGATCGTTTCCTAGCGATTCAATCATCGCCCAAAGAAAACGTTCACTAGCAACCGTCACATGTGGTGGCCGCCGCCGCCTCCCCCCCAAACAGCGAGGGGCTACTGCACAGAGCAGCACGTAGCGCGACAACGCCACATGCGACGCGGAAACAAAAAATCGATCGTAAATTTCATCTACTCCACTAAACGAATCCAACGCCCGGCTCCCATTTGACCGGAGCGGAATGGCGTCCACGTCTAACAACAGCAAAAGGCCTAAGCGCGAATCCTAATTTGCGCGCGCGGGGGGGGGGTTCTGGGGATGGAGGTTGGCGAAGCCGGAGGGCCCGGGGGAACGCACACAGGGGTATGATATATGTTTGTCATTTCGCGAACACTACAGTTCTACGAGGTTTGCTTGCTGTCGCAAGAGGTAGCTGTCTCGGCGGAGGTCTCAAACAGCGGGTCGGAGCTCAGCTCTGGATACCTTCCGTAGCGCACACTCGCTTAGTTTCAGGACCCTCTTGGTTTCGAGTATTGCTTCGCGAAGCGAAATGTGCACCGCGCGCGATGCCGTCAACGGCGAATGATTTGGGGACCCGGCGTCTTACGGTATTTTTTGTTTTTTTTTTCTTAATCCTACTTATTTCTTGTCTCTCTCTACCATTTGTCACATTACTACGACGACTATTGAGTAATGTAGCAGAAATTATATAATAGCTATATTGCTACGACGATTTGTTATGATTATTATTATTATTATTTAGCACATATATGTAAGTAAATATGATTATGTCATACAAACGCAAGCGAGTCACACAGACCTTGGTCTCTCTCTCTTTCTCTCTGGCGCTCTCCATTATATATCTATATGTCTATATGTATATATTTAGATATATATATATATATATATATATAATCTAGAACATGTCTACACGAACATACATTCAATTGACTCCATTCTACTCACTCACGATGCGGCACTCAACTGTGTAATTATAAAAATTATTATTATTGTCATCATAAGTATCGGCTATATTTCCATTCATATGATTCTCATTAAGTTCGCATAGATTTCATTCTATATATCAAATCTACCTAATATTCCTCCCTGCGTGTGTGTGTAATACTAAACCAAGGAAAAGATAGAGAGACAGGGAGAGAGAGAGAGGGAGAGTTGTACAGCGAAAAGCTGACTGTGTCATCCCTTGTTGCCGTACGGAAATCGTCGACGATTAATTACGGCTCGTTATTAGTATACGTCTCATTATCGTCATGCCTTCTGGCCTGTACAGGGATAGGGAGCGAGGTTCGCGGGAGAAAATACACACAGGAACGGTGGGACGCGGGACCGCCGTGGAGTGCTATCGTGCCTCGTGCTACGATAGATCCGTACATTGTGCAGTTGTAATGTTGACACCAGATGATCAAGCCGATATGAGCGACTCGTTGTGGTCGATTTCCTACACAGACGATCAGCGATCCTGTCGCAGACAGGACCCTGTCGCACGGGGCACCTTGTACGTTTGCTATCATTGACGCGAGAGCGCGGGAGGCAATAGGGTGCACTAAGCTGGAAACGACGGCGAAAAATGGGCCCGGGTTCAACTGAGGCGAACGGTTTTCGCTCACCACCGAACGGCGGTGACAACAGCGATGACAACCTATGGTGATGACCTAGTGCGACTAGCGCTGATCTGCTTTTTGGCCAGCTACGCGAGCCGTCGAAGGGAGTCAACGTAGAAATCGAAACTATACAACGACTATGATTAGTTACTGTTGCTGATTATTAGTATTATACAAGAACATGTGTACAGCGATTGCACCGCTCGGGCACGCAGGATTTGATTAGTGTAATGATTAGCAATAGTGGTAGTAGCAGTAGTAGTTATTGTTATAGTTAGTATATTACGCGGGCGGTGATAATAATTAGCATGGGTCAGACGGCTTGTGATCGTTGTGTACTATCGGTGAAAGGTCAGAAGTTCAGATCATCTCGACTTCGGATGGCTTGGGATGATGACCCAACCGAGGAACAGCATGCAAACAAATTCACTGAGCACATGCAGATATATTTGGGTGGGTAGTCTACTCTACTCTCTCTCTCTCTCTCTCTCTATGTATATATATATATATCTCTGAGACCAGTTTGATTTGTCCGAACTGTATTCGGTCGGGGGCCATTCCGAGTTTGGACTACACGTTGGACTACTATACAGACCGATGGACATAGTGATAATTACATAGTTGAATAAGTTGGGTAAGTAAATATATAGGGGATAATAGGATATTTAGCGGATAGTTGGTATTGCATCGTCGGCTTGTTTGTTAATTACCAGTTGATTTCTGGGCTGCTTCTCGGTACATTCATTCATTCATTTATATATGTATATATATATATATATGCATATGATCGGGTGCTTTCGGCCAGAATGATTATGTTCAACGGTAACAACGGCAACACTAGCCCAAGTGTGACAGCCAATATTAATTAACTATAAGAATTTAGTAACTTGTGACCTGTCCCGTTGAAGCATGAACTGACAGATGACTATGCAAGACGTCCACTTAGAGTACAAAGACGAAAGCTCACAAAACCACGAAACAGTAAAATACGTTAAAAAAAAAAAAAAAAAAGATACATCTGACGCACACCACTTTAAGCGTCGAACCCCCCCCCCCCTTCTCTCCGATAGTGATGCCAGTGATTTCTGATAAACTAATGACTAAATTGACAATTCTGTCCAAGACTGAATCCAGGGAGAACATATTTCGATGGGAACAACATCGCTATAGTCGACCATTGACCATAATCCATGTGTCCGATCGCACCTCATCATACTCAATTGATTGCCGCTCCATTCCAACACCAAGAAGCACCCTCACAGTTCTCGGTCACAGAGGAATAGCCCATACAGTGCAATGTCGTGCGCGCCATAGACGCGCCATCTCAGCATCGCCGGGACCAACGCAGCGCGATCATTAGTTGCTGTTTGTTCGGCTAGGATTCCCGTGGAGGCAACCCCATCCTCCTCTGCATTGTATATATATATATTGCTATTCTGCAATTTGCAGCCGGCTAGGTCGTCATCCGCGCACCGTCCCGCCGCTGAGTAGCCGGCCAACGAGTGGCGGCTGACCCCGAATTGCGGCGGGGAATTGTGCGGGGCTTTTTTTGACGGCAAAGGAATATGATACATTTGAAATTAATCGTCTCCATGCTATATCAGCTTAGTCATAATGTACCACCACCTCCCCGCCTACCCTTCTCTACCAAGACCTTGTATTCACCATTGTAAGGCATGCTACAGAGAATAGTTCATGCTAGGTAGCATTGCAAACGATGCAAACGAACTCAAACGCTACAACAGTGTAACATGTATATATTTATATATATATATACATGTAGGTAGGTATTGGGCAGTGACGAGTATCGCAGGAAGTCACGGGTGGTCGAAAAGTCGTCGTCGCGATTGTTGCTGTTGTTGTTTTTTACTTTGTGTTTTTCTCTTGGGATGTTCTACCTGTTATTATTGTTAATATTATTATTATTGTTGTTGCTGCTGTTGCTGTAGTTGTTGCAGCCGTCATTGTCGGCTCGCGTAATACTGTCATTCACAGGAAGATTGGGTAGTGATTGCACGCTGACGGGCCCAGATGCGTTCCCCTTGGAACGGACGTACACCGTCTGCTGCTCGGGGTCTGTTCTATGTGTGTCGATTCGATGTAGTGTTACACGCCTACATGTATGTGTATCTGTATAGCTCGCCGGTTACTGCTCGTTTTCATGATGTTTCTAGTTATATGCGCCGTGATTCCAGCTGTTGTGTCAATTGATGCTCGTCACTATCGAGAACAGGCGTTTGATTATGTATATAGACCGCAAATGAACAGCCCAATGTAAGCCTTAACATCACGTGCTCGTTGGCCGTGTTCTGTTGTTATTTGTCAAACACATAAGCAAACGCTCGATGCTTGAAGGATAAGGAATTGGGGACGATTTTGTTTTCCCTGGCGACTGTGGGATTCCAGTGTCGAAGTGGGAGCTAAATAACTAGAGAAGCTAAATCCTTCGAAGCTGATTTGATTGGAGTCGTTCGATGCTCATTTGACAGATTTTCCTACCATAACAATTATATTATACCCTTGAATGAGCTGTTTGTTGTTATTATATCCGTACGGGTGTCTGTTCGTCACCGTCGACCAAAACGAAGCCAGGACGCGGTATATATATATATATATATATATATATATATATATATATATAGATATATATATGTGTGTGTATGTGTGAGAAAAATGTGCCACGTGATTATCGGATTAATTATTGCTCTGCATGATGCTCGGTTAGTAGTGTTCAAGTCGTTGCTGCGACACCTCTCACCGAGATACCCGTTCCGAGTGGAAATGATTCGACTGCATCGAAACGCTCAGGGGGGAGAGCAACAACTGCGAGTCACAACCGCCCCCGCACCCCCCTGAGCCGATCTGACTGATCTCTACAACCTCTGTTGGTTAACTAATCCTTCTCGAGACCTGCGTTTGGGATGCAATACGCAACGGGAGAGGATCGAGAAGCAGAATGGGTGAATGAACAAAATAAAGGAAAAAAAATAAACTCGAATATTGCCTACGCGAACAAACAACGTGTCAATAGTGTCCTCGTGTCGAATGGTGTCGCTCGTTCAGTGGCTGGCTTACAGTGATATTACTACTAGCGCTGTTATGAATCATGTCGCCTATATGAAGGATGTCATCATAGCTAACATAGGAATTATTATCATGGTGATGATGATAATAATAATAATAATAATAATAGTAATTATCGTATATGTTATGTAACTCGATATTTACACGTCTGTACAGGCGGGACTAGTGGGCAATTCGAAGCCAATACAACAAAAACAACAGATTCGCGTTAGCTAGCTTGCTTGCTCAGCTTGTGTGTCTCTCGAATGACCGCCTGCTCGGCCCGGTGTGACATCTCGTTTGTGGCAGACCCCCCCCCCCCCCCCACAAGAACAACAATCCCCTGAAATCCTACTGATCATTCGGATCCATTCAGTCAGTCAGTGTCAGAGAATGTGAGTTAGAGTCATCTGATCTTGCTGTGGAAAGCTAACGGCTACATACGGAAATCCCCGTCTCCCCGCGCTGGAACAGCTTTTATCACTGTCGTATCAAGGGCGGGCTTGCGAATGCGGTTTTTCATTACGACGACCTACTCATGGGGTGCCCCAGTGGAGAGTCGTCGGACCGAGAGGACTACACTCGTTCGAGCTGTTCGCGCGTGAAGCGCACAGGCATCGACTCAGGTTATGTACAGCGCCAAAAAATGTCATTCATATATATATATATATATATAGATGTATGTATATGTATATATATCGTACGGTATAGGCTTGTGTTCATCGATATGCCGGCCTGTTTCACACTGTTTCAGTTTGTGTTTTAGTGCTGTTCGGGTGGCGTATTGGTTCAAATAGCAGAAAACAAATGACAACGAAAAAAACAAAATCTCTCTCAAGGGTACAGCTCGGTGTTTCCGCGTAACGCGAATGTATATATATATATTTATACGTCAGGCGATTCGAATGACATGAATTCAACGTTTGAAAACGATATAGCCAATTGCTCCGCTGATATTTGCAGGATCCTCCGAGGATATCACACACTGACATACTCGCTCTCGCCTCGTTTTCAGAGCGGCCTCAGCAGCGTCATGCCGCTCGGATCAGCCTCGGCCGCGATTGTCGTATTTGGCTGGTTGATGTCGATCAGAGGGGCGATATCGGGAGTGATGTGGATGCGAAGAGCACCCCATTGATGTTGTTATCACCACCACCACCACCACCACTACTAAGAATAATACTACGGCGAAAGATATCGCAGATTACATTGTGGGCCACGAACGTTCCCAGTGGTGAGTCGCATGTCGGACGTACGCGATGTGCGATGTTCTTCAAAGTCCAAACGCCAATGGTGAATTCGTTGAATTTCATCACGTTGTTGACGAACTCTAGACACTTGTCACGCCGATTCCCCGGCCGATTGTCCACGCATCGATACGAACGTCGAAGCACAGGAGTAACGTAGCTCCAGTTCGGGTGTCGAGGGCTGAGGGTCAATGCGCGATTGGCCTCTCTCGCTCTCGTTCGCCCTGTTACTCGCGACGATCGGTGTTCGATGTGGGCGCTGCATGCTCCTTGCTACCCTGTGTCGGCGTTAGCCAGCACAGGACGCAACACACACGCAGACGCGTGACCGTGCCGACTGGCGCATTCGCCGGCCCACGCCAACGATTTTCTTGGGCCGGCATCTGCCGGCGTTCACGTGAACTTCACGCAAGTCACCTCACGCACTTCAGCGGCTACGACGGCGATGACGCGCCACTCACCACCATAGTAGCCTTCACCGTCTTCACCGCCTCTATTCCGCCTTGACGCTCTCATCAATGCGCATCTTCTTACCGAGCACCGAATCGTCATCGTCGTCCGAGTCCTCGTCGCTGTAACTCTCCGAATGGAGTGGAGCCATCGGGCCGCTTCCGCTTCGACGGTCCACTGAAGCCTGAAGTTCCTTCAGCAGGCTGCCGAGGTTGGCGGGGGTCTCGCCCTGAGAACGGAATCAAGAGGAAACATCACACATAATGAATGTACGATACGCTAAGAAGCATGCCGCTGTAAGTGCCGCATCCATTGGTGATCTCCTATATATACATATATATAATATATATATATATATATAAAGCCTAAAAGGTTAAGAGCTGAGGTCTGTCAGATAGGGGAACAGCTGAGGGTCAGCTCGAAAAACGTTATACAATCTGTTGGACGTGCTCTAACCAGATGCAATGTACAGTATAGCAAGCAAAAATCGAACAGCGAGGAGCCACCCATGACAGGCCTCTAAAGGCTTCTGTGCCTTTACAGCGACGATGGACGATAGTGGAGTAGTTTCGTGCACTCACCGATTTGGCAGTCTGTTGAAAGAGCCCTGCTATCAGCGTCATGAGACGAACTTCGTGATGCATCTCTTCGCGTTGAAGCCTCTCCTGGCGTTCAAGGTCTTCTTTGCGCATTCTCTCAATCATTTCAAGTTCCATCGTCATTCGGCGATCCTCCAACTCCATGAATTTGTTCACCCCACGATTAATCGAGTCCATGATGTTCTGCGCTAACGCTGCAACAACTGCAACAACGGCAGAATCGTACGTGGGTACATTGAGGTAGACACACACACACACATCGCACAACAAACATAGGGAATACAAAGAAATAAAATAATTGCAAGATCCACCGGGAAACATCTCTCCGTTTGAATTCACTGTGCCATCGGGTGTTGTGGCTATGATGAGCTGTTGTTTGGAGATTGATACGATGGACCTATATCGGAGAACCGCCGAGCTGAATATTTCTATTGCGGCACCGCAAAAATGTCGTTGACATGACGACATGACCTAACAGTTGGCGATCGCCAGCCCAGCTACAATACGTGTCCATCATCCAATGACTTAGGTAATTAAAAATAATTCAAAATAATCAAATGTCAAAATAATCAAATCACCAACCTCTGCCAAATACCACGACGATATGTTATTTCAGTGTGTCCATTTATACAAAATGTATATATCTCAAAACGCTGCATCCCCCTCAATCAGTCTGCTTACCAGTATCGCTTGCTGCTCGATGCGACTCGTTGACAGAGCTGCTGGTATTGGTCGAGATGCAAGTGGTGTTGCTGTTATTGTTGCTGCTGTTGTTGTTGTGGCTCGCTGTCGAAGTGAACTTCCTTTTGAGGCCCTGAGGCTGCTGCGTGGCCGGGCCCGAGGCCCCGGTAAGCGGTAGTGCCGCCGTTCCGATGGCGACGCTCCGCGTCAGATTGGCGACCGGATCGTCCGCGCTGATGATCGGTGGAAGCTGTGCAACGGCCAACACTTGCGCCTGCTGTAGCTGCTGCTTCTGGTACTCCTGCGCTTGACTGCTAAGCAGGCTCAGTGCGGCTGCCGTACGATAGATCTCCGAACTCAGCGACGTACAGTTGCGGTCCGCCTCGGAGCCACTGTTGTTGTTCAGCTCGAGCACTGCAAGATGGCGCGACAACATGTTTCAAGGCGACGTTTATTAACCGAAAATTAATTGTTAAAATAGCTAATTATACAGATATATATGAAAATTATATATGTATATATATTTAAAAATGGATAACTAATTGAGAAGTTCGTTCTCGACTATTGTTAATTCCTGGACGAAGCCAATGTGTAAATCCTGTGGGATTCGAGCAAGTGTGCCCCGATGTATGCGTGAAATCATTGGTTATTACTTAACGGAACCCTGGTAAATGCAAGGTTGTACTTGTTTATTTCATATCTGTTGAAAAACGCATACGCACACATTTGGCCAAACGGCTGCGCCTACAGTTTCGATCTGTTTCTCTACGTGTCTATCAACGCCAGACGGTCACACGGATGATCATCAAACGATAGCACTTTCAAGGACGCTCGTTACGTCTAATATGGTGTACATCCAACGCCGCCACCTCGGCACACACTACCCTACACGTAAACGAACTTCGAAACTCATTGTTCCCTCTCATGGGAGCGATTTGTCACCGTTTGCAAGTCTACCCACAGCAACTTGGTTGGTCGATGAGGGAATCTGTCCCTCTGTGTTCGTCTCGTTATTGTTACTGATCAACACAAGCATACGCCACGTCATTCCGCTGAGAGGGGACTTTGCCATTCCGGGCACGCATAGGGATGCAAGCAACGCCTAATAACACAGCAGTCTGGCCCCATCGGAAGGACGTTCTCATATTGTCAAATAGTTAAAAACGTTGGAAAGTTGTCTCCGACCCCACTGCGCTAGCAGGTCCCAGGCGCAAGACTTGCGTGACACCGCAACGTAGCATGATACCTGTGGCCGCTCGTGGAAAAGCGGCCGATTATAGCCCTGTCTCGAGCATCGTCGAAGGGAGACCCTGAGCAGGACAGAATCGGAATCCGTCCCCCGGCATCGTCCGACTGTCGGTGCCCGACCACCCCATTCCATATCTACGTTTCGCTTAGAGCCATTTTTTCAAGAGGCAGAAAGCTCATAGGGATCTTCGACAACCTCTAAGGCTATTAGTAGCACTGGCACCAGTTGGCAAATAGGCATCTGGCATAAAAATCGAAGAGGACGCCGGAGCGAGTTCGGACGAAGGCTCCCGGATTCAGAATTTCGCAAAGGACACCCAGGAACCTGCACTCGGGGCAACGAAACGTAATGGAGGGAGGGGTGAGTTACGCCCGATGGAAAATACTAGGGAAAGACCGTCGCGGTGACGTTCGGAATATCCCTAGGGGAAATCCTCTCCGAGGATCTTGCGGAAAAACGACCTCTATGAACTGCGAGCTAAGGGATTTGTCGTCTTCCAGCTCCTGTGTCCTCGTCCGTTGGCACCGCTGCCGGCGTTATCGCCCCTGTTGCTCAGAGGTTCGGTTGCACTTCCGGCATGAGATCCAGGACACAAAGTGAGACCTCCGCAAAAACAACGGAGAGGTGAACGCGCAAGTCTGTTCAAATCTGAAGGACCACGCTGAAATCCACTGGTTTTTCCTTTCAGAATTTCTTCTCTGTTGAAGAAGAAGAGTGCCAACTCCGGGCTAACAGTGTGAGTGAAAGCGAGCCGCAACGAGTTGGCTTGAAAGACGCCCAGTTATCTAATTATTATCCCAGTTAGTTAGCTCCTGGGGGGAGGGGATTGGTAAACCAGGCTGCAATGCCACGGCTGCCGCCTGCACTAGACGTATATGCCGACTCGGAGACGACGCAATGATCGTTATATATACGTTGCCCTCTCAGAGCCGGTGTGAGGGCATCGATGGGATAATATCGAGGAAGCGCTGGTGGCCATCTATGGGGTCTAGTCCTCGAAAGCACGTCACCTTCTCTATCTCTCTCTCTCCCTTTTCTTTCCGTCCCTCAATGAGAGTGGCCGATGGTGGGAAATTTTCCGCCGGCGAAATCATTGCGCAAAATCAGGCGTTATGATAATGCATCATATCGCGACATTTCTAGTTACGTCAGAGCAAATCGTGCTGGGATCCGAGCTGGTTTCATGCCACAACCCCCCTCTTCATTTCGACGGATTCGAGCAGCGCAATTTCTTCTCTACGTTGAGACCTATAGGATGGATAACGCCTCCGGCCCCCGCTACCGTGCCACACAACGGGATAGATCTAAAGGTACAATTTTATTTACTAAGTTGACGTTGTCCACACTCGTCTGGTCGTCGGGATCATAAGCAGCGGCAGGAATCACCATTGTGGTAATCACAAACTCTATTAGCTGATGCAAGATGTGAGGCTGAGAGCGTCCGGGGGAAGGTTCGGCGTAACTAGCCCATTCCCGGTGTGTTGTAGCCGCTAGTGGCGTTCATTATTGCCGTTAATGGCCTTGCTCGATGAGCTCCCTCGTCGACGCCTGATAGACGGATCGGTTGGGATCAGACGAAGACGAACGCACAGCTAACACCGCCGTCGTAGCCCAGCAACCCAGCACTGGACAATATCTGTTGCCAGATAGGGGAACATCGTTTAGGATGGCAAGAGCCCGGCCGTGATCCCAGATGGCCAATCTCTTTCTCGGACACCCTCTAGCGATCGTTCTTGCTCTCTTGAGTTGGGAATGTGACGTCGCCAACGAGCTGGGAGCTGAGCGGCTGTTCCGTGCTGACAGGAACACGAACATATTCGTACTTATTGGGAAGACCAGGGACAACTTTAGCGATGGTCCCAAGGTGAGAAATGGAACACTACTACCACTTCTAGCCGAAGGATTCGAGCCGCTGAGAGGCACGTTCTACATTCGAGGGAGAACTCCTCCATGTTGATTGGATAGGCGTATACGCGGGGTCATCGAAGAACAGGTTATTTAGAATACGTCGAACGGTGACCAGGCAACGCAGAGGCAACGAAATTAAAGGTTGATTTTCTACTAATGCTGACTCTGACTGGGGCCTGACTATTACTCGTGTGCTCTGACACAACCTCGACACAATCGGACGATATCACTGAATGGGCTATCGTTGAACGGCACGACCGCAACGACTCCAACGTTCGCCATGAGAAACCTCAAGCGTTGGCCAACGTCTTCGGAGAGGTGCTGTGAAACCCCGGTCTCAAAACGACGCCGCAGGAACTAAGGCCGAGCCGCAGCTTGCTGCGCCGTCTCTGTCGCCGGATAGCCAAGCAAAACATAACAGTAACAGCCGTGTCGACCAGAGACGTGTGAGAACATCGAGCCAGCTCAAAAGTGCCAAATAGTTGCCGGCACCCAAAAGCCACAGCAGGACATGACTGCAACGTGTGTGTCTGCCTGCATGAGTATTTAACACAGTGCCTACTTCTCACATAATCGAAAACCAAAACCACCACGACCATTCGCGGCCTATCGCGTTTCGTGCCTAGGCTAATAGTTTCGGGCCAGGCTCGCCTATCCTACCGAGATTCTGTCTATATTTGGCCAAAGATGAGATAGATGCCTCCCCTTTCTATATCAGCGCGACGAACCCAACGGTAGCAGCGCAACCGATACAGCACTCAAGGAAGAGAGCCCGATTGGCAGACACCTGTTTCGCGCGCACCAAACGCGAACAGATCACGCACAATGCCCATAGCCGCAAGCGAATGATGGGAATTCATTGATATCACAGTCTAGCACCATGACGTGCCCAAAGTAATCAGGGAAATGAGACTCTGGCAAAGGACAGCAGCAGCAGCAGACAAAATGGGATCATATCATCACCCGGTGACTCCCAAGCGTACAGGGCTCGAGCTGTTGAGCAAGGGCTGTATGCGATCATCTCGGAGCGGCAATATGTGTAAATACATCCTGCGCATAGAAGATGCGACAAATGTGGCAACGAATGGCCTACATTGCTCGATCTGCTGATCCGAACGTTGAGCGGTCTCCACTGCTGGGATCAATGATTTGATCTCAATAGGCTATCTTCCGCATTTTGTGGAAAATGCTTGAAGATGAATGGTCTATAAATAACGGCATATATATATATATATATATATATATATATATATACAGAGGGAGACAGAGAGAAGGTATCTATCGGACAGCGCCGGTTTGAGCTTCGACATCTTGGGAACAGGTGATTCGTGGGTTGGATACGATCTCCACCTAATATAGAATTCATCTCTGCTCGTGGTGGTCGGTACACTTCTGTTTTGAGTACTGTTATTATTGTGTTAAAAAAAAGCACGTTGTGAACGTGTTGTCTGCATATTCCACTGTTAGTTTGCGTACGAAGATTTCCCGTGAATATCATGTTCGAAAAAATAAGCAATCAAGCCCGTACGGTGGTGCGTTACCCCGTGAATTTTTGCCGTCTCAGTCCGGCGGCGGGGCTGGCCATTAGTTGTGGAAATATTCAGCAGTCGACGATTGTGTTCAGGGCAGTCGGCATCGATGCTGGTAGCGGATGGCGGGCACGGGCGTTAGAAAATGGCAACAGCTATTATACATCTACATACATACATCCGAATTTTTATGGTCAAGCCTACCACTGTCTTGAGCAGTGCGTACGCGGGGGCGCACTCGTCTACCAGCGCTCTAAAGAGAAAAACGGGGTAGACGACTACCGAAGACAGCTAACTAACTGCTCGGTTTGGCCTGTATCAGCCGCTGGCCGCCGCAGGCCACCGAAGGCCGACGGCAAAAATGCATTCGCGTCCCGCGAACGAACAGACCCGCTCATTTTTGTCCGTATCGAGTCCTGCCGATTCGAGGCAGCCAGAGCGAAAGATAGTGAGGGTGGGATAGAGGCGAACATAACGAAACAGTCGCATTACTTTCCATTAGGTAGTCGCAGTTGTAGTGGTGGGGGTGCCGGCAGCTGTGGTGGCCGAGGAACCTGTCTACTCCGTCCTGGTCGCTGCTTCCAGCGATGGAATATAAATGCGAAACTGTCAAGTAGCGGATGGTAGATAGTAGACGATGGTAGAGAATCGAGTGCGTCGCTCATTCAGCGAGACTACCCATTCAAAGCCTTTGGGGCCGGCGGAATAGGTCTTCACAAAAGCCTCAAATAATATCCCTCCCAGAGGGACCCTGCACACCAACAATGTTCCCGGGCGACCTTTCGAAGCATGTAGGCACTGCGGGTCGGGTCGGCTCGGCGTTTCGAAGGACAGGCCACCTCCATCTTTTTCACTCTATTCGCGAAAATGGAGAGACACTATTTCCGTGAGGGTCGGCCGGCGCCGGCGCGGTCCCCGTACCGTTCCGCAGCGAGGGGCGGTATGGACGAAAGTTGGAGACGGTCGGTGATTCCGCCTTTGCCGCCCGGTAATGCAATACGATTCATGAGGAAAAACAGGGCGAACAGAGGCGAACCGAGCTGCGCGAACAGATTCCTATGGAAAGCTATGTACAGCGTACTGTGATTGTACAATAACACGACAATCAAGTACATGTGAATAAGCAAAGTTCTTCAATTCTTCTTGTCGCATAAATGAAAGCATCGCGTATGGCGGCGCTCGTGGCGTGAGAGTCAAGGCGGTTCGCACAACGAGCGGATCTCGAATGTGTCCTCGGTGTCGATTCGTGTTCTCGTCCCTCGCTCACACTTTTGGGGGGCGGGATTTCGTACGCCGGATGTACATAGGCATATTCGTCGATTTGCCTTTATATACGCACTTGTTGATGATGGAGAGAAATTAAAAGATATGATTTGTTGTTACCCTTGAGACGAGGTGTTCGTCCACAGAAGGGCATGGTGTCCTACCCACCATGCTCTAGCGTTCGGATGACATCGAAGGTTGCTAACCAACTAACGAATAGCGAACCGGCATCGTAGCGGTAAGAGACGGTGATGGCGTCCAGATCCCGAGAGGAAGTCGTGTTGAAGGGACAGGGGCTCGGATCGGGATGACCCGGTTATGTATAAACGGAGCCCGCTCCGCCGGCTCACCGATCTGACGACCACGTCCCTCTGCCAGTAGCTCCGATCTCGGCGAGACCTCTGAGGGGTCTATATTTCATCAGCATTTGAAAGGAACCAGCGGCGAAACTTTGACGCCGTTTTACTATGTGGTCTATCAAGGGGAATGTGTCAGATCAGGCCGTATATATATATAAGCATTTCAAATATATGAGGAGAGGAGCGATATCGTCGTCCAACCGTAGTCCTCTTTGACTGAAATATTGTCGAGATGCTCTGGCGCGGAGACAGCCGCTTCTAGCCGAGAGCACGTTCAGTGTTCAACAAAATTTACTACTTTTACTGATACTCTTCTGTCGTCAACGTCGTCGTCGCCATTTATTTATCCCCGGCGAACCATTGGCGATGGCGCCCAAGACAGACAAGGGCCACAGCTACCCCGGGCTCATCATAGTTCCTTGACGAAACGGCAGGGAGACAGGCATACAAGGGTTGGTACTATCCACGCCGGTCATTCCTTATCCAGCGGTGGTCGGGGAATACCCGCAGAAATAACAGTGTCTCAGACTGCAACGGATATCAGATATCCGAAGGGGGAAGCACCGAACCAAGGGACCACAACAGCAGGGAAACAACAGACTACTTGTTGCACTTTGTATGATGGAACAAAGAAAACAGCGAACATCTCGAGGTTCGAGGATGCCTCTACCCGCAGTCTCTATTATTTCCCTTCGATGTTGGCCCCCCTTGCTCGGAATAATGGGAAGCACGACCCGTGATCAGCAGAGCAAGGAGTCGAAAAGCAACAGCCAACTCAGCTTGCGGCAAGAGACCAACGGACGTTGTGGGAGTGATGCCAGCGATGCTGCGGCGATGATCGCTGCAGTCAGCAACGCTCATGCGGGGCAATAACGTCGGAGTGGCTGATCTCGGAATAGCCTCGGCCAATAGATTGTTTACAGTATACGTGGTAGGTACAAAGTACACCGTTTACTCAGTCCAAACTACAGTATAGCAGCGTCCTGCTACGAGTGAACCTACGCTAGACTCGGATGTTATGTTGGCTCAGGCCACTGGTCGAGGCCGCTCGGGATTATAGTGACGGCACATGCTGCGTAGGCTACCACAACGCATGCATGGTGGTACATATTGTTTGTAGTGCAGCCACCACGCTGGGATGATCTGATACACAGACTCTGCCGGGTGGACCATTCCACTCGAAGCGATTCGACGTCACACGCTCTCGGCGGAGACTCTCCAGCCTCTTCAGGGGGAGTTGTTCGGTTGAAACGGCAGTTGAACTGCGCGACAACATTGAAACCTCGAATCTCATTCTTTTGTGACCATCTCTGCTTCTCACAACGGTACCGGGGTCGAACCGACCGCCGAAGAGGGCGATCAGCTGCCACCGCTTGATACATAGGGTTCCATTGGCTCTGGAGACGGGTGCGTCAACGCCGACACTGTTTAGCATTGGTGTCAATTATAAGCGAGCAGAAACTGCTGTCAAACGAGCTGCTAGTGAAAAAACACAACAACGGCCGACCGCCAGCAACAGACCCTGGCCAGATAGAGAAACAGTGTTATGAGACATCGCTGATCTGGCGTTCGTTCATAGATATCGCAGAGTCAACCGCAGCCAAATATCGCTGGTATCATCATCGCCATCATCCACTTGAGTCGGGTCTCATCAGCCACAGGCTCCGGGCATGCTCAGCCATTCTCAGCTCCGTTGTTTTGCGCGCGCGCGCGCGTTCGCGTAGGGGTGATGTGTTCCACATGCCGTCAGTGGCGCTGTGCTGCGGCATCACATCGCCACATCAACACGAGTTCACCAGCAATCGCCACCAGCAGAGCGAGGCGGCCGAGCAGACACCGTCTGACGTTTAGCTTATAGTGGCTGGCCGCAGCGTCCTCCCCCACACACACACACATACACTGCCGGGCAATAAGGCAGCAGCACTCGTTAGCCAGCACTCGAGCACTCCGGGGTGAGGCGTCATGCTCAGCCGATGGGAGGCTTGGACCGACTAACGGATCGAGCTCGAGAACGTCACCGGCTCTCTCTCATCGTCTTGCCTGTCGCGCAGCTAACGCAGCCCGCCGGGACAGAACCCATTGTAGCTGCTCTCTCTCTCTCTCTGTTTCTCCCCGCATCTCTGCTGCGTTGAGTATCCACGGATCTCTGCCGAACGTTGTCGCGGAGCGGCGGCGGCGGCGGCGGCGGCCTGCCCACACGACTCGTTCGTTCTACTGCGCTGCATCTTTAGTCGTCCCAGCGCACACTCCCGCGTGCCAGCCTCAATCAACGGCGGAGAAGGCAGTTTCTCGAGTTGGCTGGCTGACGCTGGCCTGAGACGCGGAGTGGATCGGCACTGAGGAGTGGGCGGATTCAGCAGCAGTAACGACTACAGGAAACATCGGCGGTCTCGAGATCGGCGATCAGACAGAGATCACGCCGGCCTGCAGCGAAAAATCAGCTGCAACAACAGCAGCATCGAGAGACTCAGAGAGAACAGTCTCCCGGAAGCAATCGACGCAGGAACGACACTCAGGCTAGCTTCATCAGTTGTAGCAACAACAGCAGCCGCAACGGCAACAGCAGCTCCATATGCGACAGCAGCAATAGCTCCAAGCTATTGTAGGTACGGTGCGGTTGAACAGTGCCGTGGAACGACGACTCGAAGCGGATTAACCGTTCAGCAGGAGCGGGGGCAGTGGCATTCTCATGTTCTCAACGAAAAATCCACGTCAGAGCGGGACTGTGTCTGCTATACAGCCGGTGTTCGTAACCGCCCCCACGGCGGCCGTCGAACGAAAGCCATCCATCGGGTCATGAGTCGAGACGAGAACGCCAACTGGCAACAAGACGTCCATAAGCATCTTCCAGATCTCGTTCACCGGATCAAAAGGCGACAAGGGCTGGCAACAGCAGCCGCTAGCGAGCTGCCTTGACGGCTGCTGCTGCCGCTGAGCTGTTGCAGCTGAACGCGTTGCCACTTGTGAGCAACTCGGCCGTTGCCAACCGACCGCGGCGATATTGAACGGCTGCGTCATCAGTGCTACAGGGAAGAGATCGGCCCCGCGGCGCGCTCTCGCTCGAGTCCGCCTGACCACGTTGCGAGCGGAGGCCTAACGCCCACCCGTTCGCTCGAGTCAGTGCCGGATTCGGCGTCGTTCCAAACGCCGCTGCCGGGTCTCAGCGTGCTAAGGTTCTTCGACAGTGGTTGATCGGGCCAGTTCACTCCTGGGAAGCTCGACATTATTATATTTCACGATGATAACGATAGGAACGCGACAAGAGATTACTGCTAAAAACGAAACTTTTCAGGGTATGACTCTCGGCCAACGTTCAACGTCCGCCGAACCGTTTACCACAATACCACTATGATTACCACTGAGTAGAGAGCATCTTTGATGGTCTCATGCCAAAGAAATTACAGCCTGAGTCCTAGGTCAGGCTCGCTCGAACTGGTCCTTGATAACGCGGCTAGGGTAATGCGCCATAATAATAAAATGAGATTATCCAAGTTTGCCGTGTTCATCATCAGGCTGAATTTGATATTATTGCTAAAATAGATATAACAAATACTGCACACGCCCCGCGAGTCCAGCAGGTGCGTAGTAATAACGATGCCGAGCTACCAACATCGAGACAGTTTCTCCAGCCACCAAGCTCCGAGGAGGCCATCGTGTTACGGGTAGAAGACAAAGCAGCTGGAACAATAAGATCGCTTGAGACGGCTGGAGACGAAGTTGGACGTTGTCGGATGCAAACGTCACAGAACAAAACACAAAGCCTACTGGGGGCACGGGGGGGTGGTGAGAGACGTGCACCCCGTAACACCCAGCAAGCAAATGCCGCATTCGGCTGAGCCGTTGTGATCCCGGAACGTCGATGCGACTCGCCGACTGCTCTGAGATCAATAGCGGAACGAGGCAAGGCCACCCGAATCAACTCCAACTTCAACTGGGTTGGCCGAGCCACCCTTCTCGGGATGGCCCCTTCGTCTAAGGGGCTAGTTGCGAAACATGCACAGGCGCATCTTGTCAATAGAAACAAAATGCGACGCATATACAGCAGAAGGAGAATATGGCAGCCTTTGGGAAACACGGCTCGTCCCGCCAAGTCCCGCCAAGCGTCCTCGAAAGGATGGCGACGCTGGAGATCTAACCGTTCTCGGCGTTAGGGACGCCTCGGCGTCAATTCGTGATTGCTTGCGCATGGCGGACCCTTAGGGCGGACGAGGAGCACGTTCGGCGGCGGCGGCAGGGGGCGGCGGAGGGGGGCGCCGGCGCACGAAGATCGACGTATGAAGAACTCGAAATAAACAGGACAAACGCTCGCAGACGGCCCAGTAGATAACGATCGAGAAACCCCTCGCGAGATCAACCCCCCTGGCGAGTGCGTGCTCCTCACATATCTGATTCACCCTTTTGCCAAGCCTCTTAATGCGTCCGCTCACGACGTGGATATTCTCTTCGGGGTATTGAAAAGTGGGAAAATTGTACCCATATTGATTTCGGTGAAATCGGCGACGATGCATTGTCACTTTCAATGGAAGTTCCCTTGTGTGACGACACCCACACAACGCCCACGACTGTTCGTTGCCTGGAGAGACTTTTTTTGGTGGTGGAGGGCTTGCGTGGTTTGCAATCTGTCCAGAGGTTGTGTATTGATAGTGGAATCTCTGGTCGATGTGCTGGCCGAGTGATGAATCGTATTGTAAGAGGGCCTCTTTTGTTGCTTTGCCATGCCTTTATATCGCATATGTTTTGTTAAAATAATATTCAGTTGAAACTCATTTGCGAGCGGTGTACTCGCCTCTACAATGCCAATAATCTTTCGCGGCGCTGACGAGCACCGTTAAAACGAAACAAATTCCCCGATGTAACCGCCGGGACGCAGTCTCTCTCTCTCGGGATCATTTTATAATTTTTTTTGTTGTTGACACATTATGGATTCTAAGACTGTGAGTTGGGGATCACAATAATCGTACATCCGATACGATAGCGGGGAAACGTCAATCAGCTCTTGGATTTTACTGTGAAGGGTTCACTATCAAGTCGGTATGGCGGGGTGCCGTGCTCAGATTTGCACTCACATTTGGTGTCAGCAGTTGCTCCAGTTTGGGGACAGTTTCCGGCCGACTCTCCTGTAAATGTCACAAAGCACAGCAATGTTACTACGTGTATATGACAGTTGTAGTCACTTTCAATCGCGTGTTACGTTGTTAGCCTGAGGGAATCTCGTCGGTTGACAGCGACAAAAAATTAAGCCATTGAACGCTTCGACCATGCTGATCTGCACTGATCTTCGATCCACGGGCAGTTCGTTGCCTACTGCTTTGACAACGTGGCAGCGCCGACAAACTTCGGACACGAGTGGGATATCGCCGTCGACAATATGGTCGACCGATGAGCGACCAATCTCGAGTAGCGAAGCCTAATTACTGCGAAGGATCGCAGAGGATTGATTGCATGCAGCAACATACCGTTTCATGAGACAAGGCTAAACGCTAGTTTCGCTTTGTTAAAAACTGAGAAAACCTGAGAGAATTTTTATCGACGACACTGGGTGAGAATGATATTCGTGTCCTTCGTGTGCTTGTCCTTCAGCGCAGGCCAACTATTCTCCATAGTCTCGACATATGCTGGTTGCTAGCTCTCCGTATGAAGCTCCGAGTTGAACAACTAGCGATCCCCCAACTGCTATGCTTGCATATGCCCTGTGGGACTTGTCTACCTCCGGCTGTAATCCACGCTACTGCCGTCGTAATCGTGCCCCCAGTTGGCCCCCGACACAAAGCCCAGACACCCCATAGCCAACCTCCTCCCCTTCGTACGAATGCAGTCAGAAAACGTGAGGCACATATACAATGTCTAGAGCGTAAGCGTGGTACGCCATTCGTTTCAGGTTGCTTATTATTATTATCATTATTATTACTACTATTGTTGTTGAACGCACTGATGAACCTGCTCTCTCTCTCTCTCTCGCTGGCGTCGTCCAATGGCCCAACAATGTATACATATATATATATATACATATATATATACGCTTTAATACTCAGGGGAACGGACAACATCAAGTCCCAAGCAGGCAATCAAGGGGACACAGTCTTCTGGGATACTCTTTCATTCACGGCAATGCCGAGCCCCCCAGTCCGCCGCCGCTAGTCCTAGTTCAAGCTAACCATTACACCGAGCCTAGGCAGTGGCGGTAACACCGGCGCTACGACATCGTTATAGCGCTACGCGAGTCAGTAAAGAAGCGCAGAGCTGACTGGTCATGGGAATGATCGCAGCCGGCTAGGACCAGAGGCCTCCATCCCGGGACACCCCCGGAGAAACGGGCCGGCAGCGTCGGCGGCGTCGGTGAACGCCGGCCTAGGGTCCGGCGTACTGCTGAGGCGGGTGCCTGCAATACTCGGCAGTGCTTTTCACTGCCTGTCTCTTTCGGCTGCAGTCGCCTCGTCACCGCTCATCTCCGTGTGCTCCTAATGCTCCATCGTGCGCGGCGATATGCGTCGCTCATTTTCAGTGAAGTCATCACGCGAACGCCCTTAGCCTCGCGTTTTTCGTTCGAAGTCTGTGGTCAGTGGCCGTGTCCGTCGCTCCCGTCGACGACGAGCTCGCCAGAGCGGACCGAAGGTTGGCGAAACCGCTTCGGCCCTCGCTGCCCGATCCACAACAAGAACAAGAACAGGTTGACTCAGCTGGACCAAGCCGGCGTTTCTCCGTCATTGTCCTCCCCTTCCCGCCCCGTGAGACCCACAGGTCCAGAGGAAGTAGAGAGCTATTGAGTGAAACAGGTGAAGGCACAGCACAAATCGGCTGTGCTCGCTCGGCTGCGTACGACGGGAGGCAATGCAGGAAGGAACAGTTGGCATTGCCACTGAGGGTAAACTCGATGTAGAGCGGCGGGGAGAGAGAGAGAGAGAGAGAGAGCGAGAATGAACACCCTTCTATGGAATATGACCGTATAACTTTTATCATTGTGAAGATGGCGAATCCAACGTATGACGAGAGCGCCCTGCGGCTACAGCGGCTCTCTCCGCTGACTCTAGCGCCTCCGGAACAGACTAGCCATCATTATTATTGCTCTCTAACGGGCTCGTTTAGTGGAGCTAGCGCTCCTGAACGATGACAGCAACGAGATCAGCTACAATACGAAGAAGGGAACAGGTGAACCCGCTCGGTCACCACAAAAACAACAGCGTGGTACTCGTACGGTAATAGTACATGCGGAGACAGGAACCCCGCGCCAGTTTGCCATGAAAGGTCGACACGGCCCCTGATGAACGTGCGCAGTAACGTACGAAATGGCATATATATATATATATATATATACAACCTGGGCCTAGTGCTTGCACTCGCATTAAGACAACGTGTACTAGCGGGTGTTCGTGGCACAGCTCGTCGTGACGTCCGTCGATGTGTGTCCCTGCCCGTGCATATACTGGATGTCGAATAGCGACGCCGTAGAGCGTGGGATCCAATTGTTGCTTTCAATGGATGGCGACGTGGGCCCGGCGTCGACGAAAACAGGCAGGGTGCGAGCCGGCCGTCCATAGACGACGATGGTCTGCTGGTGCGACCCTCGGCGGAAGCCTCGGGAGCGCCCGCTCTAGCGATGTCGGTTGGAACGAGCACGGCCGGTGGTTTCATGGGAATGAATGGGCTCGTATCACTAGTGGATCACGGGTGCGCATTGAAATTCGTCAAATGTAACGTCCGAAAGGCGGCGGCGGAATCACGTGTGAATGTCCAGCGTTCGGCGGGGCAGCTTGAGGTGAGCGGCCGTCGGCCGTGAAAGAGTTCGGGGGGGAGGCTCGCTCCGAATTCAAGCTTGGTACTTGACTTAATGTTACATCCGAGATAGCTCTAATCGTTATACTGAAATCAAGCCAAGCCGCGACTCAGGCGTTGTGGGCGGAAGCGCTAGCCTCGTTAGCGAATGCCGGTGAGCGGTCCTCGTAAGGTCGCCTGTGTGATCCGCTGCTGAGTAGTGCATAGGTGTAATGTTATACAACGAACAGGCGGAGCGTATCGAAAGGCGATCGGTCAGCGGGATCGGTTGGACAACACTATATCTTCCTGGCTAGTAACTCTCTATCTCTCTCTCTCTCTCTCGGTTGCTCCAGTGGTATTGAAAAGTTGTGAGAAAGAGAGCAGGTGTTTCTCTTCGATTGTTATTGTTTACGCAGACTTTAATCGTATCGCCGGCCAACACCGTCATGGACGAGGATCGCCGAACTTCGTTCGGCGTCTGCTCATCGGAGCCAGGCGCACTGAGGGCACCGATTATCTGACGCCAGAGCCTGATCACCCTATTCGCCCCGTTCGCTTTTACGGCTCTCTGATTCGGTGAATCGACATGCACAGATGGGCAGGCGATGTTTCGAAGTCACAACGGCGTAAAGCGGTCAGCAGGTTGATACAAGGGGACGAGAACGAGTCGGCCTTTGCAATAAATGACCAATGCGAGCACTGGAAACATTGGACAGGATCAACGACAAGAAGAAAAACCATGCAACAAATGGTTCGGGAAAACTACGAACTCGTCCACCCCTGCTGCCTGCTATCGCGTGCAGACGGGTGCAGTACCGACTAGATTAACATGGGTTCCCAAGACAGCCGTCCGTGGTCGTCAACATCAACCGTTTCTCACATCCGATTTTCTATACTAACACTAATAATGCTTGTACGTTTTTTTTTATTATTTTTTCATATATATATATATATATATATATATATACAGAGAGGTTAAAGGCAAACCTTACCTAGGCACCACTCTTCACTTCTAGGCGTATTCCGAGTGTAGTAGTGTTAGATTCTTACTGACTAAACCTCCAACCTACGGGCACCTTACCGTGAACGAATCAGTGATTACTTTACAATGAAACTCATCTGTGATCGCACAGCCGCCTTTGCTTTTGTTTTTCGTCAATTGCTTCTTTGTCGTTGTGAACTAGAGCTGCAAGACGAATAACAGCAGCAATAACAGCAGCCTGCCAAAGTGGAGGGTTTCTTCTTCTACAGGTTGGTCTAACAGGTTCATCCTGTCGAATCACTCGACGACCTGTCACTCGCCTACAATCGGCGCCAGCTCACTGCCAAGCATCGGCTCAAAGCAAGCCCGGGCCGTGCGATCAATCGCGCTTTTGTACCGTATATATATATATATAGAGATACACACGCGACACCTTCGAGCTGAACGGCACGGCCGGCCCATAGTCTCACGCGAGTCCTGATGGCCTAATACACGCCCACAGATACCCAGAGAGAGAACTCGCTCGTTAGACCTCCGGCGATTTCTCCGTCTTCTAGTAGTACGATAATTGTACTGGCTCAAGCCCTCTATGCTCACACAATTGTACGGCCATACTCAGCAGAGGGAGGGAGAGAGAGAGAGAGAGCGGACGACAGCAGAAACACCCGCCCAGGTTCCCATGTTTGCCTTACCTACGGCTGGATACAGCCGAAGTCGGTCCGTGCGTTCGGCCTTCGCGGCTAACGGCATTCGCTTAACAGGCGGCCGCAACAGGCGTCGCATATCGGTGTGGAAGCATGAAATCGTCTATCGTATTAATGTAGCTCAAATGTATGAATTTGTGGTGGAAATTCGACGATGTCATCTTGCACCATTGTAGTTGGTCGTCTGTTTGGCCTGCCTGAGTTGACATCGACCCATATGAAGTGTGTATATATATACCATGGTCTGAGCTGTGCCTGCAACAGCGTTCCTTGAGCAGCAGGCCAGAGTGGTGGTGATACTCTGTTTAGCGACTAATTATTATAGTCTGACTGCGATTAGCAGAAGCAACGAAAGTCACTTAGATCAACTTCATGCCAGTGACAATTTGAGCAAATATCGGTGCCGAGGATGGAGCGCGGTGTAGATGTTCTAATTAAATAATAACTTAATTATCGGCTGTTGCACAAGCCTGCTCGAAGCCGGCCCACGCGAACGACTACATATATGATTAGGCATTGGATCGATTGAATTCGTGCACTTCTACGAATCGACTTGTGCTTACGTTGATATATTGTATAGACTACTATAGAGGGCGTTTGGCAAAACATCTAACTGACAATTTTTTTTGTTTGTATCCCATACCTGTTGTAGCTATGGTTAAACGTTGGGGCCGTCATTATTTGTGGGTATCAAAGCCTTCTCCCCAAGACGCGCTAGTGCGGGATAACATAGCACACACGATATGTACTGTATGCTTTTGAGCCACTCAAAGCGAACACACGAACAACATATATGACAATAGCCTCGTCGTTGTTTATGTGCTCATTGGTTTTCCTGGATTAATCTCTCTCTCTCTCTCGGAGATATATATATATATATATATATCTTGAGGCAGGAAGAAACATGCTTCGCAATCCGCGTCGGCCGATCTCGCCCGATCCAATGTGACCTTATCTCAAACGCGGTCCTGCGATTGCTTCCGCTGCTTCGTCGGCTAAGATTTAGTGGCGGGCACAACGCGACCCCGGCTCGTCCATCAGACGCAGTCGAGTCAGTGCCAATCAGCAAATTCGCCATTCGCCGAGCCAATAGGTTATAGCATGGCACCTGTCGGCGCAGACGACAATGTTTTGTCTGTTTTCAACGAGAAGCGGCCAACCTCTTCCGAGAGCAGACAGCGGCGTAGGCACCGGACAGAGATCGGGCGACTGGTGACATTTCACTGGGGGCCACGCAACACATCGCACGAAGGGCGTGTCATCTGAAAACGACACAACCCACAAACACAAACAGCCGAGTCGAACACGCGACAACGTCTGGCCGTCTCAAGGCGAAATATAACGCATACAATCGAGCAAGTGGCCGCCTGATGAACGAATGCTCTCCGGCGCTTGGTAAGTGTACATCACGCTAAATGCATTCGATCGTATCGTGTCGCACTCTATCGCCGATAATGAGCTAGCCTCGCGTGAAGGAAAAACGCGAGACAAACGAACGAGCGGGCCCTATCATTTTTCCGATCGAATTGGTAACGATATTGTCATCGTTCCAGAGACGTTCCTCCCAGCCCCGTGTACAATCGAATCGAGCACAGCACAATGAGTGTCGCCATTGTCGCTGTCGAATGGCAACCATAATAGTGCATTGCTAAGTGAGCCTATCCTCCTTGCAGGCTGTTCAGGCCACTGGTCAACCATAAGCATTGTGCGATATAGTGTTGCTGCTAGTCGCTGTACGGCCGCAAGCGTAATTCTCACATGTGTTAATATATACATGTATATATATATATATATATTATATATATATATATATATATTATATATATGTATATATATATATATATATATAATATATTAGATGTGGTATACAGCTATCGACGGCAGTGGTGGAGACCGGACGAGAACGCCCACGGGACAGCCGTGGCAACAGCAACTCGATTAGCGGTGGACTCGACTGACAAGCCAACAGTTATCGGCAAATTGCGATTGTTAGCGACTGTGGTGGTGACAACGAACGACGCGCAGCGGGGGAGAGTGCAGAACATCGAGACGCATACGAGCAAACCTGACCTGCCCTGGTTGATGGCGGGCGAGCGGCCAGCCTTGTTCTATGCTTTCGATTGACTGTGGCCCGTAGGCCCGTAGCTCGACCCAGTTCAACACAACCCCGAGTTGTGTTGAACTATCGCTGGCGGCTCCGTATACGCCTGGCCGTCGCGGCGGCCGCCGGCTAAGGTCCGCGTTGACGCTTTCGCCACGAGCACAGGGGGTGGGAAGGACAGCCGAACGGGATCTACTCCCTTGTCCCGTATCTGTCCGCCTGCGGTGGCCGCAGCGAGTGGAGCTAGAGGGCTTCTCCGTTCGATTCAGCCTTCGTCGAACGGCGGTCCCGACGAGTCCGCTTGATCTCACAGGCTCATCGTCTCAATCTCTCTCTCTCGGTCGCTCTCGTGAGAGAAAGAGATAGAGTGCGAGATAGGGGTACATATATATATATATATATATATGTATGTATACCTATCGCTCACTCTCTCTCGATATAGCTATCTCGGCCTCCGGCCTCCAGCCTCGGTGGACGATGACGGGGCCGTCTCCCCGTCGCTGTCGAGGAGCCGATCGAGATTGTAAATAACATGTGAGGGATGATGCAGGTCGACCGCTCGATCGCCTGCCGCTTGTTGCTGCCAGCCAGCCGCCAGCCAGCCGTTAGCCAGCCCACCAACCCAGTCTCCGTCCGTTCGGCGTTCAAACAGGGCCGCGCCCGGCTCAGCCGAGCGCGGCGTTCCAATCCACATCTCGCCGACGAGCGAGCAGTTCACCGAGGGCGAGGAGAGCCACAAGGGTCGACCAGGAGAGCGGCGGCGTCGCCGCCTGATGGCGACGGCGCCGGCAGAAACAACCTGTTGCCTATGCCTGCCTGACGATTGCTTTGGCCGTTGTCGTTTCGCTTATTGCTGTTGTTGCTGTTGTTGGCCCTGTTGCTGCTGCTGCTGCTGCAGTTTCGCTTACTGCTGCTGTTGTTGTTGTTGGCCCTGTTACGGCGGCGGCGGCGGTGGCTGAGAGTGCCGATCTCTCTTTTTTTATAAATAGTTTGAACCTCTTCCTCGATATTATTTCAGCGGGAAGAACAAAACGTGGCTCCGAGAGGACGGGCGGGCTGGCTGGATGGAGGGTGGGGGGAGCCAGCGCATGGACCACGGGTGTTGACACCGTAAGCATATGACCCATACGATATGGTTGGATACGCTGCAGTGGAACTGCAGAGCCCCGCCGGCAGAAGATGGCACCGACGCGGGCTGGCAGAACACAGGCGAACGTCGAACCGTTGAACATAAGCCGAACGTGAGAGGCTAATCGGTGACAAGCGGTATATTGTCAGCAGCAGTTTTTGCTACTTATCTTAGCGCGTTCCGTCTGTCGAGCGTCACGTTCGCCGGCTGCGACTGGAAATGGTTCTCGAAAATACGAGATGCTCTGTGTCTCTCTGTGTAGGTGATGGTGGAAGAGACGAGGAGAGGAACAAGGCTGGGCTGGCCTTTTCACACGGGGCTGGACGAGGAGTTCTCTCGAGAAAAAAAACGAACTGATCACAATGGCACGAAAAGCGGCACAGTCTCGGCCGCAAGCAGGCCAACCGACCGTTCGTCGGCCGGCTGGGTCCCACATCGACGTAGCCATGTGAAATTATAGGGGAGGTGAAAAAGCGCGAGCGATTTCGACCAAAAAAAAAAACACGCCACCACCAACAACAACAACGACACAAGGCTTTGGCAAACAGTCGCGAAGCTGGACAGAACGCCGACCTAGGTCTCGGCTGGTGTCTATGTGTCTGCCGGATGTTATTGATGATATTGTTTGTTTGGCTCTTGTAACAGATGTACATGCCATCGGCATGACATGGCGCGAGAACGGGGGTCATTCGTTGTTGGCCACTCGGGAGTCGTTGACACTTCGAAGGATTGTTGTGGGTCAACAACTTGAAAAGCCTTGCATACATAGCGAGTATCGCTGCATGGGATATGGGCCGGAGGCCACCGAGGAGATGTCTATTAGGTAGGATTATTCGGGTATGAATTTTTGCGTGGTAACTCTGCCTTGAGAATTCTACCCATCATCACTGAAAGCTCATTCATTGGTACCACCCATTACAACAAGCATGGTAATGACTGTTTGATAATGCACACAGACATCCATTACACGGAAGGCACAGCTCGAGAAAATCGCCAGCTCGTTCTTGAGGACCGGCAGGACAACATCCAACGCGTAGGACCTTACCGGCCTCTTAACGTGGTCCTACTTTGTTATACGGTTGGCGTCTGCAACGACAGTCAAGCCAAAGCCGATTAGAGGCATATTCATCGAAGGTCGTCCTAGGCTCAAAAAAAAAGGTCGTTCGTCTCAAGACTCTTGTCGACCACATCCGGCAGGCTTTCCGATGCACCTTCTATCTGTCGGTAACTTCGCCGAAAACGAGATTCGCTGAAGGGACAGCTTCTCGCGGGAGTCTCAACTTTCCTCAAGCAGGCCTCAATGTCTGGAATAAGGTCTCACCACCCGCGAATCGTCTGCTTAACTAGACTTCCAGCTTCCACATACTTCAGGCAGCACGCGATCTGCGAAAGGTCAAAGCAGATCGATCGGAACTCTTCCGTCATTGCAGCCGCGAGGGCCCGAAGATTGATCAATTTCCGGACCCCAGCACTACCATAGCTTCCACCCAGAAGACTAATTATTATGGAGCAGCCAGCGAGAGAACCCATCCTGTTTAGGGAATAGTTGTGGTTGTGGTGGCAGTATTAATGATAACAGGGCCTTGAAAGTATGACAATATCACACTGACGGCGCATAAGGCAATCCCACAAGAGGGGTAGGGAGAATTATAGGCGAGTGTGAACCCTACAGCAGCGGCTCTCAATCGCCCTTCTGCTTATATAGCAGCTGCACTCTAGGTTGACCAAAGGTATCGCCCTGAAAATTGACGTTATCTTGGAAAATTCCGCCGGCTGGGCTCGTCCGTGCCTCATGGCCACGACGGCCCGATGAAACGAAATGCAGTATCTATTAACTCGCTTGAATAGCTGCACAGTCGACGCAAGCGCAGGGCTTTCACCTACATCTGCATGCGGACCAGATGCAGCCGTGCGCGTAGACCGGCGGTACATGCTGCTGTTCACGTCAATCACCTTGGATCTGGGCCGCTTTGGCCTCTATATATGTGTGTGTATATATATATATATATATATATATATATATACTAGGCTCGCTTCGCTCATGGACTCCAGCTGCAGAGCCAGGCGGGCCGGCGACAGTGCCGACGGAGCCAACACTTGAACATCGCTTCCAACGATTTCCAATCTCGTACCATAGGCTCCTCTCTCTCTCTCTCTCTTTATATATATATATATATATACACACACAACACTTGCATAGAGGCTGCTCGCCTGCCGCGAGTAACGTCGACGGGCAGCGCTGCGCCGTTGCGGCATGGCCGGTCGGCCGGTCGGCGGCTGGCGTTGAAGCCGATGCCTCTGCCAGCAAGAAAGGTAAGAGCGCTAGGCCAATGTCCCGTATCCACTCGAGGCTATGCGGCGTCGGCGGGTGCGGCCGCCGCCGCCAGCGTCCGCATTCGCGTCCGTCCGCCTGCCTCGCCGTGCGTTCGTGTTTGAGCACTCTCTGTAGAATCAGCCGTCGGCTTACGCCGCGGCCGTGTTCAGCCGCTGCTCGGTCCGCGGTGCGGCAGCGGCCCCGTCGACGGACGCCGGCTCCCGTCGCAACCGTCGTTTACACCGCTTGTTCTAACCTGGCTGAGATATCGCTTCTGTCTCGCGACGGCGGCAGCGGTCACAATAGCAACAACAACAAGAACAGCTAGAGGAGCAGCAGCAGCAGCAGCAACAACAACAGCAACAACGGCAACAACGGCAACAACAACAGCAACGACCACCCGTGGCCGTAAAACTCCACGGCAAACGCATGGCTCGCTGCAGACTGCGGCTATTGCTGCCTGGACTATGCGCTGCGGTTCCGTTAGCTGCTGCTCTGCTGCTGCTTCGATGGCGGAGAACGAGAGAGTCCTGAGAGTGCTTGCAACGGGCAGGTAACCATTCTAAGGATATCTAGGGCACCATCTATTATCCGTAGCGACGGTGTGGACTGGAGACAGTAGGCTGGCCCCGTCAACTGTTACCCTTACTGATGATGGCTGGCTTGAAAGCAGAAGGCTGATGCTGTTAGCTAAAGTAGAAGAAAATGACGTTTGAGCAGCGGTGTGTGATCCCTATCCATTTATAACGTGCTCGTTGGCAGCAGCAGCAACGGCGACGGTGGCGGCGGCGACGGTGGCGACGGTGGCGGCGGTGGCGAGCACTGGAACAATATCTCGAATGCTGCTGTGGATCGGAACGCGAGACCGCCGGCTCGAAGCCGCTCGGTCTCGCGTCCCAGAGGTATGTGGAACACAGGCGCAGAATGGCGAGTCGACTACGTAAGCTACAGAGCACGCAATTCGTATCGAAAGTAGGGATAACACCGGAGTCTGTGTGTGTGGGCGGGGGGGGGGGGGTCAGCCAGCACTAACGGGCGGACAGAGCCACGCCCGGAGAGATGCGAGCTTTGCCATGCAGGGGGTGTCCGTGTAAGGGAGCAGAGTTACGGTGGCTGGCGCCTTCCTCTCGATTGGAGTCTAAGGGTCCGTCCGTTCGGTCTCTACCAGTACGGCTGAAGTAGCATTATTATTATTATTATTAGTGTTATTCCGTAGTTTTGCTCAGGTCCCGAGAACCGTTAGGTCTTGAGAATTCCGCTCGCTGACGCTACGCCAGGGCCTCAGCTGTGTCAGCGGTAGCGACGGCCACGGGAGCTGCAGGGTGGCGAAGAGACCCGCGGACGCTGCAGAGGGATTGTCTCAATATATCGTTGTTTTGTTAGCGCTTAGAGTCAAGCGATGGTCGCGCGCTTCCGTAGAGTTCGCCGTCACTGGGTGAGGCCAGGCGGCGGAGACGAGTCTAATCGTTCCGCCACGGCGGTTGGTGGTTCATGGACGATTTGCGAATCTGGCCAGTGACCACAGTCAGATCCACAGGCGGCTTCGCAGTGGCAAACACAGACGCCTATTTGCAGGACCCAGAGGAGGTGACGACGACGATTCTCTGCACGCACGCCTGTCCGAGCTGCACCACGAAACAGTCGTTCGGGGTTTGCGGGCGAAGCTGAGAAGAGTGGCCGATCGTCAGTGTCAATTCGTACAATAGTATATACAGTGACTTGATCGGCGGACATTCATCGCCACCCATCGAGTCGTCATTGTCCGAGCTGCAGGTGTTGCTCGTTGTCGAGATGCAGCAGCCGCGAAAAAAATCGCAGCCTATCTGGTGGTCTGCCCTGGCGGCTAACCGGACCGTTGCCACCTCTCCGCTCATAGTAGACCAACCACTTGCTGCTGGCGACGTCCAACCACTTGCTGCTACCGGCACATGTAAGCTTACGGCTAACGCGAGAACCACAATTCGCTGCCGATAAGCGAGTGCGAATGCTGTGGAGCGAGCATGATACAGCGCTAACAAATGCGAGTAAGCGGTTTTGCCCCGTGACACTCTACCAAGCAGGACACATATATATACACATACGGACATCGCTGTTCGTATCCAAACCGAGCTCGACTCGGGCTGGCTGGTTTATTCGAGCGGGACGAGTACTCGGAACGATTTCATAAAGCGGCGTGTTATGTCATCGTGTGTTCAACGCTGTGGCCTGTGGTACGCTTTGCGTAGACATGGCGGCCAGGGTTGTTTTGACCGGGCGAAGCAGCGAGTTGCTGTTCTTGCAGCGGGACGTGTTGAGAGGGATGAATTGCCGGGGTGTCGCTCTTGGATGAACTGCCCATTGTATCACGAGTCGAGATTTATACGTTTTCATAGCAGCAATTAACGGCTGGCTCATTAACTCAGATTTCGTTTAGGCAGTTCAACAGAGTATCAGATGCTCATTTCGAGAGAAGATACATTTATACCATTGACGGTTTTTTTGTCACTTTTGGGTAAAAAACTGCTACAGTTTCATCAGTTGTCGCAGCAGACTTCTACTTCTGATTGAGGATCCGCGAGCAACGGAGCAACTTGAATCGGACCTTTGCCATTCAGACGCTATCGTCACCCTCTCCAGCGGAACCTGTTCCGGTGTAGGTGTCTTCACTACTCAGCAACTACTCGCAGATATCTGAGCAATAACGCCCACGTGACAAGGTAGGCGTATCCCTGCGACAATAGTACGGGACAAATACATGGGAACCCCGGCGCGTTTCTGGAGATCTAATTACAACGGTTGCTATACAGAGTGATATATATATATTATATATATATATATATATATATGCAACCGTGTAGAAATCTGCACACTATATATGAGTATCTGTGTTCCAGGGAAGGCTCGCAAAAAAAAAAACAAAGGGAGCAGCGGCCAATTAAAGTGGAAACTATCACAGTATTCCGCTCGTTGTTATCCAGAATCAGGCATACGATTTTCTTTGTGTTTTTTCGTCTTGTAATATATATATATAGAAAGATAAATTAGCATACGGTCGAAATGCATCTACCGAATTGTAAATAATAATGTGTACCAAATATGTACTAAGAGCGACACCTTCTCGGCAGTTTTCATTATCAAGAAGTGGTGGCCGATAGAACATGAACGCGTAACCAGTACCCTGCGCTGTTTATGCCTAGAGCTAGCTCCTTTATCTCGCCTCTCGCCTGTAGACGCCTCTCCTAGGTTCACGGCAGGATCATCATCCGTTAGTTAGTCACGTTCGCTAAGCATTTGCCGGCCGCTGGACGAGACGGGTGCGTTCGCGACCAGGCTTCGGGCAACGAGCAACAACGTCTACATATTTGCGCAGTCATGCTACAGATCACAGTAACGCCATTGACTTCTCGTGAAACCCTCAGCTGCCGCACCTATCCCGTGCACACGCCTTCGCCCTGACGCAGAGATCTCTCTGTATGTTACCGTTCATGTCGTTCTTAGTGCATTGCCGCTGCATTGAACGCCTCGGCAGTAGGACGCCCGCCGCCGATCGTTTGTAGAGGTAAAGGTTGCTATGAAATCTCGCGGATTTCGTTTGCGTATCTCCCAGCCCCCTCCCGTGGCCTCTGAGACTCTCGTATAGGGGAGATAGCGGCGGCGGCGGCGGCGGCGGCGTAGACTGGGGCGGCGGCGGGGGCGCTACCTCCTGTGGGGTCGCCTGTTAATCTCCCGTTATCGTAGACAGTGGGAAGCTGTTAGGTATGTAACATACATGCGAGCTGAGTTCCCCAGATGCGTGTCCCATGCGTTCGCTCGCCAGCTCCGGTTCCACGGACACTCAGGCTCCGGCGGCGGCGGCACGGTCGGAGGCTATCGTCGATCCAGCCAGGAGCCCCAACCCCATAGGGGCCCCCCCCGACTGAACACCCCGCGTTCGGTCCGTAGTCGCTCGTCTTCGGCCGTGAGTGAGACAGGATCTGAGAGAGAGAGAGAGAGAGAGAGAATAACAGATCTCGCCGTAGATCTCTTTAGCTCTCTCTCTCTCTATCTATCTCCCCGTCGACTTTGTCGATGCGGTACTTTTGACCAGCCTCTATTTAGCCGCAATGTACATTGTTGGCCCAACGTTACGTGTTTCTCTAGATTGTCCCACGTGAGAATCAACTCACAAGGGCCAACCTGGCCGAGCGACAGCGGCGGCGGCGGCGGCGGTGGTACCTGTGCTCGTCCTCAGTTAGCTTTGTCTTCTCGCTATGGGGCTGTCGCGCAGACGAGGCGAGCCTTCTTGTCCCGATCAGATTTTTGCTGATCAGGTGATCGGATCCATCGTTGTCGTCTGAGGCTCCGCTATTGCCGCACACCAGCTCAGCATTCGCTTCCCGCAACACACTGCTCCGTTAACGATCGTGAGTGGCCGCCACAGCGTAACTAGTACAATTAATAGTAACTTCTACGAGTCCTGATTCTAGTACTACTGCTGCGGCTGCTGCTGCTGCTGCGGCTGTTGTGAATTGACTAAATGGATCCCGAAGTGGCGGCTGCTTGTGTCCGATTCAGGGGGTCAGGTGCTTGCTAACGGCTGGGTAGCGGATTGCCGCTGGGCGAAACTCACAAAGGGAGGAATCTGCTGCTCGGCTTTCTCTGCCCTTGACTCGCGCTGTCTTCGAGCAGCACCAACGGAGGTTTGGGCCCACGGCCGCACGGGATGATCCAACCGCGCCGCTCTACTCCAGCTCGTTCTTGAGGCGGAGTCCGGCTCGGCTTTGCTGCCGACAGAAGTGCTGCCGAAACCGGTCCGCATAGATCCGTACGAGGCCATGCGCATACAGCCGACCCTGCATCTCGGTGCGAACCCCTCAGATCTGTAGGGAGGGAGCGAGAGAGAGAGGATAGGTCGATCCGGAGCGTTCTGTTGAGCCACTCGCATAAATACATGGGTATCTTCACCATCTTCTTCAGCGTTAAACGTAGCAGTTTCAGCGCGAAGCGGCGCGCCAACGCTCAACGGGATCTGGCGCAGCCGACGCGGCACAGTCGAAGCTGTGCCGCGCATAGCGCCCACCGAGTCGAGACGAGATATATTTGCTGTTGAGTACCAGAACGGCAGTGGGTATCGCAGCCGAAAATCGAATACTGTCTTGCGTTGTGCCGACGATATCTGGCAGCCGCAGTCGTTGTCTGATAGTCTAGTAGTGCCTCTGGGGTTGGAGGACTCAGACGACAAGAACGAGCCGGCCTCAAACCCCGGCCAGGCCGATGTGCTCGGGGGCGTGTGTGTGTGTGTCCCTCATAGACTCTCTGCAACACATCACGATATCAGCGCCTCGGCAGCGAAAGCGGCCAGGCACCAGCGTGTAGTCGCATTGGCCGCTATGGCATACGAGATATCGGTGAAGCCAAATGACACGACGAAGCCAGAGATATAGTGTCCTAGTCCTGCTAGCCGAGGGGCAGGACCTGATCGAAGATCCGAGGCGGGGTAGAAGGCCGGCGATTGAAATCCTTCGGGATGCGATGCGACGCTCACCTCCCTCAACACAGCCGTCACGGACACCCAGCAAACGAGACAGGCGCTTAGCAGAGGCGGCGAGCTCGTGGCTCTGCTAGCCAATCCTCGTGTGATTGCCGCATTAAAAGGCACTACTACAACTATTTCCTACGGAGCGTAAAGAAGAGAGCCACTTCGAGGGGTCTGGGGGGCAGTCAGCATGCTGTTGCATTCCAACACGGCTCGATCCATAGATGCTCATATATAGGTCAGTCATGTTTGTGTACCACGATCTGTGCGCTATCGTCTTTAGCTAGTGCGAGCGTTGAGCAGAGGCAATGATTTTCTTACCGCTAGTCCAATGGCTGGTCGTCGGTGAGTGGGATTTTGTTTCGAGGGGTGAGATTTAGGTCTTTTGGGTGGGGTGAGATTTTGTTTTGCAAGCATCGACAATATTTTGCATTCTCATTGGGCGCGCACTTTGATCGACTCCTTCCCACCATTCGAGGGCAACGCGTACTGAGATGACTGTGTGCATTCGATTTTTGCAGTTCAGCCAACCACCAAAACTAAGGGTGAATTCTCCCGCTGAGGATGAAAGTCGCCGCCTACCAATCAACTTGTCTCGGGAACATGCTCCTTTATCAATGAGTCAAGTACAAGTGCACATATATAGCTTTTTGTATATATATATATATATATATATATATATATATATATATATATATATATATGCTGTATAGATGTGTACAGTAAATCCAGTAGTGGACGACGCTCAAATGCTGCCGCCTCGATCAGGCTCTCCGGGGTTCGCCGTCGCGCTCGAGTGCCTTGTTCCCGGCAGTTGTTGTTGTTCGGGGTATGCGTGCATGTTACACTCCGGTCTGCTCCGTCATCCGCACTACTGGATACATGCCGATACCGTCTATTTGGCCTGGCTGCTTGGCTTGGCTATGTTATAGTAGTCGGCCTGGACATCATGTTGAGGATGATGTTTGGCATGTGGCGTACACAAGTGTTGTGCCTGGCCGCTCCATCGATGTGCACATGTGAAGCCGGGCCACAGAGCACTTACTCGCTGGGCGGCATAAGTGAGTGGCACATGATGATCTGGCAGAAGAACGGCCAGCGCGTTGGGAGTTTAGCTCCCCGTCCGCTGGATAGAGAGGGTGGCTAGCCTGTCGATGTGGCCAGGGCCCCGCGGTAGCTCGCACTTGTGATTCGCTTCGACGAGCGCAAGTGCTCAGGGGGTTTCGAGCTGGATGGGGTCCCCAATTGTCGACGTGGACGCTATCGTAACATGGCATGGAATATATATATATATATATTTCTGTGTGTTTCTATGGAGAGTGTCCTGCTTCTCGCGAGGACGGAGAGCCTCCGTTGTCTGACAGGACGAGCGAGCCTCACGCTCGCAGCCATTTGTGCAGAATAATTGCCGCGTTCCGCTCGCCGCACACACACCGGGATCACACCGCGTAGAGATCTGTGCCTCTTTTCTCATTGACACCTACAATACTCAATTATTTACTTACCCCGCAACTCTGTACGATCCACAGCGGAGAGAGATGCCCACCACCCCGGAGTGCATCTGTTTCAAGACTGTACATCGCGTCCATACAACCCAACCATCTATCAATCGATCTACAGCGAAACGCTCGCCATGCCTAGTTCATATTGCTGAATGAACTGTGTGTGTCAGTCGTTGAACGCAACTCGCTTTCAATACCGCCTGTCCAGTACACTCTCAGCAACGGCAAACTCCTCGATGGCGAGAGAAGGGCTTAGAGACACTGGAGGGATTTTATCTGCCAGTGCAATGGCAGCAGCTGTATTTCGTGTAGCGAAACTTGCAGCGGGCGTTTATCTTACGTAAGTGGGACAAGTTTCTGTATGATTTAGGTAGTAATGTCCCTCGTCTGGTCCGGGTGCGAGCGACTGCTTGTTTCTGGATATACTCCTCTTAGCTCTTTACATAGGATTATCCTCCGAACACGCTTTGGTAGTTCGATTCCTCTCTCTCTTTCTCTTGCACCGCTCTACTTCACTACCTTTTTTCTGGAGTGAGTTGCCTGCGATGGTAAAAGCGTGCTGGCTTCCCTCTGCGAGTGGCCCGTAGAGAGCAGCTGACGACGTTAACTTGGCGCTAGCATCCGCGATGGCGGTGAGTATCCCCCTGCGGTGGACGAACCCCGATCCCCTGGCTTCGCGTCCCGACCTTACTCTGACTTATGGGTCCCAGCCGGATTGAGAACGGTGGTTGAACAGGCGGCGTTGCACGAGCGGTGTACACCGCCATCATAGGCCGTAATCCAATGAGGAGGCAACACAAATAGGTAAAAGCAAGAGGCGGAAGAGAGAGGGGGGGTGGGGGTCGTAAAAAGTTTGTCCTGCTCAGTCCTTCGAAGACCAAGTTGGCCTTCGTGCGAGGGCCTTGCGGGAGCCGATACAGTGGATAGAAGTGGAGGAACAGCTACGCTGCCGTAGCGGAAACGGCCAATCTCTTTTCAAGGTTTCGTTCGGTTCCGCCCTCGACGTAGATCGTGGCAGCAGCGAAACTGTATCCGGGGGCTATTTCGAGGGTATTCAGGTGGGTCTATCCCACACACCTTTTCGATATGTTCAATAGTAATATTATATTCGCAGAGTATATGATTTACTGCGTTGAGTAATCTTTACATTATACATTTACCACGCAAACAGGAAGTTGGCATGGGATTCGTTACGAACGAATTATGTCGCACCCCACGAATTCGTGTTTTTTTATATTATACTATACAATGTATGATATTAGCATCTTCGTCTACAGCGCAGTCCGGTTCATGCTACACTGAGAACTGGATCATTCCCAGATTCGTGTGTTCTCTTATTTTGGTATTACATATATAGTATATACATATACATGCACACATACACACACACAAAAACCTTTGCTTGCCTCTCACATATTATGCATTATTAACGGCCAAACATTTGCTCTTGACACTATTACGTACGCATTTGCATGAGTGCCCGTATCCACGACTGCTCATGGCCCGGTTAGCACGCCGGACTACAACTGGTCCGTCTACAACTGTCCATTCGCTCTGAACCTTAGATTAGTGTTCGCTCCTGCGATAGCTGCAGGAGTAAGCGGTCCATCGTTTTTGTCCGCAGTGTCCGTTTGCTCTTGCCGATCCTGCAGTGACTAGCGTATACAGGTCGGGCTGGTGACCCGTGTAAACCTCGGGTCGCATCGCTCACCACACTGTCTCTCCGCGCTGGAGCTGCAGAGCGACTGATGGACCCCGGTGTCTTCGTGGCTTCCCAAGCAGCGCTCGCCTTCGAAGCGTCACAGCAGACAGAGACGGCAATCGGCCGAACAGACTTAAGGGCAGAAATGGAACGTTAACGGTTTGGCCGGCAGGTCGCCAACAGGTGCGAGCAGAAGTTGGGGTTCGCCAGCTGGAGTCGAGGGGCTCCACTGATGCCCCAAGCCCGCTACGAGATACGCCTCTGTGCTGACGACGCCGAAAGAATAGGAGCAAGTGAATGAGAGCTAAACAGCGACAAGATTGAACGGGTCAACCCTTGATACAGGTCGGCGTCGCACAACCGGCGAATCCAGCAGCAACAACAACAACAACAACAACAATGTATTTCAGGTTAGGCGTTCAGAGAGAGAGGTCAGCGTTTGGGACAGTTTAGCCGTGAGACGACGACGGTAGCGGGTCTTAGCCGCGACGTCGGCAGCAGCAGCAGCTGTGAGCTACGGTGCAGATTGTGGCCGGCGCGCATCTTAAAAGCGTCGGTTGGCGACAACGGCGCTGCCTGATCGACGCCACCTGGGCCCCTAGTTCGCTGAACAATAACTAGGAGGAGGGCTCGGATAGCGGTCGCAGAAGAAGACGAGGAACACCTCGATCTAACGTCCCCACGGCTTCTGTTGCTGCTGCGGCTACCTGTACTGCATCCAGCGCGACGGCGGGCAACATCCCAAAGGCTGGTCACCTAGGCTCGCGGGTTGTGCCCGGCTGGGCAGCTAACCAGTCGCTAAAAGGCCAACAACATAAAAAGCTACCCAGAGAGATAACCTTTACTGCCCTAGCGAGCCCTGGTGAGCCCCACAGCACAGCGTTAGCTAGGACAGAGCGTGGGCAATTCTCTCCCGCCGGGCCGCAGAGAGGCGAGTTGATAGCTCGACAGGTTCCCTTCCTGCCAGGCCGCCGTAGTGACTTGTCCGCCAGCAGTGCTGAGCTCCAACGAGAGATTAACAACGAAAACAACGTGGCTGCTCCACGAAGGGCGTTCTCTGGACGAGAGAGAGGGATGACCAACCCCTTAACCTGATGACAGTGGGATGTTGGTCAGGCGACAGAGAACATTCTGATAAGTATAATAACGACTGTGGTTAGAGGTGCAGTGGTGGTGTGCGCTACTAGAGATAAAGGTGGAGGCGATGGCACAAAAAGGGTTTCGCACCTCTCGGCAATAATGACTCGTGTGTCGACGTCGTTTTAAACACACACACACATCGATATGAAACGTCTTACAGCTGTTAACGGTCTTGTCTTTGTCGGCGAAGTCGGTCAGGGTTGTTCGCTTGCAGCCGAACCATCGTTGTTACGGTATCGTAATGTATATACATCGACGTAGTATATTTTAAGTAGTGGCTTAATAAGCTCCGCTGCAGAGCTTCTCATTGGCTGAGTAACGCCGTCCGAAAGTTCGCCGTCTCGATTCGAACGAAAGCAGCTGCATCCCGAGATTCAGCGCACCTGTGCACTGCGCCGGTCCAAAGCGTCGAAAGTGACAGAAAGTGAACTGACACGCGAATACATTGCGAATAGCCCCCTGCCGACGACTGTGACCGGCCACCGCGTCGTCCATACCCTCATGAACCTCGGACGCCGAAGGCGCGCGAGAGATCAACTGGCCGTCAACGTCTCGATCAGGCAACGCTCAGAGTTGGACGATCCGTCGGACGGGCGGGACGATCCGCTCGACGCGTTCTCTGTCCCTGGTTCATCTCACACGCGCCGCCAGCTTCGTCTGGCGTCGACGGCCGCCGATGTAGAACTTTCCTTGCTTTCACTAGACTACTGTGGCTGCATCAATACAACGTCTGGCCAAGTGAGACTGAAAAGCGGAACACAGGCGTCGTCCGGCCCGGCGAGCGACAATACGCTCGCATAAAAGGAGCCGCGCGGCGACGGGCGCAGCCAAGAGGAAGATGCGACTGCTATGAATTTGTTGTGGCCGGTGCCGACGATCTGTCGCTGGGAGGAGAAATGAGAGCCGATCACAAAAGGTTGTTGTGGTTATGGTTGTTGTTGTTGTTGCTGCTGCTGCTGCTGAAGATCCTCTGGGCCAGCGGAGATAGAGGATCAGAACACGGGGATCTGGAGCCGTGACGGGGCCGGCAGCTCGTGGCGCGCAGGCGCAGACCCCGACGCATACTGCTGTAAGCTGGCTACGTACAGCTCAATGGCTCTTGACACCGAGTTCTATACCAGCCGTTGTTGTTGCTGCTGCTGCTGCTGTTGCCTCTACATCTCCCGAGAATCTTCGCTTCTCCCCGCCGTTAGCCATTGGTCCACGTTCATTTTGTTGTGTGGCTTTATAGGTCCGCCGGTCCGCGTCTCTTTTTGCCGAGTACGGTGATGCCCCAGTGTGTTTGTCTGTGTGTGTGTGTCCCTCAATGTATTTATTATGTACTACGCGAACCCTCCGAGAAACGAAAGCCGCTTCGCCGTCCCTACGGCGCCTATCTACGAACGCATGGCGCGCGGGCGCTCTGCTATCGCCCTTACGTGGTCTTCTTCTGGCGGCGTTCGAGCGCTCGCAGCTCACACGGCAACGCCGTCGGCAGTCGCCGAACGCTTCGGGAACGGCTCGGGCAAACACGAGAAATCCACAGAGAGCGAGAGAGAGAGAGAGAGAGGGACCAGCCGTTCGTTCAGCTCGACCGCTACCGTACGAGAAGTGACTGAAGGAGCTAGGCGCCGAACAGGTCCAGAGGTGGCTCTTCTGGGGTGCGACAGGCTGTTGAGAAGAACCGCAAGCCGTGAACCGGCGCTCGCTAGATCAGCCCTGAGCCGCGCGTCGGCCTCTTCTCCGTTTCGGATGCCCGCTGCCCCGGCCGCTTCTGCTGGGATGTTGCGCCTCATGATCCGAGCTGGTCGGTTCTGAGCCAGCGCGTCACTAGTCCATAGCCGTGGTGCATTTCTGGCGTTCACCCTTGCCGTCACTCGACCACTCATTGTCACTGTGCAGCACCACTCATTGTCTGGTCGATCTGGTCGATTTCTGTGTGAGTGTATTGCGGTGTCTGATGGTGGCTGGCCCTGGGTGTGTTACCCCTGGCGCCATGACGCCTCCGATCTCGCTGGCCGGAGTGGCCCCCAGCAGAGCGTCTTGAGCTCCCGTTCGTTTGAGCCAACGTACGCCAGCCCAGCGTCTGAACGTTATTCGAAATTCAACCTGCGTGATTTGCGAGGCTCACTAGACGCTGCTGGGCTGACCCAGAGAATAAGCCATTCTAGCCGTTGAGCCAAACAGAGCAAAAACCTTTGTCTCGTTGTATCCGCCCGATTCGAATTCGATGGTATTTAGCTCCGAATGCGGCGGCGGTGGCTATACCTTCGCCGTACAGGAAAAAAAGACGTCCGGGACTCCCCTACCCTCCCCGAAGTCTCCCCTTTCTTCAAATAGGCTGCTGATTGCACCAAGCCGGCGCCAAGCGAAATATCAACAACTCGTGACGAGTCGACATCGTCAACCTTAGCCAACTGCTCGATCAAGAATACGCTGCTCGTTATCGGTCATACGTGTCAGGCTTACACCCCCTACATATATATATATATATATATATATATATATATACCCGTCGCTATTATTTCCTTATTGCAGAAACACGAAGCGGAAAACCACATTGGGTAAGATCATTTGAACGTGTATGTACACACCGAATCGATCGAACACAGCCGCAATGAGCCAGCCGCGCAAGACTAGAGAATATGATACATTCGATGAGATACAGATACATAAAAATAATGCACTTTCCTCCTCCGTTTTTCCACATCCTCATTTCGACGTGTCCGACGCGGCGGTCCGATGCGAGCCTCACTCAGCCCCGTCGCGGGCTCCTCGGCTCCGAAGTGGCCGAAGTGTCCGTTCGCACCCGGCTTCGTCTGGCCAACTTGTCGTCGTCGTCGTCGTCGTCGTCGCCGCGGCTTGAACAGCGCCACAGCTTTCGCGCAGCGTGCAGCGACAGCAGCAGCAGCAGCCGTGGCAGCTCCGCTGATCTTCTGGCAGTTCGACGTCGACGGCGGCGGCGGTGGCGGTTGCGACGGTTCGCGCCGTGTGCCGGAAACGGGGCAAGCTGCCATCCACTGCCGTCGAGTGGCAAGGTCACCTGTGCGGCTGGCGCGGTGGCCCCCGCCCCGCCAACAGAAGATACACGCACGATCGGCTGCTGCGGCTGCTGCTGCTGGCTGCTTGCGAAGCCGCCCGCCATATCGTGCTTCGGCCCGGCAGTTAGCAGCTGACCGACACCGTGGCTTCGTCCGAGACGCTCGGTGTTACAGCTAGCTATAGTAGATGTAGTAGGGACCACAAGCCCGGCGACGGACCCTGGCGGGCGACGCGGGACGCGACAAACGAACGAACAACGCATGATCGGCCAAAAGGACGAACAGATGAGTGAATGCATGGTCAGAGCGACACTCAGACGCTCGGAACTGGCGTGTCGTTGCCAAGGCGAGGGGCCACGACTGCATCGTCAGCCCTACGACGGACGCTGGCGCTGCTGCTGCTGCGACAAAGGCCGTGATGGTCATATCGCAGTCATTATCATCATTGTCAGAATTGGCATGAGCTAGCGTCGATGCTGTGGCGGTAACAACAGCAGCAGCCGCCGCCGCCGCTGGCACCACCACCACCGCCGCCGCCGCCGCCAATTGCTTATGCAAATCGCAAGAGCCACTGGGTCGACTTGGGTCGAGTTCCGTCGGTCGAGTTCCGTCGAACGATCGCTGCCTGGATCGCGAACGACCGCCGCTGGAACAACATCGGCAGCCGAGTCGGCTTAAGGATATAGAGAGCGAACGAGAGAGGGCGGCTTTGAGGGCGGAAACTGTTTAGCGGTAGCAATGGACGTGGAAACCATCGGATCATCATCGTTAGTGGCACCCGAGCAGACCGAGAGACAGGCCCTCAGCGATTTCATTGATTGTCCCTATGCAAGGTTTCGTTACTGTAACGACGTTTTCTGTGTGCGTAAATCTGTAAACGCGCGCTGGCCGACTCGTGGTCGAGTGAGGGAGAGAGTACGCGGATGCATCGTTCGTCGGCTGACCAGTCGGCTTGCTGGCTGGCTGGCTGGCTAGCATGCTTGTCCGATCGTGGATTCCTTCTATCCGTGTTTTCCGGCAGAGGAATAACACTCATGACGCCGACTACAACATCATAGATCTCTCTCATACTCTACAACGACTTGTTATTGTGGATCTCTATAAGAGTGATGCTGCTGCTGCACGCGGCGATGTCATCGATTGAAGGAGTTATCATGGCTGTCAGCGATTTGGCTGTTGGTCGAGGCGATGCAACTGGACCGGATCGGTCCATACATCGATCAATCGAATGGGCGAACGTCATCGACAAAGGTCACCATCGTGGAAGGAACTATCACAGCCGCTCGAATCATAATCGGCAGCAGGGGCAGCGGCAGCAGCAGCAACAACAATAACAACAACAACAACAGCATCATGATTATTATTATGATCATTGGGTGGACCTTCGTCAATGGGCAGACTTCGCAGGAAGTGGTACCCAGAGGTACGGGAAGATGAAGAGCTCTCGGGGTCCGGGGGTAGCGCAGGAGAGGTCCAGGGGAAGAACAGATGGACTTGCCGCGGAAGCATACCGAAGTAAGGCGAGAGGAACACGGACGGATTGAGCCGTGATCATCATTGGAGGGATGGCCCGCTCTCTCTCTCTCTCTCTCTCGTATCTATGATATTTGGCAATTCGGCAAAAATATATATATATATATATATATATATCGAAGTGACAAGGACACAGGTTTCATGCACAGCATACTCGTATTGCTGGTGCTCTGCATAAATCCACTTAAGGGTCAGGATGAAAGGTAAGGCACTTGCCAATCCCGATGAGCTTCACCAGCCCAGAACATCGGATCGAGACGGATCGTCGTGCGCAACAAGCATAAACGAAATCCTCCTCCGTCGACGTCGACATTCGGTACGTCACGCGATAACGGCTAGCCAGCACAAGCGCGCGATAAGCGAGACAACGAGTTCAGGAGCGCCGAAATCACCAATGTCGCCTCGAACGTAAGGACGTACGCTGTTGCGGCAGAAACAATGGGATCGATGGGGAGACGACCTCGACAGTACGGCACGAGATGTCGCGCACGCAGGATGGTCACTGAATCAGCTGCCAATCCTCGGACAGTTTCAGCGACCGCCGAGCCCGACTCGACGTGGCTTTTGCCTCCACGTGCCCGACTCCCTGCCTGACGTCCGGAGGCAGCGGCCTCGACTAACCCGGTAACTCGCCGCCGGAGTTGGACGGCACACAGACATACATCCCAGCAGAAAGATATATATATATATATATAGAGTATATATCTATATAGTATCGTAGTCATGCTGGTTCTTGGTGGCTCGGAGCCGACGTCACTGATTCTGTTGTGCTCTCCTTGTTGCCTCTGCCGTTGAGCGAGTGAAACAGCGGTAGAATGGGCCAGGGTTGGCTGACGCTGGCGGCTCCGCAGCAATAACAGCCACAGCAGGAGCAGCCCCGCGATGTGGCGGCGATGTCTGCTGAAACCACTCAATGCTGCTGGCAATCTGCCTAAAGCCGCTGACGCCACAATCACTTTGGGTGTCTCGAGTCGCGTCGCTTCACAGTTGCGATTGGCGTTGCCATGACGCCGGGGCTGCCGCCGGCCACTCGCTAGCTAGCGACTTTACCACTACCACCACTAGTGGTACGATACTAAGCGACCGCGACACCGGCCACAAATAGCGAGGGCCATCGGCGTAAATCCAGAGGAGCGCTGACTGACTGAGTCAGTCCGGAGGGGGAGGAGGCCGAGCAGAAGATGGGGAGGTCGGGTCGGGTCGGATCGGTGAAAGGGGGGGCGGGGGGATCTCGGGCACGGAATCGATGACGGGCAGGGACGGATCTGACGGAAAACGTCTTGACGCCGTCGCCGTCAAGGACGCCGCCACGCCGCCGCGCCAATGGACGAACGGAAGGATAGCGACGCTGGCGGCGGTGGCGGCTGCACGAATGTTCTGTGTGTTTGTGTGCCGTCGTTGGGCGGCGGCGGCGGCGGCGCGGCGCTGGGGCTTGTTCTCGACCAGAAGAATCAGCGTCAGTCAGACAACGACGGCATGGACGCACACCCGACGCTCGGCGTCATCGGCCGCACTGCTGCCCCCGGGGTGAGCACCACTGGCTCGCTCACTCGCCAGCTGAGCGTCTGGTACCACCTAATCGCTATGGTGCTGTTCTGGGCAGCTCCGTGTCTGCGTTGCTTGGGCGAGCGGATCCGCACACCGGCCGCAGATCGCTATCCTTCCTGTGGCACGTATATATATCACACGTGGTACGATGCTAATGATTATATTAATGTTTATGTATGCTATGGTTGTGCTAGGATCCAGACTCGTCGTAGTCGAACGCGACAATACCATAACACAATAGTATCTTACAAAGAAACGTATGAGAAGACAAAAAAGCAGTGTGGCCAACAGCGTCAATGTCATTGACGCCAATGCCGATTCAGTAGGGCCTGGAGCTCCTCGTAAGATCAGAAGCTCCAGGCTCATCATTTCATTTACATTCACATTGCTCGGTTGCTCACGACGAGGAACTCTGAACGTGACTGGTGTCAGGCGAACGGACCCGCGCAGCCATTACACATACATACACACATATATATATATATATATATATATAGGTGACGATAGCAGCTTCGCACAGTGCAGATACTCAGCCGAATCGTCGCATTGCCTGCCCGCTTCCTACCCTTATCCCATGAGCCTCTCTGAGCGCCATCCTCCGACAGTCACCGGCTCAGCTGTCCCATCTGACATGAGATTCTTTATTCCTCTCGTAAATATAATAACTGTACGAAAATGGGACTTGTGGGACGCCGATGCAGCCGCAGCCCCATAAGCCAGCGATCTATCCAGCACGGGAACGATCAAGCGACGTGTTCAGCATGTTCCCCCTTATGGCCATCGTTGTCGTCGTCCGATTCGTCTTACACCCCGGGGTCCGCCGAAGTGCTATGCCGTGCTTGTTGCCGTGCCGCTGCTGGTGCTGGTGCCGTCGTCGTCGTCGCCGCCGCCTGATGCCCCGACTCCACCAGCTAGGCCGAACAGCCGAGGGGTACCTCATCGGTTGCCGCTCGGGTTGGCTGTCTGTTTGCCTGCTCGCTCGGTTGGAGTCGAAAGACGGGTCCATATATCCGTCTTTCGACCTACGAATGCCTCCGCTATTTGTAGCCTTGGCAGCGGCCGCGGCGGCGTCGGTACCTTCCTTCGTCCAACGCTGCCTCCCCCTCTCTTCAGCAGGAGCAAAGCCCAGCAAACAAGCAGCAAAGTCGAAATAGCAGCAAAGTATCAGGCCAGCTCCTTGAGGGGGCCCCGACCGCAGGCGAGCCTCGACGCTGGGGCAGTCGTCCCGCGCCGCGGTTACGGTTCGCGCAGCCCGAACACCACGAGCGTCGCAGTGAGCACCGCTGTCGAGCACCGGGGCATGGAGCACCGGCGCAGCGTTCACCGCTCACGGCTCGGCGGGCTGCTGCATTCGGTCGTGATTGTTGCTCGGCCATCTCATGCCCTTCGACGGTATCTGCCGCCGTTGACTCACTCTTGTTCGTGGCCAAGCAGAGGGCGGCGGAAAGGGAGACGAGCTTAGAGGAAACTTGCTATCATAGAGCGCTGGCAAAGAGACATCATGGTGTTGCTTGTGGCCAGTGCAGCTATCACGCCCGTACAAAGACCCTCGTTGTCGCTCGTGATTCTTGCAGCAGCAGCAGCAGGTTGTAGCATTGACGGCGCGAGTGTCCACATCAATAGTTGATGGGCCGACGATCTCTGTACGCTCGCTTAGCGATGTGTTCACTTTCGTTGTTCGGCGCACGACAACATGAGTGCCGAGCAGTGCCGGCGTACACCAATACAGGGTCGAGCACCAGGAGGTCGGCAGGCTCGAGTCCCGCGACGCGAAAAAGCGCAGTTCCTTTAATAAACGGAGCAGCTAAAACGCTGACTTGGCTCGGCTTATTCCATGATGATACAGGCGCTGATACAGGCGAGCTAAAGCCCCCGCCGCAGACGCGTCGCTCTCCCTCCCCCTTAGATAGTACGCGAACGCTATAAGCCTCGCGTTGGGTAGCGTCGATGTTGCGCGGCAGCAACAGCAGCAACGGCCGCCCCGGCGTTTCCGCCAGCAGAAACTCCAGTGACAGCGGTTGCACACCGAGCTAAGGTTGAGAGAGCCGACCCTCGACCGACTGCAGGCGATCGAGGCTGCCCTTGTTTCGATTTCATCCCGCTGCAGCAGCAGCAACAGCAGCAACAACAGCAGCAGCAGCAGCATCGAGTAACGCGAACTCACGCCAACCAGCCTGCGGCTCCAAGAGCAGCGGCCGCCGAGAGCCGACAATCCACTCGAACGTTCTCGCTGCCACCGCCGCCACCGCCGCCACCGCCTCCGCCGCCGCCGCCGCAGCAGCAGCATTCGCCGTAATGGTAACGTTTGCTGGCTTGCTGCCGTCGTCTAGCCGTAGCTCGCAGGGAGGCGTATCTCCGGCCGAGCGCTCGCGAGCTGACGGTGACTGCATCTACTCGCCGCCAGCGGAGCGACACTAGAGCAACGGAGCCAGCCATGGCACGCATAGGCGCTCACGGCCACAGGCCGACCGACACAACGGCGTTCATACACAGAGAGTGGCTGTGTATAGGCTGACAAAGCGATCGAGCGACGGCGATGATAAAGGTAGACGACGACTTGAGTCGTCTGGCAAGTGGACCCTGGCGGCGGTGAACTGTGGCGGAGCTCGAGTATTTCGTCGACGCTTGAAACGCCAGTGGAACGCGACGGAGCGGCCAACGGCGGCGGCGGCGGCAGCCGCAGCAAATTAATCGAGTATCAGCCCTAAGTCTAAATGAGCGGAGGGCGGTGAGCTTGTTGTCCACCGGTGGACAATAGGCTAGCCAACGAAAACGCCTACAAGGGGCTGGTGTTACTCTGACACTTGTACAATGTTATTCTAGCAATAACAACAACGGCGGCAAGCCGAATAGGGAGAAGATTGTTGGCATCGGTTTGTTTGATCGCGATAAGGTGCCACTGTTCGCCATATCTATTTATATATATATAATGATGGTATACTCGGTGGTATATATATATATAGATATATAATGATGGTATACTCGGTGGTATATATATATATATATAATGGCGGTATACGTGCGCATTACGCAGATATGTGCTGCGTTTCAACCAGCCGTTCCAACTCTCAGCCTGACCTTCCTCCCAGCTAGCGTGTCGTAAGAAGCTCACACCCCCTTGGCAGAGCACGGCAGTGCGCTACAGTGCGCAGTTTCTGCCGCGGTGTTGTGTCCCGTAGACCGTGGCGACCATCCGCTCCCCGGCCTGACAGAACCAAGAAGACGTCGACAACGATGACGACAACAACAGCAAGCACGGTCAACAACAATGACGACACGGCACATTTCGGACGATATGCTGTGTGCGACACAAGTGCACTACCGCATCAGGTTGTTGCGGGTCCGATCCGGCCCGGGCAGCTACACCACCTGGTGGTAGTGGTGTGTATGTGCCCGTCGAACAAGGCGCACCGCACTCGGGGTTGGGAGGCCGACAACAACGAGCTCGGGTATTTATTGTACACTATAGTTCGTTCGTACGTTCTTCGAGACGGGCAACGCCGAGCGGCATTGTTTAGTACAACAGTGCCACTGCCATTTGGTGAAGGCGACGTCGATCTGGGCCTCGAGCAGCGCAGCGCGCAGGACGCTGATGATCGCTCGCCGACAGGTGAGGACTCGCCCGGTCACCGGCCGACGAGCGCTAGTGGACAAGCAAATGTTCGCTGTCCGCCGTAAACTCGTCGTACGATAATAATGACAACACCCCTGGGGTAGCACCACGTCGACGGTGAAGTCCTACGGGGGGGGGGGTGGGGTGGGGTTGAGCGTTTTTTCGGCACTATGGTAACCGCTATTGTTCACGCTATCTCTCGTTGAGGTTCAGTGACGTCGGGTGAGGTTTGAGGTTGTCGTGGAGCCAACCAGTGTCCAAGGAGGAACTCGGACAACCATCTGGACAGCCTATCCGTCGGCTGGGGGGTTTAAACTAGATCAGACGAGATGAGCGCGACGAGGAATGAGCCGCACGTCGGCAGAGGCGGCAGCTCGACCCTTAACGATGGCGTCTCTGAAAGCAGTGTTCAGATTTCGTGCCGGACAGGCCAGCGCCGACTACAACCTGGCGGTCGATATGGTCACCGTGAGAAGCTAGCTCTCGTCTCCTTGTGACTCGCTCACAAAATTCTGACACGAATCAGAAGATCTGAATTGGTCGAGACATCGTCCACAAGATGAGAACGATAGCACTAGAGCAGTGCCATGCTGTACCAGCAATGAACCCTACTCATTTGTGCAAATGCCACATATAGCTGTATCATGATCATTCGTAGCTATCGTGCATAGAACTTCACCGATGGGGGTTGCTTCGCACCAGCACAAGGGTGCAGTCTTAGAGGAAGGTTTACTAAAGGATTACTAAAGGAACTGCAATTTCTACAATGATTTAGGTCTCTTCCAGATGTCACCAGGCGGCGGGACTCGATCCTCCGGCCTCCAGCCATTTACAGTCGGAGGCTTAAACACAGTTTCAGCCACCCATCGCGCTGATGCAGTTGTATACAGCTTGACTGTACCTATACTGAACCCCGCAGATGCCATATATATATATATATATTTTTTTTTTTTTTTTTCGAGCTGACCCTCAGCTGTTCCCTTATCTGACAGGCCTCAGCTCTTAACCTTTAGGTATTACTATGAGGACCTGTCGGGGCCACCTTTGCTTATTCTCTGCCATATATATATAAAGGTATATATATATATATATATATATATATATTATACTATACGGGACGTACCCCTGAGCAGTCAGTGGCGTCGCCGGCCATCGTCCATTGGTCTTCTGATCATGGCGCGTCTCAGAGAAATTTCGTTGTGTAGCCCAGGCCGGGATCCCCACGGACCTCCCGCGGTCCCTGGCGCAATTCAGCGCCTGCAGCACGGCCGTGTTATCACCATGACGCCACCTTGGCGTCACCACAACGGCGAGAACAACGCCGGGCCGAGCGGAATTCGATTTTCTGTCGGAACGACACCAGCGGCAACGTACATGGCACTCACTCCCATATATCTTCTTCTTATTCTTATTCTGGGTCTTTTAAAGGGGCTAAATATAGCCACCGCCGCATCTAGGTATCGGCTATCGCTTGCTGGCTTGGCGCTGGCAGATATATAATAATAATAACAACAACAATGTCTATGTCCATGGATGCACATTGATGTACAACTATCTGAATACGTGTACTATATACATATATATATATATATATATATATATATATATATATATATATATATTGCCGCCCAGATCGTTTTTAGATGCGTGTCTGCGAGGCGTGCGTGTGTTTGGCCCCGAGAGACAGATATTCTGCGGAGCGCTATGCCTAGACGGTGCGACTGAACAGATACTGATTTTATTTATTTAATATTATAGCTGTCCGTATATTGTTACGAGCCGGGAGGACCTATGCGCCTGATCTACAATAGAGATTTCGTGAGCGGTTGATCTGTCTGATTGGCCATTTAGCTCCGACCGGTGTTCCTACTCCCCCTGTTCGTTGGGCCATTTCGATTGCGGCAACCAATGGCAGCGTTTGTCCAAAACGCAACCACCGTGTCCCAGCTGTGTCAATGGTTGGCGACGGCCGCCGAGCTCCAGCTCCGATGGCTGACTAACGCTAGCGAACGACCAGCGGGTAAGATATCCCGAACGCTAAATCACTGCAACCACGTTTCCTGGATCTGACCATCTGTGCCCTGTAGTCGGCATAGGACATCACCAGCATACTGTCGATCCGTGGCGCAAAGCAGACCTGGCCATATCAGCAAACGTTGAGCGGCGCCCCGGCCCTTGTTGCCGCGTTCAGCAGCGACGCCTACCACTCACTAACGGCGGCCGCAGCGGTGGTCGTGGTGGGGCTGGTATCGTCGGCTGATGTCGATGGCTACTGCTGCCGCTGATGGCAGCCGGGTCCTTGGCTCAGAGCAAGGCCACTTCCTCGACGCTGATGCGACCAGCGGCATCGACGAAGGCAGACGCGCTCCTCGCTGCTTGGCTATGCCGGCAGATATAGGGGCCGTGACAACGGGATACACAGAGGTAGATATATATATATATAAATATATATATATATAGAGAGAGAGATAGAGAGAGAGCAAAGGATAGAACAGACAGCCGCGGTGTTGGCTCTGGTGGTGCTGGCACCACCGCCAGCGTCAGTCCAATGCCAGCCAATGTCACCTGGAACTGCCGCAGTTCCGCACCGTTGCTGATTCTTCTGTTGCTGTTGCTGCTGCTGCTGTTGCTACTACAACTAGAATGCACTGGAATCGCGTCTAGCTAGCAATTCAGCCGATACCAGCGAACGCAGACGACTTTGTTCCAGCGGCTCGGCTGGACTGCATCGGCTGGGAGTTCAGTTGCGTTTGAGGAGGCGCCGCTGCTGCGAGAAGCCATACGTCGCGGGCAACAACATCTACCAACGATGATAACAATGACACCACCTCCAACAATAACAGCAGCAGCAGCAGCAGCAACAACAACAACAACAGCTTCTGTTGCTTCTGCAGCAACAATCGCTGCGACGACATCCGAGCTGGCGTAGATACCCGCAGCCACCCGACGGCCGGTTTCTGTGTGATCGTGAAGCACGCACGTCGTCCGAGAGATGGTCAACATGCATGTGCACGGTGGCATGCCTACACCTAAGTGGCTGGTGCTGCTGTCGCAACGGCACTTCGTCGGCGTGAGAGACACAAGCCAGCGATGAGAATCCAGCCACGGCGACCGCTGGCTGCCCTGGCTTCAACGGCCGCCCTCGATTGCGCAACGAGTCGGCGAGAATCAGGTGGATATCATACCGGGGATGCCGCGATACTCTGCGGCTGCGGTGAATACCCACGGCGATTGAGGCTCTTTCGAACATCTTGCCGTCCTCTCCGCTGTCCGATCCATTGTTGGCGTCACCCAATGGCAACGTCACCCGACGAGCGCGCAGCGGTCAGCGCTGCGTACATCTGCCGCGGGCGCAAGGTCGTCGGTTGCCGGCGCAGGTTGCACCGTTCGCGCGTCGAGCAGCAGGCAGGGGGGGACGGAGCGGGTCGGTTGCACAGGGACGCCGGGGCAGGCAGAGAGGTAATCGCCGAGGAAATTCTCGTTACAGCAGCGACGGTGGTTGAAGTCGTTCAAGTTGAGTCGTTAAGTCGTCGTCGTCGGAGTGGTAATTTTCTGGTTTTCGTAACCAGAAAAAGATGTTGCTAGACGGTGCCAGCATCAAGAAGCTCGCCGCGGCGGCGGCGGCGGCGGCGGCAGAGAGGGATACAGCGCGAACCGGGTGTGCAACGATCAAGAGGCCAAGACGCGATGCAATTTCGCCGACAACTTCGCAGCCACACGAGCGAGGTGCGGGTGAGCAGCTATTGCATCTCACGACGACAATAGGGTGAACTAACGATGTGGGTAAGGCGAGCCGGTGTCGACCCACGCTAACGTGCGACTGCTTACCTACTTGCCTGGCTCTGCCGGTGAATCCGTGCCCGCCTGTGTCTGGCTAACTATAACAACTAACTAGCTATTATTCTGGAGATTGCGTTTACTGCAGCAGATCAGTGAGTCGGTGTGTGAGCGAGTACGGAGGCGGACGAGCGCGTCGATGGACAAAATAATAAACATACTATAGCTAACCCTTCCCTGTGGCTGTTTGAGCGTGATGGCAGCTAATGCGACCAACCACAGGGAAGGTTTAGTTGTAGTATGTTTATTATTTCGTCCATCGACGGTCAACCCAGCGATCGTTTGCAAGGTGGTGGGCCTCAGTGCCGCTGTATATCGCATTGCGATTCTGGGAGCGATCATGTCGGTCATACTGATCTCCACCTTTCTTCAATAGACCCACATACATGTAACCATATGCAGAGCCCATGCTAATTGTATCGCAGTTAAACCGTGACTTCCCGGCGATCGAGTCGGGGCATTACGCATAGCGCTGCGGCTGTTCCTGCCGTTCGTAATTTCCATGGGAAACGCACTCCAAGAGAGCGTGCACAAAGCATCCAGGTCACGAGCCCGTTGAACAGATTCACCTAAAACGCTTGTATAGCCTAAGGCACATGTCTCGGCGTTGTGAGGAGCAGCACCATGTCTAACAGTCCTCTTAGATGCTTAGCTTCAATGCAACGAGGGAATGACATGACCACGAAATCACCTTGCCGCTCGCAGACTTGACAACGCATGTCCTTTATACAATAATATACAATACAAATATACTCAAGTGCCTACAAGTGTCGATCTATATATACATATATATATATATATATATATGTCTGTCAATGTGGCTCTTGCCAGATGCCTGTCATTGTTTTCCATGGCCTTTGTTCGCAGCGAGCGAGCTGTCTGCCGAGAAGCTCATCGCGTCTTGATTCCTACATTAATCGGTGTACACACCGCCATCGATGATATGTTAATCCCCGCTCAGTTGTTCTAGGCTAAGCGCCCACGAAACGACAGCTTAGGCTTGGTTGGCCTAGCCGACGCTCCATCCGCGAAGCAGTCGTACAGCCACAAGCCAACGAGGCCGGCTAGAGTCGTCGGCCCCGTTGCGTTTTGGCTCAGTGCTTCGGCTGCAGTTTCCGCGATCCAAGCTGCTCGTCTCTCTCTCTCTCTGCCTGTATCCATGCCCTACCATGGTACGTGAGGATCGCTCTATCGCTTGTAGGAGAGTCGCCGATTGCGAGCTTCTGCTGCGGATGCATAAGGTGTACCGTTGTACACCCGACCGCTGCACCTGTGCGCCAGGCGGACGCCGAACCGTGTTTACACACAGACAGCGATCTGCACACGACCGTCCGAACGCCCATGCGTCTGCTAAGCGAAGCGGTATACGACCGGTATCAGCACAAGTGATCATTGACTGGCTGGCTGACTGGCATTGGCGCCGGTGGTGGTTCTCGCCTTCGGCGGCGGCGGCGGCGGCGGCAGCAGCAACCACCACCGGGCGACCTTGGCGGGATCTTGACCCTGGTTGACGGGCAGCCGCAGCGGAGACAAGCACAACAGCGGCCGCCACCAGAAGTCAACCCTGGCCCAGCAGAAGTCGATGTTGAATTACTTCTGCTGAGCCCCCCCCCCCCCTGGCTCGTCAGCGAACGTCCGCTCAACGTCCGCGCTTGCCAGCGGCCGCTGCCGACTGCGGCTGTCGCTAAAACTTCACCATCATCAACAGCAGCAGCAGCAGCCACTGGCTTCCCAGTAAAAGCAACGGGTCGCCGGCACAGCGGATCGTGCAGTCGGGTGCTACCTTCCGGACAGAATCCAAACGAGGGAGCAGAGCTGGACCCGGCGGGGCCAGCGCTAAATAAAGCCGATGATGATGGTGGTGGTGGTAGTCGGTGATTCTGTTGTCAATTCTGTTCTACGTCGTGACGGCTGCAAATGCTTTCAGGGCTGGGATACAGCATTGTAGTTTGTGCCCGCTGTCTATTTCGGACCGCAACGGTGGCCGTCGCGGGCTAAAAATAGAACCGAGTCACGGCGGCGTTATCGTTCCATCCACCGCCACTCATACTGTACGGCTGCGGGTTTCCAACACTGACTTCCGCAGCACCTTGACCAGCCTGTCGGGTCAGCGATGTGGGGTTTCTGCACGCCGCTGTCTAGAAGATAGATGCGTGCGTCGTGCACCGTGCACGAGCCTGCACGACGCTGTTTGACGATTGCGCCGTCCGCCGAGAACGTCAGGCGACGAACGTGTGTGCTCTCGGAACTGATAAATAATAACAATAATAATTATGGACACGTTTTTTGGGCTTTTTTTTCGCTTCGCCGCGTGTGCCGTCCATCGATATACACACTATATTTATATATATATATGTATATGTATATATATTATCAATAGAGACTGGCATGACGACATCTATGCCGGCCAAATAGCTATGAGTCACCGTGATGACACAATTCTCAATGTGAATACGAGGCACGCGCCATTTGACTATGATTAGCCGTTGTGATTAGAACGTCACTATTAGTATTACACGTACTAGGAACAAAATCACAATTTGTATTTAAATAATATAGCGAGTTAAAATCATGATTACTACTGAGTGGTGGTTGTGTTGTTGTTGCGGCGGCTGCGGCTGCGATTGCTGCTGCTGTTGATATTGTGGTAGCGCTAGTTATTGAGCGATTCGTGTGTCCTCGGCGAGTGCACTTTGCAGCCAATTCGGCTGTGTCGTCACCGGGGTGAAGTCGCTGTCGACCTCCCCTCATCGTTTCGTGGACTTCATTATCGGCAGCAATTTCCTGTCGACTCCTCTACATCTTCGTTTGGATGGGTGACCGCCGGCGGCTGAGGTGCGCCGTCCGCCGCGGACTTCGTCTCCGCTGCCCTAACAGGAGGCGCGAACTCGAGCCAGCCGCAGATGGATAAATATATTGATGAACCTCGTACTGGAGCGAGCGTACATACAAATTTGGTCACCGAACCCTTTGTAATCAGCAACAGGGACAATGAGCGGTCAACACCGGCAAGTCAGACGTCGATGGATGAATGCATTTACGTACGTTTCCATGCGCTTTATTTGTTTCGACCCTTGGTGAGCCCCAGCCCCCTCCACTGCTCCCAACAACGACAACAACAAGATTGCGGACCAACCCCGCTACCATCGTCGATCTCGCCGCGCGCCAGATCAACATGCATCGCCGGATCCCGCGTTCGAGGTCCGTTTGAGGCGATCTGGCGATGATCACAATTAACGCGGGCGTCTCGACGTATTTCTCACGGCGAAGTTGTCAGCGGCGGAATCCGCCGACTGGCCCAGCGCGACACCAAAGGGCCAAAGGCGTGATATCGGCCACGAACACAGCAACCACCACCATCACCGCCACCACCGCCGCCGCCGCTATAAGGCGCTGCTTGTTGGTCCAAGGCTGCGAGTGGCGACGAGCGACGCTGCCGTCTCGGCCGGCCACTGAGGCGAACAATGGTCGCGAAATAACAGCGGAAAACGGGAAAGAGAACTGAGTTGATTCCGCAAGAGCCCAACCGCCGATCTGTTGCCACGGAACTGCGCTTACGTCAGCGTTCTCCGGATTTCTCTCGATAGCAGCAGCAGCAGCAGCAGCAACAGCAGCAGCAGGGGCGTAGCGTCGGTCCACGTCGCCGTTGTGCCCAGGACGCGGTGCGGTGCGGTGACACGTCGTTTGGCGCGTGCACAGGCGAGGGCCTGCTCCGGTGGCCTGGTCGTTCGCATCGACGGAGTTCGCTCTGACGAAATAGATGAAGATGGCGATACAAAGAAGGTGGCGATCGTGGACGAGCGCGGGGCAACGTCACACAGACGGAGAAGTGGTGGAATCGATTCCGATGAAAGCGCCAGTGAGGTCTCTCTCGGGGCTGGCCCAACGCTTCGTTATTTTGACCATTGTCCTAATGTTGTATTACCGGCTTCCTATAATGGAAATCTTATACTGGCGAGCTAAAGCTGAACACGTCGACACGACGTGGTGGTGACACCGCAGCCGCCATTGTATTGGTGCTCCTCGGCGGATACTGTTTCCATTAACTAGCCTAGCGCTAGTGGCGGTGGTGGTGGTGGTGATGCCGCGAACGTTGGCTGGGCGGGCGGGCGGGCGATACTCTTCCCCGCACTTCGGGTTCAGAGGCAAATCAGCGTTGGCAGCAGCGTTGGCCGGCCTCGAGTGGGCCTTGGCAGACGGTACATATGCCACATGCATTGAGAGCGACTGCGAGGACAGTGGAATATCGTATGGGCGAAATGCTGTACGCGTAACGAAACGATGGCAAGAAAAGGGACACGGGCATATTGTCGCGCTGCTGTAAGAGCATGCTTATATATGTGATGGTTATCAGGGAAAACAAACCTGACCACAAACAGGGATCACACTCGAGAAAGTCGCCCAGCCAAAAATCGTTGCTGGTGGTGACGAACGATATGGCCGGCACAGTTGCCTCGGAAAACGGGACGCTCGATACGAGCGGGGATACGGTCGTGAGTGAATCGCTTGGTACGTGTCTGTACGTGGACACGTCGAATATGGGCAAAAAGATGCTGAGAAACGCATCGATTTCACGAGACGTCATCGAGAGTTCGCCAGTTCCCCGCAGGTCTCTAATCAACCTGGCTGTCAGCCAGCTGGGATGGGGCGGCCGCCGCGCAAGCAACCCGAGAAGGATTTCACAATGTGAATTTCTTCCCACCTGCGATCGGCATTCGCTCTGCGGGAGCGTACTGCAGGGAGCACGCACGAGCACTCGCTCCGTGGATTGATCTTGCTTGTTTGTTTGTTTGCTCAACTCGAGGTATTCTCGAGCTAGACACGGTCACGCCAGTACCAGCTACGGAGTCAGTCAGTTAGTTGTCCGAACCGTCGGTGGGGATAGGGGCGCGGCCGAGCCGCCAGAGTCAACGGTTCCGTAGTTGGGTAGTAGTTGTTGCTCCAGCTGTTGCCGTTGATACGGCCGCGTAGGCTGTTGACACTCGGCAGGAGACATCACGGCGTCGATATATTTTACAGACTGCAATCGAACAGCGCTGGCGCACTTCTCCGAAGCAACGTTGGGCAAACTGCGAACCCCGATCATACGATCGACGAGATTGGCGACAGCGGCGAAAAACGAACCGATTGCCTGATTGGTTACCTTTGCTGATACTGCGGCGACGGCGGCTTCTGTGCACAGGCGCTACGTGCAGTTCGCATGGGGATGGTGACGGCGGCGATGGTGCCCTCAGCCAGATGGGCCTGGATCGGCAAAGCTGAACTGTCGAGTGAGCTTCAACGGCAACCAGCTTCTCGTAAAGCTAGCACGCTGTGACTTTATGGAAATCCAGCAGTACCCACCCCAAAGACGCTCAGCCTCTAGTCTATCGCCCAGATAGGGGCTCCGGTTCGCCGACGCGCCTCAAAGCACAAACGGCCCAGCCTGACCTGTTCCTTTTCTTCTGACAGCGACCCAGAGGCCTCGGACGCGTGCAACCACCTGTTAGACGGGTGTCTACTTTGATTGGCCACCGCCATTCGTCAGCCGCGATACAAACGCGCTCGACACCTTGGTCGCAGTCAAGGTCAATGAAGCGTTGTTATTATTGAGTTCAAAGGAGGGAGGCGGATCGATTCGAGGTTGATCCTGGCTGGCAGATGAACGAGGGAGGAGGCCAGGCGCTGACAGAGATGCACTCCTCAGCCCAGTTGTGGCAATTACTGATGTAGGCTGAAGTCTGAATGAACCTCATGAGTCCCCCGCATCTCTGGGCGGCCTAACCGAGCTAATCGGCCACACAAACTCACGTTCTATACTATTAGGAGGTAGTTCAGGGTCAACCGGTGACCATTATTTGTTAGTTGGAAGATGCAGTCATACTAGTATTAATAATAATCGACTAATACCTCTAATAACGATCGTCACTTTGAAAAGCGGCGATCATTAGAGTTGCTGTGGCTGTGTCCTTCCTCTGAGTTCGATGTGCTGAATCAAGCCTTTTGGCCAAGACCGCAGGCAGAGTTCGCTTAGTTTTGGGAGAGTGATAGCTAGGTCCCCTGCGCGTCCCTTTCTATGATATATATGTATGTATATATATATATATGTACATATCGCATTGTTTCGTTGACTTCTCCGCATTTCCTCAACGCCGACTTATATCGTCGACGAATGGCCGACAGGCGGTCGCCGCGCTGTCGACGTCTCTGCAACCGCAGAACCCCCCTAATTCAAAGTGCAGGACCCCCTCAATGGCGCCGGGCAGCTACGTGGGGCCTCCGGTGAGCACTGGAGCATCACGGAGTAAAGTGGCAGAAACATGAAAACCGAGAGTATGTCGTAAGCACGAACGACGGCGGCAGCAGTTACCCCCGGGCCGTCGCAGCATCGTCGTGCGCCTGTATGGATCACGGACAGAGTGTGGCGACCAACAGGCTGCCGGTTACACTTGGCGTCTATGCCTCGTCCAGCGGCCTCTCTCTCTCCCCCGGGTCGGTCTCTGCCAACTCGCGTGCAGTGGCCAGCGAGTCGTGACGAACAAGTGCACACAACACACATCGCCGCGATCACCGCGCGACTTCAGGGGGTTCGCGACTTCAGGGGGTTGGCGACTCCCCCTGAAACTCGTGCTCTCCTCGAACGAGCTAATGGCTGTCTGGCGGTGGCGAGCCAGCCCGAGAAGGGTGACGCGACGCGGCGGCGCAGAGCGAAGCAGAGAGAGATAGTACAGCGTCAGACAGATTCATAGATATATCGATCGAGAACGGTGGAAGTGTGATGCTTCGGTGACTACATGCGATGCACGGGCGTGCAGACGCAGAGTGCATCGGATATACACTACGTGGTCTATTGGATCTAGGCAGATCCCTTGTAGGGAAAGACACTCGTGGCCGATTCACCGCCAAGTGTAGCGGCACTTACTGTTGAGACAGAGAGCGAGGGAGAGAGAGAGAAAGAAATTCGATGAGAACACTTTACCAACAATAGCAGCATCAGCTGTGACGTGAGCAACAGACAACAGATACAACATACGAAAGAAACGACTGCTTAGAACTAACTATACATGTGAGTATTATATTATATAGGCAAGGTTGGCCATCGGGACAAATCTGGCATTGGCACAGTGAATGTGCCTACCGAGCAGATGCGTGAATGTGAATTTACGGCCGAATTTCGAAATTAGCTGGCTGGATTCCACTGGATTTTTAGCAAAATGAACAAAATGGCAATTTGTCCCCAACTCGGCATCCGACGCGAGTCGTCAGTGTTTCGAGGGAGCGTCAATGCTTCGACGCAATATGGCCTCGTCGTCACACAGCGTTCAGTGGTCAGACGAAGGCCAGGAGCGACTCAACAGCAGCAACGATCACCATAGGCTCCGTATCTCGATCAACCGGTTTAGGTTGACCCCTCCCTGTTTCCTCAAGCCGTCCATTTTGTTGCTGGCCACCCTTCCCGCCTGCAGCCCGGAGCGAACGTCCTGTCGCCAGCAGCCGTCACACGAACGCCGCTGTAGCTGCCGTCACCATTGTCACTGACACGACGCAGATAACCACCGAGCTCTGCGGGCTTTGGTTAGTCAACACTCGACGAAAAGCAAATAGCAACAGTAACCGCGGCGGCAGCGTAATAATTATCGTATTGTGGCATACCCCGGCTACCCATGGGCTGCCGACGGCGTCGGTGGTGGTGGTGCTGCTGGACGCATGAGTCAGAGCCCGGAGACCGGTAACAACAGCATCCGCAAAGCGATAGCAGCCGAGAGTCCGGTCCGGCTCGGTCCCGCCGCTCGACAACGGAGTCTGTCGCTCGGATCTCGTCTCCGCAAACCGTCAGCCGTCCGACCATGGACAGGCCACAAGCCACAAGCAGCAAACTGTGTCGCTGGGCGTCCGTTGTCGATGTTGACTTGAACACACCGCCGAGACGACATTGCTGCTGCTGCTGCTGGCGGTAGACTCGCTGCAGGGACGAAGCCGTTGTTGGTTGGCTGGGTTAGCTTGCGATACCATGAGCAAGCGGACGCAGGCAAAGCCAAGCAACAGATGGAGCTCGATGTTTAGATGACAGACTAACGGACACCGACACGAAATCCAATCTATATACATATATATATATATATATATAGGCTGCAAACGATAGCAATCATGCGATAGTGCAGGGTGGCAACTGCTAGCTACAGAACGCTCTCTCTCTCTCTCTCTCGTTCGTGCTGCGGTGGCCGTGGTGACAACGCCGACCACTGGACGCTATAGAACTGAACTCTTAGAAGAATGCGGGAGTATAAATGCGCGCGGTGGTTTCGTTCGCTTGTCCGTCAGCTCCGCTCGTAGTGCCCTGGCCGTCGAGATGGTGCCAGCTTCTTGTTCTCGTCAATTGAGCCAATTGCCAAGCAATGATGACGCTGCGTCACAGCGGCAGAGGCGGCGGCGGTGGTGGTGGCCGGCAACGGCAAATGGAGGGGAGGGAAGGGGTCAGGATAACGCCTCGGCGACAAGACACCGGGTGCATGGACGCCGGAGGTGGGGACCGTCGGTTGGGTGTCAAAGCCGTCCGCTTGCTGACGGCCGACGAGGAGCGACGTCGACGGGATTCTGTGAGAAGCGGTGGCGGTGGCTGTGGCGGAGGAGGAGGCGGTGGTAGCTATGGTAGCGAGAGCGGAAGAAAACCAGCTGCCTTGCGTCTGGCAACTCGCCATCCTCTTGTCATCAGAGAGAGAGAGAGAGAGAGGGTATCGCCCAGAAGCACATTTGGATGGGTTAGAGTTCATCTTCCATTGGGGGCCGGGGGGGGGGGCTGAGGCTTCTTCAGGACAGAGATACGGGACAGGGAGAGAAGGGTAGGTCAAATGGAGGCACTCGACACTGTGAGTGGAGACTGTGCCTGGCTGCTTCGAGGAAGCGTCCACAGACTCGTGTTCGAGTCGAGATGAGATGACGCGTACGGGATCGGGCTCGCTAGCCAAATGGTACGAGGCGGCGAAACCCGCATGACGATCGCCGCTGCGCCCCTGACTCAATCGACTTATATATGACTCCGTACATCATCATGGGCAATAGTACATGGGAGATGTAATTGATGAACGGAGTTCTTCACGGAGCAATAGCCAATAGATAGGACGCTGCCATTTGCCTGTAGGCAGCGAAATCAAGATAAACGATGTGCAGGGAGCGTGCATACACGCGTGTCTCATCGGAGAACTCGGTTGGCCAGCCCTGCTGAAAGGGCGCTATCTGAAATTAGCTGATTGATAGGATGTGCCCAATCTCGTTCACATGGGGATCTGATACTGTTTTCGGTAAAAGCAGATGGCCGTCTGAGCAAGACCATGATAGGGGTGGAGGTCGTCCTCGTTATCTGAGGGCACGGAACTGATTGATCGGCGTGCAGATTTTGGAAGGTTATGCCTACGTAAAGTTAGAAGTAGATGGGGACAGACGAATTGTTCGTTGTTGTTTTGGTGGTTGTTCCACTGAGGTGAAGATCGACCTTGGAACGGGGCAATCCGATACAGAAACGTTCGACTGTTTCCTGTTCCCAGTTGACCCAGACGCAGCATGGCAGCATGCCGCCACTTCGACTCCCTTCATATATATATATATATATATGTACCGGGTCTGCATACATATATTTCCTCGTTCTTTATCTACGTTCACTGACAAGTGCGGCCTGTGCCCTGAATCTGTCGGTATTCGGCGCCTTGTCCCTGTGACCAACCTGTTGTGAGCACTTCTCGTCGATGTGCTATATATACAGATCAGGCGACTATACGGCTGTGCGTTTGAGTCCATGCGTGTGTTTGTTGTAGATGTGAGAAGAGGCAAGAGTTCTCTTCGCTCCGACGAACTATCGCGACCACTGTTTCGATGGTGGGCTCAGACAGCTGGCGCCGGCTCCAGCATCAACGGCGGATGGCTGCTACTGCTGCTACTACTCTTTGTAGGGCTTGAAGCGTCCGTCGTTCACGACCGCTCTTCCGTTCAGCTCGGAGCGATCCGATTCGAAGCGAGGCGAACGTGCTCCTCAGCAATCCACCCCTCTAGTCTCCATGTCGTTGGGAGCCGACCATCTAGCCCTCTCTATCTGCTACACTCATACCTCAACAAACATCGGCGCGCACACACATTTCACGCTCACTGACCGACCAACTGACACTTGTTCCTGGCTCACTTGCTCGACGCGGCTCAGACCTGCTCGGACGCTGAGAATTTCTCGTTGTTGCTGTCGTCCGCGACATCGTTCGCGTTCCCAGCTTCTCCCGGCTATCGTCCATCCGCTTCAGTTCCTCCTCCAGCGGCGATCATCGTTGGACGAAATAGCGGCGACGGGCTGGCCAGCCAACCGATCGGCCGAGCGGGGAAACGATTTCGCCGGCAAACCTCTACCGGACCTAGCAGCAAATCCAGGTTTGCTGCGGCGGGTTGTTCCCAACCTCCTTTGCCCGATACCTGTTGGATAACGCCGCGCTCGTTGGCCCGTGCTTGTCCCATTTCGCTGGGGCTCTGCTCCGACCTTTCCTGCGTCGCCTGTGTTTCTGCTGCTATTCATACAGGAAGTTCATCCTCTAGACTCCTTAGGTCCTTAGGAATTTGGATTGCTCGCCAGTACCCCACCAGCTTGCCATTTCGCGCTATCCCGTACATTGTAGCGCTGTAGCGTTGCTGTGCTTCGAGCCGATGCGTCTTCGGTCGGGTTTGCCGCTGGGGTTCCACGATGGCCTTTCGGTTTTTCTCTGAGTTGCTCCCGCGTTGTGTGGAGCGCATGGTGCGGAAAAGCGGCTCGTGCTACGAGACCCCGGCGGCAGGGAGGCCCCCAGGTTGCGCCATGTTGAGATACATACCTATATATATATTAGAAAAGACGTAACCGCTGCTGGCTCCGCCGGCAGCGCGATGCCTGTCGGAGCCGGGCGCCGTCGAACGCCGAGAACGCGTTGGCCGGCGAACCGGCGCCGATCCCTCTGCAGGTCGGCGATCCCGCGCAGAGCAAGTGCCACGAGTCGCTGGGCCCGCTCCTCCAAGAACCGCTTGCCTTGAAGGCGCTAGCCAGCGCGATTGTAGATTCCCTTCAGCGGCGCCGACCTGAATTCACCCACCGTGCTGCTCGTTGTCGGCTGCTGGTCACTTGACCTACCTCAAGCACCAACGCGGCCGCGTCGGCCTGAGTTTCGAAGGGGAGGTTCAGGCCAGTTCCTGCCAGTTTCGGCAGAGGAACTCACTCGCGTATGTCGTCAAGCCATCCGCTGGCTCTTCTCGTTGTGGAACGGAGCTTCCCCTTTGCAGGTCTCGTTATTCGTTGTCTGTTTCATTCCGTCTACGCTTCGGCTGTCCGTGTCCGATCGTTGTTTGATCGTGATGGGACGCTGCGAATGCTGCTCACCAACGCGACAATCGCTGGGTAACTAGCTATGAAAAAATCGGGGCTGGCTCCCCAAAAGTAACGAACGACTACCACCAGTGTCTACGTTGAAAAGAAACGATTGCATTTGTTTCGTTGTTGTTTATGGGCCTTGGCGGCCTCGCGTTTTTACCGCGATCGGCGCATGGCAGACTCATATGGGGCTTCGGGTCACAAAGCTCAGCTCGCACGATAGCTGCGGCACACTTAGAGACATTCACTAGACAAATTCGGGCTCGCCAACCAACGTCTGTGTGTTTGTGGTATGACGATGCCATAGGCGTTGCTTCGCCCGGCTCTCTCACAGCGCTCGGCCAGACTCGTTGACCCAGCGACCGAGCGTGGGTCGACCGGTCATCGGCTGGCCTCATCGGATCAGCGTCATGGAGAGAGCCGAATACCAGAGGGCATGGTGGGCCGCCAAGCTCCGATCCTTCAATCTCATTCGAGTTGTTCCGTGTTACGTCATACGAACGTATACGCAGGCAACCCGTGCAATTTTGTGAGTACCCACAGCTATCGTCCTGTATTCTGTCATTTTTTTTGTTACGGAGTCACTTATGAGCCGATCCAGAGTGTCCTCAAGTCTCGGCCCGATAGACGGCTCTAGGCCTATGAGCTTTGCATTCGTCTGCGTTCGAACCACCCAGGTAACTTCGTGTAAGAGCTGTGCAGTCTTCCTTGCTCCTGTCCAGCTGGGGATGCGTAAGCCAACAGATAGAGAGAGAAAGAGCAAGCGGAATCGATCCTCAAAGCTGGAGCGTCGTCGAAGGTTGCCTTCGATTATTTGTTTGTTAACCTCCTTACGCAATCAGCAATAATACTAATAATTCCTTGCGTCCCCGGTGTTTCACCCTGGAACAGGTGGTTTCGAGCGTTTGGCATTTGGTCATTCTGCAAAGGACATACCCATTTCATCGCATGGTCCCGGCCTCGATTCCATTTCTATTCCGTGATTCCCAACTGGCGCCGCCCCTCCGGAGCGGCCCCGGTCGCGGTGGGGGACCACCCGAGATCGTCCGATCGACCGCCGTTATCGGCTTCGGTATTAAGACTCGCTATTTAGACTTGCGGTTAATCATTGTTGCCTTGCTCCGCGCTATAGCTCCGTCGCTTCGGTTACTAGTGCCTAAGGGTGGTGACACACGGACACACAGCGTTGAGCATGGCCGTACTAGGTATCTGAGACGAGCTTGGGACACTTTCCGCGTACCAACCGGCCTCGCTAGCTTTGCACACAATCTCGACGTAAGCCACTAAGCATCTAAGCAGAGGCACAACGCCGGTCGGGCAGTCAAAACACGCGAACTGCTTATACGCATGTATTATACGGGGATCGGTTGGCTCGGTCAGCAGCGGGCCAGCATCGCGGTATCCCCACAGTGGCTGATAGCTAACGCATGGTGGGACCAGCTCTCGACTCGCGTATGGCTGGGACTCTTATATGGCTGGCTTTCTCATTCGGCAAACCACCACGTCCACCACCATCATCACCAAAACCACCAGGACAAACCGTACGGGCACTCGATCGACGCGAGACACGTTAGAGGCTTCCTCTCTCTCTCTCTCTCTCTTGCTTCCTGCTATATTTGTTACATTGTCTCTCTCTCTGCCCTTAGCTCGCTGTGTGTTCCACGGACTCGACTGTTGCCACGTCGCGGACCCGCCCTGCAGCCATGGACGGTCCAGCCATGGACGGGAGTTAGTCACCACGCGGCGGTCGAATCCAGCCCGCGGGTCGTCACACTACCCACGCTGGCCACGCGGCCGGCAGCGCTAAATGCCGCCGTTGTTTTGTGCCGGCACCGCGCCTCTACCCTCCTACGCCGCCTAGGTTAAGCTCTCTGTAAACGTCGGCTCGCCGTCAGCGTTCTCGGCTCGTAACAGCCGTGGAGTTCAACCACGTTGAGCGCTGCGTACGCGGAACTGTTCGACTGTTAGCCCAAGAGCCCTAGAGCCTCTCCTCGATTACAGCAGAGCTTGCGGCGACGGCGGCGGAGGCGGTTGCGATCGTGCTAGTAAGCAGGACAACTACTTGCCGGGGATAGGGAGGTCTAAAGCCAGCCAGAGCGGGTGCGACTTCCGCGAGAGAGCGCCAAGCATTAGCAGCGGGCGTGTTCGTGTGACGGCCACAGCCAGCACACAGATGACGATCATGACGACGACTGAATACCACTATAGCTCAGTAAGGGTAAGAGCCGCTGAGCGTTGCTCAGCAGTGGTAAAAATACAGAGGGCCGCCGTGAAATGGGCCGTGGCTGGATCCTGGCCGATCTCGCATTGGCTATTACCGATCTCGATCAGCGCTGGTTGTTCAGCGAACGGACACCAGACGCATGAAACAGTCCGTATCCCGCCGCGATCGAGGGAGAAAATCTGTCTAGGCCAGGAGCAACGCCAAGGACGCCGGGGCCGAGAAGGAAAATAACGGAAATAATGGAGAAAATCCTATCGCTGGTAACCATATATCGCCTTTCCAGCGTCGTGATTCTCGGTGGCATTTCACCGCGGCGCGCTCGAAGCCGCTGGCTGTTGTCGCTTCGTGGCTATTCTACGCCGAGCATGTTTTCGGTGTCGGAGTGTGGCAGGTATTAACTGTTAACTAGTGGAGTGGACCCGCTCCTCCTGGGAAACGCACCAAGAGATCGAGAACTAATGAACAAGCAACAACAGCAACGGACAGCAACGGTCAAAACAGCCCGCTGGTGAGTCCAAAACGTAGCCAGCGCAGGAGAGTGAGCACTCGCAGGTTTGGGCGCAACGATTGACGAATCGTATGAGGGGCGGGGGGGGGGGGGCGTGCAGCTTACATCGCAGAGCAATAGTTACCCTGGGGGTTAGCAGCAGTCGACGGTAGGCAGCCCACGGTCGCTGGACCAGGACGACGATTAAGACTTGGCAGAGGTGACTTTTCGATAAGACGAATCCTCTGGATACGAGGCCGTCTCCGGCGAGGCTATCAACGATCGAAGCCAGCGAAGTGTTGGCATCATAAGAACACTGGCAAATATCATAACCGACTGTGGTCAACGATGGCTACACGCTAGCGTGCATTGTATCACAGAAGCCAAGTGAGCCACGTACTCAACACGTTCAGTTAGTGAAAGATCAACGGCTATCTACGCATATGCTATGTACGTATACGTATGTGAGAGAGAGAGAGAGAGAGAGAGAGAGAGAGAGACATTGTTACATCGAAGACTCTGAGATGGTAGATTCAGCGAGAAAAATCAAATTCAGTGTCGATTTAACCCTGCTGTGTCTTGAAGATGAACCGCCGATGCGTCAGTGGGTGCCTGACTAGCCAAACTCGACATGATCATCAATCCGAATTACTACGATCGAATCGAAGGAGGGCCAACCGATCCATTGTCGCCGCCGCTGTCGAAGGGCAGAGAACAGATTCACACTCAGGTGGTATCAGACAACGAGTGTCATTGCGCACACGCAGTTTTTCTCGCCGCCCCGGCCTCACCACGGTGGTGACCCAGCCATGGTCGTTTACAATTGGCAATTTGTCACTTAGCCAATTCTCAATGCAGCTCGTCAAGGTTAGCTCGGCAACATTTCGAGTGACGCCGCTCGACGTACAGATTCCGGAGTCAGCCGGCCAAGCTTCGACGCCATTGATGTATACATTTCCAGCTCTGGAAGAGAGCGACTGATGTAGGGGTAGACGTGCCATGGGCATTGAGTCAGAGTTGTGGTTAGTCGCTGATCGGCGAGGTTTTTTTTTCTTGTTGTTGTTGGCGGCGGCGGCGGTGGCCACATCCGGTCCGGGCCCGGCTCCAACTAACCAGCCAACCGGCCAACGAAGGAACTAACTATTATACCTGCTGCCTGCTTGCCGAGATGGCTCTGCTAGCGTAATTCTGCTAACGTGATTCTGGACGTAGTCTGGACGTGTGCGTTTGAAAAAGCGAAGATGACTACGTTGTTCTCTGGCCACGTCAGCAACAACAACAACAACAGCAGCAGCAGCAGCAACAACAACAGCAGCAACAACAACAACAGCAGCAGCAGCAGCAGTAGCAGCAACAACAACAACGGCAGCAACAACGACAACAACAAGAACATCATGAACGTGCGGCAGCTTAGCCACCAAGCGACGAGTTCGCTAAAGGACGATAAAAGCATCCGTCAGTATCCACCCTTTTATCATGGTCACCCGCCGCTGACGCCGCTCCATTGGCGTTCGCCGGCGGCGGCGGCGGCGGCTGCGATGGCAGTAGCAGAAACTTCGTTCTCGCCGGCGGTGTTCTGTGGTGCCGCGCCGCGCGTTCAGCTCAGCATCGTGTGCCAACCCGAGCGACCGCTCGCCCGCTGTCGCCTTGTTGCCGCTTGTCTGATCTGGCTGCTCGCTTGTCTCTGGGTGGTACATTGTACGACGCGCAGCGTCGGCTTCAAACGCAACCCGTTCCGAAGGTAAGAAGGGAGCCGATGATGATAATAGCAGCAGTCGTAGTTATAAGACAGCGTCGATAAAAATAGAAGCCGGAAGCGGAGTCGGGCAGCCGTGGCGCAAAACACGTGCTTCGCTCCACACAGACACATGTACCATCATGGCCATGGCCACCACAGCGATCATGGACGCTACAATCGTCAGCGTTCGCGCTCATCGCGCAAATGCACATTTACTCGGTTGCACACAACGTTCGGCTTTGACGGTAGCGACGGCGGCGGCGGCGGCGGCGGCGGCGGTGGTGGTGGTCGCGGCGGTAGTGGGGACTTCCTGAAGGCTCTGCTCGACGCTTCGCACAGCCGTTAGCTGACGCCAGCGTTCATTTGGCTAGGGCAACGGGCGACACGGGCTCGAATGGGACAGTCGGCGCTCGCATATGCTGGTTATATGCATATGTGGGTGCTTGCTATTGGACGTATCATGGATAGGATTAATTATATTGGAACTGTTGAAAGCGAAGCGTTTGATCGAAGTGGTCGGATATGCTCGAGAATGCGAACCACGCGGAGCTAAGTGGCCTCGGGGAGCCTCGAACGATCGATCTCGCATACCCTCTGCATTAACCCCCCCTACGATTGTGACAGCGATTGTAACGGCGAGCGCTGCGGCAGATTCGTCGGCTGCGCCTCGCGTATGACGAGTTGCGCACGGCGAACTCTGGGAACTCCGGTGCAGCTTCTGCGAATTCGCGACATCTGCCTTTTGTCCGACTCGATCAGCCAGCGGCCACGGCCACTTCGAAGTGACTCGTGGCACGACCGACGTTACTCCGTTAGTAGCTAACGTACACGGTTAGTGACGGACTCGGTTACTTCACCACCCTGCAGCTTGACGAATAGACGGCGACCGCCACCACCACTACTGGACTTTTGCTAGAATGGACAGCAGCGAGCTGCGGGCGATGTTGCCTCGGCTTCTGCAAGCGCCGGCCGACACCATCACCACCACTGACGCTAGTGACGGTTGCAGCAGTCAGAGTGGTGGCGAAGACGAGCGCGCGCAACCACCCGTCAAGCGTCTTACGCACGTACCCGCTCATACGCGTGCGGAGTTAGGGACTCGCCGTCGGCAGCAGTCCGCGCACGTCACTTCTTCCAGAAGAACAGCGCGTCAACGCTGCTAGGTAGAGAGGCCCATGGCTGAACGGCGGAACGGATCCACAGCCCGCACACACACACACGCGCACATTGAGACATTCAGCGATTCTGTGTCTGCCCTGCTGGTGCTATTCTCTCATTGTGTCATCTCGACTCTTGTCTCGCCTCTCACCCCCCCCCCCCCCCCCTGTCCCGTCCCGGGCCCAAGCGGCTGACTGCGACGTCGACGATGTTGGCAGCGGCGACTGCTGCCACCACCGCGAGCGCTACGCTCGACGGCAAACTTCTGCAGCCTATACACACTATGGACTATGCCGTGGTGGCATGATACGTCCGTCGTCTGTTTGTGTTGTGCTTCGGCGTTGGCCGCTCAGACGGCTGGATGGCTTGCTGCGGATCGCTGTTCGGGACTTCGGAGCGAAGCGGTGAACGCAGAGCGCGAAGCGCTGAAGTGCCGCCGGCCAGAGACAACAGACCTCGTCGGGCTCAAGGCCGAGCGGCTCGCCATCAGCCAACCACCGGCGATCAGACGCCAGCCGCTGGAAACAGCACAGAGAGGTCCCCGCCGATGGGCTGCAGTCGGTGCAACAGCGAGCCGCACGGAGCCGCCGCCGCCGCCGGTAGCTCCAGTCGTCGTCGATGTCGCCGGAACGCCGCTATCGGCGCCCTCCGGAAGGTCCGGGTGACTGACGTCACCCCGCGGGCTGTTGTTGCTGTGGCGTGGCCATCGTTGGCAGGCCGCTGTTGATGGAGGCCTGTGTCGATGGAGAACGAACAGCTCACGGGCCCGACTCCGCCGCCAGCCGATTCAAGCAAGTCAGCACACAAAGGGGGAAATTCTCGCCAGAGAAATCCTAGCCACGTCAACAAGATCAGCGTTAACCAAAGCAGGGGTAACGATCACAGCAACGACGATATCAATATCAGACGAAGACGAATTTCGATTACGACTCTTTAGTCTATGAGAGCTGATCCCTCGCTTCCGCGGACGGCGGCTGACGGTCCCCCCTTTCGAGTTGCTTGTGCAACATCATTATAGCCTGCATAGTTAGGCGCAACGATTGAATGTCGCTTCGCGCCTCTGCCTGATGAGTGGTCGCTCGGCTCGAACTCGGCGTAGTTTCTTCTACTCGGAGACAAACACAACGTCGCCAACGGCACATGAGACGATTCTCGTTCTAGTCCATGGACAAGCGTCACATACGGAGAGACATGGGGTAATCGGGGCGGGGCAGAGAGTGGGAAATCATTCCGACCCCAAAGCTGACTGAATGGAAACAGATATTGTATATGAACCTGGCGAGGTGGCCGCTAAGAATCCCTGTGGAACCGAACGCCTACGCCGCCGTCGCAGATGACGATCCACCCATCTACCTATTCAGGTTTCGCTGTCGAGCTGTAGAAGGAACCAGGATGATGCCCGATGGATGGCCACGAGATTCTCGACTACGAATCAAACTGTTTCCGCTGGCCATCCATCGCCAGCAGAGATACTGCTGCTGCTGCTGCTGCGAGACCCAAGGTCCCAGCTAGCCATAATGCCGCTTGGACACAACCACAGCTCGTATCGCTGTACGAGCCCATTACCGTGCTGCACCCATCCGGCGGACAGCGATGCGGGAGCGTTATCGGGCCGGCACGTAGTTCCAAGTTGACTCTCCCCCTGCGCCAAGGTGACTTGCAGCTCAGCGCGACCGACCACGCCGAGCAGCAGAGACAGTCGAGGAGTAGTTGGCAAGACTCGTCCGGCTATTCGCTCCCAGCGAGCTCCCGCCACGAGTCATAATGTGTCACGCATCAAGCGCACCTCGACGCGCGTTGATTGTAACCGCGAGGCCGCTGCCGTCGCTCAGTAGGGCCGCTGCTGCTGCTTTTGCGGAAAGCCGTCCGCGTCGGCAGCTCGCCTCGAGTCGCGCCAACAGCCTCCGGGCAAGCAGAGCACAGCGACGAGCGCGAGCCAGTGGGGCAGCTCGCTCCTGTCACGGGCACAGAACTCAGTCGTCGCTGCCGTTGGCGGCCGCGTTTACGCCAACGTTACGTCGCAGCTGAGAGCTGGCCGGACCGCTCGCAGCGAGGAGTCAGCGGCTTTCGCTTGCGTCCGCTGAGATCGTCAACGATCCGCCAGCGAACGGCGTCGTCCGGCGCCAGTACGCGGAAAGTCCACGTTTTACATTGTCAAACACCGGCGGTCATCAGCGCTGGCCAGCGTTTAGTCCGGCAGCAGCATAAAACTTGGGCGCGCTCGGCCGCCTCCGCCAGCGGCGGTTCAGCTCGGCTGAGGGCGTCGACAACAACGACGACTACAGGCCAACGAGCATCTTCAAACGAGATCATCGTGGACGGCCGAGGCAGTTGCCGGCCAAAGTCGAGATACCCCTTAAGTCTCTCTAGGTTGGCGTATGGGGATTGCGGTTGTCGCTGTTGCTCTTGTTGCCGACGTGATTCGTGCAACAGCAGAAAGTGACACGGCATGAACGCGCGTAAGATCGCTGTCAGCATACGAAGCTACAGCTGACTGCTACGATAGCTTGTATTATTATTATTATTATTATTATGATATAAGTATCACTACTACTAATATCTCTGCTAGTAGTGATCGTACTGCAAGTTCTATTGGCCAAACAATGAAACCAACTAACTAGCGAACTCGATCACCTTTTGCTCGTCTTAGCGGTAACAGCGGGCGAAGCCTCGTCCACCGTAACCCTCCGCCGCCGCCGCCGCCGCCGCCGCCGCCACATGTGGTGGCGGTGATGGTGGTGTAGTTCGGGCCGACGTCTACGGTCATGGATCGACCGGGTCGCTCATCGTTTATGGTCTGCAGACCGTTTTCTCTACACGCACATATTGTTTCTAGTCGAGACAACGCCGAGTCGATTGACGGGAACAGCTCAACAGATGATGACAACGGCGGTTCGCGCCACCGCCGCCGCCGCTGGCAGACGCCACGGTGAGCTCAAGAGAGATGTGATGGGATCATGTCGAACGTGTTGTCGGTGAGACCAGGAGCCCCAGTGAACGACGCTTTCACTCGTCACGTCTGTACGTGCGTCTAGTCGAGATGACGAGAGGTGGCGAGAGAGGTCGCCCATCGAGGCTAGCGAATCTCTCTCGAATGATCGACGAACACTCCACCAGGCCAGATCAATCCCGCTTGTACGGTCAACATACGACCACGGCCAGCACCACATGTTGGTGCATGGCGGCTGGTGGCACCGCAGCGGCTGAGGAGTCTACGCAAGGCAGTCGTCATTTGACGCTTGGCCGACTCCCCACGCAGGGGCCGCTTCGAGGAATCGAAAAGAAGAGAGAGAGAGAGAGGGAGAGGAATGGGACGCAGCCGGGTACAGAGCCACCGCGCTTCTTCGGGAAACATAGACTCGGGGTGTAGATCGATCGATCGATGAGATATATATATATATATGAGATAGAGATTAAGAATGGAGGCATGTACACCAGTAGGAACCCTGATGTTCACGACCCCCCCCAGCGCCTCTTGGCTACCAAGAGTCGCCACCATCTGAGCGTTGAAACCATGACGGCTCCGCCACCACCGCAGCGACCGCCAGGACAACTGCAACAAGTAACAGCCGGGCGAGTTGCATTCGGTCAGCTGGTTAGAACAGAGAAGACGGTCGTTCGTTCATCGGTCCGTCCGTCCCTCGAATCTGTGGCCACGTCCGCGATCGTCAATGTCGCCGCCCCGGTCGCCATCTCCGTTCCTGTCATGCGGGCACCCTCGTCCTCCCAAGCCGCCGAGCAAGAAACGATGCCAAGGGGCCGTTCACCATCACCACCACCGGCTCCGCCGTGGCGACGGAGTCCTACGCGGGTTCTCTACGAGGACGACAGCCGCGGGAGAGCGCACGAGCCAAACAGCGACCCGACGCCTGTAGCTGCTGCAATAGCAACTATTAGAATACGATTGCTGCTGCTGCTGCTGCTGGCGACGGCGGCGGCTATAGCTGCCGACTGGGACCCGCCGTAAGCAGCAACAGCGTCGGTGGCCGGCAGCACGCAGCAACAGACTCCAGTTGGCCTCCAACGAATCTCGCTGTGCTGGCTAGGGTCTTGCTTGGGCAACGAGCAGCGAGGGGAAGCGACCGCGGAGAGTCGACAACGAAAGCCGGCCAACGCCGATGAGGCGTCGTCCGCCGCCGCTGCAGCCAGCGACACAACTGTGATGGGAACGCGATATCAGCGGACAACGACGGACTGGTCTCAACAGCAACGCGGCGATCGTACACACAACACGCACACACAGTAGATGGACGTCGGCCCGCCGTAGAGCGCAGTGTTCTAGTCGCCGGCGATGACGGCATCAGCCGGAGCGGACAGCCTGGAGCTTTGGTTGGCTGGAGGTCGGCCAGGCGGACTCGTTCATCGGTTCGAGCGTTTGTAGACGTCACGTTACTGGCAATGCTTGAAGGGGAGAGCAAGCAGATTTGCAGGAACAGCGAAACAACGCGATATATATATATATATATATATATATACATATATATATATGTATATGTGCTGGGTTCGTTGGCTGTCTCTCTGTATGACACAATCGATTGGTTGCACGGATCGTGGGTGGTTTTACTGGGCCGCGCTGACGACCGGCTGATGGTCGTCAGCCGATGACGACGACAAACAGTTCCTCGCGGCCACCGATGCAGCATCGTTGCAAGCCCGCTGGATCCGCCAGTGGTGGCCGTGATACCGGAGCTGGCAATGTTATAGTTGAATCCATCGCGGCAATAGTTCACATGCGTTTGGATAGGCTACCAACGCCGCTGGTTGAGAATAGATCATGGGCCGCATGAACGGCTGTTCTGGCCGGGGCTACATTAACTCGGTGGCAAATGCCACTTAGTCAGTCAGTTCGTCATTCGGTAAAGACCACCGCCAACGAGGCGCTAAGGGGGACAGCATGCTGTTGGTTCGCCAACAATTATATAGCTGGGTTAGTTAGGTAGTTGAGTGCTATACCGGTTGCAATTGTTGTAGTGTACTAGTGTGCTGGATGAAATGCACACACTGAAGGTGAATATGACTAGCAAGACTCGTTAATTGCTTGAACGGTCTTTATATGAACTTCTTGTCTAGGTGTCGGCCCAGGGCCGCCGTGGCCTCCCGTAACTCGTTCGTGGATCGATCCACGTCTCCCTGCGGTTACAATCGGTAGGAGACCAGCGTTTAAACTTGCTCTCTGACTCGTCAATGCATATCCGAACGGCCCGCCCTCGGAGCGCCTTCTCCGGTAACACTTACTATAATAACTCTTCTCGAAATAGTGCGCGTTCATCAACAAGCATTCCCCTCAACTGAGCCTCGCTAGAAATTCACATCTGAACATTCTACCTGACCGGACCTTGCACAAAGCGGTTTCAGCATCACAAACTGTTGTAGTTACGGGGTGTACCACCTAGTGGCGTGGTTATTAGTCTGGCGAATTTGGGCGAATTTTTTTTGCGTGAGAGCTTAAAGGCAGACATCAATTATGGGCACCCAAACGGTGACCTTCAATGCCGACGTATTCGCCGCTGCAGTGTTCGACGCCAAGTGCCGACCGCAAGCCTGCGACCTTTCTCAAAGGCTCAGCGCAAATTTGCCAAACCATATGTACCTCTCCACCAGACCCTGTCCCTGACCGCCACCAGCGGCTGCTGCTGCCGCTGTTCCTGCTGACCAAGTAACCTAACAATTTCACATCGACACACGATCGTCTATCGAACTTTGCTCTGGGAAGGCGCTCACAAGTGGCAAGTATCGTAAAGGCAGCTGATGCCGCATTTCCAACGTCGTATGCGTCTTCAACGTCATCCTTGCCAAACCATCATTCTCAAGATCGCTTGCCACGCAGATCGCTGCAGCAGAGATCGCGCCCTTCTCCCAGAGCAAGGGTATCCTGCTCGTTGTACCTATGCGAAGTGCACAGCGTACGGCGCCGCCGCCGCCGCCGCCGCCGCCTGCTTCGGCCGTTCGTCAGAGCGTCCATCAGCTCGTCCACACATCAGGATGTCTGTCAGTAGGACATCAGTAGCGTGCACGTCTATTATCGAAATAGCTACAATCATCCTCTTCTCATAGATTATCATTACTACTACTACGTCGACGTCGACGACGACTACTGTGTTCTTCTTCTTCTTCTGGCTTTTCCCGTACCTCGATTTTGGTCCATTTTCTGATATTTTCCCTCGCCCCCGTCCCTCCTATTTCTCTGTCTGTCTGTCTCTCTCTGTCTCTCTCGCTTCGTACAAATTTGCCCCACCAACATCATCTTCCTTCTCTTCCTCTTCTTGTAGTCTTCCCTTGATCTTCATCATCAGCAGAAGAGCACCATCGGCGTGGCAGCGGCGGTGGCCGCACCATCAGAAACATGGCCACTGAACACCGTCACCCGCCATTGCCACGATCATCAAGGAGATTACCATCGTCAACAGCCACCGCCGCCGCCGCGGCAGCACCACCACCGCAGAGACAGCATTTTTGTTCGGCGGCTACCTTGGTCGCCGCTGCAGCGAGTGCTGCCGCCGGCCGCGTCGTCGGCGTCTGAGCAGAAAAGCACACGAAGCCACCACCGGTGCAGGCCAGCGCCGCCCGCTGCGCGGAAGCAAACGACTCGCCGCGCATTTCGCATCGCAGCCGACTGGGACGACTGCGTCGAAGCGCAAGCTCAGACGCTCGAGCGACGCGCAGCAAAGTTCTGGCGGCGTACAGCAGGCGAACGGGTTACAACTACCGGGGCACCCAAGCGAACGACAGCGGCCGATACCGACGCTGACGGCGGCGGGCGTCGCTGTAGAAGCAGACACGTACCAAACAGGCGGACGAACAGCCAGCTAGCCGGCTGCAGAGGGGCGCGTATCAATGGCTGGATTTGCCTAACGCCTTGTGCGAAGTTGTTGCGCATAAGGGCACCGGCTTAGAGGGTATGCGGGCGAACGCCGGACGAGGGACGTCCCTCGGATGACCAGACCCCGACGCCGGACCACGGCAGAAGAGCGTGCGGGCTCTCGAGCCGGCGTTCGTCTCCCCGCCGATCCTTCATCAGTCGTTGCCTGCCCGCCCACGGGGGCACTGTGCTCTGGCCGTCATACGAACGCTTGCCCCTTGCAAGCGGCTAACCACAATGTAGCCTGCAATCGCTCGCGTTTCGCTAACGCACCACAAGCAGACTCCTCGCATGGAAGTGACCCCTTGCGATAGGCGAAAATTAGATGCGGACGAGCGGATCGGTGGCATCAGCCAGAGCCGCAATACGCACACACGAACTCGCGCACAAGGTCGGACGCGTTTAAGTCTGACGCGGCGGCTGCTGCTGCTGCTACTCCTGCTGTTGATGTCGCCGCCGCCGCCGCCGCCGCCGTCAGAAGTGAGCAACGGAAAATACGAAATAGCAGAAGCAATCTATGTCGATGTACGGGGGATACTGGTCAAGTCGCTATCGGGTAACGATACGATGCTCGCGTTCGTCAGCTGATTCTGACACACGTCCATATTCACACACACACACAGATAGTCACGCAAGCGAACGAGCTGGCTTGCTGGCCATAGCGGTTTGGCCATTTCACAATGATGCTCGTTGCGCCGCTGGTTGTGGTGGCGGCGGCGGCGGCGGCGGCGGCAGACTTCGCTGATGACGGCGTCGCTGGGTCGCGGCATCTCGCCACAGTTGCTGGGCCGCTCGCTGGGTCGCTAGTGGCTGTCCGTCTGTCGATCAGGATGTGTACGCGAAGTATATTCCTGGCATCATCGTCGTCGTCGTTGTCGTTGTCGTCTGGGTCCGACGGTGTTTATGTGCGAGCGCGAGTATCTGCCCCTCGTTCTTCTGGAAGTTCAGGGTTCGCGTCGCCGTTGTGAGACGCAAGGCCACGGGGTGTATTTTATGGCCACGTAGTAAGAGTACTGTTCTATCGAGAATAGAAGCAGTAATCGTAGTATATCGTAGTAGTAGTATTATTATTATTAGTGGTAGCTGTCGTTGTTGTTGTTGCTGTTGCGGTAGTCGTGGTTGTCGAATTCGAAGGGTTGTACGGCGATTGGTGGTCTGACATTGTCAAGGACCTGCTGCTATTGAAGTGACGATGACAACAACAACACCAGCAACGGCTACAACCGCGCACGACGTAGGGCAGTCGAAGTAGCCTCAGCGACAATAGTGCATTAAGCAGAATATCAAATGCGGAATACGTTGAATTCGGTCGACAAAAAACGTCACGCAACCGTACATCAATCACGTTGTTGATCAACTACAGGGGATCGAATCGAGAAACAACCCTCGGGGCAGATGAAGCCAGCTGGCGGACATCTCAAAGGGGCTCTCCTGCTCGTCCTGCACGACAACAGGACCTCGGATCTTCCCCCAGGCCAGCGCGAGTGGATCGTTACTCGTGCTGTTCACTTGATCGGTGCAATTTGCACGTGGTCCACGGTAGAAACTATCATAGCGACATAGGCTGTGTTGCAGCAGCGAAACGGGCCGATTACAGCAGCGAAACGGGCGTGAATAACTCTCAGCTACGGGCGAAGATGAAGTTGTCGATTTGCCCAGCTAGGGTTCGTGCTGAACCACTACAGAACTACTGAACAGGCCGAGTCCCGGTACGCGATGATTGTCCCAATCGTCGATCGACTGCAGCAACGAGAATGCTCTCTGGAGGCGGGCGCGGAGTCCCAGCGGTAGCCGCTCTGGAGATCGCTCGCCAGCTCGCTCCTTCGAGATCGTCGAAAGGATCGCGAAACATAACACGGGGACATTCAGCTAACGCAAACGCAGCCAGCAGCCACAACAGCAGCGGCGGCGGCGGCGACGACAGCAGCTTCGGCAGGAGCAGCAACCATAGCAGGCTGAATCCACAAAGCGGGGCCAAACGCCGACGGCCGAGTTGGTGGCTCACGGCGGGTCACGGGTCACTTTGAGAGTGTCCCTAGCTGCATCCCTAAGTCTAGGTCCCCCCGCCCTGCGCGAGCTTAGCGTTTTCCCAGCCCCCTCCCGCGGGCTCGTAGGCCATCGCGTTCGGCCATCGACGTTCGGCCCGAGTGCCGTCTCGTGGCACCCTCTATCACCACTCGCCACCGTTGCTCGCTGGTCCGCCAGGCGGTGATCCTCCGTCGGCCTGGACCACGCATCGTTCGCTTGGGACGTCACGCGCGCAACGTCGTGGCCACAGCCAGGACTCACGAACGAGTCACTCGGCGACCCTTGCGCAAACAAACGGAATAGGTGCACAACACATTCTGCCAATCCTGTGAACCGCGCTGCCTCGGTCCAGCAACGCTGTAATAATATGGCGGTTTCAACCGATCGGCGATCGACCCCTCGATGGTTACGTGGCTCGACACTGTCACGGGCCGGGAGGGGAAGACAGAGAGAGACGATGGAAATTGTCGAACTTTTCCGAAATCGAATATGAGATCACCGAATCATTTAACGCCGAATGATTCACGAAGCACGAGAAGTAATTAAAATCGGTGCAAATTCGATAATACGCCGGACGAAAGGGATGCCCCGCCAGTTACTTCGGGGATGACGCGCGTTCGGTATCGGAGACAAAAAACTCGCTGCCCATGTGTTTTATTGCTGTTATTGTTGCTGTTGTTGTTATTGTTGTTGTTATTGTTTTTGTTATTATTGTTTTTGTTGTTGTTGTTGTTGTTCTCGTTTGATGGTGCTTTGATGCGGGATCGTTGGCATACTTAGACTCGGGTACTGTTATTATGGCCGTTACTTTTGTTGTTGTTGTTCTTGTTGTTATTATTGCTGTTGATGGCGGACAAGGCCAGGTGGAGCACCTGTGAGCGATGCTGACTCGCCCATCTGGTATCGCTCCTACCCCAAAACGCATACGACATATGTACACATACGGGACGATAAAATGAACTCGTACAAGTTAATAACTACGAGCAGGCGAGAAGGCCAAACCGACGACAAATGCTGCCGACAAGATTATATATATATATATATATTATAGTATTGTGTATCTCGTACGAGTAACTGTCCTAAAACGGCTGCTGCTCGTAGGAACTATGCGATCGACGATGATATGCGAAGGCCACTACGCTAAATGCATGTATATGACTGTCATATTGACAATAACTGATAGCTGATGGCGCCAGCGCAACAACCCTCAGCTCGAGATCGGTGACCACACGGACACACGGCCCGCGTTTTCTCTCTCTCCATCTCTCCATCTTTCTCTGACCGATATTTAATATCGTACAATAGATAACGTACACACGGAGCGTACACGAGCGTGCCACAGCCCCGGGAATCAATATTCCGTCAATCTTCTAACTACTATAAGCTGCTACCACACGCGGTGTTCCCGCACCGTGTCCTCAGCCAGCACGAAATGACCACTACAGTACATGGAGTAGAATACGATGGAGTCGAATTGACAACCGGTTACCAATACATGGCTGTATTGTATTCTCCGACAATTGCTGCTGCGACTGCTGCTGCTGCTGCTGCTGCAACGGCGGTGGCTTCAGCTACCGACTATTGCCACCGTTCCCATTGTCAAGTAATGAGTGTTTTGTACGAGCGGCGACAACGGTGGTGCGTCCCTGCTCGTTTCTATCTGTGTCCAAGTCCGACGTCGACGTCGGGCATACGCCGATAGGTGTGCTCGGCCGGGAATAGCAGTGCCAGCCGTGAGCCGAGCCAGATCAACCTGTTTTTAGCAGCGGCCACCCCGCGTTGACAAGGCAAGCTCGTTCGCTGCGGCGGTCGGAGCGACAGCGAACGGCGGCGGTGGCTGTGGTGGCGTCCTTGACGCTCCGGCGCCAGCGCTCGGAGGAAAACAATCCCTAAGATTTCTTCTGACGACGGCTGACGGCTGCGGCGGCGGCGGCAGCGACGACGACTCTTTCTGTGGTGATTGGCCAAGTCACCGTCGAGGCAGGCCGGCTCGGACCGCTCGGCCTCGAAGGCGGAAAAAACGCTGGGGATGAATAGTGGAGTGACGGTGGCGACGCCGATTTCGACATGTCTTTGTTTATTAAATCGTATTTCAATATTGAATCATCCTTCTATAAGGGAAGCGCACTTAACTGCAAACGATTGAGTTCGCTTGCGGATACGATGACATTTGACGGAAGCGATCGGCGACGTGCCGTGTCGATCACTGTGAGCATTTTATATTGTGTGTGTGTGAGTGTGAATGTATTTGTGTATAGATGGATAAAAATCAAATAGGAAATATATATATATATATATATATATATATATATATATAGATAATCAAAGATTGAGCAAGCCAATAATGCAGGACAATGAATACACCATTTGTGCAAGTGTCTACTTGATTTGTCGTAGGCGAAAACGCAACGAAGGCGCGGTGCAAGTCCTTCAAAAAACCACACACTTATTCCCTCTAGCCTGTCCCCTGGTGATGTCAAAGTATGAAGCACTAATAGCGGTAATTATCAGTATCATCTTACTCGACAGTAATTGGCTTCTCCAATAATGGATATATATATATATATATATATCTATATATATATATATATATATATATATATATATATACACATGTCTTTCCTTGTCTTTCCGTCCACGTTCCAGCCCATTCCCCACGTATTCGTACCGATCTAATCCGCTATAGATGTATTAGAAATATTCACTTACCATCTTCGTGGTCGGAGTTCGGGTAGTCCTCCGAGCCCGGCAGGCTTTCGCGATCATTGTCGATCCTCATCGGCGGGTTGGGATGACTGCTGAGTGGGATCTCGCACGGCTTGAACGGGCCGCCGGACAGGACAGAGGACAACGCCTCGTGGTAGGTGGCGATCTTCTTCGATCTCTTCCCGTATTTGTACTCCTTGCGAAGTCTCTTCATCTTCTCCTTGACCTGAAGCGCGGTTCGCATATAGCCAAGTGTCCTCATCTGGGCGGCCATCGATTCATACACCTTGTTGTTCCGCGAAGTGCCGTCGAGCATGTCGCGATCGGTGGCCCAGATCTTGATCAGCTCATAGGTCTCCTGGTCGGACCAGGTTAGGCCAGCCATCTTGAACGCTGGCGGCATCTGACTAGGCAGGTCGATGTGGGCCGTCGACGACGACGAATTCGGCGGCGACGGAAGCGTCAACGGTATGAGCGATGCTCCGCCCGACATTGCGGCCGCGGCAGCCATCTCAAGCTGCATGTCCAACACCTGCTGTTGCTGCTGCTGCTGCTGTTGATGCTGAGTGCGTTGCGGGTTCTGGCCGCTGGCCGTCGATGACGGCGAGAACGCTGGATGCGCTCCCGTCGACGCGATCGTTGATGACGTGACGACGAACAAGTCTGCAAGAAGTCACAGCACGACACGCAGGGGGAAGCGAGCTCGTAGAATGCACGGCCAATGTGGTCCGATTGTGGCGATTAGCTTAAAGCAACAACAGTGTCTCTTTGCTCGGCACTCGACGTTAGGGAGGTGTGTGACAAATTAGCCAGCTTGCCACGGGGGGTCTAAACGCACACGTTTGAGCAGAAAGGCGAACGGAGATGACGAGGATGATATAGCGGCTCAGTTTTTGTGCTTTCTTTTTTTTTTGTCGTTTTCCCTTAATAATAAACAGGTGTTTTGACGACGGTAACGAATATCGGGGGTAAGGGGACCAAAACAAACTATTTAACAACTAACAATTAACAAAAACGGTCAGTCAGCACAACAATAAACAGTAACGAATTAACAAGTGAACTCGAAAGTCGCCGCGTTCAAGTCATTCGCCGGAGTGCAGTGGGCGCGTCTCGGGTGAAAACTCGCTTGAGAAGACTGCGTGCGTTTGTCGGCCACGCGTTCCGTGCCACAGGCGACGCACACAGCGGCAGTTCGACCACAAACAATTCCTTGGACAGGCTACGATGTACGAATAAATTAGTGATTCAACAATTCGTCGCTTTGCCCCGCACCACAAGAGACGCACCAGTAGGAACTCAGCCGGTCTAGGTATCTCGGGACGGACATACAGGGTACTAACAGCAACAACAACAATCGGATAGATCCACTCCTCAAGATTCCCACAGTGGTCCCACACGCCGAGCCCTGTTCGGCTGACGAGGTAGCTTCACGGTAGCTGTAGAGTTGGCACGCGGCGAAGGCTGTTGGAAGGCACCATATAGGCGTGTTTTGCTTTATCCATTGATGGCAGCTGTCAGAAGGCTACGGACAACGGGGAGGACGAACTGCACGATCTCACCACCCCGCATCGATGTCTTCATGTCCAGCAATAGCTGCCACAACAACAAGCACAAGCACGATGATAACGAGAACAGAACGCACAACAATCGAACAACAACAGCAACAACAAAACGCGTAGAGGACCCGCGGCGAACTTTTGGCGTCGGATTTTGCCAGGCCCAGGTCTCCGGCGGACTTCCTCCCACTTCGTCCTATTTGTGTGTGGCCTAGACCGGACGTCACGGCCTTCTGCTTCGTCTTACACTGCACAAGCAACTCACTAATGTATGTATATATATAAATATATATCTTGATAGAGGATACGTGTATATCTATAGACACGCACACCTGAGTAGACTCCACAGGTCTTCCACCTGTGCGCAGCTGTCGCTGCCGCGGCAACGCCACCGACGCGAATCGGCTCGTCGAATAACGCGCAGTGTGCCCTGCACCAGCCACCTGTGTCAGAGGACGACACACCGTCACTCCAGCAGCAGTAGCAGCAGCAGTGCTCTACGTACGGCGCTCACCGAGATGGGGGTTGCGCAAGGCGACCCTAACCGCCCATTTCACGCTGCGACAGGCGGAGGAGTGTCTCGCGTGTCGGCTGACTCACTGACTGACTGACTTTCGATCGGACGGTCAGGACGGGAGGCTGGGCGAGCGAGCGAGCGAGCGAAGGAGGGAGGGAGGGAGGGAGGGAGGGAGGGAGGGAGCAGTCCGCCAACGGAAAGAGCGAGCTGCTTTTTCGTCTTCGGCGTCTTCGCCTTTGGACTGACTCCGTGTTGGTTTCTGGTTGCCCCTCGCGGTGTTTTCTGCCGCGCGCCGTCGGTCGGCTTCGGCGGCGGCGGCGGCGGCGACGGTGGCGGCGGCGGTGGCTGCTGCTGCTGCCGCGGTCGCTGCTACGGTGGCACTTGCCGAGACGGCTGGTTGCTGCGGGGACGCGCGCGACGCGCGGGGCTGTTTTTCTCGCCGTTTCCTCTTGTTCCTGTCGCGATCTCTGCCTTCGAGCTAGCCAGCTGTCGTTTGGCGAGCCGCCAGCGTTGGTTGGTGCAGCTGGACGGTTGAGCTGTTGAGGGTGGTCGCGGATTCAAACCCGTGCAGCGAGCTAATGGTATGTATAGCTCGCTGCTAAACGACGCGCAAAATGGATATAGCCAGCAGTGAGATCGCAGAAGGTTAAGCAGGTTAACAGGTTGCCGGCGCGGAGTGGCCTGCCTCGTAGCCTATTGGGTGTTACGCGCCGCCACAGTCGGCCTATATCCCCGCCCGTGTTATTGTTGGTCTCTCCGGCTACACCAGCAACAGCGGATACACGAGCAACAGCGTCCACATCGTCCTCTACGATTACACCTGCACCACATGCATTCGCGCGTGCTTCTGGCGAACACCGAGCAGCAGCAGCAGCTCGTACCACTGCGCGCTGGTGAGCACTAGTGAGCACGGGTGGCTAGAAGACAGCCGCGGAGACCGGAGCGACTAGTGACTATTGAGCACTGACTGCTCCCAGCGATCGTTGCTGGTCGCTCGCCAGTCAGCCAGCCCGCTCCAGCTCGTTCGCTCTCCTACCTTCTTGCTTAGGCTGTGTGCTGGCGATAGCAGCAGCAGCAGCAGCAGCGGCGGCGGGAGCAGCAGCCGCCAGCGGTTGCAGGCAACGGAGTCGGCCTGTGACGCTGGCAGCGGCGGCGGCGGCTGCGGCGGCGACGGCGGCGGCGCCGTTGGCCGATGGATCGAGACGGAGACACGGAGGTCCCGCGAGAGGAGCCGCAGCCGTGGCGAGACACGGGCCGAGCGCGCTGGCTTGCCGCTGCTTGGGCGAGTTGAACGCCGAGTTGCGCTCCTACGCGACGCTATACGCTATTCTGCCGAGCCGAGCGGCTTGGCCTGGCGTGCTGCTGCTGCTGTTGTTGTTGTTCTCCTCGTTCGTGTTGTTGTTGTTGTTGCTGCTGCTGCTGCTGGCGGCGAGCGACCGACCGTCGGCTGGAGCGCCAGCTACGCGAAAGGGAGAGGATCGCCGGGGCCCGCCGTCTGTTCAACCGCTGTTTGGCCGCTGACACTCGTTCCGTGTGAGCGTCGTCGCTCTGTGTGCGAAAGTCGCTCGCTGTATCAGTCTATGGGTGTCTGTGTGTGTGTGTGCGCGCGCCAACGCAACGCAGCGCACCGCACCACGGAGCGGGTGGCGAACGAAAGCGAATGGGCTGCAACGCCGGCGGCAGCAGTGGCCGCGGCGGCGGCGCTGGTCGTGGTGGTGCCGCTGCTGCTGCGGCTGCTGCTGGCCGTGGTACTGGAGTCAAAGGCTGACGCATGAGACTGAACGGGCGTTTGTATCTGGTATCGCATGAGTGTTTTCCCGCTGGCCCCGCCGAGCTGGCCCAGTCTGGCCGCCGCCGCCGCCGAGTGCATCCCTTCAAGATGATGATGCTGCTGCTGCTGCTGCTGTTGTCGTTGCTGTTGTTGTTGTTGTTGTTATTGTTGTTGTTGCTGTTGTTGTTGTTGTTATTGTTGTCGTTGTTGTCGTTGTTGTTGTCGCTGGTGTTCTAAAAGAACCCTCTAGCGTGCGTTGTTATGGGAGACTGAAATGTCAATATATTGACACGGACCTCTAGAGAAAGTTATTCAACGCTTTCTTATTCTCTGCTAGGGACTTCCATCGTGTCATTAATAAGGTCACGCACACATCTTCTGCTTGCTGCATTGACCACGTTGGTATTGGCAACAACTGTGATAGCTTCCTGGATATCTTCCCTGTCCTTTCCTATATCCACTTGTTCTCAGATCTTGTTCATTGCTCAGGCGCCTCAGACAGAATGTCAACATATTTTATCGTTGGCATCTACGGGTCGAACCGCAGGTTGTCGAAGTCTGCTTACGATCGTAGTACTCTCCGCTATAAACAGGCTCTTCGCAGAGCCAGATCCCGCCTGTTATGGTGACCGCTTCAAGTGACCGAGAGAGCAACGTCTTATGCAGGGTAAAGGCGGAGGGAGTCAGATCGTCGTGGAGGGACTGCACAATATTGGAACCTCAATGCATGGCTCCATCTCGGTACCCATTCGGATTAAGTCTGTCTTGCTTAAGATATCGTCTGGTGATTTTTGTAACACAATTACCTATTCGGATGGCGCACCGCTCCCATTCGGCATTCAGTCCCTCGGCTCTCGACTTCGACGTTTCAAGAAGCGAATCGATACCGTTGCAACCTTCGAGAGGTTTGGCCTTTACGCCGATGCCAACAAAAAAAGGTCTCATACTGTTTTGCACCCCTCAACGTGCAATTCGAATGGAGTCGATTCAGCTTCGTGGTGAAATCATTCCGATAGTTTCTACCACGAGACGTCTTAGCCTCGTCATACGTGAAATGCTTAAGTGGTATGATTACCTGGGAACTTTGGTGGCCAAATGCTCTGCTCGTAATCGCCGCCACAATGCATGTCATGGGGAAGGGTTTCCACCTTGATGTCTTCACTCTATATCTATAATATACTGCTAATTCCTCTACTCGGAGAGTTACGGAACCTCGTTCTGGAGGTGAGCTTGCCCAGAACGACGGCTTTCGGGCAGTTCTTGGAAGAAACTGCAGGGACCCTGTCGCGGACGTCTGTTATATGTATAGCCTCATTACCATTAGTAAATTAGGCCTGCTTCGCACTGCGCCTTCGGCTTTCAAGATGGCCAACGAAAGGATCCCTTCGTGCATGTCCTTCCCAATCGTCGCCACTGTCAGAAGAACGGCTCAACGCGATACCGAATTCGTGAGACCTCGGTTCGCTAAGAGGTCTACCCGCTATGCCGTTCCTTATCGCCCACCCGTAATTCGGGGGCTCCCTTCATAGGGGGTGCCAGGCAACTCAGCGCGGCTACTACATGTCTTCGTTCGCGACGTAGGCAGAAATTGCTGTGAATAATTTTTTTGTGCGATGGTATATTGTATATATTATATTTTCTGAGTCATACAGGTACCATCAGGTATCAGGTGACTTACTGTTACTATGGTGTTCTAATTATTTTACTTTTTTTTTTGCCTAAACTTAGGTATTGTAAAATTGCAGCTCCGCCAATAAACCTCAATGTGAATGAATGATTGACTAATTAGCCGGCAGCAGCAGCAACAGCAGCAGGTTCATACTCAGAAGACCGATGCTGGAGTGTCACCCATCGCGAGCTCAGTAGGTGCATGCAAGTGGGCGTCGAATCGGGCTGGAAGCGTTGAGATCGACTTGCAATGTCTAGTACCATACTGGGCGGCTGAGAGAAACTTGGTCGTCCATAAACACGTAAGTGCAGACGACCCTACGCACGATCTCCCCATGCTGCTGTTGCCGCTAGGGCGGGTTGTTGACCGGGATGCTGGTGCTGGCAAGGGCAGAAGCCTGACTCTGACCTGTAGAAGTCAGAGCGCAAATACGGCGGAAGCGGCGAGCAGGCGAGCGTCGAGCGCAGCTGCTGCTGAAGATGCTGAGCCACTGGCCTCTACCGCAGCCAAATAGTACGGATAGCTAATTGAGGTGGATAAGAACTAGCTGGGAGAGTGGCCGGCTCCCAGTTCGTTCGGCTGCGTCCGCGGGCAACAACCTGTTAAGGAAGAGGGAGCAAGCGGGGTGGGCACAGGCTCAGATCAGGGCAGACGCAGGCTCAGATCAAGGCACGAAGCGGAGATTTGTCCGTTTCTACTCGACACTTCGTGATTAGTCTGAGACAACAGCTGCAACAAACAGCCTCTCGGTCCAGCGCCAATAGAACAACTTAGGCGTCGATAGGCGCTAGACAATGTCTCGTATTCGCCGCGGCGCATCGTGAACAGGTGAATCTGTCCTGTGTACGAGTGCAACGCGTGCTGGTGGGGATGTCCCTTTCGAAATACGTTCGTTTGCTCAATTCCCGGTCGAGTTCACAAGTCGAGCCCTGCCGTTGCCCTGTGCAATATACCCGAGGTAGATTTTGTATATTCTGTGCCGCCACCAAAAACCGTGAACAACAACAATAACAACAACCCCCGGCCCGCTCCATCGCTCGCATCTCTCGCATAGGCGTTGAAGAACTATTATATATATATATATATATATATATATATATATATATATATATATATATAGAATAGTTCTTCAACGCCTGTTCCCTGCCGTTGCTTCTTGAGATTGTACCTATTTCTGTGTGCCACTAGTTCGAAGTTAGCGCGAACTGATCCAAACCTATTTCATATTATGCAAATGAAACCCAAGCAGAATTCCACTCTAGATACACACACACGCACAGATATACACACAGCCACGGCCAATAAAGGCATTCATTTCAACGCTTACGTCGAGGAAATTGTGAGAAGGCTCCATTCGCCAACATGGTTTCGAGTGCTTCTGCTGCTCACCCTGTTGCTGCTGTGTCGCCAGCGTTCAACCACCTGTTGAACAGCGCTAGCCATCGTAGCTCGGGTCACACCGGCAGGCAGCGTGGCGCATAGCCGGAAGAGATCGACATATCGGAGTACCGTTACACGAGTCCAGGCGATCCGTCAGCCTGACGCGAACCAGACGACGACGTCGACGATGAACCGATAACGTGTACGCGTTACGGGGGCGTATGCGGCATGCGCCGCAGAGATCGTACACAAACATCTCCTGACTCGGCAGCCGTGACGGCGGAGCGACCCACAGAATAACAACAGCAGCAGCAGCAACAGGTGTCATTGGGAAGATATGTATATACAACATCAAACGGGCTCCTATAACGACTCAATGGTACGGTCACTCACTGCTTGAGTTTCGGCCGCGTTTTCCCTCCAGCGGCTCCAGACGCAGGCGTGAGCTACACGGCCCGTTGCGTGAGCTGAGAGCGTGCTTGGGTGACGTGTTTGTGACGGTGTGAATGTATGCGCTCAAGAGCGGCGCGACGGGTCACCATCCTCTCGTGGGCGCTGGCTTAAGACAATAGCGTGGTCATAATGGGAGACGAGGCAATGTGGAGCAGCAAATTGCCCTTGAATGAGAACTAATTGATATTTGGGCAAAACGCGTCATAACGCCGTTAACGCTGTCACCGCTTATCAGTTATTTGCTGCGACACAGTATGTGAGGTGCGCGAACCTCACGGACCTGACCCACTCGCCAGCTCATTACTCATGCATAATGATAATAATGATAATAATAATAATAATAATCATACAGTAGTGTTGGTACAGTGCAATAATGATCAATGAAGAGTAACATCAAACAGCGCAGACAACGCCACTCGATTCGACGGTAGACACTCCGCCGGGCAACCGAACACCACTTGCTTAGTTAACCACTTGGTAATCTGTGGCTACACAGACAAACATTATCGATATCGAATTATTATATATACCTGCTGCTTGATGACGACGCGGCCTGGATGACGACACAGCCAAGTATCAGCGCCTACTGGAAATCGCACAAGTTGTAGGAGCCGTATCGCCAGCAGTCGAATAGAAACAGTAGAGCAAACAGTTCAAACAGTAGAAGCACCGGGCACCACCTACATCCGAGTTCACATGTAGGAGTAGGCAGCGACTACACTCAACTGCGGCCGTAACCGGCGTCTTTCGGCCGACGAACGGGTTTCCCTTTTCTTCTGAATCATCTACGGCTGATCGGTGCGGTTCGCCGTTGTTCACTCGAGCTCTACATCGCCACCAGCACCGCATCCACCAGCAGCAACAGCATGGTGTTGGCAGGACGACGACATCAACTAATGCTCGATCTATTTATCTCTATATATATATATCTCTGCATGTATCTATCTATCCACTATGAACCATGAACTCCACTCCGCACACGCGGAGTGCCGTCACACGTCTGACTGCTCGGTCGAGCCGTCGTCTGGGCTAGCGCCAGTGGTCTGATGTAGTTGCCGCATCTATATATGTATATGTAGATATATATATATATATATATATATATATGTAGATATATATATATATATACACAGACATGCATTCTACCACGGAGTGCTCAAGAGCGCCGACCTCGGTCGTCTGATCACCTCCTCTCCACTGTCAGGGGGTGCTGTTACACATGAGGGCGAGGAGGATGTTGTGCTAGCAGCACGGGACGGTATCAGCGGCGGCGCCGGCGGCGGCTGCGGTAGAGCCAACAGCAGCAGCAGCCGCCGCCGCAGCCACCACCACCGCCGCTACCGCCGTCGGCAAACGCGAAATGAGTACGACCTGCGGCCGGCGAGCGCACGAGCGACCGAGCCAGAGGCGGCGGCGGCGGCGGCAGCGGCAGCGGCGGGACTACGATGTGGGAGCCACGATCTACTCTCTACATGATCATGTCATGCTCCCTAAGGACACCGATAGAGCAGACCCGGAGAAGGGACGGTGGCTCCGTCGGGCAAATAGACACACGGAGCTGAGCGACGAGCGCAGCGCGGTTGCTGCGCCTATGTTGGCCCTACGTTGCTGCTGCTGCTGCTGCTACGTTTGCGGGGCGAGGAGGGGGGAGAGACGAGCTCCGTGCTGCCGATCACCGCGGTGCATCGGTGGTGTTACATTGGACGGAGCGCGCTGACGATAATGCAGAGGCCATGACGGCATGTCGGCCGCCATGAGAGGCTGGCCCATCAGGCAACCAGGCGGCCGGGCGGGCGTGCGGACGTACGGTCGGCTGGCTGGCTAGCTCGCTCGCTGGCTCCCTGGCTCGCTGGCCATGAAGCCACCACCGTGATGCTGCGGCCGCTGCTGCTGCTGCTGTTGTTGTTCATGATGATGTTGGCTGCTTAGCGCATGACGGAGATAATAGGAATCTCTTGGCGGGAGGGGGGCCGAGCGCCGGCAAGAGAGCTCACGCTATCAGCAATATCTATCGCTGACTATCCGACTACCATCCAACCAGCGTCTGCTGGATAGACCGTACAGAGGGCGTCAATAGAGCGACTATGTAATAATAATACATGGAGAAGGAGGAGGACGAATATATGCTGCCGCGGCCGATGAGAGCTCTCTCGACGTTGTCAGAGCTAGCGGACAGTGGGTTCGCAGTGGAGTTTTGTCTTGTAGCTGCTGAGCCGGCGGCGGTGGTGGCTGCTGAGGCGGTGGCGGCGGCGGCAGTAGTGCCCTCTGCTGATAGCATGCAGAGACAGCGTAGCAGGAGCGAGAAGAAGGGAAGGATGGAGGGAGAGAGAGAGCATGGCCAGCGGTGGTAACGGTGTGGCGATACTAGGAGCAAACACGACCATTGTACCAGTGTAGGCAGTCAGGCTGACGAACGCGCTGGCAGGCCACACCATTGCGGGTGATGTTCTAGCCATCATCCGTTCGTCCGTCCAGTGTCAGTGCGCTTGTAGAGCCGGCCTGTATGGACGTCTCGTTGCATGACACGGCCTCAGACTGTTGCGCTGGGAAGTCTGCGTACATCGCGCAGACACCGCATGTAAAGGGGGGCGGGAGTTGGTAACAAAGTTGGATACGGGTTGTGTTTTTGTTTTTGAGCTCGGCGAGCTCTCGATGACTCTACGTGGCTCGTTCACGCGTTTGTATCTGGGATCTGTGGACAGATATGCGGGTCTGATCGAGTCATGATAATAATGATAATAAGAAGAATAATAATAATCAATAACAATAATGATAATGATAAGAATAAATCTACGAGAGGGGGGGGGGGTTACGTGGAGCGGGACACGGTTCGGGATAGAGGGAAGCCCCACTTGGCTCGACTTCAACCGTACGCTACGATTACTTAGTCGAGACGGAGTTTACGCCTGGATTTCGGCAAGATGTCCCGAAATGTAACCGAGTCGTATAACATGAAGACACTGGGGCAGGGCACAATTCATGGCACATGTCTCGTTCCTCTGCTGCCTTGACAGGATTAATGCCACAGGCTGATACACGGTAAATGTGATCATGGTGAAAGCGACGCAAGACCTATATATATATATATATATATATATACATATATATATTTATATATATACATATTAGCAAATTAGCTATAAAGCGGCCTCGACCGCGGCAACGTTCTGTCTAGCTGTCAATTCTCACCAGCATTGCAGGATGTCGCGTTCCCCATTGTGGTCGTCGACAGAAAAACTTCTCGCCGAACAACAGAGTTTGTACTACCTACAGCAGTCAACGTAACTACCTGCCAGTCTCTAGCTTATCAGATGCCGTTGGTTTGGAGCTCGCTCCCGAAGGAGCTTAGGGAGCTCACATCTACCAGGAAGTTTACCAATGAGATTAAGAAAAGATTGGAGTGATAATATTATATAATTGTGTGAATCAAATAACCTGAATATTGTGAATTGTAAATAATTTGAATATGTCAATGTATATATCGGTTGACAGAATAATCGATTATAATTGTGAAATCGCAATTGCATGACCAATTAGGTGACAATACACTCTTACTTTTACTCGACTTTTTTTTTATCGAGAACTTAAGCATTGTTAAAATTGCACTTCCGCGAATAAACCGCAAATGTTATGTTATTCGATTGACCCACTAAAGAGATATCTTAGGCCTCTCAAACTAATATATATATTGGCGCCTGAAAATCCTATATGCACAAAGAGCACTAGAAATCCTGGAGACGGTGCATACATCTTCATGGGGTTGCGTACGCTTGAGCCAAAAAAGAAAAACGCGAACACTCGGAGAGGGTTCAGCTAAGGTTCGCACAGGCAAATCCATGGCTAAAGACATCTTCTTTATGTGCCTATAATAGGGATAACCTACTCAACGTGAGAGAGACAGCGAAGGACGAATATACAAGCAAAAAAAAAGGTAGCAACAGAAACCTGTTTGAACAACGGCCTTGCGTGGCCTATTGCGCACTTCGGCTGGCCCACCACGCAGGCACCTAGGCGTCTCTACGTCGTGCCTTTGTTTGCTGTGTCAGATAAATTGTGTGTATCTGACACCCTGTCCCCAACTGCGTCACCGATTATTGTACGTACATAGTGAGAAACGCAATGGAATGAAACAAGAGCCTGTCTCAGTATAACTATTTTTTTATAAATTCATGCGCCGTATTGTTATGGTCAACTAAATCGAAAATGTTCATTGGCTTCTATATTATATATATATATATATATATATTATATATATATATATATATATTATATATATATATATATATATATATATATAGTAATAGTGGATAATGAGCAGCGTTCTTTTGGGGACGAGACCAGAGTTGAGCAGGCGTTTATCGATTGGATATCGATCAAACTGTTTTAGTAACCGATCCGAGGGCGATCTGCCCTGAACCAGTATCTGCTCTGACAATCAGAACAGGTGGCCGAACAACGGGTTCCCAAACCCTGCGGCTAAACTACCAAAACAGGTGATGCCGTAAAAGCTAATGCCGTACGAACGGAACATAGGTCGATGCTCCAGTTTGTGCCTGATCGAATACCACTGGTATGATCTTCTAGGGGGAGGCAAGGGTTTCAAACGATGGGGTTTTGCAAATGAATACTATACGGTATGTAGTGATTGAAGCGCTTTTGCGGATTCTTGCCGGTCTCAAGGTAAGTAAAAGTCGCCCCGGTAAGCCCTTGAAGTGACACCCAATGTCGGTTCCGAGTCCTGTCGCATAGAGGAACAGCGGGGGAGAAGGTCAGCCAAAAAAAAAACAGCAGTTAACGAGCTCAATTGAGTTTGAGATCTTTTATTTGGATGGCAACAAGAGAACTCAGGCAAGCCAGCTCAATTGGTGTCAATATGCTGTGAGTTTTCACTTGCAGTTGAGCGTTTGTTTTTTTTTTCGACCCCGTAGATCGGTATGTGTATTCTAGCGGGGCTCTACATTTCCCTGAGCCCAATGACGACCTATAGTCGAGGGCGGCTAGAATTCTCTCTCCTCAAATGTTTTAGCTGACACATGGCCCTTTAATAAACTTTTCACCCCAACAGTTTCCAGCCGGCCTCCACCTCATGAAGGCTCAACGGCCCTATCTCGAAAACAATCGAGTTTGACAATTGACAAACAAAAAAAAAGACAGAGTTTCACGAGAAGGCCGCGACTCCTCGCAGAACAAGCCGACGAGATTTCGATTCATCGATTGGTGACGTTAGCCGGATAGCGGCAACGGGATCCAGCACTTTGTACACACAAATATTGAAAACAATGAATGTCGAATCAAGAACCTTAACTCGGTGCCGTCGATATCGGTAGGCTTGTGGGTCCCGGCGATGGTTTCCCCTCTCAGGCAGAGCCCTTCCACATACGGCCGTTTGAGATTTTCACGAAAGTCATAATCTTATCGTAGCCGGGCCGGACCGGAGGCGGTTGGTGTTAGCGGCGGGCAGAGCACAAGCCGACACAGGTACTGTCTCTCGATCGATTTGTTCTTGCTGTTGTGATATATATGTTCAATGGAGGCTCTGCGGCGTCATTACACATCGTTCTGATCAATGAACTTTGGTGTGTGATGATTTGGCCGATGATGATAATAAATTCATTGTGTGTTGGGCTGATGCGAAATTATTCAAAGCGGGTCGAATAACACATATCTAAGCGAGTACTATTATCATTATCGCTATTACCATTACGCTTATGATAATAATATAATAATGAAGCTCGAGTTAAATACCGACACAAGCTAACGGCAAACTAGCAGTGCCTGTATAATGTGCTAATTGAATAACGAAATAGTACCGGATGTCTCAAAAACGGCTGAGCAGTTCGAACAAGCAAGGCACGAGAAGTTGATGTAAAAATGAAAAAAAAACCCCAAAAACCAAACGTCATATACCGATCGTCGCAATGATTAACACTGCCATGATACGATTCACTAAAAATAGCTTAAACTTAAGCATTGTATGCAGTTCCTTTAATAAATCAATAAAGCTTTACCTTTACTTTGACCTTACCTACTTATTTCTCCACATGATGGTATAAACCCCACATATATGAGAGCTTACGCATTGTAAAATAAATAAACCTTTAATGAACCAATGTAAACCTTTACCACAGCGTTCAGGAGTAAAGAAAGAAGAGCGAGAACTGGAGCGAGATCCGAACCTACGGATCGGCAGCTCGCCAGCTGCACATGCAATGTTAATACCGGATGACGTCTGACCTGCGGATCAGATCGAATCAGAGTACGGCGCGATGGGCAGTATTCTAATACTTCCACAGACTATTATCCGGCGTGCAACAAGCAGGCCGACCACCGGCGACGCCTCGGTCGACGCATACATGTTCACGGTAGAAACTCTCGCCTCGAAGTGCGGCCAATAGGCTTGCTCGTGACGGCAAGCAGCAACCAAGGGCCTGGAGTAAACGTGCCTAATCTTGGCCCTGCTTCGTCACGAGCAGCTGTGTAACAGGAGCGGCAAAGGGGTGGTTTGCCTCTGTGGCGCGCCTGCCGTGCTTAATGTGCCGTAGAAACGCCGTCCAAGGGCACGTTCTGCTTGGCGGTCGGTGTCCACAACGACCGCCGGCGGAAAGCCGGCGTAGTCCACAACTCGCTCGACGCGATTCGACAACCTCTCAAGCGAGACGGTTCCACGTTGACGTGCCCGACGAACGCTGAGTGTGTGCCGGATACGCCGGCACGTACAAATATGGCACGAAATAGGTGGGCGCGTAAAGACGGCGAGGCGACTCGCCCAAGACAGAAACAGAGGGACTCTGGCTGGGTTAGCCAACATGGCCTAGTTCAAAGCTGCGGCCCCAATAGGGCCTTGACAGAGATCGTGCTGTGTGTGTATATCGCTGTTTGATTGGTCTTGTGCAATGCGTTTCAATGACAACGCATGCTCTCGACATTGAACAATGACGACAGGAATACTAAGAACGCGATGACGCGTTTGTATGCTTCTTCTATGCCTCCCTGCGTTTATGCTCGTTACTGATGTATCTTGGACTTTTGACCTCGCTGGCCCGATGCGGTGGTAAGACCGACCACACCTGCCGCCTCAGCCTCGTGGGTAACGGACACTTGTGCCTGTAACGTGCTGGGTTGACTCGACGCGTGTCGTTCGACAGTCACGTCTTGTCAATCGAAAAACAAACCGTCGAGTGCAAGCAACGCAACCGATTCACGTCTACTTGCTATTCGTGTGAGTAACTTTTTTCAGCAATAAACAACAGGGTTGCGTCCGGTGGAGTTAGTCGAGTCGTTCAGTGGAAGTGTGAGGCAGCTGTTTAGGATGCTTGGCAGACCTGAGCACAATACCATGTAGAGTTTCTCACTCGGTGGAGTGGCCCCATCATCAATTTGTCCACTTCCGAGGACGGCAGAATTTAGACATACAATATCAATATGTAATAATATGTACTCGCTAGAAGTCTGTATAAAAAAGAGGTGTGAATTAGCGGTAAAGGAGCCGATTTTACCCCAAAATAAACGACAGGTCGTCCTCATTTTGTTTATCCGCCGTTATCCGTCGGGCTCGAGAAAGCTCGAAATCCCTGTGACTGGTGATTGGTCCCGGAGAGGCGCCGATTGATTCCACCAGCTCCGGTCCATTAGGCAGGGAACATTTCATGGAAAAGGACCAAACGGCCGTCCCCCCCCCCCCTACGGGCCGGTTCGTGATGCTCGCATCCGAGGCGAGCCCTTACGCCGGGCAGGACACCCGATCGATCATTTGTCATTCTGACTGTTCGTTTGGAAAAGAGGGCTCAGCCAGCATGGGGCAGTAGCGATCGCGCGTGGTCCGCAGCCACCTGTTCTGTCCGGCGAACTACCCTGCGCGGGTCATGCAATGAACATATCCGCTCTGTGTGCAATACTTGTACCTCCGTCTTGGCGTTTACCGGCATTTCAGAAGGAAGCTGCCGGGGATGGTTGAACAGACGACCTCGAGCACTCGGGTACTGCTATCGCGCCTGCCATTTCATGCAATTCGGTGCTGCTCGCAGCTGGTCATGTACGAAAGAAAACGCCGGGCCCTGACGTTCGCTGTGTTCTAAGGGGAATCATTATTGTCGGCAAGTTGATTACGAATTGGTGTATGCAATAATACGTTAGTAGTTCGGAAGTAACATCCGAAGGTTCTTATTGGTGCCTGGCTCACGTAGGGAAACAGAGAGAGAAAGTCAGCTCAAAAAATACACCAGAAGATGGGTATGAGTGGTGTATATGTATAGGGGGGGGGGTGATGGGAATACACACACTTTTATCTATGGCAAATTTTGTTAAGTGATTATTTAGTAACGTTGTTGTTTGGGGCAAAGCTATAGTGATTATAGGTATTTAGGTATTTATCGAGTTTCTTAGCATAACGAAATGCTGATTGATCACCTTAACAATTGTGTCTCTATGTATATATATATATATATATATATATATGTGCAGATCACAAAGATGAAGTATATTTCGAAAAAAAAAAGTATTAGCATTGTGAAATTGAAGCTCCTTTAAAAACCAATAAAGCTTTATCTTTGTTGGGGCAGTAGAACTGTAGGTGAACTTTAACTTACGTTTAGAGGAATCTTACGAGTAACGGAAAATGCACATACGGTTGCATAAAGGTTGCATAAAGTTAATCATAGTGTTATATTGAACTGAGATGAAGACACGAGGGGATCTGCGCTGTGAACTGCGTTCGTGTACCACTCCGCTTACCTCGCACTCAAGGTAAAGATAAAGGTATATTGGTTTATTAAAGGAACTGCAATTTTACAATGCTTAAGCTCTCTTATATGTCACACAACACACGAGCGATTTGTGCTGGATGGCCAAGGACAGTGTTTGAAAAACAAAATGAAATTCATTGCGTGCGAAACTCCACTCTCCATGTGGTGTCACCGTATCCAAGCATTGGTGACATCCATCAGTAGACAGTCATTGAGCAGACATCCTCGATACGAGAGTCCCGCAACGAATGAATTTAGATAAGGGCTCGATATACATTTCACTTGGAACAACAAGATAAACTGATCGCTTTTCTACATCAGTCATTAGGAAGCTTCCAAGAAACATATTCGAGATTTTCCACTATGGAATTATGCACAACGCCTCCTCACCGCTGTCCCGTCTCGTCGTTCTGTCACGATAGCTCTCAGTGGTTCGTATGTCGGGTGACTCTCACCCGTAGGCCAACTAACCGTATCTCTGTATTAACACAAACACATCTTCTGATTCTAGCCGTAAGTTTTTGTTGACGTGCTATGAAAGTGCTATTATACTCATTCATCATTGATCGAGCGCCGGGTTCCTTCGGGACTCGTTCTATGGCCGAGTTCGCGGCCGCACGCGAGCGAGCCTCAATAAATGAGCTAAATGGCAGGGCCGAACGAGGCCAGCGCGGCAGCTTAACTACTTATTATATTTTGGAGGGGGGGGGGAGACAGCGAAGGACGGATCAGGCCGAGAGCCTTCGCAGGCTCTGTCGATGGAGCGAGGGCGATGTCATTCGGCGAATGTTGCCGGATCGACTACATGACTTGTCTGATCTTTCTCTCTCTCTCTCTCTCTCTTTCTCCCTCTGGTTTCAACTGCGAGCTTCAACTTCATAGGAAGAGTTCGCAGCGACTGGAGTCAGTTATAGGCTAACTCGGGCGCTCTTTGAGAGAGAGGGAGAGGGAGAGAGAGCGCACAGGAGATCGAAGAGGTGCTCCACGTCCGATCGCTAGCTGTGCCTACCAAGCGCCACTGGTGCGAGCCTCTCAGAGAAGAGAACTTCTCGACCGGTCGCTTTGCTCTACGCGCCTCAGAGATCGCACGCAACCGCAACAGATCAGCGGTTGATGGGCGCACGCGCGCGCTCTACGTTGAACTTCGATGACGACCACTGAGCCGATGAATTGGACAGACAGTGAGTAGCCGAGTATCTGGCCGGCGCTGGTACCAGCAGCACCCAGCGGCACCGCGAGGAGGGGTGCGTGGGCCCCTGCGGGAGATGTCACAGGAAGATTGGAGTCAGAGAGGGAGAGAGCGGGCGTGCGAAGCGATGCTACAGCTTCGGGTGGCGGCAGCTAGTCGAGTGATAGTCGTTGCGGAGAAGAGTCGTCCTAGTTTGTACCACCGATACAGATATACGCAATAGTTTGCTGTAGTTACTGTACGAGCGGGATCGCCCCCATTCTCATCCTCTACCCTGTCCTCTATGGGCCACCGCCGAGATAGCATCGCGGGCTCGCCGATAGACGTCGACGACGCGACTCGCCTGGCGGGAAGCGATCCTTTCGCGACGCCAATTTTAAGAACGGCGTGCCGTGTGGATTCGTGCGATTTCGACATGGGACAAAAGAGGAAGATCCTTTCAAGATCGAGATGAAAGAACAAGATGAGCCCGTACGAGGGTAGCTACGAGGGCGGGCTGGACTCGGCGATACAGAGGAATATAGAGAGAGAGAGAGAGAGATAGGAGTGTAAGCGAAGCAATGAAAGATCGAAGAGAATTCGCAGAGGCTGCGAAGTGTCATCGCGCGGCGACGATGCATGGCTACTGGGAGCAGTAGCCATGAACTCGGGTATACGGACAATGCTAGGTCTGTATGTGTATATGTGTGTTGGGGGGGAGAGAGGGTAAGGGCTCAGCCACATTAGTATTAGACTAGTCAGACCAGAAAGCTGAGCAATGACAGAGCAAGAGGCATCTGAGCACAGGGACCCCAGTTAGGTCGTTCGGGTCAGTTCAGCATGGGGAGTGCGTCGTGCTAAAGCTAAGTGTGTCGCAGCCGGCAACAAGGGCCCTTGAGGGACTTCATTTGAGGTCAGCCAGTTAGGTCGACAATAGGCTAAATGGCAGGACGCCTACACGAGGCGACAGTTGCCTACGGGCGCCAACGAGCCTGTTGCGAGTCTCCTTGTTCCCTCTTCGCCTCTGTTGGTCTGTGTGACGGAGGCGGCGGCGGCGGCGGAGGACTTGAAGAACTTGAGGACCACGAGCTGATAAAATCGGTTCCCATGCTTTTCATGAAAAGCTACGGCACAAGTAAGACCCGGAGGGGGTGACATGTCAGGAACGAGAGGGACGACATGAACATGTTAGTCGAATGTGATGCGAATTAGGCCCCGAGGAGCCACACTCAGGGCGTGGGCATGCGGACGTACGTGGACCATCGCCGCTAGAACGAGATTGAGTGGCATGTCCCCGGCGACATGGGCCATGCGCTCGCCATGTCATGGGAGCGTTCGGACAGGGAGGGGTCCTGGGGAGCGACAATGTGAGCCAATGTGTCGGCTGGACAGATACACAGCAGGCAACAGCAGATGCAGCTCTCAAATGCTCGAGAGTGGCTTGAAGATCATGTTAAGTTGTCGTGGACCTCCGATGTAATTCTGAAGATGAAGGGCGCGTGTGTGTCATGCGTATGGGAAACATGCCCTGGGAAGCTTTTGTCCAGCGGCCTGATGTGGGACAGTATTTCGGCTCGAAACACGACTCGTATCAGGAAACGCGGGGCGCGTAAAGGAAGTATGGGTATATGCATTACAGTGGTCACTGGCGTTGATCCCTCGATGTGGTGAGAACTGAGATCAGCCACTGCAAGCCTTACAAATTATACATAATACATGCAGGGATACGCGTGTGGAATTGGCCACCATAGCATACGGCAAATGCACAGAGGCCCTTTGCTACTCTGTTCGGTTTGAACACACATGTTTTTGTGTAAGAACCACTTTGGCCGACGTGCGTATCTTCTCCATCTCGGTGCCGATGAAGCGCGACCTTGCGGACCTTGTATGGAGTCGTTGGCAAATAGTTCCCTCTCACATTTGTGACCCGGTGCGCGACGCAAATGGGTCCGACGAGCGATTTTTTTGCACTGATTCACTGCAACGCTACAGTGAACTTGTGTTCTAATAAAACACATCATCCAGCTGCCTGTGGTGGCCAAAAGTAATCTGTCATACACTTATATGTGTACTTGATGGAGCCATGCTCAATCCCAAGGTCCCATGCTCAACGGTTAGGCTCTCTAACCGAGTAGTCAACCGAGTCGACAGCTTCCCCCCGGTAGCTTATCCCTTATATATCATCTGTACATCGACATTGTTCCACTTAATATTAGTCTTGTAAGAAAGTGCTCAAGGACACAGTATCGTCTAGACGTACTCCACCTTCTAACCTGTGCAAACACTAATCAAGGCATTCTTATGCGTCGTCCATGTCGAGGAGAGGTCTTCGCTATAACTTCTGCTGTATCAGCTGTCTACGAGGGAAGGCCCGGTACGCACTTGCCCTAAAAGGTGTACATAAGGATTGCTATGTCCTAATAACCGGCTGGGGGTTGTTGGCTAGAAAGAAAGTCTGCAGATAGGGCACAGGAGAACCGGGCGAAACGAAACAGCGCCAATCAGGAAATACACGGATTGGATAAATAATAGATAAGGGCTCTTCAGCAAGAGACACAAGCTTTCAACTCCCCCGCCCCCAATCTGCGTAAGCGTGTTAGCTTAGTGATCCACCAGGTGAGGTCACGTACCAACACCACCACCACCACTACCACGATGAGATTACTATAATATTTAGAGGAACATGAGTTAAAAAGCTGCAATTCGCTGGTGTTCGTAGTTCTGAGGGTTTCAGAGAAGGTCCAGATTTTCATGAAGTTATATTACGCATCCTTATGGTAGGACTTATTATGGTACGTTAAGGTGCGTGGGCAGTCATCACTGTCCTGTGTCGGTATTCGGAAAAACTGCGTGAAATAGTCATATGGAAAAGTTCAGCCGAACACAGGGTGTTTTAACGTCGTGGGCAGTAGTTGTCCTAATCGCCTAGGGTAGGTCGCTAGTCGATAGACCTTGTCAGCCTGAAATGATGACATTATAGATAACATCGGTAACACACCGATGAACGCAAGATCGCGTACACAATCCCGTTGTATTTTTCGTTTAGCAAGCCTGCACGAAGTGTGTGCATTTAAAAATCGGCAGTATTCTCAGTGCTTAGCCGGAGCAGTACACACCTTCCCCAGAGATCGAAGTAATGCCAAGCGTAAAGCCGACTCTGGGGAAGAGATACACTCTCAGCAGAGGATGGTGCTTTTAGCAGGCAGAGGCGTTTTGTCATCCACGTCAACTGTCCTGCACTGGATCGGCCCACTTTCATGGAGACTTGAATGACTCTGGTGGTAACCGTGCGTTTGAAGAAAATTTCCTCTTCTAAAAAAAAAAAGTATTCTCAGTGCTCTCCTCCTCTCAAAAAAAAAAAAAAAAGCATTCTTAGTGTACGTACGTGCAGCAACTCTCAGCACAGTGCACGCACATACACCACCGGTTCAAAAAACAAATGGCGAACACCTCCCGCTGTGCACATGGTCCGATTTCAGAGCAGGGGAACTAGCCATATGCAATCGTGCATTTCGCGTATTCTGTATACACCTCCATGTTATAGAGATGTATCTAGTGATGCATCTGGATATATTTCTGTTACGCCGCCACGCAAAGGCGCCTCTCTGGTTGCCACTTGTCCGTGAACACGGCGGTCTTTGTGTGAGCAGGCGTTGGATGAAAACTAAGTTTGATATGATATATCATTTCGCAAGAGGCAACTTCAAGTTCAAGATCTTACTTACGCCAAAGTTTCGAGTGAGCGAAAATTGGCCCGAGATGTTGGGGATGATAGGGGCGCCGCTGGACGTGTACTGTGAAACTCGACTGCAGAGCCTCCTTGTCTGAGATTACTTTTAGGCATAGGCGTCTGTCCTCGTATTTAGGCCTCCTACTGTAGCGCTAGTGATCCAGCACTGGCAAGAAACCGGGTCAAAACTCGCGCCAGCTTGACGGTATCACCAGCAACGTACAATCGGTACGGTACTCGCATTGCGAATAAGTAGATTACCGGTTTAATATTTACTAAGCCGGATCATTGTACATGAAATCGACAGCAATTTCGCCAAATTCTCAAACGAGACTAGATAGAACAGCTGGCGAAGTTAGTCAGACAAAAGATGCTTCTTGAATATTAAACGTCAAAGACGTCACAGCGCCTGTGTACGAGGTCAACCAATTCTAGAAGGCGAGAGCTGCTAGCCCTTCTGAATTCTACCTGCACTCATACACAATAATGCCACCAGTATCAATTTGACTTGTGTCTGCTTTGTGAACGAACCTTGAATTTGAAATGATTGCTCTCGAAGGCCGAGTGCGCTCTAACACCACCGATCGATGACACATCTCCCTTGATCGATGGCTGTATTTTACACCAGATACTGTGATTATTGAGGAAGTTCTCATGAATGAAGCACTTCTCTTATTAATTATTATTATTATTATAATAAAAAACATCTACACATAAAAACACAAATGTACCCCGTTCACTTGCATTGCCAACGAGCAACAAATGCATGTGACAGAATATTGAGAAAAAAATTGACTTTGATTTTTATAATAGTAGTCATGCTTGAAGGTATGATGATTTATCGCCCCTCTACGTAATGTTTTGAGAGCCCACCTCATACTCGTATATCTACTCATTTCAGTAGTTTACTCAAGGTCTCGGTTGTAATATATATGTATATATTCAATTCCACAATTACTCGAATTATATATATATATAAGTAGAGTAATTGCGCGTGACAGTAGTGCGCGATACCAACTATTAGATGGCACTTGTTGCACATCAAAAAAATTTACTTATTTCAAAAATCGTCGAAACAGTTCATCCAAACCTGTACCACAGTGTCTATCCATGAGATGGTGAAATGAAGCCACCTACACACGTTCGATGGATCGTGTCATGCACAACGAATTTCATCAGGGATCACTCTACAGAAACAGCAATGAAACGAGTTGTACAAACCCGGCGTGCACAGCGTCACCACTGTGTTAATCACAATCTGCAAACAAATTCGAGCGGGGCGACGTGCTCAGCCTCGGCGCAGATTGAACGTCTGTCGTTCAATCTGCGGACGCAATCGCCAATTTGACTCTACTAACCTCGAAGTTGCTCGGCCACCGTCTGCATAAGCTCCATCACTGCGGTGTCCGTCGCACCGGCTGATCCCGACGTACAAAATACACAGAGAGTTATATATCACGCGGCTCCGACTCCACGCCGCTGCTCGCTCCCTCGTTTCCACTCAGAACTACGGCCGCCGACGGGCGAAAATCGTCCCTGTTGCTGCACCGATACTACCACACGTATGTCACCGCTGCCCGCCTCTCTGTGTGTTCACCTGTGCAACCGCTGGCACGAGAATGAGCTTGCCGCCACGAACACCATCACGAACAGCACTGCTAACCACGGCTAGTAATCGTCACCACGAGTTGTCACCACGCGCACATGTGCGCTGCTGGTTTCGTCTGGTTTCACGGGTTTAGAATCTGAGTGCGGGTCTGCAGGTCGGATGTGCGCCCGCCACAACCGCCGCTGCTGTGACCACTGTGTCTAGCTGGATGGCCATGCGTCCGTTGAAGCGCTGCGTTGTTCGTCGTTCGTCGCCATCGCCGCCGCCGAGAGTGGTGGGACCTCTGCAATTGAACTTTAGCGTATTACATCACGTTATGTGCACTTCGAGGCCGATGAGCAGCGCACACACACAGAGCGGCAGCTCGAAGTGTGTCTGTGCCCAGGCTCTCGTAGGCCTCCTCGCTCTGTCCGACTCGGTCTTTTGCTGTATCTTTAATTCGTGCACGGTTGGTGGCAGTTTCGCCGCCCCACGCCGCCGCCGTCGCCGTCGCCCGATTGTCGAGCGAGGAGGGAGCCGCGGGTTGGCGCAGCACCGATCACGGTGCCAAGATATCTTCGATATTGATATCACCCTGCCACCCCGTTTGGGGGGGTCAGCATGCCCTCGATACTCGAGAAGCGGTAGGCTGATTGGTGACGGCGAGCGGCAGCGGCGGTGTCGGAACACGTGGCTCGGACGTGTGGAGCCGGTCCACCGAGTGTTGGGCAATGCCGCGAACGGGATGCTGGCGAGAATATGAGGCAATACGGCGGACGATCCACCCTTGTGTGTCTGTGTGTGTGTGTGTGGTCGTTCATATTCTGCGAGGTAGGCAACGCACTCGTTCGTTGGGTGTATGACAGAAATTCGGCTCATGCAGAGCGTAGACGACAACGGCACCTTGGGGTAGCGTTGGTACATGAAGTTCTATTTTTTTTTTTCCGACGGAGAATGCTCCCTGCAGACGAGGCCTCACACTGGGGCAAATGGACTTGTATCGCTGCGATATGCAATTCGCCGTGCGGTCGATACTCACACATGTGCTGTATCACGAGTGAATATTCACACGGAGGGCTAAAGGCGTCGGCACAAACTACGGGAAGAATTTGATTACATTCGTTTACACACGGCTCCACAACCGCGGTCGGCAGGTTCACCGCGACACCAAGAAACAACGGGCGACAAAACGAAATGTATAATAATACCACACATGTATTATTATTTCTACTCTGCCGGGGAAAAGGGAGAGATATCAATTGGCCATCAGCCCCTGTTCACAATATAAGCAAGTACAGAGGTGTGTGTGTCTATCTCTCTCTCTATCTCTCTATGAGTGAGTTTTCAAGCGAGATGACTCATGTGTTACCATTGCAGTTCGCCATTTATCTTCAGACCTCCCGCGAACTTTGATCCGAACGCACGCTTTACACACGATATATTGTATGATGATACAGGCTCACAGCCTGTTTTAAAACGGGAGATTGTTATGAGCGAATGAGCTGCTGAACGAGAGTCGGAATTGTTCCGCCGGGCAATGCCATTTCGATGGACAGGCTCGTCCTAATTTTCTCATAGCTACAGATTGGTAATAATCAGCCAGTCATAAATCGGCGACTCTCGATTTCTGAGTCGCAAACTCATCAAGTGAGCAGAGGCTGGCACCGTACCTTCGAAATACGTCTCCCTTGCTTACCTATACGCTATTGATATATTAGGTTGTGTTCGGCGGAACACGTTCGGGACCCCGTTGATCAGAGGAAGTCTGTATCTTCTATCTACAGATAGAGTTAGGTCAGAAGGCGCCCTGATTGTGGAAAGCACAAGCAGGCGCTCCCACCGCATGGCAGCATCGCATAGAATTTAAGGGCGGCCGAGATGATGGGGGTGTCCATGCGAGGGCGGCTCCAGTTGACCGAGAGTCAGCCTGAAATCAGCTCATCTACTTTTAGTAGCGTAGATATATCGTTACGGATGTGGCAGCTCTCACCGATCTCGAGAGAGAGAGACCAATTGAACTCGTGCAATTTATCAGTCGAACGTAATTTAAAACGTTCACATTTTGCGAGCAGAAAATCCTGTGCTTTTTTTCTGTTCCCCGTCGAACTTATTCACCAACTCTGACGACCCGGAAATTCTGACAACGCAAATGATCGTCGCACCTTCGATGGCATACGCTTTTCAATAGGAGGTGTGATATTTTTAAAGAAATCCTCCACTAGCTCAAGTGGTACATTGAAGCATCCCAACACAAGGTTATCCCCAGTAGAAGATCTACCTGTTTTTCGGGTCTCTGCTTACAGTGAAATTGTGAAATCACAATATATCATAATCGTATTCAAAGACGAATCTAGCGATAAAATCAATTGCTAGGCACGCTTCGTCCAGATATTAATTCGTTGATTTCCCAGCCAATGCACTGCTATTGTTCCGCAGACGTGTCGACGCTACGTAAATACTATAGATGATTATTGCTAATATGTTTCATTCTACAAAAAAAAAAATCGCTCTCGGCGACTCGAGATCGAGTCGATCCGCCCACTTCATTATTCCTTCGTCCTGTTCGAACACGAACTGATTTGATTAATGCCGCAGTTCCTGCGATGCTTGACGTAGCAGTGTCGGCAGAACCCACAGCCACAGCTTGGATACATGGACACCGGTCGGTGGTGCTTGGACATGTTCCAGGCAACTGGTTCGAACCATGGTCACGGCCTACGCTCGCGCAGGCTCACGATAGAAGGCCGTAGGAGAGGGGGAAAAAAAGGCTCTCATTATGCATCTCCTTTTTCTGTACGTGCGCTTCACATGCCCGAAGGCCAACGCGACGAAGATTTTGCATTACTGTTACTGGCGGTCGTCAATCGGGCTACGCAGCCGGGAACGTTTTACGAGGACGTCACGCCACCTTCCATGCGATCGATAATCGCGTGAGTCACTGTAATGTTTCCAAGAAGTCGACGAGTTGCTTTACCGGCTCGACGTTCGAACTCAACGCGCTCGAGGGTCAAGCTCGCAGCATTAGTCCGCTAGCTAAGACACTGCAGGAAACAGTCGTGCGGACGCAAGCTAACAGCACGAATTAGCTGCCGACCACCGCGTATGACCACACAGGCGCCTTTGATCACCTCCATCTGGTAATGTACCTGTTCATAGCATGCGTTGATGAACTTCGGGTGCGAGTCAGGTCTCTAGAATTGAGAATACCGCCAACAACGTCCATGAAATCGCGTGAATATCGGCGTCATCGGTGCCAGTATATGCAGCCACCTGTTCAGAAAAATCGGAAGGTTCAATGGCTCAGAAAAGCGGGACGCGCTTGTCTGAAGTATACGGACCAGTTGAGGAGGGAGGCGAACGCTTTAAGTGCGCAACATTCTCCGTTGTGCGTTTGTAGCTGTCGCACATTGAGGAGGCAAGGACTTCCGTTTTATGGTATGATATATATATATATATATATATATTCTATGATACGCGGGCCGTCTCAAGCGATACGAGCGTTCACGGGAGCGTTCACAGGCTTGTCAAGCATGCTCTTTCATTCTTCAACACCGAGAGAGTCTTTCTTTTTTCAGCCAAGCGGAAATATGCACAGCCTATATAAATTGTACGTTATAGTCCCGTCGAAATCCGCCTCCATCTCTCGACATGTATATCTTTTCAGCTTCGTCGTGGTCGGCCACGGCGGCAAGCGATCAGAGTTGCCTCTGTCGATTCGTTCGTCGCGGGGCGCATGCGATCCCTCCATTGACTCCTATTTTATGAGCCCTGTTCCATGAAGTGCATACGTCTGCATACAACAGTGAACTATTGCAGAGGAACAAGATCTAATGATGGTTGAGGGAGAACTCCACAAAACGCACCCAACGCACCCCTTCTTCCCTATATGAGAAAACCGTGGAGGCCTGGCAGCGTTATTTCTTTGCAGCATTTGCGTAAATCGAGGAGGATCAAACAAAGACAACGGTCCATTTCTAGCGTTTACCCAAAATAAATGTTAGGGTGCGTCAACTTTCGCAACTTCTTCGTGCCAATATACAACACTAGTAGTAGGTTTAATGAGGAGCGACGACTGCAGGCAAGCTTGTTACTGAGGGATTTATGACGGTGTAATGGTGGTGGTGGTTAAATTGAAGAGTTCTTTTTCTCCTTATACAATACCAAGTGATACCAAGTGATGTCGGCGTCTAGTGTATTCGGGGGGAGCGATGACGTTGTTTGTGGAGTTCTGCGGGGATCGGCTTTGCGGCCTACGCAATTCTGGGTTGTCTATTCTTATCCTCTAAAACAGAAGCACGATCGTTATATTTACAAATCGATGGGGAGGGGAGGGAGGCACACTGTTTTTAGGGGGCAGACTTTGTAAAGAACTTCTACTGAAAATCTATGTAGTTTTACGTTATTCATCTTGTTCGAGCGTCTTGTTGTAGTTAACTGCTTATTGATTGACGATTAACTTCAACCTGTATCTATATAAAACATACAAATGAGTATTTGTCTTTGCAAATGAACGTAGCGGATTCAAGCGACGCTGTGGATACATCTCGTAGTGGTTTTCCCATATATATATATATATACGTATAACACCAAACTTAGAATAAGGCTACATTAATTTTCTGGGAAATTATTGTACTTCCTTATACATAAATATATTTCGAATGAATTACCCCAAATACACTGCCCTGGACAAAATTCTCAATTTTAATGCTATATTATATAGATATATATATATATAGTATATATATAATCTTAGGTATGTTCTCGAATCAATGAGATTTAACGTTTTAAAATGCTATCTAATCAAATAATTGTTTTGTATAAAACTAAATGAAAGGGCGATGATCATCGCTTAATTTGACTATCCATTCAAAGTTGAGATAAAGTCGTGTTTATTCAATGGCAACAGAGTGATAACCTGTCTCATGATAAGTTGAGAAACTTGCTGCTGAAATTGTATTCAGTCTTGAGACTGCTTAAAATGTTGATTCGACAAAGTATGAATGTGCAAGTTCAAGTAAAGTTCTGGTCTCAGACCCAAATCCCTCCGGAGATTCGGGTCTCTGAGTAACAAAGCTTCTTGAAACAGAAGTTCCACGTTCCAAGAATTACGCCAACAGCTCGACATCCGTCGTAAGAACAGGATATTGTGGCTTAAATTGCCACAGCGAGGCAATGTGGCTACCGAATCACGACCTGGCTGACAACGGTGCACAGCTGTGTGGTGGGGAATAATGTCCGTCTGCATCATGCGTAAGGCACTTACCTATGCAAGTGTTTCGGCCCGTTCAATTCGTCTAGAATTTGCTGCGTACATGAATGTGCACGTGGCTAGGGCAAAATAGAACGGCTTCATTAGGAAGCACTGCCTTCAAGGCTGCAAGTTTGCCCAGTGAGGTAAAAGCCGAGACCTACCCCCCCCGCCCTTCCTCCCCGTATTCTGGCCGAGTATCATCTATTCGGATGAATGAGAAAATTCGTCTTGGAGACGAGATGATGTCAGGATGTGTAGAGGATTTAGTGGGGCGAATGTCTCAGGCCGTCGTTCAAGGACTGTCGAAAGTCGGTCGTGGTTTGAGCTATCGTGGTTCAGGGCTACTTCATTCCAGGCCTGCTCTTCATGTTTGCGTGGCGAAATTTCTCAACAGGACAATGATTCAAAGCATAAATCGCCGTTAGCGTTTACCGGTTTACGTGCTGTCAGAAGATCCCACCGCTGAACTGACCAGCACAAAGGCCAAATCAGAGAACTTTTCTTCACGGCGCCTCGGAGCAAGGAAGGTAACCATCGACCGGGCAGGACAGGCGACTCCGCATTCAAGGACGCTATAGTATATATACAGCGCGTTAAGCGAAATACAATTGTCTACAGTCGAGAGACTTATCGAATCTATACCAATAATTTCACTCGAAGTGAATTTGTCCGGCTAATAGACATAGCAACAACACTCGGAAATTTCGAGTACAATTGTTGACGAAAACCAACCACATTTGAGCAATCCGTTCTCGACTTTGTCATGACAGATTGCTCTCTGTGCCCATGGTAACGCTATCAATTTCTATGTATCTCATCTTGAAGTATTCATCGATTTTTCTTACCACGCTACTACTGTAACATATATAAGAACAAGGCAAAAAAAAAGAAATAGAAGGCAACATTTCCATGTTTATCCTTCAGCCACAACGAGATGTATACGTGAACAATAGCTAGACCAACAGGACCTATTGCGAATAGATAAGTCTAAGGTATCAATCGATCAATCAATTGTCTAGCTAACGAAGAAATGCTCGCATTTCTTCCTGTTGTTGTTGTTGTTGATTTTCAGTTACAATGTCGTCTTCATGGTGGTCACATATTTTGTGCCCATGATAACGATCGCTATCGCCTACTCAATCATGGGCCACGTCCTATGGCGAAGCAAAGGTATTGGTGAGCAGACTGAACGACAGAAAGAGGCTATCCGGTCCAAGCAAAGGGTGAGTTTTGTAAACGTGATGCTGCACTTCGCGGGGACACAGCCTCGCGGGGAAATAGGGCGGCTATGGGATATATTGCCGCAGGTTTGAAATCCTAGCCGAGTCGTTAGGATTCTAGATCGATTTTTCTCCATCGACATCTGCTCGTTGTGATCGTGCTGATAAATCGTTTAGAATGAACACGTACCGATAGGCGTCTGATAAGAGCAGGACTAAGGGGCCTTTTCGGACGTAAACAAACGCCGAATCCCGGACTAAAATCTGTTGGGTGTGTGTGTTCCGCGGGTTGAATTCGTACGGGGAGTAAAGCTCGAATGTTGGAAAATTACCTGATGACTCGTTCTTTGGTTGAATTCATTGAAATTAATAGTAGAATACACCACAGACAAAGTGAAATGTACTCTCATTCCACTAATGATACCATCCGCAAGGTCGTTTCAAAGCATAAGCTCTACAGAGCAGCTTAAAAGTCTTTTGAGATGTTGTCCGAATATGTATGAATACACATCCCCTGAGGCCTCTGATGTGAAGCAGATTCCAGAAAGGGAGTGACAAATAGAAAATATATATATATATGTATATCTATATAATATATACATATCTGTGCCGATGTGAATAGACAGGTTATTAGGGCAGGTCAACAGTGGAGGACATCACGAACATCCTACGTAATTAAGAACGCGATTACGAATAGCCCCACGAAGCAAATGGCTAAAAATACGCCAGAGATGTGCACGATATTTTCCTGGCATAAGATGGCAAAATCGCTTACAGCGGTCCAATCGCCAGAATATATAGCTGCTATATCAGCACTGCTAGGCATTCAACGATACAACAGAAGCGTCTAGCCAAAACGATTGCGAGCCATCGAAACCGTTTCCCCTATAAGGGATAGCTCAAATTGGTTGGCCGGCGACTCTACGTACGTACAAAGACAACTAAGTGGCTAGGACAGCTTCGTCGTGCGCTCGTTTCAACGCTGTAGCGATTCAGCTGCGAGGGCGGCTACGGCGTCGATCGAAATCGAACGACAAGCAGACTAAGTGCGTTCCTGCTGTTAGCGGAAGATACTGAAGTGTATTGGGAGGTCGGCGTAAATTCCCGGATGGCCGTTTCCTAAATTCTTCCCCCGTCGAGTTCCCCAATTTTCCCCGTAGGATTCCCCAACTCTTCCCGTAGGATTCGCCAATTCTTCCCGTAGGGACCGTCCCCTCAGCGTCAAGTCTTCCAGCTTGGCGCAATATGAAAATGCTTAGCAGGAGAGAGAGCCGTAAATCCGCGCTGTTCGTTCGTGTCGGGCGTCATGACTACCTCGAGGCGTAACATGTACCTAGATAAATAATTCACAGCTTCGAACCGAGGTTACGACACGGTTGGCTCAATACTACTCTGATGGACGGCGCGGGTGGGGAGCTTGCAGTGTGCTTATTTGTTGCTTTTCTTCCCGTAACAACGGGGCTGGGGTGAACTACTGAACCCGAACGCAGGGGGGGTGTTTGCATCATATAGCATGTTGTTGCGGGTTGCAACACTATCTTCTGTTTCGTAGCTTGCTTCGTTCCATGGTCAGTAGCATTGTTGCAAGTAACTTCGAAGGCGTTACATCGAATACGGTATTTGTATGCATATATATATATATATGTATATATATATATATATATATATATAATGCAATGCAATGCTGGTGATCGAACTAGCTCACCTACACGCGCCTACACCGGTTACAAGGCGCAGAAGAAAAAAAATATATACAAAATATATTTTATGTATGTATATGTACTCCATAGCATGTTCACGAACGGAGAGAAAATTGCAGTAACGTTAACACAATGGACAATATTGCCCTTAATAATAATGTAACAAGTTCGCGTTTGTCGAGTATCTTTCCTGCACACGAAAACTGAAGCCAATTTTCTTAACATCCCTCGTTGCGGGCGTCCGATGCCACTCGGCAGGGAGGTCGTGCAGCTGGGAATATAGGTATTCTTTTAAGCTGTCTGATGAGCGCCTATCCCACCTCGGACGTTGTGCAAACGTAAACAAAAGCCTGCTAATATTTCGGACCATTTTCGCCGTAAGAACATCTGCAGCAGTTATTCTAGTCTATGAATGCGACACTCGTCTCGCGGTGATGTGCGAATTCCACTCATCTCCTAGGAGGTATATTGTACCTGCAATCGATACAATCGACGTCGGAACATGGTGACACTCATACGTATCATAAGAGCTTCGTACCCTCACATCTGTGGAGCTAACCTCAATACCAAGCCATTGTGTTGTTGACGGACGTCCGATGCCCACTGACACCGGCTCATCTCGTGTGGCTCATCGCTGATATAGATCCTGTCACAGATCGGACACGGCGCTGATATGTTATATGTAAACGGAGAACCAAGCGAGAAGCGTAAAGAAGAGGCGGCGGCATCAGGACAGATTATGGTGGCTGTTCGTGGCCTTTATCGATTATCTTCGGTATTCTTCACGGCCCCCAGCCCGATTGGCCGTCTGTTGCAACAAGTGAGACAGAGCGAGAGAGAGAGTTCGCTCAATAACCCGCGAATCCCTGCTTTTGCGGTTGATGCTGCTGCTGCACTCGAATGCACAAGGCGTCAGGGACTGTTTCGCAAGATCGTTTCTGCATATATATGTTATATCTCTTAGTATTGGAAGTCTGTAGTCTTATGAAGTATAATAACGACACCAATATTATACAAGAGATATAACAAATATATATATATATATATATATACGCGCATGCAGATGGATCCGTGTTTCGTTGTGAGTTATCGAGATGGGTGCATCGGGACCTCTCCAACCTCAAATAATAGGCTCTTCTGATCGATCATATGCTCTGCCGAGGATTAGGACACAAATGCTAGCGTAGGTCGCAAGTCCGAAAGGACCGATAGGATCCATTGTCCGGTGTTGGTGGGCTGAAGTTATTTTCCTCTGCAATCAGAGTTGTTGCGCTATTGTTCTCTGGCGGATTTTATTGGAAGACCCTAATTTTTCCCCGCTACAAAAATGTGGAAAATGTATCCTACAATAGCTTTGTGTGATGGCTAAAGATTCGACGGTGTGTATCATACAATAGCTTTGAAATAGCGAGAACATTTAATTACAATGACATGTGTGCACCGATTGCTTACGAATATCTCGGTTGACCTGCCTAGGCACCCTAGCAGCAAGGAATCATACCTCCCCAGGCACGACAGAGCGTAGGCGATACTGTAGTACTGAATACATACTCATTACGATGACATTGTTCGTTTGTTGGCAATCTCCCGTCATCAACCTCCAATAAGTACACACTACATGCAATCTCCACTAAGCACACATTACTGTCCCCGACAGTTGACCCGCAACTGGTGCGTAACTCTCCCTAGTTACGCAGCGGGTACGGGACATCCGCAAGTCAAGCGGATGCGGCTGTAATTCCCGGTATGAACGAAGCCGATGTCATCTACGCTCGATCTCACCTTTGGGAAGAATTAAAGGAGCACCACGATCGCCTTCAAGGTCCCGAAGCAGGCGTCTCATTGTGGCGGACCTCGTCCATAGGGGGAATAGCCCGGGCGGGTGCGTCCTTAATGTACAGCATGACGATTTACATTGAATAGAGAGCGCCACGGGCTTGCTGTCTCGCTCTGGCGTGAGGCGCACTCAATCTCAACGTACTTTTACTTACCACTAAAAATGAAATAAACATTTTTCAGCTCAGACGTTGGACACTAACTGTCCTGCTTGGGTTCATCCGTTCGTGTTTATGGGGTGTGTGCGGATCCAGCCGTCAAGGCACCTGGAGGAATTGGAAGTTTGCATGATATAATGCCGACTATATGCCGAAACTAATCCTTACTCCATCTTCAAGAGAGAATATGACTGTTACCCTTTAACTTGTGTGGCTATACCATGCCGCGGGTAAAGGCGGCCTGACCTCAATGCTCTCTAACAATACATAATGCATCATGTGTATACGGAGGGATGGGCCAATATCTGTTTGAGCTATTGAGCGGATGAGAGTTGGCTCAGACGTTTCACTTCGGCACCGAAGAAAAATATAACGGGGTCAATTAATTCGGAATCGGAAAAAAAAATGAGAATAACAGCAGAGCCAACCGTGAGTCAGGCCACGTTAAAAACGACTGCTCATCCGGTGGTTCTATTTATAATATGCCTTATCAGAGCGGAATTCGATATTCGTGAGTAATCAATTTATGTATCACTTATTTTTCGAATCTCACTTAAGGAGGACCTTACCAAAGGTAAGGTCAAGATACCGAGCAAGGGTATCTGTCCTTGTCGCTAAAGCAGGAACGCTGCCTAATAGGCATACGCCCCCGGCAGTGTTCTCTATAACGATCTGACCGGAGCAAGAGGCGCAGCACAAGCAAAAACCCAGCTCGGAAAAATGATCTGACAACCAGTGAACACCCGAGTGGAAAACTCGGGCCTTCACGAAGAAGAACAACACTCAGGATGGTGACAGTGTTTCTCGCACATAGTACACTTCGGGGCTTGGTAAGACAACGGGGTGGAAGCATCCATTAGGGGTCATCCCCGGACGTCCTGTAATAAACATCTGTCAACAAGATAAAGCATGGTATATAGATCACCCCCGGTCGGGACCGTCCTCAAGGTGGCAGGATCCTGAAGAATGATAATGCTTCTATAGATAGTTGCTTACGTCAAGCCTCCCGGTGGCGTCCGTGGTGCATTCGTGTATGCGTTTGCCTTTTAAGCCGAGGTACAATACGTGGGAGTACGCGCCGGTTCGATCCCCGCCCGTTGCAAAGTTGCATTTAGGCTAGTCGTATGAAGCAATGCAAAAGCAATACCTTGGACGCTAAATGTTCGTTGGAAATCAGCCCGAAGACGTTCAATATATGCACAAGCCTTTCCGCCCGATTTATATATATATATATATGTTTTTGAACTCATAAACTTTCCACACTAGATCAAAACAAGGGTTGCTTGGTTGATTTACGAAGCGGCATCCATAGTTAGCCGGTTGATTGCACTTCTCCAGATTTCCCGATTGCACGAGAACGCAACCCCCCGCCATCGGTTGATTTGATAAGATTGCCCCCCCCCCCCGCTCAGACGTCGGGTCCCATGCCGACAATCCACATGCTGCATGCACTGTTTGCTCTACGTAAGCCAATATCCATTTCGACGCGTTCACCTAACATGAACGCAGGCGGCGGGGCAGACGTTCACAGCTGCTCAGTCCACAGAGAAACGCACACATAGACACACATGGTTTCACTCGCTCGGATTACTCGCGTATGGGCATACCCACCTGTAATACTTGGCACGGCTGCGTCGTTCGCGCGCGAGGGTCGGCAGGCTCAAAGCAGAGACGGAATTCGTAAAAAGCTGCCAAGTACACCTCTCGCTGAGCGGGACCGAGCACGTGTCTCGCTTTATGGCGAGAGACAGCGAGGGATTCACCTGACGAGGTGTGACGAGGCGAAAGCGCCGCTAGGCCCGGCAAGGCCAGGTCGAGGCCCGAGGCCTTGGCTCGGGGATCTTTGATGTTGTCGAGTCGCCGTAGCCCCGCGCAGATTTCGCAATCGTCGACCATCATCGAGAGGCCTGAATAGGGTAAGCTAGATGAAAAGAGTCCTGAGCATGTGCCTAGGCGCCGGCCGTTCGTTCCTTCCAGTCGTTTCCTGTAATCAGTGTGGTCAACCTTCAAAATGCCTGGCGATACCCTGCCCCGGCACCCTGTCAGCAGCGGTCACGATAGAGCCAAACCCACTTGGAGACCACACAGCCGGCTGCGGCGCACATCAAACAGTTCTAGCAAAGAGGCCCAGGCCAGAGCAGGGCCAGCACAACGAATTGCACAATTCGCGCGCTGCCGGCCCTTAGTGCCTACCTCCGAGTATTCGTCCTATGGACGATGTATGCACGATTGAATCCCAACGTCTCAGCCCGGCCTGTTTTTGCCACTGGTGACCTTGATCCCGCGCTGTTTCGCTGGCAATTGCGAAATCTCGCTGGAGAGCCACATCCAGCTCAAATGATGTGAAGCGAACAACACCGACCTGGATCAACACTGCCGTGTGCCGACAGAAACAAACGCCAACACAACGGCAACACGAAGTTTGCCGTGTAGCTCAGCGACACAGCGATGAACCAGAGGGAATCGATAGTCGCTGTGAACAACGCCAGCGGGCAGAGGCAAATCATGCATTTCATTCTATTGCCAAAACGAAGGGAGCTGCTACCAAGCAGCGATATCGTGCAATACGGGCAATGGGCAACTCTCACGAGCGGGGGCGCGCGTATGACAGTGTTTGCTGTTCATACAGCACTTCGCTCATTATTGCCTCCAATCGGTTCGCAACTCGAGAAGCAACTTGCAACTCAATCAATATCGACCATAGCCATAACTGCTGATTCGTGACTATCGATCAATCAATCAATCAGCGAAGACCTCACAGGTACTATGTTCATGGTCGGCGTTCGTCCAGCTAGCATTATTCCTCCTAAGGGCTTCGTAGTTTTGTTACGCGATCACAGTCCTATATAGGCCCCCGTTCGCTTAGCAATCTATTGCTTTAAATGAGATGCAGACGAAGGTCATATATATATATATATATATATATATATAGACATATATGAACGTACGATCACGGACGGCTTGAAGAAATTGAATAACCCAAAATGGAGTTTCCTAAGAGAAGAAGTCGTTGGGCTGTTTATCTGCCTTATATTTATATATATATCTATATGCCAGGCAAATGCCAGGCAGATAAACAGGCCGACGACTTCCTTTTTTAGAAAAGTTCATTTTGCGTTATTCAATTTCTTCAAGCCGTCCGTGATCCCATGTCGTTAGTTTAGTGTTCCTAAAAGGAAATTTATACAATCGAGTTAGGTGACGGACCATCTGCGCTTGCCACCGCTCGCAAACTCCCTCAAAGAAAAAAAAAAAAGTTTTTTTGAGTCCTGATCCTACAACGACCGCGATAGTATCCCTCACAACGTTATTGTAAGTACCAGCTATCGATGAAAGGCTCATGAGGATATTGGCAGTATCGAAGACGATCTGCTAAACAAACACAGAATCGTAACTCGTCCCCTTAATGGTCTAGTGGTAAGCGTCTCGGACTGATATACAGGAGGGACATCTGACTTGGGATCAAATCCTGCCGCCAGACGCTTTCGAGAATCTTTGGGTATCTTCACCATCGTTCTTCATCCGTGGACTCCTGCCGGGTGAACTAGCTACTTCCTCGTAGGTCTGCCTAGAAGTTAAGGGTCGACGCGTGTCACAGAGGAGAACAGCTGGGGGTCGGCTCAGAGCAAAACCGATCTTCCTCGCTTTTCCTGTGCAGGTGGGAAATTCAGCGTTTCCTTCGCCGTGGGAAGGAATGGGGTTGGGATTTCTTTTATTCTCTCTCGTCCCTGTTTTCGTAGCCTTTCTGGTTTCCGGGCTGACTCACAGCTGTGATCATTTATCGTCCCTGAATGTTGAACTCGAATAATTACGTGTCCGCACTGACCTTTCCGATTTTCTGAGGCCGAGCACGCAAATGGTTTTCAGGGACACCTTGGCCAGCACATACACACACGCACGCTCTCGGATAGAGCGATGGAACATCTGAAACTCCGCTTTGTTACGTCAGGCCTCCCCCCTACAATGTGACCTCAGCTTCTCAACGTGCTACTGAAGAGCGCTGACGTTGCCGCTCACAGTCTAGTTGCTCAGTTTGGTACTGGGGTATCGTTCGATCTCGAACTTAAGTGAATAGACGAAATTTTAGTCCTCATTAAATCAATGCCAAGCCGAGACAAAGTCCGCATCGTCGGAAATCGTTCTAGCGGGGAATCATTATGTACGGGTGACGAAAGACTGTGACAGTCGCAGAAGCAACAGGGTATAATAAATATTGGGTGCGTTGAGGTCTCTGGAGACCTTTATGGAACGGCACCTTGCCTTCACCAGCGCTTCCCCACGGGATCTCCGCTGACTCAGTTATTCCAAAACAATTGTTCCCAGTGTCGTCTCCTTAAAACGCTCTCTCTCTCTCCAATCACTCGTTGTACGTAGAGGTACCACGATGCTCAAGTGCGCTTCGCTCGCGTCACGGCGAGGCACTCAGGCCGCCCGTCATCGGTCAGTTGACGCCGGCCCCAGCCTCCCGACGGCCATCGAGGATTAGTAGTCGCTGCAATGCCCTGAATGGATGTCGTGTATTTGTTAAACGGCTCGTGGCGTTAGCTATGCCCAGATTTGATTGCTGGATTCGCTTTGGGGCTCGAACCCAGATATAGCTGCCGTATTCCACGCACCAGTGGCAGCCTGGCCGTCGAGAGCAGGCTGGAAGCGCCAAGCAGCCGCAGACAGGAGACGTGACCAAGGTCATTCCGAGTTTAAAAAAGTTTGCGGCGGCGGCGTCGGCTGCTGCTGCTGCTGCCTCTACTGGTAGAAGCGCGCGATAGCGCCCAGCAGAAAGTTGCGGGCGAAGAGTTCCGTCACGGCCACAAGGCGCTGGAATCAACAGCCACCATCTAATCCCATCGGTTCGCCGTCATTATCTTGTCGAGTTCAACCGCGACAGCCGGCTGAAACTTGCCAAATAACTAGGCAGAAGTTGATTCGACGGACGCCTCTGCGACAGGTCTGCCTGTCTCGTATCACGTCCAGGCCCCCCCACAGGTACCCAGCGCTATCAGCGGCGTTTTGTACAGGCAAGACATTTGGAGGGGGGGCAGAGGATACTCGAACCGACGTTTTCCGAGAGAGGAAATTGAAATTGGGCGTTGTTTTACTAGGGTACTCTGTACAGCGGGAAGACGTCAATAGGAAACAGTTGTCAGAAATGGAGCATTACCGACAACTCGTCGAAAGGCTCAAGCATGAACACGAAGGGAAATCTCGGAATACAACGTTGCCGTTGCTTGGAACCCCCTCGGCCTTTTGGGGGCAAAGGGTCTGCTGGTCTTCACAGGGCCTTGCTATTGGATACAAAGAGACTTCGAAAATTAATTAAGCCCGTCGTTTCCACGAATTGCATAGCATTTTACCCTTAGAGTATTGTTAATCGCAGACTCTAGTAGTTTCTCCTCTCATTTCAGTATTGTTATAGCAGTTCGCTCAATTCAATGTACTTTTTCACGATGACAATGTCTGAGCAAGGACAGCCTTATACATGGCAGAGTGCAATGATCTTTCGCAGCGTCAGGCCCCCTCAACCCCGGCGCCCCATCAGTGAGTCATTTTCTCCGCGTCGGCCTTGGATGTAGACTGTAATACACGGTTCTTGTCGAACCACCCTCACTGTCGCTTCCTCATACACTGTGTATGAAAATGATATGCGAGTATATGAGCATACGAAAAATATTCTCTGCTTTTTGTGTCGCTTACGTATAGGGCGCCACGCACAGCTCGTACATTGCCGAGGCACTTAGGTCTGTACAGTAAGAAGCAAGCACGTCTGGCCAAACGTGACGCTCGACTCCTATATACGATCCTATATCTCTAGTCTCGTCTAGCGCAGAGCTTCTACCACGGTTGCATATTCGATCGGAGCTCAGTAGAATATATATATATGTATATAGCTATATATTAGCGCACCTGCGTCTGGGTGGGTGCGCCTACGAGTACTTTAGCCAAGGCTTCGTGGGACGTCGTTGCCGGCCACTACTGTGTTCAGATCGAATAGATATATGTATATGACGTATCAAGCGTCACGTAACTCGGATGTCGGGCTATAGACCACAACACATGCATCCTTCCTATATTGAAATACGCATACCGATTGAAATACGCATACCGATTCAGCTCTGATTATTTATAGCTTTATCAAAGCTAAGCTCAACGAGGACAAGTTGAAATAGAATTGCGGCCGGCCGAAGCTGTTTAGCTCGTTGTATTTTCCCGTAAACAAAGACTGAATTAGATATATATATATATATATATATAGATTGGAGGATTGGCTGACCCTATATAGATTAGATTAGATATATGCAGTTATAATCTCGTGCCTATATATATATATATAATATATATATATATATATATATATATATCTAATTCAGTCTTTGTTTATGGGAAAATACAACGAGGTAAACAGCTTCGGCCGCAATTCAGAGTATTCTAATTCAGAGTATATATATATATGTATATATAGGCACGCGATGATTATAATTGCACATAGGCACGGCTTTTCGAATTACTTCCCCGAGTTGAATTGGGCGCATGATGCAGTCGACATTTATTAACGGAATGGTAAACCCTTGTCGCTTGAACGCCGGAATACGCTACGATAATGAACAATATTTGTTTGTGTTTAACACGAAACAAATCCACTGGCCGTAGTCGCTGTTAGAGGAGGTATTCCTTGAATTGCCTCCGCATGGCTAACCTGCAATTGAGAAGCGGTCGATGCATTAATGCCTTGGAAAGTTGCTGTACCATGCCTCGCCGAGTACGAATTCATTAATGAACCATTCCAATTTATCATAAAATTAACCGTGCAAACGATCGGTCGATTGTCTGGTGTCGATGTTCCGAATTCACGGACATTGAACAACCAGCAATGTTCTAGCGCGGTCAGTAACTGAATCACACGTAACAGAATATGGCCGAGGCAGAGGACGGTCGGGATACGCAACTGCAGTTTGATGAGACAGTGGACAGCCAAAGCGGGTTCCTCGACAGTGTACGAAGCCGCCCATAGTGTGCGAAACAGATCCCGACTCGATTTCGTGTCATGGTTCAATGGGCTATCACAACCACGAGCACTCGATTGCTGCTGAGCTTTTTCGGTATCGCGCCGCCGTGCGACGCCTAAAGCGTACCTTCAACAGTAGGCAACCCTGTGCGGGGGGGAACCCCGGATCAGGGCCCACAGATCTCGCGTTGTTCGCACGAGCCCCGAAAAGTGACCGCAAGTGACCCTCGGTTAAGTGTTAGCAGTCGCCACGGGCACGGCTGAAGCACTGCAGTTTGCCATAAACAGTTGGTCGTGTGCTCGTTCGTTAGTTAGAATACACGAGCGAGTCTCCGAGATGTTAATGAAAAACGCAATAACAAATGATTGCGCAGAGTCCCTGTGCTATGATCGTACGCCACTAAGGTCACGCCAACAAATATCGTATGGTTCGTTTATGGCGGAGTAAAATATGTACAACAGTCCAAGTATGTGGGTGGCGCAGGCGGCATCCATCAAGGCTACAAGACCATTCACGCCGATGCATCGACGGGGCACTCGAGGAGGGAAAGTGCCGCCCCCCCAAAGTGTTCATGTATGTAATTCCCAATGCCACATTGCGAACGATTGTGCGATTTAAATATATAAATAATATATATATATATATAATAATATATAAATATAGGGTGTATATCGGGTGTTCGAGAGGGCAAGATGGTGGTAGTATTACTGCTACATGGTTCTCCTGTCTCATAGTGCGAACATCAGTGTCATCTCAGATACGTCGATGTTGTCTCCTCTCTCTCTCTCTCTTTCTCTTGCTCTGTCTTTATGGGAGAGAATCCAGCAAACGATGAATCGATACACCGGACAATCAACAAGGCCGAGAAAGGTCGCGCGAAGTGATTCAGGAACTGCCCTGCACGAGGGCAGGAACGAACGAATTAAGCCTCCTTGTCCAAACTACTCCTCACAGCCCTCACACAGAGATCCGTTCCGCCTTCGGAGAACAAGGGCACGCGAAGTGTATGCTACCTTTCCGCCGTCTACGTGCGTAACTCGCACGCGAAGTGTATGCTACCTTTCCGCCGTCTACGTGCGTAACTCGCAGTACATCGTACAACGACGCTCATCATAGACACACTGTTCGTCAGTCGTTCCAAGGGCAAGCCACAGCCGAATGAAAGCAGCAGTGTTGACCAAGGCAAAGGTCTTAGTCCACAAAGCTGATATTATTAAATGGAACAACAGCTGCTTATCGATAGGAATGAGCGTACGTTTGCGTCCCGCACCAACTCTGGCCTGCATCCTTAATTATCGAGAACTTGATTAGTCGATGTCCTGAATACGGCACTTACCTTAACCCCATCCACATCGTAGGTCCCAGAGCACACAGCGCGATTCCTGCGAACAGCGCTGCCGCCACCGCAACGGCAAAGCGTAAAGCGCCGTTGTACGTCTCAAATGAAGGTTTTGACAGCCAAAGAAGGAAACCACCTAGGCCTGAAACCAAACCGAAGAGGTTATTCGGGGGCGAGGAAGAAGCTTGCCAAGAATCAACCTCACTAACGATCGTGCAACCTCAGATAACTATCAAGAGAGGCTCAGCACGCAGGATCTTTCCTTCTGCGGCGCCTTTCTCTCGGGGGTGACCACGACGGCCTCAGGCCTAACGCTCTGTCCCCCAACTACTTCTCTGATTATTGTTTATTTAAAGTCGGTATAACTAAATATAATAAATGACAATCTACTATATTAGATTACAGGTCATATTGTCGTCGAGGCTCATCAGGGCAGCTTCATCGCTACAGGCATCGCCTACTGTGCTCTTCCGAGCACAGCGTAGCGCAAACGCAGTCTCCGCCGAGAAATACATGGAGACGAAAATGAACACGTAAATACCCGCGCGCATTGACGTCAAGCTCCAGTTGCTTACCCCTGGGGTCCATGACGTCCGAACTATCTTTCTGTTTCGGCTTGCCGCCCGACGAGGCGAAGTTCCTCTGCACCCTGTGATTGTGATGAAATCGCTCATCTGCTTCGATCTGCGTTGCGTGAAGGAGTGTTAACGCCGCCAGGAAGATAAATTGAGCAGACCGAGCTGTCGACAGCGGCCCAGACCTCCCCGTCGATTCCTGTCGAATTGTTCCTGCCGTAGGTAGTCGTAGATTTCTTCGACGGCGGTCATCGCCGCACTGTCGCTTGCTTGGACACATCGCCGACAACTTCTCGACACTCGCTAGCGAGAATAGCATCGCAGACACAGAAACGCTACTTGGGGACACAGAAGCGGCTCAATCGTCCACCGCGAACGGGGTGTCTCGATGCAACGCGTCGCGCAATCCCTGGGCCCGTCCAGCCAACGATCGATCGGCGTACGCTTCGCCGAAGTATTGATTCTCCCATTTCGTTATTGTTTTCCAGTGAGACTACACGAGCGAACTTCACGTCCCTCGGTCAATTCTCTCTTATAGATGAAATAGCACGAAGCGGACGGGACAAATTCGCGGGGGGAGACGACTGCGAAAAAGTTGAAAAAGGTCAAAGAATAACAAGGAAAAAAAGCAGTGCCAACTGCAAAAATGTCTGCCTCAGTTTCGCGAGATGCAATCGAAACGCCTCGAATTCAAATTCGGCACCGGTGTTTCGTACGCCATACGTACACCAGTTCCAAGCTCTCGCGGTAATTATTGTCGCAAACGGGAGCTAGTGGAAGGAAAATCCACGCTAACGGAATCTGCCCACGAGCCGGAAACCTACGAGCGACCTGAGACGCATCGGGATTGAGGCAGAAATTAACTGCTGGTGCTGTTCCCTCGATTTTTCGCTGAGCCATGCCCACTAAAGATGCAATAGATACAATTGAATGCAATACAAAGCAAAAGTAAAGGGTTTTATGGGGTTTATTAAAGTAAATGCAGTTTCCAACAACACTTAAGCTCTCTATATGTTCCGGCAAGATGGGAGAATATATATATATATAGTTCGGGTAGTCTTGTTCGAGGGCGCCCGAACGAGACGGCCGAGCGGAAATTGGGCTAGTGGCATACGTAGGCACGGCATCTACACTGCGTCTCTCACGCATAGTCACTCTTGCACTTAATTGGCACGCTTATACTAGCATTATTAATACTGCTGCTTCTAATTATAATAACTCTAGTAAATAAATAATGATAATAATAATAATCTAATAAATACTTTAATAATAATAATAATAATAATCCATGCTACTACCTCACCCCGGCGCACTCTCGGCTGCCGCGCTCTCCTTCCCCGACAGAGCTATTTCCAGCACGAGGCCCTCGTCGTTCCGTCCAACTCGGCTGCTGGCAAGGATTTTACACGGCGTGTTTCGTTCCGCCACGCCCATCTGGGCATTTATAGGCATTTATATATTTATTTTTTATGGGCATTTATATGTATATTTTTTTTCTTTTCGCTCGCGTGGGAGACGGCCTCTGGAGCAGCTTTTCGCGTATTGGCCCAGATCCGTCACGCGTGACAAACTTTTCAGTTTACGGGCGGCGGCGGCAGCAGCAGCAACAAGTACTTCAGTAGTCGTCCGGAAGCCGCCATGCCATCTCAAACTGTAACGTGGGGCGATGTCAGGTCCTTAGGAGCTAGGCTCCCCATTCCACATCCAGACGCCGTTGATCGTCGCTGTTCACCCGTTCGCTGCTATGCTGCGTTGTTTCCACGACGGTTGGGACGAGGGATGGGGAGAGGTTTACCCGACGTCGAGCGCAGATCCGCCCGGCCGCTCGCTGTTGCCTGTCGGCGCCGATCGCTCGAGCCGCCCACTCGGGAACTGGAACCTCATAACCTTGCGTAAACTCCAGCCAGCCCCCACTCACAGTTATTTAGCGTCCGGTACGACGATAAGCAAGTGCAACAAGGGGGTGGAATGAACGCTGTGAAACTCCTTCGCAAACCACGGAGTGGGCAGAGAAAAAAGCGAGATTCGGCATCTCGGCAACGGCGATGGTGGTGGCAAGGGAAGCGCTCGTCTGCTAAGTTGCCGGCCTCGGCTATTTTTTTTAGCTGATTCTCAGCTATAAAAATAAATAAAAATTAAATACATTGTCCGGGCTAACCCACAGCCGACATTTAACGTCCACGATACAACTGCTTTCGGCATAAGACGGACAACCCCTTTTAAATGCAAATGTGCAACAATGGTGGGGATCGAGCCCGTGCACCTACGTTCGTCTCCTCCGATTGCATGGCGCACACGAATGCACCACCAGGCTCGACGGATTCTCAGCTGTGATTCCCCTATGGGACGGGACTCGGAACCACCTTTGAGTACCACCTCAAAGAGCTATCGGGGCCACCTTTATGTATTTTCAAACCTTTCGTACCTGGCAACAATCCGCAGCGAAACAAACATGATAAAGAAATGCATCGATTCTCCTCGTCTTCCAAGGTTTGATCCCAAGCCGTATGTCACCCCCGTTACCGGGGTGCACATAGGCACATAAACGTGTGGACGTCAGGCCTCATCTCCCCACAGCGAAGCGTCCGATTCAGCGATTCGTACGTGGTGGCAAGCCAATGTCTAAAAGTCGTACTGTCCATACGAATCAGACGTTATTCCATGGGAAACTGGTGGACCTCTGTTGTCAATACATATTTGTTTCTTTTTATCTATCAATGGACTTTGTCATTGGCATCGCTGCCAATAGAGATGTCGGCGGATATTCGTGTCTCGACCGCGTGGCACAGCGCAGTTAGGCGCCTTATCGAAGGACAAATCTTGCTAGCTATATATAAATTTGTATTCATATTCATGCAAATTCGTTCATGGGCCTGGTAGCTTGGTGATGCGCAATCAGCCATTGGCGTTCGCAGTTCCTCGCTGTTAGCAGCCAATCGGGGGCTTAGCCTAATCGGCCAGCTATGGAAATGAGTCGCAAACATCATTTTCAGGGGGTCTGCAAACTGAATACCCTCATGCGACAACACGAGGACGCGATGATAGTTGTCACCAACTGCCGCTGATCGGATTCACGATAAATGATTAGGCTGCGATAGGCGCATGCGCGGTGGCTTGGACGACTGAGTCTCTGGCCGTAAAAGGTCAGAGGGCGCAGGTTTGACTCGCGCTACGTGATGAGGACATATACGAGAACTTGAGCATTGTGAAATTGCAGTTCCTTTAGTAAACCAATAAAGCCTTGCCTTTATCTTACCCCCCCTCCCCAATTTGATTTGTTGCTCTCACTTTCTCTCTCTTATTACAGACTGGCTGACGAGCGATTATGCCCTTGAGCCATGGAGCTATTATATAATACATGCTTAATAATGTAAACCAATGCGAGCTATTACATGCTAAATGTGACCTTCCGAACGCGCGACCAGAGAGCGAAGGATGAGGAGGAGAAAATTGAGAAATCACAGGGACCTCATACTCTCTTGATACGAAGCGAGATCGTTGCAATGAATGTGTTATCGGTCTATAAACAAAATACAAATATACAATAATTAGTTCATTAGGAGTTGAGGGACAGTTGGGGTGTCAGGTGCTGCCGAAGGAAGGATCCTGCGCGCTTGTCCCCGGTGGCGCGGATCAGCGCCTGTGGTAGACTCCTTCGAGGAAATTAGCAGTGGGGCTAATAATGTCACAATAATAATAATAATAATACGAATGGCTTGGCCTTTTTTTGGAGAGGGGGAAATTTTCTTCAAACGCACGGAGACCACCGGATATAGGCTTAGCTAATCAGTTTTCTGGGCTGACTCACAGCCAACATTTAACTTAGTCCACGGTACTGCTTTCGGCATTGCTTCATAAGGTGGACCCCTTTAAAATCAAATGTGCAACGGTGGCGATCAAACCCTACGTGCACCTACGTGTCTCCTCTGATTGCGAGGCGCACACGAATGCACCACGCCACTAAAGGGCTCGACCGCTATAGGCTTAGCTATACACTTTTAACTGCTCAATAATTGAATTTGAAAAACGCGATATGTGTGTGTGTATCCGTATGTGTTGTCAAGCTTTCATGTTGAGTTTTCATTATGAATAATATATCATCGCGTGTCCTGGCTGTGAGCGAGATAATTATTGTAATTAGTATGGAATTACCTTATATTCTACATGATATTATTAAGAGAGGAACATTTAGCACTTTTCCTTTACAAATGTACGTTTACGCGATAGGCTGGCATCACAAGCAAACGCAGAAAAGCGAAAAACGTGATTACGTTGCAAAGCTGCCTCCGGTCATATAGACGTGTAGAATCCATCCAGGCATATATCTCCCTATTGCTCACCTGCCTTCAGCTCGTGAATTCCATCAAATATTCATGCTTAACACGACTCCCATCCTCGCAATTGGACCCAGAACGTCAAGGTGTCGTTCCGCGAAGGAGCTGTGTTTGCCGTTCGATTAAGCGACACCAGGTCGAGGAGTACTTCTCGTACTATTAAAGCGACCTTTAACTGTGTTATACAGTGTCACTCATTGAAAGTCGTCCCTTTTCTTCAGCGATTCTTCTTCTTCGCTTGCGTGAAGATGCCGAAGAAGACGATACTCGAAGTGAGCACGGAAATCCGATAGAACGCAGAGGAATTGAACTCCGCAGGGGCACAGAGGAATAGAACGTTCGGAATAGAACTGTCACTGTGTACACCTGGTCGTCAGCTAATCGTGTAGTTTCGAATCCAACAACGTACAAATGTATGGCACAGTCTCACTATCGACGGAAGAAGGGCTGGCCGTTACCAGATACGACCTCAATGCTAATGGGAGCACATAATCAGGAGCACACACAAATCGGCGACTATCGGACGAACGGACCTTGGAACTTCGACAACCTCGGCACGATCACTGCGGCAAGCGCTTCTACCGCTAATCGAATATAACAGTTCGGCCGTAAGCAGAAGCTCGGAGAGGCAACAAAAGTTCTACTTCGATCAATTGTCACACTACAATATATTATTATATATATAGTTCGTGTGGTCTTTTCCCCGCTGTCGATCGAATAGGTTCGATGTGTCGGAACGTGCCGAACAGCTCTCGGTGGCTACCCAAGCCACCTTGAACGTTCGTCAGCAGCTGACTATGTCACGATGCGGCGTTCCGGGTGATAGTTGACGCGTCCGGGGGTTTGTTGTCTGGGGTGTTGTGCTCATGAGGGGTCATATGAGACGCTAGTGCATGGTCAATGAGACGCTCCGAGATCACCGGTATTGGCTGACGGCAGGGCAGCGGACCACATTCCCAATTGTCCCGCAAAAGCTGCGCGAAGTCGGTCAGGCTGACGAGTGATCTCTGGTGGCGGGCCTTCGGTGATCCTTTGATCCCATGCTAATGAAGAAGGTCGCGTTTGCGGTCCACATGCGGGCCCGTATGTGTCCGTCGCAGTTGAAGCAAAGGAAAAACTAACAGAAGAGAGGCCGTACAATGATCGGCGGATCCTCACCGAACAGATCGTTCGGCGTTGAACGGCATATAGCAGTCGCTATATCAAGCTCTTGGATGTTTTGTTGCATTTTCTACAAAAACACAGCCAGTGACTTTACACAGTCCATTAACATCCTTCGCTTTCTTCGAATAATGTTTATGTACATGTCGTACTCAATCCGATTACGGCAACACGAGCCTGTGCATATAATCCAAACGCAACTGTTGGGAAGGCCCACTGCGATCGAAAGCAATCGTCGACGCTTCTCGCAGTTCGGCAGGCCTTCATCGGCTGGGTCAGACAAGAGCCCAGCAGCGTACCGAGATAACTTCTACAACGGATGCTGTCAAATAGGCATCCCTCCTGGCCCGTGGCCTCAATCCCACCCTCCTGCACAGTTGGCTCACGTGCTTTATATGTTCTCCTTTTTAAGGGCTGGGAAACGCTGAAGTACTCTGGCCTTTTCCGACTCGCTGTTTTTATGTTTATTTTACTATAAACGAAATCCCCGCCTCCGTAGCGTCTACGGTCAGCCGCGCAGCGGCCAGAAGGTTTGATCGCGGAACTAGCTTGCGGGCCGTTCCAATATGAAAAGCGAACCACGATCGTTGTGCTCATTGATACAAGTTTAGGATAGATCACCATTATATTATTTATTCGAACTGCCCACGAAGGAAACCTCCATCGGGCGCCATCCAGCACAAACAATCCTCGGAACGTTATTTCGATCGGGTCGGTCAGATCCACCATCTACCGATTAACATTGCCTCCGACGTCGCTGATCGTAGACCTACGAACGGAATCAGTCGGCTGTGTAGAGACTTTTTGCTTACTTTGTAAAAGGATTTAGTTATGGGCACACGGTACATTGACTTTGGGCAATATACGTTCTCTATCCAACGGTAAATTGTTTGAGATTAGATACCGTCTAATGGCCATCCTCGGAACAGGTCCTGACCTTCAACGATCGGACACTGCCATGTTGTTTTGTACAGTGGAGCCTCTGTCTGACCGAAACCTCTAGTCAGTTCGAGTGGCCGGCCATATTTAGCTTAGCAGCTGAGAAAGAGTTTGCCCACAATCGTGCCCTATGGGCTTCGTAAACAACCTCTGTAGTTCGTAAGAGTCCCCATATAATCTCTATAGTTTATAATCGTATCTAATATATTTCCGCATTAGAAAATACTCACGCTTAACATGGCTACCTAACCGGGATCATTTGACACCCGATGGCAGACGTAGACAGCATCCTTCTGCATTTCAGCGATATCTAATAAGTGATGTTCAAAAGACGGATCGTTTTGTCCAGCTGTGCTCGTATGTATTGGCTCGCGTGCTCTACAAACGTGTATTAACCTCGTTGCCATGTACTACCATATATGCTGCTATATTATCGCTATGACATAGCAAATAATAGCAATGATTGCAATGACAGCATCAGGAATCTCCTGCATAGCATAATTCGCCTCGAGGGAGTTGAGGCAAACACGTGATCTGCGCACGAATTCTCTCGCAGAATTTTTCCTTGTGTAACAAAAATTCGGCCTGTTTCCACGATACCACTTCAGTGCAGTTGAGCTAGCACTGCTTGTAGACAAACCGTGCAAGTGGAAATAATGTCCTCTCTGGTGTGCCTTTGAGGGTAAATCCTCGACTCGCCCCGACCTCAAGAGGCGAACTCGAGAGAACACTCTCCTGCAGAAAGGAGCGGCCACTTCGACTAGGCTAATGCCCTAGCAGGCCCATTGGCCTATTTCGCCAATGACCACATCTCACGTGGGTCTCCCGCTCGCTATAAGAAACAATCTTCTTGTGGGCTGGACTGTTGCGCCACCTTACTGCCGGATACGAGTGTATTCCCAAGCTCTCAATCACCTTCAGATATAGTATAACACCATAGCATAGGAAGAAAAACCGAAGCAAGAGGAAAAATGTGACAATCTGTAACAAAAATCAACGCCTAGGCTCACTTGACCTCGCGAGAAGACACCTAGAAGACCTCTCGGGATCGTGGCGCAACGAGGCCGAATTTATGTCACTGCTGCCGTTGTCGCTTTAGTTCGTTTGGGCTTCAGAAGCTTCCGGCGTCGCGTCGGTCCCACTCCGCGGTGTCTACTCGCCGCCAGACAGAATCTAACCGACTATTCTGTGTTGGCCATTGTTAGTGGCCACTGGAATCAGGGACATTCCGCATAGCGTAACCTCGCGCTCAAGCGACATGCTAAACCCAATGCGGAGCGAATGTGTGTACAACGGGCGTTCGTTTGTCCGGCATCTCTCACTTTTAAGCCATTCAGCCATCTGGGATCATCGTTCATGAGAAATTCACGCGTAATGATTGTCGACATTTTTTTCATATCAGTTCTGCGATAGATATGCCCGATGCGTTTTAGCCAAAAATCCTCCTAGTCCGGTCCCGCTGCGCATCGTCGAGGACCGTCAATTCAATTCGCTTACGCTCGAATAGAATTATCGATAACGGCTTAAATTGCAGCTCCTTTACCAAACCAATAGAGTTGGCCGCCCTGCCCTAACGGGCGGCGGCCAACTCTCGCAAATCAATAATCCTTCTATTAGTGGCGGCCTCGTCCTTTCCCGGCCTAGTAACGGATAGTCACTGTAATCAAACTCGTCTTGGTTTCTTGTTCTCTTAGACACCTTTCCATCGTGGCAATAATCCTCTCCATGGCCACGCAAAACTGGCCCGATACACATTCGTCATCTCATATTCCCTTGACCTCTTTTCGATTGCAAACTTTCAGGTGGTCCGTATGCTTGTTGTTGTCGTGTTGATCTTCGGCGTCTGTTGGCTTCCGTATCATCTGTACTTCATCTACACGTACCTCGATCCCGAGGTGACGTACACGACATGGGCGCAACCCCTGTATTTGGTCATCTATTGGCTGGCCATGTCCAATTGCATGTACAACCCATTCATCTACTACTGGATGAACTCAAGGTAGGATCCATTGCCCGCCGCCCTGATCAACAGAGACAGTGGGTGATCGTAAATAGATTTATTATGTCATATGTAGCATTACAGCATAATATAATAGACGTGTCGTCTAGTGGGTGCCTTTGGCACCCATCTTGCGGCGGCGAGCGAAATATCGTATCCGCTTGATCAAGTCATACAGACGAATATCACCACCATCCAACAGCCGACACTTAAAATCGAAATCACTGGTTCTTAGCTCCGTCAGATGTTTAGCGCTCAGCATCCTGCGCACTCAATCTGAGTGGATAGTAGACACCAAACAGTTTCTGCCTGTGGCACAAATTCAGTTAGGCACTAGGAACATCGGGACATTCGTTCCATGTCCTCAAAAACAGCACCGTCGTCATCGTCTCTCTCTCTCTCTCTCTCTGCCCTTTCTCGTTGTCAGCTTGGACAATGTCTGCCCTTGTTGGACAGCATTTGACGAGCACCCCTCCCTCTCGCCCGAGCCGTTCCGCGTTTTTGCGGCCCCCGCCTTGCACAAGCTTTCCCAAAGTACGACTCCAAGCTTTTGGCGACATTGTTCGCGACAAGCTTTATTCAACCCCTCTGTTCCGTCGCGTCTCAGCGGCTGTCGGTGAAGGTGTGTGTCTTTGCCGCCCCTCGAGTCGTCGACGCTAGCCACGCGCTCAGCTCTCTGTGTCTCTCTTTCTCGGAGAACTCCGAATCTCACCTTAGATCCGTTTTGCTTTTCGCGGCGCATTCGCCACTCAGTCGGACAAAGCTGCGCCACCTCCGCCACCTCCGCAATCCCCTTCAAAGGATCTCGTTGACAACAACCTGCCGGGAAAAATGTATCCGAAGGCCGAAAGGCAACAACAAGCTAGAAATAAAGTGATAAGATGTGCTGATTGTGGTCACAATGCTGTCGTTGTTATCAGGGCTTTAGGGAAGCTCATAGAGAAGATGGAAGAGGCGAGAGAGAGAGAGCGAGAGAGAGAAGACAGACACAAGGAGGGAGAGAGAAAGAGGGTTGAAGATCACACAAAAAGAAGAGGAAGCCCTTAACACGGTCACAAGCCGCGTTCGCTGCTGCAGGCGCCAACCCCTGCTCGCAGGTCTACGCTGTTATCTCGACAGAAACGCAGCTTCTTCCCTGCGCGGCTTTGTCTTCTCCCGAAGAGAGAGAGAGAAAGAGAGCTTAAGGACAGCAGCACCTAACCATGGGGAACAGGGCGCCATACAACACGCATACAATAACGGAATCAACAGCGACGCGTCGTCGAAAGAGGGAAGTTCAGCCCGCCGCTGCCCTGAGCGACGAGTGTTCGACGGCCGACGTCGCGATAGTGTTCACTGGCAACGACGAACGGAGCTGCCTGGGCGAGCTGACTCGAGGGGTTCTCGCTCTCGAGCTCAATGACAACGCACTCGTACTATGGGACATGAGCGATGATGAAACGAAAATGACCTTTTCATTGGAAAGACGCTCAAAAAGTGGCACATACGCACAAGAGTGGCTAACTAGGGTGATAATACAGCGGTGTTGTTCATGTCCCCCGTCGATGGAAAGGCGTATTGGTTGCGGATACGGCGACGACTGCAGAGAAAGACACAACACTCTGTTATAGAAGAAACTACCATGTACCGAATGATGGAACGAGAGAAAAAATTCGCCAATATATAAGATGTGAACGTGGTCCGTTTGTTTATAGACCCCCCCCCCCTTTAATGTCCACCGTTCAGTGAAACAGCGAGTCCAATTCTTGAACTGCTCAATGAGCGATGGGTCCTTCATACAACTTGGCTTATTCGCGTGACAACACAAGGCGCCACCTTGTTCATCGCGCATTGCACTAATGATAGTGGCGCATCGGATCGTGAGACATGGTGACACGTATCTACCTATGTGATCGATAAGGCGAAATAGAACGTCGTGTGTCCGATCTAGCATTTGCGATTTTATTTCGGGAGATGATGAGCAACGTGAATAGAGGCGATGCCGGCGCCTCGCTCAGGGGTGACCATGACCTCAGGCCTCGACCTGGCACCCTCACTGTCCCCAAACTGCTAATTATTGTATATTTTTTAGACGCACAGTCTTAAGAAATAAGAGCATGCTTCTCTATACGCATTTCAGAAAACCGCCACCACATTTGGGTAGAGAATGGTTCCCCTCCATAATCCACCATGTCTGCTATTGGCAGCTCTATTAGCTACGTACGAATATCCACAGGGTAGCTTTGTTATGCAATGCTCGGTGGCCTGCACGGAGCCTGTTGTCGTCCTTGTAACGGTCCTGCTTTTCCTACAAACACAGGCCGTGCTCGCACATTACAAGGCCACTCCTCCAAAGCATGATATCACATAGCGAGATGCAGCCGGATGCTTATTCAAGGCGACAACTAAATAACTCCACATGATCGCAAGCATACGTAAGCATTGATAGCGAGCTATCTTCCCGTCTCATACCAGTGGATGTAGTTTCGATGGCTCGTTGTCGTCAACGCCACCGCACTATGATAGAACAGACATAGTAACATGGTGGCCCCAATGCACGCACAGCGATGGTGGTGTTTTCCCTCGACAGACGTTCGGCCCGAGTTCGGATCGTGAGTTATCGTGAAACGCTCGCTCGTGCCAGCGTATGACATTTCGAACAATCAACATGAAACAACTCGGCACAGATTCGTGGCGTTGTATCACGACACCATTCTAACAAGTGTGCCTCTCCGCTGCTGATCGCCGTTCGGCTCCACCTACCCATAGTCGTTCAATATCTAGCCGGTACGTCGAAGCTCACTCTCAGCGATTATGTATTAGAACATATATATATATATATATATATATATTGCTCACTGCGATTCGGGGCACTCGCACGCAGCCGCTAGCAGTGCCCACGAGCGACGTGTACCGAGGGTCTACAGTGACGAACCTGACGAACCAATTCCGCTCCGACAAGCGACGGCTGAACAGCGCAGTCGTCATTTCGACGATAGCAAATGTTTCGTCGCCATTTGATGTCTGCCTTTCGCCAGCAAAAACGATAACGAGAGCCCTTCGTAGGGGTTTTCAGCACTGGAGACGGGCTGTTTTCCAGCACTGGAAAACTTGCGGAGACCCTCCCGCCTTTGTCTCTCTATCTCTCTCTGTCTCTACCGTATTGAGTGACACGAATATATCGTGTGGGTATGTTGGACATTTATCCCGCAGAACGCAGAAGTGTCCTAATGACAACCTGCTGATAACGAGATCTTTCGCCTGGAACGCCGTCAAAAAATGAATGACCAACTGTCTTGTGCTTTACGATTTGGGCAAGAACCTTCATTGCATAGCTCAATCGAGGACTATATTGCATGACAACATAGATTAGATAGTGTATAATTTAATACTGGGCAACGACAACATCTCTGCAGCAGTTAACCAGGAGCGGAAATTTCATATAAATTGACATCACGACCTGCATTATCATATATACTATGGTGTGTGCCATCGTTCGCACCCGTACGCCTTTGCCATGAGTTGAGAAGATCCAATTATTAGGCCAATTCGGCGATGACTTCCGCTCACGCTTGGAGCCTCTGCATCAACTTGTATATAAACGTCACCGACCACTTTGGAATTAGGCAAGACCTCATAAATCCCTGTTCATTTATCTATACATCTATATATTGTGTTTATTTTTTTAATATATACAATAATTATTACCTGTTCCTTATATTATAGTATCTGTTCGGGTCCGCTAGAATAGAGAAGTCACAACCAGCTCAGCGGTGTTATGTCGCAGACAGTGGCTATTTGTGGCGCATCTGAGACACTGCTGCTGCTGCTGCTGCACAATTCCATGTGACTTGAACGAATTTGTGTGCATTTTACCTAGCATTGTGATGTACATCGCTTCTAGGAGACATTGCCAACTCGTTCAAATGTTGTTCTATCTATTTGATGTATAAGATCCGAACAAATTTCCCTGGGTAGACAAAGCTCGTTCGGTATCTTGACGGCGCCGCTTGCCACCGCAGAGTTCATCAGCGTCCCATGCGTGGACGGGATCGCGGAACATGCCAACATGTGGACATCTAACAACGCCTCGAAATCAAGAATTTGGCTGCATCGCGAACCTCAGTGCCGTTATCACTGTGCACAGTACACGAGGTTGGCACTGCCAGTGCACGGTGCTCTGTGAAAACTCGCGGGCCCGCCAGCACCCGGTCATTGGCCCTCGAGCAGGGACCCACAACCACCCACCCACCCACGTCCCGCTCCTCAGAATGAAATTATTCCGATCAGTGATGATCATTAATCGATATGAGAATGTTGTCTCTACCGACGAATCGCCCGCAGCAGCGTGGCGCGTTCGTCAAGTTGCAGCGGCTTTCGGGGTCGCCGGCCCGATTCTCATGCTATGCGTCAGTTGTTTTCGCATTTCCGCCGGAGCTAATTTCTCGAAAAAGTGTTTTCAGTGTGCGCCTACGCTGATCGTTGATCGATGTTAGATCGCCGCAGATTTGGGTTCATTAAAAACTGTCACGCCGTCCACAAGCCGTCTATCTCGAATCCCAATGTAAGCTTATTGGACGTGCATGCGAGGCCAGTCGTTTCTTGCGTAAGCGGTTCAACTCAACGGGCTAACCCTTGGCAGGTTCGTATCGGACACGATTTTCAATGCGCCGAATCGTCACGTTAACCTTAAATAAAAGTGACAAGATGATTAAATGGGAACGCTGGGAAGCCCTCCGAGAGGAGCGTTCATTTATCGATGAAACACTTGGGGGAGCCGTCATTTGTGTCTTTGTCATAAATTGTCGTCAGCACACTTTAATGTTAATTAATGTTAACGCAGAATCTCATACCACATCGTGCTAACCAGTGACCAGTTACCGGCCGGTGTAAAGCTGTCCAACAGAATGAGTGGGTCCACTTGCCCGAGGCCGCAGGTTCAAGTCCCGCGGCGCGACATATAGGTGAACTTAATCGTTGTAAAAACTGCACTTCTGTTAATAAGACAATAAACATATATATTGACCTTTATGAAATGTACGCAAGTTGCTAGTAATACTAGAGCTATTCTAAATTAAAAAGAAAAACATTAAATTCTAACTTATACACACTGCGTCAAAAGGATAGCCCACCACCATGTTTCTGATTTTTGTTTCTCAACTATAAATAGCACTGCGGGTTCCCTTTCAGTCATTCAAATATATCACATTCACAACATCCCACGAATATTTGGCTATCTAACTCAGATGTGAACATTTGATATCGGAAATTGTCGTTTTGAGGGTGCGTCAAAAGGACAACCCAATTAGTGTTTGTCGAACAACAACTGAATTCTAACATCGATCTCTTACAATTTTTCAAAAAAAAATTAGTATTTTGTCGGGCCGCCGCCGCTCTCCAGAACGTAAATGAATCGACTGAACATAGATTCATAACATTTACGTATGAGGTCTTGATCAAAAACATGCTATGCTCAGCTACCAAAGCTTTTTGTGGCTCATGTAACGTTTGATTTTCCTGGCTGCCTTTAAAAACAGCTCCGAATACGCTCCACATCTTCTACAATATTATAATATAATAGTCTGGAAAGCGTGCGCGCCAGCTCAGCAACTGTATGTCTTGAGTTCGAAGAACTTCTTGACGATCTTCGCCCCCCTATGAACCGCGGCGTTATCCTGCTGGAAGATGAATCTTTCGGCACAGATCTTCTTGGCGTGATTCTTAAATTGATCCTGCAGCATCGAAACGTAGGCACGAATATACATTCGCCCGTTTACGAAAACCAAATAGGTCTTCCCGTTGCAGCCAATACCGGCCCAAATCATTACACTCACACACACATATATATATATATATATATATATAATCTCAGTGTATGAGTTATATCGTCGATGACAATCTTAGTATAATAACGCTGCAAATAGATGAACGGTTGTTGTTGTTCGCTACTTTCGGTTCCGCTGTTACAAGCCAACCTCGATGCGTCAATGTTCGACCGCCGATCTCAGCACCGCGCTTTTACTTTGGGGCCCTTGCGCAGACAAACCACGTGCAAACAAAGCCACAAGAACAAGTCCCGACTGTGGTGGTGGACTTGTATCGAGCTTGCCTCTGCATTCTGACTCACTCAGATGCGACTGAGCGTCTGAACGAACTCCGCCATCTATCTCTCTCTGTCTCTCTCTGCTCGCCTCCGCAAGGCGACTGTTCGGCAGTGAACAACGGGCAACAGTTGCAGCAGTAGCAGCGAGTGATACTATATCGCGACGAAATTGACGAAGAAGTAACTCGTTTGCATTGGCTTTGACTTATAGGCCTTTGATTTCTACGCATGTCCACCTTCGACCAATCTCTGCTCGTAGCATTAAGTAGTAGCACATATACAAAATAACGCAGCGCCTCTTCTCTCTCATGAGTCAGCGCTGTCCTCGCGCTGCAATGGGCCCCGTACGAAGGACAGCGCGCCGAGGCCGGGGCGTCTCTCGACAGAGCTGGTAGAGAGATTTTTCGACGCGACCAAGGCGGTCATATGTATGAGCCTCATGGAGCACTTGAACTGATTTGCCGTCGACGGCGCGACGACAGGGTCACGAGAGCCAACGCGCCAACGGCTGACGCCGCGCGAAGGTATATGAAGAAGCGGCTCTCCCCGCAACAGAATAAGCCTGTAAATACGCTGCTCGCCGCCTATAGTGGCACGAATCAGCGGGAATCAACTGACCCGTCCCGGCCCCTTTCGCCCAAGCACTCGTGGGTTATCTCTCGGAGGACACTCGTTCGCAGCCGATGATGAGAGATCAGCCCGGAGCACGATTGGATCAGGCGAGCAGTGCCGAAACAAAAGATCAGGCAGGCACACTAGAGACGAGGATGAAATTCGAATCGGCTCTGTGGCTCTCTCGCTCCCTCTCTGTTCCCGACCGGCGTGTCTTTGTTCGACACAGCAAAAACAAACACGTACACAACAACGAAGACTGATTCTCAAGCCCAGCACTGAGGCTTACGCGGTTCGAGATATGATAGCGCCGTGCGAATAGCTCCGAATATGAGCGTAGGAGTAGGTGTAATGGTCGAGGAAACGGACGATCTTTTGTCCGGCCAGCTTTGATGGCAGCTCAATGGAGACCCAGCGGGCTGGCTGCTTCTAATCGTTTCTCAGCTGGGCTGTGCAGCGAGAGAGAGAGCGAGAGAGAGAGAGCGAGCTACTGCGCTGCTGATTATCGAGTGGGTGTGCGGCCGGTGACGAGGCAGCCGTCGACCGAGTGGCCAAGTGAGAACGAGATGCGAGCGAACGACTAGAGGCTGGAGTCTCCACTCGTTCGAGGTGGAGACATCCGAACCCGCCGTTGGCCGCTGTTGTAGGGGGCCCGAGTTTGCCGATAAGATTAGCCCGGCCTGCGGCGGTCACCGTAGCTTTACCGCTGTTGCGGTAGTTTTCGTTTGGTCACACCACACACACACACTCTCTATCTTTCTCTATCTCTCTCTCACTGTCACATACGTCGCAGTTCTCCTGATCTCGACGAGGTTGTTGTTGCCTCCTACCGTAATCTCGTACCGGCGATGTAGGGGGAGAGAGAGAGAGAGCGACCATAGTTCGCCTACAGTTGCCTCGTTGCTTTGCTCGTGTTTCGCGGCAGTGTCGGACAGCAGAAGATACGGACGGGGTCAGGTCGCCGGTGATCAAGTTAACGTTTGCGAGGGGGGGGACACAGCTGAACCATGACGGGCCGTTCGTGTTGAACATGTGGCCGTGTTGAGATAGCGGAATGGACTCTGGTAAACAGTGCGTTGACGCCGCAATCTGGGGCCAAATCAACTTGCTAATGTTAGCCGGTGCAGTCGAAATGGGCGCCAGGCGAGAGCGGCGGAGGAGGCGGCGGCGGCGGCCGGGGGGGTGGGTACCGGCAGATAATTCAGTTTGTTACCCTGATAGAGTGCTCCTGATGGTGGCACACAGTTGAAAAGGAAGATAGCCAGCAGTGTGCTGCATGTCGGAACTAGTAGCAGTACTGAATAGAGATAACCTAGTGAATGTATTGTGCAATAGAGGAATGAACAGTAGAATTGATTGATAGTGACTACAGGAGGAATATGGCAATTCATGAAATTTAACGAAAGAACAACGAACGTTCGTCGAAGATGCGCACGAAATTTGGCGGAGCCTCTTGAACATCTAGCAATTTATCTGGGGACAGTCGTATATATATATACCTTTTATTTTATTTTTATCTCTTTTATTTATTTTTTATTTTATCGAGAACTAAAGCGTATTGTATTGCAGTTCCGAAAATAAACTTGATTTTGAAACTTGAAACAAGCATGATTAGCAAAGATCATTTTCCATAAAAATTAAGTGAAGAGCGATATATGTATATATATATATCGCTCTTCACTTATATATATATATATATATATATATATATATATATATATCACACTTCAATTTATATCGAAAATGATCTTTGTTAATCATACATTGACAATATGATAGAAATCGTCATAATCGTCGAAACATCAACATGCAAGATACCCTGCACAGGCGTTTAACGAACACAGTTTTTCTATTCGACATTTCATACGGCGGCGTCACAATGAATAGTCCTGGATACAGCGACGCGCTATGAACGTCACGAGGCACGTACATGAATGCGGAAGTGACCGAGAAGAGCGAGCGGTCTGATAACTGGGCCTCTCGACAGAAAAGTTTCCGGAAATTGCCTCTGCAGAATCGAATGTAACCGCAGCGTTGCGCTCGCTGTGACGATGTCAGAGAGATGTCGGTTTGGATATGGCACCCTTTATCTATGTCATGCGTCATCTAGTCGATTGGCGTCTTCGAATCGCCAATGTTGCCGTCCGACGGCAGCAGCATCGAGTGGACGATAATTCGGCCTTTTTTTTAGTAGTAGTAGTAGTAATAGTGTGATCCAGCGTTTCGCACGTGCAAAACGTTGATTAGTAGCTAATATATGTATGTGAGATAGGCAGCTGAGCATAGATTGTGCTTGCAATAGATATAGCCGGTAAATATGGGACCACGCTGTGTCGATTATATAATTTGCGATAATTGGCTATTACTTACCGTGGTGTATAATATGTTCTGCTATGAGACAGTCCCCGCGATTATATCATACTATTATATGTGCTATTGTCCTGCCCGCCCTGGCTAGCGATTGTATTGAATACCTCTGCAACACTACCATCATATCGGCCGATCGGCTCAAGATATCGCAATCAATATAGCGCACACTATGTCAGAGGGCTGTTGCATTGGTCAACTCCGACGATGGACGATGTTCAGCCAACATTTATCCGTTCATGGTACTGCCTGATCCTCGACCTGCTCAGAATACACTTCCTCCACTCGGAATGTCTATCGTCTCGCAGCAGGCGAAGGTTCAGTGCTCTGATGTCCGATGTCATTGCCATGTAATCGATGCAGTGCTTGCGACGAACACGTTATCCGATCGCTTTCTTTATACCAATGCTCCCTTGGTTCTCAGCTCGCCTCGAACTAGAAGGAACGAACCGAGAGACTGGCTTCTGCCGTATTTCTTTAGGGTCCTCGGCCGCGTCCCCTTTGTCCGAGCTCGCCTCGACTACATCGTCCCCGGCCGAGGCAAACGCACACTGACGATTGCGCCGGTTATATTGTCCAGCCGGCTATCACCGGCCGGTGCCTCCTCCCCCATCGACGCCGTGCGGTGGCCGAAGAGGCCAGATAGATGCGTTGTAGATTATGTTTTACCCCATGATTTTATCTTTACTAATACACACACACATATCTCTCAAAATCACAAGAGAGATAGGTGTGTTTGTGTATTAGTATAGATGAAATCATGAGGTTCGTTGAGAAAACACCAACATGTACATACTTGTATGTGGAATCGAACTTCCTAGCCACTGTGGTACGAAACTGTATGAAGGGTCCACGTGTGGTCCTGTATGATACGGCCAATGTAGTGTGCCATTAAAGCACAAGTACGTAGTCCTCCTGTGTACCATATGGCGAATTTGCATGCGTTGTAGATTATGTTCACCTCTATACCTCGGAATGGTGCAAGACATATTTCCCTATCTGCTTCACCAACCAAACGTTTGCTTATATATAGCAATAACTAAAGGTTTGATGGTCCCGACCTTGGAATTGTAGAAATATTGTGAGCGACAATGTTATTTAGCACTGAAAGAACAAAATCACAAGAGAGCCAGCTCCGACGCACCCGGATCATCGCTCGGAAGTCAACACTGCAATTCCCGCTATGACGTAGACCTTGAGACCAAGATCATAATCAACTTAAATCATAATCGCGACACGCACACGACAACCGCGTCAAACGTCATCCCTCGATAAGAATAGAGACATTAATTAACGAGAGCATTACACGTGCATATAAATCAATAATCTACGAGCGACTCTCTCGAACTCCGCGGTACCTCATGTACACTCTACGTCAGTTTAGCAACCTTCGATTTTAGTACAACCTCTCACCATTGTCAACAGTCCACCGCGGACGGAATCTGCCAACCAGTCCAGTAAACACCACCTGACCATAGCGTTCAGCTGCGTTCGCCCTACCGAGTTTTCTACAAGGCTCAGCGGCAGGACACGCAAAGGCCGGCGAGCACCGTGCGGGCACCCACGCGTGCTGGAAACACGAGAGGCAGAAAAGACACTTTTCAGGATCGTTTTCTCCCTAAACCCCGCCCCCGAACCTCCGCGGTCCGTGATCCCGCTGCGAAAAGCAGACGAGACTTGTCTCCCGCCTCGGGAATGCCGGGGGAGGACCTCACTGCTTAGCGCACACAGATTAGCCGAACACAGAGCCACCCATGACACCCCACGGCACGGTGGGGGCGAACGCGAACGCAGGCGAAGGAAACCGAAAGAAGAAACTGAGAGAAAAACAGAGAGAGGGGGGGGAAGGCGTTATGAGAACTTTTAATGGATACCCTGTTCACTAGCCAGTCACTCAAGCCGGGATAGGTAGCACTCTCGGCGCCTCCTCGCTCGGAACTCATAGTCTGTGGCATTGAAGCAGTGGCCCCCACGGGAAGGGATTACGTTGGGGGTCTCTGGAGTATCGGGAAGGAAACACTCCCTCCCCCCCCGCACTCGTGCTGTACACCATCCCACGTTACTCTGGTTAAAGGGCGTTGCCGGAGGGAAGACAGAACGCGGAGGGTGGCTGTGCGCTGGCAAAGCTCGCAGAAATCAGCCGGGTGCGTGCGTTCATTCTGCGCCATCACCGTCGTTGTTCCTCGTTCTTAAGCGGTTACACAGTGAACAGGCTTAATAAGCTTGAATACGCTGAATATCTGATGCTGAAAAATATTACACTGAATAGCAATGAATAGCAATATGAATGGTAAAGGTAACGCTTTATTGGTTTGTTGTTAAAGGAGCTGCAATTTCACAATGCTTAAGCTCTCTTATATATCACCACGCAGCGGGGCTCGAACCTGCCGCCTCTGGATTTCGACAGCCAGACACTTAGCCGTCCAAGCCACCCACAAGGTAAAATACATGAAATTAATTGTATATATATATATATATATATATATAGCGCAGTATATTTTAATAGACAATAATTATAGCGTGGGAAGGGGATCAGGGCCATCGTTCCTGGGCCGGCGATAGCGTCACCCCCCTGGCACCATCCAAGGACAGGCCTTTAAGCTGGAAGACCCTAGTCGTCTTGGTGGATCTTATAGAGTGGTATTATCGATTTTGCAACACAATAGCACTGCATGGAACTTGTACCACGTAGATACGTTCATGCATACTTTGTGCTTGAAACTGCGATACTTATATACACCACCCCTCGTGGTTGTCTGAATAAACGAGTTGTTCAGTTCAGCTCGGGACACGACAATCTCGTCTGACAGTCTGGTTGCCGCTGGACTGTCAGATAGTTACAGAACAAAAGTAGACAAGACGTATCCGCCCTCCTTCGAGCGATCGGGTCCCGTTCGTTGATACACCGCGCAACCGCCTTCAACCGTCATACCTCCCTGCTCCCGGCAAAAGTTGTCGTTTGATGGACGCCCCTCGATCGAACTCTTCTGGAAATTGTGAAACGGAGAGGAATGGATCGTTCACAGCGAAGCAAAATCACATCGTGTAGAAGAGTTCACGAAACTACCGGAGGCTCTGGTGGTGCTGCTAAACGCCGTGGCTCAGAGCAAGACGCTAAGCTGCAGCCGATCCTCCAGGGAGAGTAGGTCGCCGCGACAAGAGGCCACGCCGGCCAATGCAAACTACAGATATAGAGCGGAGCAACATGCCGGGGTATTCGACTCATGTGTGGGAGGTTTTCTTTTTGTTTTTGTAGGGAGAGACCGTGCTATTGTCATGCGCTGTCGCGGTGAAGGAGCACTCAGAGCTCTCCCATTGCTTTCAATATCGATGATAGTGTCATATCTATTTATATGGAGGGAACTCAGAAGAGGGCGAGTATTCGATGCACTTCTTATTGGTCCGGGACCGAAACGTCAAAACAGAGAGAGAGAGAGAGAAAGAGGAAAAGTGGTTCAATATGAGCAGAAATCAGGAGATGACGATCGCTGAGGAGAAACACGTCACATTTGCAAACTCCGAATGCCGATCTCGCCTGATTTCCTCGATGGCATTTGTGGTCCTGATTGTAGTGCCGCTGCCCTATCCACCAATATATACTGTGCAGAGAGGCAATGCCATCGCCTTCCTCGGGACATTGTCGTTCTCCCCCCCCCCCCCCCCCACCCCCATAATCCCTAGAAATTCCTAAGTACTGTATGTTTGAATAAATCACCAATATATACTTCATATACCTGCAGCATATAGAGATGGAAAATAAATCAATGAAGTTCTCCATTGCGTATAGTCTCAACGAAATATGATATAATAGACTCTCGCTCCTGGATCTCGAGAGGAATGACGCAGTCGTGAAGGTACGGTATGTGACTGCGGCCATCCCTTTTTCTATGGGCCTTTTTTGTCTTTTTGACAAAGGCATTTTCATATGGCCTACGATGTAGGAGCCTAGTTTGCAGCACATCGCAGGACGAGATTGCCTCGTACGCGGGTCGCTGCCCCGTGAGTTCGTATCCAAACCCGGCAAGCAGCATTGCCGCAAGATATGTGTAGGATTTTTATCTTCAAATAAGATTTCATAACGCACAATAAATATGTTCCACCTCCTTCTTTGGACCGCTGCGTTCATATGGCCGAGCAATCCAAACATGCGTAGCGAATTGCGGGTCGAGGACCACGAAGCGCATATATGGCATATTCAAACCGAGCACGTGAGTGGACAAAATTGGGAGAAAGCTGGAATCTCCTGCTGAGTTGCGATGTCCTGAGTAGAAACGAGATTACGAAATATGCGGACATTTGTGGGACATCGACGATATGCTTAATACAGTTTTAATTAATAGAGTTGATTTACAGTGTTCCTTTTAGTCACAAAGCTGATCTGCCTTTCCGGGGGTGGTGAGAATACCTTCACTTCATAGTGAATGAATATAGCTCATCTAGAATTCGCTGAAGCACAGCTTCGCTGACATAAGAAGATAAGAAGATCCTGTTCGGGTCAATCGAGATGAAGCCTACATGACAAAATAAACCACTGCCTTCTAATGGACATACATAGATGCTTCCTAAAGAAGACAGGCAAGCAGGTGTGATCCACACACCGGGAGGCGTGGATTTTCCTCTTGATTCGATTTCCCGTAATCGTGGTAGCACACGAATATTCGATATGTACCGAGTAAGGTCTGATGATAGAGGGAACACCTGTGGGGACCTTCCGCTAGAAACAAGAGGCCACTTTTTTTTAAACAGGGTACGCCGCCCACCTCTGCTGAAAGGCCATGCAAGTCAACAAGGTCAGGTTCGCTACGCTGGACATAGCACCCGCAGGACATCTTGAGGAAGTCATCTGGAGTGGTACGACATTTGTTAAACGGATTACTTGCAGCGCGCTCATTAGTTGGTAACGCAATCTTGGCAAGCTAACTTGCGCACCCACCCAGCTACATAAAATAGTACATAGCAAATACGTCTCCCAATATGGTGCCTCCCCGGAAATGCTCTCCCCAACGGGCCTGCGTTAAGGACAAGACATTGAACCGTCGTCTCAGCGTCAGACCTGTAAGTTCCTACGTAGTTCCGCCGCGGCGACGTATTAAAGACGCGCAGCGACGGATTCAGTTTGTGCCGTGTGTCCTCGAGTGCCGTGTGTCCTTGTGCCGTGTGTTTCGAAGCAAATATAAAACGGAGAGTTTTATATATAAAGCTGCTAGTCTATCTATTGCCTGCTAATTGGGATGCGACAAATTCGATTAGCCGTGCTCGGCCTGCGACGCAGGTACAGTATCATGCGTCAGCGGCCGTAGAGGAGCTAGCAGCTGACGGGTAGGGCCGAGTTTGCGCTGGTACTGCCGCTCTTAATCACAACTAGGGTACGAGGGGGTGCAAGATGCAGGACGCAGGTCCTTCCGTTCGGGTAGGTTCGGTGGTGAACTGACCGTTGGAAAGAGGACGGGCCCTAAATGAAAGTGGAATAGGTGCGACTACCTAGCCAGACGGAGATAATATGCTGTAATGAAGGCCATTAGGCCCAAAGAAAGAGAGAGAGGAGGCGTGCGAGACAGAGTGTGAGACACATAGACACCACACTGGCAGAGGGAGTCCGTTAACTGCACCGAGCTTCTGGTTGCATCAGGCCCAAGGCTTTTCGGTAAGTGCTGACTGAAAGCAGCTAGTCGAGGCGAGGCAAGGCGACGCCTGCTATTCAGGTCAGCGCAGAGTTCCATCAGCAGAATTTCTTCTCAGGACGGCCCATAGTGGTGGCCCTCGCGAAGGGTTTCAGTCAGACGGCACCATGGTACGAAGTGGTGCGCAGACGACAGGTCAGCCGCGAAGATGAGATTGCAACAACGGGATTGCCAAGCAGTCGGTTGTTGACTGTTGAGATTCGCGCACTCCTCGTTCCTGACGGGTCGTCATCGTCGATGCTCGAGGGAATTCGTCAAATAAGAGACTGCAGAGACAGGGAATACAGCGAACCGTGCGGTACTTAACGAAGACCGGCGACGGCCGACGGGAACTAGCTGCGAATGGGACGTCAGCCAAGGGATACATGCGGAGTTTAAGGTGTAGTCTTCTTAGGACGACTTACCTAGACAGCACCTCTCGCCCCGATTGAATTGCAAAGCGCACATAGGCGCGAGTGTGTCCGTCAACTGTTGAAATCTCGAGAACCGTAATGTATCCCGAACAGGAAACGATATATACATCCACTTCGAACGTGGTCGGATCGGCTGGCTTTGTGTTTCAGCCGCATCCGCACACGCATATCCCTCACGTATCAATGCTACGACCTCTGACTTGAGGCCGCCCGGCGATTCCGCCCAGGCGGAAGCCATGAGCATTAGACACATGGAGTCCAACAAAGCCTGTCAGCTTGACGAAAGCAGAACGAACACCCAGCGAAGCTATGCCCTGGCTAGCCATTTCAAGCAACAAAGCAACCAGCTAATGCTCGTGTTGGAAACTCCGATCGTGTGTATAGTAGGGTAGCCGATCAAAGGCCGGTCATAGGCCCGGCAGGGCCGACCGCTCACGGATGTGTGCTCAGCCGGTCAGCATCGATCGACGGCAGATTTAAGCCTGCACAGTTTTCGGCTTTTTAACTCTCAGCGGCAGTCCCAGCGCCGCCACCGACGCTCGTCGGGATATATATATCTAGCTGGACATCGCTGCGCGCACTTCCCCTTTGGCAGGCAGTGGTCTGTCGGCCGACGAAGTGAGTCGGCATGTGCGTGGCATGATCGATCAGCGGATATATAGATAGGTCAGCACTTAACGCTCGAAGGGTACAACGAGCACCAACAGCAGCAGTAGCAGCAGCTTATCTCGATGTCCGCGTTTCTTTCAGTGAGAGGCAGCGACGGCAGAATTAGCAGCGTCCACAAGGGAGGGAGCACGAGTGAGAGAGAGAGAGGCTGCATTACGTTGCCTAGGCGCGCCGAAGGCAGCCGTGCGCGTCCTTTGACGAGGGGGTGTCTGATCGTGGGAGACGCTTCAAAGGCGAGCCCCGACAGGGTGGACCTTCGGCCCGAACGCGCTAGGAATATGCACATCGATTTGTGTCCACCTGTCGGCAATACGGCGGCAGGTTGCTTGCGACATCAGCCGAACACGAGGACCACAAAGGGCTGAGGGCATTGCAATAGTCGTTTGCATTACTGGTGCCCAGTAGTTAGCTGATTGTGTCCGTTGAACAGCATTATATATATATATATATATATATAGATTAGCGAACAATGTGTGTTCCATTATTCTGTAGTTGTTGTTAGGACAATCGATTTAGGGTACAATAGGTGGCACGGCGATTGGGTTCGATTCGATTCGAGCTTGTACCTCGTTAATAACATGCATGGGAGGCGTAGGTGATTCCCCTCCCAGGTGATTGCCATGAAGGTCGTAAGTTTGGTTCAACTAAGGTGACACTACGCACATGTGCTCGAAATAGAGGTCTAGCCAGGTGTCAAGTGGAAGTCCTATAATTTTGTGCCATTTGTCGCGCGTGTTTCAAGCATGTTGTTTTTTTTTCTACTGGATAACCCTGCCTATCAACTGGAGTGCGTCTGGATTATTATTCTTATTGTTTATTATTGGAACAAAGCGCCGACAATTGTGCCCGGGCCATGTGTGTAAACAACATTTGAGTATATTAGTGAGGGTGCACATGAGCGAGAGGCTGCTCGGTGGGGGCGACATTGAGTTAGAAGACAAAGCCAATTACGTTCTATGAGCATTTGTTAGTGACCAAACATACAGTGAAGATATTGTTCGTGTATCACGCCATAAAGTATGGTATGGGTGAAGGTTTCATTGTTTTGTTAAAGGAACTGCACCATGCCTAATGTCACGTATACTCAAGAGTGCTTAAGCCTTTACTATTAATATAACATATTATTTAGTTTCATATATTGTACACGTCATGTGGTATCTCTTATACGTAGCTGCCCGACGCGGACGAATACTCCTTCGTGTATCTTTGTTGACAAGTTGCGTACAAAAGCCACTATAAGATATTATATTATTACGCACCTCAGAATTATAAAAAAACAAACAAACAACTGATAATAACAAGAGACTGAGGGATCTTACCAAGACGCCTGTACCCAGCGCATGTTAATGGAGCCGGATGAGCGTTTGCTCGATATTTCTGCTTGTCCCAGATGGGTATGGTTCACCGACAAATAGTGTCTGCACACCGCTGTCAATAGTACGGCATTGTACAATGGGCTTTATGACCGGTGCGCGAATGTGTGTGGGTGTACGGGAAAGCGCCGGTCGGCCAGCATTTGCGTCGTCAGCCCAGCTATCGATGGGCTGAACCGTGACGCGATCATGTGGGCCCATTGCAGGTACCCGGGCGGTATTCATCGCATCGAGCGACTCTTTGCCGTAGCGGCGTTCGTCGCCATAATGCTACCAGGACGGGTGAACGAGAATCGAACAGGCAGATATTTAAATCTATGTAATCACCGGCCCACGGTGACACGGTGGCTGGGTGAAGTCGTTCGAGCGGACGGATGGGCCCGTAGCCAATAGCAAACAGCGCGCAAGAACACCTGTGCAGTGTAACGCGAGAATCGCTAGTGACGCGGACTACCCCCTGATCTCAATGATGGAACAGCATAATGCAGCAATGCTCGGCTGTTCTATATTTCTGTTGTTTTCGATCGACGTCTGCCGGCAGATCCTCGGATTCGTTCAGAGGATTCGGACATCCGTACGCGCCATCCGGCGTCACCACCAGTGAATGCTTAGCCGTGCCCATAGCCGCTGACTCTGATAAACACTTCGATCAGACGAGTGTTCTGGCTTTTGGGTGTCGATGCTCCAGTGGACACCTTGGACACCTAGTGGGAGAACGCTGGCGGTGCACGCTCGTGGACAGCGATCGCGCTAACACGGGAAGGAACGTTCTCGACAGCGCCGTTGACGACCCCGAAACGAACTCGGCCATGGGAACCGCAAACAGAACGCGGCGCTGGCTGTTATGCATATGGAGCTACCGCTGTGGCTACAGAAGGAGTTGTTGATTGAGCACCTGATCGACATTCTCGTTGAGATGCATGTTCAAAATGGACATGTGGAGCTTCTACCTACAATGTGTATATATATATATATATATATATATATGTATATATAAGTGAAGAGTTAGGTGGCCAGATTCGTTGTGTGTTGGCATGCGTAGTGAAGACCCTTAAACTGATCAATCGGTTGCCCCCGATAACTGAGGTCCGGTGGAGATCCAGGAGAGAGCAACAGAGGCGTCGAGATAAGGGATTCGCTCAGCTGGGAATGGTGTGATTCCTAGCGAAGTTGGCCAGCAAAGCAAGCAAGGCACGAACCGCAGGACAGCGCTACAATGCTTTTGTATTTTTCTAGACGACAACACGAGACCCTGTGCACGATAGAGCACACCTATTTGCAAACACCTCTGGACATGTTTGAATACAAATTCAATTACAGGGTCATAGGTCGAAGTTCAACGCTGGGCTAGCTCACATTGTCGTTGACTTACCTCTGCGCGTTCCAACACAATGCCAGCTCCACCAAAGTGGACAGTCGTTTTGGGACTCGTAGACGACGCGAATAGGTCAAACACGAATGTTGACAAACGCAGCATATTTGTCCACGCACTCTGCGGTTCTATCGTAGAGGAGCAGGTTACTATGTGAAGAACGCTCATATTATCATACCAGCAACCCACCCCAAAGGGGCGTGCAGCATCAACAGCAGATGTCAACACGTTCGTTGACCTTTGCCAAGGTCCCTCTCCACCTGTCACCGAAGAAACGGAATCGAGTCTGTCGAAGTTTGTTAAGTGAGCTCCGCGTGCTCTTCGTGCGTCGCTCCCTCGGTCAGCTGAGCATTTTTCTAATCTCCGGGCCTCGCCACACGGCTCTTCGTACACAGCAGAGGATCATTCAGTGCGCAGTTTAGCGTTAGCTTCATACGAGAGTTGGTCATCCGGAGGCTTGAGCAGCGGTGCCGATCGGAGCCCCAGATCGAATGTCCTCGTATTGAAATGCGCTTGACAGCAATTGGAGCCAGTGGTGTCCACACCCCCTGTTCGCACTGCTGTAACAGCCCCCGATGCCCTTACGTGTCCTTTCCGGGTCCTAATAAGTAAACTTTCCGAGCTGACTGTCAGCCAACCTTGAAGGTCCACGGTACTGCTTCCGCATTGCTTCAAACGACGGACCCCTTAAATTCAAATGTGCAACGGTAGCGATCCGAGTCCTAACCTAACCCAATCAGCCGAAGGGCGCCCCGTCGCGTACGTACATCTGTACACGTGTTACCGGACGTTCCCGTTCACGGACATTTCTGCGATATTACGCTGTTTGTCCCCCTGCCAAACCTTTCATGCTACCGACGTATCAGATACACATTGTATTTGGATACAGCAGAATCAACCGGCGTATTCCCCGCATGTCACCTAACGTGCTCCTATGCTATCAGAGTGCGCAAAGGATGAAGTCATTCCCCGTTGACCTGGTCAACCGTCAAATCACCGCTACACGACATTATCTCACTGCCTTGATAACGCAGTGATAACGATAACACGACATTATCATCAACATCGTATCACACCACACTCAGCCCTAATCGTGTCCTTCAATCAGTGTTCCTGTCTCGTCTCCGTTTCGCAGAGCGTTCCAAAGAGCCGAAGTTACGACTCACAACCGCAACCAGAAGTTACGCCCCTTCAGATTTCCAAAGAAAGACCAACCCACCACCCGTCTATCTCTTCCCCTCATTCGCTCAGACAGCCACCAGTTAGCAAATGTAATACAAAGCACGAGATACGGGTCTCTCCGCCCGTCCCGGCGGTTCTGACACCTCCAGATCTCTCTATTCACTCTTCTCTGCTTGTTTTTGCCGCCATGTAATCTCTGCGCCAGTCCCTGAACGCTCACGTTCCTATAGCCGGCTCGCACGATTATAACTTTCGGACTTATTGCTGCTGTTGTTATTTTTGCTGCTGCTGCTGATGTTGTTGTTGCTGTAGTTGTTGTCGTCGTCGTCGTCGTTCTCGATGCTATTGTCCGTGTCCTTAGCGTATTCATGCTGTTCCCACTATTACTTGTACTGCCGATTACGATAGTGGTGTGCGTACCTGCTTCGCGCCGGGTCTGTCATTCTCGAGCGGACGCCGAGCCACCAAGATAGCGAAATCGCCTCTCACTCCCTCGTTCAGTAGTATCTCTCTCTCTCTCTCTCTCTCTCTCTCTATATATATATATATATATATATATATATTCGTTCCACTCTGCTCCAGAGCCACAAAGCGTCAGCTTTGTTGTATTCCAGTTCCAGATCGGACTTCCCAATGCCGCTGCAGCGGGCTTGCAGCGGACGAGCCGGCACCACTGTCACGATTAACAAACACACCGCGCCCGCACATTGCCACATAGCGTTTCCCCGTCTCGGGAAGATTCGTATTCCTTCCCTCTCTCTCTCTCCCCTCTCTCTCTGTCTCTCTTGTCATGCTTCCTCTGCCTTGAGGCTTTCGGGAGAGCCGAGCAGTTTTCGACTGGAGACTTCGTGCGATTGTCGTTTCCAACCACTAACTGACCCTGCTCTTGTGCTTACGAATCTGGATGTGTAGTTGTGTGTGTGTGTGTGTGTGCTCTTGCGTGTAGGTCTGTGTTTGAGAGCGTTAAGCGTGCCCCACCGCTCGTATCAGATACAGCCATCGGCTGCAGCACGAGACCAGTTGTGTGGGGTCTGCTTTTACTCAGAGCTGAGTGAGCGATGCCTCGTTAGCGGACATAGCATAGGGGCACACTGATGCTGGTTGTTAGCTGGAGGGAGTCGCGCTCCGGCCGTGTTGTGATTGAAGAGTCACTGCTCGTCCCATCTTGGACCAGTCCCATCTTGCCTATGCCGGCTCAGCGTACAAGCTTACACAGACAGCCAGGGAGAGCTGGATAACGAGAGAGAGGGGGGGGGAGAGATCTCCGAAAAAACCGATCCGAAAGAACAGCCCTCGGCTGAAAACCCCGGTGAAAACTGACTCGTTATGGAGATGTTCATGTTGGCGCTGACACCGTCTCTGTTGCTGTATCCCGAGTGGTGTGAGCTTGGTCTCTCTGTGGCTCATTAATAGTGCTGCTCACTAGTCATTGCGCGGCGGGACAAACACACTCGATTTCCGGGTCGTCTCCGAAGCGGCTGGTTGGCCGTCGAAGATGTCCTATATTGTCATACATTTGCAGGGCAGTCTGGCCCACGATAGCCCAAGGCTGTTTGGACCTAGCGAGCGCCTTCCTGTAAGGGTTCAGTTCTTCGGTCTGTTGAGCAAAGCAGAAGAAAACCGCTTGAAAGTTATAAGAAAAATTGTATCCTTATTTTTTGTATTGGAAAAATATTTCGTTATTTTATATATATGATATATAAAAAAAAACTGCCGTATTTCTGCCGTATTTATATTTATTTTTTTTCTGCTGTATTTCTTTTTATCATAATATACAATGCATTGACAGCATTTCCGAGTATACGTCACGGCTAAATGAACTGTGCAGATGTATGCAGATGCAATGGTTCGCTACAGGTCTGTTCGTTCGTCCGACTATAGACTAGGGACTGCAGCTGATGTCATTCAGGCGCCAGCTGCTATTTGGCCAGATGGGTAATCGGCCGACGAGATGCATGGCACGTTTTTCTAAATGGAAGCCTAAGTACAATCGCGATGGAAGATATGCAACAGAAGAAAAGGCTGGTGCGTGAGAGATTCTTATTTCACGCAGCAAGGTGGGCACGCACGTTACGAGAGCTCCGCCCTGATTCGGCTGAGATTAAGATATCTCATCGTTATGGGAAGCTCCAATTCTTTCCCTGACAGGGTTCGTGCTTTGAATGCTATGGCAATCGTATCGGTACCCGGCTCGCTGGTGTCGGGACGGATTCGATATTCTTGATATCCATATCTGCTTGCACGTCGCTTGCTTGGCCAGTTCATTACTATACGAATATTGTGTGGACATACAACGTACTCGGTGAAAAAATGATTATTATGAAAACATCGACTTAAGAACGTCCATAGGGATGCACATAAGACATGAAACAGAATTTAAGTGGCTGGCTTTGCATTTGTTGTAAGTACATACATGTATATTCATTGATAGGAGCTGCCAGCAAATGTACCTGTGGATAATAATAATAATAACAGCGGTTTCGAGCTTACGTATTGGTTCGGTGCGCTATGATATTTTTTTCGGCTATTTATTACACATATTTTTGTATCCGAGAACAGATACTTCCGAGTGCTTTTCATTGTGTTGGTATATCTTTCTCCACTGGCCTCTTTCAGTGGGATGGTGAAGCAGCACTAGCTCTGTATGGAGCCAAATTTACAATAGGTGTGTCAATAGGCAAAGGTGGCTCCGCTTTGCATGTCCGGACGCTGTGACTACAACAAAATTGACGATATTGCAATTTTTGTACAATTTCCCACAGCATTCCTCTCGAAGTTATGTTACGCTCTGTTTTACCCTAAAATCCACCGATCGCGTGTGCGTTCGAGTGACTCCCGTTGCTCCGTCGACGACGGCGATACCGTTCGACGCATCTGTTATATAAAGATATTGAACGACAGGATTACTTGTAACGGCAGGCCGCCCACGACTCCTCCGCAATCTACCGGTGTCCCTGGTGATGTGTGGCACAAACCGCGTCGATGGTCGCCGTGGCCGCACGCGTCGCGAGATCTCAATGAGCCTACAGGCCTGGCGATTGAACGGTATACACCTACAACAAAAACGGCCTCAGATCACCCCCGGATCACAGAACACACGAGATGAGGCATTCACCGGTGTACGCACATCTCGACACTAATTGTGCGTGTGTACGTGTTAACCGCCACACGCCAGATCCATCTATCGTTCGCCAACACACCGTCGCGGTCCGACGGCCGAGACGGTGTAGCTGTCAGCTCACTTGCTCACAACGTGTGATGCTGATACGGTAGCTGCAGCCGGGCGGCGCGAGGGTAGCGACCGAGCAGAGTGTTTTTCGCGGGTCGTTCCAACCTATCTCTCTCTCTCTTTCTCTCTCATTTCATCTTGGGCATTTTACGCTTCTTCGAATGAAACCTGCTAGAGAGAGAGAGAGGGAGAGAGATATATAATGAACCTACAGAATCATAGTCGAAGACAACGAGTGAACAGTCCCGCAGATGATGGTGTGTGGAGATCGGGATCAACGAAAAGCTCAGTCGCACCTATTCATTTAGTCGTCGGAGAGAACACGGCTGGCGCAGTGTTCCACGCCGAGGTTCGGCGACACGAGGCTGATAGGCACATCTCAGAAAAAAGCATATATATATATATATATATAGAGAGAGAGAGAGAGAGAGATATGTTGCTGGTATCTGTTACCGACATCCCCAGGTAAAGCGACGATGGCGGCGGCGGCGGCTGTGGCATCAAAACAAGGAAAAGCAGAGCTTGCTGGAGTCGCTCGTTGTCGTTGTTTTTGTGGTCGTTGTTGTTGTTGCTGTTGTTGTTGTTGCCGTCGTTCTTGCTGCCCTTGTTGTTGCTGTTACTGCTGATGTGCGCTAGGTAGTTGTCGTAACACGACGTTGCGTCAGCAACCGCCAATGGGACAAAGAGGCTATGAGCAGAGTGGGGGAGGGGAGTGCGAGTTCATCGCATCTTCAAGCAATAGTACCTATCATCTGTCTGTCACATACGCTATGATATTGCTGGTGGACTCTTACCACAACACGACACATAGAACGAATGAACATCGAGGTGATATGAGATGAGGTTGTTCATCAGTGAGACACTCTGACCACGATCAGGAAGAACAGGCCAGCTTAGCGCAGGGCGGCGTAGGCCAAATGGCGGACTCAGCGAATCAAGGGACATTGATGGTGTCTGCATTCATTCTGTCTCGTTGCTGTTGATGCCGGCGTGGTCGGCTCGAAGTGCTTAACTCTAAGGGGTGTTACAGATCATCCCGTATCCACAATAATCCACACGGTGTAAGACTCGGATTCATTTTGCGGCTGGCCACAAGCGGGAACCCAGCAGCGGAACACAACAGAAGGAACCGACTTGTGAAGGGAGAGGCGTGGATGAGAATACAATACAATAATTGATTTGACACAACAAACATGACGATAATTATCCATGCCACGCCTGTGATTATCGCCTCGCATGGACGAAAGGATAGCTTTCGAAAGTTACACCCTTGAAATACAGGCGTACTGAACAATGTATATATATATATATAAGAGCGTAAACCCGCAGTGGAACGACAGGTAAAGTCATACAATAATTAATATTGACTTCAACGTAATTGTACACAAAACTGCAAGCATATGTAGTGTGTCAGCCTTTAAACGTGACTACCCATTTGGAATGGACTGCATGACACGTCGATAGCGTTGTTGTGTCGATGAAAAAAGAAGGTCTCTTCACGTACAGCGAAAAATCATAGAGCAAATGAGCGGTTCCTGTGGACAATCGTCTCTATTGAAGCGTTGTATTCCAGCATTGAATATACGACTGTGCCGTATTGAACGTTGAGAACCACTTGGGTGTCGGGAATCGAGTTCATGGGGCGATCTTCGCTTTAAAGGGGCTTGTGCGCTCACGAAGGAATCTGACTTCTCGTAGCCAGCGGTCATTATTCCCCACCTGGGAATCGATCTGCTTTGCATCGAATTTCGATCAGCCACCGATTCATTGCGTTTGGAACGGTCTGATGTTTATATATTTTAAAGTTTCGATAAACGTGAGCTGAGACAGTGAAACTCAACGAACTGTTCATGACGACAACCCTTCGGGGTTTCGCTGCGTGGGGGGTTCAATGAGGTGCAGATCCCGTCTCTGAGGGGTAGATCCGGTTTAGGCTGAGAAATGAGAACACATCCGTTGGCTGGCCGGATGTTATCTTGAGTTTGGAACACTCTGAGCTAAAATTAATGAGCTCTTAATTCAAATTTCAGGCGGAATCTTATTGATGGAACTGTAATCCTATAAATGTTGTAGTTCTCGTTAAAAGTAAAAAAAAACCATTAATTGAAGGTTTTGATTGCACATTGCGTTGAACATCTCTAGCTATGTTCTATAGCTCGAATGCTATACTGGGTGTGCATTGTTTTTAATATATCTCATAACGCGAAGTCGAAACTCATCTAACTGCTTTGAGCATTAGAAGGAAGCAGCTTGATTAGTATTTCAATGGGTCCGCAAAAGCAGTACAAGCCATCCAACGTAAGTCAGCGGAGACCGCTCAAACTAGAAATAGGCCTTGTTAACTCGAGTTCATTCCGTACGTTGTCTAGACCGCACAGGTTGTTCGTCATGTACAATGGCGCCGACGTCTACCCCTAGGGGCAGGCCGTACATAGCTAATAACTCGCGCAATATGGACCCGCGATAAACCATCCCGAGCTGGTTTTTACTACGTACATAGGAACAACAGGAGAGCCGGGCGTTGTTTGCTAAACAGCTTCTTTCATTTGTCCTCTGGAAGAGGGCAGATTGCATACAGGGGCTGTCGCTGGTTCAAACGCTGAACACCACCTAACGAAGGTGAGAAGTCAATGGCCAGCCTTCGAGGTGGGCAAGGGCGGGCGAATCAAACGCGACGCGATGGCATAAAGCCGACGCCAGAGCGAGCGCGCGCATAAATCTGCGTCCGCCAACCTGCTGAGAGCCTGCGCCGTTCGTGGTGTACGTACACATGCGCTACACACACATCGCTTAGAATAGCTAAGCGGTGCTGGTGTGCAAACGAAAGCTAGCCCGGTGGAGAATGAGAAATTGCGCAGTGCTTCAAACTTTAGACTCGCCGAGTTTGTACTCAGATTCAGTACATGAACAATAGCTTAAGGGTGGGGCGTAGCCTAATACTCTCCGATAGCTACCAGTCACAACAGCAGCCACAACAGCAGCAGCAGCAGCAACAACCGGACGAAGCAAGCAGCCCAATGCAGCGATAATATGTATATTGTAGATCGTCTATTATCGTCGAAGAACCTACACTCAAAATGTACTCGTTCAGGTCGATGGCTGTTCGTTTGATTTCTGTCCTGAACCTTCTTTAGGCTGGCAGACGAGTTGCTTCTCGTCATTTTGTCCGCTGATTGACGAAGCTGTCAGATGTCTGGCGCGTCTCAATCCTCTGAGCCTGCGAACAGATTCGATGGTGGGCCGGTCTCAATGCTTTCCCCATCTTGTCGTTCAGTGAGTGATTATCGCGGATACCCTTGTAGCTCGTCCTGTTGAGTGTTGCGATTGACGAGAGCCGTGAGAGCTGTACCCTTGATATATTCCTCCATATCTTGGTATCGTTAACGAGCGGACGAGTGGCAAAAATTCGAGATCAGAGACCCTATCATACGAGATGCCGATGTAGCCATCGTGGAAAAGACAGACCAGATTCGGACCCGTGCCAGACTCCCGAGTAGACACTTAGACCAGACTCGCGCAGTGCTCCCAATTGAAGTACACAGCCCAATAGAATAGAAAAAAACAACAATTAATGCTGTTGCCTAGCGAGAAGGCTAGCTAATTGACTCATCCCATGAGTAATAGACCCGTCATTGCTGGAGCGTTCATGATACATCGAAGCAAACGTTCTCGTTAGTTAGACTTTTAGTTGGCCAACGGATCAATCCGCTGCCATGATGCTGAAACATTTTTACATGTGCAGATCATGCACACCATGTGTAGATAGTGAATGAACACTAACAACCAGGTTTACACGAAATTAATAAAGGTTCACTGACTTCACAGAATTCATATGGAATTCACATGGAATTCATATGGAATTCACAGAATTCACATGGAATTCATATGGAATTCACAGAATTCACATGGAATTCACATGGAATTCATATGGAATTCATAAATATGGACAAAGATCGTGTTGAAATAGGTCTCCGAGCCTTGCGGCTCAGTTTCGGCAGTCTGTTGGCGGAATATAGAAGAAGGAAATAGCGGCGTCTCTGGAGACTGAGGTAGCGCGAGATGGCGGCCCTGCCATAGGCGAGTTCTTCTCGTTCACTGATGGCTGACGCCCCCGTCGTGCGTTTACCAGCTAATACGCACTCCCCCTAATGACAGATGGGAGGTGGAAGGGTTTGCTGCAGTATGGCCTGGCTGGCTGGCTGGCTGGCTGAAAAGGATTGTTTCGATGATACGAGGGATCGGTTACTGCGAGATTGTCCCCCAGAGGAAACCGAGCATAGGGCGTTTCGCTTGAAGGATCATCAGGCGGGGCACTGTCTCGCTTCACCTCGCCGTAGGACTACTTAGGAAAATGTCTAAGTATCATAAAATGAACATAAACTGAATAATTTCTTTGAATTTTTCTCTGCCACTGCTGCTCAGAAGTGGGAAGCATATCTGAGGGCGCGGCAACGCCGAAGGCGAGAGGCTGGTGCCCTTGTTCGCTAGCCATATATCCATTTCAGACATTTGTGCTCACTAGTCTAATCTGATATATAGGAACATTTCAGCAGAACTACACACAAGCCTAATTTGCAGGAGGGTAACAGGGTCACAGGGAGAGGTCGGTTCTCGCCAACGGGGGCCTTCCGCACCCACTGTGACGAGCGAGCTTCCTCCTCGGGCTTCCCCTGATGAAATCGGATCGTTTGTTGGTCCGCTTGATTAGACACCCAGGATACGACGAAGGGGGGGGGGACAAAGTCGACGAGGTGTCGAAGCATGGAAACCTATATACGAGCGGTATCTGGCACTTGGGCCACGTCAAGGACATCCACTGCCCGAGGCCTGGGCAAAGGCCAACCTATAAGTCTCCTTTCGTCGTTGTCGAGTGCAACACGAACCGGTGCTGCCTACCCTGGCGCCGTAGCGCATCTCCTCAGGCGGCTTGGATATATGTAGTTAACTCCGTAAGTGGATAGAATCTCGGCGGGGGAGGGCGGTCACTGCCGAGAACGATTTCGGATCGGGCGGCGCCGCCCGCCGCCGCAGGCCATCTGTTCAACTTTCGCACGTGAGGGAAAAGCGAGCTACACACATCTGACGTCGTATTCGCCGCCTGCTCAACTCCGCGACGCGGTACTCGACCATTCAGTCACTGTCGACTCATGCTGTTTACGACGACTTGCATACAGCCCCTAAGTGCTTCATATGGGTCCGAGAAGGGTATGACTTTTGGCTGTCGGTCGGGTGTCGGACTATCCTTGACGGTCGCAGTGGAAAAGTCCCTGTGGGTTTCTGTGCACTGTAATCTATAGTTATTATATAATAATAGTAAGAACTTGTATAATTGTAACACTGTAATATATAGTTACAATAGTCAGTAAGATTATATTATCATGGTTGTATTTCGGGGTTGAAATCGACTAGACGATGGCAAGGATGATTTAATTACAATAACACTGAGGGAAACCATTTAGAGACGATGGTTTCTCGTAATGATTTCAATAAATTTGACTCAGTTCGCTGTTGTAGTGTAGAATACACTATAGCAACGGTTGACCCACGATACATGTGTATATATATATATATATATATATATATATATATATAGGCTACCATCAAGAGGAAGAGGATTAAGTAGTAGTATAGTTAACCTCGAACATAGGTTGTCACACAGTTGTGTGATGCTTTTCGACGTCTTCGACAGAGGGACATGGTGTCACCCGAGGACATCTGCTAAACCCAATGGTGATTTTTGTCGGTGCGCTTGGAAGAGCGACTCTTCGGTGGCGAAGACAAAACACTGTCCGTCTGCATGACCGTGCTTGGCCCCATGTCATAACACTACCAGAACTACAATCCTGCCGTAGGTTTTGAAATAGCGGCGTATGGCCCGGCAATGTCCTACGATGGGCAGTAAAATAGAATATTTGTAATATATAATAATTTGTGGAAAATCTTCTTCTTTCTCCTTTTATCACGTATATTTATCACGCTTGCATTCTGTCAGTTCTAGTGGTGGACACAATGTAAGAATGATCATGGCTATTATATAGGATTCCGGTTAGTGATTGTTGTGGTTGATCTCTAATGCTTCGCCTTTTTTGTGTAGCAATAATCGAATGAACGAGTAGTATCAGTCGTTGCAAATGATACGGTGACTTTTTGTCCCCATCGATAATAGTCGAACTCATACGACGTTGTGCATTGACGTGTAGTAAATGCACGCTGTAGCTAGTACACTAGAAATCTTCGGTTTAAAGTACATTTTCCGGGTAGACACCGAGCCTTAAACATTGAACTTAGTCCACGGTACTGCTTTCGGCATTGCTTCATAAGACGGACGGCCCCCCGGAGTACAACGTGACGGCCACCACCCTATAACCCTACACGTGTTATTAAAGCGTGGAGAAGTTTGAGATGTGATACAAGCGAGACGTAGATCCTTTAACATCATACATGAAGCTATTTATGAGTGAGTTGTCTATTGTACAATTCGATCAGATACAGTCCATAGGCCAGACCTTGATCTTGGCTAAACGGAGAGTTTCTCAACGCTTATATATATATATATATATCAGGAAATTAACCGATCCTCTATCGACTATAGCACACATCGACGATACTGTAACACGTTCATATGCGATCCATACGCGACGAGGGTCCTATAATACTCTGGCTTTCAACACATCGTCGAACCCACTGCTCGGTGCCGAACCCCTTGCGAAGACAAAACTATTATAGCTACATTATGGCTGTTGCACACACTTCACACTGATTCGCCCAATTCACAACGGCCAATGAGGCTACCTTCCCCGCTCGGCTTTGTTTTGTTTTCCGTTCGTTGAATTCATAGTTGATTTCATTTCACGTTGAGACGTGATCCGTTTCACCGCGTTGACACGCCTCGCCGCCCGCCTCCGCTCACCTCTTTCGTCGCTCTCTCTCTCTCTCGTGCTCCACGTCACGGTGAAGGCTCATCCCTCACGGGTAAATGTCGTCGCCGACAAAAGATCTAAGTACATCGTTGCCGCAGCCGAGTCGCCGCTCGTCAGCCTCCAGCAGCAATCATTGGAGAGAGAGACATGCGAGATAAAGGGAAATCGCGAGAGCGGATCCGCGCGCGAAAATACAATTATATTTCATGCTTCATCACACCAGTGACTGCATCGAGCAGCGCCGAGGCAGAACTCGCACCAGCAATAGGACCTCGCGGTGACTGGACACTCGACATCGTTGCGTTGTCAACGCTGGCGAGATCGACGAGGTACGATAATGTGCAATAATCGATATAAGAGCGAGCCGATAGATCAGTGTCGACAATAAATAGATGAACTAATAAACGGTAACGGCGGTCGGTGGCGGTGGTGGCAGCAGCCCATGACGGTGACCAGTTGCTCTCGTTCACCGGTGTGGCGATGAATCCCAGCGATATGCTGAACAGAGGGCGTATATTATACAAGATGGGGGAGGTCTGGTCGTTGTGGTTATTTAGGAGCCCCCCCCCCCCCCCCCCGCAATGACTCAATCGCTGGTGAGCGACGATCCATGCGCTATTTGTGATATATCATTTTTTTTGTCCAGGGACGGCCACGCAGAGCGGTAGAGAGCGGCATAGGGCCGGAACGGATCCAGGGGATCTGGTGAAGGGATATTATACAATCCCGACCACTCGCTGACAGTCGTGCCGATGCGGCAAACCTAAGCGAATCGTGTTAGCTTAATTTATCGGAAATTATCTATTTGCCGACTAAGCTCTTCCTGCCGCTGGGAAATCGAGACACGAGCAACGGGACAGAAAGAACTAATTGCCTAGCGGACGCGAAGTCGCGCTGAGACGCCCACTGGGCGCATATGCAATCGGTCGGAAGCTCTGTAATAGATTAATTAATCCTACCATATAATGTGGTACGTTGTGGCCGACACACGCAAAACTCAGCGGGAAATTTGATTCGATTTGAAAATCATTAGCTGAATGGTGCTGTGTCCAAGCCAGATTTAATAGACGCTTCAATAATATGTTGTAAAACAAACATCACTATGTAAACATGTACACGTCTCGCATGCTGGGACATTGTTTTCTCAGGGAACTGATCAGGAGAAAGTGAGTTTAATCTGACGTGAGCGGCAAAAGCTCGATTATACGATGTTGCCTCAGGCGGCATCATTGTGTGGACACGAGCCCTCTGAACGCTTTTCTTCGTCGCACCTCTTGAATAAGCCAACACTGAACAACGCCGAAGGCTGAGACCGAACATATTGTTTGAAAGGGGACGCTAGTGCATCTACAACTAGATATGTTTAGTATTTACTAATATGACCTGTTGAATGCCTCTTTGAATCTGCTATGTCCATGATAGTTATTAGAATATATCATACCATTTGTGGCAACAATTCATTTGACAATGTTTCTGGTAAGGATTCTTCTTGTTCGACACTTTTTTTCTTTGACAACATTGAGCTAAAAAGTTATAATTTAGCTGAAGTTACAACGTCCAAAATGATCCTTCGTGTTACGATAGTTCCCATATACATATATATATATATATATATATATATATATATATATATCTATATATATGTATATACCAAGGACAGAACAATATGATAGGATAGCCTATATTTGAGCACCCATCTCGCTTCGTCATTCTCGGTAAACCTCAATGACCTTGACAAGTTCTGACTCCCCTGACGATGTTCACGGTATACGGCGACTCCGAAAGTCGATCTAATGCAAACAAGCACCTCTCCAAGACGGCCACCGGACGCAACTTCCCTGCAGGAAACGCGTCGACTTTCGATTTGGCCCAATAAACAGCTGTACACTGAAGACTCAGATCATATTCTCGGCTATGTTGGCCGCTACCACATTGTTGTTGCGATTAGGGAAACACTTCGAAACGCAGCGACATCGACGGTGACGTCGGCACCCTTCAATCGGACGATTTCCCCTTGCCAATAAGGCGATACATGTCCATGTATCGTCAGCAAGATTGTGTTGAATTGAGTTTTTGCTCGATATCTGGAATGAGTTCTCATGTACGTTCACATACTAGCTATGAATCCGAGTGAATTTCGCGTCTGATGTACAGCCAACTTCGGCGTCGGTCTCTCTCGGTGGCATTTCACTCTCACAGGATGTTACCGCAACCTGACAACAGCAGCATCCACTGGCAAACTATCTCAATCGAGGGAGGAAGAGATAGATACGGCCTTGATTCCTTAAGAAGCCACAAACATTATTATTGGACGTCATTTCTCTACGGGAGCATCTGATAGAAAGATGTTAGTCTAATGGATCTAATGAAACATATTGCTAATGTTATTCAGGTACGTGGTCGGAGTCGTATCGCTGGACAATGCATTACATTTGTTCTCGTCAGAAATGTTTTCGTGCAGCCACGGATGTCATCATTGGACGTCTGACCTTTATCTCTATCTGTCCATGACAATAGTAAAATCATATTTTCGCGAGGACTCGACCAAGAGGACTACGGACTCGAATTTCAACGAACGGAGCCGTACATTCATATGAGGCGTATTCCCAAGGCCGATCGTGTCGCTTGCGCAATCCCGCGCACATAGAAGAACAGCCGATGTCTCAGGACACCACTAAGGTTTTCAGGTTTCTTAGGATAAAGGAACAAACAGAGAATACGACGCCAGCTTGTGGCGTTTGTCCGGCGAACTAATGCTTCGGTGAGGGCGTACCGCTGATTCGCTTTCCCGTATACGGTCCCGCCCACAACCCTCATTGTTGAGTGATCGAATTAGCCGGAATAGGCTACGTCATCGTCAGAAGATCTTGCTGCGGTGGCCATTCGATCTAGGACCGGGAAATCGTCCAATGTATTGCAGGCTTGCCGAACAAAGTGCGGCCTGACTTTCATACCGGAATTGCGTTGTGACACCAGGAAAGCCGTGCCTGGAGACGCTCAATGGCCGATCCCGGGTGGCGGTTATACATTCGCACACAATGCTTCGATTAACGAAGTACGTTTGCCTTCACGGGACCTGATGATCTGAGTTCGGTCGGATGGGGACCAGTTCGAGATCGATGAGGTTGTTGCCTCATCGATATTAACCTGTTTCATTTCCATTATATACTATATTGTATGTACCATGTGATCCAGTGAGGGTAGAAAGTGAGTGAACTCTCAAGGGAGGGTCCGCCAAGGACGACCGCAAGGGTTCCTCACAGTGAACGAATGTAGTAGCCATTGAGCGACTTACCGACTCAGCTTCTACCTTGAGCATTTTCGCCTCCGCCTACCTCTCCGAGTAACGGGTGTTTGCTGGTTGTGCACGCTAATACGTACGTCCTAAATGAAATCGCAGTACAGACAAAAAAAAAATATACAATTTTTCAGAGAGAAGTGACTTCGGAGCGTACACGCTCCGAATTTCAAATGTATTTCTAGGGCGGACTTCGCGTCAACCGAGAGCTTATGACAAGTATCAATCCCTCGGAACAGAGAAGGACGCCGAATTTCACTTTTATGAAGTTGCCGAATAAGGTGAAGGTGTACGTCGTTCAAATCTATTCCTGTTTTCTTGCAACTGCACTTATATTCAAAGGGATGTCTGGTACACTTCACGGGTCTAAAACCTTACGACCTCCGGCCTTGTACAGCAAGAGACTTAGTTGTCTAAAAATCAAATGAGAAAGAAAATGTGGAACAACTCATCGTCTACTCGACAGAGGACAACGCATTAGATTTGTTTAACCCCTCTGATCGGACGGGGGTCAGTGTGAGTGGGTTCGATCCGAGATATCCTTCAGTCTCTTGGCTCTCTGGATGATGCCTCGTAGAACTGCACACAGGACGACTGCTTCTATACCATGGTTTAACGCTCTGTGTTTGCAGATGTTCGTATCTGCATAAGCGGACCATTATGAAATCTCCAATTTTTAAAGAAATACTACAACCAAATGCAATACTCAACAGTACATGCCATGAGATACGTCATATTATATGACACTATACACCGGCAAAAATCCGGCACTATCACAGCGAATACCTAAGATGTGGAAGCTGTGTCTTTATGTCTTTATGGCGATTTTATCCGTTAACCTCCTTTAAAAGAAATACACCTGTTCAAATGTTTACTCAACATAAATTCACCCGAAAAAATGCCAAAAAAAAAACTATATTTTCTTCCATTAAAATTGCAAAGCAAAATTCAGCTATTATATATATATATAACAAAATTGTCGCAATTTTTTTTATTTTGGTTATAATATCTAAATAATTGTGAAACAAAAACATCGACTACTTTTTTGCATGGCAATATGAAACAGTACGAACTATGCCTCGGATATATAACATCTCTAATTATTTTCATCTTCTCCGTATATTTGCCGTCTCGATTGATGTCGCCTTGCAGGTTCCGCGGCTACTTCCGTTATGTGCTATGTTACTGCTGTAACCTCGGTAGCGGTCTCGGCCACAAGTGCAGCGAGGTCGATCGACTCCAGAGCGACTGGACGTTCAACAACAACTCGCCCCATCGGCGAACCCTTAAGAACACCGCGGGCACGGAGTGTCTCGTGCTAACGACGACGCCGAACAATCCGAATGCGACCAACAATCCGGGCCACCACCAGCAGCAGCAGCAACAGCAGCACCACGACCATAAGAACGGCAGCTGCCAGGTACACAGTGACGCCTCGATAGTTACGTATGTACTGTAGGCTGAACATGACAGCCAAGGGAAATCCTACACTCGGTGGGCGGGCGGGCGGTCTGCTCTCTGGACGAGAGAGAGAGAGAGACACCGAGCGCGATAGGCTGCGAGTGCTGTTCTGTGCTATCTGTATAATGCAATAAGCAGAGGAGAGCAAAATATATAACGAAACAAGCCATATGCTATGTTTCGAATGAAGGCATGAGCCCTATAGAGAGGGGACGAGTACGAAGGGTAAAGGAAAAATCAACCTCCCGGTCTCTCTGTCTCTCGCTTTCTCCATGTTCCTCTATCTGAGGGCAGTCGCTCCGGGATTTTTTTCCCTGTAAGGTCGAAATACGTCAGTCTATTCTGCTCTCGGTAGTAGTTCGGTAGATGTAGTTGTTTGGCATCGCGCTTGCGAGAGATCTGTTTGTCTGGGTGAAAAACGTGGTGATTCGTAGCTCATCTATCCGTTGTAACGGGCATCTATAATAGCTCTATCGTATGTTGAATAATGGTCTGGCGACGATGAATGAACGAAGAACATATACATGGTATTTTTTGATATTATATTATTATTATTATTATTGTCATTATTATTGTTATTTTTATTGTATTAATAATAATTATAATAAATGAGTAAAACCTTAACCTTTGTCTACTGATAATGGCAGCTTGTTGACTTCGGTTAGGTGACAAGCGGTGTACACGTATAATGCGTGTGGTAAGAATCGGAGCAGTGTGAACCTGTCCACCGGGCTGGACAGCTAGACACAAAATCTCTGATATTGAAACCACTCGGACCGTAACTAGACAAGAATAACAATCGTATTTTGTTGAAACAATGTATCGGAGTTATAATATATCACCATGCCTCCCAAGTAATCTGGCCACTCCCCGGGGCACACCCCAACGGACGCCAATCAACGCGTGTCATACTAATTTAGCCTGTATCTACGTGCTAAAAAAAACCTATACCTGTATCATCAGTGTTATTATTATTATTATTATTATTGTGACAATTTAATAATCAGTGCAGTCGGTCGGCAATTTGGTGACCGGCGCGACGAAACAGCCTAATTATAGAGTATTCATAATTACTAATCACGATCAAGGCGACCAAGTGCGGCAGCACTTATATAATTTGCCGAATGTTCATCTGGGTATAGTATAGAAGAGAGAATGTATGACCACCGCTACCGATTATATCTGTGGATGTCCCACTCTTGGACGCTGTTTGATGTGAACGTCAGGTTTCGTGAGTGATCGGTCACCGAGATTTTCTTATTGTCCTTAAGACGAAGATTGAATAATTATAGTAAAGGTAAAGGTGAAGGTAAAGCTTTATTGGTTTATTAAAGGAACTGCAGTTTTTACAATGCTTAAGTTCTCTTGTCATTGACAGAACAGGATTGATTAACTACGGTGCATCGTCTCCACTGGATATTCCGATATCAATATAAGAAACTAAGAATTATAATAATAAAATATCAAGTCGACGTTGTGTAAATTGTGGTGTTCTTTTTTTCAATGTGTAGTTTACCGAAAACGAATCAAAATCCTCTGACCTCTGTTTAATATTGGTCATGTATAATATATATATATATATATATATATATATGCATATATATATAGCATATTATTGTGTGTTTTAATATATACAATAATTAGTAACGCTCACCTTGTATTATCGAACACGACAGCAGGGCTTTGTTGACTAAATCAGCTATAGTAACGAAAATCGATATGGGTCGTTAGTATAGCACCATGGCGCCGTAGGTTCCAAAGAAATTTCGAGCTGTTAGCGTTCGACCGCAGTTATCCCATTCGTCCATCCCATCCGAGTATACTCAGCGAGGCGTTCAATCGCCGAAAGAAAGAGTCCCGCACCAGGTGTGCGTGATTTGCAGGAAGGTGCCAGGCAATTAGCGACATGGTGGTCAGCGACGAGCTCACGCCGACTTCAAACGGACGGTGATGCTGGGATTTTCGGATATGCCTTGATCGCCATTGGATAACATGGTGATGACGAAGGCTTAAGCAAATTGAACTACAAACGCAACATGTTTAATTGTAGGACGAAACCAACTGGAACCGAAGAAATCATTGGAGAATTTCGATCGGAGGCAATCGATACAGGACGTGTGTCGCAACAACGAATACAAAGTTGTATCAAACTTAAATCCTTTCCTAACATTTCGTCCCTATCAAAACTTCCCTTGGACCCAAAGTTTCCCTTTACGAGACGAAGTCTTCCTCGATGTTTTTTTCAAACCATATCAGCAGAACACTGCTGACACAGGTCTATCCACGTCCACATCCTGGACGACACTACGAGCTTGATGAAACACGTCCATCCGCATCGGAAGATTCGCGCGCACGCCCTGTTCTGCCTTTGGGATGTTCAGAGCAACGGGTGGGAAGTCAGTCAGACTCTGTCGCGTTAGAACAACGCACACGCTGTAGCGACACGTGTCACCCGTGAGGGTAGCCGTGTGGGTAGCCGATAGCATACGGATGCTAAAAGGGAACAGGCATACAGAGGGAGATAGGTTCAGTTTGATTGGAATCAGGGGTGTGGAACCCGGCGGCTGGTTTCTACGGCGGCGAGGGGCAGCGGACGCCGCATGGTTATTCGCCATAGGAACAGGTTTCCGCTGCGCGCTGCAGGCATTGGCCGACTCGATGGAGACGTTTCGAGAGGATATCTAGTGCTTAGCCTATATAACTTGCCCCTCTGAGGGATCGCGTGTCAACTACTTTCTTGAGGTGGCTGAGGTCATCGGAGCGATTCTATCCGCTCGGCAGAGGGTACGTTGTCCTGCAGAGGGATAACGGGGAAGATGATAATGATGATGGCTGGCAGAGACCACGAACAGCTGGACGAGTGTTGTGCCAAGCGTTGCACTGGTTAGCTGCTGCACAGGGGGGCCGTTGGTGATACCCGTTTAGGATAACGAAATACAAGACTTATATGTACATATGTTTTTACTGGTGTCCTAGTGTTGTCTTATGTCTGATTGGTGCAGAACACGGACCATGATGGACTTGTCGGGTAGTTGTACATAGTCATGGATGAGTGTCTTGTTTGTGCGAACCGATCGTTAGAGATCACAAAGCTATCTGTCTCATTGATGGTATGAAGGTGAGTGTGCCAGCACTCTGCCAGGAAGTTTCAACTCTGAACTAGATATTCAAGTTCATATAGTTAAATATAACTGGAGCGGGCTGGATCTTCAACAATCATTTACGCAAGAAAAATGAAGTTTCGTTTGTGGCTCAGAGGCCTCCAGTCGTCCCTCCATTAGTGATTTCGCGGTAATGATTCGTATGGAATTACCCGAGAAATATCAGAAGGAGAATCCCCGAGACGACGGCAGAATTTGAACCCGCGACCTGAGATATACCCGACTCTACGGATAGGTTTTTCCAAGCAGGGACCATCCTAAGTTATCGACGGTTGTCCGACGACGCCGACACCTTAGCCATCACGGGGGCTTAGAATTGTCACCCATCAAGCCGTAACACCACGAGACTTTGTATTATGGCGCTATCGGCAGTTAACCAAATTAGTCGCAGATGTACCGATTCTCTACCGAAATATTCAGCTCCATAAATTAACCTGTCCATACAAATAACCAATAAGCCCTGCAGCCCATTAGCGTATCAAGTATAAATAGCCCGCTTTCGACTTTGTCGTCCCTTATGCACCACAACAGTCCCGAGTCAGATCGTCGAAAACTCCGGTTCTACGACTCGTCGAGCACGTGCATCGTGCAAGCTACACAGGGGCGGAATTTGTGCCTTGGTGGGTTTGCCGTCCGCATCGAGAAGTATTCATGCCCGTGACTTACGAATTCTGACCATCATTGGATGCCTCCCCATCGAATGAGCAGAAGTAAAAGCCTGTCTCACAGTAGACGAGGACGCGGCTGCCCTTCGCAGAGGCATGTGATCGTCTTGACGGCTCCCTGTGAAATTGTCAGCTCCATCCCGTACCGCACTCCCATCTCATCTCCCCTAAGGCGTCTGCTGTCCTCTGTTCGCCGGATGAAAGAGCCTTTCATCTAGACAGGAGAGCATTAGCGTGCAGTAATGCAGCCATGCACCCCTTAATCCCAGGCATGTCCTAGGGCCCGACGCCTGATGGGCTCAGAGAGGCTGAGGAACCGACAGGTCGCACCCGGATGCCAATGGTGGCCCGACCTGCTACAATGCCCCAACTGAGCCAGCTCCAGTGCCCATGTGGTCCATGTAAAAAGAAGTCTACCCGTCTCCTTTCTTCTCTCTAGGTGCTATTTGCAGATTGGGGGCTCGGGATCTGGAATAGGGGGTGCTCTTTGGATGGCCGTACTCGCTGTGGGGTCCCTACGACTAGATCAGGCTGTCCAAGAGAGATTTCCAGGGCCGGACTATGCCCACCGCAGAGTCGACCGCCGACAGGCCGACCGCGACGGGACGTGTAGCTCCACGAGTCTTCATTTCGATAGCCTAGCAAAAAAAAAGCAGCCTGCCACCAGCCAGCAGCCGTAGTTGGTGTCGAACTCGATAACGGCCTACACAGTCATACTAGCTAGTTGGGGTACGTGTGCCAACAGTCAGAGAGACGGACAGAGAGTCTCGAGAGAAGGTGGGGCGTGTGTTTACTGGGTAGGTCTGCCATACTGGCAGGCAGGAGTCAGGTGTGGACCTGACTCCTAGGCCTGCCAGTATGGCAGACCTGCCTACCTAGTACCCCCCGGCAAAAACCTCAGCTGTTTGGTCTAGTCTGCATGAGCATTCGCCGTCAGAAACGAGAAAAAAATCAGACGAGAGTAGGCATGGCCTGCCTGGATTTTCGTCTCGGCCCACGAAGCGGAGGCTACCGGTGGTACAGTAATTTGGGCGACGTCGAACGCCGGTTAATGCATTGGCTAGTGTGCCTTCTTGATATGTACCTGAATATAATTTGTTCTACCTACGATGCGAAGTGTCATTTCTCGAGGTGTTACATGCTGATGTTGACTAGCGATGGTTGATCAATTGATGTCCCAACGGATACCTCGAAATAGACACATCCATTGTATCATATATAATCTACAATTGGATGATTAACCGAAACCTGGAGATATTTCAAGGGTAGCAGGGGTTTCTCTTGGTACTGGGTTCATATGGCACAAACTATATTCATATCGCTGGTATATCAAGGTAGCTACACTTAAGAGATTTTCGAAGTCGGATATCTGGTTTATTTAACATGTTATTCCAGTAGGACTGATGAATCTATTGATTACAGAACCGCCTCGAAGAACAGCGGTCTAGAATAGCATGATCACGGTGCATGGTGATCATGTTTTTTTTTAAGGGGGGTGTTGGCATTCTAATGTACCCCAACACCATGACCGCCTCCCCTAATGGAACTGTTGACGATGTTCAACAGCACCACCCTTCGCGGTATCGCTTAGCGCATTCTTCAGTAAGGACGGTGAGATATGTGTCTAAGCCCAGCCACGAGCACCACACATCCTCCTCACCGTACGGACATAACGTGGTTAGTTGGCTCTCAGCTGCTTCCCTTCTCTCTCACCCTCTCAAGACCAGACTTCCTCTCAATACCTCTTCCCGCTTCCCGCCTGTGGGAACAACTACTGTGGTCAATAGGGTGTCTGTAGAAAGACCCGTGTATGTAAACATGCAGTATGTATGAAGCATACAGGGGGTGTACGGTGCCTTTCCTTTCTGCACGGTGGTAGCTGTGCCGCAGACCACATTAGTTGCCACTACTACTTAACAAAACAAATCTCATTGCGGACAGACTGCTATTTACTATAAGGTATATATGGCCCCACTCAGAGTTGAACCTCAGACTCTACAAAATTCCTTACTGGGCAAGGTATTGCCTACCTTGCCCACCACGCCATGCCCGGCGAACATATTACCTGATTCCCACTAGCCCCATCAGGTCAACGTTAGGTCACAGTAGGCCAACGTCAGGCCACAGTAGGCCAACGTCAGGCCATAGTAGGCCAACGTCAGGGAGCACCTAGCTCTTTCGGATAATGCTCTCGGCGCGCATAAGTGAGAGGAAGTTGGGAGGACAGGGGGCCTGGCTTAGATAGGGACCTTCATACGGGGGTTCGCGAAGTCAATGTCCTCATAATTATAGCGCAATAACCGGCTCACTGTTCCGTACAAGGTTGCCGCCTTCGGTAATCAGTGCGGGCAGACAATAACGCTGGGCTTGATGAAGGGAGACTTCTGCACGTAACGGGTTATTTCATAATAACGATGCAATCACAGCGCTGGAATTAGGTAGTGTCTGGCCTCGGAGGGCAGTAAACGTTGAACAGGCGAATGTTGACAACGGCAATCGCAAATCGCCTACCTAATAGGATATTTGTTTCAGCTAAGGCAAGGCAGTGGAAAATCCCACCATCGGGGAGATGTACGAGCTTGTGGGACCGTCTGCTATGGGCGGGAAGTCGACGGAGTCTTACCCTTTCGTTAATTGCTTAACAGCGCGAGTAGTTACCCAAAAACGAGACGGCGTCTCGCGTTTCGCTCGACAGGGAGATGTTCATCAAACCCCTAGTAGCACTACTGCTGCTCGATGGCCAGGTGCGCGGGTGAGTGGCGACAACTATGGGAGCCATTTGAGCTGAGTGTATGTTGGACGGCGACCGGCGCTCAGGGCTAATTGGTAGGGTGGGCACCACGTTTTATACGAACCTGAATATGTCAGCCATTTACGTTATCAGTTCAACTCCTTACAGGTTCCTGCTAAGCGTCAATAGAACCGTTCCTCGATCGAACCTCGCCGAACGTCACACTGCAGTGTTCAATCAAAGGTGAACATTAGCAGCTGTAAGTGTTGCCTTCAACGAGGTCAACGAGGGAACACATTATGTTTCATATTTTTGTCTGTTTTTGTTTGTTTTAACGTTCTTCACTCGGAGTGAATTTCACTCCTCTACCAATCAATGCTTTCACCCATCGGTGATGAGTTTCCAACCCGCGAAGGCCTCTCCGCCTACATTGGTTGCCGGTCAAGTGTTGCCCTGAGGACGTCCACAGACGGCGTTCGACCGAAAGAATATTTTTTGCTGACCAGGTTTGTGTGAGACTCTCGCTATTGAAGGTCTTATTCCTACTCTGCCCAGGGTAGACGAAGCTTATCTCTGTTCGATCGTTGAGCCTCCTGAGCCGCCACCGCCCCGATCTCTTAGCCATCCGAGATTATGGCACAACCTCGGATCGAGGTTCGCTGCGATGTAATGGTTCACAAAAATTGCTTGATGTGTGCCTACCCCACTTATGCGATCTGCAACGGATCCATTGGACGTACTGATTTCTATCTGTGGTTGCCACACCGTGGGTAGATGGGTCACTCAGGATGCCCGGAACCATTCCAACCTTCTGGGCTCGGCAGGGGCCTATGCGACGATACGACTAGCTTTTGTTGAACCACATTGGACCCTCCCTCCCAGTTAATGAGCTGGTTGAAGATCGACTTCGATAAACCAGCAAGCTGAGCGTCTCAGTACTTTGGCAGTAATCCAGTGATTTCTACTATAGTAATCAGAACACGGTTGTTGTTTAAGTGATGCATTTGCTTCAAGAAATTACGACGACTTCTTGAAACTGACGAGGCCGCTGTCTCCTCTGAAAACGAGAGCCAAACTCATTTCCTCTCGACCGTCCGGGTTTGTAGGTACCATGTTCGAACGCACTCTCAGCTGTCGGGTCAGCCATAGATGTGCTGCTAGCAAGCTGGAACATTTTCAAAGGGATAAAATATTCAATTGGTGTCCTCTTGCGGTGTTGCATCAGCTAATTCTATGCTGGCTATAGCCGAGCCTAGGTATACTCAGTTAAATATCATCATTGCCAGGTACGAGTAAGGAAGAGAATAAGCAAAGGTGGCCCTGACAGGTCCTAATAGTAACACCTATAAGGTTAAGAGCTGAGACCTGTCAGATGATGGAACAGCTGAGGGTCAGCTCGAAAAAAAAACAGTTCAATATCATCATGTTCCGATTAGGCGTACTTTCTTTGACGTACAACTACATATGCGTATTTATTATTACTATTATTATTATTACTTACTTACTGCCGTGTTAAGGGTATTCAGGCTTGCATGCAGGTCATCAGGCCACGGGTATCCAACCAATGCTATCATTTAGCTATTTTTGTCGTTTTCTCGGTTTGTGGATCTGTTTGTTTGTTCGACGACGGTACGATTCTCCTTTTTAGGCACGAACCCAATCACAGCCACAGCGGCATAATCAAGACAGCCATTTGCGTCACGTCGAAGTCACCGGACGTCATCACCGTCACCACCGGACGACCTCGATCGACGGACCGAGACAGCTTCAGATGCAACAGCAGGACCTGCAGCAACCACTGCCTCAGCGGCAACAGCAACACCACCCGGTATTGCAACAACAGCTGGATGACGAAGACTAGCTCGCCAGCGAGAAGTGATCAGGCATGGTCTCTGATCAACGTTGGTGGCCGATCAGAGACGGTCTCTGGTGGACGATGCGACAACGCGGTGAAACTCGCTCATTTTGCGCACACTTCGAATGGCTGGCTATATATATATACGAGATGTAGCAATGTGTCAATGAATTCTTCGTTGATACACAACCGAATATTCCACAATGGAGTGTCCGGAGTTTGCTCGGCAAACCCGACCCCACCTGACCATCCGGATATGCACGTTGCTCGTAGTGTCAACGAACAACACTACGACGTCGGGAAGAAGTAGCTGAACGTAGTGAGGTTGCGGTGAGGGCCCGCTCGAGCTCGCGGGATGGTAACCGGAGAGAGGCGTCTGAAATCGCCTTGATGCTGGGTGGATGATATTTTAGATGTTTGCCTGCATGTGAATACATGGTCGCGTGTGGCCCGTGTCTCCGCTGCGTGTATGGACAATAATTAGCTTCATGATTTCTGTCGTTCGCTAGCTTGTGATTCATGTGATCGTCAAGGGAAAATGAACGCTCTCCGCAAAGAAACAGAGCTCAGCTGTATGATTTACATGTACGGTGTTCTTGTATAAAGCACGCACTGCACCGTCTAATAGGCATAATAGACATTACTGGTGTCGTCGTCGAAAAGAACTCTAGCGACATAGACATATATGCCAAACTGTCATAATATAAATATAAAACAATATGCATACACGACACGAATACCCATGCTATGTACAATACGATACTGTGTCCCGATAATATATCCTATATATACGTGAATGCATAGGCGTCCATCAATAACCGAACAAAATAGGCGAGCAAAAATTCAAGTGTTGGCTTCAGCCGAAAACAATGGACACTTTCGGGAAGAAAAAAATTTCAGATTATCGGAGCGCGGCTTTGGGTAGACATTTGTACGTAGACTTACCTGGAGAGTTTGAACTATTCTACGCGCACGCTCCGTGTTTGTTTTCTAGCTCCTGAACGTCTATAGTGGACCGGTATTTCCTGCATGCTTCGGAGGCACTCCTTGTTTTGCTGTGCGTCGAGGAGCAAGAGAAATCATACCCCCCCTTGATTCGGCTGTCATTTTCGGTGGAACCACTTCTGAGGCGACTTGCCTCTATCAATTGAGTCACATAACGTATGGGAACATTGTACGAATGTGTTAAGATCCCTAACGAGATGTACGTGTATATAGCTAACTTGAGGTAAAACTTGATGATACTGACCCAGCTGCTTTACTGGCAATCTCTTCCCAAGGTGAAAACTGTGCTAAGCCTTCCAGCGTATCGAAGGAAAGTCTTCATATAGCAAACACCTAATGTCAATGCAGAGAAAAGGCATGTGACATTTGTTGTTGGAATTAACGAGAATTTCGCCGAAAATCATCATCATTATTAATCACATACCCAGAACGTACGGTATGGATTAAGTACATTTACAGTAACTAGGAAGCGAACTCCGAGAGAACGAATGCGAGAACAAGGCTTATACATAGAGCATTAGTTGCAAATATGGCAGCCACGGACACAAATAGTCCCCCAGGGCAGGTAACTGTCCGCGTTACCATTTCTGTCGTCATTTATATCGAAGAACAGATTTCTTCACGTCCATTTGACATAGTAGACACTCGACGCTGGCGACAGGTCAGTTCTGTAAAACTACCACCCCACGACATTGGACAAGACTAGCACGGATCTAATCTTAAGTTTGCTGGAATGGTTTCTGTTCTCAGAGTGTATGGCATTGTCTCATGAGCTTGCATTCGGCCAAGGGCCTGCAAGGTCACTGTGCGAACAGCACCCATCGTCGTCTCAATGGCAACGTCACCTTGCGCAACCGGTTAAGCAGAGTCGATCGATGTCTGCTCAGTGAAAGAAGAACGTGAAAAACCTGCCCTTCGGCAATTGCGAACAGGGACTAGGTTGGTCAGCGACAAGGTGAAGCTTCATAATGGAGATAGGTTGAATTTGTAATGACACACGCGGGCGTCGTCGGTCGTTCGAGTTCTTTCAGTTAAAAGCCATGGCAGGATGTTTCACAATGATTTGAAATAATGATGAACGATCTCGCTGATGGGTCTGTGTATCCTGGTCACCTCGTGTCGATCCACCCCGCTGGGACGTGAATTGAAACAGCTTACCAGCGAAATTGGTTAAAACACTGTAACTGTGGACATAACGAAGCCTAATGGGTGTGAACGAATCGGATGACCACAATTCTCATGATCTACCCTTGTGGATAGCAGCTGGATAAGCGTTGCTCAGAGCAATGCTAAAAATTGTCCTGAGATACTGGAAGCTATGAGAAGAGATTGGCCAGCTAGTGACACACAATACGACTGTACCCCAGAGTCCGCCCAGAGGGCGGATATCTCATGTGATGCTACCCGGCAAGTTAATCAACTACTACATTTCGTGGCAGGGCTACACTCAACAATAAATAGCCGTATCCGTCTTATGAAGCCTTATACCGAGAGCAGTACTACCGTGGACTGAGTTAAATGTCAGCTGGGAGTCCGCCCGGAAACATTTACACTTGACACAAAATACTAATTTCAGCCTCTTTGTGAATACGTTTCCCCGAATACGTTATGCGTATATAGACGAAGTAACATATCCAAGAAGTGCACGTACTAGATCGAAAAGGTTTCCAGAAAATGGTCAGTTCGAACACCCCCCCCCAACCCCCAAAAACACGACAACGAGATCAATTTCCTCTAACGAAATCGGTGGTGACGCACTGGCAGGAGGGATCTTCGAGTTGCAGCGAGCCTTCGTGAAGAAATATTCGCCTGTACTTCAGGCGTTAACGACCACGATGTCGGTCTCATCGTTGCGAAGTTCCGTAAAGCACGCAAGAGCCTAATCACATGTGAACAAATCTCCCTACGGACAACAAAACACAAGCTCTATCTCTCTCTGTTCCTCTCTCTGTTCCTCTCTCTCTCTCTCTCTCTCTCTGGTCCTATGTAAAATGCTCTTCATAGCTATTCACCGAGTTGCATGCTCGTCATTCGATTCAGTTGAGGTCCCGGCTGTTCCTCTCAACAACGGGTCCATCGGGGTCGCCCTTCAAAAATACCCCCTCCCCTCGACCCCCCTCCCTGCTTGTTCCCCCTGCTGCCGGTGGCGACGTACGATGCTCTCTACATGACGGAAAAGAGCTGAGATCGTTCGCCCGTTGAGCCCAGAGCTAACTTTGACCACGTGTACAAAACGCTAAACTTGACGACAACACTTAGAGCGTAGCCTTAGTCGCAGTACCAGAAGTAGATCTACATAGATACATATATATATATATATATATATATATATCTATACATAGCATAACTCATCATGGATGTTTTAGATTGTCGTAGAAATAGATCGTGATTTGAGACGACTACGCTGGAAAGCCAAAAGTTTCAGATCTCTCTGAATCACGGTGCACTGTGACCTCGTCATATACCGATTCTTTCCCAGCACCATCCTATCATCGGGAAGATGAAGACGAAAACAGCTGCGTGTCATCTTCACTTCGGGATGTTGTAGCAGAATAAAACTTTCCTTCGATTCGAAGCCAAATGCTCTGCTAGCCATGTTTGTGCCGGTACTCGCAGACACCATCAGTGGGTACGGCGTTTTTGGCAGCTTTCATTGGCTACTGCTACTTTTGCTGCTGAGGGCTGATACGCTATCGAACTCTGCTCGGGATTGAAAATGAAAATGGCTTGTAAATGTTGTAAAGAAGCAGCCGAGGGTTGACGTTGGTCGTCGTCGAAGGACGTTTCGGTGTTAGCCACAAGAACAACAGCTGCTCGGAGAGGATTCAAGAGCGATTTGAATTGTCAAATTGTCGAACTTGTAAGATTCACTTAGTGCTTAGGCTAACTCGTCATCAGCACCCACTCTCGGCATGAGAGCAGCATACGCCGAGTGTGGCTAAAATGTCAATTACGTACGACACGACGCTAATGACACGCGACGTAATGGCTAATGAGCAGCGTAAAGCATACAGTGAAAGCTCGCGGGGACTAGCGTTCTTGTTCCGTGTGTGTGTGTGTGTGTGTGTGTGTGTGTATATTGTATTGCTTCAATGTCAATTTTGCCGCTGGGTCACGTTGCGTATGTGGCGCTCGTATAGCAAGTCGTGTGTCAACAACTCTGTATATAGTATCACCTCCAATGGAACGCCGTTGGACGGCTAGAGGACATGAGCAAATCTTGATCGCATAGAATATCGACCTGTACATAATGTTCATTCATAGACCCCCATCGTGGCGACCTGCTTTCGGTCGTTGGCACTTTGATTCAATATGAAGAGTTTATACTACATGGCTGCCATTCAGATATTGAAATTACCCTGCCGGGAAGATAACGTCGTCGGCTGCTGATGCTGTGCCGTACATCTGTCATTCATGATAAATATAATTAACGATTCGCAAGTCAATGATAAATATAATTAACAATTTATAAGTCAATTGTAAAACCAGGGGCAGCAATTGTTGCCCGCCTTTACAAATTTATGTTTCATTAAACACAGCCAGATTATTCATTTACACAGTTCAGCGGGCAACGCAACCGCGGGCGCTGTTGGGTAGAAGGCATAATGGCGGGAGGTGACGAATTTGGCATTTGTAACAAATTGAGATTATTTGAAATTAAATACAATTGCACTGGTATTTACACGGATTTTATTTAGAGAATGCCATTCATCGAGCTGCCAACCATATATATATATATATGGAATTAAATAAATATGCATGAGAGTGACATTGTACGAGCATGAAACCTATATCTGAATTGAACATTCACAGGAACAGGGTGTTTGTAACGCTATGGAATACTCCACGGTCGGCGTGAGTTTCTTTTGAGGAAAACTGCACATGACAGGTTTCTATGGGTGGGTGAAACCCGTCCACGAACAGCAAACCTACTTCGGGCACACTTTACATCGTATCTATTATCTATGGCACGATGAGTAAGTGTTTTCAAAGCCACAGGATTGCTCGACTTTCAGAAACACCCTGTATACAGTATGAGCATCTTGCTTATACGTGTTTCTGTCATCTAGAAAAAATCTGACACGTATTGACACACATGAATAACTCAAAATGAAGCTAAAGGTAAAGCTTTATTGGTTTATTAAAGGAGCTGCAACCGTTGAACGACGGTAATAGATAGTATTGTATGTATTTCATAATTGAACCGTAGAACTTGACGCATATTTGCAGCCGGGACAATTTGCGTGAAAATTGTTCATATATATATATATATATATATATATATATATATATATATATATATATATATATATATATGTGTACATAGTGGTCGAATGTGTATAAATAGGCGTTATACATCAGGCGTGTGTGTGTGTCTCATATTTCGAACGAGAATACGAAACGTAGAAATGGAGCACGCGCGCCCGCTCCATTACGTGGAATCGTTACATACGACGGCAGGCTGGAGATGTTTCACCCAAGATGTGTACGTGCAATACTGTGGTATACGATTAGTAATAAGCACAATCAGTACACAGAGGAGCTGAGGCACTATTAGACAAGGGTGAATAACGGCAGACCAGAAAAGGTCACCTTGTCGATCGCAGTGTTCACTCACATGAGACATGATAAACAACACACGCACACACACATATATGTATATTATATAATATATATACATACACACTATGAAATGACATGATGATTTAGCGATTTTGACGGTGGCAACATAACCGTGGTGCGATGGAACGGATACAATTGGTTGCGGGATACACAGGATGCACGCGTGTGTGGAAATATGACAAGGATCGTTTCGCTTGTACATATCGTCGCGATGGGATAGAAGCATTCGTGCTGTACCAGTGTATAAAGATAATATCATATATATATATATATATATAATGAGATTCAAGTCGCTTTGGTTCGACTAACGACACAAGGGGAATACCAAGCAACCTTCGGAGGAGAGAGGGAAGCTGTGACCAGGGGAATATGCATATGTATAATTGACATGTGGGATAAATATGACGGATCGAGATTTTTTTCAAATGCGTCCGCCGAGCACAAATAGGGTCGACCTTTAGAATCAAATTTAGAACTTGTTCGCTTACTTCTGCTCTTGGACCATCAGATTCGGTTGCTAATTTACTTCGTACCAATCTGTTAGCTTTGTATCGAGATCGTTCGCCTCGACGGCATTCATATACAGTTGATTAGGACGTCTCGAATTGGCGGTTGAAAACCTGCAATAGCCGGATTCATTACAGCGGGATTCTGTACGCTACCATACTACCATCCAGATAGACATTTGTATTACAGACCGATCATATATCACTCCATACACACACACATACATATATATATATATATATATCAAATTATTTATATATATATAATGTATAATTCGTGCCTAATTTAAGTATCGAGGATGCGAGCAATGAGAAGGTGTGTACTATAGCACGATGTCGGAACGAGCGAGAGTTATGAAAGCATCCGGGGAAGCGGATGCTACCGGGCGACAGAGAATGTGATTTGGCTGGAGCCGGGTAGCTCAACTGAGATGCCCGTCGATGTATCTATGTATGTAAGCATTGAAGATTGCTGCAAAATTGGCACTGTATCACAAGCGCGGTCACATGCTACACGAATTGATAACGAAACAAGGAAAATAGACAACTGAGGGAGCGCTGGAGAGGTAGAAAAAATGAAATGAATAAACATGACGAAGGAATGCTGATCATATTTATTTTGAAATGTTATAACCTCCGTGTCTTTACTCATTGCTCGTACATTGTTTCGAGATGATGTCTAGATGTTCTACAAAAACATATTCGGGCGCATGCACATGGACGCCTGACGCATGGCAACAGGAAGAGGGTTCTAAGCGACTATATAATAGCTAATGTCTGATACTGATTAGTAGATTTGATATTGATGTTTAGAAGGGATTAGTGAGATCAAAAAGAAAATAACCATAGAAACGAAATCGTCAATCGTCTAGTCTTTGGTAGCACGAAGTAATGCGTCAAGGTTGTTGTGGTAGGATCAGCGAAGGTATAAGAAGTTATTTGTGGCCTGTCATGCGAGGTTGTAAAATTGCTTAGAATAGTGTCATATAATTATCATTATATTAATAATAATAACTATTATTATTGCAGGGCTAAATAAACACAAACACTTCATTGAGATATTTACAATAACAGTTGTACGGATCCCTCCTCAACGGCTGAAGCCCCATCGCTGCTGTCACATGGTGCTACCGGGGTAAGCCACTGCGCTGTGGCCGTTTTCAGTACTACCTGTTGATCACATCGAATCCGAACTCGCTTCATGCAGCAACTTCGTTAGATATCGTTCGAGCTGCGCGAAATACATTGTCATAGGGTAGACAGCGGATACGCGGCCGGCCAGAGAGCCAGCCACTACTTTGGGGAGTTCTGGGGGGCAGGAGGATCCCTGAAATGGGCGAGACCCCTCGTGTGGAGGCGGTTTCGAGTGGCCGGGCCGGGCCAAGCGCACCACTCAATCCGTTTTTTGTGGCTCGAATAGCCAACGTCCGGATTCGAGCTGAATGGCACTAGCCGCCCGGCTGACAGCTGAGCACGGGAATCTGCGAAGAAAAATCCAATGAAAGGAATGTATATTCGTTTCAATGTCGATGGTCTCTGCTCACTGTTCAGGAAAATGTGGTTTTCCAATATTCACCCACTGTTGTTGAGAACATTGTGTCCTCGTCATAGCTCGCGCGTTTGAGCTTCAACTGGCTAGCGAACGCAGCGTGGATTAGCACAACTGTCGTTTCGGGCGGCGCAGGCGGTGAAGGGCTTAAAGTCTGTTCAATCGCTTGTGTTTTTGTTCGACAGCTGTCCATTTATATGGGCAAATCCCACATTCGCACTAAAAACAACTAGCGAAATTGTAAATTAACACTGGCTTACGATCCGTGTGATCTACTGGCGTATAATACGTTCTGTTTCTTTTTTGTCGCAATGAGAATACCAGTTGGCATCGAAGCGCAAATTTTTTTTGGATTCGCCCGCATATATGAGCAACTCACCCGCACATGTGTCTATTGCTTATTTCCGGAATAGCCGTACATTCATTCGGTATGTAAATGAAACAGAATTTTCAAAATGAAATGACCAATGTTGATCGACATCAAAACGGGTGGCCTAGACCAACCCCGCACATTATCAAACATATAACCAGATACGATGTTTGTGATAACCATCATGTATTTTTTGCATCGATCTAATTATTAGTAGAAGCAATCATAACCGTTAGGCTGAATTAAAGTTTCCACTTTGAAGTTGATGTTGAGGCTTGATAAACGTAGGAGCTACCAACGTGAACGTTCTGGGATCTCGTGAACCACTTTAATGCATCATCTTGAAAATTTTCAGAAAACATTTTCACAAAACAGCACAGCAAGAATGAGACAAAATAAAGAAAACGACCCCAGTATAAATAAAAAAATGACCCCAAAATGTTGTTCTTCGTCCACCGTTCGGGTGATTTGTCACTGAGGCATAGCGGCGCCCCCTAATAGCGATAATAGCCTTACACTCTACGTATTATATACAAATATGAAGAATAAATGAATCAAATAAAGGTAAAGGTAAAGGTTTTATTGGTTTATTAAAGGAGCTGCAATTTTACAATGCTTAAGCTCTCTTAGATGTCATGTCAATGAAATACAATGACAACCACAGCCGCACATGAGATACAGGGAAGACCGCCATGTGCGGATCGATGTACAACGTTGTATATACTAGTTAAAAGCATACATACAAACTTAACGAAGGTCGGCGTGTTTATCGGTGCGTAACATCGGAAATGAAGTCAGACACGAGGGTTGTCGCCAGACGAGACAGCGTCAATATATATATCCCTGATGTATTATGTATCATTGTCACACACATTGGTGAAGAGCCGCGACAGGCTATGACCTTCAACCGATTGTGACCAAATGCCTACAACGACCCCGACGACGTAGACGCTCCGATGCGATCCGATAACATCCCGGAGGGACGGATTTAGCCAACAACCTAAGCTCCTACTTGAAAGGAATCGTCAGATCGGCTCTCGATGGCATAGTCGATGTGGGTTACACAATCAAAGAAGAACAAAAACGTATCATCCAGCAGCTTTCAACTGCCGCATAATTTGAACTAATATTTTTTTTTAATTAATACGGTTTTGCCATCTGGTAAGTGTAACTAATCTAACGCATAGCTATCGTATAAGCACGACTCCTACGGAGGCGCGTACATCGGGGAACTGTATTGTTCATTTAATAAACATTTTGAAAAACCTGCCCGGCCACGTTTCAATTCGATTCGGTACGAAAAGGAGGCGAATAGAGCGAACGATATCAGAACTCCTTCATCTCCATACGCTGGGTTAACAGAACGAACACAACAGAATAGGCCAGGGTCGCTCGAGAGGTATTCGAAGATCTGTGTGCACTGATCCGGTGAAGCAATGAGCAGGCGAGGGACTCGAGAACGAACTCATTCACAGAGGGGCTTTCATTCGACCCAAGGCGGACCTTCAGTTCTCGTCTCCGTTAATTTGGCATCCATCCCTCGTGTCTTCGCGCTCGGCGCTTGATTCGTTGAAAAAATCAAGTTGTACCCTCATCTTCGTTGGCCGTTTCATCGTTTGTAGGGTGTCTCGAAAAGAGAGCGCACATTCTATTCATGCTCAACTTGATTGATTCAGTTATTGCACCAGTGCGGTATTATTCCGTTATTATTCCAGTGCTCGGCGAACATCGCCGTTAGCAAGACGTACTGGTGGCAGCACCGCAAGGTGTCAGCCCTTGAAAAGAGCATCGACATTAATCAACCACAGCAGACAAATTGTCTCTTTTCTAACGAACATCTGTCCAAACCGCGGCTAACGAGACCCGTACGAATACCGGTGTTAGAAGGTCAGCTTGGCCTATCACTAACATGAGACAGGTTCCTCCGAGTGGAGGGATGATTTATTAAGGTAGGTCACCCGTAAACTCGCTATATACAGCATATATTACAAGCGGCAATCCAGCTCAAACCGCTACGTATGCACATGCAAATGTTGCTTATATATCGTGACGCGCAGAATTCTTATCCTCGCCCATAACACCACCATGACTATTACAACAACTACAGCGGTATGCCTGACGCCGTCAGATGTAAACGATGTAGTCGCACTAGGCACATTTTGCGCACACCTACCCGTCGCATGCTGCTGTTCACGCTGTGAACCCATTTCGCCTGCGGCTGCTGTTTACTATCAAGCCCAAATAGCTTTTAGATGCTTTTCTCGTTAAAATCGTCCCGAGGAAAGCACACGGCGGCCAGGTCGTCAAAGAGGGAATCCCCTCATAATTCGTTGTTCAATGGCTCGCTTGAAATCAGACCTCATCTTAGTTGCGGTATCGTTCTGTCATAATTCAGCGTTCACTCAAAATAGGCTCGTTGCGGCCTCGACAGGAAGGACAGAAAATAGAAAGAATATCGACGAATCGCTTCTTTGATGAGGGGCAGAGTTCGGCTGCCCCTGACAGACGTTGTTCTTCAAACGAATGCACGTAGGAAGTATAATATCATTATTATTGTTTTTTATACTATCGCAATTTGCAACAACAGAACCACTTAGGTACAATCATGTAAGTTCATGGCGTTAGTTTCATCCGTTCGTAGTAACGGGTAAATAACCGCTCGATATATGCAATGTCATACCCATGACATTGCATACAGTGCAGATATTTGATCTGCGGGTCCGCATACGCCTTCGTCAAAGCGTATCACGACAGGCTGGCCGTCGTATCAACTGTCCATTATAGTACTATGCCACCTGCCATCTATGGTGAGGCAGCGTTGAGAAATGTACGCGTCGAAAGATCTAACCAAGCAACGCATTGGGAGAATTGTTTCAGCCATTACTCGGCCCCTTCTCTCTCTCTCTTCGAGAGAGAGAGAGAGAATAAGCCAGTTAATTGAATTGTCGGAGCACAATATTTGCAAGCACAATCGAAAATCCTCCCAAGCGTCACGTGATACAAGTGATGATGAAGAACACTCCTGGACATCATGGCAATTATCACACGCTGTTCCTCGTCTATTTCTAAGCGAATTTACTATAAAGCCTCAACACATTATTATAACTGGTACGCTAGTTGACGTTCAAGCGAATATCCAACCGGTACTGTTCCGGGGATACCTAAGCCCCGGTTCTACTCGGCTCCTCCTGGCGACCCGTGTCATCTGGAAAGTGTTCTTGAAAATCGATCCTTGCATCAGTCACCGCATCACATCACCGCTTTTGTGATATTTCGAAGTGATGCCGTTTTGTGTTCTAGCGGTGGGGTGAGGTAAAATGACAAAGCCATAGTACAAGAAGCAATACACTAATAATCGCAGGACAAATATTATGTATTATAGAGCATACGTAATTTATAGTCGATTACAACGTATGGAATAGAACTTATCCTACACACATGTATATATATATATATATATTTGTTTTGGCCTGTCGCTGGCCGCTCGATCGCTGTTCCGATGGGACCCGATGAATCAGAGGCTTATCACGGATACAGGTTTACAGGAAATAGAGCAAATCTGAAACCAAGATGAAGATTCACACGAAAACGACAACGAACCGGAAAAGATTGTTAAATAATCAACGAATGCTTTTTATCACACACAACAAATTGTATGCGTGAGTAAGTGAACAAATTGTATGCGTCGACAACCGAAATTCACCGGGGCTAAAAAAAAAGGTACTAAACTGGATTGATTACGAAACGTAGAAATTCAGCCCACTCAGAGCCGATGGAAAAATATCGAAAGATTTGTCATTACACAATACAAGATGGGTGTCTACTACCGCTGTGCGGATCTCATGTGATCGGTCTATCTTCGTTAAGGAACAACCATCCATTCTCCACCCAGAAGCGTTAGTACCCTTCACGCTTGTTGTCAAGTTCGATTCACAACAGTTCACGTCGACCTTTTGCACTCGCTCTTCGTAGATGGGACACGCTCTTGGCAAACGCCACACTCGTATTGGTCAGTCGGACCACAACGTCGTTAGAGCGGAACGAGCCCGATTTAATGATCCGGCACGGTCGCACACGGTATCGGGGCTCACACCGCGTCTACAAACTGAATCAGGCATCGTGGCTCCCGCTATCCGTTGCTATTCGATGCAAATTCAAAGTTATCTGCAGTTGTCAGCTCGGCTGGTAATCACCGGCTGGGAACACACGTGTAATATTTTCGTGACATTAATTATTATTATTATAACATTAACCATTGCTAGTTCTCTGCTAGTTCGCCCAGGGGTAGCTAACTTGGAAGCAGGGTGGACCACCACTTCGCAGCAGCAGCAGTTCAATAATAGCCTTCATATATCATATGTGCGTAACGTGGGTAGCAACGTCACTGGGCGGATAAGGCATTACGCGATCTCATGTCATTGGCGTTCTCTTTTTCTAGTTGACCTATGGAGTTTGTGGTCGGTTGCCTCGTGCAACCACGGAGTGAGCTTGCCGCGAGCGTAGGGGGCGAACAGGCCCAAATTGCGAATATGGTTGAGGTCGGCTGTGGGCGAAACTCGTGAAAGTCACAATTTTGTCTATTAGCAGGGAGGATTCACTTTGAAACCCTCAAACCGAATGTTGCTGCGAGACCAACCACGAACTCGACAACGGTATCACCAGGTTTCGCTACGAGTGCTCGGATGAAAAGCTCGCGAAAACGATATCGAAACAGAAAAATAGTATTCATATTAAAGCAGTTTTCGTTTTGTTTATAATAGTAGACGTCTCTGGAGTTATCACTAATGCATTGTGTGCATAAATGTATTTATAGATATGGGTGGATAGATAATCTGTTTGCAAGAACGGAACCGTCGTCGTTTTCATAAAAGCAGTTTCCCGAATCGGAGACACACATCTCGTCATGGGAGGCGATCCTGCTCCACTTGCGGATCTCTGCTTTCTGCTTGGAAACGTTTTCCCCGCAGGCCGTTTTCCAGGGATCTGAATAGGTGGTAAACTGATGGTGAAATGTCTGGGCTGTACGCCCCGGGGGCGGCGGAGTTTCCCAGCCAAAATCAGCACGTCGAGGGTCGCCAAAGCATCATGGGTCCCGGCGCGCCATGTTGCAATATTACTTCACGCCGTCCTTTGACCTTACCCACTCGACCGTTTCCTGTCAATTTCTCGGCTTAGTTCGCTGAGTGAGTTGACTTGCGTAACGGGTCTGCGCCGACAGGTTTCGTCAGATTTTAGCTCTTCATGGTACTGCGCGTCGTTCAGATGCCGTCAAGTGGACGGTAGCATGACCCTCTGGTCATGGATCCCGGATCTAGTCGCTCCCTGTTGATCATGATAGAATATCAATATATTTCATCTTCCGCGAACAAATTTCTGCACAAGCGTCTTCCTTGTTTGCCGACGAAGCAACGAGACGAGAGCCAGTGGCACCTTCATTGAACTCGTATGGCACCGACGTTCCTTCCTTTTGAACCGTTCCCAGAGCGTGTAAACGATCGAGGATCGAGGCAGTTCACCGCTAACCGCGACTTGGAGTCGTCTCTGCCACTGAGCACTAAGGATGCTCCCCGTCGCCTATCGACGCCTTCAACCAGATCCCCATATCCACTTGCGGAACTGGCGTCGCCACTGCCGCTAGTTGACAGCCTAAGTAAACTAACGCGGGGGAAAGAATGAAACCGATGTAATTACAGATAGAGAGAGAGAGAGAGATTTCCACAGAAAATTGCCGGGATTGTGTTGCATTCGGAATCTAGAGTCTATCAAAATCTAATGTATTGTGTTGCTAAGTAGATAATCGGTTAGGTTGGGGGCCGAAAAGCGCATTGAATACGCTATGGTATCAAGCGAGAAAGAGGAGAGATCAAGGGAGATCGTCGATACTGATGTGGAAGAAATCGCTCGTTGGTTGGAATCTCGTTAACATTGCCCTGCCCTGCTATATCGGTAGGTCTGTCGGGGAATGCTCAGAGATATGTAGGTCCATTCCAGGTATGATCCGATCTGATAGGTCTTTGGAGCAATGTTAAGTAGCACAGCGGTAGCGAGACCGGCAGTGGAAGTTAGCGGAACATCAACTGGGCGAATTTGTTGGGCAGAAAAAACGACTTTGCGATTATTTTAGTTTAGTTTGTATTTCGCAGCACGTATGCAAATTTGTTGCCATTTATATCTCCATTTGGTAAACCGTCATGGAATAAAACATATTGAATTTGACAATTTTTGCCCGTTGTTGACAATTTCATGTCCTGGCCGAGTCTCGGCATTATGGGTATACTCACAGGAACATATTTGTATATACGTATATTGTATATATATATTATATTATATATATATATATATATATATATATTTGACGCATTTATCAATGAACCGATGCAACAAATTACGATGGAGTATTTTTTTGGATGTCCGTATTGTGACATTCATTACCTCTCGCTTATCGATTTAGCGATTGGCGTCCGACTGTGATGTGTAGGTGTTGCCAGACAGAATTGGACGCGCCAGATCTATATGGGGCCGGATGGATCGAGCATTTTGTACTATGGGTCTGATCGATCTGAACGGCCAAGTCTCGGTGGTTTCTTGTCGCTAAAATGAGCGCAAAACGCCTCCTGACGCCGCGGGCATTGATTAAAGAAATCAGCCTGTACGGCTAATGATGAACAGGACTTAGGATGTCTCCTGCTCACGAAGGACTCGAATGCAGGTTGGTGACCCTATCACAAATCATTGGGAGTGTAGCCAAAACCTACAGCCGAGCATGGGCCTTCGATGGGATGGCCACTCGGCCCGTGGTCCTCGTACTTGTTATCAAATTAGCAGCCATTAGTGGACATGATAAGGCCGTCCAGCCACGTGTCGATCGATACAGTAAGAGTAATTAAATTGGCTTAGCAAATGGGTCGTCGAAGGGGGAATAATTGTCTGTCGTTTGTGTCTATCAGCAGGATCAATTAGTCCCTTATATGAAACTCTCTTTAGCAGGACCTGTGAGCTTGACTAGAGTGCAATGATATTGTGGCGGGGCCCCTTTGCAACCTTTTGTCTCTTTGTACATATTATCTGCCCTACGGTTTAGGATCAGTGACGTTATATCTCATCGTGATAATGCTAATAAAAATAAAATAAATCCTAATTAAATGTATGGTTGAGCACGCAAGAGAAGTTCGCAACTCAACTCGTGAGGACACCCGATCCCCTTCGTATGCCTAGGGATATATGTGTAATATTTGCGGAGTTGGTTTGACTTAGGGACAGAGCCTGACTCGCGCACAGTTCCCTGTGTTAGGTAACAGCGGTTGAGGACGTTGTGGTCGGAATGATAGTGAACCTCGGAGCGAGAGTGGAAGAAGGCGCTACCTCGCTTTCCTGATGGACGTCATGAAGTAAAGGACAGTAAAGGAAAAGGCCCTCTTGCAGGGTCAAGCGACGATGGTGTGTCCGGGAGGTTTGGGCCAATCCTGCCCTGAAAAGCATTGGATGGTCTGAAGTAATTTGAAAGTAGTTCCAGGACACTCCCCAAGCTGTGGAGGTCCAAGGTTTAGTTCGAGTATTTCACTACCGTGCACGATTGGTTTGGCTTAACCCCGAAAACGTCGGGGGCTGAGCAATATCACTACCTCAAACACAAACGAAAATACTGGGTTGGCGGGTGTGATACCTGCTGATGTTACTCATGATAAACGCGCGGTTTGGCTAAAGGCGATTTGTCTCATTCTACAATCGGTAGTTGCCTATTAGGAGATCCGTCATCAAATAATTACCCGTCGATGCTCTGCCAGTTCGCTTGATCTGAGCCTTACCAAGCGCATGGATCATTACGCCCTTCATCGTACGAATTCGCCAAGAGGCAATGCCATCGCCTTCCTCGGGACATTGTCGACCTCACGCCCACCCCCCCATAATCCCTAGAAATAATAATTGCTAACTACTGTATGTTTGAATAAACAACCATCGCGTATTCGCCAAGTTGACTGTCGAATGTGAATCATTTTGCCAAATGCGTTATTTGTTTGTGGGGCAATGCCCCCTACTGTGGAGGCCTACGGTAATGGCATGAATTATTCACTACCCCACTGGAGCGGTTATGAAATGCCTGTCTGCATTAGCTGTCAGATCGTTGGTCGCTAACGACAATTTGATGAATTCTCGTTGTCTGAGAGGTAGGACTTGGCCTTGTGTCCAAGGCCCTCCGAAAAAGGAAAGCTTATGGGTCGTAGTGTTATAGCGCAGCTTGTGTCATTCAGCAGGCCTGAAAAAGAACCTGAATGTGAATCGTCGACACATCAAAATGACGAAAATGCGATGAATTTAAAGAAGAAGAGAAATCAGAACAACAGGTGAGTTGAGAAATCGGACGAAACAAAGGAAAATCAGAAGAAAAAAAAGGGTGAAAATTTAAATAAAATAACGAACCTAATTCATTCAAATACACACACTCATGCTGGCCTCGTTTGGGCCGGTTCGGCTCGTTATAGAATACGTCCTTGTGGGCCTGAGCCAGATGACCAACAGGAGCGATGACCATGTGGAAGCCTCGACTTCCACCAACATAAACACCGGTCAGCGCCGGTAGGAAGATCATCTTTCGGCCTTGGAAAATGCCGCTGATCCAAGTTGGATACTGCTGATGCGATTGACCTTCTCTTTCCCGAACTGTTCCGGGGTTTTTTTCCCCAAAATACAATACCGGTGGCTAATTGCAATCGAACTATTAGATGTGCAACTTTGCATTTATCCCTCTAACAATTGGCATACTGGGAGCAATTAATCTACATGGGCACCTTTCGCAATGACTAATTAACGCGCATGGTACAATACAAGGTGGCGATAAAATCCAGGCATAGTGACACAAGATCGCCAACACGTTCATTCCCCGCCTGTTTGCTTACCTCCATCGGCCACATCGAATTCTAACCGCATCGAGTCAACCTCACAGGCGAGTCCATCGCAGAGATCAGGATTCAACACTGAAATATGAACGACGTCAGAATCAAGTCGATTGGCACGAACTGGCCGGCGGAGCCTGCGTCTATCTTTCTTTGCTACTAAGTCGTATATCAGAATATATTAGTCATGTCGGCCGCCCAGCTAATCCCCCTTCCCTCAATAATCCCTAGAAATAATTCCTAATTATTGTATGTTGGAATAAATATGAATCAAATAGGTATTAGTCATGATTGTTCGTCTTTAAATATACAATGGTTAGAGAGGTCGTTGGGGACAGTTGGGCGTCAGGCCGGGGTGTATCTCTGCCCTCGTCCGACCGCGTGACAGTGACCACTGTATATATGTATATAACAGGGCGCTGCCCGCGTCTACAGAACTGCTTTCGGCATTGATTCATAAAACTGACCCGTTTTTAAATGCAAAGGTCCAACAGACATACGAACATACCGGGCTACCGGGCTCGATAACGGCTGCGATAGCTGCTACAGTTTCCTTTATATTCGCCTCGACTTTCTATCGGATAGAACGTAAAGAAGATATATTCTGGTGGGATAGTTAATTTCGTTTGGAAGTGCTGAACTCGACCAGCTCGGAAAACCTCTAGCAATGGACAGTATTCTACAAGATCCATGTATTATATTAATTAGGGTATTGTGTTAATTTATAAGGCTTTTCGTTACGCAATCCATGTCGTTAGTCCCCTTTTCCAGAGGGAAAAATGCCGGTTTGGGATTGCACTGTGGCTGACAATTCAACACCTTCCTGTGTCAGTCCAAGAGTAACACAGCCTAGTCACGCAGCAAAAACAGTCAAACAAGCCAAGGACAGAAAATACGCCTCATTAATGAATTAGGGCTGCCTTAGAGCTGTGGGCTTCGAAACATCAGTAGGATCAGAAGTACAATAATTAAGCTTTCTTCAGATATCACGAGAAAGGTGATTGTCCGCTACGAGAGAACTGCTACGTTTAACCGAATTGTTAATGCAAAGAGATGTTCCTTGGGAAAATCGGCAACACAATTTCTGTTTTGGCGAAGTCGCGTCCCACGATATATGTAGCAATTCGTCATTTAATTTATTGCTTATATATAATAATTGTTCATTTCACGAGTATTCTAAACTATTTCCAAATCGTCTGCCTTTACAGCAGAAATACTCACAGTCATTGTAGGAGAAAGGTTCCACTGAAAGGGGCAAAATATAGAGACAGATTATTCAATGTGTTCCCTGGATGTCCGCATCGTTAGACCGTGAGATCTTAGCCGCCCACCTCAAAAAGAGAGCCTATTTATTTCCTAGTCGACATAGTCAACGACTCTCGTTACAGCCGTCCCAGGAGAGAAGCGTCCTCCAATCTGCCAACCCCTCACACGGTGACTTCGACTCCTTTAACGCCCTCAGGTCACTATCCTAAACATTCATGACATGACTCGGCAGCCTTTGAGTCTCTTTGGGTACCATGACGTCAGCTCGCGGCCAGCTGACGATAGAAAACTAAAGCCGAGGTGACGCGGGGCGATGTGGGTGCAGCTAACGGAGTTAGAGATACGGCAACACCGCAAGAAGATTGATGGCTGCGTCGCCAATGGCCTATGCAGGCGTATCGATAGCTATACGGCGAGCAAGGCCACAACGAATGGGCGGGGGGGGGGGCAGGAATCGCCACAGCGAAAGTGCAACGTGTCGGTGCCTCGACGTTCTAAGGTAAACGTGTATTGATTTCGCAGTGTTTCTTCCCGGCTGGTCGCAGCGGCGGAGGCGGCGGAGGTTTTCGCGAAAGATTTGCCGGCCGGGCGAAGGTCCGCTGCGTGTTTCATCCGGGCAATGAGCCCAAGTGGGATTTTGTGGAGTTTGCTTGAACTTTTTTATCGATGAAAAGTTAATAGAGGCGAGGGGGCGGTCAGCTCGTGCTTCGCGACGACATTCACTGTTATATGTACCGCGTGTTTTGGTGGATACCGGTGTGGCCAGCGTTTGGAATAGAAATTCAACAGGAATAGAAAGAAAAGAAGAAATAAAGGAAACGACGCACATTGTTTACTATATATATATATATATATATATATATGTAATGAACTAACTCATCGCATGAGTTTGCGCGGAAGGAAAAATAAAGAAAAAAATTGGAAAATTTACTTGTCTCTGGTGTTTTTTTATTTAACTAGAATGACGGGGCAGCTGGCCCAGACCTAGCCCTTGCCGAATCGCTAATAAAGGGGGCAATGCAAATTGCAGGCCGTTTTATTGAATCCTCGAAATTCAATTCGTACATCTTCTGCTGTAAATTTGCCAAACTCTTGGCTAAGTCCCCACGGTGAGATATATACACATATATATATTTTATATATATATATATATTGTGTGTAATAATATATATATATTTTTTGTATATAATAATATATATATTAGGGTGTTCCGTTCGAACTTTCCTGCTTTTCGAATGGCGCACAGTCCGAACTACGCTATACAATACGTTCATTCTTGGAGTGGGCATGCGGTAGAAACGTGGCTTCCACGAGCACTGAGTGGTCTCGATACGATCAGAAAGATGGACACTGCAGGAACCTGATGTTCCTTGGTAAACATCATATTTTTGTGTCTCCAAGGACACCCTCCAGCTGGAATCCATCGGCAATTAGTGAACACGTATGGCAGATCTGCCTTATGCCCGCGATCGGTGCGAAGTTGGTGCAAGCGATTTAACAGTGGAAATGTGGACACCGATGACCATCGAGGCGGGGAACTGCTCTACGCCAACGACAAATGTCCTATTTGGCGTTCGCACATTGACCGGCCAATTACCCCGGAAACACACAAGCAGTTGTCAATGATGAGCTCAAGATCGAAGCACTGCTTGAACGACGGACCGCACTCACACGAGATCGGCGAGAACAGCGTAGCATGGAACGTCCGAATTAACAAAAGTTCCGACCGATTTGTGACCTCAGCTATCCCCCGTATGTGACTTGGGCGGGACCTGTTTTCCAGCAGAGCCATGCAGGCAGCTCTCGAAACCGGCCATAAAATAGCAACCGCATTGCAATCTTAGAAGACACACAGATTTCGATCCCCATCGTCGCACATTTACATTCAAAGGGGCTGCCCCTCTTATGAAGCAATACCCAACGCAACTCTAACGTTGGACGTTAAATGTCTAAGGCTGTGGATCAGCCCGGAAACCTCTACTTACTAGATAGGTAAGCAATGCATGCATACACCGACACTTCGATTTGCACTCTGCGTGTATCACTGTTTATGTATCTCTCCGATATTTCAATTAGGTCGCCATTGAACTGTTTTCGAGCCCGATACACATTTTGCTCCTCTTCCACCCTAAGTGCTTTATAGGTATTTTTCTATAATCGCCTGTCATACACTCACAAGGAGGCTCCGTAGGAGAAGGCGCTTCAGTCGGAACCTCAGTGGACGACACCTCGGTGGTCGTCGATAGCGGCGATGTCACCTCGCTGCTAACACCAGTCGTTAATGTCTCTGAAACTGTTGTTGTTGTCGTCGTCGTCGGCAATTCCGTCGTACTGGTCTCGGTCATCGTCGTTGGCACAACTGTTGTGGTCGTCATTGCTGCCTTTGTTGTTGTTGGTGTTGTTGCTGCCGTTGTTGTTGTTGCTGCCGTTGTTGTTGTTGCTGCTGTTGTTGTTGTTGTTGTAGGCGGATCAGTGGAGCGAGTGGTTGTTGGCTCCTCCGTCGTACTTGACGGTGTCGTCGTGCTCATTGGCGCGTCAGTAGGCGGCAGCGTGCTTGGCGGCTCCGTGGGGCTTTCAGTCGTGCTCGACGACGTGGTCACAACAGTGACGGTGGTGGCGACTGACGTGGCCTCGGTATCGGGCGCCTGCGATGTCGTCGCCGGCAGAGAAGATGTAGGCGTTTCTTGAGATTGGGTGGTCGGCGACTCCGTTTGAGGTGGTGTGATCGTCGTCGGCTGAGGTGACGTTGGAATTTCGGTTGGCGTTTGGGTGGTAGGCTCGGTTGGCGGTGGAGTCGGAGTCTCCGTAGGAGGTGGCGTTGGAGGCTCTGTCGGTGGAGGTGTAGGTGGTTCGGTTGGGGGCGATGTTGGAGGTGTAGGTGGTTCGGTTGGGGGCGATGTTGGAGGTGTCGGTGGTTCGGTTGGGGGCGATGTTGGAGGTGTAGGTGGTTCGGTTGGGGGCGATGTTGGAGGTGTAGGTGGTTCGGTTGGGGGCGATGTTGGAGGTGGTGTTGGAGGCGACGATGTTGGAGGTGATGTTGAAGGCGGCGATGGTGAAAGTGATGTAGTCGATAATGTTGAACTCGGTGTAGGTGGCGATGTTGACGGCGACGTAGGCGGTGGTGAAGAAGATGTACTTGAAGGCGTGGGCGTCCACTGACCGCTAAGGGTGAACGGCTTTATGCCGACGATTACATTTCTATTTGTCACCAACGCTTCGATAATGATCTGCGAAATTCAGACAGAAGGCTGGAAATTCAGTCCACCAAGTCATCGATAGTAATCAAGATAATTTGCCGAACTGTTGTGATGGACAATACTGTGATATTAGAAGAGTTTATATCATGGAGTTGTACACAATAGCAGTCTGCACATTAATATATATATATATATCTTGGAGGTTTCGGTGTTATTCCTGTTATTAATAAATATTCAATAATAGCTATTAGTAAACTAGCTTACGGAGAGGTCAGAATGTGTACAGCAGTGACTAAGTGTGAAAAAAAGAACGTCGAGCCTGGTGACCTGGTGGTACATTCGTGTGCGCCTTACAATCGGAGGAGACACACAGGTGCACGGCTTCGATTCCCACCCGGTGCGCCTTTGGATTCAAAAACGGTTTCGTCTTATGAAGCAATGCCGAAAGCACGTTTTATGAATGTCAAATGTTGGTTGTGAGTCAGCCCGCAAAAAACAAACAAAAGTGCAAAAAAGACATTGTCACCCAAAAAAAAAGACGATTTTCACAATTCTGTAGTTCTGCTAGAAAGTGGCAGTTAAACGCGACAGTGCCTATCAGTGGCGTCATAGGCGAATGTTTGTTATTCATAAAATCGATACGGGGTACTTTCTAACTTTGTTCTGTGTGGGAAAATTTAGCCCCGGAAACATATGCGTAACCTGCTGTTTTGATTTTTCACGTGACATATAAAAGAACTTTGCCACTGTAGACATCGCACTTCCTCTAATAAATCAAGCAGCGTTTACCTTTCGTCATTTTGAAGAGGTTCGAATAGATCTAAAATCAACTACGCTTGTGTCCAATTATAATAATCGAATGCATTATTCATGGAACACCCCATACACACAATCCAAGTGTGACCGGCAGAAAGCATCCTGACATCAAAAGTGGCAGCAAACATCCAGATACATATACGGATCAAAAAGACCCACTTGCACTAATTGAATTCATTTAAAAAAAAACACATGGTTCGGTGTTAGGAAAGAAAGAACGACTCCGAGAAAGTGCATGCCCTCTCGCACGAGGGTCATACGAAGAGGTTTGCAAGAGCTACCAAGCAAACGGCAACACGCAGTAATTCCCAGGGGTGCACACTTGCAACACACGCACAATGTTTCCTTAATCAGGATGAATAAATGTTTTTATTAAAAAATAAAGTCCGGCTCCTTTGCTTGAATCCCCCGCTCCCCTCCACGTTCATCCTTGTGTACAGACTTAAGGCGCCGCAATACACAAACCTACCTTGAACGTGTCAGGTAGAGGTGCAGCGCCGCTACTTTCATCGATAGTTTTGGCCATAATGAACTCGGTGTTCTTCCAGCTGACCACCTGGACGAAGAGAAACGTTACGTAGAGATGGTAGTTATGTCTGGGCGGGTCACTCGTACCGTGCCGTCTGAGACTGGCGTCTATTTGCCAATTAGTCACAATGGTGGTATTACATATAATATGTTTGATTTATTCAAACATAGAATAATTAGGAATTAGTTCTAGGGCTTATTTGGAGGAGGATTAGTTGGGGACCGGGGCCGAGGCCGACATTGTCCCGAGGAAGGCGATCGCATTACCTCTCTGCGCAGCGAGGGACAGGCGTTGCAGAAGGAAAGATCCTGCGCGCTTGTCCCCGGTGGCGCGGATCAGTATATGGTAGACTCCTTCGAGGAAGTTCGCAGGGAGGGGTCCGTGCCCGCCCAAGGTTTCAAAAGCAAGGAGGGGAAAAGAGGTGGGTGGCCTGGAGTGCGGCGTACTTCCGTAGCATATACAATATGTTTCAAATCGAACAGGTCAAAAGTTTCTCGAATGAATATAGATAAAATTGACCGTATATTCAAGGTGTGGGTACTTGTCGTCAATGCCCGGGGTTCGTCGCCTGCTCAGGTAGCATTTTACGCGAACAAGAAAAAGAATCAACGACAAACCGAACGATCAACAATACGCAGAGGACGCCCTGTCGTTTGTACGAGGGTTACGTTGACAAGGATCTCCTGCAATGTTGTTCCTCGCGCCCCGAAGGCAAGTGGTCTGCGGTTTGCTGGGACCGAGCTATCCGTCACGGCTATGCCATGCGCAGCCGCTTCGGGACGTCGGCAAGAAGCTACGCAACACCCTTGGGTAGCAGCAACAATGAAAACAAGCCCTTCGTCATTGTCAATGCTCGTTTGCTGTCCCGTCTTTGCCTACGTAGGTTTAGACTAACCTGGGCCTCTTGCCATGCTCCCCAAACCTCGTGTATTTGCTTCTCAGCTCCATCGGGTGTCGGACGCAAAAGTCGCAGGTAATGACGATGATCAGCATACAACTTGTAGCTGAAAGCTTGCGTCGTGCCTAACAGGTCTCCTGCGAACCGTGACATCACACACAAACGGTAATGAGGGGTAATATTGTTAGTGTCAGCGGGGACGCAGCTTACAAGTCATCACTACGTGTTACATACATTAAACCTATAGGCCACGCGTTTTTACACATATTTTTATATTAGTACTTGTAAATGCGTGCCACGACCAGACATAGCTTCGTGGCTGTTCCTCTGCCGATAATTTACTTCGCAGGCAGAGTACCAAGGTCGCACGATACATGCTTATTGGTCAGCATGCTGCAAGGCCCCTCATAGTAAATACGTAGGGACACCATCTAGAAGTCATCGATATTCGTGGCGGACACTCGCTTGTTCGATGGTCGTCTGTGCGAGCTGTCCTCGATTCTTCGACAGTGAGAACTGTCTTCAAGACGGGCGAGGGAGGGGTGGTTATCAAGCTGGTCGTTTGCTCGCATTCGGCGCTCACCGGTTGCCAGGGCACCCGTGCGATATTTGTCACAGACTCGTCGCTCCGCCTGGCACGTTCTCAACCCTTTATGGGATCATTTTAGGGATATACGTTGCCCCCTGGAGATGAGATTGCATGCAGAAGTGCGCCGCACTGGGACAACCTTTGCGAAAGTGTTAACGAAAACCTATGTGCCACGTATATGGCCACTTTATTGCAAAGAAATAAAGAGCGTTTTCATTAAAACACGCGAGGACAATGGTATAAGGTGGTCAGACACAAGCTCAGCTGCTCGAGCCCCCAGCAAATAGTGCTAACCATTCTTTTTCCTAGCGGCGCCCGCCTCGAACGATTTCACTGACACGAGGGGAGACGATCTTTCCTCTGATTAACGGAGACAAAACCGAGGTAGTATTATTTTCCCGTTACAGTACACGGCGTCGACTCACTCTCAAACGAGTCGATGTCCCGGAACCATTTTTCTGCCCTAAAACCGATTGATAGCCTCCTCCGGGACTTCGCAGCCGGATAGTACGCAAACTACTGATGGATCCATCGGCTTTCAGGCCAATCTGCATGCTATCTAGGCCTTTGAAGGCGGTTAAACATTTAGTAAACATGCGATTGATCAAGACTCTGAATGAAAAAGACACTCTCGCTTCCCAAGCCAGTGCGGCTTTCGAGCTAGTTAGCTTTTTAGCTCCGGCACTCCGCATACGCTGCCATAGGAAAAGGCCTTGACCTTGCAGAGGAGAAAAAGAAGAAAAGACAAATGGAGCCTCAGCCGACATTTTCCCAGCGGTTGGACCCGTACAGACTTCTACTGGCACCCACTAAAACAGAAGCGATTCTGCTGAATTGTAGAAAATGGCCAGGAGGGGAAATACACGTGGAGTTGGAGGGACCCCACAAAGTCTCAGCGAGATATTTGGGGGACATGCTAGACAAAAGGATTCACCAGAACCGCACACCTCAAGTTAGCGGCCGAAAAAGGGTACGAAGGCGTCCACTGAACTCTGTCGACTGGAAGAGACCACTGAAGCGATGCTTTTTGAATCGCTCCGCTAGGTGTGCCTGTTGCGACACCAACAGAAAAGGCATTTCAACGTGTCTATCTTCCGCAATTTTCCTACATAATGATTTGGCAGGACCATCTATCATTGCCATCTCACAAGCGTGTTCGGTTACCTCCTTTTGTGCCTATATGTATATATATATATACATATCAATATATATAATATATACTTGTATAAATATAAATTTCGCTGCTGCCACCTGCATATGGCATTATACCAAAGGTAGCCGTCTAAATCATAGGATCTAAAACGGGTGAATATTGCATTAGCAAATGTAATTGGATGACAAAATCCGAAATCCGACCCGTGTTCTCCTTGAGATTTTCGTCATCGTACGTGAAATCGAGTACCAACCTGAAAGACTGGAGAGACCTTTTGTGTAGATACACAGTATGGCGTGCAGTGGTCGAATAGAGTGTCATAATTGTCGCTATTGATATCTCATGTACACATGCGTATATACGATGTGATCGATAGATGTGTTCGAGCCCACAGCTCTGTGTCGGCTACGATTTCATTCAAATCGACCTCATTAGCATTTAGAATTTCACACTAAATATGATAGTTCAGACCTGCCAATATTGCACAGAGTACGTGCGCTCTTAATGTAGTTCTTGCCGAACTATGCATATATGTGCGACTGAGGTGCATAATTAGTGTAATAATCTATGCGAACGTGTATATATGGACAACTCGTTAATGTACTCGGTACGGTGTGTAGGTTGGTCGTCGTCAAGGTAATAACGACAGAGCCCCGCGTTGAGGTACGATGACAAATGAGTAGGGCGAGGTGAAAAACAGGCTGCCGTTGAGTAGAAGAAGCAGAGGTTTAATCTGTAAGGCCACTTTTTCCGTATCTCGAAGATTATTTTTGAAAACTGTTCCCTTTTTCCGCCATAAGCTTCATTTCCTCCTCGTCTCGTTTGTATAATAGTTTCTACTGACCCTATCGAGGCAAACCAAAGGGGGTTTTGCAGGGCAAAGAGAAACAATGTTAGTTGCATAATACACAACGCCAACCTCTAAACAATTTCAAAAAAACGCACTAGTCTGGTGTCTAGAACAGATCAGAGCCAGAGCTTCATATACGGATCTCGTGGAACACCTTACGTCCGGCAGCAGACTGTCACACTGCGTCGCCAGAGGTAGCAACAAGCTCCACGTAGAAGCGATACGCATCCGTTTGCGGGGCTTCGGGGGGCACGTTCTGTGCTTGTCCAATTCAGTTCGATGAAATAGGCCCCATCGGAAGGTCATTTTAAAGCTTTACGATGGCGGCCGTTTTAAGACATCAGACCGAAGAAAAGGTCACGAGCAGAGGCCCCATCCGCCATATCCAAAGATCCACCATATACTCGACCAGACAGGGACAAGCGTGGGGATGGGCGTACGATAAAGTATTATCGATTTCAAATACGGAGATATACAATAATACATTACGTCTTTCGCCTTGGAGGCAAATGATGCCGGGCGTTCCGACTGATCTGACCTCGCACGTCTATCTGCTGACGTTCAACAAATAAGTCTCTATTGGTATAAGGTATCCACCAACCGGCATAAACTTGGAACTTCATAGGGGAGACAGATCGAGACAGACTATAATCGCCTATAGTTTGACCTCTGATCATACACTGTCTGTGCTGCCGAGCGCTCGATCTGGCTTTGCGATATTGAGCGGGCGTACACACAACATTTTTAGGACTCTTTATAACATTGCTTACAATGTAACTGGAACTACCTGAGAGTGAACTTACTCGATAGCGATGGGCTGATAAGACGAGCTACCTTCCCGCAATTGACTCCCTCGTCACAAGCGACCTGGCGCACATAAGGACCAAATTCATCTGCAAGAACAGAATAGAAAACAGAATTAGCACTAAATACCCGAATGGCTAATTGGTAACGCTTCGGCAGACAGTACATTGATATCATTTATTAATGTAGTTATACAACTTTTGAATATGCAATAATTAGAGAATTAGTTGGTGCCGGGGGTCAGGCCGAGGCGGTCATCGTCACAAGGGAGGCGATGGCGTTGCCTCTTTGCACAGCGAGGGAAAGGCCCTGCAGAAGGAAAGGTCCTGAGCGCTTGTCCTCGGTGGCGCGGATCAGCCTGTGGTAGACCTCTCCGAGGAAGTTTGCAGTGAGGTGACCGTGCCCGCCTAAGGCTTCAAAGGCAAGGGGCGGAAAAGAGGTGGGTTGCCTGGAGTGCGGCGTACCTGCGTGGCTTGGCCGGCTCCGCACGAGCTACTGTGTAACCGGGGAGTTGTTGCACGGTGGTTGACATAAGAAGGTGCCAGGTACTGTCAACCACCGTGCCGTCCCAACCGATCTGCTGCCCCCGCTCAAAGGGGATGAGATAGACATCATTCATATGATGTCTTCTTCTCAAAGCGTGCGAATTAGTGCCCAAAACGCAGGCTCTGTAAACGCTCAGCAGTTAAGCCAGCTGTTTCTTTTTCATAAGGTAAACGTCAATATATAAAAGTCGTGAATGGCAGGCTGAGGGGATCAGTTTGTGATTCAACATTTTTAGTTAATGCCTTGCCCTACTTAATCTTGATTTGAAGCCGAAGATGTCTGCTAAGTCTCAAATGATCAAGATGACTAGTATTTACAGAAGCTGACAAATTGTCTAATTGCTGTTTCAAGAAATCTGCTCACTATTTTCTATGATGATTATTATTCGGCACCATTATTCGTATTAATAATGGTGCTGTTGTATGATTTCACTAGGTGCCCAGCAGCACCGTGGACGTCAAATGTTGGCTGAGAGCTAGCCCGAAAACCTTAGGTATGTATCACACAATACCGTGTGAATAAATAATGAAGTTATATTTGTGATACAAAGATTCCTGAGATATTTTCCTTTGGTGGCCCCAATGCCGTCTTCGGGACGAAGTCTGTTCATTGAAATAAGTTCAGTCTGATTTTTATGAACGCTAATGGAATTCCATCAGGAAGTCTGGATTAATTATAATATGATATCAGAACATAGGTTGAATATTCTCTAGAGAATGCGTGCAATGGTTCGCTCGTAGAGTGACATATCCATTTGGTGTATGTGACGGTTATTTTGAATTGAGCGTTCCAATGGAATCAACAATCATTTTACTGAAGAGTTTTCCGGCATTTCCAAGTCCACACAGCAAAGCACCACAAGGTAGATTTTTAAAAAAAGTCTCCTCGTTAGAGGAGGATGCATAGTTAACGAGGACAAATCGTTCGATAATAAGCGAAGAATTTCTCAATTCGAATTAACAAAAATAAGCCTGTCTATAATTAATATAATACATTATATTTCCTCTACAACCAGATTTTGCGGAAAGAAGTGTGTCGCACTTCAGCAACAAAAAGTCGATATTCGACTTTTACTTATTTAAGGTAGACGACCGCCGAAGTAACCTGCAGTGTTTCGTGAATGAACAAATCGCTGAATGACGTTTGCCAGGTGCGTGATTACTCTGTGTCCTTGGTGCAAATGCTACCAATTTCAACTCACGTTTAGCTATGCGTGAATGTAACACGTTGAGTCGATAAAGCTATTCGAAGTGAAAAAGCCGACCACCCCCCCCCCCCACTTACCTGATGTCGTGTAGAAGTCAAAAGCCGATTTCGGGTCGCGCTCGAATCCGCACGTCCAATTCATGGGATCGCATTGTGCCCGGGCTGAAAGTAACGACAAATTTCCTTAGCCGATCTCTCTGGATACTACTGCTGGTAATTGTGGCTTAATGATGGTCGTAGTGTATACTGTTGCCGATATTAAGCGGAAAGACGCTGGCAAAGCTGAATGGCGTTTTTGTTCTAGTGGCTTGTTATAACGACACCGCCCTCTGGATTATAGGAGATTCGAGATCAGGGGGTACAAAAATAGTATGCTCGGGCTGCCGATACTCTTAGGTTGAGTGCACATATTCACCGCCAGCTGCTCCGGAGATATTTAACATATTCAACAATACGTGGCTCAACCATTTCTTCCATGATGTGAAGTAATTCACATTACTCTCGGCAGCGGAATACAATATGGTGTTACCGGCTTCCCTAGTATTAAAAGGTGAAACTTACTAAAAGCGCCTCATCTGTCATTCGGCAATGTTGTATATTCGTCACAACCGAACTGACTTAACGGGTAGGAATGATTCTATTCGAGAAAGCGCTCCTCTTTGTAAGTCGTAAGCCTTCCGAACTGGGCTGTATGTTGTTTCAACTGATTCGCATTTAGTCGTCGCCGTCTCATGTATATTGGTTTTTAGGTCGTTCACGATGGGCGTTTTCGAGTGCGAATGAATTTTTGGGGGCCTGAGAGGAGGAACATCCCGAGATGAAAAAAAACAAAGACAGTGATCGACCCGGAGAACACGAACGAAAGATGAGAGAGAGAGAGAGTTTGTAATAAAGGATCAATTGAAACCTGTCGAATCCATTGAAACTATAGCCACCTCAACGAGTTGTCACTCTGAAGATCCACAGGAATCTTCATATTCGTAGTGTACCAGCTCCTAGGGAACGGATCGGCCCTAATGGAAGGCGCAACCGGATGCAACCGTATTGTCGTCGATTGGAGACCAGCCATGATCCCGGCATCGGAAGGTTCCTGAACTCTGCCTGACCTGGCTCTGTGCCACTGTTCGCGGTCTCGCGCCTGGCAAGACAAACTACGAGTTTTATAGAAAATGAACGAAGATAAAAAAATACCGGAAAGCCCTCATGAAAAACACAGTCGTAAAGGAACTGAAACATTCATAGGAATACGCCACAACCCTCGGAGGTCTGTGGCGTGCGGCCACGCTATCGTTGAGCCCACACAATCATCACCGACCGACAGATGGCGTCCATTCGTTTTGTGGACAGACCTTTCGATGTATGTTGGTGGCGTTTTTCAGCAGATGGCTGAGCGGCGAGCAGGGATCTACGATCCTGTTCTATGCCCTTCTAGCGTTCACGGCATGTGCTCTAGCTGCAAATGCTATCAGTTGGCAGCTGGAATCAGCCAGAATAAAATTTGTGATAATATCATACATTTTTGTCCTGCCTCGGACAATCACAGCGTGATGTTATAATTAGCGGTCATTGTGCCTACGGAACCAATCGAGTTCGGGCCGGATACAAACAGATCAGCAGATGTGATAACTAATGACTGGATGATATAAAATGCATTCATGTGCACTGAACAGCCGACGACCCCCTCCCCAGGTTATCGATCACGAACTGCGGAATACAGCATTACCATGCTGCGCAAGGATGGCTCACTCAAAAGATTCAAGAGAGATTCGAGAAAAACTGCATAGATAAAACTTGATGGTGATCCAGATGTTGTTTCGATTGCACCCAAACGGCAAGCATGATACAGTGGTAATGTGTTCCACTGAAACCTTGGAACTTTCTCTGCGTATTTATCGACGACAGGCGAGATGTATATATATATATATATATATATATAATATTATACATTTATTCTTTGTGTCCACAAATGACCTAGAGAGGTCTAGATTTTCCTCAGCTATTTATTTATGCACTTTTGGTATACATAAGCAGCCGCCATTGGCCACAGGTTGACTACGCGTATTTTTTTTGTTTCTCGGGACCCAACAACGGTCTTTACGCGCTCTGAGAATCTTTGCGACCTCTGTGCGATTCGAAGCACCTTCCAATGCTTGTCTACAGATCTTAATCTATCGTACAGTCAGCGCAAGGGACGACAGCGGGGCACGTGCAAGGCAGGGACATAATTGGGCAACCTCATTTCCATGGAGTGCTATGGATACAAGCTGATGGCAGGGAGGGGGACCTTTTCACAGCAGGTGGCCCCTGACAGGACCATGATAGGGCTGCATGGACAGGAGCTCTCCCCGATTCCCTCTCTCCTTCCGTCTTCTCTCTCTGACCCTCGAGCAGCCTCCGAGGACGCCGTGCAAACGCACCCGTCCACGGGCTTATCAAACACCTCACGCTAGTTAGCGGGGCGAGTACACACCACGTACCGTTGTCGAAATACATAGAGCACGGCAGCACGAGATTTTCTATCGTGGCAGGGAAAATTCGCCGAAATTTCTGCAACAGTGCCCTCAAGCATACCGTGAAATCGTAATATGGCTAGGTGGTCATAAGTAGAGCTTTCGGGAGAGCGGTACATTCGTCGGTGGTGATTGCACACGATATCTCTCACACCGGTTACCGCGCGCTTGTAGGTGGATAGTAGTCAGTATCAATCGATTGCCGAGGAATAGGTTGCTATCTGAAATGAATGCGGGTTTTGAATACCGGTCGACACATGTCGGCCGCTGAGAACGCGGACGAATCCCCGCATAGCTTGCTGCACGAGCAGAGGCGTAACGCCCATCCACGAGGGAACGTCCGCTTACTAGTTTTCAACTAGTTTTCTGATAGCGTGTTTGCTCGGAGTGTTGATGATTTTTTCAGCACGGGGATGATTTTTTTTGCTGTCTATGCCCCGCTGACCTCCCGGTTTCGCCACCACCACAGGTGTTCGAAACATAACAGAAACACATTACCGGGTACCCCTTAGCGTTTCGACACATTGGATGGAACGAATGGCAACGGACGCCCCCATTGAGCCTCGGTACGATTCATCATGACTCATGATCATGCCCGCTGACGAGATTCTCTTTTTTCATGAAATTTTCTTCAATCGCACGAACACCCCCAGAGACACCTTCCAATCTCGATGAAAGTGGGCTGATTCCGTGCAGGGCGGAGGGGATTGACGTGGATGACAAAACGCCTCTGCCTGCCTAAAACCGCCATCCTCTGCGAGTTCAACGAGACGCGACGGCCCCATCGCCCGTTCGAAGAGACGGGATCACCGATACGATTCATTGATCGACTGTGGCCTCAAACTCACAACAACAACGAAAATTTCGATTATGGTTATGTATAACTGCACAGGGCTCTCTCCCACGGCATTTTACCCCAACGCCCCTTGGGTCGGCCACAGCTGTCGACCCCGCACATCCTTCTATAGTATATTCTATTATATGGTCCAGTTAGGCGTCACGCCGCCTCGATTAACTGTTGCTCATACTGCGACAAAACCTCATATGCCGTTCGTTTACGTCCAGCAGAACTCATTCGCATGATGCTGAGTGAACGGTGATGACCCACACACACAGACACACATAGACCTACCAGTATGAATGAGTACATTTTCGAGTTGCCTAAGAACCCCTAGGGCCCTGCTGAGTTATTATATTACTACCCAGTGACCATATAATTGTGCTTCATTCTCTGCCACTCGTTACGAGGGCATGGTCAGACTCTGGTGGAGCTGCTGCGTCGGGTATCTGTCATCCCTACACGGCGCGGACTCCGACCCGATTCGATTGAGTCACACCTATTACCATTATGTGTTAAAGGGAATGGAAAGCGTATGGCGCTGTTCGGGTGAAAATGCGGTCGGAGGTGGGATAATTCGCTGTTCGTTAATAGCAACAACGCAACGCAATGAACGCAGCGACCATCAACGGAGAACCTCTGAGCGAACGCTCGGAGCAGGACTCGATCAGAGAGGCACTCCCTGCTTGAATGTCATCGTGGAAAACTCCTGTACAAGCGCTACATCTCTCATCAATATGCGCCTCTGCGAGATTGCGCTGAGATCAGTTTAGGCTAATTCGTGTCCGTTTCAGGACCGTACAGGACGGTTCAGGATCGTAGACGACGTATTACCTACCCCGATTGGACGATTTAGATTACGCTATGATGCCGGAGCGTTGCGTCTCTCGTTGCTCCGCTCAATTAAATATCTTCAGAGTTCCCTGAAGAGGATCTCCGTCGATATTGCAACGATAATAATCAAGAAATTAGTTTTTCTCATCAATAATTAATGAATGAATTATCATTATGTACGTCGTCGAGTTTCTATAATAACATATCTCAGATGTTACCATTAACGTATGCAATTGAGCCTCATCGACGCTCCTGATTTTAGCCTATTTAGCAACGGCAGCGAGTCTCTATAAGCAAGCTTAATACAAAATCGATTCGAGTGCTTACTTCACACCCTGCCTCACGATATCCCCCCCCCCCCCCCGCCTGGTCCAAGGTTATATGAGCAACTCACTGTTCCGTGTGCACAATACATAGTCGCAGAAGATTGTGACACTACCGCTCCTTGGCAAAGCATGATACACCAAGCACACGAATGAGAAAAAATCCCCCTCTGTGTTCACATACTCTCCCGAATTCAATTACGCCCTATCCACGTTCAAGGTTCTGCCGGAGCGTAGCAAACGAGATCGAAACGGAAGGATGAGGCAAGCGGCTCATAAGTGCAATAACGGGAAACCATCGCGTTGACCATGTTTGATCGTCGAAGATTTCATAGTGTCCCGGAGCTGAGCTCTTTGTGGCGGGCACACAAATCCGGAAGGTGGATGTCTCGTCATGAGGGTACCAGCAAGCATAAAGAGGCAAACGCTCGACTGTTGTGGACAGATTGTTGACGATACCATGTGCCTATGGCACTGTCGAGAACTCGCAACGCTCGTGACGATAGGCTCATACCTACGGGAACTTCAAAGTATTCCACTGCCGGTAGGTAGTGGATGTATATATATATATATATTGTTTTCTATTGCTTACGGAATCTATTTTGTAACCGAGAAGAGCGCTTCAGCCTCAACATGCCTAAGATCTGCGGGCATTTCTGTGTATACTCATTTTTCACACAATGTCGTTACAGTGCTCTAGCACACTGCCATTGCGATGGATATTACAATACATATTTACATTAGTCATAGGCTGTATTTAAAGGACACACACAAACGAATAACGTCTCGTTCGACCCTCCTCTCTCACTCGTTTTTTCTAACAATTTCCCGTGATCCTTCTCGCTCACCATTGGAGCTGTTGGTTTTTTGTCGATGACAACGCCGGCCGTACAGGCTCAGAGAGACGGGAGCGGAGTGGGAGCGCTCAATATCGTATCGGCCCTTTACCAAATAATTCGCAGTTTGCTGCCTGATTTTATCAGTCGTTTTGGAAAATGCTCAAAACGCGTTTAGAGAGAGAGGATCATACGAATTAGTATGAGTTGGTGTATAGTAGCTGCACATGTGAACGATCGAGCACGTACGGCCACGTGTCTCCTGCAAGTCGCCTCGGTTCGACTCCCGCCGCTGGACGTCTATTTCTTGAAGGGGTCCTTGGCCCTCTGAAGCTTCATGAAGGGAGCAGTTCTACCGTGGACTAAGCTGAATGTTAGCTGAGAGTCCGCCCAAAAATATTTACATATGAACGACACGGTGGCCCGTCTTGTCTAGCTGCCAGCTGGCGAGCACTTGAGCTGTCTGCGTGAATACATGTGCCGATGTTTGAAAACGATGTGAACTACTCGAATGTATTATACAATAGAACTTTCAGGCGAAAATTTGCACGGTTTGATCTGGGAAACATTTTACGGTAACAAATAGCCGTAATGATGTATTGTCGTGCTGACCTGGCCGTTATACCAAGGCACACATTACTCGTGTAACTTTGTGGCTAGAACTGCACCATACGGGCGATTGCTTTCTTTGTTGTGATGGCGGATACAGTCAGGAGCAGATCGAGACCCTGTATCAAACAAGCATCACTTAAGTATAACTAATAATAAATATATATATTTTTTTTTTTAAGAGAAGGGAATTTTCTTCGAACGTACGAACGCCACCGGAGACACTCCAATCTCGATGAAAGTGGGCCGACTCAGTGCAGGGTTGACGTGGACGACAAAACGCCTCTGCCTGCTAAAGCCATCCTAATAATAAATATCTAAGAGTTCGTAGCTGTTCGTATTCGTTACGGGCACAGTACAGCAATATACTGCAAAAAAAAACAACCCATGTTATTTAATGGGATATTATATCGATTGCCCGCATGTTCAAAACACTTCTTGTTTAGTGAGCGTAGCTCGAATCTCCACTTCGATTCGTGTTGCCTGACCCCTCTTGTTCTCGCTCGTCGTCAACTGTATCCAATTCGATCTCTCCTAGAGCATTGTATGACTGAATCGGAGAATTAACTTCGCCTGGCGAAGTGTCCGGCTGGTGAAGATTTTCACTAGTCTCTAGTTTGTCCCCCCTAACAACGAGTGCGGCCTGCGGTGGCCATCTTTTAAGGCGTCCAGACCCAACCTACGGCGGCTGATAGAACAAAACTCGCATTATTGCTGGCAGAAACACACGTTTGACCAACTACTTCTGCTAACTTCAATCCCTCCAACGACCACTTTGTCACGCAATACAAATTAATTTGGACGGCGGAGACGCCACGTACAATAGGCGCCAGAGGTGTCCTCACCAAGCTAAAGGTACTACTTCACTCGAGGGGACAACGCGAAACCCTTTGGGTAACTTTTTTCACAGAAATGTTATAGGTGGAACGAAGATAATTGATGTTGTGAGCCTCTCTTTGAGAGCGATTCGCGATAGTCTCGAAACTTCAACAGAGAAATAAGAATGAATACAGTTCAAATAGCTGGTGTGTGTATATATATATATGGACATGGTGTTTCTACAGAGTGTTCTGTCAAATTTCCCCTGCAGTGGAACTTTCTTAGCTATGCACGTGTGGCATGTAACTTACTCAAACGAAACACCAGATATTCAACCACAGAAAGACTTACACCGCGGTCATAGAATAATTTAGCGTTCTGTGTCGAAACGGATTTTATCACCTGGAAACTATTATAGATACGAGATGTGTTATATCCTATGAGTGGTTAATGATGCCAACAGTATTTTGGTACTTCAAGGCCGTAAAGACCAATGAAGCAGAGAACGATGGGTTAGACGCGTAAATTATCACATTAACGGAAACACAGAGAGAACCTTTCGAAGAATTAATTAGTCTTGAAGCATGCCGAGGTCTCAGAACTAGACCAGTTCCGGCCAATCAGGGCAGCCTAAGCTGTTCCTGGAAACGACATTGAAATGACCTCAAATTCGTTGCGCCATCCACAGGGTAGAAGAAAAAACGTATAAAACCAGCGAACTGACCAAGAGAAACATCTTCTTAAGAATAATTCAATTAAACGCCACCAAACAATTATATTCCCTCGAAAATAGATGTAATGTACAGCTCTGGAAGTACATGCATCCCAGATGTAGGTCTTGGCCATGACCCCTTGAGACTGTCCTACGCAACCCAAAGCCAAAACTTCTCTCGATTGTGAGACCGAGGCAGAACGCTATCCTCCCCCGGAAGGGAAAACCATAGACTATCTTTTCTTTTCTGATCCTTTAGACACATCTCTGGGCGACGTGACTTTGCGAATCACTCATTCCCTGAACGTTCTCCATGTTCCATGGTGAAGGCCCGGAGCGCGACGATAGCACAGTGGCGCGTACGTGTCACACATATGAACTCGGGGCACAGACACGCTACAATGTCGCTACCGTGTGGATGACAGCACCACGTTGGATTGTCCACTGTCAACGGGCCAAACGATGCAAGCTATAACAATTAATTTAAGGACACTCTGCATATATCGCGTGTATATATTTGTCGCGGCTTGAGCGCGAGCTCTGTTTGCTGACGAGCGACGATGGAGAGATTATCCGAGAATTTTAGCCGAAAGCTCAATGGTGCTATAAAATTTCAGCATGTTTTCAATTTCAGCAACACATCCAACATCTGGAAAGCTATTCGATGTAATTAAATAACCTGAATATTGTGAATTGTAAATAGCTTGAATATATGAATGTATATATCTGTTGACAGAATAATCGATTATATTTGTGAAATCGTAATTGCATGAACAATTTGGTAATAATACACTCTTACTTTTACTCTACTTTTTTTTATCGAGAACTTAAGCATTGTAAAATTGCAGTTCCGGAAATAAACCTCAAATGTTATGTTATGTATTGCGAATACGGCGAAGCGAACGGCGAGCTCATCTCGCCGATCCGCAATAACTGAGCATGCATTTTGAATCTGCCAAGGTGGGCTGCCATATTCAAAGCTTCATAAATCTTAGGTATACTACAATTCAATGGTTTGAATTGTTGGATTTGTTTGTCGGCTGGCTATGGAATACTCCGTAACGGCATATAGTATTTCGGCCAGACGAAATAGGCAAATACTCTGTATAATCAAAGAGGGAAAAGCTGGTTGAAAACAATCGAAAATCGCCGACGGTGAAATCGACTAGAGAAAATAGACTCCCTAGCTGTGACTGCGATTTCGAAATTGGGCCTCAACCGAAAGCGGAATCGAGCCCACTGCCTCGTAAGAGACTAAGCCAATCTGGCAGGTGGTGCGAACGATGCGTGGGCACGCACTGATCGATACTAGATCCCTGCATGTCATAGGGATTTCCGGGCCGTTGTCATTCGCTAGTTCTTTGTCATACTGTTGGCGAACTACTTCTGCCACGATGCTGCAATGCGCATTGGCTCTGCGCACCGACTGAGGCCTGAAGCGATGGAAGCCTGCGTTTGGGAGCACAAGCGTGGAGTGTCTCCACCACTGTGGTTAAATAATCATAGAAAATCTATAATCATCGGAATCTTTAGTCATAGGAAATTTATAATCATAGCAAACTGAAAATCATAAGAAATACATAATCATATTTAATATCTTCGGATTTTGGGAAGGGCTTCGTAATCATGTTTAATCGTTGTCGAGTGTCCAGCACGCTATGTGTATCCAATCCCATGTCGGGCATAAGGCAAGAAAAACAGAAATATGACGAACGTGAGATCATGCTGTTTGATTTTCTTACACTGACTCTATACAGGACATTTTAGTTGTGATTTTTATTAAATTCGGGGGGAAAAAATTGGGTTTTTTTTTAGAATATTGCCCTAAAACGTTTGTTATTAATAAATGTTGTACATTATACCCAAAAAGGTTATAGTTGACAGCTACCAACCCGTCGTTCGGGAGACCATTTTCCGCATATTGCCAACAATAATGTCCTGCGTAGACAGGATTCACAGCAATGTATTTCAATTGACAGTGTCCTCTTAACAATTGCCCACTGAGGATCTACAAAATTCACGACAGTTTTGCCGCTCTCGCAACGTGTCCTATCTCTGAGCATTGTAAAGGTGCAGTTCTGCTAATAAAGCCTTTACATTATCATGTAAGGGGGATGGAACACATGGGATGTCTCCTCCCCTTTGATTCGCTCGCCAGATTCCTTTACCACAACGAGAAAAGTGGTTGTTAAAAGGCATAAGCCCTCTTGCTTGACAAGAAGACGATCCAATAAACCAATTACAACCTTCACAATATTGTGACAGCCAGCCTTTCCAAATGTTACAAATACGTTTCATAGCATGGAAGCAGGCGACAAAGAAAAAAAACAGAACTCCAAGAGTCTTGCGTCGACTCGAAACCCCGCATCGTGCGGAATCATTAGCACAGAGAAACGCTCAACGTGCCGAGGTATTGCCAAGAGCTCGAAAGATGAGCGATTACGTGTTCAGATCGATAGCGTGTATGTTATCACAATCGATTTTCGACACACGTCGATGATTGCGACAAATATTCGCACGGACGTCGGAGAAAAAACCCACCACCCCGAGTGACTGCCGAGATATAAAAGTGCTGATGAAACGCTCGATCTTCGATAGGACCCTGGCTATTAATAAAAAACAGCCTTGGCTGGGTGCCAACGTCGATTTTTAAAGTAGCATCCCAATCTGGCATTCACATATTGTCATAGCCAAGTGTCCGAACGGACAGACTGCGGACGGTCAACGGCGGTTGGTGGCTACTCTGCTTCTTCAGATTGTTCACTATCCTCCTCGGGGAGCTGATGCCAATGGCGGGTGGTATCACCGTAAGTGTTAATATGATTGACATTTCTCTCTGTGTTAATTATTGTTTGGTATTTTTTTTGTTAAAACAAAATCTGTACCATATCAACGGTTTCACTGCGTTCGTCGTTCGACAACATTCACAATTAACAGGGCTAATTGGAGAGTTGTTAATACTTAGGCGACGAGCGGGATCCTTTGGTGTGTGAGTGTGTCGCGTTTATTATTGCGTACGATCTTATTTGAAATTCGACAAATTCAATTAACTAAACCTTATGTGACAGTATGACATTATGTACATGATATGGTCAGGCTATTATTTTGGGATTGCGTTTGATAGCGTTTGATATTGTGAACAAAATCGCAATAACTGTTCCTATAGCTTAAATCGATCATTTTTCCCACGAATTAGCCCACGGGACGGTACAACCGTAGACACGAACTGAGCTGCGCTGAGCGCGTAAATAACGGAGAAATTCGTCTGGAGACAAGCACGCTCCATGCGTTCATATTGTGCACGAACCCAACAATAATAGAAACTATTAACGTCACAATTTAATTCCCCAACATCCCCTCCCCGTCCCCCCATTGGCTATCCATGATAATGGCGTGCTTGCACTCTATTGTGTTGATACACCGTGGTACGTAATCGGTTTGCATTGGACTCTGTCGAGTGTAGAACTGACCATGACCATTTCTGTAGTGCAGGTCAATCTATGTGGGAGTTTCGTGCACGTGTTTGCTCATTGATGCATTGTAACAATGTGCCGGTAGAGTGCAGGTCGCACAGCGAGTTACTAACGATGCGAAAGCAAGAGACCTGCCTACGGAGATCACTGCAATGGCCCAAGTGGGAGAACTGATTTCGTTGCCCGCCTCCGCGTTGGAGGATATGTATTCAGTAACACGATAGGTACAACCGAACAGTGGCCGTCGATTCGGGACGATAGCTTAGCTTACGCTGTGTGTAAACAACCCACGATGGGTGAGAATTGCTCCGCCGACAGGCGGAGGTGGTGTCGCGGGCCAACAACCGCGCACTCACTCTTGGTGGAAATATAATTATCATTAATTGACATGTATCTATCAGATGATTAATGCATTGTAAGAAAATAAATCATACGTGACACATTTAGCTATTGAAGTCAGGCGAAACTCAGGCCAAAAGTGGCTACATTAAGTATGGCGTATCGTATAATTATATTGACAAGCAATATTGGACACTGTTGTGTGTTACCTCCCAGCCTCGCTCTCGTGCATAAAATTGGCTCGATGGCGACCATAGCACTCACTTAACAAACGCACTCAGCCGAGCCCAGAAGCGAGCGCCGGCAAGCTCCGGTTCTATTCAGTTTGTCTGCTTACCCATATCCAGCAGCTGGCCGCATACGGTTAAAACAAGCACAATTGCACGAATTAGTCGACAATTAGCCGTCAGTGACAAATCAAGCTTTGTCCTCTTTAACGAACTCATTCTCGCCAGTGGCTATCGGAGACAGCCGGACGCGTGCATTGTCTTAATGAGGGGCGATTGCAGCAGGATGTTGCAGGAGATCGTTCAATTATGAGCAATAGAAGATGTCTGTTACTGAGAATGCCGATGTCGGGTACGCGTTGTCGTCATGTTGCAGGTGTTCATTGACGCGAAATCTCGTTGATTCGCGAAATCTCGGTAGGCAGCTGTTGTTAGCGAGCAATCAATCCCGAATCATGAGCAGCTTGTATTCCGAACTCAGCAGTATGAAACGAGGCCGCACACTGGCCATCGAACTCATCCATTCCGAATGGACGTTCAGCACCCCGGGGGATCGGGGTTCATCCACATTGGGATGAAGTTGCTGAGGGGTCTGCTGGTATGTACACCGCTGTACGCTAAAGGCACGTTTTCGTAAACAATAACAACACTGTCGCCTGCCTCTGTTTGTTCGCGGGGTTTCCACTGTCGTGATGAGGTTCTGAGGTCGTGACCACACCCCGAGTGATCTCTCAAGTAACCTCTCCCTCTAAACGGCTCACACACGCACAGTCCTGGGGATTCCCCGCAGCAGCCGAGCCGGCGTCGGCCGACCTGACGTGAGCTCAGCCACGATAGTCACGCGTTGGATAGGTTGCCGCGAACAACGACGAAACAGATTCGACACCCAGTCGGCAGCGCGCATGACGCCTACCAGGAGGGGTTCGCACAAGATGTGATTCACTTCGCAATGTTTCCTTGCATGGGGGAATGAGTTTTGACATTCAGTTTAATCAGATAGCTCTTGTTTCCGGGAGTGGAAGCCGGCAGCAGATCAGCAAGTAGAAGGATTGCATTGCAGATTTTTCCTCTGACAGCGGCACCCTAAAGGGAGTCTGATAGTTTCAGAGAAATGAGAGAAATGCTATGAGATGACTGTGTGGACTCCCGTTTTCACGCTCGGCGTGACGACGGTGGTTGGGCCGAATGGCGCCCTCGTGCAGGTCTGCCGTAGATGCCGGCCGGCCGGCGGCTGAGCGGTCGTGACAAACAAAAAGCTCTCTCTGGATCGTTTTCTCGTCGGAACTGCGTCTCCCGTCGATACCAACCCCTGAGTCCATGTTCCTCGCTCGTGGTCGACTCTCGCACTATGTAGCGACGACCTTGGCGAAATCGACCGTTCATAAGGGGTGAGAGAATCTAGGTGAAGGAAATGAACGCATTAGGTCGAAATCTTGATCGGGAAGCCAAGACCGACACGAATTGTGCTTCCTGTGTACGGATTCCCGGCCCCCGCCGATTGGCGGCCGACAGGTGCGGCCCATGAAAATGCAGTCGTCTATAGGACATCCGCGAAGACACCATATTTTATTATCTTAGTCGTGCTGTGAAACATTCGATGCAAATACGTTTAGCTGTGGCAAAACTTAGCTTGGCAGGCAATTCCCGGCTGGAGAATATGCGGTTCACGCGGTCACGAGTGTAGGACAGTGGATATTTGCGGCCCTATTAGGGGAGATGCTACAGAGGCAGATCGAGCCTAGAGATCAATGTTGGGACATGGCAGAGGGGTTTCAGATCGAGGCGTAGGATATAACACTGCCAATATGTTCTAGCAGTGGGTATAAACTGAGCCTGAAAAGTTTAGCAGAGCGCTCGTTTCCGCTTTCCTGTGTAATACATATAATACTAGACGGGACTCATGATACAGTCAGCCGAGATATCTCGTGCTAAACTCGGGTACAGATGGATGTTGACGAAGGAAAGGATACCACAGATATTCATAGAAGGCTATAAACGTAGCTATGTCTTTCTCTAGAATTGGGAAAAAAACGGTGTCTGCGACATTACAGCATACTCGAGCAACAACTGCGGCAGGGATGGCCCTGCTGACTTTCGCGGATTGAGAGTCAGTGGTGAAGACGAGCTACGAATGCAAGCCAGGGACAATGTAGCTCTCGGATGAGGTTGAACATGTTTTTAGATCTAGTGTTCGACTAATGATTCAGGACGGTGCGGTGACCGTTGGCGGCAACGTACAATCGGTGCGGCAGAGGTTGCATCTTTGTGGAGATAAGGCAATAGAGAGGTCGGGTAGGAATTTAACTCGAAGAAAGGCACAGGTTTAATATTCCATGGATCCTATCGATAAGGAGCGAAATTTGTATCGTTAGCATATATATATATATATATATATATATTCTCTTGGGGTTCTTTTTGTTCAATAGTGAATGCTCACTGTATTGACCTGTACGTTATCGAGGGCCTGGTTGTAGTGTACACGACCCGCTGATTTCCTCTATGGTAAGATTGTGAATCCGTCCGTCGAAGTCCGTGGTGTGATCATCAGCTAGGCTTGTCGTCACCTCACGGTTATAACGCGTAACTGATATGTCCATTCAACTGGCCCGTCTCATCGTTTCATGGTCCTTTCATCCGTCGATGTTCTCTTATCGTGCGAAGGATGCCTTTGAATCCATCCCCGCACTCGAGAGCAAGTCGCACGAACACTATGACCAGCACCCCTCACAGGCGCCAACCGATCACATGCGGGACACCATGGGTGTGGTAATCGCTAGCTGGCAGCTGGCAAAGCACCGTACGCGTCCTGCAAATGATGTCGTTTACAGGACAGATGAAAACCGATGGTTCTGCTCGAGGGAAACTCGCCACATGCGCAGTCTTCGAGTGAGTGCAGATGGAGACATCGGGCTCAGTTCCGCTGAAGTCACATGAAGTTCGCCGGGGGGCAGACCCCGAAACCGCATCCTGGAGAGATTGTTGTTTCGTGTACCTCAGCCGTTGGAAAGGGTGAGGTTAGCCTTGCGGAGACAACAGCCACCTCGAGCACCAAGTTCCTCAGCGGCTATGGCTCACCGCTAGGAGGAGAGAGAGAGAGAGAGACATAGAAAAGGTTAGTCGACAAATCGCGCGCAGATAACGTGTTTCACGCGATGGTCGTTCTCGAACGCAGTTGACACACGCACACAGACACATAGCCCTCGACAAATGTAGATGACAACGGCGGACTCGGTTCCACTCAGAGACGCATCGAACTAGCAATATTCCTTGATCTACGCCCTTATATCTACGCCCTTAAGAATGTACTTATACGAGCCTTATTTCGTTTGAAACACTCGGGAACCGATATCTGGAAAGAATTGAAGGTAACCGGCAAAAAGATATCCGGATGGCTAAGCTTACCAACCACCGTAATTTGTCTTACGGTATCGCTGAATGTACCAAAAATACAGCTGCCGGTGACACTCTGGCTATCAGAAGCCAGAGGGTGCAGGTTCGAGCCCCGCTGTGTGACATATAACAAAGCTTAAGCATTGTAAAATTGCAGCTCCTTTAATAAACCAATGTACCTTTACCTTTACACTTGGAGGTAAGATGGCAATATTTCCTCGTTGCGCGTGGTATAACCCTGTGCCCCAAACTAAACATTACTGTAGATGTGGAAAGTCGCTCACCCGATACTGTTCTTCTGGTTAGGTTAATGCTCGAAAAATGGGGCACTCTCAAAAATTAATAATTAGACACAATAAATTACGCAATTTACGATCATTTAACATACACACATACATTTAAATTGAACGCCTAACCCAATATACTATGTGTTATCTAGCGATTCGGTTGTTTGAGATGGAATTCAATGAATGAAATAAATATTTAATTAAGCAGCTTGCTATCTCTGTACACTGGCTTCTACAGAAATAACCACCAAATGGTGGGATCTTTCTGAAATTTCGGATCAAATTTAATCATCGTCACCATGATAAAAAGTGGTGATATTAGTGTTAAACACTGAAGACATGTTAAAGATATGCTATAAATTAAACTTAAAAAAATACCTGCCATATTATAAAGTATTATATAATGCCTAATATAGGAAATTAATATTTAGAGAAAAAAGAAAACAACCAAGTGACCGTCCGAAAAATCAGCCCAGCGAATCGCAGTATTATATCAGAGATCACAGCACACAAAGTGATCCATTAGCCTAGAACGAAAAGCAAGGAAAAATGAGCTGACCCTCAGCTCCGCCCCTCGTAGGTCTCGGCAGGTTACCTGTTGGTATTCGCTGTGAGGACCTGTCGGGGCCACCTTTACTTATATTCTCTCCCTTACTCGTACCTGGCAAGAATCGTCAGATAAAGAAAGATGATAAAGAACTCCAAAGATTCCCCGCGTCTGGCAGGATTTGATCCCATTTGACATGTCCCTCCTGACTAGCAGCCCAAGACGCTCACCACTAGACCATCCAGGGGACGATCGGTTGGCCTGCTATGAAGCAAGTGACTTGGCAACCTCAATGTTCAATGCGTCCGTAAAGTTACGCGTTCTCTTCTGCGTGCGCTACGTTTGCTATCTACCGCTACGTGCATATGCATGCTCACAAAGAGACAGTGACCTGACCATTTGCAGCAAAAATCCCTGTCGCAGATGATTTTGCCACGTGTGTCACGCTGCAGAAAGCATAGGCTCACGTGCGCGTTTTTCTACCGAACGCTGCCACGTGTTCAACACGTTCACTGTTGTTTACGGCATTTTGTCTCACGATTGATGACAGCCGCACGCTCTTCGATAACTCACTTTATAACTCGCTAATTGCGATCAAGTTCAATTGCCAATAAATATCCATAGATGTCGCTGTCATTTTGGTGTTTCCCCTTGACGATACGACGGTAGTACGTTCTTTTTACGATTATCACGTTGTTGAAAATCAATACCCCCACCCCGCATAGGCTTGTGATGATTGTTCTCTCGCAAACCTGGGGTAGTAGACCTTTCGCGGGATGCTGATAAACTGCTCGGATTGGACGATATTCATTGCATGCTCATTGCAACTCGCCCGTCATCTCCCTTCTCCCTCACAGTGCCCATCGGTCGACTGCTGCTGAAATCTTTGTCCCGTACCGCCGAGCGTATATCTGAACGCGTAGGATATCCGTCATGCGTATGTGTACACACAGTATGGAGTACGCCAGCTGGCACAGGTTCAGAAATTAGTCTTGTAATGAAATTGGTAATCTATGTTGTTTCTCGTTTCGATCAAGTGATTCTCCTGTTGGCGAATGATCTCTTGAACGCCTCGTGCACATCAGGTGTCGTCTGTACCACGACAAATCAGCTTGCTTCGATGCCAACCGTGCTAAGCAACGACGTCAATTGAGATTGAAAGCAGTTTGGCTTTGTGCTTGTATGTCTGTCGCAGGATGCTGGTTACATATGGTGGAAGCGGTCTTCTCGTCAATCTTGCTCGTTGTTACAAAGCTAACGTCCACGACTAACGGCATGCGCTTGGTTGCCAAACGTATGAAATAATTCAAGTATAGAATATATTATTGCTCATTAATTATGTGGATCCGAAGAAACTACAATCAAAGGGACAGCGTGATAATTCGACACAACAAATTACACTAATTTACCATTGTTGAAGATGCGCACATACGTTCAAATTGATCGCTTAATCCAAGATACGACTATCTAGAAATTCGGTTGCTTGAGGTAGGTATTCAATAAATAACCGAAATATTCAATTAATTAAGTACCTTGCTATCGCTGTACACTGGCTTCTACGGGAATAGTCACCAACGGTGGGGTCATTCTGAAATTTCGAAGCAAGTCTAGTTATCGTGGCAAAAATAACTGCAATATTCTAAACGATTATATAATAGCTAAAATAGGGGATAAATATTCCAGACAGAAAATAGCCAAAGGGCAGTCAGAAAAATAAGCAAAGCCAATCGCAGTATCTCACCAGAGAGCACGGCACACGCAGTGATCCATTGGTCAAAAACAAAATCAAGAGCTGACCCTCAGCTCAGCCCCTCGCAAGTCTCGGCAGGTTACCGTCAGGTATAGCTGTGAGGACATGTCGGGGCCACACCTTTGCTTATCTTCTCCACCGTACCTGGCAGGAATCCTCGGATAAAGAAAGATTATAAAGAACTCCAAAGACTTCCCCGCGTCTGGCAGGATTTGATTCACTCGTCCCTCCAGACTAGCAGCCGAAGACGCTCACCACTAGACCATCCAAGGGACGGTCGATTGGCCTGCTAAGAAGCAAGTGACTTGGCAAGATCAATGTTCAATGCTTTGTCCTTAAACGAATATGCTCGCTTCGTTGCCACATCATGTGTCAGCGCCAGTTGCGCGAGTTGAACGGCCATAGCATGTTTGTGTGAACGGTCAAGAGCAGATAGGGGCACGGCTGAGGGTCAGCTCGAAAAAACAGCAGCATGTGTTTGAACGGGAGCGGCACTCTGTATCTTCCATAGAAAGATACAGAGTGCCGATGTGTGATCTGTCAAATTCACGGTGATGGTCACTAAGGGAAAGATCGCTCTGAGATTTTCAAATTCTGCTCTTATTTTAATTAGTATCATTACCCTTTACAATGGGACAGCTAGTTTGGCAAATATTCGCAATCACAAAAACGAAAAAAAAAAAAACCACAACCTACTATGTAACAATATCCAAATAAGTAAAATCAATATAAAAAAATAGGCAAATAACTACACAATATATAATAGGGTTAACCAGATCGCGGGACTCGAACCTGCGCTCTCCAGCATTTTATAGCCAGACACGCTCAGCTACAGTCCAAGCTCCCCTACGCGTTTAGCCAAAATAGAGAATCGTGTAGAACGTGCAATTTGGTGGCGTAGAGCACGGTGAGCGTACACATTCGCTGCACAATCTGTGGAAGGGGACTTCGCCTGTGCGCGTTACGAGGCAAAGATGCCAGGCACCAGCTAAGCGTGGATTGTGTTGATGGCAAGCAATAGCGAGATAGTGTCATTTGGGCAGCCGACGTTATGTTCGCAGCTAATTGTGCTCGGGGAATCCGCCGTCGATAGGATGCACCGTTCGAGTGCTATTGAGAGAACAATGATGATGTTTTACTATAGTATAACTCTAATTGCTCTTTGCCGAGTGCAGAGCAGCGATGTTGAAAACGTCAGCTCTGATATCAATGTATAATAATAATAATAATAATAATTGAAGCTGCGGTTCACGCCACATGGAGACACGTGTACGATACGCGCTCGCGATGGAAATCGATTCAGATTACCGAGCACGACATGGGATCGGCTCATGTTCCCTATGAGTGTTTCGGGGTGGACATTGTCTCTCTGCAAGGCGCGTAACGTTTCGGGTTCCAGGGGGTGGTATTAAGTGAGGCATTATATTAATATATTTAGTGATGCCCCGAGGGACATCCTTACGGCTATTAGAATAATCATATATGTATTCAAAGCTAGCTTATAATAGTAATATAGCTCCTGATATATATATATATATATAGATATATTGCAGTCTAACGAAAGGCTTGTATATGGTTGAGATGTTTGGCTTACTATCTGTCGCAGAACTATAAAGCCAATGGGGAAAAAGCAAGCAACGATTGTTGTCAAGCTTGAACGACAAATACCTAGTGAGCGCATCGCTCCAGCCGACGTTCTTATCGTTCTGGAGGATTACGTCGTCGAGCGAAAAATGGGTCGGGGGTTTGAGCGTTTTGTCCGCGGGAATATTGTCGTATCTGCTGGTATCTAAGCAATCACAGAAGTGCCGAGCCGCCGTACACCATATCTCTGCTTATACATATGTTATACACGGGCGATCAGACAAGCACACTTGAAACTTCGGCCAAGTTTCAACCATAGCAGACACTGCCGCGGCCTTGTTTGTCCGCTTGTTGGGCTCCGTCCTCCAGACCGCAAGTTACAACACATTGTCATGTTGATTTGGTCCTGCTTGGCCCTGCTGGTGGTTGCCGTTGTTGTTGTCCGGTTGGCCTGAAGCGGTCCACCTCCCTGTGGTCGTCGTTACTCTGTGCACGCAGTCGTCAGGGGTCGGGAGTTCCGATTGCTGATTGCCAGTGGCGGCAAGACACGTGACCTTTAACGGGGGCGTAAGACCACACGCACTGCGTGTGGACTCTCAGTCTGGGGCACATTGCATGTATATAACACATGCAATATATATGCTGATCGACTCGTGGACAATATTTTGCTCAGGGCTACGATGTGTTACAGGCGAAGGTCGAAGGCTCGCAACGACATCGTTCCATCGAACTCTCTCTCTCTCTCTCACTCGCTTCATCTCTCACACATGCGCCCGTTTGTCGGTCTGTGTACTTTTGGCCTGTCCGAACTTCTCACGCAATTTTCCGCCCGTTACGGGGTGTTCTATAGTATATATTTTCGAAATTATAGAAACGCACACCAATATTTTATGCTGTGCTTGTTTTCATAGTGCTTATTTCGTCGCACTGTAATATAACAGTGATGCTGTATGTGTGTGCTTTTGGATTGAGTCCGATCTAGAGGTCGGAGGAATATATGGGGTCGTGGAGAGACAAAACATGGTAAATAGACAAGATTTGAGCCTCTCATTCACGAAGCATCTATCAGTGACGTGCTGAATTCGACCAATGAATGGAGATGCGTGCTATATTTCATAATTTTAAATTTATACGGGTTACTCTCGTCACGCTAGAATTGACAAGGAAGGTTGGTTAGTTGGTTTGGTGATTCATTTTATTTGATTGGATCTTGGCGGGTTCGCGTATCGCGAATAGAGAGTATCGGAGCGAATCGCCAATGTTCGACCCACATCCGTCGATCGTGACCGTCGTAACCCTCAGAGTTCTCTCTGGTAGTCGAATTTAAATAGGGTAAGGTAAGGTAAGGCTTTATTGATTTATTAAAGGAACTGCATAGAATGCTTAAGTTCTCTTATATGTCATGCAATGGGATTCGAACCTGCGGCCTCTGGCTTTTTACAGGGGGTACTCTTATGGCTGGTAAGGGGTATTGCATTAACCTGCAGCATCAATAACCCACCAATAAGCACCGCCAAGAGAAAGCCGATCGCTGCCATGGTCCCTTATAGGCTTTGTTTTGAAGTCAATATCGTTAAAATCTCCGAAAACGTTCAAGATCAATCTCATAGACAAGGTTCAGCGCGAAATTCACGGCGGACATCAGGCGAATCTTTCACTTCGACGAGGAAGGGGGGGTGCTGTGGCGTGATCAGCTAAATCCTGAATTTAAACAGTAGATACTTCAAACGTTGTCCACGACAAATTAACACGTTTCCTAATGGATTTCTCTCCCTATTGCAGTGCTTTTCAATCGGTTGCGTTACGTTGCGCTTCTACGAAGAATCACGCAAGTTGACTCGGTGGCTCGATTTATTCCGATTTGAATTAATTAATGCCTTGAGCCTAGACTACGCCAGTAGGTATGCGTAATGACACGATCATGTGTGTGTCCTTCTATCAATAGTATTTATTAGTTCTAACACACAGCTGGCGAGCACGATCGATCGGCTTGCTTTCCCAAATTAAATATAAAATATATATTTACGAAGAACACCAATCGCCAACTCGGCCCATCTGTGCAAGATGTCACACTGATGGCAGACACGCCGATGCCGAGTATTGTCTCTTGTTATTAGGTGTTTGTGCAGATGGTTCAAAATTACCCACGATTCCCTTCGTGGACAAGATGGCCGGCCTAATGTCATCCCTTGGGTCTACGTCACCCGATTACTGATCGAAGTTTTATGCCTGTGTGGCAGATCATCACATGACTTCCTGACCAAGCTCTTAGTCGCCAATTGCTGTAGTTGTCCAATGAGCGACGGTTCTCGGCTTCGTTCCAGATCCTGTTCTAGATCCTGACTTGTTACTTCTGATCGATCAGACGGAGTGTTGGTGATTGCGTCAGGCGCTGACGTGATGTGCCTCTGCGTCGTGTTTTGTCACTCCGAACACGTCGGGATCAGAAATAGTAAGAAACACAAAGAAAAACGACTGCGCAGATAGTTTCCACGGGGCGCGAACATCACTGATGGCTCTGGATTCGAGTTACGTCTCGAACAAACATGTGTATGCGTGGATACTTTATTAATTACAGCTATTATTCAATATATAATCATTTACGAAGTAAACCAGCTTTCACGACAAGGCGACGCAGCAGGTTTGTGGCGAATGCAAGAGGTTTTTTAGAGGTTTGAAAATCTTGCCAATCCTGGCCTCGGAGACAGACGAATACGAAAGAGTCCAAAAATATCCCGGTATAATAATAATGCATCCAATATGAAAATTGCATATACGTATGTGTTTCTCGGATAGATACAGCGAGTGTCATGTTTACCTGGACGGTAGACAGACATGCCCAGATGGCGGCGAACATATCTGGTCGTACCAAAACAACAACGAGAGAGTCATAGACAATGCACCGCAACACGTCGCTCTCTACGCTGCGTAACTGTTAGGCACAGAACGCTAGCCACGCGGTTGTGTGAAATACAAAACACTTTTATATTTATTTGCTTATGTTGTAGTATGCTTTATAACTATATCATTTCAGTATGAAATGTTTGTCATATCTTCACAGATAGATCCAAAGGAACGCTCGCAACGTGAAACATCTGAGTTAGAACGTCACCATTGTCTGAGTAGGCCACCAAGCCCGCATAAGCGCAATGCAAAAGTAGAATTTTTATGCTTCTACAAAGCTTTTCATTCAGTTTGTTCTGGCCTTAGACTTGGTAAGTTCGTCAAAGGGAGGCCACCAGTTATGAGCTATTCATATATTTTCCAATGTGACCACCTATTCGAGCGCCACCGGAAGTGAACACCTTCTTTACTCGTGGCCATATTCCAGATGTCTCCATGGCGACTCAAAGACACATCGTCTTCGGATCTGTCAATGACGATATGAGTTTTCAAATTTCAGTCAAACGGCTTTTGACCCTTTTTGAGCGCTGGCGGCGAACACCCTCCCCTCCCCGCGCTCTGTAGCAATCTTCTCGCTAATATCCTATTATTGCCTAAACGCACACCGTTATGAATCTCGGAATAGGTTCCTTGTCCATAGCGACCTAATTCGTTTCTGCACGTGAATATTGGAGAATTTGACTTTTCGTCTATTATATTACGTGTCTTTTTGTTATTAGGATATTCCAATTATTCTGCTCGGAGAACTATTTCAAGGGTATTAGTCGAAACAGCACGACTGACTTCCTTGGGGAGGCCGACATTTATCAGGACCTTCCAGCCTATTGAACGAGTAGCTAGAACACTAATGGCACGGTTTATAACCCACCCAGTAAAATCTACTTGACGTCGGAAAATCTGTGTTTCTCGTAGTTAAAGGCCATTTTAGTGTTACTTGACGTGTTATTCATAGTCAGTTCTTCAGAACGCTTACAATTCGTGGACCATTTCTCCAAATGAAAGTGGCCGGCGTTAAATATTTTTGTTACTCATTCTAATTTCATTTTCAGATATATTCTCTGATGTCGCACCGGGAGTGACGTCGTCCGAATGTAGAACAGGTCGGAGAGTTCGGCCGCAAACGGTTTATATCTTGGATAAAGCTTTTGTTGCTGTAATAAATTTTACTTTATCTACTCATAGGTACAGCTAAGGACTACGGGTTAGGTCTAAGTCGAATTCTGTAGCCCAGAGTCCTGTGACGGGAGTATCCGGGTTAGTTCCCCGGTTCCCTCTTCCAAAGATCACAGGTTCTGCTTGGCCTGCTGTTAAAGAATCGGTCCTGCTTGGCCTGCTGTTAAAGAATCGCTGCCAATAGGGCTTAATCGTTTTTGCTGTGCTCAACAGCCATTGCAGCCGGGAAAATGCAATATTTCTGTTGTTGCTGAAGCCCGATGGGTCTGGTTTAAACGGTGACAACTTAATGTATCTAGCATTTCCCTCTTGTCATATTGGCCCTTGGAAAAAATGTTTGTACTTCTGTGTTTAGGTCTTAATCTGTGTATTTTTGCGGTATGACCGATTTACCTGGTGCAATAGAACAACCACACGAGTTTGGTTTGAGTGGCTCACAAAATAAACATGTTAGGTCGAACGGTCTACAGCGACTGTACCGAAAGCGTAATCGTCGGCGCTCTGATCGCTGTTCGCGTGTGTCTATACGACCTTGTTTTGGATGCCAATATATATATATATATAAAGCCTTTATTATGGATATATGCAAATACTATAATGTTAATTGAATAAGAACATTATAGTATTTGCATATATCCATAGTAATAATAATCACGATAAGGTTGAATAATCTGCATTGTTAGCTACGGCCTTCGTCCATCTTTCTACCAAACGTCCGCTGCCCTGTACCCAGAACTCTGGCCGGCGTGTCTCAAAGAAGGCTGTCATATGGCTTTCCTTTGAGATTTGTAGAGCTTTGAACGCGTGATAGTGAAAAACTGCTATATTTGGAGGGCACAGAGGATGCTGCAAAAGTTCCCAGCTAAGGGTCGCTATGCTCTGTTGACTGGGCCAACTAAAGTGAGGTCGCGCGTTGCCTTGATGGTAGATAACGCATTTCTCTATTCACGGGTGCGAAAATATTCGGTCGAAATGCTGCCGAAACTCGCTCGAGTTGTTGACTAGAGTGGACTTAGTGGAGTGTTAATCGTTTGGCCGCTACGCAGAAACTTGTAGTAGACGATTCCATCAAGGTCCCACCAAAATGCAGAGGGGAATCTTGAGCGAGAATGAATGTCGTATCTCAGCACATGTCCTCCACAATCACGCGAGTACTGTCATTGGCGAGTTCATTTGGAGTTTGTTGATTAACTATGGCAACAACAATAATAACACCAAGGGCGGTCTGTTTTTTCATCTTTGCGACGGCAGGCGCTATTTGTTATGCCACTAATAATTGCGGTCTCAAGGCCAATATAAGTGCAGCAGAATTTTCCAGAAGACACTTCATGGCGTAGGTAGCCTCGACTAGGCTAGTGATACAAGGCTCTTGTCGTAATCGTACACGAACGGCAAAAAGGCATACTGAGGACTAATCTATTGCGCATCTGTACGAAATACGTTGGCAAACGTCTTGCGCTCGTTTGAGCGATCTCCATTTGAGCAACGTCTGGATTTCTTCAGGCACTCGTTGTGTTGGAATCTTGATTAGGCCTCATTGGCTCAACATATCAATGTTTCCTCTTCAAATCGGCTAACCCCATGATATTTATATGGCATGGTAGCTGTGTTCACGCAGTGACCTTCGGCGGACTCTGGCCATACGATCGCTACGCAGTATAACGGGGTTGATTTGATATAATCACAGTTTCGATACTCGTGGACACCTTGCTGATCGTGCAGCTAGCTCTGTTGATGACTGCGGGTTGCAGTGTCCTCCGATTGTTGACCAGCTCGGACGTTGGGATCGCTGCGTACGACCCTTTGGTCCAGCATGTTTTCTTCCTTATATGCTGCTCGACGTCGCCGCTGTTCGTTGGGGTAGCATTCAACTGTCAAATCAGCGGGAAGTATCTGGTACCTCAGAGGTCAATGACCTCATTGAAATTGATTGCCATCGTCACCAGATCAGGTTAGTTAACTATTGAGCCCATCTCGTCTATGTCAAATCGAATATGCCGCAGTGTAATTACAACATGATCACTAGCTGGGATCAATGCGTCAGGGAGCTTGATAATTGTGTGTCTCGTTGATTTCCAATAAACGCTGATCTGATGAAATTGTTCTTTCGTTCTGTGCGCCATGAAAATTGCTATATCATTTAACCGTGCTCATCGCACCTATCGAATAATCGTTATACTGAATAATGGCCAATTCCGCTCGACGTCGAACTTGATATAAAATTTAAGACGCAGAGATGATCGTGCCAACTTTTCGTTAGCTGCTGCTTCCTGACGCTTTCATCGTCGGCAAATGGTCTTCTGCTATGAGCCTTAGGTTAGGTTCAGATGGGGACGTCCGTGTAAATCATTGTAGGCATCATGGTCGTTGAGATGTTATCTGTTGTGCGCTAATCAAGCGTCGTTGATATTGACATTGGTCGTGAAGTCGCCCTCCTGAACTGCAAACAATTTCGAGGGGACAAAAATTGCCAATAATTATAGCAACAGTAATAATAATAATAATAGTAATAATAAAGATAACATGGGCGTTAGCAAAATACTGATGAGAAATGTGTAACGAAATGCCACTATTTAGCAGAATAAGTTATTCTAAAGAATAAACTGTAGAATATTATACATATATATATGTATATGTATATATATTTTATTTTGCTTGATATAAATATTAATTAAAGTATTTATGTGTGCATGATATCCTTTCATTTTATCATTTAGGGACAATCAATTAATGGATATATAAAGCACTACTCTGCTGTATCATAATATGAAGGTAACCATATGTCTTGTAGAAAACACAATTAACCAGTTAGCTCTGACTATATATATATATATATATATATATATATATATATATATATATATATATATATATATATATATATATATATATATATATATATATATATATATATATATATATATATATATATATATATATATATATATATACCGAGTAGAACCAGCCATTTGAGCAGCTGCCGTTGTCCCAGTCAGCGAGCTCCCTACGAGTTGTTGGTTTCGTCACTGGCCCGTAAGCAACGTTAACTAGCGCGACGTACTCTGGCCGACGGGTTGTGAGTATCACATGAGTTGTTCACGCTGGAGCGCTCACATCAGCGAATCGAGTCTGTCCTACTCGATCGATAAATACGGCTCTCCTAAAAGTAGTACATTCGTTTCGACCTCCCGGGTGGCCGAAGTGCCGACAAATGTTGACACAACGCATCGTCAACCACGAATCTACTTAGGAATCGTGTAGTGTCAACCGGACAATCGCTGCGGCCCGTCGGTGAGCGAGAGAATAGCCTCCGCTGTGTCCGGATGGCATCAACCGCCTGAAAACCGAACGATGGAGAGAGGGTGAGAGAGAGATCAGACGAGAAGGCGAGGACCAGAAACTACATGGTGAACACGGTCGAATGATAGGAAGGGTGAAGAAGTTGAAGGGTGAAGATTTCGAGTCGAATGATAATGAATAACTGTTTCGAATAAAAGTTCCGATCGGTCGAGATAATACAATGTGTGTACATATTGTGCAAGCGATTCAATGAGTTTATATTGATTATATTTTAGTTATATTTTTAATAATAACATAAATTATAATCTTGTACTATATATATATATATATATAGTACAAGATAGTCGTCCTCTTACAAGCGTATAATATTGAACAACACAAAAGTGAGAGCGGATGCTCGAAACAGGTATACCTGGCCTTGTGAATCAACTCAGACGTTATCACCGGCTCCACCAGTTAAAACCACGATCTCCACGAGCCAGTGATGGAAACGGCAACATGGGAGCCGTTCGTCGTAAGAGAGAATTTGTTGACCACAATCATAACATGTGCAGATGCTAACGACAGTGTGAACTGGAACAATTACGTTGGATAATTCACTCGGAAATAGTAACGAGCTCATTTAGAAGAGAAATGTTGCAATATGTCTTGAAAAAACAAAAAAGAGAATTCCATTCAGTGCAATATCGGACGTTCGTGCCGACGAGGCACGCGATACAAATACGCATTAAAGGAGCAGCGTGAGGCAGGCATGTGATTATACCAAGGCATGATTGTACCTAGGTAACTAACTGACCCAACCTCAATTCAGCACCTTTAGTGACGAAGTCCGAGAAACCTCGAGCAAAGCAATGAGTAGACGCTACCTATATAAGCGAGCGCTGAGCATGGGCGTGCACAGCCGAGCGAAATCGCTGCAACGAATCGTCGCGGTATAAGGACGCCTCTTTGCGGAGTGTAAAAATGGCTCTTTTTATTCATAGTAACAGGTGTGTCATATGCATAATAAGTGAATGTATTCAACCCATATTGATTCAAATTTAATAAAAATGCCCATGTAGAGAAAAAATGCATTTTGTCTCAATCCTTTACGATTCTACCCTAACACCATCAGCGTTTTTCTCGTTTTGAGTCGTCGATAGCATCGTCTGCCTGTTGATAGCTAGCAGAGGTTCAAACTTCGTCAAGTACCATATATGGTATAATATATAGCAAAAATCTACTATGACCAAGCATGTTCCCGTATGGAATCAATCGTTATCAATGGGTTATCCACGCATAGCCCATGTCGTTCTCAGCATCAACAACGAAAGGTTCGGACAAGCGGATTTCCTCATGACGAGTGGGCTTCTAACGGATTTAGTATGTGCCTCTTGAAGAAACCTTGGCCGAGATGAATCGTGGTGGCTATCCGAGCTCACTGATTCGCTGTCACCGTGGCCACCACAAACTGAAACCCACCTCACGTATCACTAATGGCGAGGGCTGTGTGCTCACTGCCAGCATCACCACGGAGCATCAAATAAGATTTGATCTCGGTAGTTTTCACTAGATGTCTATAGCCCAACGTGAGATGGTCGTGTACATCGTTCATATTGGCGAGTCATCTCTGAAGGCCGAGGGCCAGCTGTCTCAGTTCGCCTTTTTTCTGCCTCGGGTCTTCTCGATATTTGCACTTTTCTCTTTTAATGTGTAGTCCAATCACGGAGTTCCCAATTACGGCTGAGTATCGTTGCACAGTCCCCTTCTTCAAGGCCGGGACACTGCTCATGGTTGCGGCTGCCGTTGCAGATGATGGGCGAACAGGTTGTATGGATTGTTCTCCACTCCACACACCTGGACCTGGAAGGTCAATATGCACAAAGTCCTTTCACAGCACAGGATCGATCCAACGGTCAAACTCGACTCAGAGTTGCCATACTGACAACGGCGGCATGTTCACTCCTTTTCGTTAACGTGTTTGTTTATGTGATTTGCTTCACCGATTTGCTGCCTCGATGTATGTGGTCGTATAGGCTGGAAATCGGATTCTGGAGACATGCGAAGACAAGGTGGTGAACGTTGCTCTGAGCACAGATTACCTCGAACTAGGAGGCATGAAGGCTCATCAGGGTTGAGCGATTACTGAGACGATCGCGAGGATTTCGACTTGTAGCCCTTAGCGAGCAACTTCCTTGGAACGAGCTATCAGATCAAACGAGCGTCGCTCACAGTCTGCCGAATGATTGGCTCTGAGCGAGAGGGGCAGCGCACGAAGCGAGAGCATCGTGCGCGGTGTCGATAACGCGAAGAGATTCACCGTAATGGCGAACTTCTGGTATATGTATGTGTATATATATATATATATATATATATATATATATGTATATATATGAAAGGCATTGCCCGTTACGCCTTAGCGATGCATCGAGCACCAAGCCCGTCCGACACGTCGAATAATAGACGGAGCCCGCCATGCCAACCCGTGTAAGGGAAGTCGACCCCCTATGAAAGCGAAAGATTGCTTGAATAGTATTGTGGTCTTATAGACAAGAACATAGCTCGTTTGGCCGATAAACGCGTGTGACCCTGAAATAATAAGCGGTTACAATAGAACATATCGAGCATAACTGTAGACAAAAGACTATAGACAAGATTATCGTATTCATAGGCAGACAGAGAAAGCATTTCCACTCGATCATTGGAGCGGCTTTTCTGAACAATAAATAATGTTTCATACATTTTCTACGAATTGGTAAGTGTTCTGCTTTCATTTCGTTGAATCGTTCACTTCTTCGTTGAACAACAGTAGTAGATTCAATTATATGAAGATAAACTCACCAAAGAAGAAAAAAAAATATATATATATATCTGCATATAAAATATATGTGTATGTGTCTCTCGACGCCGCCTGTAACGCCTCGCGTTAAGTAGTCCCAGCGAAGTTGGCGCAAAGCTGAACGAGACAGTTGCCTTCAAATTTCACATGATCCCTCTCGCAAAATGATGCTACAATAGCAGATCGTGTGAACTCATGTGGACACATCATGAGACGCTGCGCTTGATCCGTATAATGATGAGTGACTATGTTTCGCGCCGCTTCGCGACTTCACGTTACGATGTACGTGACAAAGTTTTCCTTGTCGTTTGTCACGCAATCAGAATTGTGGTCGCGTTGTTACCGAGATCGATCTCTATCGTATCCATCCGTTCGACGATCAACTTGGCGACACTCAACTCTCTATGAAAGATGTCGGCTTTTTTTTGCCACCAGTCGAGCCGCCGCCGCCGCCTTCCGTATGAGGCGCACAGCTCGACTCTGCTTCGTGGCAGCATCGAGTTCTAACGAATATCGACAGCTCTGTGTAGCATCGCGCAAAAACTAGCTAAGATGGACATCGAGTCATTAAGTAGACAACGACATCCCTTTGCGACGAGTTGAAGGCGTCTCGCCGACACGACAATCGATAACAGTCTTGTCAGATCGTTGCCCGTTGACGATACGACGCGGGAATACAGCGGAGCGGCTTCATCGTCGGCTAACAAGCGACTGCAGGGGCGGTCTGTCAACAATAATGCTCAAGCCGCCCGACATCGCTAGCAGTAACATCGAGAGCTGGCGCCCTGGCGTAAGATTTAGCGCGGGCGACCGCCATGCTTTGCTTGCCCGCACTGGACTGGCGTTTCGTAACGTCTGGCAATAATTAGACATTTCAAGGGCACGCTCGTCATCCGTCGAACAGCGTTCGAAGCGAGGGCGGGCTTGCTCGGGACAATTATGTGAGTGGAGTGCTGTGGTGGTACAAACCAGCAGCAATTTTATAGCCTGATGAAGTATATGCTTTGCGTACAAGGACATTCTCTCTCACTCTCTCTCTCTCTCTCTCTCGAGAGAGAGAGAGAGTTTCTTAGGGCCCCGTAACCGAATCCGGAGCTCGAGCTGATTGCCAGCCGAGGTCGAACGAGCTGGAACTAGCTGAAACATAAGTCTGAATTAGTTAATTAGTTAGTTTCGCTTTTAATGAAATACAGTTTTTGTCAGCTTAGATGAGTTGCATATTTGACAGAGGCAGCGATCATGTGTCCGAGTGGCCTCAGCAGCCTCAGGCAAAAATAGGGAAAGACGTTCGATTAGCAAAGATTGCTACCGGTAAGGTTTCGGATGTACCCGGGTCAAGGGAACTGTTGGCCCAATGTTGCCATACTGTATAACAGTTGTCAAGGTTCCGTGGCAGCGAGATGGCTGGTACCTGGCTGAGTGAGCGTTGTGTGGACGGGGGAGGCCTATTGTTATGGCTCCTTAGCGCTTTGCGGCCACTAAAACTGCTTGGGACCTTTCATGTCGAGCCTCGAGGGTTCAATCGAGGGTATTCCAAGTTTCTTAACAATTATATTAAAATTTTTTTTTTTTTGCAACATATTTTAAATCTTTATTGGTTTATTAAATTAACTGCAATTGTTACAATACTTAAGTTCTTTATATGTCGTCACCAGGTCGCGGGGAATGAAACCTATAAGCCTCAGGCTATTTCGAGACTTTCGCCAGTTAGTCATATGTCATCCTCGATAAATATCAGTAGAAGAAACAGTACGTTCTATGACGACTCGTGGACACCAACTAATTCGCAGCATCTGCATCCCCTGCACTGGATCGGCCCATTTTCATCGAAATTGAAATGTCTCCGGTGGTGTCCGTGCGTTTGAAGAAAATGGCTCCCTCTCAAAAAAAAGCCATCCGCATCTCAAATTCCGTCCCGTATTCAAAAGCCCTCCAGGTGGCGGAGGGCTTTCTTGAAACGACCTTGATCAACGGCTCCGTCCCATCTCAGTGTCCACTGTTGAATCCGAAACGTAGCAATAGTGTTTTCCCCTTCTAAAATATCGGGCTTGAATCATAAAGATCTTATATAGGCATCTCACCATGGCACTGGCTAGCGTACCTGACCAGTGTAAGATGAACAACTTGCTAATCCCATAGCTTGCACATTATATTTCAACTAATTTCCCTCTTTAACTATTATCGATTGTGTTGTACTGAAAGCTACCGCAAGCCACCGTCTCAGAGAGGTCGTTCCCAGAGAAGCTGTAACGGCCGACGTTAACGGTTCCGCCCACCCTCTCTTTCTTCTAGGAAGACGCGTTACTGTTAACAGATGAAAACCTATATATCATAGATCCAAGGCAGTTGCTTTCCTCAGAGGGAAGCAAAATGGTAGTGCGAACTATAATCCTATTCTAGTTAATTGTGTGGCCTCTGGAAACACGCTCGGGGGGAGAGAAAAATACCTACTCGATTACACATGCGAAGTCAAACGTGTCAACTGTAGCATATTGAATCAATCGTCTTTTTTTTGACAAAAATGTTCAATAGTAGATGGCCACAGTCAGTGACTGGATTGGACTCGCCGATCGTGTGCGTAACATTTATCGCTTCGCTACGGTCACCGCGCCGAAGCGGTGGTCTTGTTGTTACTATAACTGTCCTTAGCTTAATGCTCTTAATGTGTTTACTGCATTGGAATGATATTGCTTCACGGATTGTGCATAAAGTATATAGATTTTGGAATCAATGGCTCTGAACAGACCTTCGATCCATGTACACACACACACATATATCAGATGGAGTCGAAAATCCGATTTATTATTACGCCCGGAGAAGTGTACTCGTTTGTGTAATAGGTCCGATAGAAGAACCTGCTTGAAGATAATTCCGAGGACACCGTCATAAAATCGATTCTCTTCCTCATTCGCCTTTTGAGTGTGTCTAGTGCAGGAGGTCATACAGCCTTCTCTATATATATATATATATATATATATATATATATATATTTAATTAGCACTATAATCACTAAGTAATGAGCACTGGGAGATCACTTAAAATCGACGGGATTATAATTTATTGGCGCAAGATTCACATGTTAATCGGCACGTCAAGACAGCATAGACTATGAATAGGATACATGATGTAACACTTCTGTAGCTGGCACGGTATAATGCTTAGAGAGAAGAAGTGGTGACATTTCCGGAATATTTCTTAATTCCGGCCGGGGTTGAACGTGTGCATGGTGAGTCCGACAAAATCAGCTTTGTCATCGGGTCCATCATCGGCACTCTTAAGGGGCCGAGCTGGCTGACGCTCCTCGTCCGAACGGCCTTGTCGATCCAGAAGACCCAGTGAGCCTGGTCGAGCGTTCGAGCGCTCGTGCGGCCTTCGCTCCGGAGACACAGGTGCCGATCGCCCAAAGATATCGTCTACGCAAAAAACAATTATGAGAAGTTCATTTATTCAAAATATATATACAGCATGGCTACTACATATGCATATAGCTGCTACCTACAATCAGTTGTCATTAGGTGAGACGCTAACTAGCGCAACGTGTAAGCGCGGGGTAATGTATTGCGGGTAAGTATCGGCTAAAAAGCGAAGAGAAGCATTCAACAATGCTCAATGTACAATAGCTGTCGAAACTGTGTTGGTTTTTGGCAGACAGAGGCGTTTTGTCATCCGCGTCAACCCCCCCCCTCCCGCTGCACTGGATCGGCCCACGTTCGCCACCTTCGTTCGAGATCGAAGTAATAATGCCAAGCGTGCCGACTCCAGGGAAGAGATAGACGGTGTGTTGTGGCTGACTTCAATTTGTGTTCGCTGAAAACTGTATCAAACTCTGAGGACACACGGCTAATCTTCGTCATGGCCGCGACCTATCAGTTCGGCAAAAAGCGTGTTCGAACCCGCAGGTTAGCCAAATGAGTGTCGTTGAGGGTAGGCAGCTCGTGCTTGGCGATTAAACTAGACGAAAAAATATGCGAAGCACATGCCAAGGGGGTCCGCTTATGCGGCCTTAATATATTTGCAAGTTTAAATAATCATAACACAACAAGAACAATGATAAATCATAATAACAATAATAATAGTAATAATAAAAATAATCACGCCGCACAAAAGTCACGCTTGCTTCTACCTTTGACGCCGCCGGAGTCATTCGGTTGAAAGTCTCTGGCGTGCTATTGTTTTGTACCTACGTCGTCCTGCTGAGCAGCATTTAATTTATATGCTAATGTTCAAGTGTACAAGTTAAGCTACACATAGAAATAATATTGTCGGTACCCGGTTACCCCGTTCGGACTGTGCTCAGATCAAGCCGATCATCTCAGACACAATATCGTGTCCAGGCAGCTCGGTTAACTCGTCACAGCGAAAGCTCACACCCTTACTCTGAACCAAACGGTACGATTCAAACTACACAATGAGATAGAGCGGGGTCTCGCGTCCGTCAATGGTCTCCTTTGCGGGCGTGACCCTGTGAAAGGCTGACTGAGGTTAGCTGGACATGAGTATTATATTTGCCCAAACCAACTTGTTCCATGTACTATAGTTAAATACGTTTCATCGTTTGGTAACTGCAAGGAACCTCTTCATTATCTATATATATATATATATATATATATATATATATATATAATCTGCATGCTCCTTCCGCCTTTACCGACTTGCTATTTCGGCCTGACTGAAGAAAAATGAACTCTGTTCAGAAAAAAAAAGTACCACTGTGTCACACCAGAAACCCGCACGAAGCAAATGTCATTAGACAGGAGAGCCGGGTTCATTAGCGCGCGGAGCTAGCGGATGGCGTTCCAGCTAACGCGAATTAGAACAGTAATTAATCTGGCTGTCGTGGTCGGCGATATTCCTCGATACGCCACATCTGACATTGGCCAGCAAGCCTCTGACGCGACCGAGCGGAGAGATCACTAAATCGACAACTGTCAATTGCCTGCGGCAAATGTGAAATCAATTGTAATGATCGTGTTATAAATATGCCGACTCAGCTTAGCGAGCGGTCAGCCGGGGGGGGGGATCAGAACGGCGCCGCCGAGACTGGCCCTTATTTGTAGCCCTTATGGCCCAGACACACAACGCGGTGTGAGTTCGTTCAACGTAATCTAAGTGGATGGAACTGTCCTTTTAGCCGATTTCATCGCCCTTCAAGAGTAAAAGTCATCCGGATGCATTCGAAGCGTGGGGCCGCGCTAATGTCACCGATTAATGACGGTGACGCACATGGGCACAATGACGCATGGGTCGCTGTCTGTGTGTGTGCGTTTGTCTGTGGACTGTGAATTTATGAAGGCATGACAAGGGTGAATGTCGGCGTGGGGGTGCTCAGACGAAACTTGGATCAAGCAAGGGACACGCGTGTAATGCGCGAACGGCTGGGGGAAGCGTTACTGCTGCGTGTTAATGGTGAAATACAGGAGATATGGGCTTTCAAACGGGATCTAATGAAATCATCTTGCCTCAGCTGGTCATTAAGCCCGGCAGCCAACTCATCGCGGATATTTCAAATTGCGCTCTAGTCAAAGGAAAAATCCGCTTGTTCAATCGGATTCCATTGTTTAATTTAAGCACTTAATAAATAAATAATAATGCCAAAGCTACCGCTACAAGAACGAGAACATTTTCTGAGCTCGTCTCCCGATAGAAACATCAGCAGAAGCACCCTCTGCTGAACCTCGACTTTTAACATTACGCGTTCGACATTACATTCGTTGTCGTTTACGAAGAAGTTAGCCTATATATATACATATATATATATATATATCGTGAATTAACTAAACAAATACTCTCTAAGGGTCGATTGCGGCACGATTCAGGTATCGCGGCGGCCGTAGTCCCCCGGGGCCCTTCGCCTCTTCTCGATTCAGCGCTGCATTCACTGCGCAAGATTACAAATGAGAAAATTACATTGGGCTCACATTAGCCCACAACTGCTAATTCTGCAATATACAGCCGCCGATGACTGCGAATCGCGTTTTCGTGTATAATCTCTCGGGAATTCGTCTCGCAGCTCGAATCAAATCCACTGTCCCACCCCCTGTATAAGAAGTCGGTTTAGAGAACTGGATAGCGAGCCCATAGTTGATGAAAATGGACTCCCACGTAATCATCGAGTGAGTTCAGCTAGGGTGAATTCAGCGCAATGTTCTACATTCAACTAAACACGTTTGCGAACGATCTGCCGCGCCTGCACAATATTTTACGGCGGGAATTGATAATCTCGTCGCCGAACGCAAACGCGACAGGAGCTATTAGGTGGGGCAACTCGGAGATGGCGGGCGTTCTGCTCCAAGGAACTTCCGTCTCGCAAATCGGCAAATCCCAGAACTTCGGGAAATGGAGTCTCTCGAACTTGGCTCATCCACTGTCGAGGCTTCGAGAAGGCGAACATGGTGGGTAATCCTTTTGCTTGCACGCTCACAAATGCTCTTAGTGTGGGCGATAGGGAGTGTTAGCAGATAGGCTATAAAGCTTTCCTACTTCAGGCTGCATTCGGGCGAAGGCAGTATCGGAGAAGGGAGCTTTCCTCGCGAAAAACGTCGTGGCTGAACAGGATGTAAAGGTAGATGACGGTTCGATGCCCACCGTTGCACATTTGCATTTAGGGGTTCGTCTTACGAAGCAATGCTAAAAGCAGTTGTACCGTGTATGTTAAATGTTGGCTGCCAGTCGGTCTGAAAATCTAGGTAACGTAGATGACGGTAGCATTCAGTAGGGTGAACAATTGCGAGAGGCGCAACAATCCCACGACCTGATACTTGACAAATGACAACACAGGCTGTCAACCCTTCGCACAAGGTAACCTCTGTCATACTGGCAAATAAAAATCGCCTAGGCACATTATCAAGAGCATATAACAATAAGACGCCGCCGGTGACAGATCACCTCATCTGGCCAAATGAGCTCGACTTACCGGCATCGTCGTTGAATCCAGCTGCCGACGAGGGTCCGACAAAGCCGGCATATTCGCCGCCACTATCATCATCTTCATCATAGAAGAGCTCATCGCGAGAGGGCGAACTTTCAAATTGTTCCGCGAGGTCCCCAAGGGGATCTATCGACGCTGGCGCGATCCCGAATCGTACGTCGCTATCAGCATTGGGCCGTCCGCCCAACACCGTGGGCAGGCGGAACATGTTGCCGAAGGTCTGCACAATCGAGGCCGGACTAAGGTCGAGCCCCTCCCGGAAAATCTGCGGAGCAGCCTCACCCACGTGAGGAACAAACAGCAGCACTGTCGCCAACAGTAGCGGCGCCGACAAAAATCGGCACGACTCGCCCTGAGGTCGCATCGTCGAGAGGATTGCTAGAGCTCGAATGCCCACTGAGGTAACCTGCACACTGAACTCGATTCGCTGAGCGACGAAGTGAGATTCGCCTGGCGAACGACACCCGTCCTGTGCTCGTCCTGTTTCACTATGGAGAGGAACTAGAGCCTAGTATACTCAGCTGCTGTTACTGGGTCTAAACGTCGGCAAGTCAAAACTGGCAAACTGAAAGCTTTGAGTGTCATCGTTATCGTATATATAGCCACCTCCGATGGGGTGGGAGGTGTCTGCCGTATCGTGACTTGATCGCCCTCTATCGCCTGCAAGACAGGTCTATAGGGAGATACACGTGCTCACCTCTTCATGCGATTCCGTGCGTTGCTTTCGAGCGGGAGCAGTCGAGCGGATTATCCGCCTTACAAAGTTCACTCACCCCCATGAAGAAGTATCGCCGAAAAGATGTTGTATTCAATCTTCTCGTACCAGCCGCCTCGCTGCTGGTTCGAGCGTACGAGGCGACGAATCTCTATTGTCTATGCGTTGAAATGATCCGTTGGCTGTATATGTGTTGATTTATTTATGAGACATTCTTATTGATTTGCTGTGTGGTTTTTTCATTATCTGGTGGTCAACCGTGCATATTGTGTGGCTGCAATATTAGCTAGCTGGCGTTCCGGGGTCGTCAAGTCGACGCAACCTGCAAAGGTCTCACGGATCTGAACAGTGGCATGCGCGAATTCGAACGGCTCTCTCTCGCTCTCTCTCTCTCTCTCGCTCTTTCTCTGGTACACCCCGCTGGCATCGTTTGCCGGGGGGTGCTCGAGCAGTTCGTCGCTAGTCGCTCACTGAAAGGGTCGCTGACTCGCGGGTTGGTGCACTGGTATTGTGATCTGATTGCAGCCCTGATCGAAGACAGAGGAGACACCGCATTGCATGGTGAGTGTTGGTGGTCCAAGGACTCCTGCTAGAGGGTCGTGCGTTGCCGCTGTTCAGTGGCGACCGAGAGCCGACTAGGCTGAGGGTTCATATCTACAAGCAAACGCCATGTATCTGTGAACACCTCAATAAGTACCGCATGGCTCGGCAAGTCTTGCGATGTAGCAGGTGATTTGTGACGAATGATGAGAGCCTCTAACCCGAGTCCTTGGTTGGCTGTTGAAATGAACAGTGAATGCGATATTGTCGAACCCGCCCGGCGATTGTCTCCGTCGTACGCTGAGCAATATTTATACGTGAACAAACCGAGGAGATCGTCAAACGATTCTTCACAGACGCTCAGGAGGGTTCGTCAACGCTACGAACAGACTGAAAGAATCATGATTTGCCCATAAATACACGTCATCTGATTTAGTTTCCGAGATGCGCCGGATTTGACCCGCTTAGGTTGAATGTATATTGTGGTCGGGAAATGCGAACGAATTTTAAGTTGACCCTATGAGCAGAGAAGTAGCATGACTGTTGTTACTGACGCCACCCCAAAGTGTGCTTGCGATATCAACGCCGTCCATACGGTTCTATCGATCCCATCCAGCTGGTGGTCTTGTGATCTGCCTGAGTAACCATCGTAGAAGTATGTAGCTTGGTTGTGTTCCTTAGAATTGGCTTTATACAGGGTATACACTCACACAGACCTGCCAATTCGTGTTTGCTGTGACACTCGGGCTTCGAGCCCGCCTAGTGGAAATCTTCGCGTGGAAAGCAGCGTTTGCTTGATCGCTTCACACACGATCCCGAATGGAAAACGTCCCAGCTACTGGGGCTGCTGCTGGTGGCGGGATTTGGCGTCGTTACTGCAGCGGCACGCTGCTTAGATTCAACACTTGGATGTAATCGCCGACAGGGTATAATTAATGCACACTAATGAATTAATGATTAATTAGTTCGTTCGTACGATACGCTGCGATGCTATGCTACAGGAGACAAAAATTAGTGCAGCGTGCAACGTCAGCGAGCAGTCAGGGGAGCTAGTCGTCTTGACCGGTGTCAACAGATTCTGAATCTCGTTACATTCCGGATTTGCGTAAATTGTTGCATGCATCCGTGTATCGATAATACAATAACACACTTCGTTGGGGTTTCGCGAGAAGTTACTGTTTCCACTGGAAAACAATGAAAAGAAATTGCTGCAAGAAATAATACCTTTATTTTCTCGGGCGATTTCATCAATGCGTTTGTCAATCAATTGCATTGGGTTCGAAAATAAATTCGAGAAATTGGGGGTAGCTGGACGATGTGCAGGCTCGCGGTTCAATCAATGGACAAAAATAGCAGAACACCGTTGGAAAAGTGGTAAGACCTTGGAGGAAACTAATGGCCGTCTCGCGAGGCCACACACGCACAATCTAGAATAGCTCCTGTCATCGGCAGTGGCAATTTGTTTGCGGAGGGGCACAGCGTTCTTGATCGGCGCTATCGGCTGATAGCTGCCAAACTTCAATTCAAACGTATGCGTCTCTATGCAAACACCCATGAGACAGTTTGTGTGACACACACAAACACACACTTCTGTTTTTGTATATGAAAACCATGAGGTGTCGAAAGCGGTTCGAGCAGTTTTGCTGACATTGTCCATGCTGGTTTGCTTGCCAAGAAAGCACTGTGCTGCATGAAAATACATGAGGTGAGGATACAGGAACATAATATTATTGCTTCAACAACGCCCCCCCATAGGCTATAATTGCTGACACTGGAGGAAAAAATGACCGCTCGGTTTGTTGCTCGTAAACGGTTGAGAACTGATGACAGATTCAAATGTAAAAATCGTTTGGTTCGTCGAGCTCGGCACAATTGGGCACAAAATTGCATTTTCAATTTCGAATTTGTCTTCGTACTCCGAGGTCGCGTGTGGTGTTATTTGGCTAAAAACGATTGAGAGTTTCCTGTGTGTGTGTCAGGTTGAAAGTCGCCCATTACTTGGAGCCGTCAATCGGGCCGATTAAGGATTTAGGTTCACCTTGAGGTGACGGAAAGCGCCTATTTCTTCCTCTCGTCTATGAGCGATAATAAGTGTATAGCAAAGTTACCCCTTCTCGTCGTAACTTATTGGCTAGTTCGCTTATTATTGACTAAGTGAACTTCGAAAGCGGTAACTCGTCGAAAGTTACTTCTCGAGAAGTACGGTGCCTTTCGTTACCCCCAAACAACTCAACCCAGCTATAAGGTTCGCACGTAAAGCGTTCGCAAAACGAGAACAGGGCTCCTTGCCCTCTCTCTTTCTCTCTCTCGGTCTGTCTAGGCTCAACCGTAGCGAGCGCTAGATCCGCGATCGGATACAGCTATTGATAACGATCGGGACGCGCGCGTCCATAGAAGAACTACCAGTAAGATTATAGGAGTGGAAACCCAACAAGCTTCGGCGTTAATGGATTCACTTGTTTCGATCACCGATCGGCCACATGAGGCCAGAATCGACATAGTATAGTAGTAGCGTTATTTCGCCACGTGTTTGTTTTACGGCCAATTGCACCGGTCCAAGCTTCCACATGCTTTTTTTTCGGTACTGGTGACAAGCGACCTTCAATTGGACAGAGTGGTACACCGTACCTTCATAAGCGCCTTCTCATTACCTCGTCTCACATCTGCCTATTGTCTCGAGTGAGTTTGCCTTTGAAAGCAGGAAGCACGTCCGCGGAGAAAACAGTACAGCAATTAATAAAGCACACGCACGCACACACACGTGTGCAAAACGAGGTAACCCACCTATATCATTATATATTATTGTGTATTATATGCCACTGTACTAGTTGTTGTTCTCTATGGAGACCCAGTAAATCTTTGCCATGCCGCCGATCGGCGGCATGCCCTCCTCAGACAGCGCTGCTCGCTAATATCTCGATAATGACCAGCGCGCGGAGATCGTTCCTGGTACGGCAAGCGGCATTGTAGATCAGGGTAGTTTCTCTGGAACCCATGACTGTGACACACGCTATTGTTCAATCCTGACAACGAGTAGCTGCGATGCCGTGCGCTAGATGTGACGACAGCCCGACATGGTTGCATATACATGCATACAACATGTTCGTAGACAATCGACAGGGTCTGTCCACAAAGTGCCGATGTAGTCCAGCCGACAGCCTACGCGTGGATCGCCCGTTGAAATCAGCGGACACCGCTGGCAGCGGCCCCTTGTGGCACGTTTGCGTAACGACACCTCATCCCAATGTTGCCTCTTGATGAATAGCGAATCGCCTCCTAGCATCGCTGGCAAAGCGCAGCGACGATGTCCGCTGCTCACCGCTATTGAGACAATGCAGTGCTTTCGCACGACGTGGCAAAAATGGACCCTGCGAGATGAATTGTGCTGTGCCACCTCTTCTCATTCACCATGGCAACTCGTCGAAGCCTCTGGAACGAGCGTGTGTGACAAGCGTCGACGGGGTGAGACAACGTCGTTAGACGCGGCCTTCGATTTATTCGGCACTGGATGACAAATACAGTGGAACTGTTTGGGAGGAAAATTCCGTTCGAATTTGCACTCTCCGACCCCGCCCTCCGGTTGATCTTTGACGAGGCGTTTGCAGCGTTGAGCAACGACCCCCGGTAGCATGTTCGTTGAAGATGGAGGAATATTGAGAGAGAAGGCGACCGATACGGAGCGTCTGAGGTTTTCTGCCCTTGCCCTACTCGAGCTCGACTTCGCCTGAGTTGAGGGGGGGGAGGAGTGAGGTTTTGTCTCGAACATCTGTCCGAGAGCTGTCTACGGTGTCGACGCTGGCCGCCGATAGTGCAGTGCATCTTGTGAGTTGATAAAGTTGTAATCGAAAGAAAAAACGTGCCGTTCTGCCGTAGGGCTCGTCCGGGGTGAGAACTTCGAACTGTAACGCCCACCATCCGCGTGCTGTTCCTGCGGCTCAACGAGCGTTTCGAAGTCGAACGAATCGAGTGTTTCTTGTCGTGGTGCTGACCGTGTCAGGTCAGCATCGACACCTCGGTCGCGTTTGAATCCCTCAGGCGCGATCCCGTTGCCGTGTTGGCAGTCTTCGAAAACTGATCGTGGCGGAGCTGGCGTGCCTGTCCTCACACGATTATATTGTCGGCATTAAACTTCGGAAAACGGTTAAGTGAACGGTTTTTAAGCTGTCCGTACGCAGTTGTGGATATGTCGGCGAACTTCGATCCACACGAGCTGGATAGCTGGTTCTTCGGCCCAATGACCAGGCAAGAAGCGGTCGAGCTGCTACAGCGCGAGACAGAGCCCGGCGTGTTCCTTGTTCGAACGTCGCACTCGATCGAGGGCGGCTATGTCCTGTGCGTTCGCGAAGAGAGTCGAGTGTCGCACTATATCGTAAACAAGCTTGTCCATGGATCGCAGACGGGCTTCAAGATCGGCAACCACGTCTTCCCCGACATGCCACAGCTACTGCTCTTCTATACCATGCACTGCCTCGACACGGTACCTCTCCGGCGGCCTGCTGTGAGGACCATTGAGGGAGGCGAACGAGTTCGCGCTCAGTTCGACTTCAACGGCAGCGGGGACGTGGAAGACCTACCGTTCCGTAAAGGCGAGATTCTCACCGTCATCTCAAAGGGTCAGAGTCAGTGGTGGACAGCGAGAAACTCGATGGGTCTGACCGGTCAGATTCCCGTCAACTACATCGAGAGGCTGGACGAGACCGGTGGCCCCCTCGCCGACTCAGACAGCAACCTGCTCCCAACCGTGATCATCACGCCAGCAGCGAACAACGACAGTCCACCGAAGACATCGTTGACAGACGTTGCGGTCGATGGTTGCGACTCCGACAGTACCTGTGGTCAGATCCTGCGCCGAGCGAAACCGCATCTCGGTGGAAGGGACAGCGGTAGCAATTCAATAACGCATAACAGGGCTCCCAGCCCTCGGAACGGCATTATATTCCTGAACGACGAGCTCGACCGATCAACCCCCAGCGACCACTGGGGGCCAACGCAGAACCATCAGCATCGCATCCGGAAACGACAGCTCCCAGCGAAGGCGCGAGTTAAGCAGGCGCGGGTACCTAGCGCCTACGACAAGACTGCACTTCGTCTCGAGATTGGCGACACGATCCTGGTGACAGCGACCCACAGGAGCGGCCAGTGGGAGGGCGAGATACTCGGCAGTGGCAGGGCGGGTCATTTCCCGTTCACCCATGTCGAGTTTCTTGACTCCGACGATACGGAGGATGCGGACTATTCCTGAGCGAGTGAGATGGTCTGTGATAACGACGACATTGTCTCATTGTAGCAATTGCCGATGAACCGAGGCGGATGCAGCGCCTCTCGATGCAATCGATCTCTTCCAGATACACTATCGCAGAGGAGCAGTTCTCGTCTGCTGGGTGGCAGAGAAAAACAGAAACCGGTGACCCTCAATTTGTGGAGGACACGGGACGCACAAAGCAAGTTGGCACGTGTTTGTACAAAGCTGTTCGCCATCGTTTGAAATATATAGTGAGATGATTAGATATTAGTGAACTACGCATATATATTTATGTATAGCAGAGTACACCCCCAGCAGTAAGTCAGGAGTAATGGGTTCAGGACCAGAGTGGTCGGCTATGATTACGAGTAATATTAATTATATTGAGAAAAAAAGAAAATACCGATAATAATAATAATGTAATTATAAACATCAATTATATCGAGCCCTGTAGACACAAACAATATATAGACACATGAACATATGTTCCGCCACATTCAAGTTCACACAGTCACTTAGGTAATTAGTCACATGTTATAATGACATCGATTCGGTTCAGAGTAGAACCGCCGAATCATTTTCAACTGAACGCAAAGCAATGACCCTGTTAGCGAAACAAGCCTCCGCCGAAGACCTTATCATATATCTTTGACAGTACATATACTACTTATTTATTTATTTATTCCCTACGCTTGCAACATTAGTGGAAAGTATAAGATGAATATGTATATTTCACAATAATAAACACATACATGTATATATAAATATATATATATATATATGGTCCTTGAGTGTTGATTTCGTGTTGATATCGATAAAATCGAATGGTCGTAGAGTGACCTGTCTTATAGTTCTTCTATTACTGCCGTACCATAGCCAGATGCTTATTAAGCAGGGAATATAAAGGGGTACATTTGTCACGTTTCCAAAACACAACAAAAATTTCATAACAGCCTATTTAAACATGACGAACACCGTTCGCAGAGTGATAGAATTCGAATTGCACACGCCGACCTGGGACTGCAATGACGACCAGCGGCTGGACTGTACTGTCCCAATGGCAGTCAATCTATCGATCATAGTACAGACACCTGTAAGAGTGTTGTCTCGACGAACCAGCTGTGAATTCCGGGAACTCTGACCGCCCATCGAGCAAACATGTCTCGAAGCAGGAGCCGGTTCGGCTCCGCTAAATCAGCAAAAGTAGCCTGGCCAAAATAGCTAGGATGTTTCCGAAGGTTCTATACAGAGGAAAAACCATTGTTCAGCGTCATCTGAGATGATTTATCAGCTACCTCTCCTTGGGGTTATGATTTCCGTTCGATCACGTAACAACGCTGAAGGCGGAGAGCGGCTGTGGACAGGTTGTCTTCATTACACAAAGTTCGCTCTTCTCTCCGGATGCCGCATGTTTCGGCCACGGGCCTGTACACGATCGCCATCCAGCGAGTGTCAAGTGTTAGCCTATGGTCGCCGGCTGGCTGGCATCGTGCTGGGAGTATATTTATCTATATATATATTATATTCGATGCAATCTGTCCGTTGAAAACGCGTCGAATTTGCCAATAGGTTGAATGCTTCTTGCCAAGTCGTGCCAATGTTGTCGTCGCTAGAAAATCTGAGAGACGTGTTTTTACAGTGGACCAAGCCAAGCTCTCTCTCTCGCTCTCTCTCTTATATATGTATGTATGTATATATATATATATATATATATATATACGTGGACGTTAAATGTTGGCTGTGGGTCAGCCCGCAAAAAAGTATATATATATATATATATATCTATATATGCATCTATCTCGCTCTCTAGGAGCAATGCTTCCTCTATTTACCGTCTCATGCTAATAGCGTTTGCCGGAGTTCGCGTTCGAATTTAGCTCGAATGTGAACGAAGAACAAGCGTCGACTATACTTTCTGCTTTCGCAGCCGCATTCGTGGACGGACCCGTGACTTGCGCTCTATCGTGATGGAGGCTGCACCCGTAAACCCGTTCACCCGCTTATTATAACACGTTTCAGGTTAGGAATCATTAAGTAGATCGTACCGCCCTGTCGTCAAAATTCAATTTGTTTCCTGTTAGAAGATTCTCGGCCGCTGGCTCTCAGCCAACATTTCACTTAGTCCACGGTAGTGCTTTTTAGCATTACTTCGTAAGACGGACAACCCCTTCAAAATGCAAAAATGTGCAACGGGCGCGGATCGAACCCGTCCACCCACATATCTCTCCTCCGGTTGCGAGGCGCACACGAGTGCAGCACCACCAGGCCATAAAAGGGCGCTCGACTGTTCCTTGTTCGAGATTCGAGCGAACATTGCTCACCCTCCCCGTTAATCATTGATTTGCAAACGAGAACGAAGTACGCATCGTCTCGAATAACAGTAATAACCATACGATCAGTAAGCATATGAGTCTCGGGGCTTGACTATACATATAATAAGCCCTCTATTGGCCATAGCTCACGCTTAATACCTCCATATATAATATAGATATTGGCAAGGTTTGGCAAGCCACATCGAAGTAATCAGTAAGCCGATCGTCGATACGATGTAACCCTTACACGCAGATAACCGCAATCCCTTACTACACAGGCCTACACCATGGTCCGCTGGAGCCACGTTCGGGACATCCCAACATTGGAAATATATGGTTCGCCGCAGTCTCGGAATGAGGCAGGAGAGGATTATCGCTACAGGGTCCTTCGTGCGCGGACACATCCGGGCTCTGTCGCAATTTGTATCGCTCTTTGCTGCGACCTGGCAGCTGATTCTGGTCTGTTCGCCCGAATCCCCGCCGACAATTGCGAAGCACAAGAAAGATGGGCAGCACGTGGGAGATCTGTGATCGGCATTACATTCGGTAACTGCTATTCAAGCCGATGCTGTGAAAACGACACCCAATCCCAAAGTATCCCTCGCTCGTTAGCAACAGCTTTACGCGAATACGATATTTCGTTACAGGGGTATTCACTTCCCTTAGCATTGCGGAGAGACAATATCACCGTCTCCTCTGGAACCATCACGACCGCACGCCTCGGCCTGAAACCTTACCCCCTCCCCCGACATACTTCACTAATTATTCTATATACTGAAACACACACGCTAAATATATAGCCAATTAGTCAATCCATAAACACCTTTACAGGATAACACGCATGGACTTCCCTTCCCTCGATCATGTGTCGACGTTTGCATATATACGCGGGGCTGGTTACACAACCCCACGAGTGACGCCCATTACGTTAGTTGTTTATCAAGCTAACGCGCATCGCCGGCGCCGGCGAAAAGCTCATCTTAGCGCTCGCCCCCGGCACGTGTACACTGACAGAGTGGCGTATGAATTGGAACTGCGCAGGGGTTTCCGTTTGCCGGCCTCCACGCGGTTATCAAACAAACCCGAAGCTGACGTGCGTATTTTGCTCGACTCAACGTAGGCCTCGATCTAAGGCGGTGGAGGTCTTCCTTTTGTTGGTCCATTCTCGGAGATGGTGGAGATGGCAGCAGTTTCGGACACTCGTCGGCTGGAGTGTCAACCACTCAGGACGGCGTTTCCCTGTAGTTGTTACGTGGCACTGAAGCGGTGGAACACCTGTGGCCAGGCATCTGAGCGATGGAATGAATATACATAGACAGAGTGTTATATCGGCATTGTTCTCGCGGATTGTCCTAAAGGTCCGCTATGTTTTGTTTTTTTTTTACTTATAGAAGAGTTGTAGGTGCTACTACGAATGGCTCCGTGTGGGTCCGAGCTCTCGGAAACAGCCCGTCGACGGGGATGTTCATTGTAGAATGACAACTCTTTCGATATTTCAATCGGCGCTCAATGGATGCGTGAATGAATGAATTCCCGTTTCGTAACAGCTTCAGTTTATGACCTTGGCCCCACTGGTATATTTAACGAAACCACCAGCCAGCCGAAATTGACCAGCACAATGGCGCTGGCCATTGTCAAGGAAACCATTTACAAAACCAGTGGTGCACTTTGTCTTGTTTTCCGCCTGGCGCAGATAGACAGCCTCCGACGAAGCAGAGCACATCCGTCCACCTCGATCCTTCAGCGGGAGATCGCACAACTCTCAGGCCAATGCCTAAAGACATCATTTACTCATCGCCGCCGCCGTTGTCCGGCAGTATCCAATAGGCAGTGCCTGTACAGTGTCGATTTCTTTTTTTCTACCTCGAACAGTCGCCCCCGATGTCCGAACTCTCGCATCCGTCGAGCGCAAGGCCAACGCGTCGCTCGAACTCCGTAACAACAGCAACAACAAGAAGGCTCAATCGTCGAATAACTCCCCAAGAGTAATCGAGAGGCAAATGGTAACATGGTCCGACGAAGCGAAGGAGTACAGGCCCGAAACCAAATCGGGCCCCGAATGCGGAACAGGCCGCCTGGACGCACCCCGGCGTTTCTTTTTCATCAAACTTTTCGCCGCAGTTGTCCCTGTGTATGTCTGTGTCCGGTGGCCAATCGTCATCGGTCTTATTTATAGTGTTCACCACAACCCCCGGGGGAGAATCTGGGGTTTGCCTCCGGCTCGCCCCCGTACGTCCTGCTGATGTGAAATGTTTTCTGTTCGCATTCGAGCTGAGGAACGTGGCCAGGCAGATGGGTAGGCGCTGAATAACCCTTCCGAGGCTGCGATTCACCACGGACGACTGTGTCCCATATACGCGGTCGGTATCTAAATCTATTAAACTAACAATAAAATTATATATATATATATATATATATAGAAATTAGATAAGTGGGCACTATTATGAGGCTGAGATTCATACAGTATGATGTAGGATGATCAATTAATTGCTCATCAGTTTCAAAACTTGAGTTTAACAAGTTCATGTGCTGATTTGATCCTGTTTTGTATCGAGGTGTGGGTTCAGCCAAAAACAAGCCATCCTAAATGTGGTATGGAATTAATAACAGCACACACAAATATGTATATACAAAGCTCGAGAAGTAATTAATAAAACTAAGGTACGCTTTGTCGGAATCGATTGCTTTCGAGACACTAGCGCTCTTTGCATAACCGCCACTTACCACCTCGACTTACACCTTCATATAAGCGACGATTTATTGAGCTCTATTCTTTGCTTTGTTTCAGGAGAAATTGAACCCGACCAGTGAGCGTTTTTCCCAATATCACTACAGCTATTGAGCCACCTAGCCATATGACAACTGTCCATTGTCGAGCGCCAGCTCAAGTCTCAGCTAAGAATCTCCCCTGGGATACGTAAACAAAAACGATTTAGCTGGCGTTAAATCTTAGCCAGCACCGCACCACGATATGCATGATCGTGGCTAGTGAATTCTGCTTGGAAACGAAAGCGAGACGAACCTACCTCAGACACAGCAAGAACGCCATCCGATGCCAGACGCTAAGATGGCCATTGCTGATCCAATTCGAGCCCCAAAGAAGACAACAAAGAAAATACGCTACCCTTAATAATGCTAAGCGTAGGCTATCACAACTATTATAGCTGACGATATCAGCAGCTGACACCAGCAGCGTATGCGTGTGCTGCTGTCTGGTGTGTCACATCGCTTGGATGTTGCTTCGGTACCGGCTGGGGACCGCATGCCCGACAATTCATACGTGAAAGTTGCTCGGGGGGCACCTCTCTCTCGCAGTGTTTCTCCACCCGAAGCTCTGTGCGACAACAAACAATTCTCGGAAAGTTTTCAGAACGAACGCACGAGCATGAGGAGCACGCTCCTAGCAGCAAACGAAATGGAAATCTGGAGGAAATGTCCTCGACAGGGTCCGTATAAAAGATGACGGACCTCTGGGCGGACACATTGGTAGCAAAGCGAACGACATAATGAACTGCGGTGATTTGTGTCCGACCTCGTCAGTGTTCGGGCGCAAGGGGAAGCACGGTATACACTTACAGCGTAGAAATGTGCTGCTCGTGATGTGATCCAGGGCCGCAGCATGGATGAATAGATCGGTGGGTGTATAGCCGTACTAGGTAGCAGGCTGAAATTCGACGGTGGCCTCGTTTCTCGTAGTGATGCCATTATATGGACGAACGTCTAATGGGAAACAGGCTGGAGGCAGTTCGGCCGCAAACGAGAACGCGACACGATCGCCACCATCCAAATACTGCCGCACGCTCCGCGTTACGCTGTACAGGTGTGAGCGAAACAAACTCTTGATGCTGGGTTTGACGGTTTGCATAGGTCCCCCTGCTCCGATGAACCCAGCCGACGAGGTTGTTGTCCCGATCAATGGAGGTTGAACGCCCGCTCAGGTTCGCACGCAGACCTCTGCGAAAGGATCAGTCTCCGAGACGGCGAGCCGATATCGAAATATCTAAAATAAGTCGGCCCTCTAATCACTACACCCATACCGCCGTCCGATCCGGATGTACGACTGTCCTATGGGGACACTTGCCTTTGACACTTGACAAATAGCCCTCTCAGGGACCACCTACGGAACGATAGAGAGAAACTCACCAGCGACTGGGACAGGTCGAACACAAAGTTTCAATCAGTTACATTGGGCGTTGCCATCCAGCTGTTCGCTATTCGCAAACAAAGCCGAATAGCCAATATGGTAACAGGGCTCAGTTGCTTGTTGAGTGGATCATTTATGTGGGCCTACTTCCACGTCAATGGAAGCCTAACACGCCTCGTCGGCCGTATTCAGTTGTGTTCACGAGCCTCCAAAGGACAGGTAAGTAAGCTAATCAGCATTGCTTCCTGGATTAGTTCTCCTTGCGTCCACGGATGGTAATCAATCCACAATGGTAATGACTGGACACTTCGCCACGCGCAGCATACGCATAGCTTCGTTTCGATACAACCGAGGAATAGCTATTAACAGTGATCTCGCGTCTGTATAACACTACTCCAAATCGACATGTGCCGACTGGACATAGGATCACACGTAATCCGAGACGAGGTCTCTGCAATCCACACAGTCGTCATCTGAGGACGCCGATGCCAGCCGGCGTTAGCCGCTAACTTGAAGTTCGCACGTAAAGCCCGCGATCATCTCGTCCCACTAAGTTCCGGACCCTCTGAACCTCTGAACACACTACCTGTCGTGCGGAAAGCGACCCTCACGAGTTCTTTCAGTCCAAACTTCAGGCCACTTCCACAGTGGCAAAATATGTCATAGGCTAATTTTCGGGGCGGACTCACAGCCAACGTTTAACGTCCACGGCACAGCTGCTTTCGCCATTGTCTCGTAAGGCCAAGATCAGGCCCTTTAAAGGCAAATGTGCAGCGGCGGAAATCGAACCCGTGTACCTACGTGTCACCTCAGATTGCAAGTCGGTAGGTAGGAAGCGTATATATATATATATATATATATATATAGAAACTGTGCACACAACGGATTAGATACACTTATGATATGATTGTGCGATTCTATAATTTACAATTTCGACCTAAGTCTTCGACTTATCAAATAAACCAAAGTGTCCGACCCTAGAAACCACAATGATTTGTCTCGACCAGTCTCTTACCAACACACCCCTCCACAGGAGCCCGTCACAGGTAAATTCGTCTGGTATATCACCGTCACTCCACCGCTGACGTCGAGCAGAGTGGTAAAGGTAAAGGTATATTGGTAATCAGATCTATTGCTGCCGCAGTTACCCAGTCCTGGAAATTTACTGTGCGTAGACTCCAAAGCAGAGTCTGCCAATCAAAGACCTCAGATTTGAGTAATGTGTTTTCTAATCAACTGAACACAGACTGCCTACAAAAACCGTTAAATTTTACTCTACCAACGATTCGCTCAATATTCATAAATAATTTAGCCTTGAAATGAGTTTCGACACATCTTTTGCTTTCTGTGCATAATAGCATATATACATTAGGACCTATTCCGGCCAGTCACGTGAGTGATCTGGCAGACACTGCGGGGGAAGTATGACCTTATGGAAAAAAAGAAATACCTAGAGGCTGTCCCCTACTCGCAATCTTCTCCCCGAAGGGTCTGCGCCACCGGGGACAAGCGCGCAGGGTCTTTCCTTGAATGGCGCCTTTCCTTCCCTGGGCAAAGAAGCAATGCTATCGCCTCCTTCGAGACCATGACGGTCTCGACCTGACACCCTGTCCCCAACTGTGTAACGAATAATTGTATTATTTAGACATTGTAATCTGTGTCTGTCCCAGGTTCGATCATATCGGCAAGTGTCAAGCCGTCGAGTGCGCGGCGTCGCCAAGCAATAATAGCTGTGTCTGCTCCTAACAAACCGTGTAGCTTACAAACGACTAAGTCACTATTGTATTATGGGGAACCTTGGCTATATATCTATGTAGGTTCTCACGGGCCGTACACGAATCTTTGCGTCCTATTCAACCCGATGTCAATGTATCACACGCGCGAACGTGAATAAGTGCCCTGTGTGTAGAAACATGATAGGCCAACGTTGTCAGCACGAAGTTTCGTTGTTTTCATCTTGTGGTAAAAATCAAGCTGAATGAGGAAACATACCCTAAAAATATCATGGCCCAATAGGCAAACGCTAGAGAACATTAGGTTAGATGACCTCGTGTAAGCTAACCGCAAGCCGCAGCGCGAGCGACGACTCGGGGACTCGCCGTACTAAAGCAGTATAGCTCATTGAATGTTGTCTAGTACATGCGTTCTATCACGAGACATTCATGACACTGGTACCGGTTATAAACTCACACTTGGTTTAGTCCACATAAATCTCAATGGACCAATTCGTGTCCACTATAGTCTCAATATGATGTTACGTTGTATATAGATATATATAGAAAACAGTGACGGAACGATCTCTCTTCGTCGCGCGAAGCCAGTTGCGCAGGCTAGCGGGCTCAGCCGTAAATACGAGCCGTTATAACGTTATTGCTGTGAGAAGCTCACCACACGTGTCCGCCCATTGTCGCCGGGCAGCCACGCCTAGGGGTTCGCGCGCGCTATCTGCAAAAACTGCGGGTGAGAGAGTCATTCGTGAGAGCGCGGTTTCTCGTGTATCCTTCCACACGCAAAACCTAGCCCTAGAATCAAGGCGTGCCGCGCGTTGAGATCACCGTAGAAAGAGGTTGTACCTTGGGGGGGGCGGGTAGATGGATAGGCTGACAAAGGAAATAAAAGGCACGCTCGTACAAATCCCGACTGCGGTCTCGTCGTCCGACCGATTGATCCTAGGCTCGCCGGTAGTGTCCCGAGACGAACATCTTGATTGAAAACGTCGTCATCAGCGAGAGGTAGATCGCCAGTGTGAGAATGACGACCAGAAAGAAAAGAAACTCGGCCAGGATCACGGAACGCGATGCAGACGATGGTGAGCGCAGAGCTAGTGCCGCACGGTTTGCGCATGCCTTCACCCTTGGCTGCCTTGCATTGGTGGCGGCTTTGGCGCCTGGCTGGCCAACGCCGGGCTGGCCAACACCGGGCGGGTTCGCTGCTGAACCCTGCGATTTTGCCGATGGACATCGGCTTCCGAGCGCGCTGCCGGGGCTGACTGCGGACGCGGGTGGGCCTTCGAACGATGCCAGGTCGCTCGCGGACCCCTGAGCGACAACGCCCATGCCTCGAGGCGCTACTGGTGGCGGAGGGCCGTATGGCGGTAGAGGACACTCCGGGCAACGCAGCCGTGGCCCTGCCTCTGGTGGCAACGGTTGAAGGGGCGGCGAAGGTGGGTACATTGGACGCCTCATGGTGGACTGATTTCCTGGCGGAACTCGCTTGCCCGGTGACATCATCGGATCCTTCGATGGAGAGCACTTCGTTTTTGCGAGCATTTTCCTATGGTTGCTGGCAAGCGGCGAGCGTAAATCGCGACTCGCAGACAGCCCTCGGGTGGGTACAAGCTTGACGGGGTGCGTACAGCACGATTCGGAATTGGCGGTGGGTCGCCTGTTCGGTAAATCAAATAGAACGCCACACGTTTATTCCTGTAAATATCGTTTCGACGTAGGTCGTCGCCGGTGATCTTTTGCGCGGAGACTTTCAGTTAGCACCCGAATTGAAATTTCGATTTAATTTCGAAACAATATTTAACGGGCGAAATACATCACGAACTCGCTGTGGGCGTTCGCGTAAACGTTTCCCTAAATCAGAATGTTCGTAGAGAACTTTTCTCTCTGCGATATTCGTTCGGAGCTTTGGGACTCACTCCTGTTAACGACGCCGCGCACAAGTGATGCGAATATATTTTCGACCCAAAGTGGACACTCGAATATTTGAAACTAGTGTAAATTATGAAGCTTTATCACGACCCCACCAAGGTGATTATTAAGGGTTTACCAAGATAATGGCAAGCTATAGCTTCAATATTGCATTTTGTCAATATTGTGAACTGAACTTTGCCAAGGTGGATCGATTACGTTCACGTTGGACGAAGGAAGTAGACTGCTAGACCTCTTCCGGCAGCGGATAAGCTACAGCTGCCGATTTTACTTATGTACCGATAACGTCTAGTAGAGGTTCATTTTGATTAAGGTTCTCGCTAACGGTCAAATGTGAATATAGGTGTATTTTGCTAAGAGCAAAGAATCTTGTAGTGTTGTTGAAAAACCTGTAAACCTACTGTCGCTCGAAACCCACACCGCTTCGTCACGTTCAGCTTTACAGTGACCTCAAATAGTTGTCGTGCACCCCGCTGTGTTCGCCGGATTCTAAACTATCAAGGATAGGGAGAACGTTTACGGCACAGTACGGAGCACATGCCTTTAAACCAAGTGACCTATTCGACAGAGGGTCATCTTGGGTGGGGTCACTGCAATGGCGATTCATGTCTTCATACTGAATACCACGGGTACAAAATGCTTCCATAATCTCATGTTCACCTGTTTTCATTATTTTTCGAGCTGACCCTCAGCTGTTCCCCTAGCGGACAGGCTTCGGGTACAAGCTTGGCAGGGTGCGTCGCTTGTTTGGATTGTCCATAATCGCATGTTAGCGGGACACATCTCGGTTTATATGTACTACACATTGGGGGCGAATGATGCCATATTTTTTTATATTCGGTTAGTTTCCCGTATTAAATATAGCCAGTGAATGCATTAGAGTGAGTTCGTTCTTAGGAGCATCGTGATTACTTTCAAGTTTTTTTATCTGTCAGTTCACCGAATTGCAGCTATAGTGCCGATATGGATTTGCGGCCATGGCAGATGAAGCCAAACAACACCTTCTACCCTCCTGAATGGTCCACTCGTGAGCGTCGTGGACTGATAGCAGGGGGGGGACCTATATGTTCAGCTACAGATACTGCCAGAACTTTGGGATTATTTATCATGTTCCCTTATCTGTGGGTTCTTATCAGATTGGAAAAAAAACGACAAAAAATATATTACAAAAACAAACACCGATAGAACAGGAGTCAACGTAGATAATGGATAGCTCCATAATACTCTTTTGTTTACTTAAACAACACCTACTTAAACAACACGACGGATCACACCAGAAATCAGCGGAGGCCCGTGCTCAGCACCGAGTGATCTCGGCACAACATGTTGTCAAGTTGGCTATGTCTAAAACTTCAACGAATACGTTCGCAATATCGCCCGAGCGGAAATGGAACGGGCCGTTGAAGGGCGCTGCAATCACGCAAGCGAATGCTGACGCCACAGCCAGTAGATGTTATGAGAATTGTATGAAGAGAAAATCGAGGCGAGCTTGCTGCGCCGCTCACGGACGCCCGGGCGACGATAACGAGATGGCCTCTTCAAACAAAGCATCCTTTTTCGTTGACTTTAGAGAACTACGTGGCCAGTCCAACGCGACCGCGAATCCTCGAGAAACTCTTCTGCAGCCTGAAGGAATTGCAGGTGCTCGCTGCGACGACTCGATTCGACAACGTGAGTCGTTTGGGCCTGGCTACTATTTGGACATCTTCTTTATCGGCCCACGGAAGAACGGCCCACAGGGCGTTTTCCTGGCCAATTCGGAGAAGATTCCTCTCCGTACAGATTCACTGCAGAAATGCAACGGTGGTTCAGAGCAACTCGTTGGATTCATTCAACAATAACAAGGCGAGGGCATTTTTGTGCCTTTTGAACACATCCTCTCGAGTTTACTGGTTATGGCGTCACCGAATGCTTGAGGGAATCTATGCTCCGTTTAAAGGAACGACACGTAAATGAAAAGGTGCGTGTCTCCGTGACGGTTGAACCTATTGAGTACTAACGACACGTTCCTATAGCGACAATGCGCATACGCAATCGAGGACACATGTATTCGAATGCTTCAAAGCGTGTTTACCTAATGTAATCAATCGTCAATCGATTTGGTAATTATCCTTATCAGCTCCGATAAGGTCGCAAGGGTCTGCGCCTTTGGTCGAAGTCTAATCAATTCATCGTGGCGTCCGGCGTCAATGGTTGCGCTCCATCAACGCTCAGAGGATAATGTGAAGTATTTCTGTTTTCTTGTTAAAATTATTTTCGTTATCTCTTCACATATCGTCCTCTGGATGGTCTAGTGATGAGCGTCTTGGACTACTAGACCGGAGGGACGCGGGTTCAAGTCCTGTCAGACGCTTTGGAGTTCTTTATCATCTTCCTTCATCTGAAGATTCTCGCAAGGTACGAGGAAGAGAGAGACTAAGCAAAGGTGGCCCCGACAGGTCTTCATATCAATACCTAAAGGTTAAGAGCTGAGGCCTGTCAGATAGGGGAACAGCTGAGGGTCAGCTCGAAAAACAATTCTTAGCCTCTTCACATATGAGGTAGCTGATTCATTACAAGGTCAGTCGTTCTTGGCATAATGTATCAAGCGAATTGGTCTGTATTGTAACACAATTTGTTACCTTAAAGTATGCATTATACACGAACAGGAGTAGTTGGTAAGACCGACATATAAACATAGCGTTTGATAAATGTTAATAATAGTCTTGCCGCGCTATCTGGCAACCTATCGAATATAATTGAACAGGCTGAATATAATCATTGAATACAATCAAACGAATATGGGCTCGATTAAGCCCATCTAGTGTGGTGTGGTCGGTTTTGTATATGATACATATTAGCTGGACGTTTTTTACGAATGCGAAAATCATTTTGTGGCGCCTTGTTTTTGCAGAGACAACTGTCGACTCGAGCCTATTCTCAATGGACAATTTGACATCCACAGGGTTACGGCCGTAGCAAGAACGCGGTTTGATTGCATCCCTAATCAGAGAACCCTCGCGATATTCCACAGAAGCGGCGGCATGTTTTCGCAGTTCGGTTTCGAAAACGGCGCCAAAAGTGACGTCATTTGCCCGTTTTTTCTTGAATATCCCTTTTGAGTTCGGTTGACCGGCAAGCACTAACCATACCCTACCGAAGCTACCTCACAATCCTTTCGTAGCTGAGATTACCTTGCTTATCACTATTATTAGCTCATTCGTTGAGGAAACGTCGAACGAGAACAAGTCATTGGCCAGTGAACCACTGACGGGGCGTCGGGGGGTCATTTTGGTGAATCATAGCCCGCTGTGACACTCGATGCTACACCGAGTTTCACAGCGGGCTATGACTCACCAAAATGACCCCCCGACGCCAAGGGGTGGCTATTGCCTCCAATGTTAGACGTGTCTAACCCCAGCCTGTTCAACGGCTGCTAGCGCATTCCCTCCAGGATTTGGTTTCAGGGTCCGCCACACAAGATGAAGCTTGGTCATGGCTTGGCTTTGATCAACTATACGCGTATTTTGTGACAGACGTCGCGAAACAGTCGAGTTTCGGCATTAAGTCAGTTGCCGGTACTCTTCATCTGCGTTCTCGGAGACCACAAGTCCCGTGGCCACTGCCACAAGATGTCGTTGTTAGCCGTGGTTGTAATTTACCCAAGCACGGTGTATACGATAGAGCTTATGATATTGCTCACATGCTGGGAAATGAAGATTTGGACAATTTCTTTTTTTGGGGCACACGCTCCACCCTTAGGCGTTGCTTGGTGAAAGCGAAAGTATGCATGGTTTTTATGGTCGAACTTTTCGAGCGACTATATATGTATATATATAATGACCCAAAAAATTAGACATATATCTCAAATATCGGCTAAATTAAGTGAGTTGAAACAAAGATTTTTTAGTATGAGTTAGAGGCATGCACCTGTTTTATTTATACACTGTCCCAGAGTTCTGGCAGCCTTCTGACGGCTAGGTATGCACCATCTCTATTCCCATTTATAACCTCGTTATTTAAGACCTTCAAGCAAATCGATGTTTGCATACCTTTGGCCACCTATAGCCTTCTTTAATTGATGGAAGCAACCATTGTCACACGGGCTTAAATCGGGTTAATAGGGAGGTGACGTCATCGCTCAATCTTGTTGGCCTTAGGCCAGGACCTAATTTCATCGCTACGACGTACCCATTGTCATCGAGCAGGCACAGTCAGCGCTTGCTACTGCCATGCCAATTATTGATGAATCCCCTCAGGAACTATCGAGTCGAGTCCATTTTTTCTTTAAGGCTCAAAGTCTCGTAGTAGCAAATTCCGTTAAAATCCATGACAAGTGCTACCATTACTTTAGGCTCGAATCTATTTGGTACTGCTACCGCCATTGCCTATTTCCGGTCGCCTATTCAGGCTAACCCATGTCTCGTTCACTGCAACGGTATGCTCTAAGCGACTCTCCTCTGCTGCCTCTATATATCTTCAAATTGTCTCGCGAACATTCTTCACGCATTTTCAATTGGCCAGGACCGAGCTCATGAGGGACTCATTTTGTCCTATCCTCAGATTATTTTTAATAATTCGACAATATGTTTTACGAGGCGCGCCAATTTCAGCCAACAAAGCCGTCAATGACCAAGCTCTAGTTTGATCAAAGCGTTTCCGATCATTTCGATCCGCTCGGCGAATCGAAAGTCGGGAAGGGGTGGGCGCCCTCGATGTACATTAACGTCCCAGTAGCCTAATCGAAACTGCGCATACAACTGCATCGACCCCGGTGTCATGGCTGTTTTACCTCGTAAAATTCCTTGAATATTTCGGCATCAGCTATGCCAATTACAACACGCCTATTCCCGTTCTAGAAAGACGCTCTCCCAGAGTCCGCCTTTCTCTTCACGATCCTTCCACATGAATTTTCATTTCCAACAACAATTTGTCTGTCCCTATTCATGCTGCTTCTATATACTTCTGTTGTCCTACCCTCGCCACGGGTTCACCCAGAACTGGGCTAGGGGGGAGGGCTTGTGGTCTCCTAGAATGACACTTGGGGCAGAAACTATCGTTACCTTGGAATACTTTTGCAGGGCGTGCTTCACTCCGTTGTAACTCACTCCCTGTTGGTATCCGTTCGGTAAAAGCATCCGTGCCACAATTTAAATTCGTCCTGATAAAACATCTCTTTGGCAAGCTAATCAAGTACGCTTGACGCAGGACATTGCATCGTTCTCGCATTCGTAATACATTCCCTTGATATTTTAGCACTTCCATGTCAACGATGTGACCAATACCTTATAGTTGTCCCTGTGTAGATCCAATTATTCAGTATCAAATTCATCCTTTAATAATGACACGCATAGCAGCGTGTTGTTGCTCTTTCACCTGCGGACCTGGTTTCGCCGTTGCGCGCCCGTGTTTGCGCACCGGGGGACTTCTGCCGCCAACGACAAAACTATAAGGCTGCAACCTGACGCATGCCTTGCATAATCATTCATATACTGCTATTCATGACGTCATAATTATGTCTCCAGCTATCACGGGGACAACCGCTGGTCGGATTCATTAAGAGAAAGGGTTCGTCGAACGAATACTGAGGCGACAACAATCGGCCTCTGCTAATTAAAGTCTTAAATCGTTGCTCTGAATTTAGTCCACTTGAGTCTAAAGCTTGCTGATGAAGAACACGATCGGTGAATAACTCAGACACATTACAGATGTCTCCCAGGACTATGAACTCGACCCTGATTAGTAATGCTTCTAAAGGTAACATCTGTGTGAACTCCTCCGTACGGCACGCCACTTGGGAGCATGCGTTTCGTTGACAGCTATTCTAATAACGATATGTCCTTCCATCGTTAGCGATAATCAATCCCTCGAGACGTCCTGGCCCTCACAGGCATCGCTCCCTCTCGCACGGCGCATGCAACACTTTGTTGAGTAGAAAGTTTAAAGAAAGCGTCTTCGGGATGGGTGCCGATTCAATTGCAGCAGCGGCACCAATGCACTCTCCTGATGAGAAAGAGGCGTCGAGTGGCTGATTAAGCAGCGAGATCGAGATGGCCGCTACAATAACACGAGTGACTATCTACTCCAAACAAAAAAGTCGCCCACTAGGTGAGAAACCCGCTTCCGAGTGCCGAATTCGGTCACGAACGCTCACAGTAATCGAACGCTCGAATTTCTCGTTGGCGCCGGCGCGTTAGTAGCGGAACTCGGGAGACACGGCCAATTCGTAGTGCATCCGAGCACAATGGCGTACGCTGCAAATTTCTATGAGAGAATCCAGTTTTACGGACTACCCCCGGCGCTCGATGTCGGCTCTGCGGACGTTATCCCGCTATCGCTCGGTTCGAGTGTATACGGATCGCAGTGCGTGGGGTGCCAGCGTTGCGGGCCGTCATTCGATGTGTGTGCACTGCTTCATCCCATCTGTCCTAAATGTAGCACAATGAATCTACCAAAGGGCATGTCTGGATGGTGTCCCGAATGTAATCGATCAGGACCGGTAACCAATCACTTCATCCCGTTAAGTGCATTCGCTAAGCTGCTGCTGCAGTGTTCATGCGGCTTCATCGGTGAGCTTCCCAGAGTCGTGAAGCACCTCTCAGAACGAGGGGCACACAAGGAGTAGCAGGGCTCAGCGTCGTCTCGGTAACTCGGACGTGTCGGTGGTCAGCGGCACCTCGATGAGATCCCGTACGATATCGCTCCGTTATCGTCAGCTGGATGAATTGCACAGCGCAGACGGTGGAAGGGGTCTAACGCGCGGCGATTGAAGACGGCCGCCTTTCCCTGGTCAAGCTGAAAAAAGCTAAACGAAGTTGACGTCAATTGTGAAGATTACAGTGAATACATCCCATTGAATATTGCGGCCACGGGATCCAGCGACGCGATCAGCTCAGCGCGTCTCACCTCAGACGGCATCCCAGTACGAATCGGATAAGGGTTGAGATAGAGGTGAACCTTTTATAGGTTTTCGTGCTGAAGTTCTCTTGTCTATTTGTTCTCACCAGGTTGCGGTACTCGAACCTGCGGCCCCCACTGCCGTTTATAGCCGGAAACTTAGCTGTCCAACCCCCGGGGTCGTGAGGTTATGAATAATGCTATATGCTATCTGTAGGCTTTCACGTAACTCGAACGATCGAATCTGACCCAAAGCCCATTGTGATTCATAGTATCAGTTCTTGGACAAAAAAAAATGTGCTGTGTTCTTGGATATAATTCTATGTTCTCAGATGTGGAAATGTTTGCGCCTATTCAAATTGAAAGCACAACCAAGTATTCTGCCTGCTTGCTGAGCAGTAAACATAATCTAAGCATGTACGATAAAATGTGATAACCCTTGTCGCGAGACGCAGTAGCTCACTCAGCCATTAGGTCGAGACCTGTAGCAAATGCACTGAATGCACCCTCATGGTTGAATGAGATCCCCTTAACTGAACCTATAAAGAACCTATAAATCCTGCCACCTATAAAGTGGCAGGATTTTCGTAGGAAACGGATCCAGTCGAGAGAAAGTCTACAGTTAGATTGTGCTGATGCCTATGGAACTAAATGGCAACCAAACCTATGAAATTGTAACCTACGAGACCGAGAACCTGTTCCATAATCCGGGAGCGAAGAGAGTACAGTGCAATAGTTAGCAAGCGAGGTTGTCGAACGATTGCGTCCGCCATGTAAAGGGTTATACTGTACATTGTATCCTCATCATATGTAAAAATGCCATATAACCTTGTGAGCGTGACAAGGTCATCTTCAGATACAATAGGCAGCAATAGGTGATTTAATGATCTCATGTCATCGTTATTATGTCATTTGGGTTCGTCTTGTATAGGGTACACATATAATACATGGAACGGATATTAGACAAATATGAAACAAGCTTCTTCGAATTGAAAAAAAGCGCGTAAACAAAACAACGTATGTGCATTTGACGTCAACTCATTGAGGAATATGTAATCGCCCACGAGTGAGCAATAATATTATATAAAGAGATGGAGGTATTTTCCAACGAATATGTATGCTACTGAAATTGAATGTGACAACGTCTATATTAAAAAAAAAAATATATATATATATATCACTGACAAATAAATGAATCAAAGGTGCAATAAAACATCAATCTCGACGTCGTCTCTAGAACAAGATCGCCAGTACAGTAAGAGTACGTCTTAAGATAATGCCTAGCGCATCGGGAGGAAGGTCCGCATAGTCGACAGATGCTGGTCATCTTGTAAACTTGGTCTTGGACAAGAGAGACCACACAATGCCGCTTAAGATGAACGGTTGGCTTTGACTAACAATAGCGATATGTGGTATATATATTCGCCAATATATTCGCCTCATCCCCCGTGCGTGTGGACACAGTCTCGCAGAGACACGGAGTCGGCTGTTCCGAGTGTATCTCGCTGTGTATTTCGCTTTCAAGATTAGCGCGTTTACGAATTACACCAAGATGATTCATACAAATAGCCTCTATTCTGTTCCTAGTTTCCATGTTGCCACACTGCGAGGCTACTATAATATATAATGGCTAGATACGATAATATGACCTGTTGAGCAAAGACAAGACATAATGTTAGACCGCTGTGGCCGTAATTCGGTGTCCGTATTTTAATCACGCAAACTTCGAGTCAAATATGTTATTTCATTATCACTAATTAACAGGGCTCGTTCGATAAATCAAACAGAGTCAGATGTGTCGTCATGGGAAAATATCGAACAGTCACATCAAGAATAAGAAATATAGTTAATAGCAATATAGCATAGTGCATTTATTACATTTGAATTACCTACCGTCATGGATGCATACTATCTCATCCACACGCCTATGCGGCTATGACGAAGCTTCGTCTTGTATTTAATTGTAGTATGACGTCTCCCCTGTTTAGCAGATCGCTGAATTATAGATAAATTGTTCACAATTAAACTAATCACCTGATTAACGTAAGGCAGCGTCCGGAGGACGCCTATCGTCGAGGAAAATGCAGGGCGACCACGGAAGCATTTATGGATACCTTATCCAAGCCAGGCAGACCTATGACGTAGCGACGTGCTAACCACCCGCTTGAGCCCATCGCACGACACGTAAATTACGGGTGACTTGAACGCGCTGTTATCGCTTGTAGGTTGAATATACTCGCACGTGGGTCGCAGATTCAACCGAGCGGGGGGGGGCGCCTTTCGGCGCTTGTGGTGATCGGCGCCCTTTAGCCAAACTTCGCTTCGCATATTCTGCCGAGCCGATCCGCGAGTCAACGACTGAAGGCAACACCCCGGGACAACATCGTCTTCGCGTCCGCGCAACAAACGCTCATGACGAGGAGGAGTTCACGATGCTGAAACAGATTGTAGAAATAGGTGGCTGACGAACTCTCGCGCATAATTCGGCTCTGCGACGCTGTGGCAGGGCACGATGACCTGCTCCCATCTCTCGGCGAGACGTTGCGGTTCGCCGTTCGCTTTCTAGGCCGTCAGACCTTCGTCGTATTTCGATGAAGACGAGTGCGTGTCACGATCGTCGTCTGGTTCCAAGGTTTCCGATTCATCCTCGTATCTGATGGTCTCCGACGACTCCTTCGAGCCGCCCCGGCCAGATTCTGCTGCGTACGGCTCCGCTGATGGCCACAGATCATCATTCGATGGCCGTGCGGGCGTATTTGACCCGATCGGCCCAATGGGTACATCGCCCACACCGACTGGCGTCGCTGCCGGCGGTGATGGCCCGTGTTCCGCTTGCGTCGCAGGCGGATCTGGGTTCGCTTTCTCAGAATCCGACAGATCGATCGAACGGCGCTTCAGAGCTTTCCTCGGCCGACGAGTAGGACGTGGAGCACGGGAAGGCGAACGTGACCGGTTGGGTCTTCGTCTCCCCTTTGTCTTGCGCTTCTTCGGGCCCCGGCGTCGTTTGAGGTGAACGCTTTCCATGATCTCGGCCGGCTGAGGCTGCGGCTGCGTATATGGAAACTCATCGGATGCCGTAGGTATGGGTGGGGCAACTGTCTTGTCTGGGTCAGAGGAGATCAATATTTGTGTCTCCACTTGTTTGGTCTCGGGTCCTTCAACGGGAGGTTTGATATCCGATTCGGCAGTGGACGAGTCCGCGACGGATTCAGGCGTTATCGTGACACCTGAAATTTTCCCGAGTCGGGTCAAACAGAAGTTTGATTATACACCTCAATGGAAATTTTTAGAAGTGCTTAATCAAGTGCTCCTACCCATAAATGCTGACTAGCTTCACTAGACATTGCATTAACTATAATAGATAGATTAAATGTAGAAACTTCATGGGAGTATTCTACACTGAGGCTGTTATGGAGCTCTGCCGCCATTTTATTCATTCACGCGATAATTTGTTATATATGGAGCCACAAATTCACAACGCTTAAATTCTTATGGTAAACACTCTGCGAAAAAATTTAGCTCATAGGTGTAGGACTATCGACCACAATTCTATTATATACATATTTCAAGTGTTATGTACATACTACATGTGAGGTGTGTGTACTGGAATCGGTCATACTTAATTATGGCACGAACAAACATCTTGACTGAGGTGAGTGGTCGTATCCTGCGAGTGTATTCGACGAGCTCCAGGTTGGTGCCAGCCTATACGCTGTCGTGCGACATCACCATTAGTTATCCCTAATACACACCGTAATATTACAAGCGTTCGCACCTCGACCGTGAGATGTGAGTCGCCTGCACCGGTCCCCGAATAAGTCGGACGACCAGGCGCCTATACCAGAATTTGATTGCGTACACTTGATTTTGAAACTTGAAAACTTGAAACTTCTAGGTACTTTGAAGAGGCTATTTGTTAATTACTCTGTTAACCTCGTGTTATATCGCTGTATACCCATCGAATGAGTTCACTGTTCACGGACTAAACGATTTAGACAAGGATTTGTTAACTTCTCAGGATTAAGGCTCGTCTCAATTGTATTTAGTGTTAATGTCGTAATGACGTTAGACGTATTGTTATACGTGTTGTTACAGTAGATAGCCAGCGACAGGTCAAGGACGTGGTACGCCGGCCGCTCACAGTGAACGTATCGCTTGGCTATTTTCGAAAGTGTCCAGATCAGGTTGGTTTCAGTGAAACAGTACATCTGCATATCCTATGCCTCCGGTTGTTATGTCTTGCATATATCAAATGGACGTTGAAGATCTCGTTAGGGAAGACCGAAGCGACAATAACATGACCCGGAGTGGGCGCTCTTTTGACCCAAAAAAACTGTGTCAAATAAGGCCCACTGCGCTCCGCGTAAATGGCCTTTAGTGGATGGGAGGGGGAGGGTATCCTGAGGGGATGTCAGGTCTTGCAAATATATATATATATATATATATATATATATACGTGCAAAGGCAAGATCAGAAATCAGAAAAAGTTCTATTGATCAACGTTCCATGTAGCGCAGCGTTCATATTTCTGAGCGAGGCTGTCGCTCCCCCGGGAACTCATTCGTCCCAGTGTCGACGATGAACAATCACCGAAGCCGACCCATAACGGATCACCCAAATGAAGGCTATGTAGAGTGGCGGACCACGTCAATATTCCCAAGCGCTAACATAGAAATTAGCTTTTACTTCGAAAGGTGGAACACCTGTGGGATCCGCACCAAAGGGCGATTGAACGCTCACAGCGAAACCCAGCACGCTGCTAACAGCGCGCTGGGTGGATTTCCTTCTTATTGGCAGGGGGTCGGCCCAGGTGATCCTCGTACCTGTCAGAGCCGTACAACGGGATCGGTCTGTTGATGGCGGTCATCAAAATGCACCTTCTTTAATTTCCCTTCGGCCTCACTGACTCCATGCGCTTGTTTATCCGTTTGTTAGACTTTAGTAGCTTGAGCTCGCCGCTGTTCACGAAGTCTCGTTTCTCATCGATTCCGCTGCGTGTTTGTCGGAATGACTTCCTTTTTCCAAACGACGATCCTTTTCGCCCTTGGATGATGAGGGTTCCCGATTCCCGCTTTTTTCCTCGTATGGGCCGTGTTCCGTGACCCTTCCCTCTGTGGGCGCAGGGGTCCGGGGAAATTTCCGACTTGGCTGCGGGACCTTGATCCCGTCCGGTAGAATGAGTTGCAGCCCGATCAAGTGGACGTCCTCTGACCAACCTCCGGGATTGAATACGATCAGGCTGTGCCGTGCTTTGCGGCCGGCCAACCTTGGCCTGATGACGTTTAAACCTAGAAGGCGGGGAACGTATAGGTGTTGTTGTAGGTGTGAGAGTTGGACCGGCTCGTTTACCTTTCATTTTTGCTGCCTGCAACGGGCGTTTGCGCTTCTTGTTGACTCGACGCGGCTTTCTCACGGTGGTTATTGTTTCCGTTGAGCGTGTGGAAAAAAAATCCCCTCGCGTTTTTCCTGCAGCGTCCGTCGTCGTGAGTGGCCCGACACGCGACTTCCCATCTCCTGAAATCGATTCCAATTTAGGGAGCCGTGATTGGCTGCATGTGCGATGCCGAGAGCTCAAAATAAAAAGGCGCCAATTTCGAAGTAGAGGTCAATTTTGATTGGCCGCTGATTATGTTCCTGGCCCGGGAGAAAATACACGCTCGATTTTTGTACGCAAACAAAAAAAAAACACCAACACGATCGTAACCTTCGGTAAGAGAAAACTCGACATTACGCGATTTTGTAGCTTCAATTGTCTGTGTCGCGTCGTCGGCGTCTCGAGATGCCTGGTCCCGACGCTCCGGGCCGCGATCCGTAGTGAGTATGTTGTCGAACCAGCTTATTGATCGGGACGACGAGGTGTTCGACCCTGACGTCAGATCGGATAACGTCACATCTCCCGTCGACAGATGAAACTTCTTTCGAATCTTCTTTGCCATTCGCTTTCGACGAATCCGAAACAGCACAAATATAAGTAACGCCAGACCAAAGTACGCGATACCAGCGATGGCCGAAATCATCGGGTAGAAATCGAGATAGTTCTGGACCCTCGCGATCAGCATTTCCGCTTCGGCCTTGGCGACCTCGTCCGACACGACCTGTACATAATCGTTGGAAGATAACAGATGACGATTAGCGCCGACAGTGAGTTTGTGGGTGACTCTCATTCCTCTAGTCTCGTTCGCGGAGTTTGACTTTTTGCAGTACTCATGGCCGCACTCAACAAAAGTACATATATACACACACATGTATGTCTATGTCAGCAGGCCAAACGATATTTACGTGGCTTCACGTGGGAAATCTTGACATGACGCCAGTCAAATCAGCACTGTGGATGATACTCACAAACTCGTTCCAGAACACGGGAAAGATCGCGTCACGAAGCTCGCCATCGTTCGGCCCCTTTTGCATCTGGACGCTTGTTTGCACCCGTATCGCCGCATCAACGCTAGCACCGATAGGCTGAAGTGTTGAGCAAACACAAATATGCATCGGTAACACGCTCTCTTGCGCTTACGCATTTAATGACAAATTGATTAGTGACATCACACTTCCCCCAAGGTCGATGAGGAGCCTGAGCCCGGTGGGGGAAAGGTGAGGTGGTGTGGGTCTCGAAATGTTCGTACTGGATTTTGAGTTTAGGCTAATTCCAAGGCCCGTTACGAGCTTATGGGACAATTGTATTAATTGCAAACAATGAGTATATTGTAAATAAACACTGGCATTTCGTAATGCTGTACAGTGAACGATCGGTCTCCCTGGGGTACGCTGTGCTTAGGTTCATATTTGATATAAAAAGAGACAACGAGACTTACCCCGTATAGGCTTAAAAAAAAATTGTGTTTGTTCTCTTCTGGCGTTAGGCCCTGCACCGAAATAGCGAGTTTACGATTGGTGTTGAGGAAATGTGGAAGACTAAACACTGCCGGAAAACCGTGGAAACATGATGACGCGTCGAACGTGCCAGGGATCCCTGTCGCTTTTGGCTCAGCACACCTAATTCATTGAGAATAAGAAGACAAAAGGCAGGTGCTGAACATTGCGTAAAAACACGACTAATAGTTACATACACACACACACACACATATATATATATATCTCAGGTCGTTTAATAAGTTCCCGCTGTTTTTGAAACCTTCTCCCAAACCCTTCCCCTTTCTCAGGCTGGTCTGATCTTCCATCCAGACAGGCCGTATTAGCTCTACAATCCTAACCGTTTCTGCCTGAAGTATGTCCGGTTTCCATGGCGACGCTACAAATATGGCGATTCTGGGTGAAGAAAATCCATGCTCAAAATTATGCCTTACAACTATTTTCGCAAAAGCTCAAAACGGGGCTCAACAGCGCCACGACAGCTGTATCGTAGACGAAGAAGAACAGCTTGAAAGTGGCTTATCAAAGTTTACAGATGGCCTAATATATATATATATATATATATATATATATATACTTTCCAATATAAACATTATTTGAGCTGACCCTCAGCAATTCCCTTATGGGACACGCATCTGCCTCACCCATTGGGTATTACTGGAAGACATGTCGGGATGACCGGCGTTACTTTATTTTTCAAGCATGTCCTGCCGAACAGGAACACACAGATATAGCAGCAATTGTAATTGAAAGGACACGAGGATTCATTAACTCGTCTGGCAGGATTTGAACCCCAAGTCACTTGTACGTTCTATCTAGAAATCTAACACGCTCATGACTAGACCATCTACGGAACCCACATTTGAATATGTAGCTGTTGTCCGTATTGGTACTTACGTGGCGTGTACAGTGATCTCCCCCATGTTGAACATTGTCTCGCCCGCGTGGTAACGGGCAATAGGTAGTCCGTATAGCTCAGTTTCGCCCTGTCCCGCCGTTAGGCTCAGATGCCAAGGTCTGCACAACGAGGGCAGGTACACGGTGATGATCGGCGGAGGCGACTCGGGTGAGAATTGACCAAAGCGCTCACCGTCTGACGAAATCAAAACACAGGCAATGAGCTGAGCACGAGGAGGGGGAGGGAATCGCCCAAGACCGTACTGTTCGTAAAGTCGCGCACGAGGTGGACAAAGTAACGATCACTCACTGACTATAATGCCTGGCAATTGCCGAGTCTTTAAGGGTAGGGCACCATTCGGCTTTAGTGGGGTTTGCGAGTCGCACACTTCACAGTCGCTTACAACGGCTGAGTGACGCGAGCGCGTCAGCTCATGCATTTCCGCAAACCCCCCCCCACATTAAAACAAATGACACCTTCATCAATCTGCTAATAAATCTGGACCAAAACAACGCGCCGTTCCCGTATAATTCTACGGGCGTATTCGTGATGAGATGATATGTCACAGCGTATAACATATAACATAACATTTGCGGTTTATTTCCGGAACTGCAATTTTACAATGCTTAAGTTCTCGATTAAAAAACAGGGTAAAAGGGTATAGTTAGTGTTAGTTACTTACAACAGCAAAAAAAAACACGGCGAAAATAGGCGATTGTTAGCAACTATTAAAATTGAAATATCTTCATATTGGGATGAATGTATCTTGAAGATCGATGCTCTTCATACCTGTGCCTTCAATCTTGTCGCATGGTGGCGTATAGAGTGGAAGGTGCCTAGAAGCAATCACATAAAGTTCAATTGGTTTCGGACAGTGCACCGATAGTGAACAGGGAATTTTGCCCAAGATGATTAAGGTCGAAATTATTATTTTACTTAATACTGAAACTTGCACAAGAGTTGAATGGTTACGGGGCTAACTTGACGTAATATTTTTACATTGCCATCTGTTCCTCCGAACACGAAACTAAAATTAATGTCGGATTCATAAATATTATTATTATTATTATTTGATTTCAGTTATCGTATTACCGGGTCATAGTTACGCTCGTTTTTCCACTGCAATTATTCGGGTGCGGTTACCCTCTAAAACGGAATTGATCTAATTACTTCTGTCAGCCCGAGGCTATCTGACCTCCATAAGAAAGGCCAAACGACACAGCAATAGGGAAACATAAACAATTGTTCGAAATTCTCAACAGTGTCCAGCGCGAAAAAAAAACCACGAATACTCACCCCTACACCACGATGGGGAACATTTTAGAATCTCTCGAAAATCCAATGCAATGCGTATATTGGAGGGTTCGAAATACCAGGCAACGCCAATAGTCGGTTAATGGTCGGTTCACAAATGATCAACCATTCACGGGATAGCTATTCAATGAAATTGGCAACCTTTTTCTAAGCTCATATCAAAGCCTGTGTGAATGTTCAAGGACAGGACCCCGATTTCTTCCAGGCATGCATTTCTCACAGTAATCTTTCTGTCAAGCCAAGCCAACTCACAGACATATCATCAAATCGTTAGAGGGATCTTCAAGATCGGCGCTACGTGGAAATACGCAGATTTGACTCGCCTTAATAATAATAATAATAATAATATTTATATGATCGTACTTATCTTATTGTTCCCATAAGTATTCCGATCTGGTGGTCGTATGCTTGTTATATGGTATATAAACACGAGTTCATACATGCTTATGTATGAAATTCTTGAATTCAACCAACAAAGGAGAGTAATTATGACTTAATCTAATGATAATAATAATAATAATAATTAATAAAGGCAACAGCACATACTCACGGTTTTCCGTCGATCCGCATCACCTTCCCTAAGTCTTCAATGTTCTTCGCTCCTGTATTAATGGTAATCGAAGGACTCGTCGAGCCATTAAGACCATATAAGTAGCCCATTTTATCGGGAAGCTTGAAATCCATGTTGTTCTTTAAAAACTCGAGAACGTTGTCCTTATACCTGCTTGACAATTTGACAGTATGTACCACCATAAAACATATGTTGTCAGACTCGTTAGGGAGAACGCCGACGTGCTGGACAATTCGGTTCATCCGGTCGACTAACAGATACATTTTGAGGTCTTTTACTGCTAGGCAGTAATGTTGGCATTTCACTAAAGATTGTCGAGTTACTCCTCGCCATCTGCATTTTGACGAGAAATATAAATAGTTGATTCATCCCTTATCTAGATACGTTTGCTGTATACGAACCCTTCGTAAAGGAGCTGCCCAACGGTCCTTACCGCGAACATTTTACGATAGCCGAAGGTAGCACCGAGAAGCTCGTTGCGTATCGACACCGGCACGTCGGTGTTGAAGGTAATCAACGCAACAAGCGGGTCGACCGTTAAAACGGCGTCGTCAAGGCTCCCTTTCGATTGGTTTTGCATGAAGTGAAACCACACTGTATCGGTGTACGTCAGACGGTCATTGTCTTCGGATTTCGCTGTCCTCTGCGTTTGAAACCTGCAACGTAACCGTATATATATATATATATCATGAATAAACAATATGATTTATTCAAATATACAGTAGTTAGGAATTTCTAGGGATTATGGGGGGTTAGGACGACAATGTCCCGAGGAAGGCGATGGCGAGGCGATTATATATATATATAATTCATCATTTAGCTATACTGACAAATTACTGTTTTCCTCTTAGATCAACCGATCGGAGAACTCTGCCATCTGAGTTGCCCTGGCGAGTTGAGCCCGTCAGGGAGCACTTACTTGAACGTGTACGGTCCCATTTGGATCACATGTGCAGCCAGCCCCTTGTAGACATCGGCGGGATTCGTTAGATTAAAGATGTATATGCGCTGCTCGAGATCCGGCCGTGTAACGAATCGTTCTAGCGCCTCGGAGCCCGGCGCGAGGACGATCTGTCCGGCCGTTATTCGGAGCATGACCATCGGCATAATCCACCAGAGGGAAAGGAGTACAATGCCTGGCAGTACCGCGATGACGACAACTGCAACAAGGGTCAGCCAGGACCACGAAGACGACTGGTGATTGTAGACACATCAATATCGCAGTTCCCCAAGCGGATCTGTGGCGATCTGAGCGCTGCTGGTGTGCGTGGATGAACTGACTAACAGCGCCAACAGATCAATCGGAAATATCCGGAAACATCGACATTGGTATATGAACCTTGCTGAGAGCTGCCTGTAAACGGCGTCAATAGAGGACTCGAGCTTGGCAAGCGGACGCGGCTCATTACGACAACTGTCTGTTAGCAATAACAATTGGATTTACGTGGCAGGCTGACTCAAAGTTTAGTAATGCACGTGTATGAAACGATCATGAACTACACGAAGAGGATCTCCCCTTTCAGTGAGCAGCAGGTGGGTGTCTAACACTAACCAAGTGTAACAATTACAGCACGATACTTCGAAGACTAGAAAAATAGTATGGACGCTCACTTAATTCCAGGTTCGGCGACCTCCCTCTCTCCCCCGTAGCTACTCTGCTAACAATTTGGTTAACTTAGAAAAACTCATATAGAGGTATGACGAAGCAGTCGCCCCATCACGGGCCCTTAGTAATAGTTCTCCACGTACCCAGAACGCGAAGCCACGCGCGCTTCTTTTTGGATATTTTATTTTTAGGTAACTTCTCCTCCGGCATAGCGCCCAGGTGCTAGTTCCGCCCTCGACCCGCCTTAACAACAACAGCTAGGCAGGAACGTGCACGGCCAGGTAGAACGACGTGGTACATGCCATGTGGGCAATGGGCGTAACGGATCCTAATAGAAACAGCATGAATAGGTCAAAATGCGACGATCTCTATTTCACGGAACTGCATTTGAATGGTTTGCGGATTTCACCACACTTCGTTTTTGACAGCAATGAGAAAAAAACTGTTTTTTTCGAGCTGACCCCTCAGCTGTTCTGCCCCTATCTGACCTAGGCCTCAGCTCTTAACCTTTTAGGGATTACTATGAGGACCTGTCGGGGCGACCTTTGCTTATTCTCTTCCTTACTCGTACCTGGCAAGAATCTTCAGATAAAGCAATGAGATAAGGGCACATACCTAGACAGCTTGATCAGACTGACTGACTGACCCGCTCATCGCTGAAGGTGGGGACGTCTGCCTGCCAGAGCTCTTCAAGCTAGCTCCCCATCTTCGAGAAGTGCGTGTAGCTGGATCCGTGGGTCCTTGCCAGGCATGGCATAGGTGCAAGAAAGCAGAGGTGGTAAGGTCAGACCCTCGAAGTAGTACCGAAAGGTTAACTGCGGTTAAGGTTAAGGTCTGTCACATAGGTAGAAGAGCTGAGAGCCAGCTAAAAAACGCGCAACAGAGGAATAAATGGGTTATGAATCGACGTTTCCGACCTCCTGAGATACTTTATGCCTATTTGGCTCGTACACCTTTCGGAGAGAAATCCGAAATATTGAATGAGTTCGTATGACGTATTGTTGAACTCACGCAAAATAGTCAAAGAAAACAGTAACCTACACGTCGAAATGCTTGGATCCCTGCGGCTACACATTATCCGATACAAATGCACATCTTCTCAAGCCACATTTTTCCTTTTAAACCAATCGTGCTAATAAAGCAGGACGTCATCCGTCAGCGAGGCGGCACCGACTTCGAAGTTTCTGGCTGTAACAAGCCGGAGGCCGCACGTTCGGCTCCCGCGTCGAAAACACAAAACATTGTGAAACTGACGTTGCTTTAATAAACCAATAAAACCTTTGCCTAAATGTTACTGCATCGAGAGTAGCGGAAACGCATTTCTTCTCAACAGCCTAGACCCCATAAATATGGAAAATTGCTAGATGGGTTATAGTATGCAAGGCGAAGATTGTGGCTTGGGGGAAAATCCACCAGTTTCAGTCCCCGACCAAATACTTCGGGGGTCCCAGGGTTTCTCGTATCACGACCGGGACACAGGGATTGGGTGGGTCATTCCGTATACGCCGCCACTCAATAAGCTGTTACCGTGCTTCCTCTGATCCATGGTTCACTGATCATCGACGAGAGCTCACATATCTGTTGTGGGGGTGCAGGCTTCACTTAAATTCGTGCATAGCAATTGTTCTCCGTCGATTCCTCTCTCGGTGGCGAGAGGTGTGATTCCCTTGAGAGGCCATGGGACGCATAGTCCGGGATGAGGCAGGGGCCAACCGCACGCGCAGTCGCCGGCCGGTATCAAGTGGCAGCACTGTGCAACCGTCGTTATTAACCGATCACCGATAATGAGGAGGTAATTAGCGCGTACGAAAAAAAACAACAACGAAACGCAGATTAATTGAAGAGCCACGAATGTAATCGGGACGTGCTCAAGTCGACCCTGTATTCATTTTTCTGCCGACGTGAAAATCTCCTCCCCGTGGAACCTTATGATCTGGTAAGGAAAGCTGATGAGAGAGCAGTGTGCTTGAATCACTAGGAGAATCACTGTTGAGCCAATAGCGAACCGGAGTAATCACCAATGTAAATGTTATTTCCGCTGCAAGCTAGATACGGGTAGCTTGAATCTCCGGGAAACTGAGACGAGCTTTTGCCGTCTATAAGCATTCAGTGCCTGTATCGTTTATTCAAACATACAGTAGGTCGGTATTTCTAGGGATTATGGGGGGGGGGGGTGAGGACGACAATGTCCCGAGGAAGGCGATGGCATTGCCTCTCTGCACGGCGAGGGACAGGCGCTGCAGGAGGAAAGAGCCAGCGCGCTTGTCCCCGGTGGCGCGGATCAACCTGTGGTAGACCCCCTCGAGGAAGTTCGCAGTGAGAGGGCCGTGCCCGCCCAAGGTCTCAAAGGCAAGGGGGGAAAACAGGTGGGTTGCTTGGAGTGCGGCGTACTTCCTTAGCTTTGCCCGTTCCGCACGCGCTACTGCGTAACCGGGGATGGTTGCACAGTGGTTGACATAAGAAGGTGCTAGAGTGTCAACCACAGTGCCGTCCCAGACCAGGTGCAGGCCTCGATGAAAGGGGATAAGGGTGAGGCCGTCAGGGCGGCGCCCGTCAGAGGTGTCGAGGCCCTGTGGCTCCCTTGTGCAAGGAATACCGGCGGAGTGGAGGGCCCTCACGAGCGTGTCGTTAAGCATCGTGTGCCGCGGATGGCGACCGGCGCTGCGTTCGCACGAGAGACCGTGATGGCCATTCGTTGCGACGGGGTCCCCGCAACGCCCGCAGCTGTGGGCCGCAACTACAGGGGCCCCGAGGCGAAGGCCCACACAGAAGCGGAGGGAGCGATCGTCTAGAGCAGTACCAAGGGACGACGAGGGCAGCGCGTGGAGCCACGCCCCCGCACCAGGCCTGTCGACAGCCCGGAGGCGAGCTTGGTCAGCAACGTGTGGCGCAGAGGCCAGGAGGGAGTCCCGCAGCTCCTGGTGCAGGGCATCGGACCATGCCCGCTGCTTGCTCTGTTTGTCCGGAGGGACCCGAGCGCGGACGCCCGTCTGGTCAAGGGCAGCTTCCTGGGAAGCGGAGAAGTGGGCGAGCGCTTCGGGGGGGAGGACTGTAGCGACCATGTCGGCAACCGCCGTAAGCGACGCGGCGTAGCAAACGTCAGCCAAGCGGCGTACACTGAGGATGCCGAGGCCACCGAAGCGGACTGGAAGGGAAGCCTGCGACGCCGCTTCCGGAGGGAGCTGGAGGTTCAGGATCGTCGTCAGGGCTTCCAACACCAAGTCGTCATACTCGTGAAGGGCTGAAGCCTCAGTGCCGGCCGGGCATGTCCTAAGCAAGTGCTGCATGCGTGCCGCCGAGAAACAGGACCGAAGCAGGAACAGCCCCTGGTGAGCCGATAACAGGGGCAGCCGGTCGAGCATCACGGCCGTCCTCTCGAGGCAACGGTCCAATAGCGGCCGGATGGCTTCGTCCGTGAGAGGGGAGCCGACGAGCTCAAGGGACAACCTCTGAGTGAGACGGCATCCTGGGAGCGACCGCTGGAGGTCGGGCTGCGCGTCTAAAGAGAAGATCTCGCACTTCGTGGGGTTGAGGGCAAGGCCGCTGCGCCCCTCGTAGTCGAGTACTCGCTGAACGTCGGAGGCGACGGTCGCCGGATCACCTGCCAACGTTCCGTCGTCCATGTACCACAGCCGCAGACGCGACTGGAGGGACACAGCGAGGGGCCGGAGGGCCAGGCAGAAGAGGGCTGGGCCCAGCGGGTCCCCCTGCTGGACACCGCACTCTGAGCTGATGACGGCGTTGTCCATAATCAGATGGGAGGGGCAACGATAGGCCAGGTCGACCAGAGGGAAGAGGCCAGGGACGTGCTCAGCAACCTCACGCAGAACGAGATCTCGACGGACCGTGTTGAAGGCATTGCGAAAATCAAGCTTGACCAGGGCCGCGTCCGGATGAGCGTGGATAAAGGCGCGAGCCGCGTGAGCAGCGATCTCCGTCCCAGACGCCTGGCCGCAACCCAACTGGGTTGGGCCGAGCAGGGTTACGACCGTGTCCCTCTCGTTGACCCAGGCGATCTTAGCAGGCAGGCGACGAATCGTGCTGGAGCAGGCGATGGGCCGTATCGACCCATCCTTTTTCTTGAGGGCGATGAGGCGCGCGCCGAAGAGTATTGGCCGTAGCGCCGATGGAACCGTGCCGGCCCGCATGCAGTCAGTGCCTTATTATATGGAGCTATCGGCGAATATAGGGTGATATAACTAAGGTGATGAAACATTCGTTAGCTGAATTCGACCTTGACATTATATAGAAATTGTGGTTTTAATCAACGTTTTTCATAACTCATCTTAACTATTCCTAGACCTAAATGCACAACAGTGCCGTATAGGTTGCGTTAAACGTTGGCTGAGAGTCAGCCCGGAAACACTACGATGCAAACTTCGAGACTGTCGAGTCCAGTGTAGTGGTGCATGTGTGTGTGCGCCTCGCAATCGAAGCAGACAAGCAAGTGCACGGGTTCGATTCTCACACATTTGCATGTAAGGGGTCCGTCTTATGGAGCAATGCCGAAAGCAGTACTCTGGACGTTAACTGTTGGCTGAGAGTTAGCACGGAAACGTTTACTTTTTTAGACCTAAACTTATTCTTTATAAATATCACGCTTGTGATGCATAGGCGAGATGTACCCATTGTTTTAGTTGAAACACCACCAATCCCACAGCCATGCAGGCCGCTTGTTCGCATTGGCGGCAATCACCTGAGTTGTATAAGCAACAATGTATTATATACGAAGCTGCAAACCGAGCTGTATATATATATATATATATATATATATTATATTAGGGCTTATTAAGCGAATTGTCCCGCCTTTCAAATAGCGCACAGTCCGAACTACGAGATACAATGCGTTCATACTTGGAGTGCGCGCGCGGCTGGAACGTGGCTTCCTCTCGAATACTGAGTGGTTTCGATACGATCAGAAAGATGGACACTGCAGCAAAAAGTACAAATTCCGCCAAAAATCAACGGGAAATCATCATGTTTTTGCGTTTCCAAGGACACCCTGCAGCTGAAATCCATCGACAATTAGTGAACGCGTACGGGACGTCTGTCTTACGCCCGCGAACGGTTCCACGTTGGTGCGAGCGATTTAACAGTGGAAATTTGGACGCCGATGACCACCGAAGCGGGGACAAGAAATCAGGTGCAACAAGGGACGGACGGATTGGCAGAATCAAGGCAGTTTTTCATAACACTAGAGCTTGGTCCATGGAGCCTTTGTCGGCTGAAATTGGGATTCCTCGGATGACGTGTCATAGAATTATCATCAATATACTGAAGATGAAGAAAATCAATGCAAAATGGGTTCCCCATACATTGAGTACTGACCAGATGAAAATTCGTGTGGAGTGTTCGACATCTAATTTGATTTATACGCAACAAACCAGTCGCTTAGAACACACGGTATCGATAGACGATATCTCGGCTTCTTGAAGACGTTGATGAACAAATGGCGTGGGGATCGACAGCACCGAGTGTGGTTACTCGACGACAATGCAAGACCTCAGCTCACTGCTGAAATTACGGCCTGGATGGAGGGTAACAATATTGAGCGATGGCTTCAACCCCATATTCTCCTGATTTAAGCCCATGTGATTATGGTTGTGTCCATGCACTAAAAAGGGCAATAGGTGGGGTTCCATATGCAAACATCGACCTACTCACAATAGCAATAGATAAGGAAATTATAAATATTATAAATATTTGGCTATCTCAAAACTCCCAGAGCGCTGGAATCGGTGTGTGAATAAAGCTGGGGAGTACATCTAACTATATAATACCAAAAGATCTTTGTTCTAATTCATTTAGTTAAAAAGTTATTGGCATTGAAAGAGGCGAAAGTTTGCTTGAAACACCCTAATATATTGTGTGTGAGCATGAGGTATATGTGTATAGTGTGCATTTACGTAGATGTGTATGTAGCTAGAAATGGTGGCATACTTAAGGTTGCGCAACCCGCTGACTGGCCAGCTAAATGAGTGGTAGGCAGTTCACTATTATACTCGTGAGACAGTAGGTGCACGCCTTGCTGGAAAGCTTCCTTCTCGTAGGCCCAGGAGACACTCATCAAAAAGTTTTCATTCTTGCATCTCCTGGGCCCCTCGACCAGCTCCCCCGCTACAATTTCGCAGCCACAGGGAGGACACGTGCGGGGAGAACTCGCAGAAGCGGAACTGTATCATATTCTATGTGTGGTTGTTCTTATCACCGGAGACGTTTACGTTGAACGCAGAAAACTTGTCCTTTGCGAGCGGACGAAATTGCTTTAGCCAGAGATGGTTCAGTAATGGAGGGCGGTGGAGCTACCTTGGTGGGTTCGACTCACGGAATTTCTCTATATTTGGTACAAATCGAAAACACGCCCCCAACGAATGGCTTATACCCAACGTTGAATGGCTTAAACTACATGGCCTAGGCAACGACGCTGAGACTGTGATGTGGTGAATTGATTTGGTTATATGGTGTGACAGACAGCTCTAACGGAGAATGGAAAACACGAATCATTCTTCGGGTTATCTCCACCACACACTGACTGCGGATTTGCTCACTTTACGCGTGTGTTGGGGGACCGTTCCCAGCGGCCGAACTGTTGTTACCAAGGCCGCGCGGATCGATGCTCCCAACCGCGAGTGCAATGAAAGTTTCAAACCAGGACCTTCAGGCAGCTCCCTTATAGCTGTTGTAACCTCGTTTTACTCGGATCTCAAATTCGTCGAACAAATCTAGTTAATAAAGACATCTATTGATACCTGTCAATATATTTGTTTATTTATTATCTGTAGCCCATATGCAGATGTAACTCTTTTGACAACCAGAGGAAAAACTAGAGTCGTATAGCAGGAAGCGACTCGGCTTTATTTGATCATGCGACGTTTAAGCAGCGTACAAGCCGGTTATCTAACTTATAGGAATTAAAAATAAAAATAGGCAGCCTCAACGAAAAAAGTCCCCAAAAAGTGCTCCTAAATAATCATCTACTGAAAAATAGTTGCTGTGTGTTGAGTGTCAATAACATCTGATATAGTGAGGCACACAATGAGTGATCGCCAACCAGTATATAACCCAGTGTCCTACGCAGGCGCCGAAGTAAACAATTGACCATAATGATATTTAACATCATAATGATAACTTTCTTCAGTCATTGCTTTCTCATGTTAAACAGTCACAGAGACACACACTTGACCATTGACTAGGCACTGCCCCGAGATGAGAGAGGACACTTTCAGGAACTTCCTGTAGCCGACGCCGATGCCCTCTAAAGGGACATCAAACGCAGGAAGGTACTCGTCATCACTGTTCACAGAAGCGAAACCGTAGCCCTTGACTTTTCCTCCATTTTTGTCGTGAACGCGGAGAATCACCCGCCGGCGAACTGGCCAGCGACACCTGCTGTTAGCGATCTTGCGTGGGCCCACCACGAGACCCAAGTATTCAACTCCATCTTCATACGCCTCAAGCTGAATCCACACACAGAAATAAACGCCGGAGATCTCCCTGTACTGTAACGATGACTGGGTTAAATGCCCGGCTGCACTAAACTCCTCGTATAGTTGTTGAAAGTTGAACCAGAAAAACGCTGTGTTCGTTTGATCTTCACTTTGGCAGCTCCCCTTCCATAGAGAGAATACTCGTCGGATCCTTCGACCGAGTTTGTTTTTGAGCGCGAACAACTGCGTTCGAGTGCCTCTTCCAGCAACGACTTTGGTTGCCACGGCTGTGATCTCGGGTGTCTTGTTCTCAAAGTCGCCTGGTCCAGCAACACCGATTTCCTCGGGGGGCGTATCCTCAGTTCGTTCGTCTGAGTCCTGCTGGTGATCGTCTGAGTCCTGCTGGTGATCGGCTGAATCCTGCTGGTGATCGGCTGAATCCTGCGTGGCGGTCAAATGAAGCAGTTGATCATGAGGTCCTTCTTGGTCCTCTTGGAGCTCCTCTGTTAGAAAATGTTGTTTGATGTCGGCAAGGGTCCCTTGAAATTGGCCACATCCACATTGAAGCTCTAGTTCGGCGAACACGCGAATAGGAACTCCGCCAGGAGTGACCTTCACACAGCGGCTGCATTCAGAACACCAAACAACACCATCAGCAGATGACACTCGTGATGAGCTCGGTGCGGCGCAAGCCCAACAGATAACATGATCGCACGAACAAAGAAGAAACGAGGGTCCCACTCGGCTACAACGGATGCAGGCGAACGCCTCCACATGTGACGAGGTAGGCGATAGTTCTGCTGTGCCCACGTCAAGTTCTGCTGGCAGCCCTTGAAACTGCATGGTATAGGTAGATAGACCAGGTAGATAGACCGAAATTGTTGACCAGGCAAGGGGAAGGCGAGCCCTCAATGTGTTAGTGGTCTAACATCGCCTACAGCGAAGTGCATGAAAAATGCAGCTTTGTTCAGGCCTAAATGCGTTCTGCTCCGACATATCATAGTACCCTTTCCATTTAGGATCGCCCTTTCTCAGATTGGTGCTCTTCGGGGGAGACTTCACAGAGGGGGACGAGGTCTATTGACGATGTCGTCATCTATGTATATCTGTATTATGAGGTACACGATCGAAGTTCTCACCTCCCAAGACGGAGAGGTCTAGCCCGATGATGTCAAACAGAGCAATCGACTTTACTCAATGATGAGGACAATGTTCAGTTCTTGTTTTCTTCGCTTTCAGTTCGATGAGGAGAGAAACACCTGTTTGATGAGTCAACTTCGTGTCAGCGTCAGCAAGTTAGTCCGGTCAGCTCTCCTAACCACCAGAGAGGAGCCGTCTCTTTCACGACAGAAGTTCTGCGTTTGCATGCACACATGCAAATATATCCAGGGTTGTGTAGCCTATTGTGGACAGGAGTAATCGTGGCAATTGCAATGTTCCTTTGCGCAATATTGCTACCAACAGACCGTTGAGAATTCATCGGTTAGTTGACCGAACAGATAGTTCATCACAGGAGTCCACGCGTAAAGAAATATGATAAAGGAATCCGAGGATTGTTCGCGTCCAGCAATATGTATAATAAACTGACATGCCATACCTTGCAAACAATATACAAACACACACACATATATATATATATATATATATATATATATATATATATGTATACACAGCAAAATCCATACCTCAGTGCACAAACTCGAGTCCATCCATCGGTAATGGCAAAGCCGAACTAATCCTAGCGTCGCTGTTGTTACTTGATCGTTACGAGGTCCTTACCGCGACAGGTGAACTCATGCCCCAACCTACTGGTATTCTTTATTACACATTTCACTAATTAGCCTCACTATAAAGTCGTTTCTATTTATTTCTTCTCTCCTTGGCATCATTGTGCACTCGTCAAAAGTGGGTGTTCTTCACACCCATTGAGTGATGATATTGAATGAATTACATTGAGTTTAGGCCAATAGTGTCAAGAAACGCGAAATGCTGCTCTCTCTCTAACTGAGAGCGGGTTGTGTCTATCTTATCACCAAAATGGACTCCTATGATTGCACCAGGTGCCCGCATAAACACACGATGTGTCGATACGATCTCAATGCGCCGCCGAGAGCAGGTATATGGCGCAGTATATGGTACTATTTGTCGAGATTTTTCTCGACAAATATCTCGTCATTGCCCCCAATCGCAGCGCGGTAGCAGTGAATGATAACGCCCGCCGGTCTGACACTAAGTCCATGTCGGCTAGCTGATGTACCGGCCTTTCGGGCGAAGCAGTTCGAGAGGCTGAGCCAAACACGCACAGAGGCACACCATGCTGGGCGAGGACGGAAGAAGAAAAAGGCGGCTCAACGACACGCCTCTGTACACAGTGCGCAAGGCGCATGGAGAACTGTGAAATGTAGCAATTCAATTCTATCGTCTCTTTGGCAGGGATCTTTTTGGGAGAACGGCGGCAATCACTTTCAGCTGACGTCTGGCAAAACGGCGTCAGGACCCGTAGAACAGACTGGCCTTAACTACGTGCAGGCGTTTCTTTGAGAGGAAGACATTTTTGACACCAGAAATTTTTTTTTGACCACCAAGAACATTCTAATCTGCATAAAAATGGGCCGATCCAGTGAAGCGTTGACGCGCATGATGAAACGCCTCTACCCATATAATACTAAAACCATCGCCTGCTGAGAGTCTATCTCTTCCCCAGCGTCAGCTTTACGCTTGGCATGATTACGCCGCAGGTCTAGTCAAACGTATGTTCTCTGCTTATTATATACTAATACAAACTTAAAACGTCGTTCACTTTGAGCACGGCGGAGTTACAGCCGCCGCCCAACACGGTAAAGAGCCGCTTGCACGTGTAGGGATCAGGGGAACATGGCAGGTCTCGTGGATGTATGGATCTACTGTCGTAGAAATGCTCCCTTAGGGATACGTGCCGGCAGGCGTCTCATGTGAGAAGAGCTTTTTCTTTGTTTTCTTTTTTTTTTCCTTTCGGGGATTACGGGAACGTATTACGTGTTAGGCGGTCCGTACCAACGCTTGTGCGGCACTCACAAAGGCCGCACTAAACCCGCGCACCTCCCAAATGTCTCGGAAAGCTTGTAGCCAGTGAGAAAAGCCGCTAAGATCCGGTCAGCAGTCTCCAACAAGACTTGCCCGCGACTGGCGCAAGCTATCCGGCTAGACGGCCGGTTACTATTATAACTACGGCTGCTGACCGCGTCCCCTCGGCGAACGGCCATTGAGTGGATCAGCAAGTGATTGCAGCATGGGCTGCTCGTTTGGGGCCGGTCCCGTCCGATTGGTATCGAGCCTACTGATCCTCCAAGCCATTTCTCGTGAACTTGTCCGAATCGATTCATCACCACGACAGCAGCAGGATCCCTTTGATCCACACGATCGGGCGCATGTTACGCTGCGAGTCCACAGTTTGCTCAAGCTGGTCTGTCCCTGGATCCTGCGACGTCGCCGCCTCCACCTTCGTCTCCTCCACCACAAGCGCGGGAATCAATCTACAGCTGACCCCCCCAAAACACTTCTACTTCATTTAGTATTTACTCGCAGCAGCCAATCGATCGTGTTGCGTACCCAGATACTTTGTATTTCATTAATGTTGGAGACGCTGACTATGACATATGTCAATCGTCACTTTAAATAACCAATAACCACCTGATGTGTCAATCGTCACTTTAAATAACCAATAACCACCTGATGTGTCAGACGTCACCATAAATAACCGATAGCCACCTGATGTGTCAATCGCCACTTTAAATAACCGATAGCCACCTGATATGTCAGACGTCACTTGAGGTGACAAATGTCACTTCAAGTGAAGATAGAATAGACCATAGAACAAGGACCCGTAGAGCGTCCACCATAATCACAAGTGTTAGGTAACCTGACGACACCCCTTTCCACGATACCTAGCCATCTTACAAGAATAAAAGCAAAGCAACCGGGCGACACAAAACAGTCCGCAAATGAACCGCACTTGAACATTGTTCTCATTTTGTCTCGTTCTACACGACCATCAGTGAAAGAACACAACAGTTGGCGACGAAGACACTTCGAGCTCACACGACCATCAAACTACCGTCATAATTGTGAAACCTTCTTGTGCTGTTTTTCTACTAAAAGTTTACTACATCGTGAAAAATGGCATCGTTCACAGCAGAAGATGTCCAACAAATCGTGGAGACCGCAGTAAAGGAAGCTCTTCAAGCTACATCCAGACAGAAGAACATCATATCCGGACACACCATCATGGAGCATCTGAACACAAGGATCCCACGATTCACCTTCAAACCGGAGGATGGACACACCTTCGAGAAGTGGTACACAAGGTACTTACCAATACTCGAGTCAGAAGGTCAAGCACTATCACCGACCGACAAAGGAAGACTGATAGTCAGCAAATTAAACACAAACGAATATGACGCCTTCATCAACTACATCAGGCCAAAAAAGGTGTCTGAACTGAAACCAGACGAAACCATCGAACAACTCAGTAAGCTGTTCTCCGTCTCGGTAAGTCTATTCAAAAGACGCATAAAATCACTCAGTATCAGACGTTCAGGCCGACCACTCAAAGAACTAACAGGGCTCATCAACGAGGTCGCGGAAGATGCTGAATGGGGAGGCATCTCCCTAGATGAGATGAAACAGTACATACTGATGCTTTCACTCATGGGTAGCGAAGACAACGACATCCGTGCAAGAGCAGCACGTCTCATGGAAACAGACAACGGATTCACTTTCCCTGAGATCTTGGATGACCTGGAACACTTCGAACAGCTCAAAAAAGACATCACGACGACCCAAAGAAACAGAATGGAGATCAATCAAGTGCAGCACAAACCATCAACAAGCCCCAAAAGCGTCCCATGCTACCGGTGCACAAGAACAAATCACCACCACAGTGAGTGTAGATTCAAAACTGCTACATGCACAAACTGCGCGAAAGCAGGACACATCGCAGTAGCATGTAAATCAAAACGACTGAACCAGAAACCAGAAATAAACAAACATGTTCAGCAAGTACAACTACATGAAGCTACCAACCGTATAATCAAGACAGTATTCATAAATGGCAAAAAGTTCAATCTGACATTAGACACCGGAGCAGAAGTGACATTAATCTCCGAGAGAATCTGGTTACAACTAGGAAAACCAACTCTCACGTCAGCAACAGTGAAACTCACACTGGCTGACGGCAGCCCACTAAACGTGATAGGAACACTACGTTGTTCTGTAAATATCAATGGAATAAAATTCCAGGAGGAATGTCACGTAACAAACAGGTGCGAACTCCTTGGGTTGGACTGGATCCAAAAGGACCCCAATCTAAAGAAGATTTTGCAAAACACACCTTCAAGAAAGATTCAAAGAATCAATAACTCTCTGGAAGAAACAAAAGAAGAGATAAAAGATAATCTCTCGAAAAAGTTTCCAGAAGTATTCACTGAAAGCTTGGGAAAATGCAAAACATTCCAAGCTACCTTCAAAGCAAAAGAAAACTCCACACCGAGCTTCAGAAAAGCACGACCTGTAGCCTACTCACTTCTACCTAAAGTGGTAGATGAAATCGAGCGACTAGTCAAACAAGAAGTCCTTGAACCAATTACCCACTCAAGATACGCAGCACCCGTAGTCATAGTACAAAAGAAAAATGGAACCATCCGTCTCTGTGCTGACTATTCAACAGGACTAAACAACTCCATTGAAGAGGACAAATACCCACTTCCAACAGCAGAGGATATCTTTGCCAAACTGAACGGCGGGAAATTTTTCTCACAATTGGATCTTGCGGAAGCTTACCTGCAGATACCAGTGGAGGAAAAATCTCAAGAACTTCTCACAATAAACACTGTGAAAGGATTATATAAAGTAAAAAGACTACCGTTCGGAATTAAGACAGCACCAAGCATCTTCCAACGATTCATGGACATGCTTACAAACGGACTACCGGGTACGACCGCCTATCTCGATGACATCCTGGTCACTAGCGAAACAATCGCCGAACACAAGGAGAGACTATACAAAGTCTTCGAACGATTACACCAACACGGTCTAAAAATCCGTGGTGAAAAATGCTCATTCTTCCAAAAAGAAATCAAGTATCTCGGATTCATCCTCAACGAGGAAGGACGAAAACCCGACCCAGAGAAAACGAAGGCAATAATAGAAATGCCCTCTCCAAAAGACATCTCAGAACTTCGTGCAGCTCTTGGCATGATAACGTTCTATAGTCAATTCATTCCAGAAATGAAAACATTGAAGGAACCACTAAACAACCTTCTCAAAAAGGACGTGAAGTTCGAATGGTCAGACAAATGCGAAAGAAACTTCCAGAAAATGAAACAATATTTGCAGTCAGACCTACTTCTAACTCACTACGATCCAAACATTCCACTCATCATCAGCGCAGACGCCAGCCAATACGGAATTGGCGCCGTCCTGATGCAGGAATCTGCCGACAGTTCAAAAATGGCGGTCATGCACATCTCACGCTCCCTGTCTGACACGGAACGAAAATATAGTCAGATCGAAAAGGAAGCACTAGCAATTGTTTACGCCGTACGAAAATTCCACAAATTCGTCTACGGGAGACAATTCACCATCAACACTGACCACAAACCACTACTAGCAATTTTTGGTTCCAAAAATGGAATATCAGCTCACGCAGCAAACAGATTACAACGATGGGCTGTAATACTACTGGACTACCAGTTTACCATCAACTACAAAAGCACAACAACCTTCGGAGAAGCAGATGCACTCTCCCGCCTAATTGCTACACAACAAACCGCTCTCGAAGTGAGCAATGAACTCCCAGACAAAGTCATTGCCAACATTGAATTGGACAACGACAACGTAGTGGACGAAGACATCTCAAACCTGCCGGTCACAAGAAATGAAATCAAAACACAAACCTCAACCGACCCAATTTTGTCAAGAGCAAAAAGGTTCATCAACGACCACTGGCCGAAAATTCAACGGGAAGACCCGCTTTTTGCTCTATATTCCAGAAGATCCGAACTGAGCATCACAGATGACATCATCATGTACCGCGATCGAGTAGTGATCCCGAATGAACTACAACAGCAAATATTAACCACACTGCATAACGGACATCCGGGCGAAAACAGGATGAAAGCATTAGCACGATCCTACGTGTATTGGCCAAAAATCGACACTCACATCCAAGACTTCGTCAGGAGATGCGACGATTGTCAACTTGCAAGCAAAAACCCCATCAAAGTCCCACTCTCCCCCTGGGAACACCCAAAAGGACCATGGATTCGCATCCACGCCGACTTTGCCGGGCCGATGAACAACACGTACTATCTGATAATAGTCGATTCTTTTTCAAATTGGCCCGAAGTGGTTCCAATGAAAAAGATCACCACAGCTAACACCATCGAAGCTTTCGAAAACATCTTCACTCAACATGGAATTCCTGAAGAATTGGTAACTGACAATGGTACTCAATTCACCGCACAAAACTTCATCGAAGTCTGCCAAAAATATGGTATCAAGAAGTTTTTCTCAGCACCATATCACCCACAAAGCAATGGCCGCGCAGAGAGGATGGTAGACACCTTCAAAAGATCATTAACTAAAATGCAAAATGAAGGAAACACGTCGACAATCATCCGCAAATTTCTAAGGACTTACCGGACCATCCCATCACCAGCTCTCAATGGTAAAACCCCAGCAGAGGCATTTACCGGAAGGAAATTTCGCACCGACCTCGACATGATACGCCTGATACCAACGAAAAATATCGCTTCAATAACAACGACTCAACAAAATCAAATGAAACAACACTTCGACAAACACCACGGAAGCAAAGAGAAAAACTTCAAAGTAAATGAACAAGTGTACGTGCGCATGCAAAAACAAAACAAACAGTTCTGGACGCACGGAACGATTCAACGACGAAACAACGTTATGTATGACGTCGAAGTCAACAACCAAACAACATCTCGCCATGCTAACCAACTAAGGAAACGGTACAACCCAAGACAACATAAAAATGAAGACATCTATGACGGGTTCATGCTGGCATTCGAAATGCCACTTCCATCTAGAAGAAGGACCAAAACTCCAAAGAAGGAGGAGGCCCACAAGGAAAACCAAACGACACAAACACCGAGAGTTGGAATCCCGTTTCTAACCAAAGTTGAGACCCTAGCGAAGAAACTTAGGTCCATGGAGGGCCGTCAAGTCTCAGGTGACGAAAAAGACGAGCTAATGGAGACGATCAGCCAATTGGAACAGGAAATCGGAGATTCAGACCCGGAAATTCAGGCGCTTTTAAGTCAAACTCGCCAAAACTTCAAACAAACTGAAAAAGAAGCAGAAGAGGTCTCAATGCTCCTACAAAACCTTTCCATAGATCCCGCTCAACAGCAACCATCTCCCAAACAAATTGCTGAGAAACTAACAGAAATCGCCACGACATCCCTAGCCGATGAATTGGTAACAGCAGAGAAACAGAACGATGGGAGAACTGAAACCACCATCATCAGGCAACAACAAGAACAACAACAAGCATTAATATCAGCCAGAAGACAACTTTTCATCCAAAACCATCCCAACGGACCACCCGAAGATGAAGAACCAAAACCGATCGAGTCCGTCGAAGAATTGGAATCACTGGAACAATCCATATTCGACAACGACGAGAGCGCTGATTTCGGAATAGGACGAACAAGCGAACAACAAAGCCAACCACAACAGGACCTACTTCCACGACGTTCCGAGAGAGTCCGAAAACAGCCATCGTTCCTGGAAGTTACGATGACATGCTCCCCAAGATACAAATCTTTAAAAAAGGACTAATTTTTTTTTTACGTGGGGAAGGTGTTGGAGACGCTGACTATGACATATGTCAATCGTCACTTTAAATAACCAATAACCACCTGATGTGTCAATCGTCACTTTAAATAACCAATAACCACCTGATGTGTCAGACGTCACCATAAATAACCGATAGCCACCTGATGTGTCAATCGCCACTTTAAATAACCGATAGCCACCTGATATGTCAGACGTCACTTGAGGTGACAAATGTCACTTCAAGTGAAGATAGAATAGACCATAGAACAAGGACCCGTAGAGCGTCCACCATAATCACAAGTGTTAGGTAACCTGACGACACCCCTTTCCACGATACCTAGCCATCTTACAAGAATAAAAGCAAAGCAACCGGGCGACTCAAAACAGTCCGCAAATGAACCGCACTTGAACATTGTTCTCATTTTTCTCGTTCTACACGACCATCAGTGAAAGAACACAACAATTAATTTGTGCGCGTATCTCTTACCCGGGTGTCTCCCTTCAATAGTATAATAATTACACTATTAACTGGGCTTAACTACGATGTGGTTTAGTATGCAGGGAACAATTACGCTAATCCTGTTGTGGCCCCGGGACGGCGTTCGTCTTTTTCTCTCTCGCCATTTAGCCTCGTAGTAATGTCGTCCTACGCCTAAGCACCGAGAGATGTCTAATGGCAGCAGAAAGAGGCAGGCGTGAACGAAGGTCAAAGAAGGTCTAAGGGTGCAGCCTACTACGCCTAAGCTGCTACAGCTATAATTTGCAGATGACCCTGTCATGGGCGAACTGCGAGAGCAGCTGTGAAGGGCAGCGACGCCGAGACGACGGACAGAGGGCCGCCTTTGACTGAGAAATCAGGGTGCCGTCAAGTCTCTGGCCGTCGAATGGATTACTTTGATCAGGGCCAATCTGATGGTTGACCACTGATCTGATGTTTACGCAGCCCCAGCGGCAGTATACGTTTTACAGTGGAGCGCTGCTTGGTATGTCCAGAATGAAACGTGCGCTGTAGAACAGAGAGAAACCTCCTCACGAGGACAACAGCAACTGCAGCTCCAATGTTAATTTCCCCTGAAGGACGCCCTTGTCCCCTCTCTCTCTCTCTCTGTCCCTTGTCTTTATTTCTACCCCGCTGTTGCTATGGCTGAACTATCTCGTACCCGCCACCCCTTGCTCCAGCCGATTGCCTCTCTGCTGTCGCAATGTGAGCCATTGTCGCAATACCGCTTCAACCTTCAGAGCATCCAGTGTAGCTAACGAAAATTGCTACCCATTCGCGGTACGTGTGACTAGCAGACATCCATTAGCCTTACTTCAACTGTAGTGGGCAGGGGCCCCCCTTGCTTTCTATGAAACACCCCCCATCCCCCCCAAGCCTCAATGAAACTTCAGAACTAGTAATGCTCTTACTTATCTCGTCGTTTGATTAATGTTTGCGCCTCGTTGGTTACTGTTGCCATTTTCACAACGTCGACCACTCGTCTCATACAAGAGACAAGCTCGCCGCAGGTGGCGGTTCTCGTTGCATACGAACGACAGTAGATGATGTTTTACAGCATGCCTGGTGTACGAGCGATCCTATTATGCTGTCACCCGCTGAATAGATTGATTGAGGTTAATTGTGCTAATTGTGTCAGAGGGTGTTGAGAGGTTAGGCTCAATGCTACAAAAACAAAAAACAGGATCGGAAGGAAAAAATGCTACTGAAACTGATGTGCGACTTTATTCAGAGAAAGTCGTTTCTCGAAGGTCAACATAACCTTGGGCGTTCTTCCGTTGTTCTTCTACTTTTTTTGGTTTTTCAATATGCCAGCCTACGACATATAAGAGAACTAAAGCAGTGTAAAAACTGCAGTTCCTTTAATAAACAAATAAAGCTTTACCTTTACCTTTACCTTACGTAAAATTTCCTTTGATCGTTTACTGTGCGCTCTTGTAACTACGTATACGTTTAAAGAAGGAATGAACATAAGAGAAGTACAGGAAAATGTGTTGTCTTAGATAGCATCGACATTTGGCTAGGGTTTCCCACAGAGTTGCTTGGCCCTTCGAACAGGTTTTATCGTATATGGCGAGTTATTAATGCAATGCCCCAATGTCTCCGTCGCTGATAGGCAGACTGTGCCCACGTGTGGACACAGTTTGCGACCGAGTTACGGATTTCGTTAAGGCGACGACAGATTTTGCCCATTTTGGCAACCGCAAAAAATATACCCCTACTGTCGGTATCGTATATACGGGGTCATTAGTTATCGCATGCGTGATTAAATAGTAAATAGTATAGACAAAAATCACGCGACTGTGTATTCACAATGTAGCCGTGATAATTGGCGTCATCATTTCAATATTTCGCCAATTATATGCTGAAACAAATACCACCACTCCGTGACTGACTCTCAGTCGTCCTCCCTCTATAGTGGCCGTCACGATCAAGGACCTGCCAGGAAAGGAGACTCAGATGAGAGCATTCGCACCGTTGGCCGCGTGTGTTCAAGGATTATTCGTCGCCTTCTAGCAGGACCGAGTGCCCGGCATAAGGTCAAAATAGGACTACAAAAGCAACTGCTCATAGATATCTCCGAAGATCGTATCGTGGTTTTTTGAATTTTATTTGATGAGCTAGGCTCGCTCGCATTACCGCGCACGACCGTACGACATAGTCGTTTGGACGAGTCATTTTGACGCCAATCTTCTGCAATTGAAGTCAGCCATATATGGTATCGATTTCAGGGAGGCCGTAGACAAGTCGATTCTCGAGTGGGTGAGCCCACTTTGAAGTTGACGACGCTCACGAATCGGTGACAAGGCACAGCATTGCAGGGGTTATCAATCGGGGGGATACTACTTGTATAGAATCGTATGCCCTTTGAATTCAGTGGCACGTTCGTCTCACAGAGATATGAAGAGGACGGGTTCGTCATGGAGATGAAGCTTCCCAGCTACCGCGTGGACGTTGTGGGCCCTTCGAAAGCGCAAAGGGCAGCCTACCGAATTCTTTGGTTCAACTTATTATTATGCGGCGTTGATCTAAGCGGCACAAAGGCACTATTTAGCCTGCTCGGCCGATGTCAAAGGTCCGCCTTTGGAATATTAATGATTCGGCTGTTCGCCCTGTCGATGATAGCGCTTTTCATCGTCGCCAAGATGGTGAAAATCATCCGAGATTTCCCTGACAACCCGAGCACCAACGACCTCATCGATGTCCAATTCGATTTGAATTGCTATGCCGTATTCGTCGAGGCTGCCTACACATTCTGGAGCCGACAGCATCTTTTGCGTAAGGTGTTCGCAAGCGTCAGCCACATGCGTTATCTCGACGCGAAGCGGGCGTTCTTCTGGCTAGCGTCTTGTTTTTTCTATATATACAATAATATCGGCGTTGTTATACGACTCAGGCCACCAGATTCGGTCGGCTCATCGTACCTGGCGAAATTTACCGCGAGCTTCCCTCAGATCGACCCCTACTGCGCGGTGTACGTATGGCATATGCAGAATATCGTATTCATGCTGTATCACCAGGGACAGCTGATTATTCGGAATCGCCTAGGTGAGCTTGGCCAGTTCGCGACCACAGGCTCAATCGAAGAAACGCTTCGCATGAAGAAGGATATTCGCAAGCTGACCCAGGAGTTCAATCTGACGTTTAAGCGGATGCTGCTGCTGCTGTATGCAAAAATTTTCGCAGAGGTGAATCGAGGATTTGTGATAGCTCTGCGCATCCATGAGGTGACCGCGTCTCAGGCGTCGACAACGATCCTGATTCCATGCCTGCAGATTGGCTGGCTGGTGGACATGGCTCGAATTGGCACCCACATTATTCGGCACTGCAAAGGAACCGAGTGGGGCCTCATCACCAATAGGATAAAGCTTCCGTCCGTTGATTTGTGGAAGGTTAGTGCCTATATGTTTCAATTGCTATATTGCTAAACAGCTAATCAAATATCAAATTTGTGCGACTCATTATTAATTAAGCTTAAGTAGATATCGCGGACCTACACGCACACACACATGCGAAATCCTGACAGACCTGAAATATAGAAGCCCATTTTTCGAGCGAAATGAACTTGCCAACCCAATAAGCCGAGGAAGGTGTCGTAGGTGTTTTTTAAATTCGATAGATTTTTAGAACTCCCTCGGTCCCCTTCATTTACCAAAGCTATTTTAGGCAATTCTCGACATGTGCTTATCTTTTTAACTAAATTTGATATATTTAGGCTACTTAGGGTGGGAATTTTACCCAGATACGTTGGCAAATTGTAAGTGTCACTGATATGGTGCCAAATACGTATGGCGTGCCCTATTAAGTACCTGGTCTTAATATCGATTGCCACCCCTTTACCGGTTTAGCGGGTCAGACCGTGAAAACACCGCAAACCACTCAGATATATTGCCTCTTTGGTTCGTGGATTTTTTGAGCAGAGCGATTTCTAAGTTTCTTGACCCTTGCAAACACATTTCGTCACTTGTATTTATTGATTGTTTCCATCGTTAAATGTGCTAATTGTTTTATCTGGACGTGAATCAATTGGCACTTTGGCCCACTACTCTCGAAACAATGGCTCTCCGTTCTGCCACGTCGTATACATTTCGAAGCTACAGGATATATATATGTACATATAGATGTTCGCAATATACGTCATATATAAGTAAGGCAGAGAATAAACAAAGGTGGCCCCGACAGGTCCTCATAGTAATACCTAAAGGTTAAGAGCTGATAAGGCCTGTCAGATAGGGGAACAGTTGAGGGTCAGCTCGAAAAACAGTTTGATATACGTCACATATATATATATATATATATATATAATGTCGAGCCCCTTGATGGTTCCAACCGTTTATTGGACTACTTTCAATTGAGTTCTATGTGGGCTGATAGAGCTTCATTCATGGGTCCCAACGCATTTGAATTTCTGGAGATTGTTTGACAATCTCTGAACGAGACACCTTTTTGCTTTTCTCATAGACAACAATGCTGAATTGGGCGTAACGTCACTTTGCGGCGATTGCATCGAAAACAATCGAAACATTTTGAAACGTGTCAACTTAAACATGTCTTAATTTTTCGAGATCTACGAAACTCGCACCGATGAAAACCTTCGAAGAAAAATTGCCTTTTTGAAGATTAAATTTCGTTTTCCAAAAAAATGATTTTCCTGGTTCAGAAAAAGGAAAAATTAAAGGTTCGATATGAGAGTGCTCAGATTTGAAAATGATTGACTTGGGTTGTGCGGAAAACATATAAACATCGACCGTCTAATGAAAGCGGCAGAGGAATATGTACAGCTAACTAGAAAAGCGTTCGCGCAAACTGCCCAAACAACACAGATTTGCTGAGGAGATAGAGAGCGGTGTCGTAAGGGCCAACTACACGTAAACACACATGATTCGACCTTTGAATTAATACATCGATCGGATCTGCCTGAATCAGGCCCTAAGATTGCTCTTAAGGTCCGGTAAAAGTTAGAGCTTAGGGGAAAAAATCACTAAGCGCATTGTCTCATCATGCGGACGAACCATTTCTAGATAAATAGGACGAAAATATACGTTAGAAAAAAAACATGAAAATTCACCTTGTAACTCATTGATTGTCAATTTATATATTCGCCTATATATGTATATTCATGCTGCTTTCAGATATCCCGAGTTCTTGAGTATCATAAGGGTCAAGACGCTCTCACAATCGCGGACAGTTATGTTCACGACAATGCCACACTGTTCTCGTATGTGAGCATCCTTATCACATGCGTTGCTATTTTACAGCAGTTCGACTTTCGTGTAATGGCCCGATTCGATCAGGACAAGTTGGCCTATCTGGCCAGGACCGCGTCAACATCGACTTCGAAAATGGCAACCACTTCGGCGCGAGCTTTAAACTCTACCTGTTAGAAGGGCGGGCGTGAGGGGCGTAGGTACACGCGCATGGACGAGATTCGTTTTCACACGCGCATGGACGAGATTCGTTTTCAGCACGCATTCGTTTTCACAAAGAAATAAAACGGTTCCTGTCCTGAGATCAGGACAGGACGTTCGTGTAAACAGTGAACTCGTCTATATCTTAAGGGGACCTCCTACAATAAACTAGGATTGACCCAGCTGAAATACCTAGGGACTGCTCCCGCTGTTGAGTTTCGTGGAGTGTCGTCGGTCTGACTGAGTCTTCAACGAATTAATGACAAATTATTCGCTGAACATCTATTCCATCTGGACAATTGAGCTATTTAGAATACTATCATTATCTAGCTGACTACATTCGTTGATGTCCCGATGGGTTGCCGTTCACAGCCGGGCGACATCGTTCTGAATGTAATCTCCGCCGGGTGTTCGACGCGATATTTGATATGCGCGTTTCACATGCAGCTGTAGCTACAACAAACCAATGTGCGTGTTCACACCGATTGGGTGTACCCGCAAATCTATCCTCGTTCAGATTTATCTGCAGGCACACGATAAATATTGCTGGCAAGCCGGCCTAACCGATCATCAGGCAAAGCAGGTACAGTTATTTCTGCCATGCGTTCCACAAATATATACATATATATATATATATATATATATATATATATATATGTGTGTGTGTGCTTACAGTCTCGTCTATGACCGTTCTGTTACCATTGGGGGACTCATTGTCGCGCAGCTACTCAATGTTCCGACACGCGGCGATTATTACACATAAGGGATCATATACATAGACCCGTCGAGGGCTGCTACCTTTAATCCCCGAGTGGCGGAATGCAAAACAGCATGGTTAAACATAATAAACAGCAGTCGTATGCTGAATACAGGGCCACATTCAGTAGAGTCCGTTGTCTATGCAGAATATGTATGCAAATCGTCTTAGAAAATTGGATCCTGCCGCTGTTAAGATGGGTTTCTACGAGGGGGCTAGTTTCAGTGTCGACGTCTAATCGATGAGCAGCTTCGTCACACACACACACGGACTTATGCATGGTTTCACATCATATCGACTGAGCTGTTCGACGAATCAGGTGAGTCTGATACATGACGGCTGTGCTAAGAGCGTAATTAGCGTGCTGCATAATGGCATCGAAAAGTCGCTAGGAAAAGTTGGTGTGCTTCCTTATGAGGTACCTGAAGTGTATAGCCGATATTGTAGTATAGGGCTGGTAACGCGAATGAGAATAGAAACTAGAAATTATTACCTCGGAGCGAAACATATGATTATAAATTGGTGGGTTCATTTAATATAATAATATAATGCATATGTGTTATCTAACAATGCTATGCAACGCCTACGGAGTTTGCTTAAAAGGTATAGGGAGAAATATAGCGTCGAAATACTGTATTATGTAGATATACATTTACCTTCGTGAGGTAAATGTATATCTACATAAATGTATATCTACATACTTACCATTGAGAGCAATTTACTGCCAGTTTGTGAAGTTCTTCGTCGACTAGCGCTTTTATCCTGTGTCACACTGTAACTAAGATGACATTTTCTGACGCGGCAAAACCCACCCGTCTGCCCTTCTAATGAGCTTTGAGTGTCTGTGTGAATGTTTCAAAGACACATTGGAACATCTCATTCGCCCACCACCGCTCACCTCTCTGGTGCATAGCTGTCACAAGTGCTGCTATAAGAGGATTTACATTTTACGCATTATCACGAAGAGAAATGCAATTGCGCGAAGCGTACCCCCTCCCGTTCCGGCTGGCTTGCGAATGAAAGCGCCAACCCCGTACAAGAAGCGTTGACGGCTTTTCATAGGCAAATATCGGCCAGGTGAAAGCCTGTAAGGAGCAGGCGGGCTGGCGGGCGGCCTCAGACGCTGCGCGGCGAGAACGCGTCAGGCTTCCAGCGCCCAGCTGAATTCATGCATTGCCGAGGAACCTGCCTCTCGAGATCTCGAACATGTACTCATTACTGAAGTTAGAGGGGGGTGGGGTAAGAGTGAGTGCTATTCTAGTGGATGGGTATTGGTCGAAGGTACATGACGAACGTCTCGTCAGGCGACCCGGGAACGCGCAGTAATGATCAGCGTAGGAGGGAGGGGCTCACACCCACATTCGTCTCAGCGTGAAACGACCTGATCAGTGATCGGCGGCTGTGCAGTACAACGGTGACAAATAACATAAAATCTAATTCTTGTTGTGTAAAAAAAGACTTTATAGAACAGGAATCACGCATTGTCGTTTGCTTGTATCCAGGGCGAACTGTATTTTGCCGTAATGACATCTGCCACGATGAACAATGACAACTCTTAGTCTGGTTGTGTTTGCCAAACACCGCTGTATTGTGGATGGACAAATCAAACAGATGTAAGTGTATAAACCGAAGCAATGCCGAAAGCAGTACCGTGGACGTTCCATGTTGGCCGGAAAATAGAAACTGTAACAGCACAAGATAGGTTCCGAGTCCCGCTTCGTGATGAGGACATATAAGAGAACTTAAGCATTGTAACAACCTTCCTCCTTTAATAAACAAATAAACTTCCTTTAATAAACCAATAACCTTTAGGTCTTGACCTTTACGTTAAGGCCTTGACCTTTACGTTACCCGTGGAGCTGCTAGCGATGCAGGTTCGTCCATATTGCTGGATATAAGCAAAGGAGATATTCTGCGTAAGCCTGCAAATTAACGAGACTGTATACAATACGCTTGTAAGAAGCGACCCCAAATCGATTTCTTCGCCAGCACCGAGTGGTCAATTTCACCGGGCCTGAACCTTAGCGGTCTCTGTTGTTACAATTCTTGTGGGCTGCTGCTGAAACACTAAGTAGATACACCATGGGGAAGCTTGCGAGACTATTCAACTAGTGGGGGAGACTAATTGACCGAGGAGACTGATATTTTCTTTCTCTCTCTCTCTATATGCGCAGTGTGAACAGCGATATGTGTTTCAAAGCTAGCGGACGAGACGAACCAATAAACAAATCGTTATCGCAGAAGAAATCGGACGCTACTTCGAATCTTGGAGGGCTGGTGGGATTTCAACCCTCTAATTGTGTTACCCTCTAACCAAGAATACTGCATTGACCTACAGCGCGCGACCCAGCTCAGTGGTCAAGCATCAGGTGGGAAATATAGGCGCGAGTTACTCAACGACAAATAGATACTAACATACTGCTGATGTGTTATTATATATTGCTCATATAATAGCTGTAAAATGTAAGCTGAATGATTCATTGGTATAATTAAAGGAACTTCAATTTTTACATTTTGCTTAGGTTCTCTTATCATATGTCATCATCAGAAGGGTCGCGGGAGTCGAACCTGCGCCCTTCGGTCTCTGGCTTTCCACAGCCGGAGACTTCGCTACCGTTCAAGTCACTGTGCTGACCATACGATACAATTCTATCTGCGTAACGGCCGAACCAACGTTGATAGTCCTTAAGCCAACACTGCACTCGAAACGGTAAGCAACAAGAACATCACCGTTCGCAATACTACCGAGTGTAGCACCGAGTGCAAATCCCCTCCCCTGGAGCCGTTCTGGAGCACAACCGCACTTCAAAGGGCTGTTTTTCCACGATTACGGTCCGTTATAATGCACCCGAGGCGTTTTTCATACGATGAATCTCATTGAAGAAACCATCAGGGTTGTTCAAGCCCCCGCGCCGGCGATCGACACAGAGCTACACAAGCACAGCCGTTAGCTCAGAGACACTCCTTCCGTCTTAACACGTCGTCCTGGCAGGTAAAACCGATCGTTTGCCGGCACCTCCAGAAGACCGTCGCAGTCCTGTGGTTGCGCGCACCAGCGATATCGGCTTGTTCTGCTGATCGCTGCCTTAGTCAGCGTTGCGCGTGATACGAACTGCTGAACACACTGTTGTCGCCTCCGTGTTGTCTATACATTATATATATATATATATATATATATAGACACCAACGCTCACGACGCCGCGAGCACCCATAGAAATGTTCCTCTAAACAGCTCCTCCGTCCATCCAGATTTTAAACAGATCTACTTTCTCCTTGTTGTCATTAGTGTTATTGTTGACGTTGACTTTCAGTGGCCCCGTACGAATCTTCTGGCCTCTCTAGCCCAGCGTTCACTAGCTGTCCTATAATTGGAATTCTGTATTCCGACTGGGAAGCGAACGCACAACCGAACGAAGCTGTGTTACGTTCTTCCAAAGGGCTACCAAATTCGACCCAATGATGGCAACGCCCGTCCCCGCCTCCCCCCAAGCTGCTTGGTTTCATGTGGTCGCACCGAGAAGCCCCCTTTGAATCTATATCTAGCATTCGCTCTGTCTCCATAGCCCCCTCGGCTCGGGCGGCTCGAGATAGCTGTGCTTTGGACTCGGCCTCTTGCCCACGTCTGAAATATTTTGGTCGCGTCCAATTGCGGATTGAGCGCCGCGATTTCGTCTTACCCTCTGAAAGCTTTTGTTTGTTGGCCCAGTCAAGCAATAAGTGGAATAAAAGTCATTGGGGGCACAGCGGGGCCCATGCGTTGCGGGCTTTTCGGAACAGCGGCGGGCAGTGGCTCCGTTTATGCACGATGCCGGTGTCCTGTGGTAACGTTCGCGTTCGGGGGCAGAACGAGGCGACTGGAGCGAGGAGGGGGAGGACTGGACTTACCAGGCAACCAAATCGTATTGGGATCAATGCAGTTTGGGACCAATCGCTGGTTAAGCCTGGCCAAGGTATTGCCGTCGACTGGGGGACTGGATTGAGTGGGGCTATCGGCAATTGCAGCGTCACATGCTTCAATTGCGTGTGAGGCTAAGTGATTTCTAGGCGCACGGCAAAACTCTTGCTGATTCACTTGCTGTGCTTATTTACTTGCGTGTCGGTGCGCGCTTTGTGTCTAATTGCTTCACTGTTGAAGCTCATCGTTCAAAAGCTGGCCCCCTGTTTGCTGTTATCGTTGGAAATAGCTGTTGAGACTGAGTGAACGAATGCCATTTTTGACTTGATTGACGATCTCTCCCGAAGTGACGAAGATCCACAATATCATCTGAGGAATGGGACGCCTCCTATCGTAATCGTTGTTGTCCTGTGGAAGATGGGTGTCTTTTCTTGTCAAATATCCGTCCTCAATAAGGATTCGAGGTTGCGTACGGGAGCTCTACAGGGTTGGCAGTCAAATTTCAATTTTCGAAGGATTATATCTCATCACGCGTCCTCTTCGTTCGATCGAACTCAAATCACTGTGCAGATCAATAGGCAGTCAGTTAAGCACGCATTGCTCTCGGCCCGATCATTAAGCACCTAAGTAACATACCCAAATTGGTGTCAAGCAAAAAACCCCTTGCCAAAACACTCGACGATGTATTCACACACATGTGGAACGATCATGTCCCAATGCTGCCAAAGTCGATAGGGGGCATTTCAACACGGGAAGAGCTACCATTAACCTGAAACAATTCGGTGGCCGACGGCGTCCTCCACCCGTCGAGCGGCATGGTATCCAGCAACAAATCAGATGCGCAAAGCAATCGTGGAAGCGAGGAATGGACCACCGGCACTTTGAACTTCCTTGCTTCGCGTGGCTGCCGCCGCTAAACAGCGGTCAAGCCGAGCAAATGCAGTGACACTATTTTACTGTGCCGAGTGAACGCGGCGAGTGTTGCCCGAAATGTGGTCTACAGCAACCAATCATCTGTTCCATGTGTATATATATTTATCTGCTCGTGGGCCGTTTACCATCGTGCCCTGTCAGACACCAAGCGGCCGGTAGCGGGGGGCGGGGGGTTAGCTCTATGTGTCCGACTCCTAGTCCAGTCTCCTATTGATTGTGCTAGCGAATCGTTTGTTCAGGGGTGGCGAATTCACCGAATATTGTGCCGACCACGAATTGTGCACACGGATCGACGCCGGCCGAGCGGGCGCCGATCGATCGACCGACCAACGAAGCGACACACAGTCAGTCACCCACCCACAGATTAGCCCCGGGGCCGTAGGGTGTGGAGCGTGACCCATCGGCACGACACGCAACGTCCACGGTGACGTCAATCTTTCGCGAGCTTTCTGTAGCTGTTCTGTAGTAGGGTCCCCCCCTACCGATGAATACAATGTCCCCTATGGCGATTCGCTTCTATCCAATGGCGAGCCTGGATAGATCCCCTCACTTTCTCGTGGTCGGGCCATTTTTGCGCCGGAGTATAAAACCGTCGCCGGTCCCGTTAGCGAGCATCAGTTCACGCCTGGACCCGTTCTCACATAAGTGCATCTCGAGTGGATGTCTGCTTGGACCACTCGTCGCCCCAATCGCACGCGCTCGCAACGAACGCACGCGCTGGCCGATGCAAACGTCCGTCAGCAATAGCCATCGTTGAGGAACAGCGCAGTGCTCGAAGGACCCCGGCGCTCCACCGTGCGCCGCCACCTTGTGCTTTATCCCCTCTGCGCGGCATCAAACTCGTCCAGCAGCGCAGTGAGCTGACTCGACGGCACCGCCAGGGGAGAATCTGTGTTCCGCCCACTTTTCGCGCAACATAGGAACTGCTATTGTAACTGCTGTGCCAGCCGTCCGTTCGACAAATTCACCCGATCACTCGTTCGTGCTTGGTGTTGGTACGAACAAAATTCGGACACGATGAGGTGGTGCCTGGTCGCCGCGGTGACCGCCGTCGTGTCAACGGTGCGGGTCACCGGAGGCTACGGGGGTGGTGGTGGCGGCGGCGGATCCGGAGATTACGGAGGAGCTCTGGGGGCGTACGGGGGCGGTTACGGTGGCAGTAGCGGAGGTGGTTACGGCGGCGGAGGCGGCTACGGTGGCGGAGGCGGGTACGGCGGCGGAGGCGGCTACGGTGGCGGAGGCGGTTACGGTGGTGGGGGTTACGGTGGCGGAGGCGGAAGTTACGGTGGCGGAGGAGGTGGAAGTTACGGCGGAGGAGGCGGAAGTTACGGCGGAGGAGGTGGAAGTTACGGCGGAGGTTATGGCGGAGGGGGAGAAGGCGGTTACGGTGGCGGAGGCGGCGGCTACGGTGGCGGTGGAGGCGGCTACGGGGGCGGCCACGGTGGCGGAGGCTTCGGCGGTTCACTAGGCGGTTTCGGCTACGGGAGTGCCGGTGGTCTCGGCGGTGGCCACAGCGGAGGCGGAGGTGGCTATGGAGGTGGAGGCGGTTATGGCGGTGGAGGCTACGGCGGAGGCGGAGGCTATGGCGGGGGTGGTCTCGGGGGCTACGGAGGTTCAGGCGGAGGATACGCCGCTGCGGCGACAACGAACACCGCGTCGTCGTCTTCGGCAGGAGCGGCGACGGCTGCTGCTGCAGCGAGGGGTGAGCTAAAAACGGCAGCGCCCGCACTCACGACGCCGAAAAAGAATGACATAGACGATGACGATGCGAAAAAAAAGGCCTCCGCGGCCTGACGACCTCTGCGGTCTGAACGCATCTGCAGCCCTGAAGGCGTCGGCGGCCTGAGGCCTTCTACGGCCAGATCACGTCTGCGGCCTGAAGCAGTCTGCGTGTCAATTGTGAACACACAGCTGACGAAGTGACACTACAATGAAGAAGATGAAGCAAGAAGGTGGAGAGGATCTCGTGTAGCGACTAGGTCGTCCGTCTTTGTAGTAGATAAATTTGAAAAAATCTGACTCAATGAGGCGAATTCGTCGATGGAGTGTCGTCCTAAGACTTCACCTGCTGGGTGATTCACTGATTTGGACAGCAAGCTGAACACGAGTCGACGAAATATCAAAAAACCTTTAGCAAATCTATTAGTTCCTGGCTGAATCGAGAGAAAAAAAAACCACACACAACCCATCTAGCTAGTTAGCCGTGATATTCGTTACATAACATGATATTTGTCCAATAGGCAACTCGACTCGCAAATGTCCGTTATTGTCGTTGTAAGCTTCACAAATAGAAGATTCGCCGCTGTGGTGCGCATCAATGGCGCGCCTTTTCACACCTGTGTATATGAATTGATAAATTTAGCCTTGCTGCTGAATATTTATTTGAATATTGTTTAATCGTATCTGACTGTGACGAACGATCAAGTGGTACGATTTCTCGGACAACTATCGAAAAAAATACCTCCACCATGTAAACTATGTCATACTGAAAGGAACACTGTACAAAGAATAGCATGCTCAATAAACAAAAAAACAAATGCTAAACGCTCAAATCTGTGATTAACCGTGCCGCTTTCGATATTCGCTTTCGACCTTTTCGCGGAAATGATGATTTCAGAGATATCGCGCAATTTGTCGATGATGAAATGTAACATGTGTGTTATTTTATAGTACGCAAGATTAGGAAGATTGCTTCGCTGCGTCTTACGTTACAAGTGGTTGCTTTGAGGGTATTTTTGTAATGAGGAGAACTCGATTTGGGTTATTCGCACAAATATGATATTACTCCAGATCTTGTCAGAGCCAAGCAGCATGAACGCATCGGCATCATACACGTTTCAACGACACGCAGGTTCGTCAGAGTTCGCCACCCTGAACAGTGTATGCTCCGTTGAATATCCAAGTCCAGTCCTTCCGGAAAGAATAAGATAAAGATCCGTGCTCGCGGATCCCTGCCCGCTGAATACGCCTGAGCTACTATGGTCGTAGGTGCACGCACGGGTTCGATCGCCAGCGCTGCATATCTGCATTTAAAGGGGTCCTTAGTTAAGTCCGTGGATTAGAGGGTCCTTTGGCAAGTCCTCCATCCTAAGTCCTTGGTTCTATGAAGCAATGCCGAAAGCAGTTATGTACTATGGATGTTAAATGTTTAAGGCTGTGAAGAGTCAGCCCAGAAACATTTCCTTCCACTACGACCGTCATGGTAAATAGCCGCGGATCAGCACGCCACTCACTATACGAACGTAGACGTGCTCGAGCCTGTACGTTCAGCAGGAATAACATACGTTGTCCCAGCTTTCCGGCAGAGCGGCCGCCATTTGCGAGTGCGCCGCCGAATGGCTACATAGTGAGCGCTATGGGGACGTTTCAACGAACAAAGCATGATACAATACAAAATAAAACTTTTAGTTTCTTAATGGAAGGCATGAACGCTTGCGGTGTTAGCTGAGTGACTGCTTAGAAATAGAGCAGAAGGTGACGAAAGCGATTTCGTTGGGCCCCCAACTCAAGGACGATCAACCGCATGAGTCGGGCATTGCTTAAGTAGAAATGTTTGGACTTGACGAGAAACATCGCTGATTGACGAAACCTGTCAGTGTCCGTCAGAGATGATCGATCAGTCGAATGGCTATAAGCGAGCGTGGCTCGAACCCAGGGTCATATTATATGACATTATACCAAACCTGGTATAACCGATGGTATCTATTTGAGCTGGCGTGGCTCTATCATCTACGTATGGCCTATCATGACATAGATGATAAGGACAAAATTGAATTGACACCAACAATTCAGAAATCCCCGGCCCCCCTCGTATCAGACACATATATCTACTTATCCCTATACGAACAATACAGTTTCTTTAAATTAACAAACAAACAATCAAACGAACTAACTAACAAAGGATAAAATAAGCAGAGCTTGCCACGTGAAAATGTCCCCGCACTTTCACAAAGCTCAGAAAAACGTAACGACGTTGTTCGCACAGGATTTTGGCGGTATGGTATCATTACGATGAGAGATAGAGAGAGAGAGAGGTTGCGAGTAGAAATTCGCGCCTCGTTGAGGCCAGCCACAGCAGGAATGAACCAAAAATAGCCTACGGCAAACTCGGACCTACGAACATTGCCATACTCGCGAAGCGGCGCGTCTAAGCCGTGTTGCGTTTGCTCAACGACGCCACGACGCATGGTGCTACAGAGGACAAACTCGGAGTAGGAGATTGGGACATGAAGCCCTGCCCGACTCCTGCTGAGATTAACTAAGAGCTTAACGCATATAGCTTTAAAGGATTTTTGAGGGTGTATAGCCCAAGGTACGAATATGTTAACATACTATATATAAAATACACAGGAACGCCTCTATTGACCAAAGGGGGTGGTGGAAATCTCGCGTTTGCCCAATAAGCCAACGTCGAATCCTATCTCCATCGCAGATACCGCCATGGGAATATTACACGAGGTCGTGAATACTTTAAAAGGAGGACGCGAGAGAGAGAGACCAGAGCCAGCAGTTCACTGCTCGCACAAACGCGTAGTGCACTGAATTTCAGACATGAACGATTGAGTTAAGCTCTCTGGAAGGTTTTGTGATGCTTCTAGACAGTGGTGCGTACATCAGCTGACTGCACAGCATTGCTCGGAGTGGGCTAAATCAGTAAACCCAGTGTGGCCCCCTAAGGGTTCCGTAGGCAAAAGGCCTACAGTGAAAAAGGAAAGGAAAAGGTACAGCGGAGATTGTTGTTAGTCCTACATGACATTTTAGAGATATTCCATGAACGTCTACGAAGGAGATGTTAAACGCTCGAGATGTAAATACAAATTTGTGCCATACGCCCGAATTAGGTTAATCGCCAACAATCATACGATTGTTGGCGATTAACCTAATTCGGGCTGATTCATTGGACTCGGCAGCCGGCGAGCGTAGGTGGTTAATTCCAACGGTCCGCGGTCTGTTCGGGCGTCATGCGTATTCCCATATTGCCAATCGCCTAGATGAATTTGGTCCTGAATGAAGGCACCTGTGACACCGTAGGTGTCCTAGCGTTTCAGTGGGCCTGGAATAATTACGTTTTGTAAAGATCGGAGGTTTTCTTGGTGTTTGTTGCTACTCGGGGGAGTCTCACGAAAGATCGTTACGGTTCCTAACCTGCGCAAAAAGGTTCATGCACCCGGTGATCCTAATCTCGGGAACAGTTCCCGTCCAAGCTATTTCGTCGCATCATACGGCGACCTGTTTTCGGAAAAGGTCGCTGCATTCAACATGTGATTATCTACTCCAACGACATTGACGCCACCTGGCAGATCGCGTCTCGGTAGAACCATTCTTCGGCTGCATATTGCTACCTTAATCTGTGCTTCGACAAAAGGTGTCCTTTCAAAATGTCATTCCTAGATAATCACAGAACGGAGCTGTCAGCCTAATGTTTAATTTACTAGATTGTACATTTTCAAATGGTGACGCCTTTATCGCCCCGCCCCCCGCACTGGTAACCTATAAGCACTATGTAGGCGCAAACAGTCCTGAAGCACTACTACCCTAGGGCACTGCGATATAATGAAACATCTCATGCAAAGCCGTCACTCGGAGCATGATCAAATATACTACGTACATACATAATTATAGTAATAATCATTAAATAACAATAGTAACAAGGATAGTATTGTTCGAGACGAATTTGACCCGAGTTTAGACAAGAACGAAGCCTTTCCCAATAACCAAAAACAATAACGAAATCTATGCAGAGTCACCGCGCATTGCCAACATCATTTTCAAACATTTACCTGCGGCAGTCACTTGAAAATCCGACATCGTCAATACGCAACATATGTTTTTTGTTCTCTACTCCAAGTTGCGACTTCTGCAGGGGAATGAACTAGATTAATATACCAATATCATTTATAGCTTCCCCTCCCAAGGTGTCCGCCCTCGAACTGGTATTTCCGACGCGTCAGGTGTCACGATCGAGGTCCATTGGCACGCGTTATTGCTGCGTCCGGCCAAGCATCGAAACAGATGATTACGCTTGTGCTCAATTATGATATATAATTACATAACACATTACATATACATTCATATATTCATATATATATATATATATATATATATATATAGTGTTATGTCATATTGCCACAGAGGCGTCCCGCATTGGCTGTTGTTGGCATCGATCATCATGGTGACGACCATATAAACATAATCAAACTACCCCCATCTCCCCGGGGGCGGTACAGGTGGTTTTATATGTTTTTCCCATTGAGTGATCATGTGATCTATTCTATTATCCACAAGAAGATTATCGTTATGGTAATGTAACAACAGTGGTTGCCCGTCACTGGCGTTGTTGGCGGCCACGTCTCGATTCTTCACTAAGTCCCAGATCCTGTCCGAAAATCAACCAGCCAGCATTAGGTCTTCCGTTGGGGATGCGACAAATCGGCTTATGCAATATCGATGCATGTGGCCAATGCATAGGCAGCTCAATCTAGCCTCATGGACCTTTCGCTGATTTGACATTGAACACTATAAGGGAAATTGCTGATGTAGTTTTGCTCTTAGGAGCTACAAGTGTATAGATGATGATCTTGGGAACAAAAGTAATAATAATAATAATAAGATGACACTAATAATAGTAATAATAATGAAGAAACCCTCTCATATTTATTTATCATTTTATTTGAGAGGAGTGATGCCATCTGGACATACCCACACACCTTTACAAATGATAATAACAATAATATTAAATAATAATGATAATAATAATAATAATAATAATAATAATAATAATAATAATAACAATACTAATACACAAGCTAAAACAAGCAGAGTACGCATAATGAAACCAATCACATTTAAAAAAACAACAACAATTAAAAACAAAGCCTTTTTTTCTTATACTTTGTATTGACTCTTTAAGCTGTTGAAGCTGCACAAAAAACTTTTCAACGCTTTCAACTTAGGTGGCAGTCGATCTAACGTTTATTCCGTTGCAACTTAGCTAATCTTCATCATCTGACGGGACACTCAGCCAACGTCGTCTAATTGACCGGCAGTGCGGTTGTGAAATCGTCGAAAAAAGTTTGCGTTTTTGCTCGCTGAATAGGTTTGAGGCTGTATTTGCGCAATAGTGTGACATCTGCTGCTTGGTGATGCGAAACACGCTGCACGTTACAAATTGCAGAACACCTTCGTGTAGACCTTAGTATGCAAGATCTAACACTGGAAGATATAAGACCCGGGATACTCGCTATTATGAGTTGATACCTCAGGTTCGTTGTGTAATAGGATCCAATCTATATTTTGGACTTTTTCGGTGCTCCGCAAAAGTGAGAAAAAGGCCTCAGTTGACAGTGGAACGTAGACGATAACACCACCGCCGCGGAAAAGTCAATTGAATAATTGTAGAACAAAAAATTGAGCAGTTTCTCCAAGGCTCGTGCTTGGTAAACACGAAACATTACGCCTCTCTTTGCTTTAAAAATCGAAACATAACGCCTCTCTTTGCTGTTACCGTCATCAATTCCGCTGCTAACTCCTTCCGTAATTTACGTTTGGCGCCAACCGACCATAACTCAATCAACTCTGTTTGTCTGGCGCTGGTATCTGAAGAGGGATCTTCACCTTACTATATGCATTCGATTATAAGCCTTTACGCGAGGACCGGAAACAACAGCCGGCGCATCTGAACCCCCATGGGGCAATTCACTGTTTCATTGTCCGACTCTCTACGTGGAAAACCAGTACAGATCGAAGGGCAGCAACAGTGTCGAAGGTCCGTGTCGCCGACGCCTAAACTTTGCAAAGTTCAATAGCCCCCAAGGAAGATCATTAGAGCGATAATTGGATAGGACCACGGTGCCAACGTCGGAATACGACATCGATGACACAACAACAACAACTTAAGCGACCTTAACCCCGAGCAGAGACAACCCAGTGAACTAGAAGTACTGCCCGCTTAAATCTTCGAGCTCCTTTTTCCCATAAAGCGGGAACAAGCATCAAAGGCTCGAGTGGTAACTCTCAAGCAAAGTTTTCACTTCGACGTGGCACCCTTCTGCTGTCTACTATGAGTGGTACAACTGAATACATTACCCATTAGAAATATTTACCTGTAGAACGCATACGTACACCATCCTCACTTAGCGGGTGAGTCTCTTCGATTCGTCCACATCTGCTGGAGCGATTCTGATGCTCTCAGGTGCTCAGGAGGCCCCCACAAGGGGGGATCACCTTCGGAATTAATTGCACGCAAAAAGTTGCGCGTTTGAAGAGACTTCTTCTCTCTCAATTCAGCTCAAGCTGTATGAGAGCTATGTGTCGCCGTTGTCGCCACCCAACGCGGGCATCCAACGTGACCTTCGGCACGACATCTAACGGGGTGGTAATGTTTTTTCATTGGATGACAACGGATATCCTACGAATCCATGGGTCCTCCTCGGCTGATATTACCCTTCAATATCTGGGATAATTTTACGATGAAATGAAGTGAATCAGAGACAGTACGGAGTTAGCATTTGAAACTTTGGATAGCGCTAACAATGAAGTCTATATATATATATATATATATATATATATATATATATATATATATATATCTATAACAACGTCATTAAGAGCCCTGTGCATTCTGTTCACTTGTTGTATATAAAGGACAGGGTTATCGTAATTTCTATATTTTTGCTGCCCTTCTCCTGAGTGCTCTGCTTTCACCATCGTCATATTACGCTCGCGTTGCGCTCACGTGTCGTCGTGGCGTGACGGCATATGAACGACATAGCTCTTCAGTAACTGCATTTGGTAACAGATGTCGTTGCAACGGCAAACAAACACACATTAACCGGCACACACACACACACACATATGATATGAGTGGAGAAACTCATTTATGCACTATAGCATCCCTCATCATGTTGCTGCGGCCGCTCCTGCTACAGCTACTCGTCGTTTGCTATTGCTATTATTAGTTGTTCGGTGATTTCGGTGAGGATCGTTAACGTCGGCGTGCCAGCTTGCATGGCCAGACGCCTCTCTGCCGAACACACAGTGGGTCTCCATTGATCCGAATGGACGGGGGCGGGGTTCAATCTGATCTGGTCAATCTCATACCGAGTAACTGATACTCGCCCGCCGTTCTGACACTCGCCCGCAACCATCATCATATTGGCGAGCGCCAATTCGGTGGCCAACTCCGGCGGACCTGAAGCCACGGTGTCTGCTCGCGTTCAACTGCGGCAGCTGCGACTCATTCGACAGCTCACGCGGCTGCCGATCGCTCAGATGCTCATGCGGTGCTCATGACGCGGAGCACCATGACGCGCTCTTCTCGTCGTCGACAGCCAATTCGAGGTGTTGCCACTTTCGTCGCGTTGCTAACGCTGTCGTCCGGGGGCGACTTTTCTTCGGATGAGGAGATGTCGTCGATCGCCGCCACCGCCGCCGTGAGCAAGTTCATCTCAGGGGGATTTCGCGGCAGCCGACCCCCGTCGATGGACCAGCCCGACAGCGTCGTCAACGTCAGTGATGAGAAATCTTCGACACCGCTGCCAGTCAGCCCATACGTGCCGCAGTCTCAATCGGCGAAGATACCCGTGTTAAATCCCGAAACAGCCAACGATAATTTGTCACCAATCGCCAGCGCCGCTTCGAACGGCCACGCCACTTTCGAGGGCAGGCAACACTCTCCTTACGCGGCGCCGTACCCTGTGTACGGCGGTTACGGCAGCCCTCCACCGGGAGTCCCACACGCTGCGGGGCCGGGCGGTTTGCCCTCGTACGCCGGCCACCATACGCCGTTCTCCTATCTGGGCGGCTATCGTGGCTACGTGATATCACCTCCTACGTACGCGAGCTCGCCGCCTCAGGTGTTCTACTCGCCCTCGAATCCGGTGAGGCCAGCCGGCCCTGCCACCGTCACCGTGATCCAACAGCCTCAGCCTCAACCTCAGCCTTCACACATCCACTACCAGTACGTACCGTATTTGCCGTCGGCGGCAGTGCCGCCAGCAGCGTCTGCTCCAGCAGTGTTCCACTCGATGGCCAGCCCCACGTACGCCGCTCAGATCGCCCTCGAAACAACGACGCAGGGCCCTTCGCGAGGCCCGATCGATTTCATTCGTCACCTCATGCACCGATACCCATCGCAGGGGGTTCATCCATCGCAGAGTTTTACGGGCTACCCGCTCAGTGTGCTAGGTCCACAACGTGCGACCAGACGACCGTTGCGTGATTCGCATTTCGACATCGTTATTGCGCGCCAGAAGAAATCCGGTTACGAGAGCGCGTCGACGTCGACGCACACCTTTCAAGAACCGTAGTGACTGATTGTCATTGACGAGACGATCAGCAGGGCGCGGTGACGGTAGCCGATCATGGGCTATTCATGTTAAGAGTTCAGCTGAGATTAATTATAGCGATACATTTTGTCGAGATTTGTTGTTTGCGTACTTTGTTTTTTTTTCAATTGCATTTGTGTAATTGGAACGCCTTCGCAAAATAAGGCCCATATGGACGTAGAGGTGGATGTCGTCCTGGGAGTACCATTAAGCGATCGCACATCTGTAACAGGGAATGACACTTGAAGTCAAACGTATGTAGTGGTATAGATTTTGCAGTCTCCTGCGGCGTTCATGACCATGACGGTCGGGGGGGGTGTCATCGGGCCCGAATGCAGGCAGTGAGTGCAACTACCAACACAAGTTGTAATCTAATGAATACGCCTCCCTTCTGCAGCGCCCTTCGCTCGCAGAGGCAAAGAGACAATGCCAGCCACCGCCTCCCTCGGGGGCGACTATGACGACTATGACCTTAGACCTCGGTCTGACACCCCAACTATTCCCAACTGCAACTGCGTCACTAATTATTGTAAAGAGACACATTAACACACGCAATAATACGAAATAAATATAATTGTCCATACAAACGAGAGAAGAAAAAGATAGCGGTATTTCATCGAAAGTGTTTGCAGGTTTCCACCTCGGGGCGATTAAGCAGCCAAATCTGATTAATCCAGTACACAGCGACTGAAGGTCGACCAGCAATCTTTTAGCAGGACAAAACGACAGCTGCAAAAGCCAGCTCACAACGTCAAGCTAAAGGAATAGGCTTGAGACGAAACGTATGCAAATGGTTTCGTAGATAACTCATACGTGTGGACCCGAAGGTGCGAGCATATATCTCTACATTTGATAAACGTGAGTGACTATTTCTGGCAAGGACCTTTCATAATAGAGGGAGATTTGAACAAGGCGGCAGGCTTGACTTCGTCTTCGATTCCACTAGGCCCAATAAAAGCCCGCTGAAAAGAGCTCTACACTTTTAACGACTTACCACGGATCGCGAGCCAAACGGTTTTACGACTCCAGTAGAACGTCCTTCGTGTCTTTTATTTTTATATTACAATTAAAGTCAGAATATATATATATATTTTTTTTTTATATATATACCCCACCCTTAGATCGCCTGTTCCGTGGACATTAAATGTTGGCAGGAAATCCGCCCCAAAATATTTCTTTTGTAGATGAGCTGTTCCAGGAGCGGATAGTCGATCGACATGGGAGAGCCAAAAAGGACAACTTGTACAATTATATTTTGGCAGAACAACCCTGAGAAAACCTGAGAGAGAGAGAGAGAGAGAGAAAGTCCGCAACTTCAACGGCTTAAACGACAGCGGAGGCTGGCCAAGGAACAGCAGAGGACAGCATGAGGACGCCATCTCCTCCCGAACGTCAACGGCACACCGGTCACGGGGCCTGCCCCCGGCATCCGTGTGACTTCGTTATCCTATATTTTGTCCAACTGTGAAAAAAGGCGCAGCCGCACATAATCTCAGCTGCGAGAAGTAGGTACGTACCCCGCCTCCGTGGATCTGTCAGTCGGCTCTGAGGAACAGCAAACGAACAACTATTTGAAAAGGGCAGAAAAACCACAAACTACAGAGCCAACACGATAAGAATCCTGTCGAGATGCGTTCCAGCAGACAGAGACGGCCGGCACCCGTCCAAGCGCTGTCAGAGCAGAGTCGGTAGTGCAAAGGCCGACGGCGGGCGGGCAGGCCAGGCTTTGGCCTGGCAGCAGGCGTCCTTCGGGTATATGTGTTCCCTGTGGCCCTCGTGTCTCCCAGGGAGAGTTCGTCCACTGGTGGTGCTTATATTATCGCCGCTTGATCTCTCCGCGCTGCTCCGTGCGGCTGCTCCATGGACGAAACTGAAGTGGCTTGGCGAAATCCCCGCCGGAAGACGTTGAGCAGAACAGACATCGAGTTCGGAGCTTGGGAACTCGGCCCTTCGGGTGGCTTTGAAACTCATTTGATTCGAATGAGCTAGTGTTCAGCTATAAATAGTATTGCCTTAGGGGATCAGCTGGGAATACGATTGGCGAAAACGATTAAATGTCGACTGATATATTCTAACGAGTGGATAGGCAACGTCCTGGCTGACGCTTTTGAATGTAAACATATTGTAATTGTATTAGGTAAGCAAGTATTTCTCAGATTAACTTCTGCATATGTTGTTGTTATTATTCTGTAATGTCTATTCTTGTTTCCGCTGTTCGCGTGGTGTTTTCGGTTGGGGTAACGGTGGTTGTCTTTGCTTATAATGAAGTGGAGTTGAACGTTTGAAATCTAGCTCGCATGCTCGACTAAGCATAAATGAATAGAGAATGCTGGCGTCGAAGGTGTTGACAACCCTGAGGCGAGCTGTTACTTCACTACGTTTAATGCCAATGGTTCGTTGCCTACCCAAGCCTACCCAATGGTCATGTCACCTCGTTTGAACATGTGTGGAGCACCTTGTGATTGCTAGCAGAATGACCAAATATCGATGGCCGGTCTAGACTCAACAAGCAAACCATAACGCGGGCGATATTCCGGCATAAACATTGCCGTGTTGAATTTCGTTCAAGAAATAGGATTACGAACTTGGTTAACAATAAGCTCGTAATCCCTAGATTAGCCGCGATCATGAAGGAGGAGGCGGGACGCTATTGTAAATTCTATTTGAGTTCAAGTAGTCGTTTTTGTTTCGGAGGAATATGTATGTATTATGATAGAATTTCGGCTCCTTTGTAAACATGTGACTAAGACAAAGCACAGTTTCGTAATCCTCAAAAAGATACGATGCCCTTGTTGCATACGTACGGCGGAGACCTCGTACATAGTCTGTTCTCGTTTATGGCAAGCAAGAAAGAAAAGCTAAAACTGAAATATCGATATGTAGTATCTATTTCTAAATTGACCATCACCACTACGCGTGCATACATGCATTGTTCACTACAGGAGCGGATCGATGGTTGGATCACTAGGATTCTATGGTTGCACTCTTGGCCCTACAGCGGGCTTGAAAAACGGCAAAGTTGGACGCAGACGAGCTCGGGGCTCGGGATCAAATCCGGTTGCTGTGCGCGTCTAGGTGCTTACGTGAACAATATGAATGGTAACATTAATGGCCACCTGCCCCACCGACTGTGCGACTCCTGCTGTGACATCATGAGCCGCCTTCATTGTCGTCTCGCCGAAAGGTCGGCTTCGTGACCGTGAGATACAGGATAGTGTATCAGGATGATCCCATCTCTACCGAGATACAATGTGTGAACTAGACGACTCCAGCATACACATACGCTGGTGGCATATCTGGTGGTACATTCGGTAGGGAGTTTTTCGGCAACGGTCATCAACCGTTGCGCACTGATATGGCCGCTTGTGAACTGGACGTTGAGCTTATGAATTCTAACACGTCGATAATATCACGCGTGGGTATAAATGTACATGCAGGTGTATACAACTGTAGGTTAGGATTGGTTATTCACTTTTTAAGCTGCATTTAGCAGTTGTCTCTGAAGAGCATCTCCAGTGCAGGGCCAGACAGTGCTAATGATGGGTGGACGAATATTTCACGATAGGTTATATACAAATGATTGCTCTAGGCGGCAATATGGGCAACCCGTAAGCCAGGATTATTAGCCGCGTCATGCAGAAGTCTGCTTCAGCTTTGAAAAATGATGCTCGAATTGCGGAAACATTATCTTCCTAATACACCCTAAAAGCAAAGAGAAGTCTGCACAAAGAAAAACAACTTTGAGCAAAGGAGAACAACGTCACAACGAGATCGCTGAGAAGGACAGGATGGTCTTGGAGTGGAACGTCAAGAGGCGACCCCGACGATCCTGATCGAGATCAATGGTGGCCGATCGCGTGGTCGAGCCAAGCTGGCTAACTCCCTGTTTCGTGGCGTTCTGTCTCTCGGCTCTGCATAAAAGCGATATCACCAAGCGACAGCGTTGCCTTCCAAGGAAGCCAGCCGGTGAGCGTTTCTCGTCCTGCGCACACCGAGATGGCTCCTACCAAGCTAAATAGGCATCTTGCTTATCGCTCTGATTCGCTGGCAGGACACGAACGGGATCATCAGGACGCGCAGATGCGACTCGCACAGATCACTGCAGCGAATGCTGCAGATTCCCAATGGAAACGACCTTGGGAAGGCGCGCCTTATCGCTGTAATAGATTTGTCCCCCGTTGCCATTTCATGGCGAAACGCCAACGCCGACGCTGGAGTTGTTCGTTTTCTTTTTTCGCTCGGCCTTGGCGCCGGATCGTGTTGTGTCCTTTTTTGTGGCCATTTTCGATTTCGCCTTGTACTTTTTAGCCAGATGTTGAACTTTACTTGCATCGTTAGCCTTCCACATGAAAAACAGCGCATACATTCATTATCCATATTATCCACATCCCTGCCTGATATATGTTTGCGTTTGTTTTTGTGTGTGCGTGTGTGTGTGTGTGTGTCCGTGTGTCAGGGTAATGATAAATTCATCGTCAAGGATCAGTGGTCATCTAGTCACGTTTTTGCCCTAATAATTAGATTTGTTGATTGATAACATGTTGCGTTGTTGGAATTGTTTTCCGAACGTGTCCACATCACTTCGTATGTCCGGGCCGCGTGAGCGTTGGCGAAGTAATTCCCTATAAGAAATACATGCGTCGACAGATCGGTAATTGAGGTTCAACGAGTCTGCTTCGCAAGTCAAGTGCACTTCAGCATACAGGCTACGTCGATAGACCGAGCTAGGATCTGTTAGCGCTTGGATTGTTGAGTCGAAAATAATAGATTTTTTCGAGCTGACCCTCAGCTGTCCCTCTGTCCTACTCAGGATTGTTGGGTCAGCTCGCCAGCACCGTCAGCACTATTCGGCACAACGTTGTCGCTACGCGGCTCTCCCACCCAAAGCAGTTCCTCTGAGCAGTTTGAGTTCGCCTGTGATTTGACCAAGGATAGCGCACATGCTTTTAGAGAATTAACTTAATTGGCCTAGCCGTAAATAATACCACGATGGCCGCTCAATCCGAAACATGCTCAGAGTCTGAAACTGGGTAAGTTCTGCGGGATCACCTCGGATACGTCGATGATGACAAGATGTCGCATCGGAACACTTCTATTTCTCGCTGTCGATATATCAATGTAGAAGTTGAGGATTTTGTTTGGTTTCCCTTAGTATTCCCAGACCGTACAAACGACTGCTAGCGCCGCTTTCAATTCTACAAACGACAGAAATCGACACCAAAGAAACCAATCGTTGGCGTTCAATAATCTCCTGTATGGTCCATCTCAGTTTTCACGACCTTGTTGTTTTTGTTGCTTTTCAATACACATCTCCATGTGAAAATTTCATTGTACATCATGCTTAGAACGCTAGAAGCGTATTAAGTCAAATAAACAAAAAATAATCTTCATATTGACTATATTCAAATGTTATCCAAATTCTCCGCCAGTTTCATGTTCTCGTCACAAATGATGCAATTACACTCGGAGTCACCGTGCTATGTATATGCTAGTGCGCTTTGTTATTCAAAAATATAAATTTTCATTAGAATCATAATGTTGGATTTCACCAAGAGAAGCCCGTTGCTACCTCTGAGAATACCTGTGCATTCGCCTTGCAAATGGTCGCTCGGGTTCGGTTGGCCCCTTCGATAAACAGCGTTCTTGCGCGCACTCCACGTTCGCCAAATTCTCGACGAACAACTGTGAGGTTAGGTAGCTACGACTCGCCCCTTTAACCCTGGCAATCCCACAAAGTATTTGCAGGTGGTTACGGTGAACGATGCAGCAATCTGTTGCTGCTGCTAAATCTGCTGCCGGGACACTGTCCTCTTATCCGTGTGCATAGGCGACATTTTTACGATACTCTGTGATGAAGACGATATTTTTTGTGTATACCACCCTCGAAAGAGGCAGTCGGTAGAACTGAATGCACTGGGAAATTGTACGAAAGATGATATACTGCGTATCATAGATCTATAGCATGTATCGTAAATACCAGCTATACTCTGAGATATATCAGTGCATAAGTGTATGCGGAGACATTTGAGCAAAAGAAATATTATAAGATTAAATTTAAAACAATCGATGCGTACTTATCATTATCAATGCTCTATGTCTGCAGTACGCCGACATGCGACAAATACAAATGTCAGCTTGTCCTATATAAAATAAAAGCTTTATTTAAATTCGATAGACATTAAATGTTAAATCGTTTATCTAGCCGAAGATTATCCAATCCATAGTAGCGTGTTGAGCGTCCCAAGCCTTAGCACAGCTGGAAGTACTCGGGTCATCAAGTTTTCGCTGTTATTTAATAGACGTTTCCAATTTCCGCCATTTTTCCAAAAAAAAAAAGCCATACTCAGAGTCTCTTTAGATATTGACAGGATTTGTACCTGAAAATTGTAACTCCCACACTTTTTCTTCACCTTCTTTCTCTATAGTAGTGAAAACCCCTATAAAGGCCGCCCCACCCCCGCACCCCCAGCGACGGCTTCGTATCGATAAACCAGCTTAGCCATGTAAAGAAATGACTTTTATTGACTTTTATTTACTCATCGCTCCTTTCAATGGAAAATGACATTGACATCACTTATCGCCTAAGTGATCCCTCTCTCGCCTTCTTAGGTGAACTGCCGCAACTGTTCGCCGATAGCAATAAGCCTCTCCGGAACCGGGATGGAACGTCAAGGATAAGAGAGCTATAGTGATATCAGAGCTATAGTGGCTCAATCATCGGTATCATCTTTGTTGTCGAATGTTCTCCACTTGTTCCAAGTGGCTCCTATTTGCGCTGATTTCTCCTCGTCGCCGCCGCCGACGGGAGGATGACACCACCAGATGAAACCTACTTCAGCTGCTACTCAAAGCCGGTAGCAAGGTTTGAAAAGTAGATAGGGGGCGGCGCATCTTGGGCTGATGTCAGGAGACGTGAACGATGGCTTCTGCGAAGGCGGTCTCATCGGAACATCGACTTCATGGCGGCGGGGGCGGAGGAGGTGAAGTGTTATCGGTGTGGTTAGAAGTGGGTTGAATTAGGCTGCGCTGTTACTGAGCGCTGGGAAGAGCTGCGTGGAGCGACGACATCCGTCTGGCAAGGACGTCCAGAGTAGGGGCCGTGCGTGTGGGCGGTTGTTGCAGACGAAGACGTCGCCTGTCCCCCAAGGAGTGTCGAAAACAAGTCTCGGACAGGATTGGTAATGGGTGAGTTATCGGACGGGCTGCTCGAGGATTTCTATAGATTGTATCTAGTGGAGGGCATCTATAGGGGTTCAGTTTTGCTTCAGTACAGATTAACCTGAAGGTTACTAAACACAGCATTACTAAATGCATTTGGGTTCTTCGGACACGCTTGACGTGTTATGCAAGATACTGTGACAGATATTTGTTCGAGGAGTAATCGTAATAATAATAATAATCATAAAATTGTCTCTATATAATATAATCGATTATTGAGGTGTATACGATAAGCACAGCATTATGTGCACCGCGACTGCCTCAGGGTTACGACGAAAAAACAACCCTTGCAGGGCAGTAATACAATACAAACATCATATCATGGATATTATAGCTTATATAGGGTTGCGGGCTCTAAATTAATGCTACGAGAAATGCGAGTCGACACCTTGTGTACTTCCCAAACGTGTTTCGTCTCCTAGAGTAACTATGATTTCACTTTATTCAATAATAAACATATAGAAGCTATTGCGTTACAAGGAGGCAGAAAATTGCATGTAAGTGAGTATTTATCGCATGATTAAAGGAAGGTAAGGCTTTATTGGTTTATAAAAGGAGCTGCAATTGTTACAATGCTTAAGCTCTCCTATATGTCACCACGCAGCGGGACTCGAACTTGCGGCCTCCGGCTGCCGATAGCCAGAGACCTAGCGGTCCAAGCCACCATCCTTAGGATGTCGAACAGTAAAATCGGCCTATGGACAAAAATATCTTGTATTTCCTACTGTGCCACAAGCCTCGGCTTGTGCAAAGCTCTACGGGTTCAAGTGGCGTCGACAACTTTTTTCGATCACATGAAATTAAATCAAATCGAAATTACACAGCTGAAACAGAAGTCTGCGTGTTACACGCTCACCGAACGCAATTTCTTCCTCGTTTCAACGTGGCGAGAAACTGCTTAGCCAAAACAAAAAGGTCCAGCCCATCGATCGTCGGCGATCCAAAGGGCGTACACCATACGTCATATGAATAGGGAATCAGCAAGCAAACACAGCAAGTGAGCACCGAAGAGCACGCTGCTTCAATGTACTGGCTGGCCGAATCAGCTGTAGTGCCCCAGAGTCGTGAACGCTGCGCGCGAGTGCAGCTCGCACAGGGAAGGAAGCCGTCTTGCAGTCTTCCTGATCAGCATATACTGTTGCGCGCCACGTCCCAGCAGCAGCACAAGCAGTAGCCGTTGTTGTCCATAGCAATGACGAGCGTCCATTGTTCGCTGTGATCTTTCATAGCTGTTTGGTCTACAGAGCCGCATAGGCCATCTAGCGAGTCGCATCGACAGCCAGCGCACCACGCACCCAGTAGCGTGGATTAGTCCTCACAGACGACGACAGGGCCGCGGCAAGTCAAGCGTGAGACCAGCGGCAACGGTGGTTGCGGCAGCATGTTTCGACGAATGTCCATTACGAATCTGGGATCGTATCTGGCCACGAGCTTCGGTCGTCGCTGAGATATTCACAGTCATGAAATAAACATGGTAATTTTTCAGAGAGTCATCGAAAGGTCGCCACTTTAGAGATAGCAAAGGGGGGGGGGGGTGAGGATTGGCCGATACAGTGGATAAAACAACGCAGTCAAATGGGACTAAAAATCTATTTGTCTCTGAGTTACCCCTCTGGCACCTGACGAAGTCCTGATATGAGCGGTGATTCAAAACGATATTCTTTCTGATATAGAATAATGACAGAAAATAGAGCTATACTTCTTACTTATAGTTTATCGAGCGTGCACAATCACGTACATATATATATATATATATATATATATATATACTTATGATGTAATCTAAACTTGATATGACCTTAATGATAATTTTTGCATATTCACAAGTAGAGTTATTTTCAAATCTGCAATTGGGCCACATTCGACTATCTCTCTCGTCAGCACCTTGGCTTGGACGATGGCTAAGTCTCTGCCGGTAGAAGGGTGGAAGGTGAAGACAAGTTCGAGTCCCGTGACCTGGCGACATACGGATAACTATGGATAAGCATTGTAAAAAATGCGGGTGGCTCGGAACTGAGATATAAAATGCACTGACAGCTCGACGCGAGGCAGCTTTTTCTTCTGAGAATTTGAACCGAATCAACAATTCACAGATAGATCAGTCGGGGCTGTATCTTCTGTATCAAACGGCCAAATTGGGTCGATTGCATTTCTATGAAGATGCGGATCTGTTCGAGCTCCGCCGACGGCGACGACGACGACGAAATCTCGCAAACATTTCGGCGTTTTGGCGGTCGAACGCGCGCTTAGTTGCTGATAGAAAACGCGGCCATTGTCATAGTACCCACAAGCATATATTCTAGAAGCAGTAGCACTTAAGGGGACTTTCTGGCGGAAATGGAATAATCTAAACTGCTGTCACACCGGCAGCGGGCCTTGATTGGTGTGAGGCAAAATCGCTTTCTATTATATATTGCAATAAATTTCGAACGGCGTGATCATGTATTGGTGTCTGCCTCTTACCCTCACATATTGATTCCGTGCGGACTGAGTGATAATGTAAAAACGTTGGCTTCGAGGTATAATTGCAGAAATCATGAATTTATGATGTTCGTCGACGTTACGAAATCGTCGTTTCTGCCCATTGAAGCTGGTTTTTTTTTTGCGTTAGGCGACACTACTTATTATAATTTCAGGTAGGGTCGATCCCCGATATATTCGTTTGGTTGCGAAGCATAAATCGCCTATGGCCGTATGCGTTGTCCCATTGCTTTGTCAGATATCAGCGTAGTACTGATGGATCTAAGGATGCACCATTTACAATGGTGAAATAGCAGAAAGTATCTAAAGGTTAAAAGCGGGCTTTTAACTTTAGCGGTCAGTTACTTTTACGAACTGTTGTTCAATTGAGGTACATCGAGAAAACAACCTTGACAAAATTGAGGCATGGGTACCGATGCAGTACTATAAGGATGAGGAACCTAGCCCATTTTCATAGGCTATAATTTGACCTCACTTTTTCATTAGGGACAAAATGGTGAATCAGGCTGTAGCCGCCCAACAGTTACGGCCTTCGTGAGCTGTGTACCGAATCCGAACAGCTTCCTTGGCGTTTCCACTAACCGCAATAACTATGCTGTATAGAATTTACCCTTCACAATTTGCTCAGTACTGTGATACTCGTCTTCTCTGACGACAAACCATCAATCCAGTGGCATGTCGAGGGCCTCAACGCGACAGCATAACGAGGGAACCTAAAGCAATCGAGCGTTTACTGCGCGAATACTGCCCTCGTGCCGAAGAAAACGCTAGCGTAATTCGCTAAAGTGAACCTTTGTTATGTAAAGGGATTTCGACGCGTCCCACCGTTCGGGCCGCCTTCCATCTAAAAAACAGGCATCTGCCTATGCGGAGAACTGCTTGGCCAGCGGGCGTCACATGCTTACAACCAAAGCACATATCCTGGCGAGCTCTAGACGCTCCAGGTCTATGCGCGAACGATGAAAGAGGCCGACCACTCTGGAAATGTCTGCACGTTATATAATAGACTGCACGCCGCCAGCGTGCGGTTCCATCGGGTTGCTTTGTTCTCAGGAGACGGAAGGAAGCCGTAAACTGCCTACGAACTGTGTACAAATTCTACACGACAAAGGCAACCGAAAGGACTTTCTGCTCGGGAGCATCCATAAGACGAAAAGGCAGGACCTGGAGTAAGTCAGGAGCCAGTCTCCTGATGTCAGTCAGGAGTCAGTCGCCTGGAGGAAGTGAGGAGCAAGTGTCCTGACTTAACACGAGTGCATGGCACACAGGTGGAGCCTTAGATTCGAATAAATACCGGTGGAAATTTAAGTTGAAATTAACGAAAATACTTTACAATATTGTTCTCTTCCTCGCGAACACGTGAGGTGGCTTTTATCAAATGCACTTTGATAAACTTACGTCTAGACTCCCAATGGAGACATCGGAACAATCCAACGATCGGTATTTTCACAATATGGGCTAACTGGAGTGCTCTTAGTACTGCTTGGAAGCCTTTCGAAGAAATGCCTTAATAGTGCTACTTTCTCTAAATATCTTACTACCGTTACACAGTTGTTTCCTGCTTGTATTATCTTTCTATAGGTGTGGTTAACACAATGTGTGATTCGGCTACCTCAGTGGCGATTACCTGCTGGTTCGATTCACATGAGGTGAACTCGGACGAAACCGGAAAACGACCGATTGATCGGGGTACAAGCCGATCCGCCCGCACTGACTGAGATTTCGCCACAAACGTCACTGTTGCTGTGGCTCTTCGTCGTCGTCAACTCTGAACAATTTGCAGCGTTAGTGTTTGAAAGCATTGAAAGCGATATCTTACTATTTGTGTTTTCCTTGGGAACGATCTGCTTGTGCTTGTTGGAGAGGAATATCAAGGTTTGTGTGTCTAAAAAAAGACCTCATTGTATGATTTCGTTGAACAAGCCGCGGCCAACAAGCGCGGGCAAAGCGAGAACAATTTCAAGAAAAGATCCCACATTTTCGCACTTTCTATGGTAAAGGTAACGATATTGTATTGGTCTATTAACGAAACTCAGCAGGTCTCGGGGCTCGAACCTGCGGCCTCCGATTTTTCACAGTCAGAGTCTTAGCCACCGCCCTGAGTGGAATGGGCCGCACATGTGTGCGCTACACAAAATGGCGCCGTGCAATCGGCGCGTTGCATCAGCATGCTCCGACAACGCAAAAAGATGATCCAATGTTTGTTTAGTTGGTGGTGATAGCGGTAGTGGTGTTTTTGTGCGAACTTAATATTGCAATAGAAGCGAGATTTAGAAGAGCAGGCAGGATGACAATGGGAGAAGCGGCAATCGATTACCGGAGCTTCATAAGGATCTACTTCGCTACGGGCTCAGCGTGTCTAGGCACACACTGTGGTAGGCCTCGAACGCCTTCCCCATCTCGTTGTGGCCGTAGGCCACAAGGGTCTAGAGTTGGCAAGGTTTACTCTTGGACAATCATTATGAAAGTTCTATCTCTAGAAGAAAGGTACGACAAGAATTTTGCGGAAGTTGTCATTCTGAAATCCGTCTAAGAGATTTATCTAAAAGGTCAATATGGCGTATATATATGTATATATATATATATATATATATATATATGGCATGACGACGTCATGATCAGGGTAACATTTTCATCAAGCCCAGAAGCAAATTTGGTGATTTCGCCTGCTCAAAACGATTACGTCCAACCTAGTCATGGTGGTAACAAAAATGCCCACAAAAACACCTGTATAATAATCGTCAATCCATGCCACATAGTTGTTGTTGTCGCAGTGGGTCGGTCACCAGAATCTCTGGGTTGCTGCCATGTGGACATACCCATACAACGTAGGGACAACGTACATGACAACGCCATGACCACCGCCCCCCCCCCCCCGCTTCTGGAACTGTTGACGAAACGGGGTATTACCGGTGTAGCCAGTCGGAGACGCATGTCACACAACTCGTTTGAAAATAGTGAACCAATTAGAAACTATACCTACAGAAGATATTAAACGCAGAAATATCCAACACAGAAACGAGTATTGTGTATCATTGCACGTACAACCGTATACGTATCGTAAAACATTTGTATGACAGTGGCTACTTGTACTGTTAGTTAGTTAAATGCGGTTACATTCGTCAAACCGATCCCAACGCCACAACCACTGACTTGACGCCTGCGACAATGGCACTTAAGGGAAAATCTCCTACATCCCATAAGAAGTTGCCGCGGAGAAATCTCCCGAAGGATTCCATCATGAATTTTTCATCATTTTCCACCTCTTTATTTTTTGAGCATTTTTTGGCGCCAAATTCAAACTTCGGCTCAACTGCTGTCTCCAGCCCCGCCATCTTAGCCGACACAACAAAAATGACTTCTAGCTGAGTGGACGGCGGCGGGGGAGGGGTTCAGGCAGTGTGACAAGTGTGACGTGGTGCAGGACAATGTGCCCGGTGTTCCTGTGCTTAGCCGGCCGCGGCGCGCAGCAACGCGGCGGTGACGAGCGCACCCACTGGCGTGAAACACAGCAACGCCATTCACAACAATGATTAGCGCGTCCGTCTGTTGTATCGGAGTGGGCGCTGGCGGTTAGGCAAAAACCTGTTGTTTAGATCTGACTGTCACGCTATCCCCATGTGGCGTGCAGGTGGTGCCCCGATGGAAGGCCGCCTCCCGGACGCCCTGACAATGGTCCGTCCGACCGAACGTTTTTCGTTTTTAACCAGTACCGGTACCGGCAGCAGTAAACGCCGTTATTGCTGTTGTTGCGGTTAATAATGATGCTGATGCTTCTGTTGTTGCTACTGCTGCTGTTGTTGCTGCTAGGGCGGATCGAGTTCAACACGAATAACGAACGCGAGTCGAGAACTGAGCGGTTACGATGCCTTTCATCATAAAAGGTGACAGATGACCGAGGGTAATTGAATGCTGGATAGACTTTCCTCTCGTTGAAAGAGTTTCTGCATTGGTCGTTTCTCTGACGATCGAAACAATCACATTTTGCGCAGATGTGGCAAGCTTAACGGTGGCAGCGACACTAATCGCAGGGCAATGAACTCTCGTTTGTTTACAGTACTAGGCAAGTTCACTTGGCTGTTTGTGAGAGGCATCAATAAAGAAATGGAGCAATATCCGCACAATTATAATAATAATAATAATAATCAAACGGTAGAAATAATCATGATGGCGATAATTATTATATTAATGATAAAGAACATTATTTACACATTTATTTGCTAACTAGCAACAGGAAATGTCTATTCGATGATGAACTAAGATCGCACAAGTGGTTTTATCTCTCTCAATAATTCTAAGGCAACAAACCGACCATTCTTCATAAGCGCTCATGGAACAGAAGTTCACACATCCAGTTATGACCAATGCCGGGTGATACCCGAATGACATTTCGCGCACACAAGCGAACTTCAATAATAAAATTGCACGCTTCCTTGCCGAGGCTGTTTCGCACGTTCGGCGCAAAAGGCAATTGGTTTGACGCACCCGGATAGCTATACTCATATATATATATATAACGATTCCAAGATCGGACACAGGCGAAACTGAGAATTTAGCCCTTAAGTGGAGAATTAAGTCGACATGCGTAAACCGGAAATCGTCATTCGCATCTGTGCACATATACCACTGGAGGGGATTTTCGCCAAAATCCGTACGTTTATATATATATATATATATATATATATATATATATATATATGCCAGTTTGCCAGGACTCTCGAATCTCGTTAACATCATTACGAGCAAGTTGCTCGCAGGCTGTTCTTCCATTGATATCGTGATTTTGCTGATTCCCACGTTCGACGACGCTGTTACCATTCGATCCGTTACGTTGGCAGCCTCCAGCAAAAATCAAAGCGAGCCCCCCCCACCCCACATTCTCGTCTGTTCGACCGACCGGCCGGCCGCCCGCCCGCCAGCCCGACCGCAGAATGTTTTCATTGGCATTCTCTGTCTTCGGATCGAATTAGCATTTACACGACCGCGCACGACGATGGCCACACGCCCAAGCTTTACTTCTGTGCATTTGCTGTTAGATGCAATGCGCCAAGCTGTCCGGTTGTCTTGTCGACTTGGGTAAATGCGCGTATTCAAAAGAATGATATGATTATTACGCGTTCGATGGATCGACCCCGACCATCAAGAATCGGAATACAAATTTGCTCAATATTACAGTTGCTGCTGGTGCTGCTGCTGCTGCGGCGGCGGCGACTTCTGCTTCTTCAACGATAATACTATGATCTTTGGCGCCGAGTTACCTCTAGTGGCACTGTTCCCCGCAGCAAGTTTCCACCCACCCAACGATCACCCAGCACGACGCTGAAATAAGCGTCAATTGTTTCGCCATTATGGCGACGTGGACACGCAACTGTTAACCTCTAGTTTATTCGATGCCCGTTCGATTGATTCACGTTCGTTGACCGCTGCGGAAAGGCCGGAGGATGACGATATCGTGGCCCGCAATCCTGCCCGCTCAAGGATCGCCACTGTCGCCGAGGTCGGACTAGCATTAATTACGTGTTATATAGGCATTATGGATCATATATAAATATATATATATATATACTCTGATTAAAAAGTAGTGATAAAGTTGCACTGAATTTGTTACATGTTTATTCATCATCAAAATTGCACTTATTCCTTTCAAGGTAGTCTCCTCCGGCCGCAAAGCACCTACGATACCTTTTTGTCCATTTTTCGAAACATTTTACAAAGGCCGATTGTGGTATCTGCTCTAGCTCCTTCCGCGGTGCCGCTTGAATTTCTTCAAGTCGTTTCGTGTGATCACCCCGTTCAACATTGAAAACGGGAAGAAAAAGGTCACAGGGAGCCAGATCTGGCGAGCAACGGGGGCTGCGGTAACACTGGCATCGATAGTTGTTGTAGAAATCGCGAATCAAGTAGCGCGAGGTGTGCGCGAACTTTCGCCTCGTTTTCGTCCGTAGCCGCCGTCGATGGACGTCCGCGGGAGCGCGGGGAATCCTCCAAATTTTCTCGACCTCCCAGGGAACCATCAGTTTTTCAACGAAACGAAAAGGTAACCGCGCTTCTGGATCTCCATGATTTCGCGGCGGGGCCCTGACATGACTCACTACAATCTGTCACCCTGCGCGAACCAGACGAGGCACGAGTTATTGTTATCGCTGGATAACATGAAATTCTGAATCATTCGAGATGGTTGCAGATGGGTGAATTACAGGCCCACGCTGAACTCGGATAGGGGAACAGCTGAGGGTCAGCTCGAAAAACAATTATTTATTATTTAGGCCACGCTAAAGCTCGCGTGCACGGATAATTAACGTTATGCTATGGCAAGACATCGTCTACCTCGTCGAGCTTGCTTTCACCGGATTCTAATGAGGTGGCAGTGTTGTCCTGTTGCTGTTTGCGTCCCATTAGGGCCTGCAAGTAAAAGTGAACCGAGAATCATGCAGACTTCGCCCAGAAAGGCTGTAACGTGGGCTCGCCGATATGCAAAGGAGACAAGCAACTATCGCTAGCTCTTGAAACAGCTAATGAGGTAATTTCGATCTTCTGGTATTTTTGGAGCACCGGCAGGTCGCCAGATTGGCTGGTGGCCCCGACAGATCCTCATAGTAATACATAAAGTTTAAGAGCTGATAAGGCCTGTCAGATATGGGAACAGCTGAGGGTCAGCTCGAACAATTATTAGGTTGGCTGGTGACTGCTGACCCCCAGATGGTCCTCGGGGTGAGACAGATGACTTGGGTTCAAGTCCCGCTAGACGCTTTGGAGAGCAGTGCGATTTCTTCACCATCCATCCTCATCGGTGGATTCCGTTTTAATAAACGTCCACTAGATAAATATACTGGTAAATACAATTTACCTACTTGCTTATTTATGAACTAAACTAAACATGTACCCTCGTGTTTTACTCGAATCAATGCAATGTGTGTACCTTAAAATCGCCCGCTCATTTTACTTCGCTTTTGCAGTTTATCAATAAAGCAATCTGCACATGGCACACGCCATGTACCACAATCGTATTCAAACTCAGTGCAATTTAACGTTCGCGAACTGTGCGAACAGTTGAAGCTCGGTCATCGTCGTGTGTTTTTTTTAACACTGTGGCTCATTGCGAATCTCTGGTCGTCATCACTGATTTTGAGCTCGTTTGCTACCGCAGACGCGGCACGCGCTGTGGTATCTACACAGCTGCCGGTGCTCCTATTAAATCCACAAGAAAATTGCTCTTTACTGTTATCATCACCACTTCTTCTTCTTCTAGGCAATATTGGTCATTACAGACTAAACGACAAATCCACTATCATATCGGCCTCATTGAAACCTCTCATCGAGCGATCGGCGTAGTTGATCGTGTTGACACTAAAGCAACGAGCAGTGCTGTCTTGCGCTAAACGTGCGTGAGCACTCGTTCGTCAGCGTCCAGCGTTCTGGAGAGAAGTGGTGATCAAAGATGAATCAGCCGATCGGCCGATTGCAATGCGGTCGCTGGCTGCGAAAGACGCCTGTGGGGTGTGCATTTTGACGGGGCGGAGTTCGATCACCGTTACCCATTATAAGGACTCACGACGCTGTAAACAGAAGCTGTAGCCCAATGAGCGAACATTTGCTCATCGGCTTTGTAACCGGAGAGGTCCACCCTCGCTATATATATATATATATATTATATATATATATATATATATATATATATTATAAAAGACAATAAAAACTTTAAAATGCGACAGGCCTATCCACCCGTAGATTCCCTATAGAGTCTGGCGGTCATCTTGCTGCAAACAAGCGTTCGTTCCATAAATATCAATATATTTCATTATCATTGTTGCCATATGCCCCTACAGGTATGGGCCGCTGCTCCTTGTCCAGTGCACCCCGCAACGATCGAACGACTTATTCGACGCGGTCGGCGCGAAGCCGACCTGATGCCAAATGATCAAGAGTGAATACGATCTTCACTCTCACCCCCCCCGCGAGCGCTATCGAGGCCAGTCTATTTAAGCGAATCACGCCGCGCGCCCCTGCTTAGTCCGTGAGGTATGGCCATGAGCAGCTTGCCTCTCTGCCTTCTGCTGCGCCACACTAACTAAGTTTTCACTTGAGCTAACAGAATATTGCAGTGACGAACAGCCACGTTTTGACGTCCCCAACTTGAACGTCACTCGCTCGTTGGCCAGTTGCACGGGGCGAGTTCGCTGCGATAGCGGATACCCTTATTCCTACTCGTCGCAGTGACTCGTTCGCGTGTGGATTTTTGTCGCGGAAGCGAAGACAAATGTGGATCGACTTCGAGAATTGTCACAGTGTACGTACGCATCGCGGCTAGGCCCGCTGGTCACGTTGAAGTCACGGTGTCTGTGGTGAGCGTGTAGGCAAGGTTGTGTTTGCGAAGGGTAAACAAAGGAAAAAACGAGAGATGGAAAGAAGATCGCCCGCGATCCTCTTGAGCAGACTTGTGACACTCGTCGTGTTGGCAACACTTTGGCCTGATCGGCATTCGCTTGTCGACGCCCAACTGAATTCGTTTGGCCTTGGACAGTTTGGTGGTCAGCAGTTCGGCGGCGGTGGTGGCTTTGGTGGTGGTAATGCCGGATCGTACGGCGGTTTCGGAGGAGGGGGCGACTTTAGCCAGTTTCAAGGTGCGTCTGCAAACGGACCCTCGTTTAACCTGAACTCGCTCACTGGCTATGGAGTGCCGCCCGGCGTTAATTTTGGCTCGTCGGCATCTGGAGCAGGCTTTAGTGGCGAGCAGGGAAATTTCGCTCAGGGAGGATTTGGAGCAGAACAAGGTTTTACACCTGGAGTGGGAGCCCATGGTAGCTTTCCTCAGGGATTCTCGAATCAGGGCGGTCAACTGGGACAAGATGTTTTGGGACAACAAGGTGGACATCAAGTTGGCCAGCCGGGACTAGACCATGGCCAGCTTGGCGCGGCAGGACAGTTCGGCCAGGATCAGACAGGTCTACAGTCTCCAGTCAACCAACCGAACCATCTTGAGCAAGGAGCACACGGTCCGCAGCTAGGTTTGTCCGGGCCTCAGAGTCACGGTTCCGTACCCACCCCGGGTCTCGACCAACAGATTCACCGTCACAGGCAGCAGGGCGCAGCCGTTTTGGGCCAGCCAGGACAACCCGTCCTGAGTCCAGGCCAACAGCGGAACGTCCCCCTACCTGGGCACATCGGTGGCGCAGGACATCTTGCCGAACAGCACAACCAACAGATCCAGCATCTGCCTCAGCATGGCCAACAATCACAGCAGCAGCAGCAGCAGCACCATGCCGGCAATTCAGGACACAGCACGCATGCCGCACAGCATCTTGCACCTCAATCGCATGATCCTCAAGGAGGCCACCATCCGGGCGGCGCTCCTGGCAGCCACCACGGACTTCATCAGGCTCATCATGGAGAGTCTCCCAACGCCCATCTCCAAGGTGGTGCCCACCTCCAGAACCATCACCAACGGACCGACGGAGGCGACCAGTATAATAGCGTCAATTATAACGGCGCCTCGCAGTACCCAGAGCAGTATGAAGGTCAACAGCTGGGCTTGCAGGTCCCTCCCGAATATCAGCAGCAGGCTCTAGGCCAAACAAGCGGCCAACACAAAGATGAGGGGAAAGGCGGCCACGGCGTAGCAGCGGCTTCGTCGCACACCAAATTCGAGGGTATTCCCTTAGAGGCATTCGTTCAGCATCGGGAAGAACAGTTCGGACGGAGAGTTCCTCACGCTGCCGATGACAATCAACGGGACGCGAACCCAACTACTCAGCTAGGTGATGCAGCCGATCAGCAGCATCAGTATACTCAGCCGGCGAACAAGCACCATGAAAAGTCAAGAAAATCGTAAATGTTGTTAATATATAATACTTTTAATATGAACAAAAAGGAAACCCACAAAACAATCCTCCTTATCTCAATGCTGTATAATGTATACTTGCAGAGTAGTTAAATGAATAAAGTATTTGCCATGTCACTATGTGTGTATAATATCGACCGACATCGTCATTCAAATAGCTGACTCGTTGATATGCTCGGAACGCTCGCAGAAATACGGCATTATCTCATCCTTTTTTTTTTTTTTTTTTTTCAGCTGAGCCTCCCCTATCTGACTCAGGCCTCAGCTCTTAACTCTTTAGGTATTACTATGAGGACCTGTCGGGGCCACCTTTGCTTATTCTCTTCCTTACTCGTACCTGGCAAGAATCTTCAGATAAAGAAAGATGATAAAGGGTATTATCTCGGTATTATCTCATACTACCGAGGCACTGCCACTAGGCAATATGGAGTACATATATAAATACATTTTCCGGGCTGACCCACAGCCAACATTGAACGTCCACGGTACAACTGCTTTCGGCATTGCTTCATAAGACGGACCTGGTCGAGCGCGGTGGCGCGGCGCGTTGGTGTGCGCCTTTCAATCGGAGGAGGCATATATAGAGAGTGTATACGTAGAGTACAACTTCATTCAATGGGTTTCGAAGCAGGTGGATCCGATATCAGCATATTACCCAGTGGTAGAAAGCTCTCTTGCCTGACTTCAGATACCTAAACGGTAAGTGCTGATGCCTGTCAATTAGGGGAACAGCCGAGGGTCAGCTCAAAAAATCAAAAAAATATATGATACCCTATTGTGCTCCATTGTTTCTATCACCAACTAGTTGTTTTCAGGTGTAATAATTATAACGAATTCATAAATTATGTGAGCAGCCAGTTGGTCCAAAGCTACAGGGGATATATTATTGCGCACATAGTATTTAGTTCGTTCTGAAATAATTTTTGTCACGCAAATGTTTGCTTATCCTATTATTGTTATCAAATATATATATATATATATATATATATACTATTTTACAACTATAGGTTTTGATCACACTTACAATCCATTCACCCGACGAATACAACGGACCACTTACTTTCGCGTGACTACGATTATACCAATATAAAATGGTGACACAAAAATCGAAGTCGTGTTTCCCATACTCCTCAAGTAAATTAACGGTTAGGTTTAAAACAAAATAGCATTACTACCACTGCGTAGAATGGCAGGGTTACAATTGTTTTAAATACGCCCACATCAACGAAAGCCCCATCACTGCCTCCCTCGATGCGAATCGGCTGGCCGCTTCGATCTTTCTGGTGAGAAAGAGATTCTTGGCACATTGTCCTGCAAGACCTATCTACATATTCGTAAAACGGAATATACTCACGACGCTGATACGTGCTATCGGCGTAAATATGATTACACTCGCTACCAGTATTGTATTTATAGATCTCTCTCTCTTTCTCCCGCTGAACTAATTTTGTCTTTGCTGTTCCTCGCTCTCAGACTTAACGGCAGTGTACTGGCCAGCTTGAAGAGCCAGACACTCGTTTGATCTCTGTATATAATTATGCCAATGGACTGGCACAGAATACCTTGGAAAGACGCTGTCGTGACACTTAAAGTCCGAGTTGTGTTGTACTGATCTCGGGCTAGCGGAGGTATATTGATAACTAAGCGACCCTGTTCTCGCCAATGTCTGACCCGCCCCTTCAAACGAATTTTTTTCTCGCAAATGGCTTTCATGGCTTGATCTTTTGATCAGGATAACTTGTTTCGCTGATCGACTCAGATAATGTTGGCGGACGCGGTGGGGCAGGTAGATGAGACTAACATCGGTAGTCCACTCCACTGAAGCTCACGGGTACACGACACGGCGCATTCAATGCAAATACTCCTGAAGCGCTATACAGAAGCGAGCCCGAATGTGGTCGGCCATTAAATATGTTCGTTTTCAGTTTTTGTTTGTTCAATTGACGAACCTTAGTGCCAGGACTTTCCGATGCGGAGTTCCGGGATCATTCATTGAGCCTGTCAATCATTTGTACCTCCAAGGTCAGCGTGCGATCTTGCGCCATGTTATAATATTACTATCTGACAAGAGAGAGTCAAATTTCAGCCAGCAATCGTCCCGGCAAGTGCCGGTAAACTTCGGGAGCCATCCAATCTATTTGCTAAATATACTAAAACACTAACTACTTTATTAGAGGCCACAGGACCTAGCCAGACGACCCCCTAGCTAAGGTAGGGAGTCGTTTATCATTCCTTAATAGAATGCTGTTTCTTGTCCAATGTACAATATAATTCTATCCCGCTCCCGGAAACCTTCAAACTACGATATTACATTGTATTCTTTGAGTCGTTTTCTCCTAAATCGAATTTGACGCAAGTTCCTAATTTTTTTTCGTGTTTTTTCTGCTTACGTGTTCGCTCAGTAACTTCACAGCGCTTCGATAACAGCAAGTTGAAGCCTAACTTGTTGCCATTCGTAATCGCCTTCTCAAATACAGCCCAATGTAATCGTAAGTTCTTTTCGAAACGTCAGCAACAGCTAAGTTCTATAGCCCCCAACAGCCCAAATGATATGAACTAATTTCGTTTAGATCCAGAGAAAAAATCGCCCGACACCATTCTATTATATCGTGGTGCCACCCGCAGCGATAGTGGCGTAGATTAGTTCCGGTATACGACTCAGTCAGTCATTTTTCCTTCACTTGCCGGCGTTAGTCAAAACTCAGACCTGAAATGCGTCGAACTGTTGTTAATTAATAAGCTATAGAAATGTCCGGCAAATATGATTTGCAAAGACTGCCAGACTTGATGGTGGTCTAGAGAGCTCTGGTTTGTTTTATCCATCGTACATGATTCATACAAAATCGAACGTCTCCACGACCTTGATGGTCCGACTGAGACACAGTCACCCGTTAGCGTGTCCTTCCACTCACAGATGTCTGCCACTGGTGAGTGAAACGTTTGTATAGCGTCAAGTAACGCAGAGATACAGTTGTGTGATGTACTTTGAAAGCTTTTTCGATCCCTCGGAGTTCCCTTTCTGAGAGAGCTACGCCTTCTTCGAGAGACAGAGAGCCAAGAGGCAACGCTGGACTACAAAAGGCGCATTTGTGCATTTCGACTGGACTTTGGCCGAGTGCATTATACGATATCAATGTTGTGGCTGACACATCTGCGTTATCAATCTAAGCCCGCTGTTACCAATGTGTCGTATAGCCGGTTGAGCGACCTTGTATCATGTCAGCGTGATGGAAAACACAACCGTTTTAAGAGTTGTTCCTTAGCTCTGAAGAGCGAAATTCGCCAAAGTATTTTCGCTCATTTCCGTGAGTCCCCTTTCTTCAAACTGTGAGCCGAGTGCCAAAATTGTGCGTAAACAACATCGTCAGCTTTGCAGCAGCTAAGTCTAATTGCTATAATGAGAACTTGTTCGTTGATCGCCATTATCTGCGTTGTGGTAGCTGGGACCACCAATTCCAATTCCTTCAAAGGCAAACAGTCCCACAGATCCGACCAACTCGAGGACATTATCGTCACGCATGCACAGGAGAAGGAAGTGCCTATTGAGAGTTTAACACTGCTCCTGTTAGGAAGATGTAACCCATTCTGCATGAGCCGCAAGTGTCACTCTCGGGCACATCCTCCGGCATTGTCAATGATTATAAAGAGAAATTTGACTTCAACGAAGGAGCACCAAACGATGGCTGGCCCCAACGCAACGGTCCTTCATACTCACAAGGTTTTACTTCGGGTCGCCAGAACTATTGCTGGGACGGTCAGGGCGCTTCGACCTCTCGTCATATACCAATGCAGAAATACCCTTTCTGATTGGCTGAGCATATGGCCTGATCCATATGCTGCGATACGCCCATTTATACTCTTCGTGATTGTGCAGGATTGGCCAATACTAGGCTTCCCATACGCGGCAGTCCACGTCGGTGGTCAGCCACAAGTTTCGAAACTTCTTCAAGACCACTGGACAGCCGATAAAATGCTCCTCGAACGGTGCGAAATCGACGAGCTAGATCCCCGATATCGATCAGTGGAAAGCAGCAATGCTGGCATTGTGAAAATCACAGATATCCAACCCCGGAGATCGAATCGTATTGACGAATGGGTAATCTTGATCACCCTCACCATATCCTTCGTAGGAAAGAACACTACGATGCGGAGAGACCTTGACATTTCGCTAGGGACATACCGCTATAACAACCGCAATTCATATGGCTTCTTTAGTGAAGACATTTACCACACGCTTACCATCGATTGCCTACGGCCACTCGCTGTTGTGGGACCATCGGAGGCCGCCCTTGTAGCACCCGTGTTTTTGGTTCCTATCGTTGCCGTACTTCTCACCATCTCCCTTGTGACGTGTTTCGTTCTCATGGGCCTTCGCTGTAATGATCTATCTCATCTAACGTTGGTTGGCCAGCTACTCGCCAGCCTTCTGGTTGCCTATACCGTCGACGTCCCGAAGCTATCACCTCGTCAGAGTTATTCCTTTGTGTTTCGCCGAAGAGTTGCCCTTGGCTTGCTGCTCCTTATGGTTCAGGTCATTTTCATGAATCTCTACAAGAATGAAATGACAGCCATGCTGCTCGAACCCGATCGAGATGTGCTTCAGTTGATGCATTATGCGAATGACGAGCACTCGAAATGGCCTTTTCCCTACAGATGGAGAATGGAAACAATTCGACTTCACGTGTATAACAGTCTGCTGTTGAACCATACGGAGCTTTGTTGGCTAACACCAAATACCGTACGTTACGGGCTGGGGATACCGCTGAAGAGTTCCTCGACGCATCATCTCCGAGTGTATCGTTACGTCCGGCCTTACGAGTCGCCCATTCAAAAGGTGACTATTTCGACAGTGATCCGTGAGCACGGACTCACCCCGATGATACCCAAGCTTATAGGAGGCCTATCCCAAATGATGAAATTGATGGAACTCAAGGAGTTCTTTAGTAAGACCGGAGAATTTGGGAGGCACCGTGAGATGTTTCCAGCATCGAAATGGAGTCCCGCAACGGACTGGGAAGCCACTATCGAATTGTTGACTTCGTCGGAAAAGCTCGACTTAGGACACCCGGTATTAATGGTTGATCATGGTGACGTGACGGCCATTGAAATCGAACACATTCAATGGACACTTTGTGTCACCGCTGTATTGCTAAGCTTGTCCATAGGCAGCTTGCTTCTTGAGTATCTGCTGTGCAAGATTGCTCTGAGTTAAACCTTCCCATTAAGTTCTATCTATCAACCACATGGAATTACAAACAAGTAGGATAGCTTCAATTCCCTTGAGGTGTTGGTTACCCCGACACCGATCTCTTTACACTAACCATGCTTATGCCGACATATCGCCAAAACAATTACTCGCCCTCTCACTGCGAACTTCCTCGAGGGGGTCTACCATAGGTTGATCCGCGCCACCGGGGACAAGCGCGCTGGCTCTTTCCTCCTGCAGCGCCTGTCCCTCGCTGTGCATAGAGGCAATGCCATCGCCTTCCTCGGGACATTGTCGTCCTCACACCCCCCCCCCCCCCCCCATAATCCCTAGAAACTCCGAACTAGTGTATGTTTGAATAAACACTTCATATTACTCGCAACAAATTCAAAATGAAGTCCAACACAGTGTGCTGTAGGTAGTATTGCCCATTGACCTGGGACAAATCGTTACTGGGAGGTTTCAGCCCTGAAACTCAGCTCTAATTTGGTGTGAAATATAGAATTTTGTGGGGTAAAAGCAAAATTTCATTATTGCAGAAAACAATAAGCTCACTACTCTATCTACCCTATCTACGGTGTACGTCTAGCAAATGTTGAAGAGGTGCATCAGGTGCATTACGGAAGGCATGCTCAGGCTTATAGAAATAACTTTCCATTCCAGCAGCTTCAGTAAGATAGAGTTTGCAATATTCTAGACTTAGCACTGGCCTCGGGAAGACGTGATGGTAAAAGAGCTTTAAGAAAAGGAAGGATATCGTCGTACAAAGCGTTTTCTGTCTCTGGTTCACGATATTCCATAGGATTCGCTTACACGTGCAAATAACGCAGTGATTTGCATCGAATCATTCCATAGGATTCGCTTACACGTGCAAATGGCGCAGTGATTTGCACGTGCCGGCGTTCGAATCTTGGCCGCGTCAAGCCAAATGTTCAGTATTACAAGTAAAAGTGTCCCCCGAATGTACACCAAGTTTCGACCAGTTTCGAACTGTGATAATCTCAGGAGCGATCTCGACGCAAGGTAACTGGATGAATACTCTATAATTGTGAAATAGCTCTTTATTGTGTTATATTTCCTCGATTAACTCTGCTGGCCTCCATGCTATCCTCTCCCCTCATGTAGTGAAGTCGAGTTTTCTTTGAGTCACAGATAATTCGGCGTTAACATGCTATGGTAAGTCTACCTTGATATTCTCTCCCTTAGTGACTTTCCATTAGGTTCGGGCCTGGCGATGGTGTGATGTGTTGATCGACTCCCATGTATTTCTCTTTCTTCTTCAGGGAGCCCACTGCGAATTTGGCAGCTCACATAGTCCACTTATGGAGGACTTTGAGAACGTTATGGTTGTTGATAGATCGCATACTGGGTGTAGCTGCATGAGATCAAAGGTAACAGCTTCGTAGGATCCATTCTACAAAAAGTTAGTTATTTGTTGGCCTTTGCTCATGGTGCACAAGCTAGAAGCACAGCTGTGTGTAGAATGTTTCATGCCGCGCCAAACGACGATCCTTTGAAATCCTCAAGTCATCATGGTTGCCCCTCGATGAGCCCACTGCAGGTCGGCCATTAAATCGATGCGAACTTGATCTCAGGACGACGAGTCTTTGTCTAAGAACAATATGTGGGCCCCTTTTATACAGTTCACTGAATTCTGGATCTGGATCAGTACCTTGAATCTCCTCAACTAATTTGAGGAGATTCAAAGTACTGGTCCATGAGATTCCTATGAGACGCAGTGTCTACCAGTACAAAGACGGCCCTTCGAGTTGTTAGCTGTGCAATGATTCCTTATTAGACATTGAGGAATCTCGACGCGACCCTACATGTGCTAAGGCGGGACACAGTGTAGACTATTTTAAAGGGGTACATTTCAGTACCCAGGAATAAAGATGGGATACGTAGACGCTAGTGGGATATGTCCCAGGTAGGAGGTTCAAATCCTATCGTCGTCCGAGGCAGAGATGCGTAAAAATTTCCCCGCACCGCCCCCAACCGCAAACGAAAGCCCAAACCTTATGTGAGGGTATTTTCAAGTATTTTCGTACACATGCGTATGATTTTCATTTCACCCGAAGGATCTGGCTACGTTTTCCAGCGCGATCCGAGCATCAGAGTAAGGCTAACGATCGGCGTATTTGCGAACCTGGCCCTATAATGCACTATACGATATAGATTGTGTCGGAAGCATACCCGCTTCCCATACGGTGAATACGAGAACAGCCGGCACTGCGAAGCCTTCTACCAGCGACCTGATTGTAGGATACATTTGGAGATACGCGTGTGTCTGTTTGTGTGTGTATCTCTATCGGCCGTTTCCACAGCGGCGCATCGTTCGACCCCTCGCAACGGGAGAAGCAGAAGAAGGCACGGGTGTCTCTGTCCATATCGCCAAAGCGAACGTCTCTCCCCGTTTTCTCCTTGGAAGGAGCGCGTATGTTGGTGATGGTAGGTACCACAGTGCTACAGAAAGCAAGCCAACTGTACAGTCAGCACTAGTGAATGTAGCCGTACACTAGATACACAGAAGAAGGTAACAATAGCTAATCATTAATACACATTCTTCTCACAGGACTCCAACCGGGAAACACGACGTAGTCGTGGGAAACTATACCACACTCGGCTATGGAACATTAGCCGGAACAGTTACACACCTCCCCTATATATCGAAGTATCGCCAGGCGTGCAGAAAACTAGGATGGATGCAGGATAGGCTCTCAACAGCGCGTGGCTTTAGCAGATGGGGACGTTTTGGCATCCACAAACGGGTGCTGATGACCTTTGCTGCGAAGCCTTGTTCTACTTTGGTGCTCCCATCTACTTCATTGCAGTTCAGCTGCAGTCCGGTCTTCACGGGGTGTCTTTGAAGGTCCTCATATAATTCCTCCCATTTTTCCTTACCCGTTCAAATTTAGTAGATATGTCGTTTTGTAAACAATGGCTAGAGACGAGAGATCGTTGCCGAGCGGGTGGCAAGTTAAACTATTATAGCACGAAACGATGGCGGACACACGTTCCACAGAGGAACACACAAACATCAACCATAGATAGACCTTACCCCGTATAATTTATCCTCAGTGAACTGAATTGGAAGGTGGAAAATGCTTGATGAAATCGAAAATTTACGCGATAACCGGGTGCGGATACACTTCACAGTATCTGCAGAGACACCTCGCGAGAGAAGGCAGCACGATGGCATCACCGACGTAAAATCATCAACATAGAAAATATCGCAGAAAGACCCGCTGAACGCCTCCTCGTAGAAGGTGAGGCTGAACTTGTTCGTCCCTCGACCGAATGATTAGAAAAGCACTAGAGTAGTACTAATTATAGTGAGGAGAACGCTGCAAACCGCAAAACAAAATACAGCTGTGGATAGGAGCAATTGCAGACAATAGAAGAGAACGCTAAGCGAATGCGGGAGAGCCACCCGCTAGAAGACTCACCACATCAACCTAGTTTGGGACTGATATAAAGAATAAGGAATTAACTAACCCGAAACGGCCTAGACGGCCACAGCCCCCTGATTGCTAATTTCCTCGAAGGAGCCTACCACAGGCTGATCTGCACCACCAGGGATAGGATGCTTCCTTCTGCAGCGCCTTTCCCTCGCTGCGAGGCAGAAAGGCAGTGCCAGCGCCTCGTCGGCACCACGAACGCCTCAAACTGACACCGTGTCCCCAAATGCTTCATGTAATTATTGTATATTTTAGACACACAATCAGAATCAGTATCCGTTTATATAATGTATATACATATATATTCACACGGTCACATATCCCGCATCCGATATTTTGAATTTGCAAATAGGATGTGTATGTATAAAAAAAATATATATATATATATATGTCTGTGTCCTCACTCAGTGGAGTGCCGCTGAGGTCACCCCCAATAGCCACTATAGGGGGTGACCAATGACCCCTATCAATGAATTGTCAAATTTCAAATAGAAAATCTGATAGCGGAGGTCGCTTGAGCAGGGATAACTTACCATGCTACAATATATAGTTTAGGCTTACTGACGGAACCGCCGTATCTCACAACGCCTTTGTTCTCAATGACACGTACAAAAACACGTGGGTGGCGCACACGCGCCTACAAACGTAGCTAGCAAAATAAAACACGCAACAAGAGGTCTACGCTGCCTGTGTGCCTGTCTCTAACAGGAGTCAGTTACCAAACTACGGAGCGAATGGTATTCAAGGCGTATCATCCTATATGCAGAAAGGCGGAAGCCTACCTTATCGCCTTATCAATATATATATATATATATATATATCATAAAAAGGTTAAATACGTTGGCTCCTAGATTTTTTAAATTAAATCCCTAAAAAAATCATCTCGCGTCTATGTGTATGTGACGGAGAGTGATTGGGAATGGCGGCGTCAACTACTCCACAAGATTGGCCATTGCCAAAATATGATGAGGCAATGGCCAACGATGATTATGGTCACAAATTGACTGCGATTTTTTGCGTTCGGCACCCTAAAACAATACAGGTAAAGCGCATAAGAAAGTCACACCACAAAAGTCGAGTTTACGCATTGCTTTATTGACACATCGGCTTATCTACCAACAAAGAACGTCCCTCTAACCTAATCAAGAACTAAAATCGCTATGCGGTTATACATATGTAAGCAATAACAACGGGCACACATTAATTATAGGCGAATTTTGTACGAGGGCACCAACTTGAACAACTTCCTCGCGACCCGGGACAGGAAGGGGTGCAAAAATAGGTTGACAATTAGCCAAAACGGCAAATTTCCACAATTACGCTATAAATGTCAAACAATTCTAACCCCCATCTAAACCCTCTGAGGGAAAACGCCCACCTAGCTAGCATTAATGTTCGTTCGTTCAAATGTCCATGAGCAAATGGGCTTATTAGCGTCATATACAAATGCTAACTATTCCGATGCTTCCGCGAGTTCATGGGAGATGCCACATACTGTTCTGTTATTCCAGACTACAAGCACGATTCGGCCGTTCGGCAACCTCAGAAAAACATCTAAGCAATGGCGCCCGGGGTAGTTAGAGAAGTGGTCGCCACCTTCCGTCAGATCCTACACGGTACGAGACACCAGTGGCGTAAACGGACAGGATCAAATTCTCAGGATCAAACGACGAACGGTTCGGGTTAAAATCCTTTGAATTGCCGTTGTTATGCCAGATTTGTACGCAATGAACTGTGTCACCCAGCGAATGCCACTATGTTTACCTTTGAATAAAGTGTTTCTTTGTTTGTTTGTTTATTTGAACCCTCAGAGAAAGAGAGAGAGAGAGAGAGAGAGACCCATTCACTTTCTGATACGTTTTTTACGACGTTTAAATTATGCCAGTTTGTCTATGGGGTACGCGACGCCAACGCTAAAGCTTTACTAATGAAACTCGATTGACTATGTTTGGGTCGACAGCCCACCATCCTGAAGCTCTTCACCATGTGCGCCGTTTCCTCCGTGGTGTCTATTTTCCCGCGAAGATAGGCATGCAGGGCAGCAGAAATCGAAGATTCGCTCACATGCTCTTTTGCCTTGGCCTCTCTGAGCAGACGCTTGTATACCACGCGAGCCTGTTGGACGCCAAAGACTTCGACGAGTTCCGGTGGCAGCTGAGCAAGTCGGCCAGCAGCTCTGAGCCAGACGCTATAATCCGTCCATTTAGCGAAGATGTCATCCTTCTGGGTAGGCGACAACTGCGCGAGAAACAACAACAGGAGAGCGACAAATGAACGAAATAATGAGTCCGCCAACATAGACAAGTGCACTCGATGAAGACGACAATCAAAACGAGTGTTGGCACGAAATACACACGAACACTTCCCGAACGAAATTACCACGGGGCACGTTGCGTCAAGGACACGTCAAGACCGCTTTCCCTCGCTGTAAGGCAGAAGCAGAGAGGTGATGCCGACCAACACCTCGCCCCGGGGTGACCAGTGACGGTCTCGGGCTGTCCCCAACTACGTCTGGTAACTATTGTATATTTAAAGACTCTATGACAGGTATAATATGAGACAAGAGCAAGCAGTCACAAAGCTGGAAATTAACACCGGCATCAGAAAGGAATTTTATGAAGCTCACCAATTGCGATTATGAATTGCAACTTTATTCGAATGATGCTTATTATTAATAATAATATTATTATTATTATTATTATTATTAATAATAATAATAATAATAATAATAATACTAATAATAATAATAATAAATTATTATATTATCATCAAGTCTCCCAAGTAATAATAAGTGGTAAAGGGTTCTCCAATAAGTATTATAAACAATGGAACCAAGCGAAGTTGAGTCGAAAACAAGATGGCATATTATTGATGGTCGTTGACCTTGGACACTTTCTCCTCGTCCATTTGGTCTGTCACACTAAGACACAGAAGAATTTACCTTGAATCGTTAGCGCAAGCTGAGTACAGAAGTTCACACACATCTTCAAGGAATATTAGGAGGTGGTACAATATCTTCCCCTATCTAGCCCTCACGCGTATCATAAATATTTAATTGGAATTGTAAAATATTTGTTTCGCTGAAGGCGCTGAATCGGATGAATAGCCTTGTCCTGTCTCTGTTTAAGTTATACAAACAGTCAACGTACCAATGGGCGATGATATCATCGTCTACGCAGATGACATATACATCGTTATTGAATAGTAAAATGAATAATAAGTAAAGCCTGCTATCTGGATAGGACACTATTCAGATATACTATACTCTCCATACTACACTGCATTATCTAGGAGGAAGCGATGAATCCGCAGGTTGTTATTATTGACCTCCGGTCAAGTTATGTGTAGGTGTCTATGAGAACTCTCTGATCCGAGGCCCTTCCTTGACCTCTTTTCCGCTCTTGGTCTCTGTGAAATCCATTGAAACGGACTATACAGGCAATAGAGCGCAATGGAAATTCTTCAGCTAAATAAAAAATCAACCTGCCACTGTCGTCTCATTACCTGTGCCCACCATATGATCATTCGATCATGGTAATCGAGTCTCATGTCGAAGAATCGAGCCCGGTACCTTGCTCTTTCCAGCTCAGATAGTGACTTCCACATATTGCAGCACTTTTTCATTCGGGTCTGAAATTAGATTCAATTCCATTTGTGATCATTGTATCGACACACACGCACGCGCACACATTATGCTTCTCTATATTTGCTAGGCGAGAAAGTTTGCACCCATCGCTCGCTGTTAACCTGGATGCCAAACCCTGGCTCGGCTTGTAGAGGCCCGGAGAGATTGATATATATTCGCGCCACTTAGGCCCGATTGTGGGCAAAAGGGACCAATCAACAAAGTGCACACGTCCGCTACCATTCACGTTCTACCGGAAATTCAAGCGTGACGCGCACTGGGACGCTCCACGTCGCTGTCCAGTGCCATGATCGGGACAACGCTTTCGCGAGGCGTCGTGCCGTCGTTGTCGTCAAGATCTCCACCCTGTCTGTCGCGAACGCAACACGTAGGCTACGAGAATTCGTCACATTACGCCGGACACGATCATCGCACCACGCACGGAGTGAAGACAACAGAGGGCGGGAGGTCTAGATATATACGCGCAGAGTTCTTGTCCTATTCGCGCCCTATTCGCACATTCGATAGTGAACGAATTCGAGTGATAGCTTCCGCACACAGCTAAAAAGAAAACATTGCTCGCAATGTTCAACATCACAAGTGGCACACCTGTGTCGCAAAGCGCTAACTGCAATGTATCTATATTGAATGTGGACAGCGCAATGAAATTATACCTTGTTACGGAATATAATTACTATAATATATATATATTTTTTTTTTGAGCTGACCCTCAGCTGTGCTATATACATATATATATATATATATATATATATATGGTAGACAAAGATAACTATTATTAATTCTGCATAGCGATTTGTTGTCGTTGTCGATTGTAACTCCAAAGTTACTTCTTCTTTCATAAAATTACGTTAACTCACACAGGATTAAGCTGAAAAAAAGAAGCATACTTCTCCGATAAGGTGTCCTCTATGTTGCAATGGCCGTCCAGGTTCCCCCGGAAAATTCCCAACGTCGGCGGGGCTCGCTATGTGCCCGTCGTCGACCAGGCCTTTTTTAGCTGCGGCGTTTTCCAGTTCCTTGACACATGACCGATAACGCATACACGGCCACAATAGCAAAACAAACCAAAAAAAGCAACGAAAGAAACATCATTGAACAATAGCTCTCGTGTCGCGATTCTTCATGCGAGCGAACGGTCAGTTATATTATTGTTGCAGGGTGTCCTGTACGATAATTGAAGTCCAGTCAAGGGAAATGCTTCGAAACACCCCTAAATGAATTTTCGACACTGTGCACACCGTGTAGACAGAGGCAACTTCGACGCGGGCAGTTCGGCGGAGAGCCAAGCGGTAGAAGACACAGTAGGCGCCAAGTTCAGTACCACGCACAAACTTCATGGAGTACAGCAAGAAAAGCATGCCTCTGCAATGTATTGTACTATGGGACAACACGCGGCGTTCGCACGCTCTGCAGTCGATTATCAATCGGGAAAACATTTGCATATTATGAAGTTTCAAACAACCTGCAGAGGTACACAAAGGCGTATACGAATATATATATATATATATATATATATATATATATATATATATATACATGACATTCATCGCTCACCGTTTCAATGAACTTGGAAGACAAAGCCTCGTTCGTCATAGTAAGGTCCTGCATGAAGAGGGCGAACGGATTTCGTGCCGAGATCTTCGGTGCGCCACACTCATAAATTGTCTTCAACAGCCTAGACTTGGTGACTGCTTTGCTGTAAGTTCGAGACCATCTCCGACACTTCTTGAGCTCTATATCCTCAAGGCTCGGTTGCTGCTTGACTCGCGCTAGTTTGTAATACCTTGTAAGATCCTTCCTGTGCGCTTCTATGTACGGCTGTTAAAGGAAACGACGACGGAGCATTAGGGGAAATGAACGTCTGGCAGACAACGCCACAGGATAGTATCTGTCCAACAATGTATTTAGATTGCATTTATGCAAATGCCGGGTATAATTCATGCAATAAATAAGTGGCGTTTTTTTTCTTTTCTTCGTCAACAACTATAACGAAGTTCGGGTCGTAATTTTTCTATATATCGAATCGAGTTTGGCGACCGCTTCGGTCATTCTTATGAACAGCTCGGCTATACTTAACAATGGTGCAGCCTCGAGGATCGTTTGGAATAGTTCTGAACATTTCGAAGCAACTACTGTGCTAAGACGAGATCATGGTTTGACTCGAATTCGGCGGATAACTTCAACCCTACGCCAAGTCGTTATTCTCACATCGTCAACCTTCTATTTGCGGCAAAACGCAGCAAAAACAGCCGAATTATTATTCAGCCTAACGCACGATCACTCTAGGTAGTAATAGTAGTTGTCGTCGAGTCGTGAAGACGTTTCCTAGCGAGTCGCACGCGATTGCTCAGCTGTTAAACGCTGGCTCGGCCAATACAAACCGACTCAACACAAACACCTTTGAACAATGTAATCTCAGCCGGCCTTGTTTCGGTCACAACAGTGTCGAACGTCAACGATTACAGCCTTCTCAAATGTTCAATATCGACATGCATCTGTATCAGGTTCCGTGAGCCTTGGATAATGCTCCTCATTGTTTACTATATTGTCTATTCTACGATTTGACACTATCAATTATCGGTTGTAACGAAGAAAAAAAAACGCGCATCTGAACAATGTGTCCCCCCCCCCTTGTACCTGCTTCTCGGCCTGGGTCATCTGACCCCATCTGATACCGGCCGATACAAATGTCCGATGGGAGGTTGCCGATTGTGACGAATCGGGTTGCCTTCGAAAGTAATCTGAAACAAAACGTGAAAACGAGCCTCGTGGCCTCTTCACCATCTCGGGAGCGATCGATGGCGGTGTTGGGTCGACGGTTGCATGTGCGCTGCTTTGACTAAACGAAGCGGATAATGAAAACAGAAAAAAGCACAACTCGAACGGTTATAGCGGCTGATGTAATGTAAACTCAAAGGGTGCATCGTCGAATAAAGAGGAGTATATATATATATTGATGTATGTTATTTGGTCCACAATAGTAGCTGAAAGCCTTCGGTCACCATATATCCCCCGCTCGGATAGCTTCACGTCGCTCGTGAAGATCACCCGTTCGGTGAAAATAATAATTACACTTTGCTAATTATATATATATATATATATGTATCATCACGATATTTTGCTTGTTCGCTTTGATTAGACACCGTTCGTACCGGTAAATGAAACATGCATAAAGCATACATTTGTACAACTATAAAAAAATATATATATATATAATTATGGTTGTTAATTGTCCCAAGATTATTGTACAGACAATAATACGAATCTATATTTCTATGGTGACAAGACAATACATTGATAGCGAGTAGCTGAATGATAGACAATGATCTTGTGTTTGGTGTAACCGCGAAGCCCGAATTGTTCGTGTTTTCTTAAATAAATTGAACGAATTTCGGGCGGAAAAACCAAACTTGTTATTCATCGACTTTCTCAGCAACAGTGCGACGAGGCACAAAACGAATGTGGTTAGTTCAACGAATCGAGTGAACTGAATCTAAGAACATCCTCCTTTGTGTAGATATATATATATATACATCCTTAACAAAATATTGAAACCAAGAAGGCCTCCTGTCCCCAGCGTGTCCCAGACCCTGAGAGTGTCCTACGTCGAAACTGCGCCGCCCCATTACATCTTTAAGGAAAATGTTTGCATTCAAAATTTCGAATGCGCGTAACGATTTTTCCTGTAGCGGACGATCGCCTTTCTACGAAAGTTCGGTAGAAAGTTTAATCATTAGTATATATATATATATATATGGTTAGTATATATATCCCCCTGATCATCCAATCCTGGTCCTGCCAATGTTTCGAAGGCCACAGGTCTAAACCAGTGCTCATTCGTTACTGATGCGCTGATCCTCAGTTTCTTGGCCTGTTCGACTGTGTATTGTGCTACGTGACGAGGTTGTGTCGCCCTGCGACTGAGCAATTATATGCTGTTTCGTCTCTTCGCTTCTTGACACTATCATTTCGTTAGGAGATTATTCTCGTTTTTATAGCGTCCATTTTTCCTGAATGTCAGTTACCTCTCGAGAGCATACCTTTTGCAGCAAATATTTTTAAGACGTAATTGTAATTAATAATTCATTAATTAACAGGTCCCCAATAGCTAGCTAACGAATTTTTAGCTACACAGAGCTCTACCAGTGCTAATGTTGTCATCACGTTACATCTCGTAAGGTTACCAACGGTGGGACCTTTTTTTCGGGCCTGACTCTCAGCCTTAGACACATTTAGTCTCGACGGAGAATTGCTTTTTGCATTGCTTCGTAAGACGGACATCTCCCGGCTGCAAGGTGTACACAAAGGCACCACCAGGCCACCGGAGGCTCGAACAATGACAACAGCTTGTCATCATTCCGCTTTTGATTTGCCCGCACAAAAGAACGCCACTAGCATTGGATAGCTTCTTAATATTGCAGTATATAGCAGTAATGACTAAGGAACAGCGACAAGATTACACCAATCTTATATTCTGTATATGAATTCAAATACGTACGTATATATATATATATATATATACATACAATAAATTGTACATTATTACTCAATTAAAACTTACCTGAGATAGTTCGCAGCTGCGACCTGAGTGTTTCGTCCGCTTAAACCTCGTCGGATAAGACGGGTCGAAATCTGAGCACACAGGAACATCCTACATGGGGAAAAACCTGAGATCGATGGACATACCCTCTCCCCGAGCGTCAATCGATTCACTTAACGCTAGCCTATTGTCAAAAACAGCGACGTGAATGACGGCAATGCACCCTCGCGAGAAAAAACAACATTCAACTTATCTACCGGGAAAGCTCAGGGGGAACTCAACACGCGAGCGGCTGTGCGTTCTTGTCAGCTGCCCTCCGGCCGTGAACGCATCGTTGTTTACGGGTGGGCGGCGGGCGCTTCAATCGGCCGTGTTTGTTTACTTGGTCGAATTGGAAAGAGAAGCATGTCTAGGGCCGAGGACACTTTCTCGTATTAAGCAATACCATTATAGGTAGAATGCAATGCCGAAAACAGTTGGTACCTAGTTGAACTGAGTTAAATGTCGGCTACGAGTCAGCCCGGAAACATTGATTTACTATGAGAACGCGGCCCAAGAAGTGTCTGAAGGGAGAGGGACGCATGAGCGCATTCAGCCGTCGATTCAGTCGCTGGGCACCTTTAGGGGACCGCAAATTTGCTGATGCATAGTTGTGAGAACAGATATAATAACCTATGTAATAACATACAGTGTACTGCGCCAGATCTCAGACCTACATCCGTTTAGGCTGTTGCTATGTTTTTTTTTTCAATAACTATATTGACTGACAAATCCGCAATTGAGGACCGCATCGGGTCGCATGTGCCCCATGGGATTCGAACCGAACACCCAATGGTTCGATGCACGAGGCGTGCCGCCTACACGATTCCACAATACGAACTAACGACAAATATCTTTAATATCTGTTTTTATCTCGAATATTTGTAAATAAATCAACAAACGTCGGTGTCCGTCTCATTGTTCCCAAACACATTTCCCTGACCAACGACGAAAATAAATCATTTTCAGAGACGACACACCTGTACCAATTAATTAACCAATTCAGTTCTAACACAATTGCGAATATTCAAATGGATCTCGCTAGAATCGAATGTATGACGGGCTTTCCACCATAGCACATGCTTGAAGTTTACTGTGCTTAAAAACGAGTAGTCAGCTTCACTCTGCGCGCGCGCGAAAAAAAATAAGCCACACGCGCACAGACCGCGTGCGTGGCAAATCCAGCAGTGCGCCTACCGCCGCTGTTTCGTTTCGGTCGCTATGAGCGGGTCGCAGAAAACAGCACGAGGTGGTTCCATTATCTCTCCTTCCCTCTCTCTCTCCCTCCCTGCCACCTTGATAATTAACGCACACGACGTGTTTTCCCTGATTGCTCAAACCGCGCAGCAGTGCATCAGTCATAAGTTGTTGGATCTGTTCGCGCCCCGCCAACCAAACGCCGCCCAGTATTATGTGATGGCCACGAACAGAGTCACCGTACGTGTCGAGTCCCAGTGTGGTAGACGTGAGAAGACGATAGCATCATATGCATCAAAGCGGTCAGCTGCCACTTGCTCCTATGCAATAGGTAGGAACCATTGTGGAAATTTGCACGCAGTATCGACCAAGCGCTGTCGGTCGCTGGCAGAGCAGACAGCGTGCGTCCGCGATTCCGACGATGTTCGGCGCGTCTGAGAGCGGCGCCTATACAGGTGGGTGGAAATGGTCAGGCGGGAGGGCCATGGGGAGAGGTGGAGATAGCGGTACCTGCTCTATTCTACATTACCCCCTGAATGTATAATAACATTGGTTCAGTAGGTGATGATGCGTTCTGTGACGGGAAGGGAGAAAATGATTATGCTTGATTATTAGTACTAGGCGGGAACAGAAAGGCCAACGTTGGACATGTAAAGATAACGGGAGACGTGATTAATGTTAATGTTGATTTCCCCTTTGTCTCATAACTAGTACGGGACTTCGCAAAAGTAAATGAGAAGTTTTCCTTTATATATAGATATATTATATATATATATATATATATACCGTGTGGAGGTTAATGGTTGGCTAAATTAGGGAAAACGATACTGGTGCTGATAATATAGACAACGGTGAACCCGCGGATAGCAACCCATACGATCTCCTCAACTCAGCCTTCCGAATCGAAAGATCCGAAGCCAAATATGGAGGATTTGTTTGTTTTTCACACTGGCAGGGCACTCTCAGCTCGTCAGCAGTTGCTAATAGCTCGAAGGGATGTGGTGGCAATTTTGAACTTGTTCCCTGGCCGTCATGCTATCTACGTTGGCTGCATGAAATGCGATGGCACGCTTGTTACTGTGGATTCAACACCGTGGCTGTTATCCAGCCCCCGGCAGACAGCCCCGATATGCGGAGCAATTTTGGCAATACCAAATCCTATGTGATGTAATTGACGAGACAAATGTTGTATTTCCTACGAACAAAAAAAAAACCTCTCAAAATAAGCGGTACTATTTTTTACTGAAGTCGATTCCGTCCGGTCGTTCGATGGCAATCTGTCCCCGCACCGCCGCCGCCGCCGTGAGTATCCGGGAGTACTCGTATGCGAGCCAGTTGCTTGGGAGACGTTCGTCTTTTAGCCAGTCGTGCTAAAGCTTGTACATTGTGTCCCGTAGCAACCGCCCGCAAACTCCAACCGAGCATGCAAGGGCACGGCGAGCCAGTGGCGGAATTGGCACCTGAGGACCTCGATAGGCGACACAGGATCCTGGACGAATTAAAAGCTATCGTGACTTCGATCCTGACTGGAAGGATTAATCCGGTAACACTCTCGGTGAGTTGATGCTGCGTTTATTCTCACTTCCTCTCTCTCTCTCCTGAAACTGCTCTACATGAAAAAAAATCCTGTAATTTTTCTTAGTTATATTACGTGCAATACGTCGCCTAAAACTATATAATGATGCTGTCGTATCCAAACGTTCTGCTGGATGCATAAGTTGCTGGAGTCGACACTCCAGCAACTCATGCATCATTACCAACTCATTACCAACCGGCCAAGGCGAGTTCTAGAAGCAGTCTCTGTGAGAAGTTAACTTAGCATCTCTTGGGCACATGTACCGAAGTTGCTGTCGATCAGTTTGTGGTATTTAATAGAATAAATCTTCGGTAGGTTTCGGCATAAGTATATATCGGCTCTAACTGTGGCTATCGGTCCAACACAAACTTGCGCAACCTTTCTTGGGGCGCGTTCGAGGCGAGCCGACAGAGAGGATTTCGCTGCTTGTTCTAATTCGTTCGAAGTTACCAGATACATGGGGTTCATTGTAGAAGTCGCTCGGACGAATAATAGCTCTGAAACATTTCTACGAAGCGTGTAGATCCTCTAAGATCCTCTAAGACCTAATTACACTCATGTGCCCGAAGAGAGAACCTTGATAATACTGTGAAGGTAATAAAATGTCATAGCCTCTAACGTAGTCGGAACGTCCTCAAGCAATTGACTTCGAATGGGCTATCGGAACATTGGTGTAACACAATTCGATCGCCATTTAATCGCTAATTATGGTTGGGCAATGTGCTAACCGACAAGTTTCGATCAGATCGTCTCAAGACGATACGCTGATGTCAAGGGCTTTACCATTCCATTCCGCCGCTTGGGATGCGCCTCCCTCGCCGAGGTGTTTCAGAAGCACTTCGCTGACGAAATGGCTTGCAGCTATATGCACTATTACAAGGACTTCGTCGTGTGGATGAAAGGTAAGCTGCTAGTTTGACCGAATAGCCAGAGAAGCAGGGTATTCTTTCCCATCAGGGTCAGCTCATGCATCGGCATGACCTGGCCACCCCCAAACTCGAATTGCGTCTGGTGCCTGGAAATTGGCGCGGCAAGTGCCAGCCCAGACCCCCTAGTGGGCAACCATAGATTTACCGTTACCGTGAGAAGATTGCCTTGGGCTTCTGTAACCGCTAACAATCTAATCTAAACTCTGCATTGTTCTTCATTCAGATGACAATCTTTCTCGGGATACAGTTATCCACCGGCTGAAACGCTATACCCTATGTGTGCACCATAATCCAAGCGTGCAACATGGTTCGAGCGTGAGGAAGACCCCGTTCAAAAGGCCCCCGAACAACGTCCGGACATTGTCCTCTGGGAGAAGTGCTCACGCCGTCACCTCGAGCATTCTCGTCCCGAAACGGACACCGCCATCTTCACGAATCGCGCTTGAAGGTCTACAAGCACGTTCCGGCGTTGGGAAGCCTGAAAGCCCAACTCGAACTCCCGATCCGGCTGGACAGTCGACGAAGCCGGCAGGGAGGGGCCAGTCCATGACAATGGTCAGAACGACCAAGAGGGGTCTCAGTAGCGATACTTCCTTAATCTTGCCGGTGCAGCGTATGCGCATAACGGATATTGACGATAACGCTGACCCTAAGGGCTCCGTGAATCTAGGGGCTGGCTCTTCTGGTTCCTCCACTACTGGAAGCCATATGTCGATGGAGGTTGAAATTGATCAGGAGCGCGGACATTGAACGGGCGCGACATTATAGATTATTTTACCGAGTGGCTTTTAATAGATTTCCGTAGATATTACAGGTGGTCGGCTACAAGTACAAGGCACTATACAATTGGAGTTAAATTATTGTAAAACGCGATTGTATCGGTAGATATAGTGATAATAGTCATAGCATATAATATTACTAGTAATAATAATAATAATAATAATAACGTAATCCTAGTTAGTTTTCATACGTTGAATTAACTGTAAATTGCCATAGTCTGTATTATATAGATAAGTAGGCGACCGATACGCAAACATAAGGCTGTCAGCAGCAGCCGCATTGAAATGAAAAGAATGACTGTGCTAGCATAGAGCCAATGCGGATCTGAATTTACAGAAGCCTAAGACAGCGGCAACGCTTCCAAACATTAGCTAATATTATCTGAATTGGACGTGGTCTTGGTACGACTGAAAACATGGTAGCCGGATCACTATCAGACCCTTGGGCACTGATCTAGTTATTCGGATGATAGCGTCCACTAACGGCAACTAGAGAACAACTACAAGTTGAACTCGAAGGAAATTTCGTGCTTGCAGCTAATGGTCAACAGTTAGCGGGCGATTACCAACTTGTGAATATCATGCGGATATGACCTACGGAAACAGCATGGTCATCGACGCACCTGCAATCTGTACATTGCGAAAGTACTCGCAGAAATGGTAGCTGCTTTCACATATACATATATATATATATATATATATATTTACATATATATATATATATATATATATATAATATATATAGGTATATATATATTTACATATATATATCCCGCGCGTGAGGAACGCGTTAGGATTTTCTTTCTATCTGTCTCGATCAGCTGTACCCAGGCCCGTACGACACTGTGACTGGGATTGGCGAAGTCGGCCTTCGCGCGCTATTTGTGGTTTTAAGTGGTTGCTTCCATACGACATCCCCCCCATCTTTGTTAAGAAGCTATGGTATACTTCTAGTCGTATATAACTAGTATGAAACTCGGCCGGAAACCAGCCCGCCCAGGCGAGTATGACCGTGTGTCAACCTAGTGACGTATATTGTATACGTATAATTGTACTATAATAATCGAATTAATCTACATTGGTTCGTTTCTATAAAATTCGATGTTTGTTATCGGCGGTGATAGAGAAACCGATCAGCTACACTAAAATTGAGCGTGAACCTTTCGTCGAAATTGGGATGTTTTCAGTTAGAAATAGCGCAAAAACAATAATGATGACGAGTAATAGATAATAGGCTCAAATAGTAACGTTCGACGATTAGTGATAATGTTATTGTAGTTTTTTTGTTGTATAGTTTTTTGACGGTTGCACTTTTGTTTTTTCGGGTAAATATTCTTTATACACGTTGTAAGCATTACGCATCCAGCGGTGTATTTAAGCCTTCGAAGGATTCGGCGTAGGTTTGGCTGCGTTTAGCGGCGGCGCGCGTTTGTCTCAACGAACCCATCCGATGTTCGTATTGACATATGGCCACAAATTAAGTCGAGATCTCGGTACAGCCATTGAAAATTCGTGAACATTATCGGGACGCTGGCTCAAAAGTGCAACTGCCTCTGTCACCGAAATCCCCTCAGGGGCGTATCCTCGTCGCACAACTTCAACGCTGTTCAACAGTTTCCCATCAACTACCGAGATACCATACAGCGATGAGCATACGTTGGCATACTGTGCCTAGACAACTATCGAACGGTGAAACTCGCTTCAAGATCCAAGTTTTGCGCATCGAAATTGTTAGCGCACAGAAGACGAGTGTCTCGTACTTCTGTGCGCGGGGCTTTCTCCTCGGCGACTCACGTGGTTCTGCTATGGGGTACGGGGGCGCGTAAGCAACTCCAGTGAAACTCACGCGATTCGATTAAAGGTCGGCAGCCCGCAACAAATTGGAAGAAATAACTAGACAAAAATCGAACAACGGAAATACAACAACGACAACATCCGCTATCGTAATTAGAACCATACATAATTTATTTACATCATACTAACGATTATTACAGTTGCGCTAATTGTGCCCCATACAGTAGTAATAATAATAATAATAGGATTATAAAATTATATATTTTCTCAATTATATAATAATGATGATGATAATTGTAGCTGTCGACGACAACTAATCATAAACTCGTCGACATACTTCGACCCGCAAGAAAAAAAAAACAGTGAAATAATAATACCAATAATAATACAACAACAATAATAATAATAATAATTATTATTATAGTGATAATGGTAACAATAATAATAATCATTTGACTTTTCTTATGCTGCCGCTGCTGCTGCTCGGTCTGATTGATTTGTTCGCGAGTGAGCACAACTTTGGATACGCGATATTTACATGCTCCCGTCCGCCTCGTCCCATCCTATATATATATATATATATATATACACACACACACATTTATATATATATATATATGTATATATAGTAAGCTGTTGATTGATGGGTGACCGTAGTGAAAGCCAACTGACGATGAGATTTTCATTAAACTCTCTCTCTCTCTCTCTTCTCTCCCTCCGCATTATCTCGCTTGTTCTCGTCGGCGCCGCTTCTACACGCTCTGGAGATAACGTCCGGTCGCTGGATTCCTTCGACAACTGCTAGTAACAGTCTTGTGCAGATCTGATCAGCTTGATTTTACATTGTTGTGCTTGTTGTTGTTGTGGCTGTTTTTTTTCGTTCATTTTTTATCAATGGGATACATATTGGGTTCGATCATCATCATCTGCACTTATATTATGATCATTGTTGCTGTTGTTGTTATTATTATGCATTTGCAATCCTCAGCAGTCAGAGACCACATTTGTCTGATAGCCATCTAGGGGATACGCGTGCTTCGGCTCCCCGTATCAACTCATTCATAAAGCGATCTCACACAATGCCCACTTCGTCGTGTTCTCGTCCGCCTAGAGGTTGGGCGGACCATGTCGCTAAACCTGACAATCGCCACCTTTCGCGAGCCGCCTTGCTAAGTCTACCTTCCGCATCTACCCACCGGCAATACGTGGCAGGTTCCGTCTCGCAAGGATACAGGCGGCCGTACCTATACTGCTCATTTGTTTAACCACAACACGGCTGATAGACGATTGAGCTGACGTGCTCACGTTAGCTAGGTCTCTGGATGACTCGTTTGCGGCGGCGCCATTGACGTTTCGGCCACCACGCATTTCGACGTGTACGAGAACGCCCGAGTGATCTGGAACCACCGATGCTGAAGCTCAACACACCAGTTTTCTGATCTGATCCGCAGGACGAATCGCACGGACCAGCGAGAATTGCACCAGTCACCAGCTGGCCCACGACTGTTCCACAACAACGCTTCACAGGGACGCATTGGGTCGCACTAGACGAGACGCGAGCGTGACACACACAGAAACCACCCGAGCACTAAATGTACATCGATTCTCGCCCAACAACTCTCCCTTGTTCACAGACATATATATATATATATATATATCTTCGGCCACCCGCTTGTATGAGAATATCGATGGGAGTCCTGGCGAACCCCTCCATGGGAGTTTCACCGAAGTCTTAATTTTGTTGAGTTCAATTTCATTGAATTATACCTCTAATCTACTAAACCGCGCATAATGTTATCGTGTCAGTGCGTGTCCGTTCCTGTTGTGTGTGTGTGTGTGTGTATATATCGGCAACCAGGTGTGACGAAGAGGCTTCTCCTGTTCGTTGTCCGCACGACGACGACCTCCTCGAAGATCAACAACAGATTTAGATTACACTATCACTGGTGATCAGCTGGCTACCGCCTCGATTTGGCACTGAAACAGCGGACAACACAACACAACAAAGTATAAGAGACATTGGTAAATGGTAAATGGTAAATCTTTATTGGTTTATTTAAGGAGCTGCAATTTTTCAATGCTTAAGCTCTCTTATGTGTCACACAGCGGGGCTCGAACCTGGTATATTGTATTTGATTTATTGACCATTTATATTGACTAGGTGTTTTGTTAGACGTATAGAGACAGGATTACATCGCAGGATAATACCAATGAGCGCACTCTCGCTGTTGATGTTGTATTCGTGCAGCTCACAACGTTGATAAAAAAATGCATATTTTCTTTAATTACATATATATATATACATATATCATATGATTTACACTCCGAACAGGCCATTTGCTTCACTTCTACTGAGTATATTTCGTGCACAAGACACCCAAGGCCGTGAAGCTTTACCCAGGAATCGTACGACTTGGGACTCCCCATCGGCTTTTAACATTCTAACCCGCTCTCGGCACCCGAATCCTGAACTAGTCTAACTAGCTAGACACAATTCTACGTTCGGGTTGTCTAGCTCGTCCGGCAGGGTATCACCACGGGTGATTTCAAGGGTGCCATGAAAGGTCTCGAAATGCGAACAGCTGCATTACACCGTTGGCATTCATCCTTTTGCATCGATGTGTTGCCCAATCGAGATAGCGTACACGTATGCGCACAGATACGCGCGAAACGAATCTCACACGTAACCCCCGCGAACTGTCCTACTGACGAGCTACAGAAGGCTAGTGAGATCACATTCGACCGGAGCAAACCCTCCGAGAGGCCTTTGTTACAGTCTGGCGAAGAAAGAAATACGCAGCATGACATTCGAATGACTGTATCCCGTGCAAGATATTCCAATCTTTAGCAAGATATTTAGCACATGCAAGATATTCCACACCAGCATGGCGGCGGCGGCTGCTGCTGGCTATTTCGGCAGCAAGGATAATATAATGAATTGTCTATTTCTCGTCAGCCCCTGAGGTTGTCAGAAATAGGTTTGCTATCATAGAGTTGGAGTGCAGGTAGGATAGAGTGATCACATCTTGAACGACGAATTTCATTTTTCAAATAGCAATTTGTGCTGTCCTATTCGATACGCATAAATAATTAAAATGCAAAAATGCGAGTGACAAAATTTGTCCTCCTTCATGTCGCATGGCACTGAGTCCATAAAAGACACACCTCGTTCTCAGCAGCGATCTACATAATAGTTGCAATTCACATACGATAGTATACAATGGCGCCCAAGCTGCTCATCTTGGCTAGAGAAATCGCACTAGCTCACGGCTTAGTTATGTTCGCTTCGCTGTTTGTTTCTCTAGTTGCTCAGATACTCACTGCCGCTTAAGGGGCCGCGCATCGTCGATAAGTCCTGCTTGTGGCGGACCATCAGGCGGGCTAACTAATCGCGTCCTCCCGTCACGAGTTTTCTGCGAGTCGAGGAGGCTGCCGCCCTTCGAGAAGGCCCCCTGAGGCATGCCGCCATCTCCTGAGCCGTTCCTCAGTAGCTCCCGATCCTCGCGCCTCAGCCGCTTACGATCCACACGGTCCCGATCCCTCCCGCTTTCCTTCACAGGCCCCATCGTCTCCTTGTCCTTGCCAAGGCCATCTCTGCTGCTGCTATTGTCCCGAACGGATGAATAGTCCTTGAAGTCCTTCGCGCCTCCGCTGTTGTCTCGTGGGAGTTCGCCTTCTTCGCGTTCCTCGTTTCCACCGCCACCACCGCCGCCACCACCAAGACCACGGCGGCGTTTTCGGCCCAGCTCCTCCGGATGACTATTGGGTGATTCGTCCCTTTGAATGTGCTGCATCTGCTGCTGGTTCTGTATCTGTTGTTGCTGCTGCTGCTGCTGCTGTAGTTGCTTGTTGCCGTCGCGTGACGTCTTCAGCGGAGCAAGGGATTGGGAGGCCTCCTCACGGGCAATGCCGCCACCCCTGTGAATAGAACGAGAGGAATTACGAGGAATACCGTTGAGATATACTACCTACGTAGTTGACAAGAGCACCATGCCACAGCGTTACCAAGCGCTAGGTAGGCGAGTAGAGCTTGACCACGATGCAAGCTCATGACGTATATAGGCATACCCACAGCACGGGCATGTATCGATAGTCTGTACTCGTTCTGCTTATAGGCCACATACGTGCGTATTTCGTCGCCGCACGCGCGACGCGATCTTTATAATCTACAGAAAGATGTTGTTCAAGTGTTTCCATAGGGGAAATTCCCACGGTGGTCATTGTGTCGCCCCGAGGTTTGTCATTCGTTTGCACAGCGTACACTCGACAGTCGGACTCAAGATGGTGATCATACTACAATAAAATGCTGCTGGTCATTCACTCATCGAATTGTGATCTATAAACGGGGCTGCAACTAAATAGCGCTTGAGTTCTCGTAAAAAAAACATTATAGTAAAACCTGAGCTCACAACAGAGATGCTCCATCCAAGCCATCCATGGCAGCAGTTAGAGCTTCCCCTTATCTCTCTGCCAAGGCCGGTCCTAACTGCTGCCCTGGATGGCCTGGATGGCTCCATCCAGATTCGTTCACATATCTGGTGGGTGATATCGATAGTGGTCACCCTTACTAACCTTGCCCTGCTAGCATCGTCCTTAGCGCTGCTCTTCACGGCCTTCATCGTCGTTGGCCCTGTCCCATTGTTGCTGGCAGTGTTGCTGCTGCTGCCGCTGTTGGTGTTGTTGCTGGCAGTGTTGGTGTTGTTCTGCGCAACGGTGCCAGTCTTATCTACAACAGCGTGGAAATCCTTCTCGGGTATGCAGTGCTGCTTAAGCAACTTGAGGTGACCCGAATACCTGCAGCAGATGCAATCAGGCGTTAAATAATAAATATTTATTTTATCAGGCGTTGATATGATGACAGCTACTAACAACGAAGCTGCTCGGGACCATTCCGTCTACCTTACCCAAGCAGACAACAACTCATGGTCAACCGTTGAGTTGAACACATCTACTAAATCAGGGAACAGACATTTGTTATGATCGGATGTGTACCATCGAGAGGCTGTGGACGCGTTGAAATTTGCAATGCTGCCAATTGGGTCCGCTCAATTTAAGCTAACGTTGCCCTTTCCAGCGAGGTTCCCAGTAGTTCTATGCGTACGCGTTTGACGATACGATCTGGTCGGGAGCAACTCGAGAATATAGCAAAATCAGTAATCGCAGTCCGAGTGGTGGCAAATAATCGTCTCTACTGGCCTGAGCCAATGTCGACACCCATGGTCAAACAGATCCACCACACTATCCTATAGCTTATGATACGTACATGCTCGCCAATGAGAAGACGTCCTTGCGATTGTCGCGTTCCTCGTTCTTCAACTTCTCGACGCGTTTGTCCAGCGCCTGGTAAAGGTTGCCGACCTTCGGGAAATGCGGCACAAGCTTCGTCAGTACAATGAGTCCATTCTTCAGCTGGACATCGTTGTCGCTCTCCAGACACAGGACCAACGCCTTCGTAAGTTTGTAGTGCCACTTGTGACACACGTGACGGTAGTTCTGGTAATCAACGTCATTGTCGCCGGCACTGTCCGCCCCGGACGGTGCGCCCTGAAAACACAAAATACGCAAAAGGCCTTGGAAATAGCACAACAGCAGCGGGGGCAGCAGGCGGCGCCATCACATGATCTGTACAGGGAATCTAGTCCGAACAGGTCGATGGATGTTTCATGGAAATCATTTAGTCTCGAAATGGTACGTCACTCATAGTATAATTATTATTCTATCATTTCTTCTCGATTGAATCGTTTGTGCCACAACCATAAACGGATGGACACTCTCATAATAGGACTCCACAACAGCGGACACAGTATCCCCTTCCTCTAGCACAACAGCGTTATCCCATCGAGAAGACGTCAATCTGCAGTCGACACCCACCTTGAACCGTGTAACGAAGCCCGGAAACTGTGAGCACTCCTGGTCGAACACCTTCTCATCGCTGTGCCACCGCATCATGACCCCCATGAGTGTGCCGAGAAACAGTCCGTAGCGATACGCCTCAGCCTCCGTGCACGAAGCCACCGTGTACGTGATGTCGCAGAAGATCTTGTCGAAGCAGATCAGCGTGGAGAAGTTCGACGTCTTCAGCTTGTGCAGGGTGTGCACGAAGTGCGCGCAGTAAATTGCGTCCATCGGCGAGAAGCGACAACGCGGGAATAGGCAAAGCTGGAGGAACTGTGTGATGGTGTCGTTTTTGAGCGTGTGCGAGATGAACCACGAGTCTTTGTCCTGTCGAAGCCGGGTCATGACGTGGGCCACGTGTTCCTCCTGTTTCCGCTGCTCATCCTGAAGCCGCTCGATCAGCGCGGCGCAGCGTTCCTTGTCCTTTTTCTTCTTGGCGGGCGCCAACTCCTTGTTGTCCTCGAGAGCGGTAATTTGCGCGCGCAGCTTTCCAACCTCGCGTTCGTAGCCGGCGACCGGCGTGACCACGTCACCCATCGACAGCGTCCAGAAGGCCACGAACAGCTCGCTGCTTAGGTCCTGCCAACATTTTGGCGGATAGTTGGGCTTTATGGCCTCGCTAAGTGGACCTGGACAACGCAAGGCAGCAAAATGAATGCCAATTTGAAAGATACACCACCAGCACCAGCAGCAACTATAACAGCAACATATAACGAGCTACGAGACGACAAGTGCCCAACGTCCGGCAAAATACACCAAGCGAAGCGTTGGCGTTCCTCGATCGATAACGATGACATGTACACCTACCCACTATACGCCTTTGAAATGCGTATCGAAATTAGCTAATGTGGAAATCGAAATTACTGCTACTACAGCTATTAGTTTGTGCCATTTGCGCAGTTTGTGAGCACGTGTTTGCAACGAGCTCAACAGGTGTCGGCCACGAGTTACAAACGTTGGACGGACTTACCAAGGACGTAATTGACGGCATCGACATACATGCGCGCCTCGATCTGCTTGCTAACCTCACCGCTGGCCTCACGTTTCATCTGCTGGAAACGCGTGTCGATATTCTCCATGAGGCCTGGTCGAGCGAGATAAAAGGCGACGTCGGCCGTCACCATGTACCGCGATAGCAGTTCGCCTACGGGCGGCAACCGATGCTCACTTGAACTGTAGTTCACCAGGAGGAACTGGCCTGCGGTCGGCATCGTAGTCAGCGCACAGCAGCGGAAAAAAGCACAAGAGAGACAAAGGGAGAGAGAGCGAGACGGTTAATGAATGGAGGACATTTAGGATAAAGCTGCTTCTAAAATGGATATCTCCTGTAGAAGACACTAGTGACGTGCGCGCGAGAGAGACAGCTCCTTGACACAATCAAAGCGTCCTCTTCAGCGTTTCGCCTGATCTTCGAAGGGAGCCGTCCATAGGACATAATCAGTGCAATTGTCCTCGCTCCAAAGCTCTCGATCACTATTGTATAATCTAACACTTACCGAACTGGAACAGCGTCTCCTGACAGAGATCGTACATCTTGCCCAACAACTTAATGTGAGCGTCCTCGATGCGGTAGAGGATATACTGCTTCTGTTGTGCCGTCAATAGGCAGAGGGGAACTGCGAGATCGAGCTGAACAAGGGCATCCTTCAATCGCTGGCTACTCTTGCGAACATTTTTCACCTTTGGTTTTATGCGTATGTAATTGACGAACGGAAACACAACAAAATACACGAACCTTGTTAACACGTGCTGCGAGCGTCAAAGCCGTAGCCTTCTCATTGTGCGACTAGTAGATAAATAACGTCTGTGAATAATCTCTTGCGTTAACTAATCAATGGTGAACGTTGTCACGGGCCAATTAGCCGCCGTACCTGTGTAAAATAGCTCGCTTCCCCTCGGAGTGTCTCTCCTCCGTACATCGCCTCGAGCTGTTCCGGCGTTGGCTGTTCCATGGCCTCAATGCCAGACATTTTGTAGACGATTTCTTTAAGAACGAGCAGATCAAGGCTGAAAATGAAATGGCGAAATCAGAGCGGCAGTTCAATACGACGTGTCACATTATGTGCATTGTTAGGCTTGACATGACACAATCGATGTGTGGGTCCTTCGCTATCCTCATTGTATACTGCCGCTGGTTCTCACAATATCCATCTCATCCTGAACCAGGTTTCCCGCTCATCTCCGGTTCCCCTGCTTGCCAATCATCCCCCATCTAAGGCTAGCCTAGCGAAGGACACTCCCGAAGAGTGTCCTGTGCAAAAACCGAACACTCGAACGCCACGTACAACTTTTGATCCTTGATCTTGTTAGCTAGCAGCGCCAGCAAGCCCGTAAGGTCGATGTTGTATTTCTTGAAGACGGCCCCACAGAACGAGGCGATCGATTTTAGCCAGCCGCTAACGGTGACCCCGTCATCCTGGAGACGATCCTTCTTCTGTGCGGAGAGCGCCTCGACAACGCAAAACGCCAGACAGTCGTACGATAAGCTAGTCAAAAACTTCAGCGAGTCCACCTGCAAACAAGCCAAACGTGTTATAGATTCGGCTAATTATAGCAGTAATTGACAGGCACGAACACTTGTGTGGCCCCTCATACTGTTGCTACAGCTAATACGAGTAGCACATTTCGTTTGTGTAGCATTTTATTATCTGTTTGTTCAAAGAGGTTGATGACCAAAATGAGCCATTATACCGACCAGACTTCACGTCAAAGGTGTTCGTCCGATACGGTGGGACTGCTGTCATCCACTAAAACCTTGGACTTCATCATTAATTTAGCCTACCACACACTAAAGAACTATGTGAGGGGGGTATCGATCAGAGCCTCTCGTCCAACCGCAGGTCCACGATTTTGGACGCGTCACATGCGCAAAGCCAGGCTCGCCAAGCGACACTGAGTGTTCATGCTGTCTGTCGTTCGCTACTTTGTCGTCCTTATCGTCCCTACAACCCACCACAACAACTACTGCTGTTTTTCGAGCTGACCCCTCAGCTGTTCTGCCCCTATCTGACCTAGGCCTCAGCTCTTAACCTTTTAGGTATTACTATGAGAGGACCTGTCGGGGCCACCTTCGCTTATTCTCTTCCTTACTCGTACCTGGTAAGAATCGTCAGATAAACAAAGCTGATAAAGAACACCCCAAAGATTCCCCAAAGCGTCTGAAAGGATTTGAACACAACACACACACACACGTCCCTCCGGTCTAGCAGTCCAGGACGCGCACCACTAGACCCTCCAGGGGACTACAACCTACCACAGGTCCAATCAAATTGTCCCACTGCTGCGCCTGCGTCAGCATATAGCCGAGTACAAGGCAGGGCGAGCAATGAGCGAGTTTCGCCAGTTGACGACCGCATTGTTTCGCTGTTTCCTTCGTCAGGCGTTTCATCATGTGACGCGCCCTGCGCCACGTAACAGCTCGCGCTCGAATCAACAGCGGGTGGGAGCTTTCCAGCTTCCAGGACGCGTACAACCGATATCTGAAACGTGTCCGAGATAGGAACGAATGCTGTAGTTGCTACTGTCGACCGACTGACTGATCATTGCGTTGCTACTACTGTGGTAATTGCGATCGTAGAAAAAGTTGCCGCGTTCGTACTAATCGTATCCGTGATCGATAATAGATAGACACCACATAGAGCGATATATTGAGAGTAGGCGTTCGTTTACCTTTGCTGGTATGGGTACGATTTTATCACACACCACAGCTCTTCAGACACTGCGCAGTTGGCCGGCAGAAGTTGTAGCGAGGGTAGTAACGCCTCCTCGAGAAGGGTCAGTATGTCCAATTCGAGCTCGTCCGCCCCGAGCTCAGCGCGTTCGTGGGGCTTCTTACCTATATACGTCTGTGACAGATTGACGGCACAAGACATTTGGTAGATCGCAATGAATCCGATGTCACTTGAATCATTCTATGATTAGCACCATGGTGACTCCGTTCGTTCGTGACCCAACGCGAGTATATACAATAGCTAGCGTGGATAGGTCATACCGAACGAGCGACAGCACTGTGGATCATAATTGCAGCACGAGATTAACTGTGCTGCAATTATGATCCACTGTGCTGTCTTTTGTTTGTCTGTATATAATATATATATATATATATATATATATATATGCATAGGGCATAATTGATTTGAATTGCAATCCAATTGAAATTTGACTGACGACCCAGTCGCGAGCAGTGGCCGCCAGCCGGCAATCACGTAATACCTTGCAAAGGCGAACGATCTTGCCCAGCAGAGCTGGATCCCTATGGAGCATGGGGCCTAGCGTGCACACAAGCGGTACAATGTCTTTCTGGAACTCCCGGAACGAGCTCACTTGCTGCACGCACTCGAGGCCAACTGAGGAGACCTTTTGCTTCGAGGAGATTTTCTTTCGGTAAGCAGATGGAAGTGTCGAATTCTTCGAGTACAGCGGATCGATCATGTAGTGAAGTGCCTGAAATAGTCAGCATTTGCATAGAGGCCTTTATTGACAATTTGCTGGCAATAACGAACAACAAGGAGACGGGCGGAACCGTGACAGACAACGTACGAGAATGATATTCTCGACGTTTTCGAAATCCACAGAGGAGACGTTGAATCGAGATGCTACTGCTAGCTCATTGCGTGCTTCCCCCGGGATAGATGTCACAGTTTTGAAGATGCGTGTTTTGCAAAGCTTTGTCCGTCATCATATGCAATATATTGACAATGAAATACCGACCATCTCCGAGGCCAATACATTTTATCAGTTCAACTGGAGAGATTCATTAAGACGTGGCCGGACATCAGCCTATTTCATCGACCGACGCCCACACACGGGGACATACGAACAGACCGCACTGACCACATCCAAAGAAGATGGCTTGTTACCACCACCACCACCGGCACCATCGGCACCCTTGCCCCTAGTCGGATCTCGCATCCTTCTTGTATCTGCGTTCCTCACCTGTATCACCGTCGAGTGAACTCGCTCGTTGAGCATGGCCAGTGGGCCGGGAATATAGCCGAGCACCTGTCCGAGCTGCTTCCAGGCGCCCACCTGCACCAAGGCCGCAAGCAGAGCCAGCTTCTGACAGCAACTTGAGCCCACGTTGCTGTTCCCGCCAACGCGTCCCAGGTCATCTCCGCCGGCGGCCCCAGCGACGCCCCCGGAGACGCCCCCCGAGGCGCCGCTAGACGTCGCCGAGCTATGTCCTTCGCCCGCCTTCTCCGCCAGCTGAGAACCAACGCCCACTGAACCACCGATGGTCGCACCGCCGCTACCGGCGTTCCCAGTCGTTCCGGCCGCTCCGCCAAGCGAGTTGCTACCGCAACTCGGCTGTTCCTGTTGCTCGACGCTGGCCATAGCAGCGGCTGCGGCCGCTGCCTCGGCTCGCTCGGCGTCAGCGATTTGTTCAGTCGTCAGGGAGATCGCCTTTTTTGCCCACTGTCTAGCCGTGATTAGCTCTTCACGATATTGCTCGACAAGCGTTTCATTGCTGGGAGAAAGCTGGAAAATGGAGAACAGAATTGAGAACATGTCTATGTATATATATATATATATATTGTACATGGCATGGTATTACGGGACGTAATGCAAACAATTCGAGTGTGATCGACAGAGATCGTCATTCAAAACATCCTCTGAGTACTCACTAGGGAGTAGATTTGGTCCACGGTGATGATCTCGTGTTTGATGAGCAACGCACACGTCTTGAACAGGCTCTCCGGAGCCTCGCAGCCAACGGCTCCGGATGCCGACCCGGCTGACTGCTCTCCGACAGGCTGTTGCTGTAGCTGCTCGTAGCAAGAGAACTTGAATCCGACGACTTGAGCCACGTTTCCCGAGTCCATGCCAAACGCTTGCAAGACCCCGATCAGCAGTTCGTGCCTGAAATCGATCACAATCAATACGAGGGACGACCACAGATAGAGCATTGTCAGCAATCATCAATTGACCATCAGTTTCCAAAGGCTAGATTAAGTAGCAGGCGACAACCAAGTTGACATGCATTGTTGTTGCCCCAACTGTGTGTCACTGACAGTGCAAAGAGTGGTGGCGATCGTGCAACCATCAATGAATCGTCGTTTAGCACTTCCCTTAGCTATTCCGGGCCATTATCTGCACTACGCTGCAGAGTCAACTGATCAGTCAATTACTGCTCTTTATTATTGATTAGCTCTTGATTGATTGATTGGCTAAATCAACGAACGGCTACATGTAGGATAATAGCATTTGTGAAGCCTAACATTTTCTCTATCTATAAGAATTATATGCATTATATGTTGTAGCATAAGCTGTATTCTGTACAACCAGTCAATAAAATACCATATGAATATATATATTAAAAAATATATATATAAATATATATATATATATATATATATCGGAAATATGCCTAGAAAAACCAAACAAACAATCTGTCAACTGCACCCAACTGGACTGCGAGAGAGTCGTACAGACCTGGCAGGTTGAGCCTCGATTGCTTCCAGGATACAGTCGACCACTCGGTTGGGATCAAGCGAGAAACAGCCAATGAGCGCCTTCAGAACCTCGAACAGTTTACCACTGTCCGTATGCTGGCGATTCAGCAGTTCAGTGAGAAGTTTCGCGTAACCTTCACTCTCCTCACGGTGCAGGTTGAACTTGTTCTGCTTATAGCTAGAAATGGACAATTGTACAGCGCAAAGCGATAACACACGTAAGATGTTTTCGACTACTGGCCTCAACTGACAGTCTTCGCTCAGTTCGTGTCACTCAATCTCCCCTGATTTTGCGTTGTTCGCCGCAGTACGAGACGCTCCTCGCCTCATGCTACAGCTGCGGCAAACACGGTCAACCACAGAGCAGTACCCAACCTCAACCCCTTCGGCGATTCATACTCTATGAACGGAACTTTCTAAATCATGAACGTGTCGACGCAACGGAGAATGGTGCAGGGCCACCGTAGACGTATAATTAAACAGATGAATATGAGGGTATTTATTTTTAAGGGTATTTTTGGGGATATTTATATTTTTCGAGGGAGTCAGCTTAGATCTGCTCTGCCACCAAGCGGGTCCCCGTACCGCCCCACAATAGCTTGAAGGGTAGCAGGGTCGACGACGGCCGATCCCGTTCAGCGTAGCAAAGCAAGCGTCCGATGAGAGACTTACAAGAGGCGGGTCTTGACTCGAATCATCTTGGTGTTGGCAGCCTTCGCGTTTCGCACGAGGCCGGCTTCCCCTTGCAGGTCGACGTCCAACCGCTCTCGGAGCAGATCGCCATCGATGATCGGACCCCCGCTATTGCCTGTTCCTGAGGCAAGCGTCCGGACTAACGCGGCTAGCCCTGATCTGTAAGAGGTGCCGTTGCCCTACAAACAGAACCGAAAAAATGGTTTGCTTTTGTCAGTTACATGCGGAATCATCGTACGAGTGCAATACGGAGTGACACTCGCGTGAGCGAGCATTGGTGATCTGATCACATCCATCTGGTCACAAAGAAACAAACGACCCCAACCCTTACATGTATACGGTTGGTTTATACTCAACATTATGGTCAGTCTCAAATACTTCGCAATCTAGTAGTTAAAATTCCCCGGCTGACTATAGCCAACATTTAACATAGTCCACGGTAGAACTGCTTCCGGCATTGCTCCGCAAGACGGACCCCTGCAGATGTAAATGTGCAAGGGTGGTGGTCGAACCCGTGCACCTACCTGTCGCTGCCAATTGCAAGATGCAACACAAACTTCGCAATCTATATGGAGTTATGTGGAGTACCTTGCTAACGAGATTTCGCCACCTACATTACTGGTTGCTTCGATCCCTAGAAGTGCTATAAGCATTCTCACCGGCCATGGCTTCATTTTAGATACTGCACACGCTCTACTTTTTCAACAATGCCCTCCGTCATCTAGTCTTTAAGTGGGAGGCAGCACCGGTTACACGTAAAATGCGTTCGAAATATCGGTGTGCATATACAATACGTCGCTGGACTCGAACCTGCGCTGTCCGGCTTGTTCCAGCCAGAGGCTAGAAGAGAGAGAGGGAGAGTGAGAGAAATATGGTGCATATAAACAAAGCTCTGACGCGTCGACACTGGCCACCAGCAACATGTTCACCCAAGCCGGACCAGTTTCCTGTCTAATCAGGAGGACTGAGTTTTCAGTCTCCGCAAGTCTCGTTCAGCTGCTCGCTGCCTCGCTGCCCTTTAAACGGCAGACGCCACACAGCTCTGGTGACGTCCATGGAATTACGAATAGCATTACGCGGCATTGACCGCGTCTTGAATTTGATTCCATTCAATTCTTGAACAGAATTCTGCACAGCTACATCCTCATTTTCTCTCGTCCTGACAGATTAGCAGGTGTTTTATTCAGGGTTTTTTTCGTCCCCGGATTTGTTTGTTGTTACGTGGACCATAGTTCCCACCTTTCCTCTTTTTTTCTTATTACTAGACACCATTTTTGTCCTGCGGGATTCGAACCGGAGCGCCCAGAGCTCCAACTTGTCTGCGCTACCCTACGCCATCCCATCTGACTCCTGGCCAGTGCCTACCACGCACCGGACTTCATCTAGTCGGTACTAGCCATTGGGCGTTCACGCCTACACCTACCTGTGTGTAGCCGTCCAGCACGCAGAGAACGTCGCACAGGGCGTCGTGTAGAGGCAGAGCCAACGTCGGCGACTGCTCGGACAGCGTCGGCAAGAGCGAGCACACTTTCGATGGCGGGAGTCCGCTCGCCAGGAGCGCCTCCATGAGGCGGATGAGACTCGCTGTGGCATCTGCGATGGTCAGATCACTGTGTTAGTACCTTGACAACGAACCGGACCACGAAGTGTTTGTGTTTTTAGAAGTGTTTGTGGCCGTCTCTAATGAATAACGCCACGCTTCACAGGCAAATACCGACAATGGGCGGTGCTCGGAAGGGTTACGAAGCCTCAGTGATATTAGCGAATAATTATCGGTTTGATCACAACGCAGAGTAAATGCGTTTCAGCCTAAACGCCTTTACTCATATTTGCACTATCAGATGGTAGATAGAGGGAGAGAGAGAGAGAGAGAGCAGCAGCAGCACATTTCACTGCTTTTGAAGAAAGAAGAAGCTTATTCGTATTATTCTTCTTCTATTATGAGAAGCTTATTCGTATCTTGCTATGAAGGTTGGTCCTTGTCGGCGAACACACAAAATACACTTGAATCAATTGGCTTTCTATTGAACGTTCTGGCGGTCTCATGTTTTGACACCGATTTTAGTTCGGCCCTTGCCTATATATATATATATATATATATAGGCAAGGGTTCTCTCTTCTGCTCCTGCGGAGTTCATTCGATGCTGGTCACAAAGTATGACGATGGTTTTACTATCAGTACGTAGGCTTTGTTTGTACGTAGGAGTTCACAAAGACAAACAAAGATCAACCGAAAGCTGGCATCGATGAGCGAAGCACAAACAAACTCTCGACGAATAAGGTGAGAAAACGCGCAACTATGAGCGAACTACTTACCGATACCCTCTTGTGTGTGTGACCCATTGCGCAGGAGAGCTGTCACTTCGTTGAGTAGTGCAGATCTGAAACCGAAACGCAACAATGAGGTAAAGGTGAAGCTTTATTGGTTTATTAAAGGAGCTGCAATTTTACAATGCTTAAGCTCTCTTATATGTCACGCAGGTGTATATCGAGATAGGTATCAGATACACCATATCTCCATATATATATATATATATTATCGGCTGCAGAACCCAGCCACAATCACTTTCCGTGAAGAGGCGCTAATCCTCTCGATTGCGCAACGTTTGCAACAAGGAAGGCGGAGATTACGACGGATATGGAATAGTTGTTAATTGTCGCAGGTTATTGAATGAAAATGTTGCAGAGATTGTTGTCGGAGCTCTTAGTCTGATGTGCACGATCATTAGAAGGTCAATTTGAAACACGTGAAAATTCTCGATGCCACACCAACAAGCTCGTGGTAACATGACGAGCGGAACCTAACTATTTTAACTCCAATATTAATGTCTACTCGACAGATGCATTACCGCCGTGATGTTTTGAGCCCACTAAGATCTGTTTGAGAGTTTATTCTGAGCAAGGCGTTGACGGCCTGTAGGTTGCTCTCATCGTCCGTCGTCAATTCAATTGTGTGACATGTGCGCGGCAGCTGTCAACGGATACTTCCTCTGCGTAGGGGCTACACCAAGTTTAAAAAATAAGACCTTATGTAATACCCGTGCAGGTAAATGCTAAATGTACGCCTCCGGGTGGAGGAGGCACCTCAGCAACGAAGCGTGCTTTTAATTACTCTGCTAAAACCGCATGACTTACGAACGAAACAGTTGGTCGGACCTTCCCATTAGACGGTGGGACAAATGGCCGAGCAATACTTGTGTGCAACGTTCAATCTCTCCCAGCCACCCAGATGAAGATCAGTTATCGGCTACATTTTCGTCACGTCAAATTCACCGCGTAGCGACGCTCACGTTTGTCGCCGGACTTTCGAACGTGTGTATATAGATTGTAACATTCAGTCCATGTGAAAGTGTGCCAATGACGCGAACGACGTTGGAGTCTCGTCGGGCGAGGTTAGAATCTCTCTTGCCGTTAGAATCTCGTCTGAACTCGAGGGAGAGTCGAGACAAAGCCCGCGACCTACACTTGGCGACACGCGCTCGAAATGCGGAACTTCGAAATGGCCAACGATTGTATTCACAAGGCAACCGAGGACACAACAGCTGCACTGAGTCGTGGCTGTAATGCTGAAGTGTGACCAGTTCCGCTGGCAGAAGGTACATGCTCGACTGTTTACCGCACGTATCGTCGACACACGGCATGGAGCGTGTCGCTCACACGAAATTAGAAACACGCATGCATTGAGTCAGGGCGAGAGACGAGAGGATGATTTCCTAATGACGATGCCAACGAGAAAATGTCAATTCCACTAAACATCGATTCCATTTTCGAAGAAGATTACCGCGTATAACTAAAAGCAGTTATTCGTAGGTCTCAAATATTAGGCTGTCCCCAGCAAACTGTCGCCTCTTTAAATGCCAATAACTTTTGAACTAAATGAGTTAGAACAAAGATCTTTTGGTATGAGTTAGAGGTACTCTCCAGCTTTATTGACACATCGATTCCAGCGCTCTGGGAGTTTTGAAATAGCCAAATATTTACCATTTGCGTTTCCATATATAATTTCATTATCCATTGCTTTTGCGAGTAAGTCGACGGTTGCATATGGAACCTCACCTATTGCCATTTTTAATGCATGGAGACAACCATTATCACATGGGCTTAAATCAGGAGAATATGGGGGTTGATGCCATCGCTCAATATTGTTCCCCTCCATCCAGGCCGTAATTTCAGCAGTGCGGTGAGGTCTTGCGTTGTCGTCGAGTAACCACACTCGGTGCTGTCGATCCCCACGCCATTTGTTCATCAATGTCTTCAAAAAGTCGAGATATCGGGGAACATTGAGTTTTTCGTTTGCCGCTAATATTTCGTAATAGCAAACACCCTTGCTATCCAGAGCGAGTATAATCAACACCTTTCGTCCGAATCTATCTGGCACTGCCACAGACGCCGCCACTTCACCTTGTCGGAGCCACTGTTTTGCTTGGTCCTTCTCAGGGGGTCTATGCAGGCTAACACATGTCTCGTCTATCGACACGGTGTGCTCTAAGCGACTGGTTTGTTGCGTATAAGTATTCAAATTAGATGTCGAACACTCCACACGCATTTTCATTTGGTCAGCACTCAGTTTATGGGAAACCCATTTTTCATTGATTTTCTTCTTCTTCAGTATATTGGTGATAATTCTATAACACGTCGTCCGAAGAATCAAAGTTTCAGCCGACAAAGACTCCATGGACCAAGCTCTAGTTTGCTCAAAAGCTGCCTTGATTCTGTCAATCCGATCGTCCCTTGTCGCACCTGATTTGTGGTCCCCACCTCGATGGTCATCGGTGTCCATATCTCCACTGTTAAATCGCTCGCACCAACGTTGCACCGTTCGCAGGCATAAGGCAGACCTGCCGTACGCGTTCACTAATTGTCGATGGATTTCAGCTGGAGGGTGTTTTTGGAGAAACAAAAACTTGATGATTTCCCGTTGATTTTTGGGGGAATTTGAACTTTTTGCTGCAGCGTCCATCTTTCTGATCGTATCGAAACCACTCAGTGTTCGAAAGGAAGCCACGTTCCTACCGCATGCCCACTCCAAAAATGAACGCATTGTGTGGCGTAGTTCGGGCTGTGCGCCATCCGAAAGGCGCGACAGTTTGCTGGGGACTACCTAATATATACACACACACACACAGAGACAGTCACTAATGATTGCATAGCATACTACGACGACTCAGTTACTTCACGGGGCGTCGTGCACAGGCGTTTAGGGTGGAGGTAACTTCGAACAGACACTAGACAGGAATATAAACGCGCCAGAAAAAAAAACAGCTGATAAATAGACAGCATTCAAAAAAAGCATGGCCTTAGTTTAGCAGAGATCTATTCAGAATAGAAGATACTTCGCAACGCAAACTCCGCATCGTGCGTCATGTTCGGATACGGCCACTGTAAATAGAAGCCTGCCTTGTAATGAAAGCAAGCTAGTGAACTCGTTTTTTGTTTGGTGTCGATAACGACCAATGTGGTCAGACAACAATAAATACAAACAATGAATTCCTGCTTTATCGGCATTTCCTCTAGGGGAAATAAAGTAATCGTACTTTGTCACTTACATTTTCTCTGATCCGCCCGAGTCAAATTCCTTGCACCACTTGAGCGCGTCCAAGGTGGATAGCGCGTCGAGCGGCATCTTAGCTGTTTTGCTCCGCCGTTAGTTCGGTGACCCGCTAATCCGATGCCCCACCAGGGCAGTCACGCTGGGTTCGACGTCAAGACGAGCCGGCTAATTGTTGTCAATCCGCTCAACCTGCTCTCGCTCTCCCACTCTGTCTCGCTTCCGGAACAGCTTCACTGTGGAGAGGGCCACTCGGGGCCTATTGCGATATCAAGCTTTTTTGTTTGGCGTCAATTAATTTAGTTGCCTCTCCAATCGTCGATGGGTATGCATCGTCGTACGATCGACCGCAGTGCTGCGACCCTAGCAGGGCTTGCCAACTCGCAATGGACAACGTCGGCAAACTTCACTAGCTGAATTGTTTTCGTGATAGCTACCTCGAACTAGTGATCTGGCCAGCATTCGACGAGCCAATGCTGTACACACTGATACTTTATCGCCTGCAACTGGACCGTGGTGTTTCCGAGGTAGACAGTGGCACCTCTGTTCGTCCCGCTCAAAGCGCTTCGACGCTGTTGCCGGCAACTTGACCGCCAGCGAAGTTACAGCGCCGCAGGGCAAACACGCTCCCCGCCACGGACACACTAACGAATCACGAGGGTCGCTATACCGCCTTCACGGACGAGGTCCTGCCGCCGGCCTGCGACACTCAGGCGATGTCGGTGGCGTTTCGCGACTTCGGAAGCGCACAAACGAGCGGGACTCTATGCTTCTCGATGCGGTGTACGTGATGGCATGTCCTTACGCAGGAGCCACAGGGCTCGCGAAGCAAGGCCACGACAGGGAAACACTAGAGCACGCGCAATGGCAATTTGAGGGGCTTACTCGCTGAGGTCTACAAAGGTGCGTTCGTGCTCTCCCTGAAGGTTTTCTCGACGCGGGTGGTTCACTGCTTTCGGTAGATGCGTAGACACAAGGAGGCCATATACACATATACACACACGCGTACACAGGCCGGTCAAGCGTGTACATAAGATTATGCCCGGGCGGACGGACGAGGGCGGGGGGATTGCAAGGAACACAGCTAAAGGCAGAGAGAGAGAGAGCTCGATCGCCTGACACGCACCGTCACACAAAGCCCGCTGCGACTGCTTTTTCACTAACGAAATGGAAGGCGCCACCGCTGCTGTGTCCAAGACGAGGTCTCTCCTCGTTCCTTGGGACTGCTACTGGTGCCGCTTGTTACCGCTCTGTTGGCGGTACCGGACGGGATCCACTACCGTGGATATCTATTGTTGCATCCGCTGTGCTTCTGCTGCTGCTGCTGGTTCTGTGTATATAACCAACCATATTAACAACACTTGGTACACGCTCGACAACACCATCGAATTTCACAACAGCACCATCGCAACGATGGAACCAGGCGCCACAAGCAGCACACAACAGATCTACCGAAGTTTCCACAGGGCAGCACAGATTCTCCACCGTGTTTCAGTGGTCGGCTGCCCGCTGGCTCTTGATGGCCGCTGATGTTTGTTCGTTTGTTTACCTGTGTTTTTTTTGGATTTTTTTCTATTTTGTTAAGGGGTCGACTGCTAAAAGCCTCGCCACAGTCGAAGTCTCACATTGGCGGTATTTCCTGCCGCATATTGCATTTGTGGGGCCCACACCCCCTCCTAGAATCCTAACCCTCGATAACTAGTGTTCGCTTGATGTTCATCTGTCCGCCATGGATGCCGTGTTCACGATGTGCGTCCGAGAAACGCACCCGTCTCGCTACGCGTGTCCCGCTATTTTTCGACCGCGTCCGCCTTGCGCTGCGGCCATCAACTCCCCACCATCAAGATGACAAACTCCAGACACAGGCGCCGCGCTGAAGCATGACGGCGTGTCTCTCGATTACCGGCCCATCGTAAATTCGATATGTTGTCGTCAACAGAAAACGGAAAGCGCGGAGACGAGGGGTAGCGGTAGCGGCGGGAGGGGGGGGGGGGCGAGGGGGAGGGGCCAGGCAACGTCTTGCTCGTGTGTTACGAGCAACAGAGCAACGAGTGCTCGTGTCTAGGTTTGCCATGTTTCGACACAACACGACGATCCTGACAGCGCCAGTGGCAGCTGGTGCAGACAGTGTCGCTTCGCGATAGGCCGACACAGCAATAGACGGCCAGCCGCGGAGGCCCCCTCAATATACACAACACAAGAGGCCACTAGCGCGATCGTCGCCTATCGTCCAACGCTGGAACGGAACAGTCAACAAAGAGTCGCCGAGGAGAGAGCGCGCTGAGAGCCAGCCCATCACGACGACGGCGGCGGCGGCGACGACAACTGCGGAGAGAGCAATCGCCAGTGGTCGGTTTGGCAGTCGCAGCGGGCCATACACCGGAGTCGTAGCTAGCTAGCTCTAGCTAGCTAGGTAGCTGTGTCCATTTCGCGGGTGGTGGGGTGGCAAGCCGCCGGAGGAACTGTCCGTCCAAAGACAACACAGTCGTAGTGCTGTCGTTGTTTTGCTTCGTCTCGCATCGGCAGCCCGCAAGGACGTGTTCACATGATCTGATTGTTGGTATCGTGCGACTCTCCGTCCGGCCGATAAGCGATCGCTGCGTGCTGGGGTAACCTCGCTAGCGGGTGGCGAGAGTTGCTCCTGCGTTTCGCTGGGACGTTTGGCTCCGCGTTGCCTCCTCATTCAACGTCGTTGTCGCTTATGGAGGCGTTCGTCTCGTGAGAACAACAAACACTCGCCAAGGGGAAGTTGGTCAGCGGTACGAATCGTATCCTGCCGGCCGATTTTTGTGCTGTTCGATGCTACATGAAAAGATCCATGTGCCTGTGTACGTGTGCTCGTCGACGTCTCGTGCATAGTGTCGTGCTGCCCTGGCGGCGGTGAATGTGATGTGAAGAAGTGTGCATGAGGATGTGAATGTGCCGTCTGTGTGCGCCCCACTGGATCCGCTTGGTTCTGAGGCGTAACAAGAGTGTATGTACATCATCTATCGAGCTGGGAAGAAAGTGATAGGCAAGTGGGAACGCGGTAACGTCGGGATTGGCGCAATTCGATTTCCGCGATTACTTCTGTCCTCGATTAGCTCCTGATGGGTTTTGCTGCACGACGCGCTGCACGACCTGCCGTAGTGCCATGTCTCTGTGCTGGGCGTAACCGTCACTGTGGTCTAGTCAACTGGGCTGTCCATTGTCGGCGTAGCTGAACCACGCAGAGACCTACGAGAGGAGAAACAGAGACTCACAGACAGACAGACAGACAGAGAGCGAGAGAGAGAGGGAGAGAGAGAGAGAGTGACAGATACAGAGTTAACTAAATGTGAGGTCCAGAATTGAACAGAGGAACATCCACCCAGAGCAACGTCTCCCATAGGCACGAGAGCGCTAGGGGACTCACAGGAGCGCAAGTCATTCGGCTTCTTCTGTCTGTGCTGCCAATCTGGCAGAGCACCCTGACTGGTCAACATTGACCAGCTGGCAACGAGTTCCTCCCCGTGCCGCTCCGCAGTGGCGAACGGTAGCGACAGCAGCGTCACCAAACGAACGCTCAGTCTGAGTCAACTTCGGGCAGCAGCTTCAAGAGAAAATAGAACAGCAGAAGCACCAGCAGAAGCGGCTTCTGAAAGCAATCGACAAAGCAGTCACTTCCCCGAGTGACAATTTCGGAGAAGGCAGGTTTTTGCCCAACATTCGCTCGTTGGACACAGCCAGCAGCGTCGTCGCGTTTTGCTCGGCTTCGGTGGCCGTCGGGTGACGCTGTCTCGAGAGACGGGCACGGGGCAGCCGGCATTACGACGTTGAAGTATATAGTATTCGACTCTAATCGATCCCACCCTCGTAGCTAGCGCGTATGCGCGTGCATGTGCCGATGCTCGTGTGCGCATATGAGTTTCTGCACGTTCTACAATAACCAAGGACGCTAAGACGCTGGACTGACATAGTGGCCTGCCTGGTGCTGCTGCAGCAGCAGTAGAAGCATCACCAAGTGCAGCTGTTTGTAGCTCGAATAGCTGTTCGGCGGCATTCGTTTACCCGCCGACATCGGATAGATCGATTTTTTGGTCGTTGGCGGCGAGAAGAGGTGAAGAGACGAGGCCTCGAGCGCGAATCGGAAGCGATCCCATGACAGCTAACAACCCCCTATCTCATGTCGTGAGGTAACGACCACACATGCTTTAACATTAGCATGCTTCGAAGTGCCAAACGTTCCTCGCTGCCCGGTGGCACCGCTGGCATGAACGGTCCAGCGGAGCTACGCAGACTAAAGGTCCACGAGCTGAAAGACCGCTGTCCAGGGTAAGTTGTGAGTGGGTCACTGATGTTCGTCAGATCGACAGAGATGTTTTGTTCTATTCCCGTCTCGTTAGGGTTGTGCTTCGAGAAGGCCGGCGACGAGAGGGAGATATGTGTATGCCTACGATGGAGGTGCTTTAGCAACCTTAATTTGCTCTGCGGGGAATGACGTTGTGGGTCGGCCGTGAAGATGAGCGAGAACACTTTGACGGTTACGTTCGTCCGCGTCGTTTGTGTGAAATGCCGTCTACCCAAAGAGACGGATCATAGGGGTACTACTAATTCCGTCTGTCAGTTCATTCCTCTTACTGGTAGTCAGCTTGCCATTCGAGGATCGCTGATAGGCCCCTTGGGAACTGGTGATTATGCTGGGCTCAGTCTCTGATGGGAGTAACAACACTTCGCACATCGTCCTAGAACACACGGACGTCATAAATGCGTTTTGGTGGACTTGTACTATATATATATATGTAGTACAAGTCTATAGTTTGCATTTAGGGGTCCTTCTTACGAACTAATGTCAAGGCAATACCACAGGCGTTAAATGTTGGCTGACCCCGAAAACATATAAATATATATATATATATATATATATACAAGGTGGCATTTTGAATGCTATTTTTAATCTACCCCTCCTCGACCCCTCGTTCTTATATTTTATGCCTGTTGTTGTTGTTGCCGCCGTCATCCGTACCTATTTGTATAGGTATGCCTTTAAACTAACACTGTGCATAAGCATGTTTAGCCAATCTCGTAGATGAGGTGAATGGTTGCATTGTGAATGGTGCCAATTTCTTGTACGTTTAGTGATAATATTTTAATAATTCTGATAGATGATCATTAGTCTGATAACTGTCCCCGTTCTGTTGACGATTAGTGAGTCCACTATTTCTTTTTATTAGCAGCAGATACAGTTGATGTGAATTCGTACGAACACCATATATATATATATATATATGTATGTCTGTAGATCAGGGCAACAAATATTGATTATTCACGCTGTAATTTATCTTGCATGATCACGAAAAAAATTAGCCAAAGTCGTATGATTCAATCGCTGCGGTTTTGAGACCACACTAAGCTAAAACGTTGCCACCGTTTTGCCAGGTGAGCTGTGTAGAGGTCGCTAAGTGTTTCTAATCGACGAACTTGGCAACCCTATGGTAAAAAAAATATAATATATGAATATCTATGTTCATTTCTCGCTTGACAGCGAAGCGAAGTGCGCCAATAAAGCCATTGATTTTCTTGTCATTTCTCCGTTGTACGGCCACAGGGTGTGCTATATGAAAGTGCTCACACATGCGCTGCAAGCGAGCCGCCATCGATAACGCGAAGGCCGACAATGGCCGGTGGGGGCCCGATTGGTGCAGTTCGTTGACTAGCCGGCGGCAGCTACGACGAACAAACTCAATTAGACGACGATGACAATCAACTGGGCTCCCTCCCGTCTAGCGGTATCTTTTTCTGTGCTTGGCGGTAGGTATCCGATCGTTCTTCTGGAAATGCGTCGAGCTTCTCCTCGACGGCGTAAGCCGTGATAGCGAAGTCGGCGGAGTGGTCGTACCCTTGTACATTGATTCATCCGTGAATGCTTCTCTCTCTGCCGAGTTGAGTTCACACGTCGGATTTAATAGCGTCCGACACCGCTGGCTGACCAATGGACCGACCGGCAATGAGCCATGATTCAGAGCGAGTTAGTCTTGAAGTTGGCCGAATGTGGACAGTTTGTGGACGTGCTTGGCGGCAGCATTTACGAGTTTGACCCCGCGGCGCGTGGAGCCTTTTGCGCCGGAGAGTTCCTCGGGCTGGCAACGGGTAACTGCCGTTCGAAGTTTGCCAATTCCCAATTGCGTGGGCAATACGACGCGGTGGTTGAACGTTGAAATGTTGCTTGAAGGAACAAGTTGCCCGCTTGCGGACTGGCCGTTCTCGGAAGATGCATGTCTGCAAGAGAGGCGACCTTAGCATTGTTGTTAGTTTATTAGCTCATGAAGTGCTTCCAACAATATATTTTTGCGTGGTGCGACTGTGTGTGCAGATGACGGCGAAGTAAGATCCTTCCGGGGTCCAATACCCTGTAGTCAGGGAGAGGACGATGATGAGTCACCGAGGTTAGGCTTTGTGACAGGGAAGCCGTACATTTCAAATAAAAAACTCCTCGCACATACCACAGGGCCGAAAACAACCGTGCGATCCATGACCCGTATAATCCCGTGATTCAGATCATACCTGTCTTAATAAGTTTCTGTTTACTTCAACCCCTAAATTACAAGATAATAGTAGATCTTTCACTCTTGCCTTCACAGTTCTAATTATCCGACAATAGTTCCCATTTTTCTACCAACTGTGCTACACTCTTATTAGTATATGGCAATAAAAAGATCCATCATAACACCTTCACTTACAAAAAGATCCATCGCTTATATACATATATACAAATAATGCCTCTTGAGTAATATATATACAACTATTTTATGTACTTACGATCTATTTGGAGTGCTTTTATGAAAGTACGGACTTAAAAACTCGTATAGAACACATTCGATTTATTAAAAATTGTAATATTTTAATAAAAATATAATACTTATATTTAATTTGTGATCAACTTAAAAAAAAAATTTACGATATTCTACCGGGAGGTTTCGAAGCATTGTGATGCTCCATGATGTCTCAGTAGTTTGGATTAGTCGTATGTTAACGGCTCATACCTGCTGTGTCTCTAGTGAAATATCTCCGATTGGTGCAAACTGCTAAAAGATGACCGACGACTAACCATGGCTAACCAACCAGAGTCAAAATAGTGGAGAGAAAAAAGTGATATTTACTTTAAATCAAGGATGGAGGGATTCACTTCTCTTTGGTAACTGATTTTTTCAACATATGCATATATATATATATATATATATATATATATATATATATATATATACGATATTCAACAGGGCAGGGTCGCTTTGTTGTCCTGGTATCATAAAAGGGGAGAGTTGACCCTTTGTCACCAACGGCTGGTCACGTTTAACTTGCTATCAATCGAAGAGCTAAGCAAATCATTGAGCTGGAAAAACGGTTGTGTGTCTCGAGTTCTGTAAATTTGGGTCATTTATGGAGAAACCATCTTGGCCTGGAATCTTCTCAGGAGAGTTTACTCGTGGGTAACTCGAGACGTACAGGGTATCGTAAGAATTTCCAGGAGAGACACATGCTCATACAGAGCGTGATTCCTTTATTATAATAAAGAAATAAAGAGATTCTCATAGGCTAACGTTATGTCAACTAATATCAATTATATGACCTCACCACCCAGTATGAAATGGGCATACATATATATCTATATATATTTATATATATATATATATATAGAAATCCGTGTACCACTTTGAAGGCCTATTTGAAGCGTGTCGAGCTGATTGGCCCTCGTCCGGGCTGGACGTTGTAGTGGAACTAGGATTTGTTTTATCCGAGTTGGGGCTCTATATTCAATTGTGTTTCATTAAGCCGCTTGAGCATTTTTCAAAGGTGCGGCCGCGCTCCAAGCGGCTGGAAATGACATGGTCAGGCCACGCCGCGTACAGATCTAGGTTCATAGGAAGGTAATCCCGATTAAGCCACAAGGCGGAGGCAATTCTACTATATGCCCCTATCTCGATTTAAACAGCCCAGCGTGCGTTTGGCCGCAAAGTTGAAAGTGCCCTGAAAAGATGACCATTCAAGCTTTGCCTTTGGAGTTTAGGCGAAATTGCTTTTCAACATTTAGAAAGGTGACCAAAGTGGCTGTCACCCACGTGAACATGACAGTGTTGTTCCTTCCAAACAGTCAGTTAATTTTCGACATGGTTCCGATATGATTGGCACCTTTGGCAATTATGTTCCGGATTTCATCACCACCGAACCACAACGTGAGAACGATTGCGATACAGGTCCCATGTAATTTGAATGCAATACTTCGCATCTCCTAGCAACATATGGAAATCAGTCGTACCCTTAAAGCGTGGACGAATCACGTCATAGGCTATATGGTTTTTCCAACGTTCAGCAAGACGGCTAGCCTGCCCCGGCCACACTAACGTGCGCGCTTCACAAAAAAGAACATTGTGCCGTTAAGTTATTCAAGTAGATTAAAAAACACACATCCAAGAAAGTTAATTGAATTCAACTTAGATTAGGAAACGAAATTCAAACGTAAAAAATTGAATTTAACAAATAAATTTGCTCTAGCCTACTCGTGTTAACTAGCGGCTTGAGGAAAGCGTAGCGAGTGGTTTGTGAAAGGAGTTCCTCCCTTTATTTATTCTTATTCCTTTATTTAAACAAGCCAATATATATCGCATGCCTTGTAGTAAATAAATAAATTTCCCCAGCTGACCCACAGCCAACATTTAACGTCCACGTAGTACCACGGCGGGGTTGGGCTTCGGGCTTCGCTAATCGAGTCCTACCATTGCGACCCTCCTAAACTCGCGAAGTACACGCAGGCCCCCCCGCCCCAGTGAACAGAATAATATGAATGGTACCACGGTACCCGTGGGAACTGTGCCAGAGAAGGCGAACACTGAAATCGCCTCGTTTAATTCTCGACACTTGAACTTTATGCTATTGTGTCATATGCACTCTAGCTGTTCTAAGGGCCAGCCTGATGTGTCGATATATATCGGTGCGAACCGCCAACTTTTAAGTTAACATTCACCATCAGCTAGTTTCGTCAGCGTATCGCTGTGGCTCGAGAGTCCGCGTTCCGTTCCTTTTGCAGCTGCAAAGATTATACTGAGCACTGGCTACGCAGGATGATCACTGTACCTGCGTAATGACTTGAGTGCTGGTGCGCTCGGTGACAGTATACCGAATGCCCGGCGTGTATACGCTTTGCTAACCGCCAGTTAGCTTCTCGCAAACCCCAGACAAGACAGACGTGGCACAGTGCCCCCCATGAACATGATATACCCGATGTGTCCTCGCAGTGCTGGTCACGCGGAAGTGTCATTCGATCTCAGTTACTGTACATCATGAGTAGTATAATGCTGTTATAGCCTACTGACCGAACAATGCAGCACTAATTATTGTGAATGAAATAGGAGCGCGCCTTCATATAAACAAATATATATATATATATATATATATCTATACTGGTCACCGTGTTGATGAATCACACAGAAAACGATGTTGGTTGGACGAAGGAGAGAATCTATATAGCATCGACCCTTCCTATCACTACTCGTTGTGATATCACCCATAACAGAGCTACGATTCACTTGATTACTGTACTACTCGTGTTTAACTTATGACAATAATTAACAATTATTATTATTATTATCATCATGATTTCAAACTAATCATTACTTAATTTTGCTTTCTAAGCTACTCTCATCCTCCATGTTTGCTTCACTTCGTTAGCTCATATTTCGAAGTGACCAATAATACCTAGCAAGGACTAAACAAATAACGCAGTTGTATCTGAAGTTTACAGGTTTGCTTTCTGTATTGTCCGAGTTCTCTGTTTCCCCATACCAATCCATTCCGTCATCTTCACCGTTCCACCAATCATAAAATATTGTGCTTAGTTTTTGAGCACATTGAACAAAATTTCACCTCGTTTTTACATCGTCATGACGGGATCTCTCTCCCTCTCCCCCCCCCCTCCCTCTCTCTGGCTGATAATCATTGATTCAAATCTGTCGTCACCTCTGTTGTCTATGCGTGTCCACGTCCTTCGTGTCGTCTCGATGTTACCGTCAAAAACGTTGCTTGGCTGTACAATACGTGATGTTATTATATTTTTGCCGCCCTCGCTGCGTCTCTTCGTACCGTCGCACGTGTTTACTTCGTTGGCTCGTTCATTGACCAGGATCGTTCGTGTCTCGCTGTCAGGACGGTGATCGCGTTCAAGCGAGCGAACGGTATTATGGTAAGAGGACCTTCTGTTGAAGACATGCGTTACCGAGCACCGCACAGACAGGCACCAAAAACGACAATACTGATAGTTATCGCTCTGAGCGCCACTGGGCAGCATACGGCTTGATGCGTTTTCTCACTCGATTGGTCTGCATGACATGTGTCTTCTATGCTGCTTTTACTGCTGCCAGCTGTCACACATATGTACACCTCGTCGACCGATGTGTCTACCCAAAATGGACAATCGTCTAGAAGCCACATTGATGAAAACTCGAAGAAGTTGATTGCCGGTATTGTAGAGTATTCAGGCACTGTTCTATGGCTTATGCGACGAAGGGTAGCCGAATGTGTCTGCTAACATTTGCCCAATATGGGAGTTAGAACTAAGAGAATTGTAGTTTTGCCGATCGCTCCTGCTGGCGACTTAATTCCTGTTTAAGTTCTTATACAGCCCTAACAATGCTTAAAGCTCATTTGGCAGTCACCAAGATTGACGAGGATATGCAAACATTGATCACACCTGCTTATCACGACCTGCCACTCGCCAGCTAATTCATCTCGGCGCAATTCGCTCTTCACAGCTGGCGAACCTCATCTGTTCTCGCTTCTTTTGCACAATCTAGAATATTTCATATACGATAGTATTAACAATATTCTAATTTGCCAACTAATTGTATATACAATACTCGCACCAACATACAGGCCACAAATAAACAAAGGTGCACGTGGGCGAAAAACGCAGCTTGCGAGATTGTCCTCGACTCTTGAGACGCTTAAATGGGCAGTCAGTCCCATTGAAACGTCTCGCTGTTGCCGCCTTCGTTGTTGAGTGTTATCGATTTTCGAGGATTGAAAGAAGATCCTCGCACCCCATCGACTGAAAGCTTGCATTCGCATTACTCCTTCTCATCCTGTCCTTGAGTCTCGAAAGAACCCTATTTTCACCCCAATGCATGTACTCCCTTAGCACTGTATGCGGGTGAACACCGTCACCCGTCACAGGTTACCCACGATTCGATTTTCGTTGTAACACAACTCAGGCCCAAACTAGATCGATCGACATGTCTCTCTCTTTCTCTCTCGCTTTAGAGGCAGTAAGATATCGCGACCGTTCCGCCTACAAAATAGTACGCGCCGAACCACCGCATAATATATCTTCGAGATTTACACCGTCATTATTTTACACAGAAATGTTGACTCAGTGACCCAGGTAGCACCATTCAATGACTATAGTTAACATTCAGACAGCAATTCGTAACTGCGGCTCAGGTTGAGCCATTGCTATCATTAGCTTTCGGTGTGAGCATGTGTTACAAATATAAGCAAGCATTAACTTCGCACTGCTTGAATGTACAGGGTGCTATTTTTGCAACATGGGTGTCGGTTATTCTCGCTAACGTTGGTCGCACTCGCTATTCCCAAACGTCCCTTGCTTCTTTGGCGAAAACCAACCAAGAAACTTAATGATTTGCTATGTGTCCTCTTTGGATACAGTGGAAATCAACGCTGAACAATTTCTACTGCTGACGACGACCTTGTTGAATGACCATGTTGTGCTATTCCCCGACTTCGCGATAGCACCGACAGCTCGGGTTCGCCGTACTAACAGCTGTATCCGAGCGACCTTGTTCAGCGTTACGATCACACGAGATTCTCATTAGCATGGCATTGTGGCGTCTATTGCAAAATAAAAAAAATCGCCATCTTTCTTGCGATTTATCCTGCGTTATTTGAGCACCGCAAAGCTTCCACTTCGCTTGAAGGCGGAGGGGACATTTTCGACAACGATCTCACTAACACTGTTCACCGCGTTCGCTTTGTCTGTGTGCCATATCGTTTTGTTGTTCTTGCAGGATTCAGGAACGTCTTTCTGAGTCGGAGTTCACGCTAGCGTTCAGCTGTGCCGGGATCGAATATCAGCTATTTATGTAGGTGTATGCTAACTGTTAAGTAAAACGTTCTAGTTGTATAGGACCCTCTCATTAGCATCTATAGTATTATCTAGGTGGGGATGAAGCTGGGGGAACTCCCCTCGTTGAAACCTGTACATTTTGTTAATAAGCTACGTCTGCAAATCAGGTCAAATTTGATAGCAGCTTGTATCGGGGGGGGGGCTGCTTGTTCTTCATCTGAATGACCTCTGTGAGATGTGTGTAGAGCGAGCATAGGTGGGCATGGTGGCATAGGATTTATAATTCTTGCCGAATCTATGTAGAAACGCATTCGCTGCTGCTCCGAATGATTAGACAGCTGTTCAACTATGGATCTTGTGGAAATCATTAAACTTGAAGCGTTAATAGCTCTGGATATTTCTGATTACCTTAGTGGGATTCAATGGGTCAGTTGAGATTGTCATCCATATATATTATGATTGTCCACAGGCAAATAAGTCAACGCGAGTTACCCCACCAAAAGTCCTAACCTTCGCAGCGACGCCGATAGCTATAATTCGATCGATTAGCAATTCCAACCGAGGATAGTTCGTGGTGACGACTACGACGATAGTGCAACAACCGTATAGATTAATCTGAACTCCTAAATACTAGTTTATTTTTATTGCATTATTCCACCGTTCTTTTATTAACCACGGTAGAGATCATTGACTGTCTCTCTCTCTCTCTCTCTGTCTCTCTACCTTTCGCCTTTGTCTGTTCTCGTCGAGCGCAGCAATTTGCCGCCGAGCTTCCCGTTCGAGGGACCAACTCTGTCGGTGCGGCCTCCCGCTCAACATCCACTACTCGACGACACGTCAACAGTATGTGGCCTGGCTGATCTGACAGCCTTCTCGATTCACGCCTCCCTGCCGGACATCGTCCATCAGGTTCTTTCCGATTTCATCACCAGGCCATTAATTAAACGGTACGTACATAACCTATAATTATTGTTGAGTTCGTAGAATTCGGTAGCGTCCTTCCCATTCGTGAAACCGTCGCCGTCTGCCCCTTGCGCTTGCTGAGGATTGGGTTAGGTTAGGATAAGAAAAGTAGCCGGTGGGGTGGTGCATTCGCGTGCGCGCTTCAATCGGAGATGCACTACGTAGGTGTATGGATTCAGCGGGAATACGGGTACGATTCCCAGCGTTGCACATTCGCATTTAAAAAGGGGTCCATTCTATAAAAGCAATGCGGAAAGTAGTTCCGTGGGCGTTAAAACGTTAGCTGCGAATCTGAGCGCAAAATTTCCTTTTCAGAGAAGGGAAGAAGGTTAGCTGAAGGGTCGCCTCGCCACGTTTGATTGATATCGTAGCTATTAAGTTACGATAGTTTTCGTATTCTGCTCAAGATTAAGAATCGCTCCGTGGGACCCCCGGCATTTCACTCCGCTCGGATTAAACAATGCGCAATAGCCTTATATATATATATATATATATATATATATATATATATATGCATGATCCTAAACGGCGCGTTTTTCAAACGTACGATTTCTTCCCCACCTACACCCAACCTCTCAGCTGGTTTCACCCTCAACTTCCAAGTGTCCCATTGTACTATGCGGATACCACATACGATATAGTTCATATTGTGTCACCGGCGAATGACTATACTGATTATTTAGGTTGGCTAGTAAGTACAATTGATATTCGTTGGGTGACGGGCCGGTCCGTAACGTCAGCAGGGATTAGGAAGGATCATATCTGCGACGTGTATACTTCGCACACACAGATTGTTGGCGACACAAGCTGTTGTCATTTTGTCCATCTACCTGTGCCATTTCCAGTGGTGTAACCCACAGTCGATCAGTTAGGCTGTGACGAAAGCCAAGCCAACCAGCGTCCCGTTATGAAAGACTGTGTTGTGATCAGTCTTAAACGAGGGGCCAGCTAACACCCGAAATCAACAGATACCATTTTGATTCTCACACTTCCGGCCCCGTGTTTGATTCGGCCGTGGAGCCTTCTCGCAATATACCGCAGCATACCTGCTTGGGGTACTGTTTCCGAAACGGTTTTCCTCGACAAGTCAGCGCAGTGCATATGGTATCCCTACCCTCTGTTGTGTAAATCGGCGGCGGCGGCTGCTCCAATCGACGACTAGTTATTTGGCCATGGGTCAAATGACATGTCGATCGCCGCCGATAGTCATAAGGACGGCGATTGTCTTTTTTAACTGATTCTCTGCATATTGTTCGAGATTATATATATATATATATATATTTATATATATATATATATATATATATCTTATATATGTCATCTGTGCAACTGCACAGATGGCATTTCTAGTGCCATGCTTGTGTTAAGTTGAGCCTCTATCTTGGAGCGGTGATCGACGACCATGCGGAACTCTAAGTGTCGAACCGGTCAACATTAGTGAACAGGCTGCTTATAATATGACGCTCTATACGCGTATATATAAATAATACACTCGTATAGAGCGTTCTATAAGGTTAGTATTAGCATTTTTGCTTGCTCGTTACGGGTACCCGATCCCATCAGCTGGTGGTTCCCACCCCGTGTGACGGTGGTTTCATTCGAATGGCGAAACAGAACCGTTTGACGTATGATTTGTGCTACAGTGTCATCTGTATTTGCGACTGCGATTGTGCGAACAGTTCAGCGAAAATCGTGAAAAGCTCGCGTGTTATGTCTATATATATATATATATATATATATATACGCTGCCACGTACGTTCCAACTTCTAACGCCGCACGCTTACCACTTGCCATGGTCCACTCACTAGTGAGAAGGTGAGTTTCCTATGGGAAAAATACATGGTGACGAGCCGCCCACTCGATGACGTCTTCTGTGCGTGACGCTCGCCGAAATTTCAGGTGAGAGAGAGAGAGAATCTTAGACGTGACACCTGATGATGTGTGCCACGAAGCTGAATCTACCTGGATATAGCTGCGTGCCTACCTGAGTGCCTACGTTCCTGCATAGGGTCTCGAGAAAACGTTTTTTGGGCTTGCACGTTGCTGCTGTGCTTCGCACAATTAGGGCACTTCAAATGAAAATTGAGTTTCAATCGATACAGTTACGACACTTAGGGAGGAGATCGCTGCCCATCCTGATGCTGACATCTCTGATTCGATATAAACATGTGTTTGCATCGAAGTACGAGCGCAACTATTATGTGTTCTTGTTACAACTCGATATGACCCCATGCCGAGGATTGGCTGGCTGTTGAACGCGGCCCTCGCTCTCTCTCGATCTCTCTTTCTTGCGTGCAACCCAAACCGTTACTCGGAATGCATTAAATAAACAAGGACAGATGTGTCAAGATCGAAAAAAGGCGACGTTCGAACTGTTACTATGATAACAATAATAATAATAATGATAATTATAGTAATGACCCCTTCCAATGGATCCTAATGGCATTCGATGCGTCCGCGTTCGTCGCACCATACCTGGTTCCTCATGAGTTTGTCAGTTTCGTGGTTTTGCCGTAGGATCACAAGCTACCACCGATGATTCTGTGCGTATGCGTTATCCCAACGCTGTTGAGTATTCAATCGCACGACCCGTGGACTGTGAAGTTCGCGCTTCACGTATCGATAAAGGTAGACAAATAGTTGATGGTGCGCGAACTCGACCTAGGCATGTATGCTTGCTGAGGCAACCGGTTAAGCGTGCCCATTATTTCGTTGCAGGCTAGACCCTGTCCCGACGTCGGGAGCGGCCATCGCCGCAACCGGTGCTAGACCGAAGACGACGATGTACATGAACGGTGGTGTCTCCCTGGGAAGCTCGCCCGGCGGGGCCTATCTGCGATCGAGCTCGATGTTCCCCGAGGTAAACGCCCTGTCGATTGACGATCTCCGCGAGTGGTCGACGAACGAGCTGAAGATGAAGGAGTTTGCTGAAAGCTTGCCGCATATTCGCGAGCGAAAGAACGCACTTCGGCAGCTCGTCGAGTCGAACGAGACGTTGGCCAGGGTAAGTGATACGCTGGTTGGGATAGACGACCCAGTGAGCTGGAGAGCGCAGCGTTGGTGACAACGATTCTGCCTTGATGAATTAACTCTTCTTTTTTTCGTAACAAAACGTTAGATGTATTCAGTGACGATTTCGTCGGGAGTTCTTCTCCCGGAACACATTCGCTCGAGTCTGTGCCTCCGAGAAATTCTAGGCTGATCAGACCTGTTTACCCAAAGTATTCCCCCCTTGATTTTTCATTGGCCATTGACTCAATAGGCTAATCTATCGGCGAAGGATGAATTGGACAAAAAACGGGGCGAAGTGCTGTCACTCCATGAGGAGTTAACGCAGGAAAGGAGTACGTTCGATACACGCCAGGATACGTTCCGTCGACTCGAGAGGTCGTACGCCCCTGAAACACTTAAGGATGGCCTCGTCAGGTCTGCACGAGAGGCCGAGGAAGAAAGCGACGATATAGCGCAACAGTTTCTCAATAGTAAGTAACCTCGGGGAGTTCATATATATATAGTCATATTTGTCGAGTAAAAATTATGTCCTAATGTATAAGGCCATAAGGGGAGTTCAGTTAGTGAGGTCAGCTTTCTAGAGCTTCTGTTTGTCGGAGGATGAACTGAGCCAGAACAGTACGGGTCAATAGTTTCGAACCGCAAGCGCTCCGCAAGCCGAAGGATTAGCGAGCAAAGCATAAGGGAATTAGCCTCGGACACCCTGATTCGATTTCCGGTTATGCACGTGTGCATTTTTCGCCTCAGTTTGTAATTGGAATATCAAACTCGGCCAACGAATCCTCAAGCGTGTGTCTTGCTCTATAAGGGTCAACGTAATCAAATCCTGTTTGACAGCATACAGCATCCATATAAAAGATATTTAAATAGCTCATTTACATCTAATAAGTGAAGGTTATATTAGTTTGTTAGAGGAACTGCATTTTTTCAAAACTGAAGTTGTCCGTTTAGATTGTTATTTTCGTTACTCTCCGTTACTAATATTCGTATATTTTCGTCGTTCTATCGTTACTATTATTATTACTATTACTAATGCTATTGGAAAACGAGCGGCCACTCGTTCCTCTCCGCAAACTTTGGCTTCTAACAAGCGCCATATCATGTTCACACGTTGGTTTTTGCATCGAATCTTGCAGAGGAGCTTAATGTTGACGAGTTCCTGAAATGCTTCATGGAAACCCGAACGCGAAGTCACGAACGCAACGCTAAGGCGGAACGTCTCCAGCTCCAGCTAGAGGCGCTTCATAGGGCTGGATTTTAGACATCTTCTATTATTATTACGATCACTGCTGCTGTATCAGCATATGATAATGGTGATGATTCTTAGTCCAGGGGCTGTGCACGAATGGTCAATGCAGAGGACAATAGGTATGTTTGTAGAAGGCGTTTAGCATATAGCTCGAGCCATCATCACACCTCTGCAGATCTATGGTCTTTACCCTGAAGAAGGATGAATAGCATGGGGTAAAACGAGCGAGACTATTTTACTACGAGGGGAACTGGGAGACAGAGCAGAGTCAACAATGACAACAGGACCATCTGTTGGCAATTATCATGTGCAGGATGTAGCGGCGGTAACCGTTGATGGCATCCCCGAGGGGTCGGCGAGAAGACATGAGGAGGGTGTGCCCTCATCATCGAATGACCACTGTTTCGATCGGGCACTGTGAAAACGACCAAGCCAACGGATCGAATTGGATACGACAAGCGAACGACGAGTTCGAAATACATAAAAATCGATGTACATATTTTTGTAATATAAACAACGACACCAACAGCAGCAACAGCAACAACAACTTTCTTAATAGAGGCGCAGCACACAACACAGTAATAGGGTGAGCAGTTCAATGCGGTGAATTCTCGGTATGTTGTGATATAGAAAAAGAAGAATATATATATATAAGTAAAGGAAGAAAGCTCCATTTGTACGTCATATGTCGCTATTAGTCTTTATTTTAATTAAGTTAGTCGCATATTCGGAATTCGGGAGATTCGAAGAGGGATCAATAATGGGTGGGATCGTTTTTCTCATGTTTAGATATCCATATATGATAATATAGTGGGATATCTTTTGTAACGGTGATATGTATTCAGATCGTCTCCGTGTCAGGGTGTTCTAGGATGACAGTGCAGTATGTTGGGAACATGAATATTGCATGGGGCTGGCTGTTCGCGAGGCGTATTGTCCACCCATTATGATTATCTGATTATATCGTCTAATAAGTTCTCGTCGTTTTTGAAAACTTTGGAAAAAAATCGTCACCTCACCATATCAGTCCACTGTCAATTAAGATAACTAGGTAAATAGTCGATAACTTAATGGTAGATAGTTCATTGGATCTGTCTAAGATGTGAACTACTAGACGATTCTTGAACGGAATCACTTTGGGATCGACCAACATTTATGGACGATCTTTGAGAGAGCGCATTCACCAGAACCAGCGTCCTGACTCGCGATCTATAATATCCATTATATATAGCTGTCTATAATCCATTTCCAGTTGCTGTGATAGTTAATTTCTTTAGAATAGCTAGCGTCACCTCCAGAAATGGTTTGTTGCGACCAGTATGACGCACAGGCCACAGTAGAAAGAAGATATTCACCAAGAAGAAACGTCAGCACTTCTTCAGAACGTTCGCGTGCCTACCTCGTCGTTAGTTGACGCTGGCGTCACATGCGAGAGTCGAACGAACACTCAGAATGAGGTGGTTTATCGAACGGACACAGTTTGCACACAATGGCTGCAGTAGTGATACCTACCACTGGCTGAAATGGTCTTTCGACATGAAAGCGAGGTCGGATCACATCAAGAGTGCATGTTCAGCGTGAAATTTTGGCGTTAGCCTAATGGGATATTTTTTCCGCTCGTGTCGAGTATACGATCTTGCAGGCTTACCTATAAACGTCACCGTGACGTATTATGAGCCTATTTATCTTAACTTGCCAATATAGTAATCCTGAACAAAGGTTTTATGAAGCGTATATGAAATTGTATGGAAGGTTGAAATATAGGGTGTTCATGTGATGTGATGTACAGCATGACGTATTAGATCCTCGGGAGAATGTGCCATTTTAATTAGGCCCCTAAGCAGTGAACTGGGCCTCTTCAGTTAAATGAATCAAAATAATCTAAGTTGAACACTCGGGCATTCTCTCATTCATACGGCCTTAACACGAGACAGGTGTTAAAGCTAAAGATTCACTATATTGCCATCATAAAGCACGAGAATACAACAAACGCAAGTACGGCAGGTATATATATAATCTTACGATTATAATTACGCATGCCTAATAGGAACCTAAAGCGGTATCTCACGAACCACTGTGTTAATCGTCGAACGACCTTGGCCAGGCGATTCAGACAACCCAATCTTCGCGTCGTTCGTCTGCCAAGATCGAGCAGAGTGGCGCCGTCGCATGACAGCACCAATGAGACGTTCACATAGCGCAATCGTGAGTGCAAGGGTCAATAAGATGGAGGAGACACAAATCGTCCATTGAACATGCCCAAGTCCAAGGGCGACCATATCACCGTGATCGTCCATTAAGACCGAGTGGCTTAGACCCAGCTGTTTCGGCGACTGTAGCAGTTCCAGAATTGCTCCCCAACCCTTGCTCGGATCGAATTTTGACGTAGGAAACATTTTCTGGTGCTGTCTTTGTAATTCGTGTCCTTTTTGGAGTAGCTGCAATTTCATTATTGGGCTCATCGCGCCCATAAGCTTGCGTATCATGGGTGTGAGTCCATGCTCACGAACCATGGTCAGGGTCGGACTCGGTTGAAGGAGACACTCATTAGGATTTACGCTGCGATAGACGGGCAGCACATGTGTCGTTGACTTCTTCAGCGGGATGCCGACCCCCTGTTGAATCGTGTCCGGCTCCATCCCACAGAGTTCGAGGCGGAGTAACAGCAGACCTTCGTAGGCGCACGTTGTAGCCGTTGACATGTCCGTTCGATAGGGGAGGGGGAATAAATCCTGATCGTTACTACGGTAGTGAAGCAAATTTAGAATATCTCGATCAGGTTCAAGCAACATGGCAGTCATCTCGTTTTTATAGAGGTTCATTAAGATCAGCTGCAGCATGAGCATGAATCCACCTAATGCCACCCGTTGGTGACCTATAAAATGCATTTGACTCGAGCGCGATGCATTAGGCACATCGACAGCGTACGCAGTCAGTATGCTGGAAAGCAATTCGCCAACCAGTTGAAGGCGCTGCCTGTCATGAAATCGAATCCCTAGAAAAATGAAACCTGTAACGAGAAGCAGGCTGGCTAATATCATAATGAAAGGTATAATAAACACAGGGGCCACAAGTGCTGCTTCTGAAGGTTGTACAACAGCGAGCGGTCTTAAGCAGCTGAAGAAAAGCGGGTGGTCAACATCCTCATTGAGATGGCCGTAGGGATTGTGGCGCCGAGTCGCAAAATACAGAATAGCTGTGCGATCAATTGTTACGTTATGGTTCAATAGGGTAATCGATGCGCTTGACCCAATAATAAACTCCTCGATTTTAACCAGCGCGCTCGGCGCGAGTTGCTTCAGCTTCACGAAGGAGGTATCATGTACGGAAAATTGAAAACGGCCACGGGCACTGCTCGAGGAAACGACAAAGAATCGGTCCGCCGTCCAGTGATCTTGGATAACTAATGGAAAGGCTCTTCCCAAGCTGTTCTCGATGCGAATTGCGGCGTACGGAAACCACGACATAGGCCACTTCTCTACAATGACAAAGAGCAGATATGGCCTAAGCATAATGTACGGATCCGGCAATACCATCATCCACAGATCTAAGCCGACGTCTTCGCACTGATGGATCACAACGAATCTCGGCACCCTGATCAGAGTCGCAAGATGCTCGCCTATTCGATGCAGAACATTGATTGCAACGAGTAAATTGGCCTTAAAATTACGGATGGCGCCAATATCATGCGCGGAAATCACGTCTCGGTGAATGATTGCCGATAACGCCGGTCGAGCTCGGGATCTGAATGCGTGGTGGCCCTCCGCGCTAAACAGGTTACAGCGTCCCAATACCAAGAGAGACAGGTTCTCAATGGCGACTCCTTTTTGTTTGGCGTAAAAGGCCACAATATCTTCCAGATGGGTGAGACCGCGAAATGTATGATCTGACCATTGACGAGCCTCCAAGATGACTCCAAGAATCGAGATGTGAAGTAGCAGAGATCTCATTATCGATATGGGAATAGAGTACTTAAGTTCCATGCCCTCCTTAGTGATATTGTCGTGGCGGCTGTTTGGGTACACTGAAAGCGAGACGATACCGAACTCCGTTACTACGATAGAATGAAGGAACCAATGCTAATCAATTTGTAGGTTTTTTGCTGTAAGCGCGGTACGCGACACTTCCGTGTTCACGGTATACTCACGAGACTGACACGACTCGCAAAGATCACTGTGGAACCTCAGGACACCCGGACGACCGGAAAGCAAAAGACCTATCTGTGACAAAGGACGAATCCTAGGCGAGCGTTGACATGTTGTACTCGTATGCATGTACATGAGCGGGACATGTCCACAGGACACAGCTGTTTCGATCAGGTCTAAGGACAGATTCATGAAACTACTGTAGGATCGCAGCGGATAGCGATGTGATCGTGACGGGGCTGCCTGTTTCTAGGTCTTTGGCAAATTGGAGGCCGCCCTTTTTGGAGGCGAATCGATGTCTACGACGTTGCTTTCTATGTAAAATTTCTCATCACGTAAGGTAGGGTGACTATTACCATTTCTCAATAGTAGTTACCCTGATAGTTATTGAACAACTATTAGGGTAACTATTACCTTGAGAAATGGCTTGGAAACGGGGTTTTACATCGCATTATACATTTAGGGGCGGAGTCAGATTTGTCAATACAATATTTTGTGATAGTCCGTTGAGCTCGGTGGTGTGATGCATTCGTATGCGCCTTGCAACCGGAGGTGATATACGCAGGTGCACGGGTTCAATCCTGACCGTTGCACATTTGCATTTAAAGGGCTCCTTGTTACAAAGCAATCCGGTAGCAATAACGTGGACGTTAAATGTTGGCTAAGAGTTAGCCAGAAAACATCGTTTGCTTGAGTTAGCCACCTAACGCCATAGAACATTGGACTATCCTTAATTTTTCTTGATAAGAAAGGCAAAAAACATTATCACAAATTGCGGAATCATCCACTCATTTGATCAGACCCTATTTGGTTGAACAATATATCGACGCTTACTATCACATATTGACGTCAATTAGTAATCAATCAATTTATAGGTGTACGATGTATGAGCACAACCGCATGTAGCAAGCTGATCGTTCATTAGGCTCGCTGGTTCACCAAGAGCACATACGATATGCCTATGCTGTCATTTTACTTGCAGCAATTATTTATTGATAAAGTTTTAGTTAATTAGTTGGTTAGTTGCACTTGCTATGACCCTGCCTATACTTCGAAGACCCGCCAGCAACGGCGTCGATTTCAGGTCCATCACATCCTCGTGGAGCATGAATGTGCTCTTCTGTTTTGTAGCCGTAAGCAGAGCAATGGTCCCCTCGTGCCGCTCTCCCATATCGCTTAGGGCCGTTCCTTCGCTTGAGAGAAACGTGTACTAGTCCAGCCACCGGCATCGGGTGTGTTGCCATGCGGGCACACCTACACATTGTGGGGATGCCCAGGTTAATATCGTGACCATCCCCGGCACCCCTCTCCTCTGGAACTGTTCACGAGTACTTTTGTTTAAACATATTCAGCTAATTTTAGTAGCAGCGACCGTACGTGTTCTATCTGGCAAGTACATGTTCAGCGTTTTAGTGCTCCTGTTACACTGTATAGCAATGTTCTTTCGTATATTTCTCGACATCGATCAGCTACACCAACGTACACGCATGAGAGCATGTTAAAAAACAATAAGCTCACGAATCAGATCACTATCGTCGAGATCGAAGTCCAGGCGCGGAGGGCTCATAACAACTGGTCGTAGTGTCGTTCTCTACCGCTCTCGAATAAGGTCCGTGTCGTTCGTACGTAGTAACAAATGCTTCTTGTTACTAAGTTCCGGTGCGATGATACGACAGCTCGTCGCATGGGAACGACTCATATTTTATACTAATTTTTTAACAAACTGTGGTATACGAGGCTTTCATCAGCACAGTGTCGGAATAGTAATCGCAACACACACAACTCGCTGCTTCCTTGGTGGGAACGGCAATGGCAACGTTGAAAAGGATTTGAAGCTCACGAGAAGCAGACACTATTTTAGCAGACACGATTTTTATTTTATAATTAGTTATAGCCAAAAAGTTAGAAAGAAGAACCAAATGAATGGATGAATGAATGGTTGATGGGTGGTGAATGAATGAATGGAGAATGAATGAAGTTTTGATTAATAGAAGTTTTTATTTTATTAACAGGGCTAGTCTGCTAAGTCTGCTAAGTCTTTATTAGCCCCTGCCGAGTCCTGGGCAGCAGTCGGCAGCAGTCCACAGCCCTCTAGAGTTCCACAGGGCGGTGCGACCGTGTTTATCACTTCAGTGAACTGAGACATCCTCAAGATAGGTACTGAGACATCCTCAAGATACAGTAGTTCGGATTTCTAGGGATTATTATCCTCAAGATTCATTATGAATGAATAATAATCATAGTTGGGATATTATGGCCATTTGGGATACGGGACACACTTAACCGAAATAACGGAGACTATCGTAATAATGGAGCAGGCCATTCCCATACTCGTCTTAGGCCCCGACAATCCTAACTACAACCTTACGGTATGAGCGTTTAGGACTGTCGGGGCCTGTCGGGGCCTCCCAAGAATACAATGGAGCACACCGTTCCCATACTCGTCTTAGGCCCCGACAATCCTAAGTACAACCATACGGTATGAGCGTTTAGGACTGTCGGGGCCTCCCAAGAAAACAATGGAGCACACCGTTCCCATACTAGTCTTTGGCCCCGACAATCCTAAGTACAACCTTACGGTATGAGCGTTTAGGACTGTCGGGGCCTCCCAAGAAAACACATTTCTTGTTCCGAGTTCTCGTATTGAAATACGCCATTCTTCTTGAATAACCGTCGAAGTTGCTCGCCTGATCTTCATCAGACGTGGAGACTGGTTGGCCGGAAAGGCAGATCTCCGCCTTCTTGTCATCTTGCCACACCTCCCTGCGGTCTTTGGCTTCCTTTGACTCGGTGGGTGACCGGGTCCTCATGTCCTGCTGTCTTTTTGGTCCTTCACCAGTACTGGCAATTTTGTCTGAACAAAACGGCCGACGCAAACGTCCCACACACGTCAGCCATTTTGTCAGAACCTACTTTATCTCCTAGTTAGGAGATAAAGTAGGTGGGCTTCGCCCTCATCGGCTATAGGCGTCGATCTGAACTGCACCACATCAAGCACCCAAGGATGGCATGGCACTACGGCCCCAGTAGTCAACTTGGGGGTGTCAAACAAACTAGATTCGTAAAACCTTTGCAGGGAATCAGCCACCCACCCCACCTTTGTCGTCATCTATGAAAAACGAGAGGTGGCTCTCCGGACCGAACAAATGCTGTTCGTCAGTAGAATTTATACGGCAGATCCGAAAACAAAAGAATGGAGTGGGAGCATTCTGTCACTGATACTCGTATTGACAATGATGCTTTTGTTTGCCTTTGCGATAACTTTCATGGACAGTGGTAAGCAGTGGTAAATCCGTCCAGTGGTAAGCCATTCTTCTACTATAATTACTTCCTGCCGCTTTCTTCCGGTTCTCTGATTTCCCTCTCATCTCCACTTCCCGCAGCTGACTGGAGACCCTCATTGTTTTTACCATCCATCCTACCCGGCTCTGATCTCTTCCATTATTTTATTCCTTATTCCCCCCTCCCGACCCCGGCGTTAGCGATGTATTGGCACTTCTATCCTGGCTGGCAAGTCGCTTCAACTAGGAGGGCGAGTAAGGAAGAGAATAAGCAAAGGTGGCCCCGACAGGTTCTCATAGTAATACCTAAAGGTTAAGAGCTGAGGCCTGTCAAATAGGGGAACAGCTGAGAGTCAGCTCGACAAAAAAAAAAAAAAGTTGCTTCAACTAACTTAATCTTATGAAACGCGGACCCACCCACCAATATGCATGTGTCTCTCCCCCTCTTTTCTGCATCGGTGTGCCGTACGCGGGTTCTCTTTGCCCGTGTTGCGGTTTCTTGGCTCGAACCAACGATCCTATAAGAAAGACTATCTCTCTGTCTGTCAGTCGGCTTTCCGCGTGTTCTTACTGTATTGTCTTCTATTGTTGTAATAAGATCATTTCCGCAAAAAAAAATGTATATTGAAATCCAGGGTATTTTATTAAAATACTTATATTAAGATACGTCCTTATTTTACATGATTATGTGTCTTAAAATATACAATAATTACAGAAGCAGTTGGGGACGTCAGGGGTATCAGGCCGAGGCCTTCATGGTCCCGAGGGAGGCGATGGCATTGCCTCTTCGCACAGTGACTTAGAAGGGCGCTTCAGAAGGAAGGATTCAGCGGCTCTTCTCGCAGGTGGCGCGGATCAGCTTGTGGTATACTCCTTCGAGTAAATTAAGAGAAAAAGAGATGAGTTGCCTGGAGGGCGATGTTCTTCCATAGCTTAGCCTGCTCCGCACAGGAAAATGTTCTTATCCGTCAATACGATATATCCAGTGATAACACGAATGTTTGCTAGGATACGTGCAATTATATCTGAACATTGATGTGGTGGGACCCAGGCTGAAGAGCTTTTCAGCTGCTCGTCATGGTGGCTCCTTGGACTCTGTATAATACCTATACATAGGGATGGTTCAAGATCATAGCACTGTCACTTCATGCTACCTTGAAAAGCCATTTTTCAAAGAATTATACCTATATACCTTAGCACGTAGAACTAACTCGGTGATAACGCTGTGATTCCGGTCGTCCACACCACATCACACATCGGCCATAAATGTCCTGTGCTCGACACGTACGTCGACCTCAGTGCTTCCGAGCCCGGCTCCACTGTGCATAATTGCCATGCGGGTATATCACATCCTCAGACCGCGGCATTGTATCTCACAACACCGAACAGTTTTGGCAATTTTAATAATTTTATAGGCTTCAAATTAGGCCGTATCCATCATTACGCCTACTCGCGCAGAGTATCCGTGTCGTGGCAATTATATATATATATATTGCCACGATACGGATACTCTGCGCGAGTAGGCGTAATGATGGATACGGCCTAATTTGAAGCCTATAAAATTATTAAAATTGCCAAAACTGTATATATATATATATATATATATATATATATATTGCCAATATATTATATATATACACAGGTATACAGGAATAAAGATTTACTAGATTTATTTCATGATTTCATTTTGAGTTATCTATCACCCATGATGAGGAACGAAACGATCGGAATTAGTTTTTTCACATCATTTATTCACACGGCATTGTGTTATACAAATGTTTTAAAAAAGCAAAGCAGTTAGACCTCTCAGGTCTAACTGCTTTGCTTCCCATATCACAGTTACGACAGGTACATCGATGTTAGTGAAGCCGGATGAGGTTGTAATGCAAAGGTTCGGGGGTTCGGAATATTATGAGATCGTTGAGGGTGATATCTGTGGGGGTATTCCGGCAATCCCGGGGGCTCTCGCTGTTTCCGCGGGGGTCTTTCGCTGGTCTGGAATACGACAGGAAGTGAGCACAGGCTTTTCAAATCTCGCCGCCTGTCAACACGACCATCTGCGGGTGACTCGTGTTCGTGGTTTTCCGAGCCTGATTCTTGCGTCTCCCTTGATTAGGACTTGGCCTGAGATTGTGGCCTGAAATTGTCTAGATCGAGCTGTTCGACTCGAGGCATGGCGAGCAATCGAGGAAGCCTCTGCTGTCTACCAATAGACCCCTTTGAGTACCATAGGGCGGTGCGAGAAAACAGTGTTTATCACTTCAGCACCGTATTAAGGGGCAGTGCGCCATCAAGGACTTGTTCACTAAAAGGCACTGTCAGCACCGAGAGCCAGCGATGCTTCTCCTTGATATTGACTACCAACTTTGCTACACCTTCCAAACCTTCCAACTAAATTCCATCCCAAGAACTCTCTACACAAAATTCTCGAAATTCTATACACTCGCTGTAGCCAGCATGTAGGGTCACATGAATGGGCTGGCTAATATTACCGAGAAACTTTCTCAATTTCGAAACGGGAGATCGCATTTTACGAAATAACGAGCACGCATTTCGTAAAATGCGATCTCCCGTTTCGAAATTGAGAGAGTGAACCGAGACATACCCAAGAAATGAATGAATAGTAATCATAGTTGGGATATAGTCGCGTATGTCCATTTGGGAAACGGGATACACTTATCCGAAATAACGGCGACTACGGCGACAACCGTAATAAGGCAGTACAACCTTACGGTATGAGCGTTTAGGATGTCAGCGCTCCCTATTCTTGGGAGCGCACATTTCTTGGCGGAGGTTTGAGTTGTCGCGTTGAAATGCGCCATTCGTTTTCAATAACCGTCGAAGTTCCTCGGATCAGCAGCGTCGTCATCCGTAGACAATGAGAGGTCGCTCTCCGGAACGAACAGAGGTTGTTCGTCAATAGAATTTATAGGGCAGATCCGAAAAATTGAATGGAGTGGGGGCCTTCTGTCACTGACACCGGTATTGACAATGATGCTTTTGTTTGCCTTTGCGGTAACTTTCATGGACAGTGGTAAGCAATGGTAGGTCCGTCTAGTGGTAAGGTCATTCTTCTACTATAATTTCTTCCTGCCGCTTTCTTCCGGTTCTCTGATTTCCCTCTCATCTCCACCTTCCCGCAGCTGACTGGAGACTCTCATTGTTTTTACCCACCCTCCAATACGTGCGTGTCTCTCCCCTCTTTTTATAACCTGAATCGGTGTCCCGTACGCAGAGGTACGAGTAAGGCAGAGAATAAGCAAAGGTGGCCCCGACAAGTCCTCATAGTATATAGTTTATTATAATATATTAAACGTTACAATAGGTCGGGATTTCTAGGGATTATGGGGGTTGGGGGGGGGGGGGGTGAGGACGACAATGTCCCGAGGAAGGCGATGGCATTGCCTCTCTGCACAGCGAGGGACAGGCGCTGCAGGAGGAGTACTCATAGTAATACCTCAAAGGTTAAGAGCTGAGGCCTGTCAGATAGGCGAACAGCTGAGGGTCAGCTCGAAAAACAGTTACTTTTACGCGGGTTCTCCTTTCCTGTGTTGTGGTTTCTTGGCTCGAACACACGATCCTATAAGAAAGACTGTCCCTCTGTCTGTCAGTGGGCTTTCCGTACTTTCGTTCTGTAGTGCTTGCCGTTGTTCTATTATTTGTCGTAACTGTGCTCTTTTCTCGGTGGCTTCTTGTATATATTCATTGCCGATCACTCGTAGTTTGGTGTGCATTTGTCTACCGAATAGCAGATCCCCCTGTGGTGCACCAATCATCGCCTGTGGTGTTGCGTTATACAGTCCGACCATGTCTCTAATCGGGCTCACAAGTTGGCCGCATTCCATTTTTTGCATTCCATCTTTCCTTGGACCCCAATGTGCTCCCCGGTATACAAATAAACTGGAGCTGTCTCGTGACAATTTTCGTGTTATTTTCGTATTCAATTTCGGAGACACGGTTGGAAACACTGTTGCTGCCGACCTGTCTCTAGGCTTTTAGACCATCATGTGTCCAGAGTTACGGCGGTTCTAAAAATGTCGTCAGGGTTATTTTGACCTTAAAGACGTTCGCAAATCGGGGAGATCCACTGAGTTTGCCAATGACAGGGTGGAGTGCGTATACAAGAAAAATGTACTGGCTATAAGCTGTGTAATGTTAGTGATCATGCTATGAAAAATGGTCGACTCTGGAATTCGATTCCTCATAAAACCGACGCATGGCGGCGAGATTCTCCCTTTTCAACGCTCTCCACTCAGGTAAATGTTAGGCTTTGTCATCGTTCAATGTTTCGCCGAAATCTGATGCAGTTTCAAGAACGTTATTCTTTGTGGAGACTTCGCCCTCATCCCCGAACATCCCACAGGCGACTCTGTAGATTTGGAAATCCTATGGGTTACGCTGTACCCAAGCCTAAGAGATACGACAGTTCGCCGAAATTAAAAGCACTAAATGATATCTGGTTAGAGAAATTTCAATCATGATAATACAGGTTTCCTGATGACAAACTTCGTTGTATTAGGGAATTAACAAAACAGATTGCGTGATTTTGGTCAGGTTATGGGCGATACCCGACCCGACGATAAATTATAACCATATCCATGAATATTTCCTAGAACGGCATAGGATACAGGCTGACAAGTTCGTTAAGGCGTACTTTACCTTTGAAACCTGTAGAGTATACATATTTACATATATATATATATATATATATATATATAAAAGTTGGCTGTGTGTCTGCCCAGAAAATGTATTATTTATATATATCATGTATGTGTGAAGTACTATATAAAACATATTCATTCTGTTGGTAATTGTGGGACATCAACGAAGTGTATTCAGTCTGGGTGATCTGGGCCCTTGCGAGCTCGTACGATAGACGCTGGGAGCAGCCAGCATGTATCGTACGAGCTCGCAAGGGCAAATAAATATCGCAGCAAAGCGAAGTCAACAAAGAGACTACTATATACGGCCGCCGTGATGAGGCAGCATACAGGTGCCTCATCACGGTAGTGGCCGTATATTCCGGGTAAGTCTAACGTAAATGGACGGCCTAAGTACCAACTACCGATTGTGAACCAGTCACGATTGAGAATGCGTTTAAGTTGTCGTCGATTTGTGGAAGATTGGGTGAATTGTATGACGTGCCTACGTTTTTTGAACACTTTACTGTTCAGCGGTTGACCGTCGTTGAGATTTTTTTATTGGGTTTCAGATTGATATGTGCCGCAATTTTTGTGAAATGCCGTGCAAAGATGTATAATAGGGAATATACTTCCGGATGGAAGTGTTATTACCAAAGGTTAGGTTTGGGTGAGTTTACTGTACTCGAGTGGTGGTAACTAACTTGGCTGGATAAAACCTTCGACATTCCCTCTCTGTCAATGTAGATCTGAACAGAGCAGCAAATGCGGTTGGCTGTGCTTTGTGTAAAAATGCTACAGGGACACCACGGGCACCATCTAGCATGTGCCGTTGGGGTCACTAATTCGGAGTATCTCATTATCTCTTCTGGCAGTGTGTGGTTTTCAATGCTGCGTAACATCGGTGGGATGGCAATAGAATTCGGTAGTAGAAACCATTGGCCTGGTGTGATAGTGATCTCTATGGTGGTATTCATTCACGACACGAGTCTGCCGAAGGCTGACTGTGGTTTATTGTGTTCCGAGAGGTTTTTTGAGATGTTGATAACACTTTCATCTTTGTTCTAGTTGCTCCTAATGGGAGCAACTGCAGGCTGTAACACTGACAACAACGCGACTTGTTTCAAGCTTTGGTGGACCTTCAGCTGTAAGGACTCTACGTTTGGAACTGCACTGCGAATAATGCGACCTGCACTGCGAATAATGCGACTTGCTTCACACTATGGTGGACCTTCAGCTGTAAGGACTTCAATATTTGGTAATCCTCCCTCCCGGCGCTTCAAAGAATCTCTTCAGACAGTCGGATTCCCTCAGTTCGTGCCAGTTCGGAAGTAGTTGATAATTTACAATCACATCAGAATAAACCGAAACAGCGGTAATAATGTCCCTAACAATGTCCATAAGCTTCGGTCATCATCCAAACAGACACGAAGTCCATTCAGCGACAACACAATGTCATAAATACTTCCCCCATAGTCAGGTGGGCCTAAGGTCAGCTCAGCGAGAACAGAAATAGAACAGAAATCTCGCATAGAGTAAATGCTGGCTTAATCTTAGCTTTCAGTACAAGTGTGGCCCCTCTCCCGACGGAGCGCTCTCCCGACGGAGCGTTGTTTGCAGCAAGCAGAGGGAGTGTCGTTTGCTTCAATAAATGCAATCAAAACCTTTTGAGATTTGGGGAGTTGTTAACTGGGAGGATTTTATAGAGGAGGAGGATTTTATTGAAGGACGTGTAGGAAGGTCGCCGCGTCGGCAAAGAATGCATCAGACGACGGGCAGGCCAACAGCAGAGGTTCCAGACTGACTGTTACAGTCAATGGGGGCAGTTTCGCTGTCGAAGGGAGAGCGCCAAGGGAACTGTGGTGAAGACTTCCGTTTCAAGACGATTAATGCATGATGATAACGGAACGGAAGGATGACGAGGGCATAGCGGCAGTACATCAGCTGACTCTGAACCCGAGAAAATCCCGACCGAAGAGCTGATTGTTGCAGGCGAAGGCGTGCCAACGAAGGTCCGAGAGAGACTGTGTGTGGTTGTGATCACGGTACGTTCTTGAACGATGAATGATCTTTTGCTCACACTATTAGGCTGAGTTTATCTGAGGATTCTTGTCAGGTACGAGTTGCTCACACTATTAGGCTGAGTTTATCTGAGGATTCTTGTCAGGTACGAGTAAGGCAGAGAATAAGCAAAGGTGGCCCCGACAGGTCCTCACAGCGAATACCTGAAAGGTTAAGAGCTGAGGCCTGTCAGATAGGGGAACAGCTGAGGGTCAGCTCGAAAAAAACAGTTTATTAGGCTGAGTTTGTCATCGAGGAAATGTCAGGCCGACTATCGTTGACATAACGCGAAGCATTGCATGGGATGGTCCAACAGTTGCTAGACGACGCAGGGATGACAAGACTTTCACAGTCGGACTACGCAAATATGCTTGGAGCAATTTTCAAGGGTAGAATCCGGCACAGCGTGCTTAACTGAAAGCTTGCTCGGCACAGCCTTGGTTCGGACATATCGTTACTGTGAATTGACAGTTCTCTTGTGCTTTCTAGCTTGAGCACGTGTACGTGCTTAATACGTGTTTGGTGCTCAACATCGAGCCGTTTTACTGGAAAGCTCTGCCCATATCTCGCCTTCGCTTGGTCTTCCCTTATATTTCTCTACACCTAATAAAGGATATGTTTAACTATATTAAATACAGGATTTGGTTAACTGGTTATTTTATTTTTAGATCGTTATTATATTAGTATGTAGTAAAATCTTGTGATACTCGGTAAATATAACTAAATCGTCATTCCATACACTGGGCAGCCCCTCGCCTTCACACACTTCCTCGTATTTTCTAAGTTATTATACATTTCATTCGCGGAGGTCTATATAAGGGAAATAATGAAATTTAATTTAATGTTCCAAATTCAGTGTTTTTAGATTCAGAAGTCGAAAATAGGCCGACTTTGCTGACGCCACACTTTGTACCTCCTTCAGTTCGCTATTGACCATATTGTGTTTGAACAAGTTTCGCGTAAGTTCAGCCTAGTTGGGGCTACTCCCTAAAAAATAGAAATATCTCTCACAATGGGCGTCGGTATATTTTCGGTCGGTATATATATATATATATATATATATATATAATCCAGAAACAGAAACGGCTTCAGACATAAGATGGCTGAAGTGGTCATCATTTTATTAGTCGTAATGCTGACACTGCAGAACGTTTCTCATAACAACAGACTTGCACCAAAGTATGAGACTACCTATCGCCGGACCGAACAACTAGGAACTCAGTTCTTCACCGCTCGTGCTCTTCATGCTCGGCATTCGCTCCAGGGTTGGAGCGAATCTTCGAGAAGATGTTGGCGATCGTATGACTGAATTCGTCACCCTCGCGAATCTCCATTTGTGACCCATTTGCGTTGTTTCGAAGCGGCGTCTCAGGGCCGCTTCATTTTTGTCGCCATCAGGTAATGTCTTTGTTTCTGTCGTCAATAGATCATTATCTATTGACAACAGAGGGCAACCAGCTCCGATCTGGTTACCCAGCATCAGCCAACAGCGTTGCACGACCGGGACAACCCTGCGCTGAAAAGAAAGATCGACTATGCTGTTTCGTCCGGCTGGTGCAGACTGCCGTAAACGGCCTGTTTTGTCGCGGCCAACTACTGTATGTAGATAGGGAATCACCGCTCTAGCTCTTGGAGATGTGCCGGGTAACCCCAGGAAAATATCGATACATGAGCTCAAGCTGCAGGGCGACTGGTGACGCCAGGAGAAGTAACGCTGTGATTTGGGTAGTCCACACTACGTGTATCATCGATACCGCAACAGTGTCGCCATGGTCAACCATCAATATTCGATGTTTAAAGCCGAGCTTTTCTCCGCACGACGCGTACGCGGCCCATATTGCTTCCCAGCCCGACTGCAGTCTGGCTGTCTCGTTGCATCTCTGGTTGTAGACCATTTCGGTTTGCGATAGCCACCAATCCGTGTCAACGCTCGTGTCCGAGTAGAGGAGCTTCGGTATCATCGGAATAAGTGCATATTCCCGGATACGTGTCAACACGCTGTCATGCAGGAGTTGGGACTCCTCATCCAAAAGCTCTCTATAGAGCTTCATTTTTGCCTTCGATGATGATTTCTTCAAGGGTATATTGAGTCGCAGACTGATGATGTCCGGCTGAAGATCGCACAGTTCCATATTTCTCACTACGCTCTCATATATTTGCAGTGCGCAGAACTCCTTGTTCACTCGGTAGGGAAGAAAAAAGACACGGTCAGTCGGCTGCAATCCAAGAATATCTCTTTCGGGCTCAAGGAGAATCGACGTGACGACGTTCTTATACACATTCATAACGATAACCTGTACAGTCACGAGCCAAAGACCAACAAGACAATTTTGTTGAAGGCGAAATAGCAGGCTCGTTTGCCTCCGGCCATGTTCTTCTGGAACCTCGACCGGATATGCGGAAAGAATGCTCAGAAAAACTTGGACGACAAATCGAACAGACGCGTGGCCGTGGTGTCGGTGGCCGAACGACACGACGAGCCCGATGAGAATTGTGAAACCGAAGAGGGTAACAAGGATCGGTGCCATCAGAGGCTCCAAAAGGGCTGATTCCGATGGTTCAACTGCAGCCAGAGGACGAAGGCACCCGCCCTCGAGCATGTGACCTGCGTTCCTGTCGCTGCGAAACTTCGCTTTGTAGTATTTTGGTAGAATAATGTTATATGAAAAAATTATGGACTTTAACGTGGATGTATTATGAGATGGCAATGATAACTCGACGGTAATATTCAGACGCCAATAAGAGGGATCTAGTTGTCCGGTAGGCTTAATTGATATTAAAGTCGATACACCGACTGTGTTGGCAGGAAGGTGGAAACTTCGAACACCTTTGCTAAGTGGCCAGGAAATGATAAAGAATGAGTCGACGATCCAGTGATCCTGTACGAGCGTTGCCTCTCTGTCTGGCGACAAGAGATCAGGCATCACAACTGCACCGTACTGAGGCCAAGGATTCGACGCTGGCCATCGCTCTAGGACAACAAAGAGAACTAATGATCTCACATCCGCTAAAGGGTCCACTCGCTCGTCGGACTCGAAAGTCCAGCCCAACACAGAGATATCTGCGCACTGGTATACAACGAGAGGTCGAGATTCTCGAACGAGGAAGGTAATGTTTTTCTGTAACTCCATCAACTGTACTTTTGAAATTTTCTGACGTAACAATGCGTCATCATAGATAATCGATGATAGGGCATCACGGTCCGGTCGAACACCGTGCTCTGCGCTTTCTTTCAGAGTAGCCGCACAGTTTCCCAAGTACAGCAATGAGAGGCTTTTGGCTTGGACGCCCTTTTGACCGGCAAATCTTGGGATTACATCATCCACTTCAGATGTCGCGTGATAACTGTTCATTCCAACTACTAGTTCACTCTCGGTAACCACTTGCCCGAAGGCGCAACGAAGGTGACTTGCAAATAAGAGACACCACAGCTTGACTTGTGATCTCATGTTAATCGATTGATAGAGGCAACTTTGACTGGCATAAAACGAGGTTTGAATTTACGTGACTAGTATCTAACTACTAGCACCTTGTCTGAACGAAACAAAGCGATCTCGAGGACTGGCTCGCCCAGAATGCATGTTCACACCTCGGCATGGTCCCCGACACAGCACTTGGCCGTTTGAGCAATTTAATTTTTGAATAAGCTTCAAATTGGTCGTGTCGATCGGACGCCTACTCTCGTTAAAGGACTGTCGACAGCGTCCTGCCACTCAGGAACAAGATATTATATTACATTTTGAGTTATTCATCACCCATGATTAAATCGTGAGAAACTATATGACAATAATGCTAAGTGCCCATGATTAAATCGTGAGAAACTATATGACAATAATGCATATCATAAGTATGAACACCCCTGATTAAATTATGGCGGAAATAATTCTCCTGCTCGGAAATAATTCTCAGAATTCGTTTTCCTCATTTACTAAGTTCCTTAATCAAAAGTCTCGCTTCATTTACGACAACGCTATATAAATCAGTGGATTTTAGGTGTGAAAGTAATTATGCTCTTGATATTATGGTGGTGTTTTGAGCCCTTCATATCTAAAGAGAAAAACTTTTTGTGCGCCTTATCGCATCTAGATGATCATATGCTCGGTGCAAACATATTAAACGCTGTTCCCACCCTTCCCAGATAGTTCGGAAGGCCAGGCGCATTACCTCGAAGGTATCATCTGGGTAAAGGTAAAGGTAAAGGTTTTATTGGTTTATTAAAGGAGCTGCAATTTTACAATGCTTAAGCTCTCTTATATGGGGTTGCGCCTATATATTCTCTTTACATCTGGGGAGCGTGAGTGCGACTGAAGCCAGACCGCCCCTATATTCCCCCTAGTTCCCTCCTTCAGCTCCAGTCCCTGACCGTCTGGGCGGGTCTCCTGTCCGAATCTATTCCTTAATTAATTTAACCTGGTTTTTTCGCTCATGAGAGCGTCCATCCATATTGTTGCCTTTTCCCAGTTTTTTCTAGACTGCATCATAGAGTCCACTATCACTTTTCGGACCTGCTCTCAATGATTCTGTCCCTCTCTGCCTCGTGCTATATGCGGAGCTACGGGATGAATTGGACCCTGATAGCAGGAGGTCCTTGGGGAGCTCGCAAGAGATTAATGCTGTAGCGGGACCTTAGCACTATATCCGCAAATACTGGGGCTGCATAAGGCCATAGATCACCCCCGACAAAGCAAGCAGGCGTCGTCTGGACGCCCCTCCGACATCAGATAGTAAGATTCATAGCGGCTCGTTGAGGTTCTTTATATTTTGAATTACTCAACTTGGCACAGATAATCGAATAAAAACTGCAGACTAAATGATGAAAGATTGATTTTGTATTTGAAAGCGGATTTACAAATGTGTACGTTGCTAACAAGTGTTAGTCGAAACCGCGTAGATAGGTTGTTACAGAAAGAGAGCACGCCACCCTCAGGCGGCCCGTCCTCTTTTGCCTTCGAAACCTTACGCGGCTCCGTCAGGTGCCACCTCCTCAAAGCCACCCAGGGTTCTTCCTTCTTCCATAATTAGTCGCAAACCTAACATCCCTTGAATTATATAGCGTAGTAAATGAATCGAGGTTTTTGATTAAGAGGTTAAGCAAATGAGAAAAACCAATTCCGAGAATTAGCTACGAGCGGAAGTGAACATACTCAATGAAGTTATTACTCCATAATTTAATTAGGGATGCTTATACAATATGCATTATCAAGTTTCATATGGTTTCTCACGATTTAATCATTCTGGGAGACAAGTAACTGAAAAATGTAATATGGTATATTCTATTCCTATACACCTGTGGCAAAGAACACTATGGGCACTCCTTTGACGTGATTAGGCGTCAGATCGCTACGGCCAATTTGAAGCTTATGCGATTACTCAACGTTGAATTGCTTCAACGATTCAGTGCTATGAGATACCGTCCCGTTGTCTGAACATGCACTCTGGGCGGGCCAGTCTTCGAGACCACTTGCGTTTGTTTCGCTCAGACAACGTTCTTCCGTAGGATACAAGTACTAATCACATTAATCCAAACCTCGTTTTATGCCAGATGATCCCGTCAAAGGAATCGCCTCTATCAGTCGACTAACATGAGATCGCAAGTCCAACTATGGTGTCTCGTAGTTGCAAGTCATCTTCGCTGCGCCTTCGGGAACATTACCACGAAGGGTGAACTGGTAGTTGAAAGGAACAGCTACAATGCGATGTCTGAATTGGATATTGTCGTCTCAAGATTTGCCGGTCAAAAGGGCGTCCAAGTTCGAAATGTCTCCTTGTTGTACTTGGGAAACTGTGCGGCTCCTCTGACAGAAGGCGCAGAGCTCGGTGTTCGACGAAACCGTGGTGCCCTCTCAGCGATGATCTACGAAGATCCTCTCTTACGTCAGGAATGGTTCACAGATAGACAGTTCATAGAGTTACAGAATGCCATTAGCTTCATCGTCAGAGAATCTCGACCTCTCGTTGTATACCTGTGCGAAAATATCTCACTGTTGAGCTGGACTTCAGTGTCGAGAAAGTACATGGACCCTTTAGCGAATGTGAGACCATTTGTTCTCTTTATCGTTCTAAAACGATGGCCAGCGTCGAATCCTGGGACTCACTACAGTGCAGTTGTGATGCCTGATCGTCTCTTGCCAGCCCGAGAGGCAACTCTCGTACAGGACCATTGGATTGTGGACTCGTTCTTCGTCAATTCGCTGCCACTGGACAAAGATATTCGAAATTTCCCGCTCCCTCCCAAGGCAGTCGGCATATCAACCATAAAATCGATTAAGCCTACCGGACCCGCAAGTACGTTTGTTTGGTGTGTGAATATAACCGTAGAGTCATCCTTACCATCGTATAATACATCCATGTTAGGGTCATTCATTTTCGCCTATTCCGGCTATTTACCACAGGTTTCTAGCAAGAACTATACCAATGTTAGGAATCTTGGTCACACTCTGGAGGGCGGGTGCCTTCGACCTCTGGCGGCAGTCGAACCATCGGAATCAGCCCTTGTGGAGCCTCTGACGGCGCCGATCCTTGTCACCCTCTTGGGTGCCACAGTTCTCATCGCGCTCGTTGTCTCGTTCGGCCACCGACACCACTGCCACGAATATGTTCGATTTGTCGGCAATTTGCTTCTGAGTATCCTCTCCGCGTACCCGGTCGAGGTTCCAGACGAACGTGGACAGAGCCAAAAACGGCTGCTTTTTCGGCTTCAGCAAAAAGTCCTTCTTGGGCTTTGGCTTACGATTGTACAGGTTATTCTTGTCAATGTATATAAGAACGTAGTCACATCGGTTCTCCTTGAACCCGAAAGAGATATACTCGGCCTGCAGCCCGACAAACCCACCCTTCGTTTACCGTACCGAGTGGACGATGCATATATCGCAGCGCAAATGTTTGCGAGGGCACTAACAAAGCATGAACTGTGTGATCTCAACTCGGACCTCATTCGCCGGCGACTCAATATACCATTGATAACGTCGTCATCGAGGGGGAAAATGCAGCTCTATAGAGAGCTTTTGGGTGAGGAGTCCGAACTCCTGCATGACAGCGTGTTGATACGTATACGGGAATATTCACTTATCCCGGTGATACCGAAGCTCCTGCACTTGGGCAGTGTTTCTGGCGGTGCGTACTGGAATACCCGTGTCGGTATGGTTTACAGCCACGCATGTAACGCTTCGGAAACAGTGGTCTCGGGCTGGGAGGCACTGAGGTCCGTATACGCGTTGTGCGGGAAAAAGCTCAGTTTCGAGCACAGGATATTGATGGTTGACCATGGCGACACCGTTGTGATGGCTATGAAACATGTGATGTGGACCACTCGAATCACAGCGTTACTTCTGCTAGCGTCATGCGCACTCTTGCCTCTAGAGCTCATGTGTCGTTATTTTGCCGGACGGGCTGGTAGACCTCCTTCATGAGCGAGAGTGGCATTTCCCGAGAGCCATTAGTGACATATATATATATATGTATGTATATGTATTTATTTTATGAACTGCAGCAATTATAAACACACAATTGTCGCGATTCGCCTTACCATAATGTACATCATACAAAATAGCTGAATTATTTACAAGTATATTTTTCGACCTCCCGCGCCAACACCTTAGCTGATGTAAGCGTTCTAATTTCAGGAGGGAGCAAGCCCCAGACTGCAGGCAGGTCGTTGGAAAGAACACGGTAGCTGGCTTCTCTTACCACGAATGCTCTGTCGAGGGTAATTGGCCGACGGTTAAATCTTTTGACGACAGCGGTGACTGGGCATGTAATGTCACAAGGAACTGATTCTATCATCATCTTGAAGGTACTCAAATTCTGCAGCTGTCCATCCTTTCCAAGACCTATTCCCGCAGAAATATGAATGGTTGAAAAATTATTGACGAATATAGTCGGTTACGATGTTTCCCTGTCTATCTCGGCGCCTCTGATGAAGAGGGTTTGATTGCGCCCTCCCAGGGGGACAGTCGGCCCTTCAACTGTGGCTGATGAAGAGCGGTGATGAATCATGACGACATTGAGGTATTACATTAACGACGATTTCTTGAGCCAGCTCATCATTCTCTTATATTTGACCAGCGCAAGTTTTACGATACTTCATGCGCCACACTCCCTATTTCGGTCACGGTCGGTGCAGGCGGTGGCGTTGCCTAACTGCCTAATATACATAGGTCTATGTGATAGTCTACCTTTATTTGGAGAAGAAGAGATTTGGGTGTTGAAAGCAATAAATAAGGATTATCTAACCAAAATTTGTGATTAACTGTTCCCGCTTAAAATAGCTAGCTATCTCCTGGTCGTCTCGTCAAGTCCCTCAAAAGTTGTTGTTGTTGTCCATTGTAAAATTCTGTTGTCACACAACAGCATTCTGCAATGGTCGCGGCAAGTTTTTTCTTGCTTGGTTTAGCATGCAAATCCAATTTGTTGAACACTGCTATAACATTCGTATAATATGGGTCTAATAGGTTGTCGTTTGGAAATCGTATGAAATGACAGGATTTGAGGAATTATAGCGTAGGAATTATAATAAATTCTGAGAATGCGCTTAGGGATTAAGTGAGCGAACTCATTATGATTAGATTCATCATCGTGATTATATTCACCTCGTCATAAATTCATTAGGGGTTATCATATTTATGATATGCATTAGCTCGTTTTGCCTCGTTCCTCATGACTAATTCGTCGTGGGCGATAAATAAATAATTGAAAGTTTCATCCACCTAGTGTCCCTCTAATATTCCTGTCACAGGAAGTCGAAACCCTTCAGACAGTTGTGGGCGTCGGATCAATACCAGTAATTGTTCGGACGGTTAAATGCTCAGAGGTTCCCTACCCCGGTCTAAACATTCATTCTGCTGATCATATAGTTATTGATCTCGTTTTATGGCAGACGATCCTGGTCAAGGTCGCCTCTATCGGTAGAGTAACATGACATCGGTGGCACAACTATGGTGTCTCGTAGTTGCAAGTCACCTACGTTGCGCCTTCGGTCAAGGTGTCACGGAGGGTGAACTAGAAGTTGGAAAGAACAGCTACAATGCGATGTCTGAATTGGATGATGTCGTCTCAAGATTCGCCGGTCAAAAGGGCGTTCAAATTCGAAATCTCTCCATATGCATTAGCATTATTGTCATATAGTTTCTCACGATTTAATCATGGGTGATGAATAACTCAAAATGTAATATAGTATCTTGTTCCTGAGTGGCAGGACGCTGTCGACAGTTCTTTAACGAGAGTAGGCGTCCGATCGACACGAGCAATTTGAAGCTTATTCAAAAATTAAATTGCTCAAACGGCCTAGTGCTGTCAGGGACCATGCCGAGGTCTGAACATGCATTCTGGGCGAGCCAGTCCTCGAGATCGCTTTGTTTCGTTCAGACAACGTGCTAGCAGTTAGATACTAGTCACGTAAATTCAAACCTCGTTTTATGCCAGTCAAAGTTGCCTCTATCAATCGATTAACATGAGATCACAAGTCAAGCTGTGGTGTCTCTTATTTGCAAGTCACCTGCGTTGCGCCTTCGGTCAAGGTGTCGCGGAGGGTGAACTAGAAGTTGGAAACAACAGCTACAATGCGATGTCTGCATTGGATGATGTCGTCTCAAGATTCGCCGGTCAAAAGGGCGTTCAAGTTCGAAATCTCTCCTTGTTGTTCTTGGGAAGCTGTGCCCTTCCTTTGAAAGAGAGCGCGGAGCTCAGTGTTCGACGGAACCGCGGTGCCCTCTCGGCCATTATCTACGATGATGCACTTTTACGTCGGGCCAATGCCCAAAAAAACATCGACACATTTATTGGGCTACAGAATATGGTCACCTTCCTCATCCGAGAATTTCGACCTCTCGTAGTATACCAGTGCGCAAACATTTCTGTACTGGGTTGGTGTGTGGACCCTTTAGCGAATGTGAGATCGCATGTTCTCTTTGTTGTGTTAGAGCGATGGCCAGCGCCGAATCTTAGGACCCACTACAGTGCAGTTGTGATGCCTGATCCTTGGTCGCCAGGCGAAGAGGCAACCCTCGTACAGGATCATTGGATCGTGGATTCGTTCTTTGTCAATTCGCTGCCACTGAGCAAAGATATTCAAAATTTCACGCTCCCTCCCAAGGCAGTCGGCGTATCGACAATAATATCGATCAAAGCTTCTGGACCCCCAAATTCCGGCGTTTGGTTTGTGAATATAACCGTCGAGTCATACTTACGGTCCCATAATATATCCACGTTAAGGTCACTAATATTCGCCTATTCCGCCCGCCTGACCCTGTTTTTTAACAAGAACTATACCAATGTTAGGAATCTTGGTCACACTCTGGAAGGCGGGTGCCTTCGACCTCTGGCGGCTGTCGAACCATCGGAATCAGCCCTTGTGGAGCCTCTGACGGCGCCGATCCTTGTCACCCTCTTGGGCGCCACAGTTCTCATCGCGCTCGTTGTCTCGTTCGGCCACCGACACCACGGCCACGAATATGTTCGATTTGTCGGTAATTTTCTTCTGAGTATCCTTTCCGCGTACCCGGTCGAGGTTCCAGACGAACGTGGACAGAGCCAAAAATCGCTGCTTTTTCGGCTTCAACAAAAATTCCTTCTTGGGCTTTGGCTTGTGATTGTACAGGTTATCCTTGTCAATGTATATAAGAACATAGTCACATCGGCTCTCCTTGAACCCGAAAGAGACCTACTCAGCCTGCAACGCGATGAACCTGCCCTTGATCTACCGTACCGACAGGACAAATCATATATCGCAGGGGAAATGTTTGCGAGCGCACTACGAAAGCGTGAACTGTGCGATCTTAACCCGGATCTCATTCGCCGTCGACTGAATATACCATTGACAAGGTCATCATCGAGGCAACAAAGACAGCTCTACAGAGAGTACATGGGTGAAGAGTCCGAACTGCTGGGTGACAGTGTCCTGACACGCATCCGCGAGCATTCACTGGTCCCAGTCATACCGAAACTCATCTACTCGGGTAATTTGTTTGGCGATTCGTTTCGGAGTGTCCACGTCCGTATCGTTTATCGCCAAGTGTGCAATGCGTCGGAAACGGTCGAGTCGGGCTGGGACGCAGTGCAGTCTGTGTACGCATCATGCGCGGAAAAGCTCGGCTTCGAGCACAGGATATTGATGGTTGACCACGGCGACACCGTTGCGGTGGCTATGAAACACGTGGTGTGGACCATTCGAATCACAGCGTTACTTCTGCTAGCGTCATACGCACTCTTGTCCGTAGAGCTCATGTGTGGTTATTTTGCCGGACGGGCTGGCAGACCTCTTTCACGAGAGCCGTTAGTGACAGCAGAAAATTTCAAAGCAGCAAAATAATTCGTTGACGACAGCTATGACTACGAGAACTACATCATACTGCTCGGTTTTGAACTATAATAGTGACGCTTAATCACGGCGTAACTGCTGCAGTGGCTGTGATGATACAGGCATGTGGATATTATCATTTCTGTTTTCCTCTCAGACTTCCATTGTATCATCCACGTAGCATGGTTCGACGATTTGCAAGTGAATGAAACATTTACCCAGTCGTTCGGATAGCGGCATAGACAATTGGCTATAATCTGCTGACTAACACACGGTACAAAGATATATATGATTTTCAGAGATCCACGAGTTATCAAACCTCAACGAAACTCTAAAAAACAGCCACTACCGCCTATCGCCTCTCCTTTCTCTATTTCTTTCTCTCTCTCTCTCGCTCGCATGTGGGATTAATAAATGAACAAGCAAAAAGAGACAGCTCTCAAGTATTCATCATGTTGAACTTGACGTGAATTTTATTTAGTTCGTACACAGATGAAACAGATGACGCGTGATGGTGTGTGCCGTTTTTGCAGGCGTGGCTTTCTTCTATCTACCACTGGTGGTGGCGGATAGGGGCGGCATGTACGGTTGTGACTGGCACAGCGACGGGCTTCGAAATCGCTACGGGTATCTCTCGGAGCACGGGCACATCCACAGGGTAAGCCCTCTTCACCGGAACCGCATAGGGCCGAGGAACCTGGACGAGATAAGGTTGAGGGACCTTAACCTGAACCGGGACATGGTACGGCTTGTCGACAACGTAGGGTTTAGGTACGTGAACCACGTACGGACGAGGCACCCGGACCTCCTGTGGGACGGCATACGGCCGCTTCACCTCGACCTCATAGGGGACAGGAACCTCCTGTGGAACGGGCACATCCTTGTGAACTAGAACCCGCTGCTCGACGATCTGAGGCACTGGTACAGGTTTCGGCACTGGTACACTCTTGTAGACCGGGACACTCTTGTACACCGGCACAGCGTAGGGTGTTGGCACCGGCTGCGCCACTGGGATTGGCCTGGCAACCTTATTCACGACGACGGACGTCGTGGGAGCGGGCGCATAGCTGAACGAAGCTCCGTAACCTCCATACAGGCCGAGGTCACCTCCGAGTGCTACTCCAGTGAGGGCAGCGCCTACAGCGACGACGGCAAACGAGCGCATCCTTATTTGTTCTTTGTTGTTCCAACCCAGCGATATGGCAACTGCTTCAGTGTCTCTGGCCAGCAAAGGTGAAACACGTTCGACGACGACGCACCGTCTCCGAATACACAGATGGACGTTTGCTATGAGCATATATACAAGGCAAGGGAAAGAGCCTACGTGGTCGTACACTGTACAGTCTGAAGGTCAGGCTTAGCCGGATGGACAGTGTCTTGGCGAGGCAATTTCGCTTCATCTATAGGTTGGTTTCTTCTGATCGAAGAAATACGTTCGTAGTCTTGATCCATCCAAATTGAATTTAGTGTTGTTTCTGCAATGCTTGCAGTATCACGTATAAATATTATACAATACTGACGCAATTTCAAGGGTGTGGGATAGTTCACGTGTATCTTAAGGCATCGTTTAATCAAAACAACAATTCTACCCGAATTGTTCGATAAGATAGACATCATAGAATATACGATGCCGCTGATAATGGCGTTCAATCACGTTAGCATCAATTGATTCCGTGGCTTTCCAATTCCCCGTGCCAGATCCAGCCGTGGATCAATCACATTGACAACACAGCGTACACGGGCGAACATGGAAGCCAGTGAGTGTCCTACGCGGCAAGATTTGTCGCTTCGTGTTTAAACAGCGCAGTGGTTCCTTAGTGGTCTTCGATTTGTGTGCCTCACTTCTGACACCGCCGGCGGCGGCTTGCGCCCGTTTTGAAATACGGCGATTTTCCGTTGGCGCACTTCGCTACAAAGGCCCATTTCGCAGTGTGCTGTTGCCGTCGCCGTCGCCGACGATAAAATGCCGTACAAATCCTGTCATCAATGTCGTCGTGTCCCTGCTGAAAGAAAAGTAAAAGGAACAAAAAAAAAACAATTATGTTTCTATATCGATTTATGAGGTCGTCCTTCTTCTATGGTAGATTATATTCCTCGAACAACAGCCAGTCAGCCAGTGGTGCCGCTGACTTAATAATAATAATAATAATGCTAATTATAATCGTCGTCATCATCGTCGCCATTTCGAAAGTCCGTTACGTCTCAAGCTCACATTATGCTGCGTACGAATTGTGAACGCGAGGGCGGGAGACACTTCCACCGACGGCACACAACCACGCGAACATGAGCGCACACACAGATGTGTACATAAGGAGTAGATGCTGACTAGCTCGTGACACCCTGAGTGTTGCGACTTCGCGGCCGGATCAGCCGTCGTCCGTGTAGGTCTCGCCCACTGCGTCCGACCCGCCGTCCGATCGGTCGTTCCAGTGATAAGAGCCGCGTAAGCGAATTCGTTTCTACGACAATCTGTCGCCATCCATCCGAGCGCTCGGAGAATCCGCAACTGGGTAATTTTTCTGCCTCTCATTTGTGCGGCTTTACATTCACCTATACCTTTGCTGGCTGGTCGTTGCCAACAAAACGGGGATGGACATATTTGTCTATCTTAGTTGTGTTTTCAGCAGAAGCAGCTGAAAACACGGTTTAGTTCGACATCGTATTACAGAAAATCATATCGCCAGCTGGCACCGAGACAGGCTACTACTGTAATTACGATGGCTACCAGATTGGTCGTGCGGACAGGTGATAGCGGTGAGTATCGCGTTCAATCGCGATTTCGGGGGTGTTGCAGCTGCTGTTGCTGCTACTGCCTCTGTCGATGCGTATCGTCTAATCCGGCTTAGCAGCGACCCCCACATGACATTACGCTTCAAGCAGGGCGAAAGAGGAGAGAGAGAGAGATTACTGCATTTAAGTCACAAGGGTACACATACGGATATACGACATAGGCTGTTCAGCTGAAAGGGTCGCATTCCTCGTTGTCTCAATGGGGGTAATTTCATTTGGGTCGTTTGGCCTCGTTGATCTTTTTTCGGGGGAGGCGAATATTGAGCGTTTCGAATCGCATGGACCGTTATGGGTGCCGTCGGGATTTATAAATAGATCGAATCGTCTCGATGTCAAATTGGAAATTCTCGTTTGTCAAACGAATAGGAAAATCTTACTTGAAAACATCGATTGCTATGCATTGCAAAAATAGCAGTTCCTTTAATAAGGTAAAGGGTAAAGCTTCATAGATGTATTAAAGGAACTGCATACAGCGCTCAAATTTTCTTATATGTCATGCAACGGGATTCGAACCTGCGGTCTCTGATTTCTTGATTTATTAATAAATCAATAAATCTTTACCTTTACCTCACCTTCGTATTCCAACATTTGTGGTGAGTGGGACAGTGACAGCTTGCCGAGTTAATCCATTCTTTCCTAGTGGTAGTTATTGCTAGCACATATATATTTCACACGGAGTAAAAAATTAAATTAAATAAAAATAATATTAATAATAATTACTCCGTAAATTTTACGGAGTACTTTAAAAATATACATATATGCATACACGTATTTAAATTTGGATCTAGCTATTATTATTATTACCAAAACCAAGCGGAAGATAAAGCTGGTTGAATATTATCAGAGCGAAACAAATTTCAATTAACAACTTCTCCAAAAGCGAGAACCTCTTCAACGAACCTAGACAACGCTCAACTTCGACAACGATCAAACGGAGTCCCGCGAAGTGACATATCCTTTTGAATAAACGGTGCTATTGCATTATATACGTCAGATGAAAGCGTATTTCGCTTTCAAATTTCGCCGAGTCGAATAGCTTCGGGAGCCGTCTCTGTTCACAGACAAACTTTACAGCCCTATTATAAAAATGCATCACATCCTCTCGAAAAGCGATAGTTTCCCTTTAGCCAGAGATTTAACTAGACTCATTTACCGTCCACGGTGAAACTACTTTCGGCATTACTTCATAAAATGGGGGACCCCTTTAAATGCAAATGGGCTGCAACGGTCTGGATCGAACCTACGTCCGTCTCATCCGATTGCAAGGCGCACATGAATGCACCACCAGACCACGGTGTGATCTATCTCAATAAATATTGCAGCACTCGTAGTTTATAAAGAATTTATGAAGACTTTGAAAGAAACGAAGTGTAATTTATACAATATGTAGAAGAGTATGCGCGTGTCACCCTTGGAGAATATTGAGCGACCATAGAAACAGCATCGCTCTAAATCGAAAACCGATTTCAAAAATGGAAAATATAATAGCTAATATTGATTGTAGGTTTGGTTTTATCATAGTTGAAACATCTCTGTGTCATAGCACTTCTTTGACCCAATAGTGCGCATTGGTCAACCGCATTGTCAAGCCCCGTGGCAGGTGTACCAAGTACCCGCACAGTGTAGTATATATCTTCGCACCGCTCTACCACCAGAAGAAACTCTGTTCAAATCTGATCATAGACACAATATACTGAGTAAATCCATATGACTGATTGAGGACGGCATCGTGAAAAAATCGATTACCCAGTATACATATCCCGGTTATCAGCAGTGTAATCTTTCGTAGATATCTATACCTCGAGAAAATGTTGTCGCCACAACCGTTTACATATTAGTCTCTGGTTTCAGATTGGTACATGATCTATTAAAAAGATTTTTTCAAATTTATGCAAGTACTTGTAGTTGGTGTTGTCACTGTCAATTCTTTGTCGGTGTTCTCTTTTCAAATCTCGCGTACACATGTAGCACCTACTCGCAACTAATAGCAAAGACGACATCTCAGTGCTTTCGACCTGTACGTGCACTCCGAGGACGAAATAGTTTTGCCATGGTGTATATATATATAGAGGTTCGATGAAAGTATGAGAGGCACGGAGATGGACGGGTCGAGAAACACCGCCATTCCGAATAGGAACAAACAAGTGCTACTGCAACGTTTCCCTCCCTTTGTAGTTATTTGAGTTATTATATATGTCACCATCTCATTTTAAAAAACTTTCATAAACTTTTCACTTTATTAACTTTAAAAGGCTTTCATGGTTCAGGATTTCTGTAAAATCCATTGTTTCTCAACCAATAGAAAAATTATTACATAATTGCTGTGTATGTAAGATATGTTTTAAATATTTTGTGCCTATTTTTTATGTTGCGCATACAACTACTTCGTTCTATGCATAATTCAAATATTGGAGTGGTATAATAATGCACCCACATAAAATGTATCAGAAGGTTCGCGTAATGGTAAAAGTAATTTAATTGAGGCACCACTTACTAAATATTATATTTGGACTATTAATCTTTTCATATATTGTTTTATACTAATTATAAATACAATTTATTATATTATAGTGTGCCGTCAGCCAGGGTTCCTGTGGTGGCTGATAGAGACAATAAGCAACGGGAGAAAAATAGGGTTTAATATAATGTCTTCGAGTGATTTTTAGGAGTTTTTTTTAGAACTATTTACATTTCAATACAGATTGTGATGGGTATGTAACATAGCATACACGTGATCCAAAACAAAGAAAGATTTAAAGGTCAAATGACCTGTTCAGATAGAGAGAGAGAGTGATTCAAGTAGACAAATTCAAACAGGCAAATCGCTTCAAACATGGAGCACTGGGGAAATGCGGCAGAGATACATCGCATTTAACAGGTTTTATAATTCAGTGTATCTGGGAACTTTAAGCTTGCGTTTTAAACGGAGCAATGTTGCTATGCCCAGTTATGCTATACCTGATAATTGCCAAGAATAATATATATATATATATATAGACCCGCTGATCTTTGGTTATAGATACATCTTTGACCGTCATCGCCATCTGGATGTCTCACCTGAAAATGCTAACAGTGCTCACTGGTGTGTCTGATCTTAAACAGCATGATGAGCCTTAGACACAAAGTATTATATTGAATGTGCGGAATACCTTCAAAAGGGAGCCAACTTATCAATCGAGCCAATATAAAACGACAGCGAGCTCACTGACGATGGACCCCGGAGGGTCGCTGGGTATCTGAAAACGGAAAATTTTATCGGGCGCATAAAGAGAAACTGTGCGAGGTGGACCACGTGTAATGAGATAACATATATTGGGATACCTCAAGCGGGTAATTGGGTACCTCCGAAAATGGCGTGCTGTGTTATGGAGGCTGTATCAAAGGGAGTTTTGTGAAGTCGGAGGTACAAACCTGTGTGGAGCCATATTTACTTTTATTGGCAGTATCTCCGCAATATGATTTGAAAAGTGGTAAACTAATGCAAAGATTTCGTTGTTGTTTGCAACAACTAATGTCAAGATTTAGTTGTTGTTTTAAAAATTACAACGGCAGTGCCAACTAATGTGGTCTGCAGCACAGCTGCCACTGTGCAGAAAGGAAGGCACCGTGCACCGTCAGCGCGGTGACTTGGACGGCCCGGTCTCTGACTGTGAGAAGCCAGAGGCCGCACGTTCGAGCCCGGCTGCGTGATGACATATAAGAAAAGTTAAGCATTGTAAAATTGCAGTTCCTTTAATAATAAACCAATAAAGCTTGACCTTATCCCCTGCATGCGTCATGACTACTGCGTGTTTACATACAAGGGGCTTTATACAGACACCCCATTATCCACAGTAGTCATTTATGGACGGGAAGCCGACAGAGGTCTGGAGAGAAAGTCTGGTCTTGAGAGAGAAGGGGAGCAGCTGAGAGTCAGCTAACCACTTCATGTCCGTACGGCAAGGAGGATGTGTGGTGCTCATGGCTAGGCTTGTACAAATCGCATCGCCCTTACCGAAAAAATGTGCCAACCGCTACCGGAAAGGGCTATACTGTTGAACATCGTCAATGACAACACCCCCTCTTCAAAGAAAAGGCGAATGGGTCGTATGCGATAAGTAACAATGCTACAATCGCTCTTCGGTTCAAATCCCGTTGCATGGCATATAAGAAAGCTTAAGCATTGTATGTAATTTCTTAAATAAATCAATAAAGTTTTACCCTTTACGTGGATCGAGTAGTGTAATATTTGCTGGTGATACCTTCCGCCAATTCTCTACACCTCATGAAAATCCGTTATGTGCCTTATGTGATAAATAGTAGCACGGGGTGCACGAGTTTACTTTAATGGGAAAGCTAATAAGAACACTGGCATAGGGTGACGGTACAATCGCCGGATATATTCGCATGACCCCGTTTACGGTAACTTCACAGAGGTCAGATAGCGACTGCGATCGAACGGTAGGAAATGTGCAAGGACACAATGGGATGTCCTTATTTTCTCCTAAGGATGTTTGCGGAAAGGGACTTACGCACACCTCTGGGACATAGATATCTTTCGATCAGCAGGGTTGTGTGAGTAACTCGCAGTGATGGTCTGCACTCGACCCACGAAAACTGCCATCGCCATAATGCGATACCCAAACGCGATACGCAGGGCCGAAGTAGGCAAACCTAAGATAAACAAGAACTGCGAGCTGAATTACACGAACCATGCAGGGCGAAGCTCGCCAGTAAATAATACCTAGTGTAATCATGATAATAATAATAGCTACTTCCTTTCACTAGCGAGTATAAAAAGAAACCGCAACTTGACGCTCGAACAACGGTAAGCGCGTGACTGCACCGCTTACATACATTGGCAGTTCCGTCAGTAACAAACACTGACCACCTGACGTAGCGCGTTCACCCTGTCATCGTTCAAGCATTTCGAACCATTCAAAAGTATTTCGTGCTTGTCCAATCGCTTGATCGACCGAAACCAACAGCTCAAACTGTCAGCGGGGTTGCCAATTATCGGCAGTGATATTGTTCTGTAGTTGTTGACATGCTGCCGGCCGTTTTCGCTAGCCGTTCCTACATTCGCCGGCAGATATCAGGCCCACATCGGCGGCGTTCACCGCCGCCGCCTCGCCTCCTTCAACACTGCTAAGAGCAAACGCCACCCCGAACGAGCAGTGCGACACAGGCGATAACAAACATTATGCTGGACGGTCGATTTGATCTGCGGTGACTTGCTCCTATCATGGTCCCCGTTGATCATACACACCTGTCTCCAGGACTGTATCGACCCCGTCTCGACCACTTGGAATTGGCCATCACAGATAGCTGTTGCTCATATCTGTTCGTTCAACTGAGCTGGCCACGGTAAGAGAGGTTTCCCTTCATTTTATATAATATCGACAAACTCCGGCTGGGTCTCATTCTCCGGTCGAGAATGTGCGACGATCAAACATGAAGAAAAAAAAATAGAAAATGCTAATAAAAACGAAATCGGGCTAGCGGTTCACCCGGCTATCGATAACGGAACGTGTACCCTATCAAATCGGTATATGTCTACGTCACATATGAGACAGCTCAGATCAGTGTTGACTCGGTTGGTTTCGAAGAAATGAAAAGCGGGTGCGCAGCTGGCGGCGAAGTATCGTATTTGTCTAGCCAATTCGGTGTCTCTATAACGTTCGCTTACAATGTGTGTGACAAGGGCAGATGCGGTTGTATACGTGTGTTACGTGTGCCGTAATCTCGCCCCATGGACGCATGAATGGCCATTGTCACTAGTAAGCAGTAGTGTGTATTGCCCACTGGCTTATCCATCGGCCGACGGGTGGTCGGCCTCGTGTCCTTGTGGGAGAAATCAACTTGGATGAACTGGATTGAAAATGTGGCTCCTTGCGAGGTACGACCGATTAACAAACTACGCAAATGCTAATGACACGTTCTCGTAGTGATAGCACCTAGTGCTTACATGCTAAGCTCTGTCACGGCGAAAAACAACAGCTGAGTCAGCCAATAAAAAATGTGTCAGCACAACACCACTCAGGTAGCACTCAGCGCGGTCCCGCCCGTTCGAGAACCCAGCCTCGTCAGATATGACGCGCCACGCGAATCCAATTCGCGAATCAGCAGCGGTGTCAGTCACACTACCGTCGGCGGATTCCGACAGCATGAGACGTCGGACAAGTAATGTATATGTATGTGATCTGACGAGCCTGCATAAATGTCATCGAGAGAGAGAGAGAAGGAGGCTGCAGCGAAACAGCGAAATCGAGATAGATACGCCGTGGCCTCTGGGCCCCCATGTGTGTATGTCTTTACATGGGCCCATGATATGACTGCCTGCTATCTGCGTTGACTACGATCGTGTCGTAAGCGTTCCGACGTCATGTTTATGTGATGCCTCGGTGCCGGCGTACCCACCACATAACTAAACGTCCTCTTCGCGATCGTGCGCCTCGCTCTGACCAGGCTATCTGCTCGAAGATCCATGTGCGCGCCGGTGAGCCGGCGAACTGCCCACGGTAGTCAAGTTACCTCCGCGGGAGCAGAGAAAGAGCGTAGCTCTAAGAGCCGGGAGGAGAGCGGCTGCTTGACCAGGCGCTTTTGCTTCGACAGACGCGATCGCGCGGTGGTGGTCAGTTGTTGTTGCGGCGTGAACAGTTGTGCATTCGTTGTGTTGTCGTATTGCAGTAGCCGGTGGACTGCTGCTATTCGTTACCACATTTGTCTATTTGCCCCCCCTCCCGTTGCTGTGTTGAGCAACATTTCGAGTGTGCATCGAGCGTGTATGTAGCTGCCTCGCCAGCTGTTGCCATCGAGAGATTGGGGATCGTACTGCGGATGTTGTTCGCCGCGACTCGCTCAACATCGGCAATATCGTTGTTGGCCTGTTGTCGCTGCCAACCGGTGTGAAGAGTTGACAGTGAGGTCGACAAGTGAACAGGCGTTTCAAAGGTCGCAACCTGGTACGGCGGGAAATCCATCGCGATAGAGGAGGATTCTATTACGTCGTCTCGAATTGTTCATTGGTGAGTGTGAAATAACACTAATAAGATAGAACGATATGCCGGGGAGGGCAGCACAACAATAGCAGAAAATTGTAGGGTGGTTTGTGATCACGGGGCAAGATATGGATCGTGTTTGTGTATTTGATATCGTGTCACACGCTACGACGTATTCACGTTTTGAATGGGCTCGCGTTTGCTGATCACAGAGACGCGGTTTGATTACGCTCCGCCTAAAACTCATTGACGACACGACCTCACGCGATCTGCGCGACAACGAGTCGCTCCAACCTGCTCGGCCAGTTCGCCAAAGCACTGTGAAGCTACCGAGATCTCCCAGTGTCTTCGCCAATTTGCCTGTAGGAAATGTTTGTGGTTCTCATCAAATATACGAGACGTACCTTTAATTTTACTAATCGACAGTTGTTTGAATTCACTACGCTCGCCCCGTATGTATATATATATATATACAACATGGACATATCACGTTGTATATATATATATATACAACATGGACATATCACGTTGAACGACTCAAACATATGAGTACTGAGTGTATAGGTCTGCATTTGCAATGGAAAGATCCAGAATAGACGCGAGTCTCTTTCAAGGCACACATCTGTTACTATTTACCACGCGACTTTTGCATAACGAGACCAACCATTCACCACATGCAGCATGGATAGCTCCGAAACGAAAAGCCAACTCGGCTGATATATATATATATATATATATATTCTTCCCTATGTGCAATAGAAGATTACAACAAAACATACGAAGCATTTGTAAAATCGCAGCTCATGTTCGTCGAAAAACCTCAATTTGAAGTTGAAAAATTATGAATTGTCGTTCACACCGGCGCTCAGTATGGTACCGCTTGGAATTTCGCCACGATGGTGTCATCGGCCACTGCCTACTGAATCGTATCAATCCCAGCATATCGTATGTGACACGGTTATTCCAAAGACGAGAATTCCGCTTCCGACAAGCCTTAACCCGTTGACGTTTTCTTATCGAGCCACAGAGCCATTATATTGTGCAACAAACTCCGCAGTCAGCCTGCTTCGTCACAGACCGATTTATTTGAATAACTTCTAAGACACAGCATCGCTTTTCCCCGGCCACGCTGCAGCGTTCTCTCCCCGTCACCAAAGCGATATCTACCCAAGCCTAGTGTACTGCGTTGACTCTACAAACGATAAATCTACTTCATAGTAGATATTCGTATATGGCGAGATATCTGCAGATCTACATCACGATATGATTAGATACGACACGCTGTTGAAACATCCCCCCGCAGCGGCGGTGCACTTGTGTGTAACGGTCGCGCGCTCAACTCATCGCGTCTAGTGCTCTGCCGGCGCCGTCACAAGCCGACTGCCAACTCCGGGTCGATGCAACTCGCCGTGTCGGGCGAGGGAACTCCACGGCGAGTGTTCGCAAGCAGATTACGACCCTGCTCCGTATTGCCCACGCGCCAGCTGAGCCTGAAGGGAAAACTTAGGTCTACGGGCCCGCCACGCGAGCTAGGCCCGAAAGCGAATTGGTGACCGGCGTCCCCCACAACCTCACAACACAGTAACTGAGTGCCCTGTCGTGTAAACCTGTGCTCACCGACGACGGCTGGTGATTTCGTTTTGTTTGTCGTACAGCCATAGTGCACAGCATAGTGCACTGCCGACGCTTGCCCGGAGATCAGCTTGTCTTCGACGCGAAACTGCCAAACGAAACTGATCACCGCAATCGATCATTCATCGATAGGTAACAGGTAACAGAATAACAGCGGAATACAGTGACTTTTCTTCTGTCGAACGTGTCGTGGCTGTTTTTATATCACTTTGCTAAAATACCCACCAAAAAATATAACACACCGCGGGCGATTTACTGGCCAGCTCGATCAAGTCGATCGACCCATAGACGCGATGCGAATGTGTTTGATGAAAACCACCCCTTTCGCCCCCTCATTGAGAGAATGACCTGTCTCAGTTCGACGTGCGCGAATTGACATTTATTCAAGCGATGCTGTCAATGCCAAACGGTACGGCGGCCATTAACGACTAGATGACAGCCGCGTTTTCATGCGCCTGTGCCGTCCGGTTCGTTGATGCTGAAGCAATGGAATTTTTACAATAGCAATTAGGTAAAGTTCAAGCAGTGATTGGGGAGAGAGAGAGAGAGAGAGAGCAGCCCGGTTTTTACGCCTTGGCACGCACGATCGTCTCGGCAAATTTTGCCATCAGATATATATATATATATATTTATATATAATATTTATCGTTGTGCCATTATGAGGCCCGTGTGCGCTGAGGCGGCGTTGGCGGGCCTGACAAAAGTCGACCAGAAGCTTCAAGTTAAGTTCAATTTATACATTATTATATATATATATATATATATAATATATGCAGGTCTGCCAATCAGTGATTAAGTCCCCTTAAGCGTGGCAGTGTGATTTCATTGATTGAACCCCTATTGCACCAAAACAATAGTTACATCGTCGTCCGTGCCAGTTGTTATTGCTATTTTTTAAAATCGATACCCCGATTTAATCGCGTATATAAATTCAATTCACTTTATTATATAGGCATATTTAGCCCGCCGGCGTGGGATGCTATATAGTGGGTGCTTGCCAAATTCGCCGCAATTGGCTCGAACTCAAACCCAGACGTGACACAGCAGCTCGAGTCACGACGCCGACGGCGACACAGTACACTCGCGTTTTGTCCACCTTTGATTTTGCGAATTTCACGTGGTAAATGAAAGGGGCCTTAATGCACTTCGTGAGTGGCGTACCCCGTGCGTGGCCGCATTGCTTTCGTTTTGTATGGAACCTTCCACCAGCGCGCGGATTTGTCATGCGCGAAATATTTTGTCGTTCGATACGTACGTGATTCAAGTAGAAAGTTCGTCGAGACTCGTACAAGGGGGCTATTCGGCCTTAACAGGACTAATATATAGGACAAGCACGTGTTACCTAAGTGTGCGTGTCAGTTAGGGGAACAACAGCTGAGGGTCAGCTCGAAAAAAACCAAGAATGGAATCACGCATGTGGGTGTCGTCGATGACAAAAACACATCAGAACATAAAATCAAATGAAGCGCCTTGCCTCGTTCATTGGAAGGTAGTATAGACAATTTTCCAATCTTCACTCTTACTCTTAGCGATCGGGTGGCCCTTGGCGGCGAGCGAGCTCCCCTTAGTAGGACCTCCATTTTGCGAGCATTCCAGTTTTGGAATTGTATGCAATTTTTACTAAGTATTAAGCCCACAAGGCGTTCAGATCACAATGGCAATAGTGCGTTATAGTTTTGACCTTTACGAGACCACTATTCTCGGCTTGTTATATGAACACGTGAAGATCGGCACCAGTGACACCGTTGTGACAGAGAAACGAGCTGGCTGCTTCGCTTCGTGGGAGTTCGGGTGACACGTTATTATTTGGCTATTATTTCAATGTGAGTGAAGACTTCTTCCGCTTCCATGTGGCCCTGTCAAATGAAATGTGGTCGGGTCGCAGGAATATCCAGAAATCTCAATGTCCATCAGAGTCTGTCACATTCATTGAGAGCTTAGAAGATTGGGGGAGAGTCCGCACACGTGTGAATAGTATTTCACGTTCGTCCATGCTATTAAATACGACACGCGTTTATTATGCCGGGTCGTCGGGTTCCTGTGATCAAGGTGAAGAGGCCAACGGAGATTAGACGGCTAGGCTACGTCTAACAAATGCTGTCTTGACAATGTTGTTAAAACGGACAATCGTACGGGATCTGACAGTGACTGATTGATTTATCTAAAAATAGCTAAGTTGTGGAAGATGACACCAGCTCGGTAGATCTACGCCGGCAGTGAGAGATAGCATGATCTCTGCAGCGGTCCCAGGCGGGAGTTCCATTCAGGAAAACCGAGAGTTGACGAGCTCAAAAACAGCCGTCAAATACACTGAAACCTTTTCGATACCTACGCCACCGGAGTATGCAGAGATGGCCATAAATAAGTCATTTCGACAATTATTCAGGCACAAGTAACACGTGTTGAGAGACCATTGTGCGATAACACAGCCTGTCCCAATCTGCGTCACTAAGTCTTGTATACACTGCGGTATAATAAAAAAGCAACTCGTCGTTGTTCCTGAAGGAACCTGTCGTGAAGATGGCGGTCTCTGGGAGAGGAACCTCGGGTATAAAAACTGAGAGAGAAATTTCTCATAAATGAACATGGACAGCTAGAAAAATCATAACAATAAAAATACATCGTGCTATTTGTATCGGACAAACGCCTTATGCTAGGATTGCGGCTAGGGCTGCGCCGGGATTCTGGAACGCCTGCTCGTGGAACAATGGAGATACTGTCCTTTGCCGGTTATTATTTATATCATGTAATTGTTGTGTGTTTTACTGTTTATATATAGGGTAATTAGTGACTCAGCTGGAGAACGGTTGTCCGATAAGTTTGTGCCTTTGTAGGCCACGCTGAGCTGAAGTGTTCGTAACGGGTATAATTCGAAAGGGCGGCAATTGAAAGGACAATGGGGAAAACTATCGACCGGATCGCTAACGTTTTGCTCCCATGATCTCATGCATATATATATATATATTTATACGATCGATTGGATTGTTCAATAGAGGCATACCCTATATCACGTGTGGACAGCCATTACTAGCTTCAGCAAAGTCGTAAAAACGAACTAGACACTCGAACTTGGTCAGAAATAAGAGTTGCTCCGAGATGTCAAAACAGAGCAGGGCAGCGTATCCACAGCTGGCTACAGGTTACACATGAAAAATCAATTCTGATTTGTTTGATTGGTTATAATACGAATACATCCGTCCCAAAGCTATATTGCTCTCCCCTCCATAGAGCCAACCTCAGTCGTAGACGTATATCACGTGTTACGCTAATCAGCTCTGTCGTATTCTCGTTTGATTCTCCCTTCGAATTTCGTGAACCATTCTGCAGAGGATTCGCTCGCAAGTCATGAGCCCAGGTCCCCTAGTGCATCGGACCTCTCGAGAGGAGAACTTGTTCGCGATGCGATACGAACAAGCCAAAAAGTCGGAGCCACTTCATCCCGTGATCGACTTCGCCTGGACCAACTGGATTGAGCTGACCCAGTGAGTACGCACGTCAAGTAACACAGGCACCGCTAGCCTTGGCTAACCACATACCAGTGTAGGTAATTATCTATAGTTGTACGGCAACAGGGATGCTAGAGAGGGCGCAAAATTAGGTCCGATCAAACTGGAATAAGGTGCTCGTACAAGTGACAAAAACGTGAATGAACTTGTGATGAACGGAGTTCGCGGAGTCTTTGCAAATAGTCGGTCATAGCGGTCATTCGCCGCTTAATCATGCACAATTCGACGATGGTGTGCTTTCGAAATCGACATTCGTTCGATTAGTTTGTTTGTTCTCGTTTAGCGCGAGAAAAACGCCGTTTTGATGCAGATTCGTTTCGAGTTTTCGGATTTAGTTATTTCGGATTCTGTATCTGACTAATGTGCGTGCCAGATAATATACATACCTACTACAATGAAATGTGTCATTTTTCAAAGGATGTTCAAAATTATAAGACACCTTCAGTTATCGAATATTGTCGCTGAGTTGATCTAGTTTGTCTTGAGTATTCACACTGTGCTGAAGTCATGGGACACGCTTCGAGTCGTACTGACGCAGAAAAAGCAGATATTACTGCTTTACACCGAGCAGGAAAGACCCAGACCGCAATTTGCAGAGAAATGATTGCAAACTATTAGGTTGCAATCATTTCTCTGCAAATTTCTCATTTCTCCCAAAAATAACGAGACACATATACATTTCAATATCGGGTAAACTAAGTAAGTTAAAACAACGATTTTTTAGTATGAGCTAGAGGTATGCACCTCTTTTATTGATACCCTGGTCCCAGAGTCTGGCAGCCTTCTAACGGTTAGGTATGCACCATTTCTATTACCATTTATAACTTCGTTATTTAAGGCCTCTCGGAGTAAATCGGTGTTTGCATACCTTTTGCCACTTTTGTGACAATGGTTGCTTCCATCGATTAAAGAGGGCTATAGCCCTCTTTAATCGATGGAAGCAACCATTGCCACACTGGCTTAAATCGGGAGAATAGGGGGGTGACGCCAATGCCTAATCTTGTTAGCCTTAATGTGCCCTACCATTATCATCGAGTAGCCACACTCGGTGTTTCCTATCGGCATGCAAATTATTCATCAGTCCCTTAACTCGAGATATCGAGCCGAGTCCACTTTTTCTTTTGAGCCTAAAATCTCGTAGTAGCAAATTCTGTTGAAATCCGTAGCAAGTGCTTCCATTTTTTTAGGCTTGAATCTATTTGGTACTGCTACCGCCATTGCCTGTTCACCTGGTCGTCGCCACCGTTTCACTTGATCTTTTTCCGATCCCCTATACAGGTCGACCCATGTCTTGTCCACTGCAACGGTATGCTCTAGACGACTCTTTTGCTACCTATATATCTTCAAATTGTCTCGCGAACACCCCTCACGCATTTTCAGGTGGCCAGGACCGAGTTAATGAGGGACCCATTTTGCACTTTTTTCTGCACCCTCAGATTATTTTTAATAATTCGAAGACATGTTGCACGAGGGACGCCAATTTTAGCCGAATAAAGTCGTCATTGACCAAGCTCTAGTTTGCTCAAAAGCTTTTTTCATTATCTCGATTCGCTCGTCGAATTGAGATTCGGGAAAGGGTGGGCGCCCTCGATCTTTATTAATGTCCCAGCAGCTTTACCTGCTCCGGCGGTTGCCATTTCGAACATCCAACAAAAGCCGAATGCTAGCGGCTTTTTGCGCCGCCTGCTCGCTAATTGTTGTGTCTCACTAGCCGCCGAATTTGAATCCAAACCGGCTAAGAATAAGAATTCGGCGCAAGACAATAGGAGTCTCATTATTTTCGGGTCAACCGATTGTGTACGCAGTCCGCCGACGTATGGTACTAATAAGTCCAAATGGCGTACACGAAAGGTTAGCCTGCCATGCACATTTGTCGATTGGCCTTGAATTCTACCATAAATTGTGAGACAATTATGCAAGAGTTACATCGTCAGGTTCATAGATCAACAGTTTTGAGGACGGTTAAGCGTTATCCGCATATTAAACGGACACACATGAAAACAAGACCTCGTCTTTAGCAACTCCACATGACCGGCTGACTAAACTTCCCTCGCAACAAAATGCACGGAGACTGGAAGTTGTTGAGTATTGGAGCAACGTTATTTAATTAGTATCCTGGGGGTGCACATCTATCTAAAAGGTACTATGTTGTTTCAGATAGTCTTCAGTGACGAAAAGAAGTTCCATTCGGACGGGCCTGATGGATTTAGCGGTTATTGGCATGATGTATGCAAAGAGTCGCGATACTTGTCGAACCTCAATTTCGGTGGAGAGAGCCTTATGGCTTGAAGAGCTTGGCAAATTCGCACTTGCTTTCATCTCATTTCGAATGAATAGCGAGGACGGTTAGTAGATGTTGACCGATAACCTAGTACCGTTGAAGCCCCGACTTCATCGACCGCCAATTGTTTTCCAACAAGATAACGTTTCAATTCACGTCAGAGCAGGTTCATGTGTGTGGTTAGGACGCCACATAGTTGAAATCCTAGATTGGCCAGCATGTTCTCCAGATCTCAACCCGATGGAGAAGCTCTGGGTCATTGTTGTTCGGCGAGAATATGCGTCGAATCGACAGCATACATCCGTGGAAGCACTAAAAGAGATCTTGCTGGAGGCTTGGGAAGGGGTCAGCGACGGGACCCTGCTAAATCTCGTTGATATGCCAAACCAAATATTTAACATTACACGTAAGGGCGGGCCACTCGGTACTAATTAACACAATAGAGCGAAAATCAACTCGTCTAGAACATCCGACAACTGAGGGTGCCTTAACATTTTGAAGACTCGAAAAACCACACATTCTATTGTAGCAGGCTGCATGCACAGATATGCGCTGTTCATTGTCGTACGCATGTTATTTGACACGTACATTCATCTGATACAGAATGAATGCCTCAAATGTGTGCTCTTTATAACAATTTGTTGAAATATAGGGGGTGCCCTAAGTTTATGAATATCACATGATTGTCATGTAACATCGCGACATCCTGGTCTCGATACCATGGCACGCATGGCGCAACCGGTAGATCCACATGGGTCTTTGCGTTACAAAGGCGTGTCTTATGCCCAATTAATTTTACACCTGTACGCCGTTTACTATTAATAAATGCAAGCTAGTCAAGATATATGTTGACGACACATCTGCTGGGTAGCTGTGGAAGATAAATATTCCGAAATGATAATCAACTTGATACACACAGATATTTTATTTATACATACCGATATTTTCATATCAGCATTCATCAGCTGGGTTCAACGGCGAGATGATTTGTCCGGTATCCATGAGTTCGACGATTGCCAATAACCTTGATAAATGCTTAAGTGCCAACCGTGGATGGCCACTGTACTATGGAGAGCAAAGTTTACACGACTGAAACAATATGTGGCACGAGCTGATCCTCGTTGTAGCTATCATGCAGACGAAAATGCAAGCTTTCGTAGAATCACTAAACCAGATATCCCGTAAGTATGCAAGCATCCTTTTAATATAGCCTCTGCTTTAATATTATGCGGTACAGAGTGGCCTGCATTAATATATACATAATACTAAGAAACATCGGGGCGGCTTGCGTAGGCTTGCCCTCCTTTTGTGTCCAATGGGAAACGATATACAATGAGTCTCACGGGCAATCTCACTAGCAAACTCGCACTCTGTGGCACAATAGTCGCCAAATGATAAGATATATTAGTTCAGGGTGACTATGAAATCTGGCGTACGTAGGTAGCGCACCCAAAAGACCCTATAACATATAATTATCGTTAGAACGTAATTCGTCCGTAACCAACTGCTTGTTCCGGGGAAGCTATCCTCAATGCAGCCGTAACGAAATTTCAACGGAACGAGCATTGCGATAAGATACGTTTGGTCAAACGTACGCTAGTAGAATACAATACAATACACAGTTTTCGGTTTATAGTCGGAAGTGCAGTAAGAGCGAGATAGAGAGAGAGTGTATAGTAATGCCCGTGCATGTTACCGAAGACTTTAGACGCTGCTGGGCGCCGTCCTCAAGAATTATCGCAACGCTCACCAATAGCTCTTTTCTGCTTCCCGCACCGTCGACACAGCAGATCACAACCTGATGATCTCAACAACTCATTCATTCAGTTAGGTTTCCATATGACGGGGCTGAAGTTCTGCACTGCAAAAGTTCTCGTAGAAATAATAGTAGAAATGTTCAAGACATCGCAGAACAGGCGTCTCCGGTTTTCTCGTGTATTTAAAAGCCACTACAGAGCGTAATTATCGCACCTGAATTATACGGACTATGCAACACGTGCACCAGACAAACTAATGGCAATGTTTCCCGTTCCACGCTGCAGTTCTTGTTTTACTTGTGGTAAGATAATAATGATCGCGAATAGAAATAGCGACAACTTGTTGGTCTAAATGACCTTTGTTCAACGATTCTGTGAACTCTGTTCTATGATTCCATGACCTTTATCTCTGCGAAGTGTGAAGTGTGATGCCCACTCAGAGCTTTGAGGGACAAGTTGGATAAATAACGCTTCGCCAGATGAGTGCTGTTGAAAATATAGTATAACACATAAGCGTTCGCTGAGTTTTTCGGCTGTCCCGCTCCATGTGACTGATAGTCCTTGGCAAAAGCAAATATTACGGCCGGGTTGATTAGGACAGCGATCGCGCTGACGAAGTATCTAATATATATGTATACAATGCAAGGACGCCTTTATTCAAGGGGCAATCTACAAGGACGAACGTATCGATTAGATTGACGAAATGGCTGCTCTCTCCTCGCAAAACATTAGCCAGAAGAGCTCTGTTCACGCTTACGGAAGCCCTACATCACATAGGGGCTGCAATAATCACGAAAGGTATATACATCGCATTTCGACAAAGCTAGAATTTAGGAGAGTTACTCTCTCAAAATAAAACCATTGTAGCTACCGACGTCAGGTGTGACCACCGAAATATCGAGGTTTACATCTTCCACTGTGTATATTTACAATATGATAGATATATAATCAATCCGATTGTATCAGCAAACACGATATCGTGGTCATTACGTCTGTCCCTATCTATGGCACAGCTCCTGATAAGCGTGTGCTCGACAATCCCAATAGGCAATATCTTAGTCTGGACATCTGCTGATAAGATTCAATCGTAGTGATAATGTGAATATGAGAGAGAGAGAGAGGGATCGAGAGAGAAAGATTCAAGGCAAGAAGGCATCGATCGATAGAAGCAAACGAAAAATCCTGATCATTTACCATGAACAGACTTAGTTTGACTATTCGCTAGGCAGTTCGTCCGAATGTACATTTTAATGAGTCTATGCCTTCGACAGGCATAAACACATTAAATAATATATACATATATATATATATATATATATATATATATATATATATATATATATAAATATTAATTAATAATAAATAAATACCCAAGCAAGCCTTAATGACAACCACTTTAGCTCAGCACTGTATGAAATAGCGAAAACACCGCACTCATAATGATCGGAATCATTCGTCAAAAAACAGCGAGTGGTCTCGCTTCGTTTTCCCATCCAACGTGGTGTTTGTTTAGCTAGAACGCATTTAAGATATAAGAGAGAACCCTTCATTGTACGGGTTTGTATTTTTGTTTTCTATTGAAAGGGTTGGGTGTTGGCATGCAAATGCATGCCAATATAGGTTTGTATTGTTTATATTGTTCCTATGATACACTTGATGATTATCAAATGCTAGTTAAATGTTATTATTATACTAGTGTACTTGTGTATTGGCGAGCCATTTTACAATATGTATGCTCTACGCCTTGTTCTCATTACAGAACGTTTTCGTTAGACGTACCCAGATCGGGATGGTCAATGTAGATTAGGTTGGACTTTGCAGCGGTTGAACACTTAGTACATCGTGTGGCATACACGTGAGCTTTAATATATAATGATTAATATATGAGGCATTTAATAGTCAAGTAGTAGTCAAGAGATATCAACGGCGCAATAGAGAGTTATCTCTCTCTCTCTCTCTCTCTCTTTTAGTTACAATGTGCCATATACTCGATCACAGCTCCCTTGAACTTAAATACGTGCTCGATTTATGTGACTGACCCAGCTACGATACAAGTTTGCCCAGGCAAAACTCGCTGGACACCGTATCCTCTAACAGCTATCACGATAGTGGTTCAGAGGTAAGCCGTTTCGAAGGTATCGCCTTTCCCTAAAGTTCGTAGTTGTGCGAACAATCGCTTATATATTAGTGAAAATTTCTCATGAAAAAAATTACTATAGATTCAAGGGAATTTCCTATCCGACGCCGTCGAGCCATCCAATTCCACATCCGTTATTCTGTACGCTACAGGCAGACAATTATTAGAGATCGCGTGAGTGGGCTACAAAATGAGAGCAAGATACTGCTACACTACTACTACTAAATGAGTCCGGCCGGTCACTGGCTTTTGGAACATTTTTACCTCAAAAACGTACATTAACCCTGGTAGCTCACCGAGAGCCAATGCGGGACACGGCCGCTAGCGGAAGAGCATTACTGAGGCATAAACACAAACAGCATAACGAGAATGAAAGCGTCGTTTTTATTTAGGGCTACTACGCAAAAGCTCCATTTCCGGAGTGGATCTTACCCTGCGGCCGGCTGCGACCATACACAATGTGGTAGTCTTGTAGACCTCGCACGGTGGTCGTGTCGGGTTGTGACAGGCTTCGGTGGAGCCTGGCCCTCTCTCCGTCGAGCTCGAAATAGACCCAACACTGGGATGGATACAGGATGGCACGGACACTCCATTGCTGCGGCGGTAAGGGGGCTGATGTGGCCCGGCTAGCCGGGCAAGGGAAGAGGCTCAGGCAACCACAATCGTCGATGAGTGAGCTGAGTAAAGTGCACGACTCGCTTCGCTGTTTGTCTCTTCATTTTAGCGACTGGACGACCGAGATGTTTGGAGACAAGGGACGCCCAGAAGATGTTATAAAGACTTTAGAGGGAAACTGTGTAGCCTAAACAGCGAATAAAGGCGAACTAGAAATACGGGCTGGTTATAGCAGAATATCGTCTGATACCGGGCTATTCGGAGTATTGGATTGCAGTTGTCGTTTGTGTGTTATCTTCGCAGAAGGTAAAAAAAGATCGTGGTTATGCTACCGCTCAAACCCTCCCTGGACAAGAGGTCTGGTAGAGGTGGCTCAAAGGGGTGCTTATCGATGTGGTACAACCGCGCAATCAATACACAACATAGAATCGAGCAAGGTCCTCTATTTGAAATACGTCCAGTTTGTATGAATCGAAGCAAATCTTGCACGTGACGTATAAGGACAGATTAAGCACTGTAAAAATTGCAGTTCCTTTAATAAACCAATTAACCCATACCTTGCCCCTTGATCGTCGCTAGAAAAGAATAGCGAAAACTTCACTTTCGGGAGGCAGAGATCAGTATAAGACCAACTCGTTGTGAGACCGTGAGATACTGAGGCATCGTCGTCATACTACGCGCCAGTATTCGAGAAATCTGACGTAGAGAATACTCTGAGTTGAGTCGCTTTTGTCGACATAGTGGCTCCATTGGCTAGTCTCTGGCTAAGCACGCCCATGTACCGCGGGGTACGCGTTCCGCACGACGACATGTCACCTCGAACGAAAGGCGTGTGTACTTGAATTGAATTTTACTTATCATAGCTTTCGCTAGCGTCGTAAAATGTATGCTAAACCTGTGTAAAATTTAATATTTTAGGATATAGATCATAGCGCATTTTGCACATCGAGCTTCTGTTTCAATCAAACGCAGCGCTCTCCAAACGTCGATTCGAGTTGTCACCAACGATCGCAGTCGTGTTTCGCCCCCTGAGCTGAACGCACTACGGATAGAATTCTAACGATACAAACAGCTACAGTTGGCAAACAATAGCTGTGCAGAAAACACTATGCATGAAGTGATGGAATAGTAATATTCATATCGAAACCCTCTGGAAAATTGACGATCCCCCTACGCCATACTACTCCCCCCCCCCTACCGGCCGTATTGATGAGCGTGTGGGCACCATAAAGCGTTGGCTTCGTTAAACCTTTGAAAGATTCGTCTCCTGACAAATCTCAGAAGGCAGAGCGGGCCACGTCACACGCGATCATCACGTCCGCGTTGAGGCTCCGCTTGTAGCCGGGTACCAGCTCTCTCGTTCGGGTTCGTTTCTGTGCAGACCTTCTCACAGAACCGATGATAATGATGCCGACGTTGATGATCATGGTGAGCGGGGAGGGGGGGGGGGCGATAATTATGTTGATTATGATGACTGTATGCTAGTCCTATTGTTCACAATGGGACCGATTCACAGGGTTGTTTCCCTTACTGGGTAATGGCGGCCATTTGCTGTTACACGCGGCCCTCACCGTACAGCCCCCTTACGGTTTGCGGGTCTTATGTTGACACGGGATCAGTGGCGCTGATAGCGATCAGCGGTGTGAAGTCCGTTGATTATCATGATGTGATAGATGAGTATCACACACAGTATAGGAGCCGCTCACACACAGTACAGGACATCATCCGCTCATCAGTGGACGAACAGCTGTACAGACTCGCACATCACCATTAAAGGTAGTAACAGAGAGAAAGAAAGTGAGAGAGAGAGCGAGAGAGAGAGATAAAGAGATAAAGTAGATCATTGATAGCGGGAAAGATCTCGCTCAAAGTGGAACATATCTTAAAAAATTTAGATCATAACGAAGATCACGCCAAGCACCTTACCTCTACCGCCTACACAGCTCGCACACAGCTCGCACCACTCGCAAAACTCGCACAACTCGCACACGCAAGCCTCTCTAAGTCAGTCAATTAACCGACGGCAAGCCTCGCGCTGTGCCTGTTAATACCGGACTGAGCTGGTGATGTTGGGTAGGGCGCCACCGTCGTCGTTTGCTCCAACTGTTTGACGTTAATCCATTTCATCTGCCCTTTGGCCTGTCAGCCCATGATGTCGGGCGGTTTTGTATGCCTTGCAGACATGCACAGGCCTCTCTACGGCTTCAGCCGCCGTCCGCGCCAAAACCCAACGTCGGACGTCAGCGTTGTGTGTGAAGCGCCGCCACTACCATCGAGCGTACGGTAGAACGATAGGTCGCTCGCCCTCTGGGGATCGCTCTGTGTGCGGCCGCAAGAGCAATGAGTATAGAGCCGCGGGCAGCTAGGGAGGAAGTGGTCAAGGAGATGGACTCCGACGACGAGCAACGACTTAGTGGCGCTTGCTCATGGTGTCGTAGTTCATAGGGCATGGGCAGCAGCGGGCCAGGCGCATACGTTGAGATACCCGAAGATGGGCGACAATGAACGTCGACAACGTAGACCGTCACATAGACAGCCAGTAGAGCGAACCGCATTAACCTGAACGACAGCTTGCATCTATTTAACACAATGCGTAGCCATCGCCCGATGTAACGAGTTGGTACGGCGTTCGAAGGCGTCCAACAGCACAACCTATCTTCGAATTTTACTCAGGACCCTGAGGACGGGGTGCATCTGAGGTTTGGGGTTGGGGCCAGTGGGCCTTGATGTAACGCGTATGAGATCGTTCTTGGTTTCACTTGAGTTGTACAGGTCATATGTATGTGATCGTATTAGCGCGGTCCCGGGGTTACATTCTGCCAACGAGGCAATCGTCATTGTAACGGCATACGACCCAATACAAATCGAAATCTATACACTGTCTAGAGGATGGCGCAGAACGACTCCCCCGTCCTATGTGCGAGGAATAACATTGTGCAACCTTTGAGATCAGTCATTTCGCACAACTACCGTGAACCCAGCAAATTCAGCCAATTCACAAAGGTTCTGTATACACGTACCTATTCTACAAGCATAGAAGCTAGTCTACACAGTGGCGACAATCGGCTGAGTCGCCGTGGCACCCCGGACCCCCCTGTTGACAAGTGCGCAACAAAAAATTAGCACTCTTCTTTCCAACGGCCACGGTGGACGATTGTGATCGGCCGAACTACTGCTCGATTAACCACTCCGTTCGTTGTTCGGCATCTCTTTGTAGTCAGTACTCCGACGATGCATCTTGCTCGATCTAGTGCAACCAGCTCTCTTGCATCCTCAAATGGTTTATCCGCCGTTATCTACGGCTCCCCGTAATGTCATTTATGGGACTGCGGTGCCAAGCAATGTCGCCATTTGATATAAATGTTAGAGGTAAACTAGCCGCCCCTTGAGAACGCTTGTACTGTTCTCTCCTGTCGTGCCCATGCTGCCGAAAAGGAGCAAATGCGGTAACCAAGCAGGCGGAGTGGGCAGACGTTTAGGTAGCTCGATATATCGGGCAGTTACCAAACCACTGGATGCTCTTGGCCGAGCTCGTTATCGGAACCAATATTCGCTAGTATGGATAATGAAGGCCAACTTCCACCTGATATTAAGGAGGTGGAATTTGTAAGAGGACCTCTCATCGTCGGAGGCAGATTTTGCGAAGTCTTCCAAGGAACCTACCGTGATCAACCGGTTGTCATCAAAGTTCCGAACACTGACAGCGTAGAGAGCATTCTGGGCGAATACGAGGCGAAACTTAAGCAAGAAGGCAAGCTTATCTGGTCTCTGAGACACGACCATGTAGTCAAGCTACATGGTGTTTGCATATCGAGCTCCTCGTTAATTCTAGAATGGTGTGCAGGCGGACCTCTTAGTGCTCTGCTAGGAGACATCGCGCAAGCGCCTCTGCGGACACTAATGACATGGTGCTTACGAGTCGCCCGGGGGATGGAGTACGTCCATTCAGAGCGCCTCATACATCGAGATCTGAGGTCAGGCAACATTCTCTTGGTGTCTCCCTATCAGCCTGACAACGATGGGGCCGTTATCAGAGTGAAGATCTCGAATTTCTGTTTTTCTCGACGCACTGATCAAGAACAAGTGATAATTGAAGGACCCGGCGGTCATCCCTCGAGCAGGGCCCCCGAGAGTATCAAGTACCATATTTACTCGAAAAAATCAGATGTCTGGGGTTTCGGTATCCTCGTCTGGGAGCTCCTGACCAAACAGATGCCGTACCAGAACATCAACTCAGACATTATTCTCGACGGCATTCGGCGCGGCAAACTCCAGCTGCCGATACCCGGTACGTGTCCCGAGAAGTTTCGGCATCTGATCATACCATGTTGGAACACAAATGCACAGGCTCGGCCAAGCTTCGAAAGCGTCATCGCCCACCTGAGTGAGATCCTCAACGCATCCGACCTCGATGCTCTGAACAGTTCGTTTCACAAGGTGCAAGACCAGTGGCCAGACGAGATCAGGAACGCGATTAATCAACAAGTGACGAAATACTAATAAAAACACCCACAGCACAGGTCAAGATGGGCTCCGCTTACCAACCAAGCTGAGAAAGGGGCGCCAAAACAAGACCACCACCACCATCCGGTGTATCGCCATAGAGGGAGGAATCGTTATATTAGCGACAAGAGCTCACTGGACAAGCGTTTCGTTGACTTTCGTCTTCGACGAAGGGTGTTACCTTTGCAGGCTCAACGAGTTGCGGATCGATACGTGTTAAATGAGTTCGACAGAACCGTATGCATGTGTTCTATGCATGCCAAATCTTAAGTCCTAGTGGCTACTTAGCTAGAAACAAGTGAGAGACACCGCAGCCACCCGTGGCTCGCGTTCGCGAGATGATGTTGTCGATGAAACTGTTTCTAAAACTCTGTGTCTGTAGTGACTATCTCGAGAGCGATTTACATGGCGGTATGCATACCACCATGTCGTTGCAAAGGTCACCCGACAGCAGCGTGAATAAAAATGCTTATTTTGGGAATTGGAGGTGATTTGTCTCTGTAACAGCTGTCAACACGGTCGATTTGAGTGACAATAAAGTATCGACAGAAAAGACTAGGCGAACTAATGAACTCTTTGCAATTGAGTGTTCGCGCATGCTAATCTACTAATCTATTTTCTTATTCTGTCAGATAGCAGCTCATTAGAGCGTGTAATTGGCGTTCAGTGTTCACATGTTACAGCATACTTTTAATACATATGTCTTACGTATGATGTAAAATAGTAGCTTCGCCACTGTCATCTTTAACTGATTCCCCCCTCATTGGTTTGCTTGTCCCAGCCCAGAACAATAAACGTGAGACTCGCGTTCAGCGTTGAGATATAAATACATTCTCAGTAGACTATCATTTATACCAGAAACCTCCTCCAGGATTCGAAGGCGTCCCCGGACTATTTCGTTGCGCCGTAGGGATCACACAGAGAAGCTCGGTCCAGCAATTGCCCGACAAACGGCGCCTATTCTCGCTAAGAAGTGGTTTACGAATCTCTCATTCGTTAAACTGTTCCCCGTTGAGGGATTGATATCCTTACAGGAGCTGGTTGAGCTCAACGTTTAATGTGTCGTCTTGTTCGTTCAACGATGTTATAGTGTTTCGTAGCCTGGGCGCAACCGGTTCGTTCGCACAAGCAAGCATTCATCCCAGCGATGCTAGTGCGGTTTCAGCAGGCCAAGCGGATACGACAGTTGATGGACAACTGCGATGTTGCTCGGCCTTAAACGAAAATGTTTTCCGGCTGATCGCCAGCCTCAAAACGTCGTTCAACATCGACGGCGTTGCTTTTTCCATTCTCTCCTCATAAGACGGACCCCTAAATGCACAAGTGGGTATTGAACCTGTGTGTGCACCTACGTAGGTATTGCTTCTACGTGTTGAGAGGCACCCGCACACGGATAGGAAGCACGCCACCGGGCTCGAAATGTTGCTTTTCCTAGTGCAACCAACTGATTTCCAGTCGCTGATGGATCTTGATCGATCGATCGATTGATTGATTCATTGATTGGCTGGCTGGATGGCTGGCTGGCTGGCTGGTTAGCCGAGCTAGCGACGGATACCCCTCTTAAGACCTGGCAGCTTAAGTTGTGTTGATTACCGGTAGAGTTGGTTGTCAACCACAGGCCTCGGTGTCGATCGAGGAAGAAATCTCGACATATCCGCTATGGGCAGACACTATAAAAGGTTTATATAATCGACAGTATTTCTTGATTGTAAGCCCGTAGAGTGCCTTTCCAATCGTCGCGAATCCAAATCACCGTCGCTGTCCTGGTGAACATTCTCACTGACACAACCGGCAGCTCGCTAACAGTGATGAGTCACCTACGCAGGTGACCTGTCGAGGAATCAATTCAGCGTGTTCCGCCGCTGAGATCGCAACTGGCGCTAGAAGCGCTGCTGACTTGATCCTGGCGCGACGCCAGCTAGTTAAAATGTAGACACTACTTGGCTGGGTGAACGTGCGTTGGAGAGAAACTCCGCTTGATTCACGTAATCAAGTTACGTTCTATTGTAGAATACAGTGGTCCGTTTGCTCGTTCGTGCTAATTTGCTCACACGTTATGAGCAGTGACAGCTGGTGATGTTGGACGTTACATCAGGGAACGGAGGCAACTGACCCTGTAGATAGAAAACAGGTTAGTCCCGGCAAGAATGCAGATCAGTTCCCGAACAACGTGAACACCCACTCCGGCTGCACGCGCTCTGTACAGGTGGATCGAGGGACGGCGAAGTCGACCAGTACGTGGCTACGAGAACGAGCGCGAGTGCGCTCTGACGAGCCATCGTACAGTATCACCGTCTGTCAGGCTGGGCGGAGATTGTAACGTGGCAAAACACCCATCTTTGGGGCATCGACGTACTCTCCCAAACGAGACAGTCCCAGGCGGCCACTGGATTCAAACGAGCGAGACGCGAAGCGGGGTGCCAACGACGAACCTACGATTTGACAAAACAGAACGAGGCTGTGAATATGGAAGGGGATCTTGCGTCGATCGCCACAGGCGTCGCAAATGCCAGACCCAAAGGAAATGTCGGCACGAGGCGAATTTCGGGAACATTTTGTAGAGTTATCAGTGACTACGCGGGTGTGACGAGCGACGAGCTGACCCTCGCGAGAGGCGAGCTTATTAAAGTGCTCTGCACCAGCCCCGACGCTTCCGGTTCTTGCGGCTGGTGGACTGGAGAGAGCAGGGATAGGATTGGCATATTCCCGTATGACTATGTTGCGGCCCACGAGTTCGCCGATAAGAGAAACACGTTTCCACCTGAGATTCAACCGGACGACCTTGTCAAAGGAACATTGATTTGCCGAAGTCAATATTGCAAAGTGTTCAAAGGTACCTACCGCAGACAAACGGTCGCGATCAAAGAGCTAGACACACAGGGTGTGAATGTTGCAGGCATTGTCGACGAGGCTGATCTTGAGGAAGAGGCCAGACTCATCTGGTCCCTGAAACACGACCACGTCATCAAGCTATTTGGAGTTTTCAGGCCGAGCCTATCGCTCGTTATGGAACACTGTGCGGGCGGACCTCTGAGCCACGTACTTGAAACAAAGCGGATCCCTTTGCGAACACGCGTAGCGTGGTCCTTGCAGATTGCCAAGGGAATGCAGTATGTCCACTCGAGGCGTGTTATACATCTCGATCTGAAACCGTCCCACATCCTTTTGACTCTCCCATATCGGCCGGACACGAAGGACGTCGTCGTGCCACTTAAAATTTCGGGTTTCGGTTTGGCCCGATCCACTGACGAAGACCCTGTGGTAATCCGAGGCGTAAGCAATGGGTACCGCTGGCAGGCACGCGAAACCATCAAGAACTACACGTTCTCGCCGAAGAGCGATGTCTGGAGCTACGGTGTTCTCCTCTGGGAGCTCGTAACAGGACTGACACCATATGGGGATCTCGACCCGATGCAAGTAGCCTACCGTGTTTGCACCGAGAAGCCCATGCTGCGCATACCCGACACGTGTCCGACTAAATGTCGCGATCTGCTGACATCATGTTGGAGCAAAGATCCCCAGGGCCGACCAGACTTCGAAGAGATTGTTCCTCAGCTGAGCGCCATTGCGGATAATTCGTTCCAGTATGACCTGGATGGATCCTTTCGCGGCATGCGTGATAGGCAGGACGAAATCAGAGTGGACATCGATGAAAGCCGTCCTGAAAAGCTTATGACCCGCGAGGAAGAACTTGATAAACGGGAGGCCGACCTAGAGGAACGCAACGACAAGCTAAGGCAAGCAGCTCACGACCTTCAACAAAGAGAGCATACACTGGACGAGCGTGAAGAGGAGCTGTTACGAAGGGAGAGCTGTTACTAAAGGGTGACCTCTGTTGGCGCGGATCTATCCGCCAGCGGCGCTGCTACTGATTAATTCGTGACTGCCACATCTCTCTGCCCCCCCTCCCCGCACGATGCTCGGACATCGAATTATCGCCGGGATGTTTACGGGAATTCACGAAATATTCGACAGATTCGCTCTTCGATAGGACTGGCTGTCCTCAACGATCTTGGAGGATCTCTTCTGTATCATCTTTCTTTATCTGAAAATTCTTGCCAGGTACGAGTGAGGAAGAGACTAAGCAAAGGTGGTCCTCATAGTAATACCTATAAGGTTAAGAGCTGAGGCCTGTCAGACAGGGGAACTGCTGAGGGCCAACTCGAAAAAAAACAGTCCTCAGCGATCGATTGTGGCCAAATGGTTTGTTTAACTTTCACAATCGGCACGACAATAACTCACTGTAGGAGACCAAAATCCGACTGATCGAGAGTGCTTAGGTGGGACAGTCTTAGCTGTTTCGTGTTATTGCTGATGCCTATGCGGCTTACCTACTACTTTCCTGATTGTAGATGATTGTAACTTTTTGGCAGTGAAGGGGTCGCATAGAGGTGATTGACAAATTGGCTCTACCTATAATCGATACTCGTAGATTCGTGCCTATTATTTTATTCTGTTTGCTTTTTGATATAGTTGCACCTGCAGACTTGATTGGCGGACCAGTGATCATTATGTGAGGACAATCTCAATAGTGATTTGCCTAAATATATTAACAACTGCTGGGGACGGTGATCAGTTAAGCTCATTATAATAATAACTAATAAGTACCTACCGAGAGCTATATCATGCAGATGGCTTATGGTGTCAAAACAAAGGTCTACTGATATTTCTAATTGTTACTAACTTACCCATCCCTATTAAAATTCCAACCAGCGTTGGACTGTTATCGTCGTAATCCCGTGATCCCGGTTGGCAGATCAACCCTTTGCGTGCGTATGCAGATATAAACCCACCAGCTCATCCCATGAGTATGCAGTTTGCAGTGGCGGATTGTATTGTACAATAGAGAACTGGTTGGTAAGCAGCTTCGTGAATTCACCAGCTCCCCATGTGTTATTCGTTATTGCCAACATCCGAAGCGAAGCCAAGGGTCTCGTGGTGAACAGGGTTAGAGCCCTTGGCAACGGTCATTCTCGTCGCAGTGTGACCTCTAAGTGCTGTTCCTATCTGTTGTACAGCGAGTCACATAACAGCACCATGGAGTGTGGTGCAAACGCCGAACCTTCGCCAAGGCAAACACAAACGGCAATTGTGAATCTGGATCAGACTACGGCAGACTCTGCTCAAGGCGAAGCCGAAGCTTCTCATGCCGGAAATAGGACACAAGGTGAAAACTCTCCTAAGCCAGAAAAGAGCAGTGTGGGGCATTGGAGCTTCAAGGAGTCGACACAAAATGAAATGACCGAAGATCATATTTGTCCTATGGAGGAATTCCCGCCCACCGTCCACCTAAACGATTTTGCCAAAGGGAAGTTCATGTACCAGGGTCTGCACTGTGTCGTGTTCGAGGGCAGCTATCGCAAGCAGAGGGTTACGATCAAGGAGCTCGACGTCGCGCGTCCGGACGATGATATTCCCGAAGAGTTCAACCTTGAAGCCGAAGCCAGATTCCTCTGGTCTCTAAGACACGAACATGTCGTCAAGCTGTACGCTGTTTGCACAGTAAGTCCTTCCCTCATTACGGAACACTGTGCAGGGGGACCCCTCAACGACGTCCTCAAATGCCAACGAATCCCGCTACGGACACTCACAGCTTGGTCGCTACAAATTGCCCAAGGGATGCGGTTCGTTCATTCAAAGGGCATCATTCATCGCGATCTCAGGTCGGGAAACGCTCTGTTGGCATCGGTGTATCAGAGAAATGAAACAGGTGCCATCGTCCCGCTGAAGATCTCTGGGTTCGGCTTGGCTCGGCCCGTTGAGGAGGGAACTGTATTAATCGAGGCAATGTGTGGCGTGTACGAGTGGATGGCCCCGGAAAGCATGAAATACCATATGTATTCTCAAGACACTGATGTTTGGAGCTTTGGCGTCCTGTTATGGGAGCTTGTCGTCGGACTGAAACCGTACACAGGTTTCAACTGCACGTCAGTAGTCAAAGGCATTTGCAGCGGGAAACTCAAGTTGCCTCTGCCTGAAATGTGCCCCGAAGAATACTCGGATCTGATGGCGGCCTGTTGGAACGTTTCTGCTCCTCGAAGCCGACCAAGCTTTGAAAGCATTGTCGCTCAGCTGGCCGAGATTTCCAGCAGTTCGTTCCTCGATGACCTGGAGGACTCCTTCAATACGATGCAAGACCGTTGGCGAGTCGAAGTTAAGACAGCGATTAAACAAAGTATCGAGTTCATTCGTTGAACATCTTACACAAGCTGCACCAGAGATCTTGGAGATATTCTTGACCTACTACCAGCCTGAATATCATAGAACATTTAATGAGCATCGTACGGTACATTAAGGTGAACAGATCTCAGCTGTGTTCGCTGTACAGGCAGTTGGTTTCAGGTGTGTTGCATGCGAAGGGCATCTCTTCAAAAATTCTGACTCCGACGTTCTATGAGGTCCGCAAAACTTTTCAAAAATCTATAGCATGATTAAAGGCTATAGGTGATAGACTCGCGCCAATATAGAAAATATGTTCATATTCCGTACTTAATACATATATATATATATATATATATATATATATATATATATATATATATATATATATATATATATATATATATATATATATATATATATGATTAAAGACTAAACGGGGGCTATCCGTTCCCATAATGCACTAGTGGACTGTGTGACGTGGCCGACCCGAACTGTAAATGATGGCAGGGATTGTTCTCGAAAGCAGTACTCATCGTAGTGCTGCTGATGAATCAGACTACAATATCCAATAAACTCAAAGGAAATACCCAATAATTATTCAGCTCTAAACTCAGCTATCAAGGAGCAGTGAACGATCCCCGACGTAACCGACATTCGTACAATGAGGTCATCAATTCTCTGCATCTTATATTGTCATTATTATTATTACTAATAATGCAGAATATCAAGCGTCGAATGTTGGGCTCTTCAATGGGTGAGAGGATTCGTACGCGACACGCTCTCTCACTCACGCCGACACGCACGCTCCCACACGTCATCGTATTTTTCAATGGACATGACACAGCGCTAGGGACTGCTGTTTTACAAGCAGCACTTTTGAGAGACACCATCTCCCGTCAGCGCGCGCACATCTCTTGGTACGATGTCGCCGTCAAATCTAATCGGCTGGAACTGACTGACTCACGCGCATGCTTCTATACATAAGCCTGCGTGCGTGTCGGGCGGTAGAATCATAGTCCGGGGCGGTAGAAACTGCTGGCCCTTGCCCAGTCGTCAGTTGTTGTTAGTGCCTCGCCTCTGTTGTTGTTGTTGTTGTTGTGATTCAGTTTGCTGTGATCGTATCTATCTCATATCGGCGTTGACCTCTATCGCCGATCTCGCTGATAAAATTGATCGCTAGTAACGACAATGGAAACACTCGTTCGATTCATCGTGGTTCATCTTGGTCACAATCGCAACAGTCAGCGTATCGGATACCCGTATAGGGAATGTGTTTGACATTGTTGCTCCATGGGTAAATTCGAGAACGAGAGGGGAAGATATATATATATATCTATTATAGATAGATGAAGGCAGGGTACGGACGTATTATTTGAGCTTAATCTCGGTCGCGACGCGTGTAATATATATTCAAAATAGCTATACAACCCGATAGCTCCATACGAAGAAACACCATATAATTATTCGGATAGAAATTCGGCCCAGTTTACCAGTACGAAAGCCGCATGGGTTTCGTTATTTACAACTCGTTCTTCCGGACCTTGTTAAGAGTACCGTTTGGCTGAGCCAAGTCAGCGTGATGACGCCATACGACAGCCACCCGCTTTTAAAGGATTAAAAGCTGACTCAGTAGAAGCTCACCTCTACGGCCAAGCTGCATCCCAAACATGACAGCTATTTCAACAACAAGTGCAAGCTGCCACAAGTACAATACACACACTACGGAGCTAAATATAAAACCGATTGCTCTGTATACATAATAAGAATAATAACAATAATGCACAGATCGAATTCTCCCCGTTCAACCATCCAGGCTCATTTGCTCGTTGCGTTATACTGCAACACTACAATTTTTCTGGCAACAAGACAGCCGTCGCGAGACGACCACGATAGACGACCAGGTGGTATTGTCGATGTCGATCCACAATCCCACCTCTGGTTGCGCACCATTCGTACGCGGCTACATCCGGGCCCCAAACAGAGCCCGCCCTTAGAGAAAACACCCGAAATAGCGCTACACTGTTCCGTCTATTCACGCAGAGCGACAGGAAGCAGTCACCTGTTGTTAGCACACCAGAACGACCTGTGCCGCGCGGCCCCCTCACAGATAACGTCCACCATCTTTGCCGCGTTACAGTACCCATGCCGCGGTCGACGTAGCCACCAGCCTCCCATCACATGCACACAAGGAGCACTGTTGAACATTGTTGATGTTGTTATTGTTGTTGTTCTTCTTGCTTCTTACTCGTAAGTAGCGAGTAAACAGCGTGCAAGATGCGAACATCTAAACACAGAACATGTTAGATAGCAAGCAATGCGTGAACCAAGGCGTGGATCGTTGCGGATTCGGTTTTTCGATTACGAGTGTTTGCGTTGTATCGACACATTGGGACAGGTCAATACTACTATAATATTTCTAGTATAAGATAACACATAATCACATATATATATTATATATATATATATATATATACCTGGGTTTTCGGACTGACTCTCAGTACACATTATATATATAGTCACTATTATACATCATCATCACTGTGTTTTGCTTAAATGCAGCCAAACGACGAGGACTAGGTCATTTGTTGAGTGGTAACTAACTACCGAGTTACGAACAAAGGATGGCATATTGACTGCGATGATTTCGAGGGGGCACTATTTTTTCCTAGGTTAGGTCGAAAAACGACCGAGGCGGCCAGTTGCCTTTACCGCTATGGTCAGGCCATGAATTATATATCAGTGTATGCATTATTCATCATAGAGATCTCTCGATGGCGGCACTCGACAGCTTGTCGCATGCGTAAGTGGAACAGCTGTCAACCATGCAGATGTCTTTGTGTTTGATCATTTTAAGGTTGTAATTTGTTTTGTTTGAATTTTTTACCAACAACAACAATAACCGACCTTTCGTAACTTGCCTACTGGTTATTGTCCACAGCTTTAGCGGAAATGCAATATGAACTTTGCGCTGACCCTCGCGAACGGGGTGTGGGCAACAGTTTGAATGTTTTCGATTTTTTTTTCGACATCCGAACTTAAGGATAAGAAGAACAGGGGTCGCGTGGTAGAACAACGGTCTACGGTAATCTACACGTGTTTGCTTTTATTATATATGTTAACATTATTATTATTATTATCGCGAATACTTCATCATTCACCTCGATATAGTATATACTTCGGTTCATAGAAATGAATCTTATTCATATATATATATATATATATATATATATATATATCCTTTGATGCATATCTACACGATTTTTTGGATGAGAATGTACATATCAAGAGGATACACAATTCGTACACATAAATACACCCCACACTCAGTTGGGTCTTCACAAAATGACCATTTGCCGTATAATTCTCAACGTTCGTTATCCGTCCATGTCCACCAGAGACTTGAGGAGCGGTCGCCCCTAGACTCTGACCAGTCAAAGCTGGCGCTTTCGCATCAAAAGTAGGTGCCTCGTATTCGTTCTTGTGCAATCCTCGCGGCCGTTTCGTCGTCGTCGCAGCTGGCCTTCGCTGCTGGGGGCGAGCCGCGGGGGGTCATAAGTCACCCGGGCAATCTACTTTATGGAAGGGGAAGGAGGCGTCTGTTTTAACCGTTTAATCACAGCAAATGTATTTGCTGAGCTTGCTCTTCTAGCGAAAATGAAATGTTCTATCCCGTACAAAAGATGGACACACGCGTGGTCTTACAACGAAACTATTATTATATCAGGTTTCACATGTCCATGGCTCATGGACCTTCTCACAGGTGCCAAGGAAAGCGTTTGTATAGTTGGATGCAGTTAGCGTTGACGAGCGCAAACACAGAAGCGAGACTTTTTAGGACTCGTCCCTACATCACGCTGAGGACAAGATATTTATACGGCGTGCTCCGTTAAACTGTCCTTGCTGTCTTCGGTGAGAAGGTAGCAAGGATTTTTTTTTGGAATTGTAACATTTCGAGATGAGAATGTTATATGAGAATTCACTGTCCGCAGCATCCCTTCATTGTTGCCTTTGTTTTCAACATAGAATACACTCAATAACAATGGCGCCGCGATTAGAGCAAGCTTAGCAATTGACCACGAAAGCTAGAGGGTGCTACAAAACGAGAAAGTATATTCGATATGCTTGGGAACTATCTTGGGAAATAAGCCTATGTCCCCAGACGATACGGGAATGCACATAATCATGTTTCGCTGGCCAGGTCCATTTTCGCAAATGCGTTATAACACGTATTAACAACTTGAGATCTGAGCCTCGCTTGCCGCGCATTTGTGCAATTCTCAAGTCTGATTTGAGATTTCTGCGTGGGCGTCCGCGTATCTTGGGCATCGTAGATTTTTCACATACGACCAGCATTTGATGGTTTATTGGCGCTCCGAGCCAACCTGACACTCGCCCCTACGCCGGCCTGACACCATTGCTTCGCCACCAGTTGATCAGCCGTTGTATAACGCACAACCTCCCCTTCATGTTGGCTGAAACGAAAGGCAAACGCTGTGACCGCGACTATGCCCCGCGTCATCTCGCGCGCAGTGAGCCTTAAGCATGTTAAACGACTCGCCATGTACGTCATGGTGACGGTAGACGCAACGAACGCGGACGACTGCCGCCGAGTTCGAGATTAACTATAACCCATTTGTTTCGAACTAGGACCCTCCTCATAGGACCATTCTTCAGCTTCAAAGAACGTCAACATCCGTCCGCCGTTTGGAGTCCCGGATACATAATGCATATAGGCAATGCAGCCTGACGCGCTGTGAGAGACCCAGCGAAACCATGTAGATTTACGCCGTCATAGCCCGTCGCTGAGCTGCTCGAAGCGGCTCCAGCATCATGCTTGTTTTTGGCAATGATACCAAAGGCTGGCTGGCTGACACGACCATATTTTGCCTAATGGACGAGACGGCTGATGACGATACGACCCGAGTAGTTAAGTCCTCCCTCTCGCCGCTGTCCTTAACTGGTACGCGACATGCAACGGAAATAGATCATGGGACCCCTTCAACCACGCCAACTTTTGCTGGAAGAGCTAGTCACCTGGCTAGCTCGCAGGAAGTGCAGAACTATCCAGCTGCTGCTACGCATCAAGTCGTCCTCTGTTACGAACGCTGGAAGGGCTTGCAGGACAGGCTGTGAGCAACGTTGCCCATTGCCCCAGAATACCGCCGAAGCGCAATGCTAGGCTGGCTGCCCGCCTGGGTTTCCCGGTCACGGTGTAACCGAATTCGTCAATTCGGTTAGTCCTCTCGAGTCCATTTCGAACTTGTTAACGAACTGAACGAGTGGACTGGGTGAAATCACTCTCGAGGTCCCGCCTGTTGCGCGCTCTGTGCGAGAATGTTGTGTGGGCGTTTGAATGCGTGACTTTGCGTGTTTTTGTATGTGTGTGTGTGTGCAAGGATGTTTGTTCGTAAGCGTTTGGTGCGACCGAACGCATTGATACACTGGCTCGTTCATACAGGCTCGTTCATGGCTTACTCATAGGCGCCACGGGTTATCATGGGCAGGCCATCGGGATTGGCCTCCTTGGTCGACCATCAACACCCACTCTCCGCCCCACTCTCTCGCTAGTCTCTTTATAAAAAGTGACTGGCAGCGGTCGTTGCTTCCGAATAGTGGCCCAATACGCCGACGACCACGCAACCAACCAGAAACCTGGCTGGCTGGCTGGCCCAAATCCATCATTAATGAGCACTGATGACAGAGCACCGGATGTACGAGAGGAGGAGCTGCGGGGTCCTGCCCTATGCTGATGAGCGACTCTCGCGCGATGGTAGAGTGTCCCACGGCAGCACTTCTCGCTACACCAGCTGCTACGAAGCTGGGGATCCTGCTGGCAATCCAACCCGAAGCACCGGACGGTCCAGAGGCCACTGGCCGTCACTATTCCGCGTAGGAGGTTGGTCCGCTAAGCACCATTTTATCCCTAGTCGTCCGGTGTTCTCTTCCCACAAAGGCGTTGCACTCTCCAGGACGCCAGCTTTACGCCCTCTCGTCAACGGGTGACCGGGCATCCGGTAGTGGGACGGGCAGCATTTCGTTCCTAGCCATCCGCTTCGGTGGTATCCCGCTCGTGTCAAGACACGCTAGCCACTTCTCGGCAAAGTGACAAGACGTGCGGAGGCGAATCACGCTGGATGTATAATACAAATGACGGAATTGTTGAATCGGCCGGTAGGGAGAGCAAGGGAGATGCGAGGTGGTAGCCATGCAAGGTCAAAGCATTTGAGATCAGCTTCGAAGAATGATGGGACAATGAAGTTGGAAATGTGGGGTGTTCGCATAAAATTAGGCTCCTTCAAGGGGATCCAAGAAGGAGATACGTTTTCACGAAGCTTCGAGTAGGTCAAGCTCTCTCGTTCGCCGACGTCGTTAGAGCGGATTCGTCGAGCTCGCAGAGGACATGAAAACCCTAACCGAACACTAATGCCGATAGGTCTGCCTATGAATGCGAGGCAATTCGCGTTCCCTCAGAGTGTATACTACGGGCCGGGCAAGTCTGCATAATCTGAGTTCCTTTGCCGACATTGAAACGCGAGCTTCTCCCTCAAGCACGCACCGGTTCCGTTCTCGATACCGACAAGCGACTAAGATTGTTGTAAGCATGGTTGAAATGGTCTCTCGATAAGCATGGTCTCGATACAGACAAGTTTTTCTACCGAATAGTTTTCAATGGAAAGAAAGCAACGCGCGATATTAATGCTCCGTGCTTCAAAGCCAATAGAGCAGATTGCAAAGCGAGATACACGCACACAGAAAATGCATCTATACAACCGCACAAACGCTGCTATATAATACAGACCATGGCCCTGCCCCGTCTGCGTGTTGTTTTACGATGTCATAGCACCAGCAGCATTGTGCCACGTTATCGTCGAAGGTGCTCGCCTCCTCGGTTTCGCCGACTAGTTGCATTTTGTTCTATTTGTCGAAACTCGCAGCGGCAGCCGAAACCCGTTGATCCTGCTAATTTCAGTAGATGCACCAGCAGCAGCAGCAGCAGCCGGACCCGCCCACCGTGTGCAGTGGTTGGCCCGCAAGCGTTATGATTGGTCCGGCACCACTGATGACAGCGTGAGCATCCTCGCTACCATCGTTGTCACCATCAGCTACAGTTGCAGCGGATCTAGCAGTAACAATAACCGTGGGACGACAACGGTGGCGTCACATTGGCCGCTCACGGCATTCGCTCACGGACCAGCACTTCCCAAAGCTAACACCGCCACCTTCAAATAGAGACAGAGAGAGAAAGAGACGACACCTTTACGTCGAGCGACTCAAGCGGCACTCGCACAGCGAAATACTATCCCAGTCATCGGTGCTAGCTACGACAATGAGCAGCTTCTCTAGGCAGGATCGCTGCGAGAGTGAGCGTCGCCGGGATGCCATAGTGTCCCATGACTGGCGGCGTATGAGAGCGCAAAGTGCGAACCGCCAGCCCAACCGCCAACGAGGCGAGTCAATGGTGGCCTGGTGAGGAGGCCTGCGCTCCACTCGGTTGGGGAGCGGCTAGCAATCTCCCTGCAGCAGTTGGGTATCGATGATGGTGATGATGCATTAGTGCAACCGGGAATAGGCTGATGAGTACCTGTGGACGTTGCCTAGAGCTACGATGATCGGCGTCGGCGTCGGCGTCGGCGTCGACGTTAGACGGACACTCTTTGCGTAGAACGTTGCAGGCGAGGTACGGCATCAACAGCAGCAGTAGCAGCAGCAACAGCAGTAGTACTCATCATGACCCGTGGGTGATGGCGATTGAGCAAAGTTTACTTTGACAGCTCGACAACCATCGCTCGCTGTGGCGATGGCGGTCGCCGCTCCGCTCGGCTGCCGTTGCAACCGGGGGGGTCGGTTCTTGCATCTCGCCGCAACAGTGACATGCCGCGCGAGCGCGTTCTGTCTCTCTCTCCCGGCCGCGGCGTAATACCGGCGAGGGAGCCGGGACTATCGGGTAGGGTCGATAATAACACGCGCGATGCTGGCGGCATCCTCCAGTCCTGTCGAGGCACAGGTTTCGTGTATGTGGTCGACGTGAACTGACTATGGACTTCCTATCGGTGTTGGCACTGCGCAAGCTGCTGCTTTTACCAGCGTCCTGCTTCGCCTACTTGTGACAAAGGTCGAACGTGACGTTCTCGACGTCCAACAGCAACGACAACGATAACGAACGCTGGAAATCTGTGAAACACCCACCCCCGCGGTCGTGGACTTGTGGACGAATTCGCCGACTTCGCCGAGCTAACGACACTTAGCACGAAGTAGCTGAAGTCGATAAGACGACATCCCGTCGATATCCTGGACAAAATTCGCCTGGTCACTTGTACTAAGAGTGCCGCTGAGGCTGAGCAGCCGCTTCATCGTTATCGTCAAACAAGTCAGGAGTCTTGAGACGATCTGTACTCGCAGATCAACTAAGACTGCTACGTGGGATCACAACAGCGTTGAGTGCTCGCCACTTCGGCAAGATACGTCAGAATAAGCCAACGCATTTGGCTGTTAGCCGCGCTGCGAAGACGGTCCTGCGCGAACTCATCGTTCGTATCCCAACCAAGATAGAGCTACTTCGCGAGTACCTGTCAAGGCTCGTCAGTATGCAGCCCGCGCAGCGCTTCATGCGAACGGCCAAGATGGGTGGCCATGCTTTTCTGTTCGACGTCAATCGCAGCGGTCAGAAGAGTCTGATACCGGCGGTGGCCGTATCTCGACAAGGGCCCGTCGATCAACGTCCACGCAAACGGAACAATACCTCGCTAGCATCATTTGGCACCACACTGCCCCCCATGCCAATTGACCCTCATACACTAACTCAGGCCTACGAGCCTTTCAGGTCAGTACAACATGTGTCTACGTAGAACAACGTTTTATGCGAAGTTTGCCATATGACGAAATTGGTCTTCGAATTCGAAGGACCTCGATAGCAGTAGAGGGACAAGAGTCTCCTCAGCTTCGCTCAGAGTAGAGCAAACAGGGGCCACTATCCCGAGTTTACCCTGCCAACAGATTTCATTAGCTGACTATTGTATAATAGTATTGTTCATAACGATTGTGTCTTGTATCATTTATTGAGGAAAAATAATTTTCCATTTTTTTTCGTGCGGCCCCAACCATTGGTAGAGTATCTAGCAGCCAAGGAAAGCTAGAAAAATGCACCGATTAAGTACCACTAGATTCGTCACATTGTTATATATATATATATATTAGATAGTATGATATATATATATATATATATATATAAACATCGTGTTGGCATTGTGTTGCATAAGGCCTATCGAACGTTTCACGGCTACGCAAGCTTCATGAGTACGCTGAGATCGCAATCCTCCCATTTGACGGTCAGGAGATTTCACTCCAAGGAGAATATTGCATTTCCACTCCAAGGAGCATATAAATATCCTCACCTCTCCCTCGCTCTCTCTCCCTCTGTCTCTCTTTCTCCCTGTGGCCAAAAATGGAACTGATTCAAGATTAGGCGAGCTGGCGTCTCGCCAATAGGTCTCCATTTCGTCAGCCATTCTACGTTCATCTAGTAGAATATTTTACGGAGGTCGTGACACGTGTTCAAGCTAATAGTATTTCCGCTGCGCTCATCACCGTATGCGAAGACGACCCCATCGTAAGGCAGTATACCCGTGAGCCGTATCTAGCTCTACTGGATAATGGGCAACGAGTTTATACGGCCGAGATACGAAGATCATTGATAGAAGATGAGAATTGGTTAATCATAACGTCCGCTGATTAGGCAAGGTTCATTTGTGGGCAGTGTTTTGCATCAGAACCACGGTGAATCACGTGATACTATTACTGAGCAAAGAGAGAGCTCGTGGCATATCTTCTGTTTGCTGCTCGATCAAACGCTTGCAATCTCTCTCTATGGCTCTTGTGTGTAGTTATTCACGCGTACACGTCTCGATGGAGACACCACGCCCCTAGAATTCATACGTACAGATGATGTTAATGCAGCATACAACAGTCGCAAAGCTGTTGTCACTGCAGGTGTGCTCACATCGTCCTAGTAAATTTATCTATCCAGAATACCATGCACGATCTTGCTGTCCTTGTTGTTGTTGTTGTTGTTCTTGTTGCCCTTGTTGTTGTCGTTGTTGTTATTGCTTTGAACCACGATCTCGACAACACCAGCAGCTGCAGCAGCAGCAACAGCAGCAATAATAACAACAACAATAACGGCCACAACGACATATTCGTTTCTAATAGTTGATTAGTTGACAGCTATCTGATGTAGCTAGGGCATGTGTCATTAGGCTATCATTGTTTGGCTAATTGTAATTTGCCCCCTCTATAGATTGCTTGCACAGCACCGTGATAGAAGGTAAATAATTGATCTGACTGAACGTAGATGTGTCAACAATCTGATTACATATCAGAAACGATGATCGATAAACATTTTTGTATTTATTGTCACACAAAAGCTATGCGTCTCTGGCTAGCGCTCACTATAGGCACTATTGTAATACACCAGGAAAAAGTCCGAGGCAAGGCTCTCTGGGAATTGACCCGCCTTGAAACAACTTCGCTGCCATATATCGATCGTTTTTAGATCGGCGTTTATACCCCTGATCTCATTCCGAGCTCACGCGAGCCACCATTTGGCGTAGCTGTGAACCGTGTTGATAACATATACGTGGCAGCGTGGCGCGACGACGGCACGTAAAGGGCGTCGTCGAGTTCCCACCGCGGTTGCCCTACCACCCATCGTCGAACGGAACAACGGGACCGATCAGCATGCAAGACGAATACTGTTTTGTGAGACGCTTTTTGTAAAATTGTAAAAGGCTTCTCCATGCGTCATCACGGGGAGACGGACCACGGGGAGCGTGAAGATCGTTGGAGCTAGCTATTACAGGGCCCGCTTACGCTGCTGCTGGTGGGTGGTCTGCTGGTGGAGGCTTCTTGAATCTTGGCAGGGTTACGGATTGTCTTCACACCTGCCCTGCCAGATCTCGTGCCTCTCTTCATCGCATTGTGACAACGGTCAGTTAGTTCGACGCACGCCGAGCTGCGCTACGCGTTGATCCATGCCAGTTGCTGACGATATCATCGGACGACCGATTGCCAATTATCCCGTCAGCTTCGGTTGATATATTTCTCTCTCTTTCTCGATCTCTCGATAGCCAACGGATGGCCGCTGCCCTTGAAACTGTTCCATATCGTAATGAAACGGCCCCGAGACGCCGCTTCCGGGTCGATATCGTCAATTCGTTGTGGGCAACCAAGTCTGCCCTTTTACCCAGCAAAAACACATCGCTGGCCGGAACACGGGACACGTGTCAGACCCACAACAAATGACTAGTCGATATCGTGCTTGTCTATCCGTTCGTAAACGCCCGATCGGGTATAGTACGATCGTAGCGAGCGCTGAGTGGTGCCGCATGCCGTTCATGCACGCAGCATGCCATTGTCGCACGCGGCGGTGCCACTGCTGCTGCTCCAACTATTCATACCAGGTGGCATTTTGTTCCCAGGCTGGCGGCATCAGTAGCGGGCGTTTGCCATTAGCAGGAGAGCATTCGCGCCCCATCGTGCGATTGCTCGTTGTTGTATACCGCCATCCTGCGTCACTGTGCTCGCCTCCGTAGACCTCGTAGCCGGAGTCGCGTTAGTTGGCGCTCTCTTTGGCCAAGGTCTCTAGCCACGGTGCGGTTCTGAGCGGTGCATGGCATCTGCTGTGGGTCGTGAGGTATAGAGCGAAATAGCGGATAATAGAATGATCTCTATATATATATATACACATATATATATGAGGGGAGAGAAGCCGTTCATGGAATTATGTATAATGCCTGCCGGGCGTAAAGTAGTTCATTAATGAATATTTCCCCTACGATTTTGGCAATTAGCATCGATGCGGGCGGTCATAGTTTCCTTGGCCGAAAACGATATGATATATAGAGAACCGCAAATCTCCTCAACGTTTACTGCGTCATGCATTCTATAAAAAAGAAAGGATTTATCATGATCACAATAACTGAAACACGCCCACCAGACATGTTCGATCAGCCGCGTCGAACGCTGCCAATCGCCCTGACCTTTGTGTGTTTCCGATCCAATGCTTTGTGCGCCCCCCCCCGCACCCCATCTGCTGGCCCCAGCCCGGACCCCTTTCGCACCTCTGGGGCCTTCGTACCCCTGAACACTCTCTCCTTTCTGCAAACCTTCTGAATGCTATGTCGGCCCTGCTCGCCCGCCAGCACTCCCCAATGTCCCCGCTATCAACCACTGTGTGTGTGGAAGGACAGCACCAGCAGTATCAGCGGAATCGGCGGCAGCGGTAGAACCTACCGCATTATTCGCTTGCAGTCGGGCGATCCTCCGTCAATAGAAACGGAGCCGACAGGCGAGCTAGGTGCATTCACACCTTTAGCAGCATACGGGAACAACAGAGATCCCTGTCGCTGGTCTCAGCCGTCGATCTCAGCTCGCCGCCCGTCACGACTGTCTCGACCTGCGCCATACTATTCTGCATATATCACACACATACATACATATGTATAATCTGCCTACGACGCAGCAGGCAGCATCCAAGAGGAGCATGTTTGACACTGTCTCACGTCTACAAACGAGACTTGGCTTCAGCATGAAGCTATCGGCCCCACATTTGTTAAGGGAATGAGCATATAGGAGCTGTAGTCTTGCCTCGAACGATTTCGCCAACAGCAGATCGCGGTATCTATCCACACATATATATATGAAAACGTATTATATATATATATATATATATATATGTACGTTTCATTCGGACGCTATGTACCTGCGTGTGTTGGGACAGGCGAAGATGTTCTGAGTTAGTTCAATTTGTGTCTCCTGCTCTGTCGGCGTGTTGCCGTTGGTGAAGAACTCGGTACTATCATGATTGCGTAGCAAAACCACACACTTCAAGGAGAGATCTAGCTGTGCCATCAGATGTGATATCATATGAGTGAATGACTGAAAGCAATGGTGTTTCATTGCTCGTACACGTTCCCGCTTTCTCCGAGGCGGTAGGGCCACTACTCTTGCGGTAAACTACTCTCGCGTTCGCGTACAGCGCGCAAACTCAAGGTGGAGCAGTCATTTCCGAACGACTTTTCCGGCGGAGTTGAGCTTTAAGCACGACCTTTGATACGCTATCTTGAAAAACAAACAAAGCGGTCAGGCGTTTCAGAGGAATTCTACCAATGCTTCGAGGAATCATATTCTGTAGTTATGAAGGCTTTACATAGGAATACCGTGAGTTCAACGAGGCTTGCTGGTTGCTGCTGCTATTGTTGTGATGCCGTTCAGCTGATGATGGCCAGCGAGTCCAAGGAAATCTTCAGCAGCTTTGGATTAAGGGTCAAAACATCCCACCAAACTGTGATCGATATAGCTTATGTTAAGCAATTCGCATGACGTCCGCGCGCGTGACCGGCGGAGCACCGCTGAAAGCTTCAATCAGGAGGTCGAGACAGTCGTAAGCGATGTATATGCCATAATGATGATGCTAATTGGGTAAGTATTCTGTTCTGCAGATGCCATTTTGGCGCTGCTCTTGTTATTACGTCATCATTTCTAGCAAACGTAATATTATCTAATATACACAAGGGGATCATAGAGTGTAAACAGGAAGCATTTCGTCGTCCATTCCGATGCGGGGGAAATACCCGCCAACACCGGGACCTCACCAAATTAATACGAACCAGTTGCAGGTGATATACAAAGCGCTCGTTGTGAAGTTACCGGCAATGTGTATGGACGTGCTTGCAGAGGATTGTATAACATACAGGTCTCTTTCGCGCTCTCCACATAGCAATGGTTGGCTTCCACAGCAGCATAATCCTGACTCTATTCACGTAGTCACAGACCCGCGTACCTGCCCACCTTTGTAGCCCATTGAGAACCCTAGTTGTATTCAAACGAACGCACGCACGTACATCGACATCCACAAATACTCACCCCTGACACGGAGGGCCGGTCGGTACTTCAACGCAGATCGGTACGCCAAGCCATCGAGCGGACCACGAATGCGTGTCCCGGGGCGGATCCTGCGCGTAACAGCGCACCTATGCAACTGAACCGTATAATAATAACACTGTATTACAGCAGTAATACCGAGCTAGCACGGTTCTGTACCGATAATACGTACAGTGCTAACTGTGCTTGGTTGTTGGTTCGCCCACTCGTCCCGGCAGCTCTCTCTCCCCAGAGCAGCTGTTCCGTTCTCGTACCGATTCAAACGTCGATAATATCTTTTCACGCAATATTCCTTTGCACAGAAATCAGGCCCGGTCAGGCCCGGGTACACTTGCCGCTAAAATTTGCCCGCGCTTGCGCGCCGACGCGCCATCTAGCGTCTATCAGCGCAACCTGCCACGCGTTTCGCTTTGGTGGCGGGGGAAGGCGGGACAGAGCAGACCGCTCCGTCCATAGAGCCACTAGAGCGCTGATTGCCGATCTCTACTTGACCGCTGTTCGAATCTCATATTGGTAAACGCGCGAGTGTGCAGCCGCTGCCGCCGGAACCGGCGGTGCCGCTCGCCTCTCGCTGTTCCGGGCGGGCCTGTTCCTACTCGCGCTGAGCGGTGTCGGCACGACCACCCATCACGACCAGCACCAAGTGACCCTAGTGCTTGTATACGACCGCACAGCGAGTTCGTTAAGGGAAGAGCTGCTGCGTTTATCAACACTGCTGCTAGAGCTATTGTATTGTTGCTGTTGGCGCGTTCGTTGTCGTCGTGCGGCTCGATGAGCGCGTGCTTGGATGAAACGGCTGTGCCGACAAATCGTCGTCGATGTCACTAGTCACGCTTGTGGACGGAAGCACCGTTCCGGCCGTTCGCGTAACGTAACCTAGCCATTGCTCGGCCGGCTATTCGAGCCGCCACCTGATACAGCGGCTACAACAACAACTACGACGACTACAATTACTTTGTATCGTCACAGTGAAGCAGCCTCGTGCAGTGTCGTTCAGGGTCAGCTCGATCAGCTGATACAGACACATATCCGAAAAGTTGCTGGCGAGAAACGCTTCATGCAACCTATGACCTACTGTATGTTTATTACGTGTTGTCGTGTGTCCGTGTTGTGCTAAATAAATATCTGTGTTTGGCCTGTTCTTGTGGGGCGGTGGTTGCTGTTGCCGCTGCCAAAATCTTCCAGTGTACATTGTACCTCACCGTTCGTACTCTCTGGCTGTGTTTCCAATCGAACTATGCTTGACTTGCATGCTCGTCGTTGTTCGCCAACGCACTGTGCGGTTATAAGCCCTTTCAGGCTACGTCACACCAGTGGTGTATTGTTGTGTGCGGGAACACCGGGACGATGAAATTGTGCCAACAAATCTGAGCGCGAAACGCGCCTCGAGGTGTACCCGCTCCTAGTCGTGTTCGTAGCCCCGTAAAGATGCTCTAACTCGTCGATACAGCCTAATCACGGTATTTAATGCGTGGCCGTACGCTGGTGTCGCTCGTAGGGTCGGTGGGCCCCCGGGGGCCTTGGCGGTAGTGGTGCCCGTTCCGGCGGTCTCAACACTGCGTGATGAATAGCTCTCGTCCACTGCAGCTGCTGCGATCGTCAGCGGCGAGGCGACGACGACCCCTTACGATGACTCGTTCCAACTCCGAACCGGAGCACAAATGGGACTTTTTTCTGGTTCGATCATCGTCGACATCCAGATCATATTCTTCGGTTCGAGCGCCACCTCCCTCCCTTAGATCTCCAGCAGCAAGCAAGGTGCCAGGCTCCTCATTGGGGGGCGCGATCCGCTCGGTGTGGCTACGCGCGGCCTTTTGTGGTTTCTGGAAACGCGTGAGGTGAGAAGGACGACCCAGAGTTCTATTAGTTCTTATCTGCATTTGTGTGTCTGTGTGTGTTCGACCCGTTGCTCAGAGGATCTGCTCAATTTTCAATTATTCAGACGCGTCGGTCTCTCAATGCCACGCGGGTGGGGGCGGCGGAAAGGTCTGCTATTTTCCGGGCAAAAGCAGCTGAGAAAACATTGCCGAACACTCGACACGACTGTTCTCGCTTGATGGCAAAACAGCAGTGATCCGTAGACGAGCTGACTCGTGTTCGATGTGATCATTTTGGCAACTCAATGACGTACGTGTATGTTAGGCATGCCCAGATTGTCTAGAAGCAAACGTTGTCATTCGACGAAGCGACGGATTAATGCGTTTCGGCAGCGAGCAACAACAAGTAGAAATACGAAATTATGCGATATAAAAGTGGCTTGGGACCTCATAGTAAACGGCTCGAATATAATTAGAATTTAATTCTCGATTAATCGAATCATCAAAATCGTCGTGGTCAAGTCAACGCCCACCGCGTATATCAATGCAAAAGATGCGCGCGTTCTCATCTCCGACCTCAATTCAAATTTTTCTGTGTCCCGTGCTCGCTTGTTCAAGAGTGTCAAATCTCTCTCTCTCTCTCTCTCTCCACTCTCTATGTCTTTCTCGCCTATTCTCGGTGTCTCTCTGAACCGATCTCAATGGTCTTCCATGCGAGGACCTCCGTGCGATCGTGTGGTGTCTCTGTCTGTCTCCGCCTCCTTGTAACTATACATCTTGTATCTATCTGGCCATTCGTTGCTTGGTCGATTCAGAGGAGCGAGCAAGAGATCCTCCTCGCGGCACCCGTTATCCAGACAGCAGACATATAGTTCCTCGTGTTCAGATCGGCTTGTCTTTCGCTCTCCTGGCTGTCTCCCCTGTTCACGGCGAGTCTCCCTTGTTCACTCCGAGCAAAGCCTGCGCAGCCTGCGCCGGTCAGTGAGTGAGCCAGATCGCTCCCGTCCCAGTTCTACGTGAATGAGTAGGAGCTATTGCACTGAGTGGCTGGCCCAGACGCACAGACGGATTCAGACAATTACTGCCCAAGCAGCTGATGACGTGAGAGAGAGACGGAGAGAGCTCTTCGTCGGTGGACACAGCAAAGCCTTAGCGCGCTGCAACCCTTTGTCCTCGCTTCGAATGCTAAAGAGCCCGCGCGAGCTCACTGACTCGCTCGCTCGCTCGCACCTACCTCCTGCCCCGTGACGACCTCATCATCATCAGACATACCTTGGTATACTTGCCGCTGCGTACTACGAGTGCCGGCCGTGGTGGCCATCCACTCGGCGTTCTTGAACGCTTCTGGCAACCTCAGCTTTCTCAGAGCCAGCAGACGCGTCCAGAGCTGAGCGAGACGAGCCTCTCCTTGACCACCGCATGCGATGGCTGTGAGAGCTGCGTGTCGCGCGGCCCGTTCGTTTGCTTGAGTAACCTCAGTATCTGAGTCAGGGCGTTGTGTAACAAACCACCCTATCATTCATTATTCGCCTAGAACTGTTGTTGATTGTTGACAGAGTGTACCCGAGACGCACGCCAGTATTTGTGCACGACGCGTTGCGCAAACGCTCGATGGCGAGTGTGTACGAAATTTTCGCTTGAACTGAATTGTTGTGTAAAATTGTCGCTGTTGTTTCATGATAATAGATGTGTGTGTGTGTGTGTGCGCCCGTGTGCGTCTCCAGTGCAAGAGGAACCAATGCGAGAGAACTCTTCACGGTTCCATCCGTTATTCCGACGAGCAGTAGTGATGTTGCGTCGTGTCGTCACCCGGTGCTGATGTCTAGATTCGATGTTTATGTTACCCGGCCAACAACGAACTGGCCCCTGTCTCTGCTTGTTGCATTGAATCTGTTTACTTGTTTGTTTTTGTGGATACCGCAGCTATAATACGACTGGTGTTCGGCAAAACTGTCCCCCCCTCTCTCTCTATCGCTGAAACCGAGCGTGTGCTTCGAGTGAGTAGTGGATTCGGTGTACACAGCCGAACATTACGACGGACAGCGAACAACCTGTTTGCTAGACCTGAAATCGAGCCTATAGGGGTGGCGAATTGTTCGCTTTGCTGCCTTGGAAAATACAACGCTCCACCAGCTACTGTTATTGCAAAAAAAAAAAGTCAGTCAGCGCGGACACAATTATCGCCATATGACAACTGCGACACCCTGCTCCGTCCGTACGGGTGTTGGACCGGAGGAGTGTTTTCCCGATCGGAGCAGCGGCAGCATCAGCGGTGGTGGCTGCCTCAGCCCAAAGGTGCTCCAAGACCAAGCAGAGCAACAGCAGCCTGAGCTGCCGCGACGCGAACAGGAACAGTTGACACCCGAAGTTGGCGATATGCTCCGCATTCTCAATGCTATGTAAGTGGGACGGATGCGCAATGGAGTACCGAGTCCTCCCAATGCAAAAATAGACTGTATAGGAATCATATGTAATTGCAGTGGCTGGGAGTCAATCCGGAGAGTTATATATATATATATATATACATATATAACTCTCCGGATAATATATATATATATATATATATATATAACTTTCCGGACTGACACCCAGCCAACACTTAATGTCTACTATATTGCTTCATAGGACGAATCCCTTAAGAACGGAAAATTTCCAAAAAATATATGTACACACATATCAAGTTGGTGTTTGCGACTATTTATGGGTCGCTACGTTACACAATAAGCGAGCATGAATGGTGAGCACATCCGTCATCTTGGCAGCAGTCGGCAGTATGTTGTGCGAGCCACACGATCGCGGCTTCCGATCGATTCGGATACTCAAGCTCGCTTTCTGATCAGGGTGTGCGATCTGACTCCGTAATGTCCTCGTGTCAGACACAAGTAGTCACCTTGATCGTCGTGCTGTGATGTTGTAGAAGGTACTTCCTTGAGGAAATACTACACGTCTCATCTCCATGACCTAACCAAAGAGGTGTTGCCTGTCTACGAAATGCGCATACGGCAGATGGTCCGACGGACAGTGGTGTCGAGCGCGCCGCTGTTCGTATACCCACCGCGTTAATGACTAATTCATTATCCTTCGATTAACTCGCAGCTGTTATATACGCCGAGTTGAACAAATCGGCTTCGTAAAAATCACCTGACAGGACGAAGTTTGATCAAACAAAGACAATAAATATTGTCAACACATTTGAGCGCTTCCAATTAGTTCTATTGCAAATTTCTATCGAAAGTAGATACGGACTTGGCCGGATGGCCACCGTGTTTAACGGGTCCATGAGGCATGACCAGAAATAAGCATTATATCGCAGGACATTCCCAATTCCGCAATACTGATCGCATCTCGTCCGACCGACAAACACAAATATCTGGATATAGGCGATACGCGGCAATTGATTTCGTTGTGACTCTAATCGAGGCAAGCCATAAATAGTGATTTTTTTGTGGGCCTTAGTACTTCTACTAAATTGACTAAAACAGTTGCTAGTTCCATCGTCATATCTAGTAGCTTTGCTCAAAGACATTCCACATACTTCCAAGCCATGAATATTCTTCAATATTGATTCCCATTACATGTTCGAGAATAAGTCACCAATATTTCTTCGTAGGCAGTATACCCTGCCGCGCATCTATCACCTCAGCTATGTCTGATCGATACCAAGATGTTTACTCCGTACGGGACATTGTCCGCTTGTTTGCGCGGAGACAGCGTATAGTCCGTGAATGTGGGTACGCCTGTCCATGCATAGCTGGCACGGATGTTTGGCTATTATTATTTTTATTATTCTTGCTCATCAGCATCGTGGAATGGCGAGTATTCTTCTTGTTAATAAACGATACCTGTCATAATGACAGGGTGTTGGGTCGCCCGAGCGACGGAGGTTATCGACACGACCGAGCGAGCTGGCCGGGGTTGCTGCTTAATATCTCAGGTAAACAGAATAGCGCGCCACCCGAAGACAACACCGGACAATAATACACCGAGCGGCCGGAGACTCGATGAAAGCCCTAAGATGGGACGCCATCGACGACCGTAAGCAGACACCATAGCTGTTTTGAAACGCAGAACGGTGGTCTTTTTGATATGGGTATGCATGTGTGTGTGTGTGTGGCCTTGCAAGTGGGTTGTTTACCAGAGCGGGTCACACCCATCGAAGACATCGAGAGGCAGAATATCGTGGTGAACTTGGGTTCAACATTCGACGGTTTTGCTGTCGTTATGACCGACGTCGCCAACTGGTGCATCCACGAACGCATTGGAAATGTGATGAGAGTTAAGCACGATTGGTATTAAGTTGTAAGTTCATGAAACTTGCATTGTCGTCAGATAATCGTGCTGTGTTTGTTGTCATCTTTGTTAACTAGATAGACTAGTAGTTCCATTGTTGGTGATACCGCGTTATCACTTATGAATCAGCCAGCTAAAAATTAGTGGAAGGTAATTCGAATGCATTTCATTGCGACGCTACGCGAAACGATATTTGTCCAGACCTGACTGTGTTTGACGTTTTTGTCTCGGCGAGTGATAATATGGGGCAGACCGTGGAGCAACTAAGTGACAAAGACGAGTCGACTCAGAATCGGCGATCAGGAAGTTTTCTGCTGGAAAATGAATATCGCCGGCGCAGATTTCGATCCACAAAGGCGGCCAACAGGATCTATACATCCGGAACACCGCCCGATCATCTGTTGTTGTTCCTTGGTTATTGCTCGGCTCCACGTGCTCTCGTTCTTGTGAACAGACGCTTTCGACATTTAGCATCTAGGTTTGAGCATCCCGAACGTCATGTTTAATCTTGGTGTTTCCCCGCAGGGCGATTTGGGCTATCACGCACACCAGTATACTCACCTAATTCTGCTAACAACAGAGGCATTGTTCCGTTTGTTTATCAATTTCAGAATGGGAAGTTTGGCTGGCCGCGCCAAGATTCTCAGCGAGGATAGCGCTGATCAGGATGTCGAAAGCGAGGCGTCAGCATCGACGGCGGTGTTGGCCGCGTCGGCCGGCGTCAGCGAGCAACTTCAACGTTCCCCGCTTGTTCGCGGTACGCTGCCCTCGACGCGGCTGGGCTTGCTGGAACGGTGTAGACACGAGCTAACGGCTATGCCGCCCATGATCACCAGATCGTTCGTGGACTCCGATCGGGCACAGCACATCGCCGCGCCGGATACCATCCGGGTGATGCAGTGGAACATCTTGGCTCAATGTGAGTGCGCTATTTTTTTTCACCACCCTCTGGAACATCTTCTAGGTAGACAAAACAAAGAGTAGATCGAATGGGATAAATATACGTCCAGGTAAAGAGAAATAGTACTTTCACCTGCTGTTTCATAAGTACTCGCGCTGCTCACGGTCGCGAAAGCGCCGGTGACGGTAGAGAGCATTGGTCGATCGACGACCAACAAGCGCCCGGATCAAACACGCCACTCCCGGGTGTGTATGTGCGTGTTATGCGGGGTTATGTCTAAGGGTACTAGACAGCTTGCAACGCATGCTTGGCCCGGCCCGACAGCCTCAGCCACGCTGATCACATCCGATACACTTGGCCGTATCGCACCTGTCTTTTGCCTCCCTGTAGTATCGTGCCGTAGTATCCCTTCGTCAAAATTAATTTCGTTCGTACAATCTGTCTATGATACTATGCTCTCACGACCAAACATTCGAATCATATGATCGTCTAGTTTTCCCGCTGCCGTTCGGTGTGAGCCGCTCGACAGCCTGACCCACCACTCGAAAATGACAGCGTCTGTGGACCGCCTCGTCGTGTCGCCAGGGTAAAGTAGTTTGCCATGTGCTGCTAATAGCGTGATGCAATGTTGATACCGTTTCGTCCGAGGTCAAAGCCAGCCTCGCGTGATGTCGCCAAAGTCGGTGCATAGCCGGCGATTGTGTTCATTTGGCGGTCTTCGTTTCGCCATTTTGTCGGGTGGCATTACCCTCACTCGTTGGTTATCTCAGTGACTCGGGTTGAACTCGTGCCATCCTCGCTTCTCACTGGCGCTCGAGGATCGTATGCTTTAAGCTGTTTCATGCGGTAAATGACTAGGCCAGTTAATGATGCTGGCGATTGCGCAGAGCCATATTCCCATAAAAAAAGGTTAGCTACAATAAAGGGCTCCATGCTATTGTTAGTATTATTATTATTATTCCGGTATGTTAACAGTTATTCAGAATCTAGTGGACTTTTTCTTATCTGAGATGTAGGCCTCAATAAGCTTCAGATTGAGAATGGTCCGACCTTTCTTTAGCACGGTCCTCTGGTTCTATTCAGATCCAAATAATCCGCAGGCTCTGTGCCGTTTTTAGTGCACATTCATTTGAGCGTGAACGCATATAGGCACACACGCACACAAACACAAGTCTATTCCTTGACACACTCGCTTTCCCAGAATCAACAGTTCCATTTATATACACCCAGATTGCCATTACTAGCCGCTATCGCCAAAGATGTCTGCTAATGAGAGTGGACTTGAACGCGTGCAGTGGAGACACTTGTCACATGTCATCTCGCCATATCTCAAGGACACTATAAGCCGAGAATGCTAGCACTGAGCGAATCCCTGGAGAAAGAATCAGTGTGTAGTGAAATAATATTAAGAAATACTTTATTCAGAGGTACGTACTAAATACTAACATTGTCTCGAGTGGATGGTGAATCTGTCGTGAATATATACATATATATATATATATATATATATGAGACGTTTCGGCAGGCGACCTAAATGTCGATACATATTGCTTACAGGTTCATATATATATATATATATGAACCTGTGAGAAATATTTATAGACATTTAGGTCGTCCTAAGTGTCTATAAATATTTCTCTAAAAATGAAATTTTCCACAATACTGTTTCACTATTCATCGATTTCCTCTCGTTGTCATGAATTCACTCAACGCCGGCGTTCGTGTCCAGCTTGTCAGGTAGTCCTTGGGATATGACGAGATGACATGTGACGAGGTCGCCACTTGTAGCGCTCTAGTTTCCTCTCGTTAGTAGGCGGTGGGTATTTTTGGCTACAGAGACTAGTAGCTGTTAATCTGGCTATCTCATCAACACACAATGACTGACAGCTCAGCCCGCCTCGGCATCGCATCCCCTCCCCCCGAAAACCATATCACAAATACGGTGCTGTAAGGCACTTAGTCCTCGGCCGCGCGTGAAGTTCTCTCAACTTGCACCGTTCCATTATACTATTATGCTATTAACGCAAAGAGGCGTGAACTGTGCATTGCGGATTTGGCTGCTGACCAAGTTTTCCATAAGGCAAAGAGCCGGAGGAGATGGGGGGGATCGATGTTCGAGTCGATTACCAACGTTCCCTACAGGATTTCTCTCTTGTAGCGAATCCGGGATACAGATAACTTGATGAGACCGTGTATTGCCTAGCTATGATACATGGTGGGCAGAGACGGGAAGGCACGAATAGTTGACCGGAGTCGCAGCGGGCGGGTGCGTGGGCGTCATGGTTAGATCATTGAAATTCATGAAATCGCATTATTAAAGGTATCGTATCGAGGAGAAACCGTGGTGTATCTCTTCGTTTGGTGACGTAACATCATTTGTATTATCAACAGCGACACATATATATATATATATATATATTATGGTATAATAACAATCGGGGAAATGCGCAAAATTTGCTTGCAGCCCTCGCGGAGAAATCGGACAAATTCGTTTGTCCTGATGAAGCTCTGAACTGGAACTGCCGGCGGTGGCGTATCCTTGAGGAGGTACTCACGTATGGCGCTGACATCATCTGCCTTCAAGAGGTGAGTAATCTTTCACACTAGCTGCTCCCCAATCACCAGGGGTTGAAACGTGTTTTTTGAAGTTTGATTCCATCGAACGCTCAACCAGCCAGGAATATTTTGTCGAAGTCCTTTGAGAGCTCGTTGCGCCCAGTAACGCTCACGTATATCCATATAGTCACGTTGTGTACGTTTCTCTCGTGTGGCGTGAATTCGTATATGTTCTCCCTTCCATACACGCTGCGTGATGACATATAAGAGAGCTTAAGCATTGTAAAATTGCAGCTCCTTTAATAATAACCAATAAAACCTTGTAACCTTCCAGGTGGACCACTATAATTTCCTCAAGGCGACACTGGGTCGGGTTGGCTTTGAGGGCTGTTTCTTCCCGAAACCGGACAGTCCATGTTGCTACATCAAAGGCAATAACGGACCCGATGGCTGTGCGGTGTTCTTCGACAAGTCGAAGTATACCCTACTCAGCACCGAGCACAAAGTTCTTGAAGTGTTTCGCTGCCAGAGCAATCAGGTAAGAGCAATGAACGATCCGTTAAATGTCGCCAACTGATCGATTTCCTCTTGACTGGTATTCAATGCGCAAATCTATAATACATTTCATAATGTGTAATTGTAATTAGAGATGGGATTTTCCTTCGCTCACCGTCCAAGGTATCAATGAAACCCTAACGATCCGGTTATGCCTGTTTTAGGTGGTGATCATGTGCACCTTCGAGCGTAAATTGGATAGCAGAGTGTTCTGCGTGGCGACAACGCATCTTAAGGCCCGTGTAGGAGCCTTGCTGCCTACCCTGCGAAACGAGCAGGGCAAAGACCTTCTCCAGTTTGTCCGGAGTCACAATTCAAGTGACCATCCTGTCATCTATACGGGCGACTTCAACGCTGAACCCACGGAACCTGTGTACAGGTGGGTGTCCTGATCAAATGACTTTGAATGCTCGCTTAAGCCGCGCGGTAATAGCATAGTATATAATAGAAGGAAATGAGGTTACTAGATTAAATAATTGTTTTTCGAGCTGACCCTCAGCTGTCCCCTATCTGACAGGCCTCAGCTCTTAACCTTTAGGTATTACTATGAGGATCTATCAGGGCCACCTTTGCTTAGTCTCTTCCACTCGTACCTGGCGAGAATCTTCACATAAAGAAAGATGATAACGAACTCCAAAGATTCTACGTTACTAGATCTAGGTTACAAGATTGGCTTCAAGCTACTGAGCATGAGTTGAGATCGTGCTCTTTACATCTGTCTTTGAAAGGAACAGACTGCACATCATCTATTGAAGGTACTAATTACATTGTATGGTGCATGCACCAGCAGCGTTTTCACCGGTCAGTTTCCGGCGCACACATTAACTACACAAGCACTCCCCTAAATATCACTCGTCTATCATTCGCTTGCTCGCTCTCTAATTGCACCAATTTCCATTCGTGTTGTCCATTCTCCATTTTTGCAGAACTATGACCCAGATCGGCAACCTGTCCAGCAGTTATGCCATGGTTACTGGCCAGTCTTCCTCAGCGTCGGGAGTGACAGCGGCCGCCTTGACCGACTGCGATGAGAATAGCAGCTGTGACGCCGCTTCGAACGAACCCGAGTACACGACATGGAAGATTCGCGAGGATGGCGAAGTCTGTCATACGATTGATTACATCTTCTTCTCGAAGGATCGCTTCAACCCCGAACGAGTGCTGAGCATGCCGAGCGGTGAGGAGCTAGGCGATGGTCGGGCACCGTCACTGCAATATGCATCTGATCACTTTTCTCTCTGCTGTGACCTTCGACTTCTCTGAGTGTGGGCGAACTTAGGCTAAGTTACCTGTGGGGGGAAAACTTCTTTTTGTGTGAAAATTGGTGCATCGATAGCTGCCTGCTAGAATGATACTTTTTTTTTAATTCGCTGTTTAACCAAAACAACGACCCGGCGTGAGAGCGCCTATTGATACAAAGGCTATATATGTATGTACATATATATCTCAACTTGTCGCCGAACTAAAATATACTTGCATACAACTATAGGGCGATGTATCTGCTAAAGGACACTGTCTCTAAACATTCAGCAGATATATACATATATATATATATATATACATTGCCTGATAGTTAGGTGCAGCTATGTGTGAGCTCTGCGACGAGCTGTATGCGTTGGCTTTACGGTGCTCTATGTGCACACCACTTTTATTATCATCCTGTCAGAACCCTATCGCTTCTGTGGACCTAACACGTATTTGATAAGTACAACCTTTCATTTTCTCATGTGAAAATTCGCCGTTTATTGTAACATCATATATTTAGTGGTGCCTTTAGCCACCAAGTCCGACAGCCGGTGAGGGCGTGCTGAATTGACTGTCCTTCAAACGCTAATCAATTCCAAACCGCAGTGACGACATAGGCCTTGCTGTGTTAAATCCTTGATGATTTCGATGACACATAGGTTTGAACAACGTTTACGTTGAAGCAGTGTAGTTGATCGAGTATAATATCATCAAAATGAGTAAAAGGACACAATTTCTTTGATTGATCAGCTTGTCTATGATTTTAGTGTGCCGATGTCATGAGATGAGACGGTTTAATACCAGGAAAAAATTGGAAATTGAACAGAAGCTGGCGAACTGTGAAGATTGTATTTGTAGAGTGGGTGTCCTTTCATAAGAAGAATATGTTTCTATAGTACGATATATACAGTTGCGTTTATGGGCAGAAAAGTAGGCTAACAATGCGATTTTTCGATCAAAAATTGCCCCGGCGTACTGTTACAGTCGACGAAACTAAGGAAACGAAGCCGAATGATAATATGGAGCTGTCCAGTGTTGTAAAGCGTTTTATCTAGAATGGAGTTTCTTTGGATGTACACATATTTCCAAGTATACTGTATATACTAATTATAATAAGCATACAATATATAACAAACGATGGATCGAACCGTCTATTTAATATATCAATAAATTAAGAACGTTGCTAAAAAGCAAACATCCCAAGTGGAATTCATTTAGTGTTCACGCGGCAGAGTTTCGATAAAAGCGTTATGTGTGGCTAATTTCTATTCCAGTAAAGGAGCACATGATATTTGTAAATTTGAATTAATTACAAAACCGGGAGGTGAACTATTTTGTGTTGATTTATTGTAATTTACATAGCTTCAGTTGTCGTGTCCGCTTTTGGTGTCTCTTAATATTCACTAATTGCCATCGCGGACGTTCAACCATTCAGAATTCGGTGACATTGTTGCGTATATAGCAATTTATTTTTCTCTAGGTACCATTATACTTTAGTTAGTAGAAACATATAGTAGAAACATATTATTACACACATGTTATTTTATAATAATGGTGAAAAAAAATAGTGTTGAGTGACAAAGAACACGAGATTGGCGGCGAGTGCTAAACATGCTAAAATATATTTGTTAGCCATCAGCAAAAGCTGGCAAAAGCCTTCGTAGTTAGAAAGCCCTGCTAAATTGCTTGGTATCTCCCATGTTCGCCATCCAACAACAAATAAACTGTTCCAACAGGCAACGAAGGAACAGACAGTCACTAAGTCTCAATGCCCTTCAAGCTGTTTGCGCCTTTGGAAATAGCATTTTTACTGCCCCCTCCCTAAAGCCGTGGGAGGGTGGGAAGACGACAATTCAAACTTTGATTTATGCCAGACGATCCCGTCAAAGGTCGCAGTTCTATCAGTTGATTAACATGAGACCGCAAGTGAAACTATGGTGTCTCTTAGTTGCAAGTCACCCACGTTGCGCCTTCGGGAAACTTGTCACGGAGGGGTGAACCAGTAGTTGGAAAGAGCAGCTATAATACGATTTCTAATAATGAAGTCTTACGATTTGCCGCTCAAAATCACGTCCAAGTTCAACATCTTTCCTTGCTTTATTTGGGAAGTTGCGCGGTTCCTTCGAAGGGAAACACGGAGCTCGATGTTCGACGGAACCGTGGGACCCTCTCAGCGATTATCTACGATTATCCATTCTCACGTCAGCAGGAGCGTCAGAACACCCTTGAGGAGACTGGCCGCACGACTAATCTCGTCGAGGAGGTTTCGGGGGGTCGGGTCCACCTATGGTTCCAAAGGGAAGAGGGAATATTTAATGCAAAACATTACATTACTTCTTTGCTACAAAGCACGAGTTGTTTTTACGATACATGCTTGCAAGACTGTCTCTGGTCTCAGAGACAATACTTTCATCGTGGGCTTGTAAGCAGTGATGCGGTGGGATAATTTTTTAAGCATATTGTGGTCAACTTCGTCGTATCGACACTGATCAGAAGTAATTATCTCTAACCCCAACCACTTCTCTAATGATTATATATATATATATATATATATAGATATATATATATATTTTTTTCGAGCTGATCTCCACCTGTTTCTCTATCTGACATGATAAATGATTATATATTTAAAGACATACAACCACGAACAATATATATATATATATATGCAAGGCGTATTATCTTATATGAACAATCAATTAGGCACACCATGGTTAAGCCAAACTTGTCTCTTGTAGAGAGTAGTACCTTTGCCCTCTTCGCCTATTGCGAGCTGCGAGATGCTCGATTATTTACTAGTAACGTTTTCTGCCGTGGCGTACCGATGAACGTATGATTGACGTGTATTTCCCAATCAGAGATTGTCCGACGCTAGTATGATCCATAGCTACCATAGTTCATTAGTTGCATCTTCTCACCGATCGTTCGTCTTCTTCTCACGTGTGTTTCCCGTTTCTCAGATGTCATTTTGTCTCTTTGCTTGTGCCAGACGTCTCTATTTGGGTCCTCTCTCAGCGTCCTTCTCGGCATCAGCAATAGCTGGAGCGCTATGTCCACTCTGCTCTGACTGGTCACCCGTTTCCCGCTCGGCCTCCATGCTGTCCTTGTCACTTAAGGTGATATCTCTATTAAGCGAATATTCGTCATCTGAATCTGAGCCGTTGTCGCTGTTGTTCACAGTGAATGTTTCGCTATCGATGTCTTGATCCGCTGTTTCCTGCGATTGTACATCTGCTGTGGCTGCCGTTTGTGATAGTGATTCCTTATCAGCTGTACCAGGCCTACCGAGATTCAGCGCAGAACTGCGACTGCGAACTTCGCAGTACTCCCAGTCGTGATTATGTGACCCGCATTTAATGCATGGCTCACTGCAAGCAGCTCCCACGGGTCCAATCGTTTTGTATCTGTGCGCTATTGTTCTAGTCAATTGCCAGTAAACAAGCTCACCTATGGGGCTGAGAACGGTGACTAAATAGATTATAATAATGAGGCGCGTAGTGCCTCGGATATGCACCAGGCCAATAGCAACTGTATCGCCGTAATTTTCGGTGAGCACAGAATAATTAAAATCCCGGGTCGTGAGTGGGGATGCAAGAGCTTCGACAATGATCGTCCAGTTAATGGATGTACAACCTTTATGACCAGATAAAAGTTCGTAGTGCTTTTTCATGGCTGTTTTGTACATTGCTATTGAGAAATTATCCTCTCGAAAACGAGTGAGCTTTGGTATTATCGGCAGAAGTCCATGTTCTCGTGTCGACGTCAAAACACTGCTCCTCTCTAAGCTGGATTGCTGCAGATCCCCACCGCGATACAGCGGCATAGACCGCGTCGATGCTGTTTTCAACGGAATAGCGAGTCCCGCCCTAATGACATCTGGCATCGTCCAGCATACTTCAAAATGTTGAATAATCACCATACTGTATGTATAGACAATACACATCTCTTCTCGAATCCGGTAAGGCAGCGCAGAGGCACCTTCATACAGCTTCGGCAGGAACCTCATTACGTCTCGATCGGGTTCAAGAAGTGCTGTCGTAACCTCATTCTTGTACACGTTTAGCAAAACGAGCTGTAACATGATGATAAATAGACCGAGAACGAGCGTTCTCTCGAGATCGTGAGGTGGGCGATTTTGTCGTTTGGATCGACCTGAGCGTGTGTCGACCTCGTACGGTGCCAGGACACTCAAGAATAGATCTACAAATAACTGAAGGGAGTCGCAAAATTGCCGATAATCAATGGTGACGAAGCAGATAATAAGCAATGTGCATAAAATGAGTGGAAATACTATTTCTGGAGTCAGAGGGTCGACAAGGACCGAATCCGATGGTCCGATGGCAGCTAGAGGTCGGAGACATGTGAGGGAATACGTCACGTTAAGGTCTCGATTGTAAATGAATTGATAATTAGTCTCAAGCGTAGTGAACAAAAGAGTGAGGCTTTTGCGGGTCTTATTTTGAAAGGGCGGCTTTATACGTAGATTTATCCTCATATACCATTCGGAGCGGATACGAGAGTTGATCGCTTCAAAATTCTCGATTTTCACAGTGGCCGCATTATTGATTGTAAACACGAAAGTCGTATTCTGCTGTTATCTGAGCGGCTGGGAACGCACAAAGAAGCAATCTATGGTGCAGTGATCCTGTACGGGCGTTGCCGTTAGTTCGGCAACGCCCGTACAGGATCACTGCACCATAGATTGCTTCTGCTGATGAGTTTCTGTCGCGAATCAAAACTGCTGCATACAACGACAAAATAATTTGTCCTTGTGCTGAGCGGCGGCTACTTTTTATCAATGTCTCAACCATCAGGAAAAGGAGCAATGAACGCATATGCAAAAATGGATCACTCACGCCTTTTGATTTTGGAACGTCCGGACACATGTACGCAACGAGTGGCCGAGGTATTTTAACCATGGCGGCGATGCGTTCACAAGGTCTATTATGGATCCACGATGTCGCATTGCCGTGGGGTGGGATGCCGCTATGTGCGACAGCCGTATAGACGATTCTTGATAAAGCGATGCTGCTCTGAAGAGGGCCAATGTTTTGGTGGCCGAAGCCATCGAACGGCGCACAATAACCTAAGACTAGAAACACCATATTTTCGACCTCAACATTTTTTTGTTTCGCGTACTTAGCGACAATTTGTTCCAGATTGTTGATTCCAACCTTTAACGAGTGGCTATGCTTGGAAACGTTGGGAAGGGTAGCTTTCCCAGTGCACTCGTAGCTCAGTAAAGTAAGTATAATCCCGAGAAAAATGAACTGATTTCTTGTAGCCATGTTATCTTAAGCAAGCTACTCGCTCTGGAACAACACTGGGGATTCAATTATTAAGCAAACACAATGACTCCTCCTGAATGTGTTGTTGTGAAATATAGTCGATGTGGCGGCCTTGGCCGCGAGGTCTCCGGTCAGTAAAAGTGAGGGATCACTGATTTCAATCTTTCACTTGGAAATGCATAAGAGGTTAGTAGTAATTGAGGCGACTCTGAAATATCTGGTCACATTTTTGGCCAACGCACACTTACATAAAGGGAATGGAGGACCTTTATTCTAGATCTTTTCACCTGCACACAGCAGTTACACACACACACACATCTGCTCGTTCGTAATGTATCTATTTATTTTTGGCAACGTAGTCAAAGGTCAATGTTAAACGCTACGTTATATCGTTAAATGCGTAGTGGCGTTTCGATAATACGACCTTGTCGCGATTACAGTTCTCCTGTTTTGGGGTTTGGAGAGAAGGGGAAAATGACACAATTCTTTGATTGGTTTCGTTTCAATCCATTGGATCCTTCAATAGCAGGGTACCGTATCACCAGTTCATAGTCAACAGGTTCACTTGACGAAGGTCTCCTTGCATCTGACACGTAGACAAACTTATATCTGATATCTTTCCCTTTCTCTAACCGCAGAAACCTCTTGTGTATATCCTCGACGAGGTCAATCCCCTAAAACGCTCTTAGTTCTTCTTGTGTCTGTATTTCAGCTAATATCTCCCCGTCGTGCGTTCAATTCTCAAGGCACTACATTCTCCCTAACTATATTCTTTAGAATGCAGTATATTCCCTCCAAATGTTTTTCGTCGAGGTCGATTCGCATTTGATCTTCTTAAGTGTTGTTCACTTCGCTGATCTTGTTCATCGGCTCTGCCTCCCCTTGCCTCGTCCGCCGAAATGAACTCCTGCTCGTTTGCCGACCTCTGTGCCACTTTTACCGGGTCGATGTATTTGTTCAGGCCTATGGTTGCTTTAGGTCTTCTCACTCTCGCCCAGTCGACACACGCAAAATTTTGCTGATCTGCTGCTGGTCGGCCTCCCCGGGGGGCATAGACATCGTGGCATACGCCGACGACATAGCACTCACGGTAAGGGCGCGCACGGAAAAAGAACTAGAGACGAACGCCGATCTTGCATTTGCAGTTATCGCACTCTGGATTCGAGCCAACGGACTGAAACTGGCCCCCCAAAGTCCGAGGCGATCCTTCTCGTAGGGAAAAAGAAGTGTCGGCACGAGCTCCGTATCTCACTCGATGGAGTACAAATCGAGCTGAACAAGACGGTGCGATACTTGGGCGTTCATCTTGACCGAGCGCTTCTGGGGCGATTGCCGCGCCGAAGAATACGAAAACGACGGCATCATCGGTCCGAGGGAGAGAAAGCAACGGTTATTGATGAGTCCATCATTCTCTTCGGTGCCCCCGTGTGGCCCGAACCAGCCTTGGAGACTGACCGCAACTTAAAGAGCATGCTGAGGGTCCAGCGCACACTTGCGTTGAGAGTCTCGCAGACGTACAGAACGGTAAATGGGGACGCGGCCTTTGTCCTGGCAAGCACCATGTCATGGGACATTAAGGCCAACGAACGGAGGAAGGCATGGTCGGACCCGACGAGGGATAAGGCAGCGCTTCAAGAGGCCAGTCACAATGAATGGCAAAACCGATGGGATGGGATCAGTGGGAACAAGTCTGGAGCCAAGGTTCGGGAAGCCATGCCTGATACCTGGTGGCGAGCTGACCTATTATCCGTTTCAGTTCCTTACGGGACATGGAAACTTTAAGTCTTATATATCACGCTTTAAGGACAGCGCCGACCCCTGCACGCTCAGTGAGGCTCATGACGAGGACGATACCATGCACACACTGGTGAGCTGTGCAGCGCTTAACGAGGTCAGGGCGGAGCACATGCCGATAGAACTGAACCTGGATGAAGGCATACGAGTCTCTGCACATCGACTTATAACTGGAACAAAGGTGAGCTACTCCCGAGAGCGTTGCTGACCTCCAAGGACAGGTTGGAGAGGAACCGCATAGCTAGACTTTCGGCCGATGCGGTTTTCGCACCATACAGACTAACCGAAGGATGGGACACGGTCGGCGATAAGAGCTGACTGCCCTGGTCCCTGCAAGACATTGTTCAAAGTAATTCCTCACGGATAAGTACTGAACAATGTCCCAAGTCACAAATCGGTTGGAGGTTTAGTCAGTAAGAATCTGACCACTCGAATACCCTAGAAGTGAAGAGTGGTGCCAATGCAAGGTTTGTCTTTAACCTCTGTATAAAAAAAAATCTGGAACGAGTATTTCGCTCCCAGTCGCCGTAGATCTGCCACATACCCTTATATCTCCTCCCCGAGTCATTACCGAACCGAAGTTAACGATGATATATATATCATGCTAAGGGCTAAGTGATATGGACATCCACGTTCAAATATACTACCATACTTTTCCGTTCCTGTCTTGATATGTTGGACATGAACCATGCACGAACACCGGACTCTACCTGACGCCTATTCGGTGTGCATCTCTACAATTCCGCTATCGTTCTGCTCCTGTTGTACGAGCTCCGTTAGTGTGATGCTGGTCTCATCATTGTTGTCCGGTTGCAATTATCCCTAAGCTGTACCTTGAGCTGTTGAAGTTGTCAGCTACTGGTATGATTTCTGTTGTTCCTGCTATTATTATTTGAGGGTGAGAGAGAAAGGCAGCGGGGTTAAAGGGAATTATTCATGCCTTTTTGTTTCCTGTGTTGTAGTTGTTTGTCTGGTTTGCTCGTTCTTCAGTGGGGTCCTCGGTTACCTTCTAGACACATTCGTCGGCTTGTAGGACCACTGGTGGTATCGTTTTAAAGGCTCGGTAGTTTCATCTGTTGTCCGCCGACATGAAGTCTTCTCTATCATTTTGGCCTGCAGAGGAATCGCCTTCTTTTGATGCGTTTGTGCATTTTTTTATTCGCTTTAATCCTTGTTACTTTCGTCGAAACTTGTAGAGCACTTTTATCTGTTTTTGTCTGTGGGGACGTGTCGTTGTTCCTATTCGAACAACTGTTTTTATAGCCTTCTCTTATTCTTTTAGAACTATAGTGGTGTATTTTTCTTCTTCACCGTTCCACATTTGCATTCAAGGGGTCCGTCCTATGAAGCAATGTGGAAAGCGGTTTCGTGGAAGCGAGAATCAGCCCGAAATCGTTTAGTTTTGTAATGTACTTTTGGATATATACTAACCCTGTTCCTCTCGTAGCCGCCCCTTCATTAATAGTTCGTGCTGATAATATATTGAACTTTTGGTTGCCTTGGCGATACGGTCAGTTGGGTGGTGGCAAAGGAGGAACGACGTGCGATCACTTGAATGAAACTCTTGGTTCTATGATCGAAATAGAATCATGCAGTTGGGTATCACTCAACTCAGTGGTGTCGGGACATCCGTTTATTGTTTATATCGCCCACAAGGTGATTGTTTTTGCTGGAAAGAGTCTATCCATTTCTATACTTTGTGTTACAGTATTTGTGTATTATATTGAACTGTTCGCACGTGTCTTTTCTTTTGTGTTACAGTGTTTGATTATTGCTGTGTGTCGATAGTCATTTATGTTACAATTGCGATGAAGAGACATTGCATAGCTCAACAGTGCTCATAACACTTTGCATTTGACGATCACTGCTCTAGAAAGCATGATGGATTACTTGCAGCGAAGTTCATTCAAATTCAACATTCAAATTGCGTAAAATATTGACAGAACTGCCATTTCTTATAATGCTTGTGTTCTCATTAAAAAAAATATTGAAGATGATTATCACACCAAACGGCAACGCCATTTGATTACGCCGACAACCCCTCATGGGGTTGACCAACCTAGTTCCATGGCGGTCATTCCACTATCTTCAGATCGACCTAGCCTTCGCTTCCAACCTGTATCTTGTGCCATTCGAGGGGAGCGTTAAGTTTGAAGGAATCTTCACATCAGCACACTTCACACATGTTCATAGGCAACGTAATAAGCAATTGCCGATCTTGTGGAAACTCTACATTTTGTAGGGTAGTTTCTGTTCTAGAGCGACAACTGACCACTTCGATTAGGTGGCATGTCGATCAAAATATAATTGACGTGCGATCCGTCGACATTCGACGACTGTCCGACTCTAGTATGATCAATAAGCACCGTAGTTAATTTGTTGCATCTATTGTTCTCTCCGGTATATCTGCCGACGCTTTCTCCGGTGTGTTTATTCCTATTTCTCAGGTGCTTCTTTTGTCTCTTCGCTTGAGCCTGACGTTCCTCTTTGGATCCTTGTGCTGTCCTTCTCGGCATCAGCAATAGCTGGAGCGCTATGTCCACTCTGCTCAGACTGGTCACCCGTTTCCTGCTCGGCCTCCATGCTGTCCTTGTCACTCAAGGTGATATCTCTATTTAGCGAACATTCGTCATCTGAATCTGAGCCGTTGTAGCTGTTGTTCACAGTGAATGTTTCGCTATCGATGTCTTGATCCGCTGATTCCTGCGATTGCACATCTGCTGTGGCTGCCATTTGTGATCGTGATTCCTTATCAGCTGTGGCAGGCCTACGGAGAGTCTGCGCAGAACTGCGACTGCGAACTTCGCAGTACTCCCAGTCGTGATTATGTGACCCGCATTTAATGCATGGCTCAGTGCAAGTAGTTCCCACGGGTCCAATCGTTTTGTATCTGTGCGCTATTGTTCTAGTCAATTGCCAGTAAACAAGCTCACCTATGGGGCTGAGAACGGTGACGAAATAGATTATAGTGATGAGGCGAGTAGTGCCTCGGATATGCAGCAGGCCAATGGGTACTGTATCGCCCGAGATTTCGGAGAGCACAGTATAGTTAAGCTGATGTGCCGTGAATGGAGACACAAGAGCTTCGACAACGATCGTCCAATTATTGGGGCGCCAACGTTTACTAGGATAGTAAGTTCTATGGTGAGCCTTTACCATCTTTCTCATTAAGTCTGATTCGAACTTATTTTCTCTAAAACTGGTGAATTTAGGTATTATCGGCAGGAGCCCATGTTCCCGTACCGTCATGAGAACACTGCTTTTTTCTAAGGTGGATTGTTGCCAATCCCCACAACGATACATTGGCAGGTACCGTATCGATGCCGTTTTCAGCGGAATAGCGAGTCCCGCCCTAACGACATCTGGCCTTGTCCAGCATATTTCAGAGTTCCAAATAATCAAGCTAAAGTAAGTGAAGTAGACACATCGCTCATTTTTGAGCCGATAAGGCAATACATAGGCGCCCTCATAACGGTTCTCCTTGAATCGAATCACATCTCGCTCGGGTTCTAGAATGGCCGTCGTAACCTCATTCTTGTATAGGTTCAGTAAGACGAGTTGTAAGATAACGATAAATAGACCGAGAACGAGCGTTTTCTGAAGATTGTAAGGTGGGCGATTTTGTTCTTTGGAGGGACCTCGTACAGTGCGCAAGCGTATGTTGACCTCGTACGGTGCCAGAACACTCAAGAATATATCTACAAATAACTGAAGGGAGTCGCAAAAGGATCTATGATCAAAGTTGACAAAACAGGTGACAAGCAATGTAAATAAAATGAGTGGAAATACTATTTCAGCTGTCAGGGGGTCGACAAGGGCTGCATCTGACGGTTCGATATACGCTAGCGGTCGGATACACCAAAGTGTATAGGTCAAGTTGAGGTCTAGATTGTATGTGAACTCATTTTCGCTCTCTAACGTACTAAAGCCGAGGTCCAGTTCAATTTCGCTGGTCGCGTTTCGAAAAGGCGGAATTATGTGCATAATGATTCGTATATACCATAATGGGCTGGTAAAAGCGTCGATCTGTTTCAAGTCGTTGATTTTCACAGTTACCGCAGAATGTATTGGAATCACGAAAGTTGTGTTGTGTTTTTCGAGTCTCGCGGATTTCACAAAGAAACAATCCACAGTCCAATGATCATGTAGGAGTGTAGGCGTTACTACGTCCATGGGCGAGTTCCTGTTGCGAAATAGAACTGTTGCATACGACGACAAAGTCTTTTGTCCATATCCCGAAAACCGACCACGCTTGATCCTTGTCTCAATCATTAAAAATAGAACCAGCGATCGCATATACATCAATGGATCACTCGCTCCTCGTGGATTTAGGACATCCGGGCACATGTATACGGCGAGCGGCCGAGGTTTTTTAACCATAGCGGCGATATGTTCACAAGGTCTCGATAGGATCCAGGATGTCGCATTGCCGTGGGGTGGGATGCCGCTAAGTGCGACAGCCGTATAGACGATTTTTGATAAAGCGATGCTGCTCTGAGGAGGAGCAACGTTTTGGCGGCCGAAGCCATCGAACGGTGCACAAGAACCTAGGACTAGAAACACCATATCTTCGACCGTAACATTTTTTTGTCTCGCGTACTTAGCGACAATTTGTTCCAGATTGTGGATTCCAACCGTTACCGAGTGGCTATTTTTGGAAACGTTTGGAACGGTATATTTACACTCACAGCATATAATATGTACAATCCCGAACAGAATGAACGGATTTCTTGTTGCCATGTTATCTTACGCAAGCTACTGGTTCGAATACAACACTGGGAATTACGTCGTTAGGCAAACAGAATGATTGACCCTAAGTGTGTCCTTTAAATATAGCCCGCGTGGCGGTTTGGCCAGACAAGTCTCACAGTCAGGATCAAACGTAAGTGATGATTTGTTCAAATCTTCACTTGCAAAGGGTGATAATTCAGGCGGCTCCAAACATAGTTGATTGCATTTTTGACACACGTACACTTATCAAACGGGCCAATCGGAGCGAATTCTTCATAAAATCTCTCACCAGCTACACACGGCACATATACACGATTTGCACATTCGTAATACGTCCACTGATGGTGAAGTTGTCGAAGTTGATTCCAAGGGCTCCATCGCTTTGTGTTTCGATACGATTACGAGATTGCCGCGTTCCTGTCCCTACAAATGTGAAGTTCTATCGGGTGTCTTGCTCCACGTTCGGTGAGCAGAGCAGGGCAATAGAGACAATGAGGCAAGTCATCGCCAGCCGCTCATCGATATGCTCATATAATTGAGGTCTGTGTCACTCGACCCCACATGGACTGATTCGAATCTCATAAGTATGTTCATGCAAGCGCGTGTAGAACTTTTGGAATTATGAGTGGTATTATGAAGATTGAGCCGGGCAACTAGCCTATATCAACCGTTTTAATATCGCGTGTGACGAGTATACTGAGAGTTGAGCGTTTAGCTGTTCTCTCCGAGTGGGATTGTCCACAACGGCTATGAGATCGCTAACGACGCTCATTAGGAAGGTGACTCGACAAAGTTGGTTCATCAACTCCCTAATGAGTGCTGTTTTGTTTTGCAAGTACATCACGTGAAAATTCCCATCGATCGTAGCTAAGCTGTTCTCATTGCACGGGTAGTACATTGCTTAGAAGGATATAAATGAAGAATCGGATCTTGTACACACACACACAGATTTGCGCACATTTGGACATTTGCCATTACCACAATTGTAAAAATTCCCTTCGCTTCTACCAATTTATGTAATTTCTTTAATAATCTGTGTACCACCCCTTTTTGGTTAATAAAGGTGTATTTGTATTGTATTGTAGTCTGCAGGAAAAAAGGCGTCGTGTTGTACACAAATGATATTGGAGAGAAATTAATAAACGTCTCTTATACGATTGTTTCTATATTGTTAATAAAAGTAAATACTTATGGGAGTGGGTCGACAACGCCGAAGATGATCACCGGAATTCTACAGCCCCCGGCGTGTAGCTCAAAATCCCTCCATCACATTGCCGCTTATTTAGATTCATGGGGTACAGCATGCGGGAGAATCTCTCCCAAGACCTAAACAGAGCCTGATTTATGGGCGACAGTCATAGAAAGCGAGAGATACAATATTGATCAAAATCCATTTATTCAAACGATATTACAATTCAAAGTGAATAAAATACTCGCAATACGTATGTGCCAACTATATCGAAGCGAAACCAATGAAAACGCGTCGACTTGTTGTCTGGTCGTCGTCCGGTGACAGTGTGTCGTGAGTCACTCGTTCTCAGCGTTATATATAAATTATATACCCGCTAGCTTCTACATTTTCTACATATCGTCACTTCGTCATTGTTATCCTCGTGATTGGTAGGACACTGGTCATGGCGGGGCGACACACGGTGTTGCATTAAACCCGCCCCATTCCACCAAGCCACTCAGTATTCTTTTGTCGGTCTCGATACGCTCGTTCAGTTTGTATTGCGTGGTCTAGTCCACGCCCGCGAAGGCGCTCTGACCAGCACCTGCAATATCTTCGTTCGTCCATTTACCCCCTTTGCTGTTGTCACTCATGTCTGAAGGGAAGGAAGTTTTGAAGAGAACAATCCAGCGCACTGGCTCATAGCCCGTTCAAGACAGAGGAGCCCGCAAAGGAAACTGACGATGTGTGATGGCGAGGCTTCAAAGGCAGATTATGAACAAGACCAACCCGACGACCCTGACAACGCTGGAGACTAACACGGTCCTTGCATTGAGGACGCTGCCGTGCATAAAACCGTGAAGGACGCCGGACCAGGTATTACGATCGATGGAGCACTGATGTCAATTAGGTTGTCGACACCATGCTCGCATGACTGGTGGAGAGCTGGACCAACGGCGCGATTCTTGGACGGAATGATGAGAAAAAAGGAAGAATTAGAGAGGATAAGGCGATATCGCCTACTGTCTTCGACACCCGACTCTGTTCTAGGGGGTCCCATCGCGGGAACGGTGTTTACTATTATGTCTGAACACTGCATCCATCTTTCTTCTTCGTTCAGGATATTAAACAAGGGGGTCTATGAACAGGTAAATATACAGGTAGAACTTGTAAATGTTACTCGGGTGGACATTATATATATGGAACATAATGGTGTGTACATACTGGTAAAGTATACAGGAGCCATAGTGTACATAAGGCACGTATCTGGAAAAACTTGTATATATGTAGCGCAATAAAAACATAAATAGAGATATGTAATATATATATAATATGGAGACCGCACACCTACCATAAACACCCTCGCACTGAAGTAATGCCGAAAGGCGGTACCAGTGCTGGTGGTAAATAAACTCCTCCTCGCCGCTGGTTAAGCGGCAGGGTAAGGTAGAAAAAGAAGATTTCCATTGGAGGGCGGGCCCACTCTTTGATTTTTGCACTTCTCCGATACGATAACATCGGGCTAGCTTCGCGGGCGTGTGTGAGATAAAGAGTGGCGACAGCCAATTATGAAATCGAAAATGGGAGCGCCAATCGATTTCCAGCTCAGGTACGCTTTCGGTATTCATACGCTGGGGACGAAGCGGATAATGTATTGGCCGATAGTAGAGCATATATAATAGTATTATTGTTGATAGTATGAGTCGACAAACCTTCCATGACAATTTGAATTGAAAATAGCGTCCTTCAAACCCCACGTATCGCACAGGTTCGTTTGACCAGGACGAAGTTTTAGAATAAACATCGATACGGGTTCCGAAGTTGCTCGTGCTTTTCCATACTATCAGCCACCTTGAGAAATTTCTCAAGGGCATTCGACGGCCGTCCTATCGAGAAATTTTTCTTATCAGCTAGCTCGCCTTTCGAAGTCGACTCACAATTTTACCAGTCGACGATATGCACATCAATATATGTAAAATTGGCCATTCTCTAACAATAGCGTATGTGAAAATGTTAATGCTAGATGTGTATTCGGAGCGCACAGACTGATACAGAAAGTGAAGTTTGAGGCCTCACTTATCATGCGTGAGGTTACCACTGTGGTCAGTTGGGGCTTCTCTGTTTCGAAGAACGCTGGCGCCAGTTGGAACACTGGCTCACCGTTATATCAGTCCCGTGGTTTCTGATAGTGAGCTTGAAAGAAAGCTACCTGATATAAGTTTTACCGTAGCATTGAAATTTCCGCACTTCGCATTCTGTACGGTTCTCAACCAGTAGGTACAGGTCCGAGGTTGTCCTCTCTCTTTGTCGAGGAACCGCACGTTCGAACAATGCAAGACGCTGCATGTTTGTGTAACCCGAATCAGCTCTAAAATGAATTCCTTACCACATCCAATATAAGCAGGTACGTCGGCCTTAATTAGTTTTGTAGGGCTAATTAGTTTACGTTATCAAAAAGAAATATAACGATTGAGGGCAGCAAGCGTTATGTCGATCAATTTCATCTCACAGCGAATAAGCAAACCGATGCGATCATGTACTTTCAGATTGGTCAACAAATTATAAGCATTCTATTCATTCTATTTTCAATTAATGGTGATAATTATTCATCTGAAAGGGGGTAAGCTCCTGCTGCAATCACTTTGTCAGTGTACGTAGGGTAGGGTTCTCATCAGTAGGAACAGGCGACTACAGGTTGCGCCGCCCTAATTGATGACGCATGCATAGCGTGTTGTTCTGGGGAAGAGTGTTCCACAAAGGATTCCAGAAAGATCTCAGTACATTACGGGGCTCCAAGCCGGAGTTTCCCGTTGCAATCGGATAAGGTTGTAATTGAATCTTTGTATAGGTGATGCATCTGGGTGAGTATTTCCTTAAAGCTGGCTGGGTGTGTCCATGAAATTGTGTCCATGAGAAGTCGTTCTCGTGTAACGCACGTTGTCAAACTGTCCGACCTCCAATACACAGACACAGTGGCCTGGATAGGTAATTCGGGCCGAGGGTTTATGAATTACTCGATACAGCTGTATCCCCGAAGAACTTTATGACAGCTTAGGTCAACCGATGAAGACCTGGGTGGAAAGCTGTCCTTAAGTAGGAGGTGAGCCCTGTTAAAGGAAGGTTTATTGCTAAACCAGGAAGGGTTTATGTTCAGGTTTATTGCTAAACCAGGAAGGGTTTATGTTCAGGTTTATTGCTAAACCAGGAAGGGTTTATGTTCACGTTATTGCTAAACCAGGAAGGGTTTATATTCAGGTATATTGCTAAACCAGGCAGGGTTTATGTTCAGGTTTATTGCTAAACCAGGAAGGGTTTATGTTCACGTTTATTTCTAAACCAGGAAGGGTTTATGTCCAGGTATATTGCTAAACCAGGAAGGGTTTATGTTCAGGTTTATTGCTAAACCAGGAAGGGTTTATGTTCAGGTTTATTGCTAAACCAGGAAGGGTTTATGTTCAGGTTTATTGCTAAACCAGGAAGGGTTTATGTTCACGTTATTGCTAAACCAGGAAGGGTTTATATTCAGGTATATTGCTAAACCAGGCAGGGTTTATGTTCAGGTTTATTGCTAAACCAGGAAGGGTTTATGTTCACGTTTATTTCTAAACCAGGAAGGGTTTATGTCCAGGTATATTGCTAAACCAGGAAGGGTTTATGTTCAGGTTTATTGCTAAACCAGGAAGGGTTTATGTTCAGGTTTATTGCTAAACCAGGAAGGGTTTATGTTCAGGTTTATTGCTAAACCAGGAAGGGTTTCTCTTCAGGTTTATTGCTAAGCCAGACCCTGGTATGTTCTCTTTGTTCTCACTCCTGTTTGGGATACTTCGGAAATTGACACATGCTTTACTTTCAGGTGGCCCGCCTTATTAGCAGCACCATCGATTTGGACACACCACTTCTTACCTTCGGAGCTTTTTGATGGATTGTGAGATTGGAGATTTCGAAGCGAACTTTGAAGTCTGCCTCTGCCATTGACACTTCACTAATTTCGAAGAAAACGATATGGTTTGGGAAGGCGGACTATTTGTAACTAGCACTATAGTTTTTCTCTGCTGGGGACAATCTGCATACGGTATCGAATACAGAGTTAACTATGACGTAGACGTGGAAAATTTTATACCCAGATACGCCTTACACAAGGGTATTATGATTGAAAATGCATCATTACTATTGCTAGGATCCTGCGATCCCTTCCACTCTGGCCGCACGAGTGCTCGTACTTCAAGGCCTCGCGTTCCCCTTTCAACAATAGTATACAGGATCCGGAGTCCACCTTCTTCTTGGCCCAACCTTATGTTCATATATGAACTCCGAAAGAATATTAGTTACACCGTTCGGGAGGGCCGTCCCTTACTTATCTACCAGTGCGCATGTGTACCCACGATGATGATTCGTTCGCCAGATCTCTTTACATCTGTGAGACCCTTCGTACTATTTATAATTCTTGAGCATCGGCCGACATTGGGTTCGTGGCCGCTGTATGCATCAATGCTAGTTCACCGTTCGTCGTCACAAGCAAGGCAACCTGTCACATTGATACAGGATCACTGGCACGCGGATTCCTTTTTCGTTAATTCTGAGGTAGTCTCCGGATCTAACTTCAGAATCCCATACAGAAATACGAATAGGCAAATAATAAGAATCATCAGGCGACCATTAGTACGACCATCGTCCTTTTTCAGGATAGGCATACTGATTGATTCATCATTATTGTTCCATAATATATCGGCACAAAACTATGTATACTTAAGGTATCAAACAATTGTTTATAGACTTGATGCACAAAATGTTACTGAATATTTCGGCACTCTTGGAACAGAAATCGTATCAGACTCCAAGGGAATGATATCTAAACACTATCTCGGCCTGTCGTTTTCGCTCGGTTGCCTGCGACCTTTGGCGGTCATTGAGCCATCGGAATCGGTCCTTCTGGCTCCGTTAACTGGACCTACTTTTATTGCCTTGCTTCTTGCTATAACCTTCGTAGCGGTGTTTACGGCCAAGGGTTATTCTAAATCTATTACCTTAGTCAGGGATCTGTTCCTGAGTTTACTGGGACCTTACCCCGTCAATGTCCCTCAGGCATCGAGCAACCTATCGCAGGTCGGTTTTTTTTATTTTCAACGAAAGGTTATTCTTGGCCTGACTCTCATCATGCTGCAGGTGATCCTAGTAAATGTGTATAAAAATGACGTTACCTCCACACTCCTTGAGCCTGACTCAAACATCTTGGATCTGCAAAAGCGTCCGGCTGCTGCGTTCGACATCGAGGTTTCCTTTCCCTACGCCTATGTGGTGTCAGATGCTCAATATACTGCATTTAATCGATTGCTATCAGCAGACGAAGTCTGTTGGCACGATCCCCATGTCATTCAGTCAGGACTTCGCATCCCAATGAAAAAGGCACCCACCCGTTATGTCCACCCGTTCCGCTTTAACGCTCGTCATGAGTCGGAGATCATAAATAGTAAGCTAATGATGACCATCCGCGAACATGCACTGACCCCAATGATACCTAGATTTCTTCGTACCTCCCCGTTGACTAGATTGTCTGAATCATTCTCCACTAGAGCCGGGACCATTTTGGCTTTCTTATGGGTCTGCAGGAGATTTCCGCGATCGAGGAGATTTTGGGGTATCGCTGTCGAAGCGCTAACGTCATGTGGGCACCGGCTGCAACAACAGCATAAAATAAAACTACATGATGATGGATACATGATTGCCGTTGGGTTAAGACACATAGTGAAAACAATTTGTCTGATGGGTCTACTGACGCTACTGTCGTCCTCCGTTCTGTTCATTGAATATCTGTCACGGATCGTATTGCGGAAAAGAGCGCCAATATTTCGGCTACGCAAAAAGGTACAATTCATTAAGTCCACCGCCAAGACAGGATGCAAGACGGGCAAACGAAACAACAACCTGCCTAAGAAAGCTTGCCTGAGGAACCAACTGCTATTGGTGGAATAGCGAATTTGCACGCGGGTTGACGAGTTATAGCGATAGCTAAAGGTGGGGCTTTGATGACATACTAGTGCTTATGATAGCGATTCGGCGGGTACAGCCCTCCATAAGGTGACTGCATTTTTAGAGTACACTGAAGTTATTCACTATGGGTTACTATGAGCAAGTCATGCGATCCACGAAGGGAACTTTTTAAAGATTCTGGAACTTTGCGTTAACCAAAGAGGACAGTCGACTCCATAGAGAGACACTTTTTCAGTCAACAAGACACCGCGAAGTTACTTCTCTGCTTACGCGCCTCCATCCTCGCCAAACGTATGCATCCATTTCGACACCGTAGGAAAAAGCAGAAGTCTATGGTACGTGGTGAACTTAGTGTTGATCACATCTCACGTGGAGCTAAGGTCAGTTTATATCAAGATGGACTTAGTAGGCTGGTTGAGGTATGTTGGAACTTGAAGGAGACCAGACTGAAGGGGACTACACCAAACCTTTTAAGGTTGGTTGGTAGCACTGATATGGATCACAATACGTGAGATATACAATGTTTGATGAATATATACTATTAGAGCCATAATCTGTTAGATCTGTTTAGGTGTGCAACTATTGTAGTTGTATCAACTGACTGTATCAATGTGAGTGCGAATTGAAGTATTTAAATAAATTAAGTTTATGACTGAACTGAATTCCTGAATGAGTGTTAGGTAGCCTACACAGCAGGTTAATAGGATCTGGTTGTGATAGTACAACCCGATCTCAACGGAGTTCGTGATTTGAACGAATATTTCTCTGCGGATTTTTCATCGATGCGAATGCCGCCATACATATCGTATAATAAAACGTTCTAAAGGCGGTATCAAACTTCCATCAAGCATAACTTTTTCTGACCTTTTTCTCGGTGATCCTGCGCATGAGACCCATTACAAACGCTACGACACCGGCGGAGTATAACACTCATCTGGATGACGAGTACTTTCAGCTATGAGAGATTCAGAATAGGAATACAGACAAGTGGTACTTAGAAACATGGAATATTATTTTTGGTGTTTTTTGTTATAACGTATACTTTTCTATTCTTGTGAATTGCATTACGAGTACGATAGCTATCACTCTTCTCGAGGCGAAGCGTTTGCGTTGCGACCGAGAGCAACTACTGCTACTTGAGTCAATCACCCTTGGCCGTCCATTGTAATGGGCTGCGAGGTTGTATCATGGTTTAGGGGTGGTAGCTTCCTTCTACAACTGTCTAATCTCCCTCGTACTCTGTAGCCTTTAAGACTGCTTTAAAGTGCCTTGAAGTTCAGTTTCTTCTTATTTCTGGACACGCCGCTTGATCTTCGAGTGCGGTGACAGGATGCATGGTTTGTGAGGACTAATGGATTCTATTGTTGGCTCCTCTCAGAGGAACTTGGGTCGCTTGCGCGGAGGTTTTATCATCTATGCGCCGGCACGGGTTACTGAAAATTCAATGCTGTAATGATCGCTGAGGTTTTCCTCATTGTTTAAATTCTTCCGTCCCAAAGTATTGTCCTCCTATCCAAAGTCAAATTCTTCTATCCCAAAGTATATATTGTTGAGATTGAGGCTTCGATAAATAGTGAGCCCCTAGCATTATGGAACGTAGGAGGTCCTTCGTTAAGAACTGTGAGGTCGCGTGTGGCGAGCCACTTAGATAAAGCCCGTCTTCGGCGATTTGTAGTTCTAAATCCCCAAGTCACAAAAAATTGAGTAATTGAAATCCCCTGCGAAGATGGCTGGAGTATCGCCTGCCGATTTTATGAATTTAGCCGGCATCTCGCTTAATTCTTCCAGTGTGCCATTTGGGTGACAAGAGCACAAGCTGATTCATTCATACGGGTCAGCGCAAGTGAAACATTTACCTATCCCTTGTTCCATTACGGTACCTTTTTAATCAATCGGTGTTATCGTCCTTTTTTCCACTCTTGTTTACTAGTTGGTCTTCGCTAATTTGTGGGTCTCCCCATTACAATTGCAACATGCTGGGCGATGTCTACGTAGCGACACTATAGATGTCAGACTCCATCGGTAGTTTAGCACAGGGGAAACTCCAAGCAGTTTCACTACCATTATGCTGTGTCCGACTTTAGTAGTCTCTGGCTCCAAAGAACCGATCTTCGCTGTAACCACTGTCTGCGAGCACTGCTTGTCTCAGCTAACGTCACCTCATAAGGTTTTCGAATATTTGAACATGCCTGACAATAGCTGCCTATGAACTTAATGGGTAAAATACTCCTCTTTTGAATGGCGTTTGTATCCGCCATCTGAATGTTGGGGTCTAAAATTGTACAGACGCGAATGCAAGCTAGTTACATCTGGCCAAAATGCTATTTGATAGAATTCCATTTGAAGGTAGATTCTTTCTTTGACTTGTGTTCCTTCTCCGAGTTTAGAAAAGTCGTCTTTGCTTAGCGGACGTATGAAAAATTTCTCGAGAACATTCGACGGCCAGTTCATTCGATATCTCATATCAGCTACCTCGGCTTCCAAATTTGATTCACAATTTTACTCACCGACGATACGTAAAATTCTACATTTTCTTTATGTAGCCTATGTGGGGTTGCCAATGCTGGACGTCCATGGCTGGCGTGCCCACTGATACAGACGGTATATACTTGCGGACTCAGACAGAATGCGTGGGATTTTACTTTTTTTTTTAAGTAAATATGTGTTCTCTATACTAGACATGTTATAGATATATATTTATTTTTTATTTTTTCTTACAATATTGTTGTATGATAGTATATACAGGCGACAGTGTATAACGCCGAGGCCGCATATGTATAACTCGTGCGAAAGGCAGTGTTTGTGCGGAAGCACAAAGTTTGTCCAAGCATCACCTAGCAAAATTTCTCGAGAGCATTCAACGCCCGTTCCATTAGATACCTCGTATCAGCTACTTCTGCTTTCAAATTTTATTCACAATTTTTTCAAGCCGACGATATGTAAAACTCGACTTGGAACGTTTGCTGTGCTCCGTTGGAACTTGTAGGTTGCCAAAGAACGCCAGGCAACATTTAGGTCGGCCGGCTATCCCTCGCATCGGTCTCGCCGTTTCTGCTTGTGGGCGTGAAAGATAGCTACTTGTTGTCCATGATATGAGTCTTGCAGTAGCATTGAGGTTACCGTAAATCGCTTCTTTTACGAGACTCAACCATTACACATTCAGGTCTATTTCTTGTCTTACATATGATATGCTCAAAATATTTTGTTTGTGCTCTATTTTCAAGACGCATTCACTGCTGCCATCTAGAGCTACCATTAGCCACCAGTAGGTCTCGCCACGCGTGTCTTGCAAGACATAACGAAGTATATAGCAAACGTCTCGGCAAAGGTCTCGACATTGGTCTCGTCGTTATTGATGAATCGGTGTTCGAACGGAACAGAACGTTGAACATTCTATAGCCCGAATCTGTGTTAGAGGGAAACCCTTCCACCTTTTCGTTCAAGTGAGTAAGTTGGCCATACTTGATAATATAGTTTAATATGTTTAGTTAGTTGATGATATAAAAAAAACTATGCCATAGGCAGCAGTAGCAAGCTTTACGCCTTTAGGCCTTCAGACAAAATTTGAAAAATGGCCCAAAATGTATGTTTAGGGTAGGTTACGGGATGAGGCGCATCTACACCAACTGGGGTGAGTGCCATCCTGGATGGAATGCTATATATAATGCCTGGATAGAATGTTGATTATTCAATCAATGTTGATTATTCTTTTCCTTCTCGAAGCACCCTTGTTTGTTATCAATATTTGGGATCATTCGTTAAATTGCCATGAGGTCAATTGACAGGTATAGCATAAATTCGAGCAAGCACCAGAAGTAGATGGTGGATGAAACACCTCCAGCCTCTGTGGGGAGCTGCATTAGAAATTGGCCCATGTCTTAGTTACAGGTGGCACACGGAAGAAACACCACCGACCTTGGACCGATGGGGGTATCACTTATACCTTTCTCAGATTGAAGATTTCAAAACGAACCTTACCTTTTTGGTCTGCTTTTTGTACTGACAGCTCATTGATTTTAAAGGAAACGATATGGTGTGGCACGGCAGACTGTTTGTAACTAGTACGATCGTCTTTCTCTGCTGGGCAGAAACTGAATATGGGCACGAGCATCACGTAGACAACGACGTGGACCTCGAGGACCTAATAACTAAGTACGCTTTACAAAAGGGCGTCATGGTTGAAAACTTATCATTGCTATTGCTTGGATCTTGCGATCCCTTTAACGTTGGCTTCTTAAGTACTCGTGTTTCAAATCCTCGCGCTCCTCTTTCAACAATAATGTACAGAAATCGACGTCCACGTTGGGGTACCACTCTTAGGTTCATGTTTAAACTCCGGGAGAATATAAGTTACATGGTTCGGGAGGCCCGACCAGTGGTTATCTACGAGTGTGTTCGTATGCCCACTATGATAATTCGTTCGATAGATCTCTTTACCTTTTTGAGACCTTTTCTACTATTTATGATTCTTGAGCGTTGGCCACGATGGGGTTCCTGGCCACTCTATGCATCTGTGCTAATTAACCGCTCATCGCTGCAAGCAAAGCCATCTGTAACATTGGTGCAGGATCACTGGAACGTGGACTCCTTTTTCGTTAATTCGGATGTACTTGACGGACCTAACCCTGGCTTCAATATCCCATATGGAAGTACAACAAGGGCAAGGATTAGGACCATCAAGAAATCGATAGATCTGTCTTTTTCTTTTTTTTGCATAGGTATAACAATTGATTCATCGTTGCTGTTCCACAACATCTCTACAGAGAATTATGTAAAATTTAAGTATCAAACAGTCGTGTACTTAAAGAATCCAGAGGACTTTGTTAACAATATAGTCGCTACTGAAAGAGAAGTCTTATCAACCTCCGAGAAGGTTCTGCCCAAAAACTATCTCGGCCTATCGTTCCCGCTCGGTTGCCTACGACCTTTGGCGGCCATTGAGCCATCGGAATCGGTCCTTGCGGCGCCCCTAACTGGACCGGCCTTCATCGGGTTGCTTCTTGCTATGACCTTCGTAGCGGCGTTTACTACCAAGGGTTATTCTAAATTTATTACCTTGGTCAGCGATCTGCTTCTGAGTTTACTAGGGCCTTACCCCGTCAACCTCCCTCGAGCATCGAGTGGCCTAAAACAGGCTAGTTTCTTTGAATTTCAACGAAAAATCATTCTTGGCCTAACTCTGGTCATGCTGCAAATGGTTCTAGTAAATGTGTACAAAAATGTCGTTACCTCTATGCTCCTTGAACCTGACGCAGACATCTTGGATCTGCAACAGCGTCCCGGCATTGCGTTCGAAGCTGATTTTCCGTTTCCTTACAGCTATACAGCGGCGCAAGCTAAATTTACTGTATTCCATCAACTGCTCTCAGGAGACGAAATCTGTTGGCACGATCCGCATGTCATTCAATCTGGGCTTCAAATCCCAATGAAAAAGGCGCCCGCCCGTCATGTACATCCATTCCGCCTTAACGCTCGTCATGAGTCAGAAGTTATAAGTAGTAAGATTTTGATGACAATCCGCGAACATTCACTGACCCCAATGATACCTAGATTCGCTGATTTCCACTGGGTGACTAGCAGGCACAAATCAATAGTTAGTGCAGTTGCAATCCGTGTGGTATTCTTTAAAGTCTGTCGTGGATGGCCAGAGTCCTTGAAATTTTCGAATCTCGCTGTCAAAGCACTAACGTCATGTGGGCATAGATTGCAGCAGAGACATAACATACTACTGCACAACGATGGAAATACAGTGGCCATTGGCATAAGGCATATCGTGAAAACAATTTGCTTGACGATTCTACTTGCGCTAGGGTCGTGTTTAATTCTGGTGATCGAACAGCTGCCGCGGATTGTGTTGAAGAGAATAGCGCCAGTATTACAGGTGCGCAACGAGGTACGATTTATTCAGTCAACTGCCCAGACAGGATGCAGAACACACGAACAAAAGAAGAATCTGAATGGGGAAGAGTTAAAGAGTTAGAACCAGGTACTGTTAATGCAACAAGAGTAAATTTAGAGGGAGAGCGACTTAAGGTTGAAAACTGATACCAATGGTTCGGGGTAGGAGTTAATGACATGTTAATGTTTATGATAACGGTGTCGGCGGGTCCAGGGCTCTATCATGTGACTACATATTTAGTGTACACTTAAATTATTAATTACGCACCAGCTTTAGTCGTAATAATAACTCATTCACCGTGCTCGTTTCGAGATTCAAGCTCAACCGATGCTGTCATTCTCGAAACGATTAGGTCATTCGGAACTATTTTGTGATTGAAAGCATTTCGATAACCTCCAAACCAAGCGTCATATCAAGGTGAAACTGGACCCGCCTATACTGGAGTCCTTTTGCTTACATGTAGATCAGCGCTGGTGCAGTTTCTCAGAAGAGACATGAACTTGGGAGCTGAGATAGGGTTTGGTGCTAAAAATCTACGTTCTGTGATCAAATTTTTTCTTGAAGAAACAAGCCCTATCAAAATTCATCGGCAATGTTTGAATATATTACACATTAAAACGTTTGCTACTAGCGTAATGGATTCAAGAGGAGGTGACCGGGTTCTTTTGGGACTACAGAGGAGACGACTTCACTTCTGGACAGCTCACGAGCTAACGAGTTCCGACAATTGTCATAGCCTTTGAACAAACTAGAGGTTGGACTATGACGTCCTTGTCGGCCTACTCTGGAACCCAACCTAAAAGACGATAAGCAACAACAAATTCGCTTAACGCATACCTTTGCGATCGAAGAGTATTGGATGAGTTTGTACCGACCACCTAAGGAAAACCAGGCAAGGAAATGGCTTCGACCGGAAGACCATCCCCAGTGGCAGAGCCGAACAAATTTGATCCTGAAGTGATGATTCGACTTATCATGACTTCATAACACATGGTAACGGCATGTGTTATTTTAGGTCAATAGGAGGTTCTGTCAATTTGAAGGTCAATTTGAAGGTTCTGTCAAAAACGAAAACGTCAATACAACCCGATATCTTGAGCTCTCTGAGTCCTTCCTCAAAGGGTCTCATGGATAAACGGCACGGGAATCGAAAGCACGAAGTGTAGCTTCCTGGCGACAAAATCTCACCGTGAGGCTCCAATAACGAACTGGATGGAGGCCAAACAATATTCACCGATGGATTTCGGCCTGCAATACACTCAACTTGCTTAATTTTATCAACACAGACATATTATATTTATTCGAACATACAGTAGTTAGGAATCATTGTCAATTTTAGTGTTATTATTATATTGTATACGCATATGAGCTGACCAATCCATGGAGGTACGCCGCACTCCAGGCAACCACCTCTTTTCCCCCCTTGCCTTTGAAACCTTTGGCGGACACGGCGACCTCACTGCGAACTTCCTCGAGGGGGTCTACCACGGGCTGATCCGCGCCACCGGGGACAAGGTAAAGGTAAAGGTAAAGGCTTAATGGTTTATTGAAGGAGCTGCAATTTTACAATGCTTAAGCTCTCTTTTATGTCACACGGCAGGGCTCGAACCTGCGGCCTCTGGCTTCCGATAGCCAGAGACTTAGCCGTCCAAGCCACTGCGCTGACAAGCGCGCAGGATCTTTCCTTCTACAACGCCTGTCCCCTCGCTGTGCAGAGACGCAATGCCAACGCTCCCTCGTGGGTGACAATGACAGTCTCGGCCTTACACCCTATCCCCAAGTAGTTCTCTAATTATTGTATGCTTAAATCTGTATATTCTACAGATTTAAGCTCATGTGACTATGGTTATATTAGTGCATTAAAACGACAATTGGTGGTGTACATTATGCAAACATCGATTTGCTTTAGGAAACCTACCGATAACGAAAAACGATGATAATGCAGATGGGAACCATACTACCGTTCAGAGCGCTGCCCCCTTTGCGTAAATAACAAGGGAAGGTACGTCTGATATATACTACAAGATCATGGATCCTAAGAAGTTATCAAAGTGGGTGTTGGCCCTGAGTAATGCCATAATTGGTAACCGAGAATAACAACCTTCTCGAGGTCGTGTGTCATTTTACGAGTGCACACACGAGAAGCTACCTATGAAGTCAGACGTCTCCAAACTCGGAGCTCGAAGGGATAAACTGTAAAGACGAGCGTAGAAACTGAGGTAGGCAACTGTGGAATTGTACCCTGTGGAATTGCCGTTATCGCTACACAGAAGAAGCTCGCTTGCACACACCTGAAGGCCTAATAGGCTTGATTGAGAACGACGTTCCTGTCGATGTTTATAAGTGTGCATTCTCTATCTACTACAGTTATATTCTACGATTTGGAGTATGTTTGTATAGCAAAACGACATAGAAAAGTTATGACTTATTAAACATTTTTGTCTTGTTAAAATTACTGAAATACAACGAGAACCGTTATAGCTAGAACAGCACATAATGATATTCATTTTCAGAATATTTTTTGTATCCTATATTGAACTTAACTCACCTGCTGCCGGAACCCACGAGAATATAGCCATAGCCCTGCTTACTTGAGTTATAGATACCTCGCGAGTTGGTGCTCAAGCTGTAAGCCCAACAGGCCTAAACGATTCTCTGAAGGTTCGTGCGCTATAAACGGAATTATGTCTGTAGACAAATAGTCAGAATTATTATAAACAATCAGGTTATAATAATAAATATGTAAATCAGTAGGATTTTGTTACAAAAAAAACTATATTTATCTATCTCATATTTGTATAATGAGTGCACCGACTTTGAATCGACTATGCTGCCATGCGTCAATGATGAATGTTATATTGGCATTGTACACTCTTAGCAAAAACGCGTATCATTGAAACTCTCTCTCTCTCGTAGTGATTCCGAAATAATATGGTAAAGGTATAAATAAAAATAACATTATCGTGATCAGTAGCAACTGCTAAGAGCGTTTGCATATTAGCAACAATTTTAATTGAACATTTAACTCAAGCAATAATTAAAATACTCCTGTTGTTCTAAACATTGTAAATAGTTCCCATTTCAAAGGCACATTTCGATATTTCGATAGAAATATTGAAATGTAACTTTTTGTCCTTTTTGGCCTTATCCAGACGGTCGATCAAGCTAGATATGTATATCTGGCCCTCCTCCAATGAGATGTTTTGCGCCATATACAGTATAATCCTTACTTTGCGCCGTCATACTTTAAGGCAGAAAACCAGACGTAGATTCTTGACAATATCAATAATATTACTTCTGTCAACAAATCGTTCTATCATATTTGCTGCTGTAGATAGCAGAAATCAAGAACGAACTTCAACTGTAGAAAGAAACTGCAGATCCTGGAGGGGGTGATTGCTGGCGCGCCAAAGCTTGTGCTATAGCGACAACTGACCATTGCAATGATTATAGATGGCATGTCGATTAAAATCTGATTGACGAGCAGTCCATTCACAATCAGCGACTGTCCGAATCGAGTATGATCAAGAGCCACCATAGTTAAAGGCTTTCGGGCTAACTCTCAGCCAACCTTTAACGTCCACGGTACTGCTTTAAGCATTGCTTCACAAGACAGACCCCTAAATGCAAATGTGCAACGGTGGGGATAGAACCCGTACACGTACGTGTCTCCTTCGATTGCAAGGCGCACGCGAATGCACCAAGCCACCGGGCTCGACACCATAGTTAATTTGCTGTATCTGCTCGGCTCTCCGGTTAATCAGCCAACGCTTTCCCAGGTGTTCGTATCTCACAGCTAAGTTCTTTTCCTCGTTGGATCCTCGCGTAGAGTCGTTGTCGACTTCAGCATTAGCTGGGGCGCTATGTCCGACCTGCTCTGACTGGTCACCTGTTTCCCGGTCGGTCTCCATGCTGCAACTTATTTCCCCACCTGGTCTTTCTAGCCACGCCTTGATGTCCGGTATAACATTCCTCACTGCCGCCCCGGGAGCGAAACTAGGATGGTGTCCCATTCTGCTTGCCAGGCAGCTAAGGTCTCTTCTCAGTCAAACCTCCCTCCGTGAATCGCCTCCGTCGCTGTTCAGCTTTGAGGCCCCTGGATGCCGTTCCAGCGAGGACCATGGCCGCTTGAGTGCTCACCGTTCTGTATGCTTGCGCGAAACGGAGAGCCAGCGTCCGCTGCGGTCTCCTGAGGGTCCTCTTGATGTACACGCGAGACGTCGGGGCAGAGATCCAAACCGGGGCACCCGACAGCATCATAGGTTTAGCGACCGACAGCAGTAGGCGCCTTTTGACTTCTCGCGGGCCGTGGATGTTCGGCAGATCCGGGCAAGGCCGGCGGCAGCTTTTGAAGTCTTCGTTGCCGCTATCCTGATGTGCGGGGCTTCCCTCATGGCCTTGTCAAGGTGGTGCTAAATGAATTCAGGATCTAGAGACAAATGCACCAGTTACGGAACGATGTCTAGGTAGGGACACTATAGATGTCAGACTCCATCGGTAGTTTAGCACAGGGGCCAAGCAGTTTCACTACCATTATGCGGTAAAATGGTAAATGGTAAATCTTTATTGGTTTATTTAAGGAGCTGCAATTTTTCAATGCGGTGTCCGACTTTAGTAGTCTCTGGCTCTAAAGAACCGATCTTCGCTGTAACCACTGTCTGCGAGCACTGCTTGCCTCAGCTAACGTCACCTCATGAAGTTTTCGAATATTTGAACATGACTGACAATAGCTGTCTATGAATTTTATGGGTAAAATACTCCTCTTTTGAATGGCGTGTGTATCCGCCATCTGAATGTTGGGGTCTAAAATTGTACAGACGCGAATGCAAGCTAGTTACATCTGGCCAAAATGCTATTTGATAGAATTCCATTTGAAGGTAGATTCTTTCTTTGACTTGTGACCTTCTCCGAGTTTAGAAAAGTCGTCTGTGCTTAGTGGACGTATGAAAAATTTCTCGAGAACATTCGACGGCCGGTCCATTCGATATCTCATATCAGCTACCTCGGCTTTCAAATTTGAGTCACAATTTTACTAACCGACGATATGTAAAATTCGACATTTTCTTTTACTAGCGTATGTGGGGTTGCCAATGCTGGACGTCCATGGGTGGCGTGCCCACTGATACAGACGGTATATACTTGCGGACTCAGACAGAATGCGTGGGATTTTACTTTTTTTTTTGAGTAAATATGTGTTCTCTATACTAGACATGTTATAGATATATATTTATTTTTTATTTTTTCTTACAATATTGTTGTATGATAGTATATACAGGCGACAGTGTATAACGCCGAGGCCGCATATGTATAACTCGTGCGAAAGGCAGTGTTTGTGCGGAAGCACAAAGTTTATCCAAGCATCACCTAGCAAAATTTCCCGAGAGCATTCAACGCCCGTTCCATTAGATACCTCATATCAGCTACTTCTGCTTTCAAATTTTATTCACAATTTTTTCAAGCCGACGATATGTAAAACTCGACTTGGGACGTTTGCTGTGCTCTTTTGGAACTTGTAGGTTGCAAAAGAACGCCAGGCAAGATTTAGGTCGCTCAGCTATCCCTCGCATCGGTCTCGCCGTTTCTTCTAGTGGGCGTGAAAGATAGCTACTTGTTGTCCATGATATGAGTCTTGCAGTAGCATTGAGTTTACCGTAAATCGCTTCTTTTACTAGACTCAACCATTACACATTCAGGTTTATTTCTTGTCTTACATATGATATACTCAAAATATTTTGTTTGTGCTCTATTTTCAAGGCGCATTCACTGCTTCCATCTAGAGCCACCATCGTACAGTAGGTCTCGCCACGCGTGTCTTGCAAGACATAACGGAGTATGTAGCAAACGTCTCGGCAAAGGTCTCGACGTTGGTCTCGTCGTTATTAATGAATCGGTGTTCGAAGGGAACAGAACGTTGAACATTCTATAGACCGAATCTGTGTTACAGGGAAACCCTTCCACCTTTTCGTTCAAGTGAGTAAGTTGGCCATACTTGATAATATAGTTTAATACGTTTAGTTAGTTGATGATATAAAAAAAACTATGCCATAGGCAAGAGTAGCAAGCTTTACGACTTTAGGCCTTCAGAGAGGATTTTAAAAACCCCCCAAAATGTATCTTTAGGGTAGGTTACGGGATGAGGCGCATCTACACCAACTGGGGTGAGTGCCATCCTGGATGGAATGCTATAGATAATGCCTGGATAGAATGTTGATTATTCAATCACATCCTGACCTTTTCTTTTCCTTCTCGAAGCACCCTTGTTTGTGGTCAATATATTCGTTAAATTGCTATGAGGTCAATTGACAGGTATAGCATAAATTCGAGCAAGCACCAGAAGTAGATGATGGAGGAAACACCTCCAGCCTCTGTGGAAAGCTGCGTTAGAAATTGGCCCATGTCTTAGTTTCAGGTGGCACACGGAAGAAACACCACCGACCTTGGACCGATGGGGGTAGCACTTATACCTTTCTCAGATTGAAGATTTCGAAACGAACCTTACCTTTTTGGTCTGCTTTTTGTACTGACAGCTCATTGATTTTAAAGGGAACGATATGGTGTGGCACGGCAGACTGTTTGTAACTAGTACGATAGTCTTTCTCTGCTGGGCAGAAACTGAATATGGGCACGAGCATCACGTAGACAACGACGTGGACCTCGAGGACCTAATAACTAAGTACGCTTTACAAAAGGGCGTCATGGTTAAAAACTTATCATTGCTATTGCTTGGATCTTGCAATCCCTTTAACCTTGGCTTCTTAAGTACTCGTGTTTCAAATCCTCGCGCTCTTCTTTCATCAATAATATACAGAAATCGACGTCCACGTTGGGGTACCACTCTTAGGTTCATGTTTAAACTCCGGGAGAATATAAGTTACATGGTTCGGGAGGCCCGACCCGTGGTTATCTACGAGTGCGCTCGTATGCCCACGATGATGATTCGTTCCGTAGATCTCTTTACCTTTTTGAGACCTTTTCTACTATTTATGATCCTTGAGCGTTGGCCACGATGGGGTTCCTGGCCACTCTATGCATCTGTGCTAATTAACCGCTCATCGCTGCAAGCAAACCCATCTGTAACATTGGTGCAGGATCACTGGAACGTGGACTCCTTTTTCGTTAATTCGGATGTACTTGACGGACCTAACCCTGGCTTCAATATCCCATATGGAAGCACGACAAGGACAAGGATAAGGATCATCAAGAAATCGATAGATCTGTCTTTTTCTTTTTTTAGCATAGGTATAACAATTGATTCATCGTCGTTGTTCCACAACATCTCTACAGAGAATTATGTAAAATTTAAGTATCAAACAGTCATGTACACATTGAATCCAGAAGACTTTGTGAACGACCATGTCGCTACGGAAACAGAAATCATCTTTACCTCCGAGGGGGTTCTATCCAAAAACTACCTCGGTCTGTCATTTCCGCTCGGTTGCCTACGACCTTTGGCGGCCGTTGAGCCATCGGAATCGGTCCTTGCGGCGCCCCTAACTGGACCGACCTTTATTGGGTTGCTTCTTGCTATGACCTTCGTAGCGGTGTTTACTACCAAGGGTTATTCTAAATCTATTACCTTGGTCAGCGATCTGCTTCTGAGTTTACTGGGGCCCTACCCCGTCAACCTCCCTCGAGCATCGAGTGGCCTAAAACAGGCTAGTTTCTTTGAATTTCAACGAAAAATCATTCTTGGCCTAACTCTGGTCATGCTGCAAATGGTCCTAGTAAATGTGTACAAAAACATCGTTACCTCTATGCTCCTTGAACCTGACACAGACATCTTGGATCTGCAACAGCGTCCCGGGATTGCGTTCGATGCTGAGTATCCGTTTCCTTACAGCTATACAGCGGCGCAAGCTAAATATACTGCATTCCATCAACTGCTCTCAGGAGACGAAATCTGTTGGCACGATCCCCATGTCATTCAATCTGGACTCCACATCCCAATGAAAAAGGCGCCCACCCGTCATGTCCATCCATTCCGCTTTAACGCTCGTCATGAGTCAGAGGTCATAAATAGTAAGATTTTGATGACAATCCGCGAACATTCACTGACCCCAATGATACCTAGATTCGCTGAGTTCCACTGGGTGGCTAACAGGTACAAATCACTAGTCAGTGCAGTTGCAATCCCTGTTGTATTCTCAAAGGTCTGTGGTGGATGGCCGGAGTCCTTGAAATTTTCGAATCTCGCTGTCGAAGCACTAACGTCATGTGGGCATAGATTGCAGCAAAGACATAATATACTATTGCACAACGATGGAAATACAGTGGCCATTGGCATAAGACATATCGTGAAAACAATTAGTCTGACGATTGTACTTGCGCTAGGGTCGTGTTTAATTCTGGTGATCGAACATCTGCTGCGGATTGTGTTGAAGAGAACAGCGCCAGTATTACAGCTGCGCAACGAAGTACGATTCATTCAGTCAACTGCCCAGACAGGATGCAGAACACACAAACAAAAGAAGAATCTGTGTGAGGAAGAGTTAGAACCAGTTACTGTTAATGCAACAAGAGTAAATCCAGAGGGAGAGCGATTTAAGGTTGAAAACTGATACCAATGGTTCGGGGTAGGAATTAATGACATGTCATATGATAACGGTGTCGGCGGGTCCACGGCTCCATCATTTGACTACATATTTAGTGTACACTTAAATTAGTAACTACACACCAGCTTTTAGTCGTAATAATAACTCATTCACCGTGCTCGCTTCGAGATTCCAGCTCAACCGATGCTGTCATTCTCGAAATGATTAGGTCATTAGGAGCTATTTTATGATTGAAAGCATTTCGATAACCTCCAAACCAAGCGGGCAAACAACAAAGTCGCTCAACGCATACCATTGCGATCGAAGAGTATTGGATGAGTTTTTACCGACCGCCTAAGGAAAACCAGGCAAGGAAATGGCTTCGACGGGACGACCATCCCCAGTGGCAGAGCTGAACAAATTTGATCCTTGATGATTCGACTTATCATGACTTAATAACAAATGGTAACGGCATGTGTTATTTTAGGTTACTGCGTAAAAACGAAACCGTCACCACAACCCGATACCTTTTGCTCTCTGAGTCCTCCCTCAAAGGGTCTCATGGATAAACGGCACGGGAATCGCAAGCACGAAGTGTAGCTTCCTGGCGACAAAACCTCAGGCTGCAATAACGAACTGGATGGAGGCCAAAAAATGTTTATCGATGGATTTCGGCCTGCAATGCACTTATTATAATATTGTATACGCATATGAGCTGACCAATCCACAGAGGTACGCCGCACTCCAGGCAACCACCTCTTTTCCCCCTTGCCTTTGAAACCTTTGGCGGACACGGCGACCTCACTGCGAACTTCCTCGAGGGGGTCTACCACGGGCTGATCCGAGCCACCGGGGATAAGCGCGCAGGATCTTATACTATTAGAGCCATAATCTGTTAGATCTGTTTAGGTGTGCAACCATTGTAGTTGTATCAACTGACTGTATCAATATGAGTGCGAATTGAAGTATTTAAATAAATTAAGTTTGTGACTGAACTGAATTCCTGAATGAGTGTTAGCAGCCTACACACCAGGTTAATCGGATCTGGTTGTGAGAGTACAACACGATCTCAACGGAGTTCGTGATTTGAACGGATATTTCTCTGCAGATTTTTCATCGATGGGAATGCCGCCATACATATTCTATAATAAAACGTTCTATAGTCTGTATTAAACTTCCATCAAGCATAACTTTTTCTGACCATTTTTCTCGGTGACCCTGTGCATGAGACCCATTGCATACGTAGCGATATCGGCGGCGTATAACACCCATCTGGATGATGAGTAATTTCAGCTATTATAGATTCAGACTAGGAATGCAGACAAGTCGCAATGAGAAACATAGAATAATATTAATTGTTATATATATATATATATATATATAACGTATACTTTTCTATCGTAGTAAATTTCATTATATCAACGACAGCTAGATTCTTCTCAAGGCGAAGCTGCGTTGCAGTCGAGACCATCTACTGGTACTTGAGTCAACTAGTCCTGGCCGTCCATGGCAATGGACATTTCCTAGTCGCTTGTTCGTTGTGCTGACTGCCGGGTTGCACCATGGTAAGGAATTGTAGTTTCCTTCTATAACTGCCTAGTCAATATAAATATAATAGAAAATTAACCTATTATTTATACACTATCTCCCTCATAATCTGTAGTCGTTGACTGTCTCAGAGTGCCTTGAAGGGCCTGGTATGCCTCTTGATCTTCGGTCCGGCGGCAGAACGCAACTTCGCTCTCAAAAGAGCTATGCAGTCTGGTGCGTCTACGCTAGCGTCTCCTCTTGAGATTTTCTAATATTTGAACATGATTGACAATAGCTGCCTATGAACTTAGTGGCTAAAACTCTACTTATGAATGTCGTTTGTGTCCGCAATCTGCATATTGGGATCTTTTTTTTTAATACAGAGGTTAAAGGCTAACCTTGCATTGGCACCACTCTTTACTTCTAGGGTATTCGAGTGGTAGTGTCAGATTCTTACTGACTAAACCTCCAATCGATTTGTGACTTGTTCGGTTCTTATCCATTATGAATTATTTCGAACGATCTTGCAAGGACTGGCAATCAGCGCTTATCGCCGACCGTGTCCTATCCCTCTGTTAGTCCTCTGTCTCGTCCGGAAATTGCATCGGCCGCCAGTCTGCCTATGCGGTCCCTCTCCAACCTGTCCTTTTGGATCAGCAACGCTCTCGCGAGTAGCTCACCTTTGTTCCAGTTATAAGTTGATGTGCAGAGGAACTTGACGAAGGCTCTCATGCCTTCATCCAGGTTCAGTTCTATCTGCATGTGCTTCGCCCTGACCTCGTTTAGCGCTGCACCGCTCGCCAGTGTGTGCATGGTATTGTTCTCGTCGTGAGGCGTGCAGGAGGCGGCGCTGTCCCTAGAAAGCGTGATATATAAGACTTAAAGTCTCCATGTCCCGTACGGAACTGAGACAGATAATAGGTCAGCTAGCCACCAGGTCTTTCCCTCCATTCCCTGATATCAGGGATGGCTTCCCGAACCTTGGCTCTCAGCTTGTTCCCACTGATCCCATCCCATCGGTTTTGCCATTAATTGTGACTGGCCTCTTGAAGCTCTGCCTTATCCCTCATCTGGTCCGACCATGCCTTCTTTCTTTCCTTGGCCTTAATGTCCCATGGCGTGGTGCTTGCCAGGACAAAGGCCGCGTCCCCATTTATTGTTCTGTACGCCTGCGAGACTCTCAACGCAAGTGTGCGCTGGACCCTCAGCATGATCTTTAAGTTGCGGTCAGTCTCCAAGACTGGTTCGGGCCACACGGGAGCACCGAAGAGAATGATGGACTCGGCCACGCTCATCAATAACCATCGCTTTCCCTCCCTCGGACCGATGATGTTCGGCATCAGCCTGGCCAGCTGAGCCGCCGTAATCGTCGTCTTCTGCGCGGCAATCGCCATGTGTGGGGATCCCCGTAGCGCTCGGTCGAGATGAACGCCCAAGTATCGCACCGTCTTGTTCAGCTCGATTTGTACCCCATCGAGTGAGATACGGAGCTCGTGCTGACACCTCTTCTTCCTTATCAGAAGGATCATCTCAGGTCTCTGTGGGGCCAGTTCCAGTACGTTGGCTCGAATCCAGAGTGAGATATCTGCCAATGCAAGATTGGCGTTCGTCTCTAGTTCTTTTTCCGCGCGTATGCCACGATGTCCGTGCCCCCCGGGAGGCCTCAAGCGGAGCACTCCATCGTACGCAAGGTTCCATAGGAGTGGGCCCATAATGGAAACTTGCGGTACACCCGCTGTCATCTTGTAACGGACGCCTTCGCTGAAGACATCTCTGTCTCTCAGGTAGTCAGCGATCCGGGTTAGCTACGTCGGGACTATTTGCGTCCTGAGGGTTTTCAGTACCACTGGCTACGGCAAGCTGTTGCATGTGTTTCGAACATCCAACGTGTCCCCATTGGGTGAGAACGGGCCGTTTTGAAGGGTGCTGCACCATACCGAAACAGCAATGCAGGTCTACCGTAAGAGGTATATGGAGTACAATACACCAACCGGGAATTCGCCGACTTCCCACGGCAATACGGCATATGACACAATAGAACGCCGGTGTACCATCCCAGGGCCAACCGATTGGTTGGAGGGATTTAACCGAACTCTCGGCGGATTTCTTACTAGATCTCGCTGCCTAGAAAGTTATGAGATTTCCAGTGGATTGTGGAAATCACACGAGCCTACAATCCGACACCACAAGCTATCACCAGCGCAGCCACCAGCGTACTTTTTGCATGGACGACCAATGCGGACAACACTCAACATAAGAAACAAATACAGCCAGGTAACGACGGCACAAAAGCCTAGGAAAGCCCTAGGAAAGTCAATACAGGCGAAACAATCCGCGCTGAGGGAATTTGCATATAGACGCCGACCAGCAGCAGATCAGCAAAACTTTGCGTGTGTCGACTGGGTGAGAGTGACAAGGCCTAAAGTAAACATGGGCCAAAGCAAATACATCGACCCGGTAAGAGTGGCACAGAGGTCGGCAAATGATGTGTACCTGTTAGCGAACGGACGAACGTAGCATGCTAATCCATTAGGTCGGGATGAGATCGACCGCAAACGTCCAACAGAACAATGGAGGAGGGGCCTATGGCACGGCAAAGATACCGATCAGTGATACACGAACGCCTATGCCACCTGTCATCAGGTTATCGGAAGCGAGAGAGAGAGAGCGGGCCGGAGTTCACTTCGGCGGACGAGGCAGCGGGACGAGGCAAGGGGAGGCAGAGCCGACGATGAACAAGATCGGCGAAGTGAACAACACTTAAGAAGATCAAATGCGAATCGACCTCGACGAAAAACATTTGGGGGGAATATACTGCATTCTAAAGAATATAGTTAGGGAGAATGTAGTGCCTTGAGAATCGAACACACGACGGGAAGATATTAGCTGAAATACAGACACAAGAAGAACTAAGAGCGTTTTAGAGGATTGACCTAGTAGAGGACATACACAAGAGGTTTCTGCGGTTAGAGAGAGGGAAAGATATCAGATATAAGTTTGCCTATGTGTCAGATGCAAGGAGACCTTCGTCAAGTGAACCTGTTGACTATGAGCTCGTGATACGGTACCCTGCTATTGAAGGATCCAATGGATTGAAACGAAACCAATCAAAGAATTGTGTCATTTTCCCCTCCTCACCATATCCCAAAACAGGAGAACAGCAATTGCGACAAGGTCGTATTATCGAAACGCCACTACGCATTTAACGATATAACGCAGCGTTTAAGATTGACCTTTGACTACGTTGCCAAAAATATTACATACGAACGAGCAGATGTGTGTGTGTGTAACTGCTGTGTGCAGGTGAAAAGATGTAGGATAAAGGTCCTCCATTCCCTTCATGTAAGTGTGCGTTGGCCTTCGCCGTCACCGCCTCCGTTGTCGTCGCCACTCGTGTAGAGGGATCTGTTAAAATCTGGCATCTGAGGAAACAGCTTGGAGAGTACTGATGTGCGGTCCTCGGGTTTTACGTGATCTTTGCGGGTTCTTTTGATCTTGCCACTGATCAGTTTGTACGGTTTTCCCCAGAGCTCCTTTTCGAGGTCCGCGAGAAATTTCTTCCAGGCTCGCATCTTGCTTCGCGCAATTTTCCGCTTCAGCATAACCCGGCCCCGTCTGAGCTCCATCACTGCGTCTAATATCTGCCGTTCATCTCCTCCGCTTTTCGCGCTCAGTACCTTGACCCTTCTCCGAGTCGTCAGACAGGTGCGACGGTGCTCTGCGATTTCTTCTGTCCACCAATGCTTGGGAGATAATTGCAATCTCCTAAGTGGGTGGGTTCTTGCTTTTTCACAGGCCTTCTCGAGTAGCTCTTGGAGCGCTTCAGCGTCCTCGGGGGCGCCTGCTCTGTTAAGATCTCGCTTAATCGCCTCGATCGTTGCGTCCCTGCCCTGGAACCTGAGCTTAACCCGTTGGGGGGCTGGGGAAGTGTCAACCAGCCCCCTCGTCAGCGCGAATTCGATCCCGTGATGGTCGCTCAACGTCTCCTTGTCAACGAGGATCGTTCAGCCGACTATTTGGTTGGCGGACCTTGTGTTGATCATTGTGAGGTCAATGAACGACGTCCCGTTTGCTCCAACAAATGTTGGCCCCTGCCCTGCTTCGTTCATCGTTGTCACATCGTTCTCCGCCAGCCACTCGATGAGTAGGTGAGATGGTGTGTATTTGTTTGGGGGGAGGCTCATTCGACCGTTTCTGCTGGTGGACATGAAAAATAGTTACGTCTTGTCCATGATATGAGTTTTGCAGTAGCATTGAAATTGCCGCAAATCTCTTCTTGTATAAGACTCAATCATTACACATTCAGGTTTTTCTTTATCTCACATATGATAAGCTCAAAATATTTGTTTGTACCCTATTCTCAAGGCGCATTCACTGCTGCTATCTAGAGCCACCATCATACAATAGCTTTATGGTTTTGCGAGACATAACGGAGTATATAGTAAACGTCTCGGCAAAGGTCTCGACGCTGGTCTCTGTCGTCATTGATGAATCGGTGTTCGAACGGAACAGTACGTTGAACATTCTATAGCCCGAATCTGTGTTAGAGGGAAACCCTTCCACCTTTTCGTTCAAGTGAGTAAGTTGGCCATTCTTGATAATATAGTTTAATACGTTTAGTTAGTTGATGATATAAAAAAAAACTATGCCATAGGCAAAAGTAGCAAGCTTTACGCCTTTTGGCCTTCAGAGAGGATTTTAAAAACCCCCCAAAATTCCTTCTCGAATCACCCTTGTTTGTGGTCGATATTTGGGATCATTCGTTAAATTGCTATGAGGTCAATTGACAGGTATAGCATAAATTCGAGCAAGCACCAGAAGTAGATGATGGATGAAACACCTCCAGCCTCTGTGGAAAGCTGCGTTAGAAATTGGCCCATGTCTTAGTTTCAGGTGGCACACGGAAGAAACACCACCGACCTTGGACCGATGGGGGTATCACTTATACCTTCCTCAGATTGAAGACTTCAAAACGAACCTTACCTCTTTGGTCTGCTTATTGTACTGACAGCTCATTGATTTTAAAGGAAACAATATGGGTTGGCAAGGCAGACTGTTTCTAACTAGTACTATAGTCTTTCTCTGCTGGGTAGAAACTGAATATGGGTACAAGCATCACATTGACAACGACGTGGAGCTCGAGGATCTAATACCTAAGTATGCTTTACAAAAGGGCGTCATAGTTGAAAACTTATCATTGCTATTGCTTGGGTCTTGCGATCCCTTTAACGTTGGCTTCTTAAGTACTCGTGTTTCAAATCCTCGCGCTCCTCTTTCAACAATAATATACCGAAATCGACGTCCACGTTTGGATACCACTCTTACGTTCATGTTTAAACTCCGAAAGAATATAAGTTACATGGTTCGAGAGGCCCGACCAGTGGTTATCTACGAGTGTGCTCGTATGCCCACGATGATGATTCGATCGGTAGACCTCTTTACCTTTTTGAGACCTTTTCTACTATTTATGATTCTTGAGTGTTGGCCACGATGGGGTTCCTGGCCACTCTATGCATCTGTGCTAGTCAACCGCTCATCGCCGCAAGCAAAGCAATCTGTAACATTGGTGCAGGATCACTGGAACGTGGATTCTTTTTTCGTTAATTCGGATGTACTTGACGGACCTAACCCTGGCTTCAATATCCCATATGGAAGCACGACAAGGGCAAGGATTAGGACCATCAAGAAATCGATAGACCTGTCTGTTTCTTTTTTTTGCATAGGTATAACAGTTGATTCATCGTTGCTGTTCCACAACATCTCTACAGAGAATTATGTAAAATTTAAGTATCAAACAGTCATGTACTCAGTAAATGCAGAAGACTTTGTGAACGACCTTGTCGCTACAGAAACAGAAATCATATTAACCTCCGAGGAGGTGCGATCCAAAAACTACCTAGGTCTGTCATTTCCTCTCGGTTGCCTACGACCTTTGGCGGCCGTTGAGCCGTCGGAATCTGTCCTTGCGGCACCCCTAACTGGACCGACCTTTATTGGGTTGCTTCTTGCTATGACCTTCGTAGCGGTGTTTACTACCAAGGGTTATTCTAAATCTATTACCTTGGTCAGCGATCTGCTTCTGAGTTTACTAGGGTCTTACCCCGTCAACCTCCCTCGAGCATCGAGTGGACTAAAACAGGCTAGTTTCTTTGAATTTCAACGAAAAATCATTCTTGGCCTAACTCTGGTCATGCTGCAAGTGGTCCTAGTAAATGTGTACAAAAACGTCGTTACCTCTATGCTCCTTGAACCTGACGCAGACATCTTGGATCTGCAACAGCGTCCCGGGGTTGCGTTCGAAGCTGATTATCCGTTTCCTTACAGCTATACAGCGGTTCAAGGTAAATATACTGTATTCCATCAACTGCTCTCAGGAGATGAAATCTGTTGGCACGATCCGCATGTCATTCAATCTAGACTTTCCATCCCAATGAAAAAAGCGCCCACCCGTCATGTCCATCCATTCCGCTTTAACGCTCGTCATGAGTCAGAGGTCATAAATAGTAAGATTTTGATGGCAATCCGCGAACATTCACTGACCCCAATGATACCTAGATTCGTTGAATTCCACTGGGTGACTAAGCGCTACAAATCACTAATCAATAAAATAGCAATCTGTGTGGTATTCTTTAATGTCTGTGGTAGATGGCCGGAGTCCTTGAAATTTTCGAATCTCGCTGTCGAAGCGCTAACGTCATGTGGGCATAGATTGCAGCAAAGACATAACATACTACTGCACAACGATGGAAATACAGTGGCCATTGGCATAAGGCATATCGTGAAAACAATTAGCCTGACGATTCTATTTTCGCTTGTTTCGTGGTTAATTCTGTTGATCGAACATCTGCTGCGGATTGTATTGAAGAGAACAGCGCCAGAATTACAGCTACGCAACGAGGTACGATTTATTCAGTCAACTGCCCAGACAGGATGCAGAACACACAAACAAAAGAAGAATCTGTGTGAGGAAGAGTTAGAACCAGTTACTGTTAATGCAACAAGAGTAAATCCAGAGGGAGAGCGATTTAAGGTTGAAAACTGATACCAATGGTTCGGGGTAGGAATTAATGACATGTCATATGATAACGGTGTCGGCGGGTCCAGGGCTCTATCATGTGACTACATATTTAGTGTACACTTAAATTATTAATTACGCACCAGCTTTTAGTCGTAATAATAACTCATTCACCGTGCTCGCTTCGAGATTCAAGCTCAACCGATGCTGCCATTCTCGAAATGATTAGGTCATTCGGAACTATTTTGTTGATTGAAAGCATTTCGATAACCTCCAAACCAAGCGTCATATCGAGGTGAAACTGGACCTGCCTATACTCGAGTCTTTTTGCATACATGTAGCTCAGCGCTGGTACAGTTTCTTAGAAGAGATATGAACTTGGAAGCTGAGATATCGTTTTGTCCTGATAATCTGCGTTTCGTGATCAAACTGTCGCTACCCTTCGGGCATGAATGATCGAAACTGTCGCTTGAAAGAACAAGCCCGATTTCAACAGTCGTCATTAGATTCGTATTGGAGACTTTTCAACAAAGAATACTTAAAGTATCTGCGGTCAGCACATATACGGAACCCGACTGCTATCAGGCCACTTCAACCAGGAGACATTTGCATCTTACACGACCCTGCCCCATCGCGAGCCTACTGGCCCCTGGTGCGCTTCGTTTCGACTCACGCCGGGGAGAGAACGGATCTCAGGCAGAGATCCTGTGTCATTCAGCTACCTGCAGGGCAAGGTTACCACAGACCTATCCACCTACTGTATCGTCCAGAACTATGTATAGACACAGCACACGCATCTCATTATTCTTCACTTTTCGAGGCGAGCTTAAGCAATCTATCTTTTTGTTGGACAATTATTTGCATTCCCTCTCTCACCACTACAGCTCTTATTTCTCATTATTTCGTAGACGCGGACACGCGTTTGCGGGGGAATGTGACGAACGAAGTTCGCCGAAGATATAAAGTTTGTTTATTTTTGAGTTTGCCGCCATTATATGTATTGCTGTTGTCGTTATTATATAAAAATGCAAATTATGTTCATCTATAGTATTTATTGACCCTCTTGATACATATACACATGTATTATTGATTATTACTATCTGTTAATGGACATTAATTATATTATATACCGTTTATGATTAAAAGAATAAGTGAACTTCAGGACAGGTGGCGCTCCCTATTAGCAAGCAAGTTCCTCTTTGCTTAAATAGAAAGGATATCAGGAGAGCACAACACTTCAAGAGATCAGGTCTCCCTTTCAAGACCTCCATGCGGGGTTTCTCCTCCTGAACTTGTCCCCTAGGCCGCCTGTCCTGTCCAGTTCTCCCAAATCGCCGACGAGTAGTCGGCAAAAACGACAGTGCATTCATTTAGGGTTACTTGACAAGCAAGTTGGTTTGTTATACCGCCTACGAAAAACCAGGCAGGGAAATGGCTTCGATCGGACGAAAGACCATCCCCACTGGCAGAATCGAACGAATTACACCCTGTCCCCAAGTAGTTCTCTAATTATTGATTGTATGTTTAAACCTGTATATTCTCTAGATTTAAGCTCCTGTGACTATGGTTATATTAGTGCATTAAAAAGAGCAATTGGTGGTGTACATTATGCAAACATCGATTTGCTTCAGGGAACCTACCGCTAACGAAAAACGATGGTAACGCAGATCGGAGCCATACTACCGTTCAGAGCGCTGCCCCCTTTGCGTAAATAACAAGGGAAGGTACGTCTGATATATACCAATAAATCATAGTTCCTATTGTTCAGAAGTTATCAAAGTGTGTGTTGGCCCTGAGTAATGCCACAATTGGTAACCGAGAATAACAACCGTCTCAAGGTTGTGTGTCATTTAACGAGTGCACACACGAGAAGCTACCTATGAAGTCAGACGTCCCCAAACTCGGAGCTCGAAGGGCTGTAAGCTGTAAGGTCAGCGTAGCAACTGAGGTAGGCAACTGTGGAATTGTACCCTGTCGCCGTTATCGCTACACAGAAGAAGCTTGCTTGCACACACCCGAAGTCCTAATAGGTTTGATTGAGGAGGAGGGTGCTGTCGATGTTGGTAAGTGTGCATTCTCTATCTATCATAGTTCTACTCTACGATTTGGAATATGTTTGTATAGCCAAACTACATAGAAAAGTTATGACTTATTAAACATTTTTTTCTTATTAAAATTACTGAAATACAACGAAAACCGTTATAGCTGGAAAAGCACATCATGATATTCATTTTTAGAAATATATTTTTGCATCCTATATTGAACTTAATTTCGCTTACCTGCTGACAAAACCCACGAGAACATAGCCATAGGCCTGCTTATTTGAGTTATAGATACTCGCGAGTTGGTGCTCATGCTGTAAGCTGAACAGGCCTAAACGATTCGCTGCAGTCTCGTGTGCTATAAACGGAATTATGTATGTAGATAAAGGATATGTATAGATATGTACAGTCAGGATTATTATAAACAATCAGGTTATAATAATAAATAGGTAAATGAGTTGGATTTTGTCACAAAAAAAACCTATATTTATCTAGCTCTTATTTGTATAATGAGTGCACCGTCTTTGAATCGACTATGCTGCCATGCGCCAATGATGAATGTTATATTCCTCTTGTACATTCTTAGCAAAAACGCGTGTCATCGGTACTCTCCCTCGTAGTCATTCCAAAATAGGAAAGTTATAAACTAAAAAAAAATTATCAGACTCAGTAGCAACTGTTAAAAACGTTACCGCATTAGCAACAGTGAATTGAAGAAATAATTAAAGTACTGCTGTCCTAAACATTATAGTTCTCATTTCAAGAGCAGGTTTCAAAATTTCTGTACAAATATAGAAATCTCTTTTTTTAGCCTAATCTAGGGGGTCGATCAAGCTAGATATATTATTATTTTTTTAATAGGTTGAGAGATGCCTGTTAAAGCCCCGCTAGCTCGAATGAAAAATTTCTCGGGGACACTCGACGGCCGGTCCATTCGATATCTCGTCTCAGCTCCCTCGGCTTTCGAATTTGATTCGCAATCGCTCAAACCGACAATATGTAAAATTCGACATTTTCTTTTAATAGCGTACGTGGGGCTGCCAATGCTGGATGTCCATGAGTGGCGTGCCCACTGATACAGACGATATATACTTGCGGACTCAGATAGGATGCGTGGGATTCTACTTTTTTTTAATATATACGTCTTCTCTATACATGACAAACTATATATCTAGATTTTTTGTTTTTATTTTACAATATTATTGTGTACTAATATACACAAGGGACAGGGTGTGACGCCGGGGTCGTCTATAGATATATACTACTCGCGCGAAACGCAGTGTTTGTGCAGAAGCCCAAAGCGGGTATCTGTGCAAGCCACGACATAGCTTGCAAAATTTCCCTAGGACATTCGAGGGCTGTCCATAAAACGGAGATCTTTCGTATCAGCTACCTCGGCTTTCGAATTTGATTCACAATTTTACAAATCGACGATATGTAAAACTAGACGTGGGATGTTCATTGTGATCTGTTGCATCTTCTGTGTTTCAAAAGAACGCTAGACTTAGGTCGATCGACTGTCCCTCGTATCGGTCTTGCCGTTTCTGCTGGTGAGCATGAAAGATAGCTACTTGTTGTCCATGATATGAGTTTTGCAGTAGCATTGAAGTCACCGTAAATCGCTTCTTTTACGAGACTCAACCATCACACATTCAGGTTTTTTTTGCTTTACATATGATAAGCTCAAAATATTTGTTTGTGCCCTATTCTCAAGGCGCATTCACTGCTGCTATCTAGAGCCACCATCATACAGTAGCTTTATGGTTTTGCGAGATATAACGAAGTATATAGCAAACGTCTCGGCAAAGGTCTCGACGTTGGTCTCTGTCGTTATTGATGAATCGGTGTTCGAAGGGAACAGTACGTTGACCATTCTATAGTCCGAATCTGTGTTACAAGGAACCCCTTACATCTTTTCGTTCAAGTGAGTAAGTTTTCCATATTTGATAACATAGTTTACTAAGTTTAGTTAGTTGATGATATCAAAAAAACTATGCCATAGGGAGCAGTAGCAAGCTTTACGCCTTTAGGCTTTCAGACAAAATTTGAAAAACGGCTCAAAAGGTATCTTCAGGATAGATTACGTGATGATACGCATCTACACCAACTGGGGTGAGTGCCATCCTGGATAGAATGTTATAGATAATGCCTGGATAGAATGTTGATTATTCAATCAATGTTGAGTATTCTTTTCCGTCTCGAATCACCCTTGTTTGTTGTCAATATTTGGGATCATTCGTTAAATTGCTATGGGGTCATGCATAAATTCGAGCAAGCATCAGAAGTAGATGATGGATGAAATACCTCCACCCCCTGTGGAAAGCTGCATTAGAAATTGTCCCATGTTTTAGTTTCAGGTGGCACACGGAAGAAACACCACCGACCTTGGACCAATGGGGGTATGACCTGTACCTTTCTGAGAATTATGATGTACCGTGAGATTCAAGATTTCAAAACGAACCTTACTCTTTTTGGTCTGCTTTTTGTACTGACAGCTCATTGATTTTAAAGGAAACGATATGGTGTGGCACGGCAGACTGTTTGTAACTAGTACGATAGTCTTTCTCTGCTGGGTAGAAACTGAATATGGGCACAAGCATCACGTTGACAACGACGTGAACCTCGAGGACCTAATAGCTAAGTACGCTTTACAAAAGGGCGTCATGGTTGAAAACTTATCATTGCTATTGCTTGGGTCTTGCGATCCCTTTAACGTTGGCTTCTTAGGTACTCGTGTTTCAAATCCTCGCGCTCCTCTTTCAACAATAATATACCGAAATCGACGTCCACGTTTGGGTACCACTGTTACGTTCATGTTTAAACTCCGGGAGAACATACGTTGCATGGTTCGGGAGGCCCGACCAGTGGTTATCTACGAGTGTGCTCGTATGCCCACGATGATGATTCGATCGGTAGACCTCTTTACCTTTTTGAGACCTTTTCTGCTATTTATGATTCTTGAGCGTTGGCCACGATGGGGTTCCTGGCCACTCCATGCATCTGTGCTAATTAACTGCTCATCGCCGCAAGCAAAGCAATCTGTAACATTGGTGCAGGATCACTAGAACGTGGACTCCTTTTTCGTTAATTCGGAGGTAATTGACGGACCTAACCCTGGCTTCAATATCCCATATGGAAGCACGACAAGGGCAAGGATTAGGACCATCAAGAAATCGATAGACCTGTCTTTTTCTTTTTTTTGCATAGGTATAACAATTGATTCATCGTTGTTGTTCCACAACATCTCTACAGAGAATTATGTAAAATTTAAGTACCAAACAGTCATGTACTCAGTAAATTCAGAAGACTATGTGAACGACCTTGTCGCTACGGAAACAGAAATATTAACCTCCGAGGAGGTCCTAGCCAAAAACTACCTCGGTCTGTCATTTCCGCTCGGTTGCCTACGACCTTTGGCGGCCGTTGAGCCATCGGAATCGGTCCTTGCGGCGCCCCTAACTGGACCGACTTTTATTGGGTTGCTTCTTGCTATGACCTTCGTAGCGCTGTTTACTACCAAGGGTTATTCTAAATGTATTACCTTGGTCAGCGATCTGCTTCTGAGTTTACTGGGGCCCTACCCCGTCAACCTCCCTCGAGCATCGAGTGGCCTAAAACAGGCTAGTTTCTTTGAATTTCAACGCAAATTCCTTCTTGGCCTAACCCTGGTCATGCTGCAAGTGGTCCTAGTAAATGTGTACAAAAACATCGTTACCTCTATGCTCCTTGAACCTGACACAGACATCTTGGATTTGAGACAGCGTCCCGGGATTGCGTTCAAAGCTGATTTTCCGTTTCCTTACAGCTATACAGTGATACAAGCTGAATTTTCTGCATTCCATCAACTGCTGTCAGGAGATGAAGTCTGTTGGCACGATCCGCATGTCATTCAATCTAGACTTCCCATCCCAATGAAAAAAGCGCCTACCCGTCATGTCCATCCATTCCGCCTTAACGCTCGTCATGAGTCAGAAGTCATAAGTAGTAAGATTTTGATGACAATCCGCGAGCATGCACTGACCCCAATGATACCTAGATTCGCTGATTTCCACTGGGTGACTAACAGGTACAAATCAGTAGTCAGTGCAGCTGCAATCCCTGTTGTATTCTCAAAGGTCTGTAGTGGATGGCCGGAGTCCTTTAAATTTTCGAATCTCGCTGTCGAAGCACTAACGTCATGTGGGCATAGATTGCAGCAGAGACATAACATACTATTGCACAACGATGGAAATACAGTGGCCATTGGCATAAGACATATCGTGAAAACAATTTGCTTTACGATTCTACTTGCGCTAGGGTCGTGTTTAGTTCTGGTGATGGAACATCTGCTGCGGATTGTGTTGAAGCGAACAGCTCCAATATTACAGCTACGCAATGAGGTACGATTCATTCAGTCAGCTGTCCGGACAGGATGCAGAACACACGAACAAAAGAAGAATCTGTCTGAGGAAGACTTAGTTACAGTTACTGTTAATGCAACAAGAGTAAATCCAGAGGGAGAGCGACTTGAGGTTGAAAACTGATACCAATGGTTCGGGGTGGGGATTAATGACATGTCAATGTTTATGATAACGGTGTCGGCGGTCCAGGGCTCTATCATGTGACTACATATTTAGTGTACACTTAAATTACTAATTACGCACCAGCTTTTAGTCGTCATAATATCTCATTCACCGTGCTCGCTTCGAGATTCAAGCTCAACCGATGCTGTCATTCTCGAAATGATTAGGTCGTTCGGAATTATTGTGTACATTGAAAATATTTCAATAATCTTCGGAATTGCGCCTGGCTATACTCGAGTCTTTTTGCTCACATGTAGCTCAGCGCTGGTGCAGTTTCTCAGAACCGAGATGAACCTGAGAGCTGAGATAGAGTTTGGTGCTGAAAATCTACGTTCCGTGATCAAATTATTTCTTGAAGGAACAAGCCCGATCAGAATTCATCAAACAATCGTAAATACATTAGATATTAAAACGTTTGCTACTAGTGTAATGGATTCAAAAGGAGGTAGCCGGATTCTTGGGGACCACAGAAGAGATGATTTCACTTCTGGACATCTCACAAGCTAACGAGTTGCGACAATTGTCACAGCCTTTGAACAAACTAGAGGTTGGACTATGACGTCTTTGTCGGCCTATTCTGGAACTCAACCTAAAAGACGATAAGCAACAACAAATTCGCTTAACGCATACCGTTGCGATCGAAGAGCGTTGGATGAGTTTGCACCGACCGCCGAAGAAAAACCAGGCAAGAAAATGGCTTCGACCGGACGAAAGACCATTCCCAGTGGCAGTGCCGAACAGATTTGATCCTAAAGTGATGATTCGCCTCACTATGGATGCTAACGGACAAATGGTCCGGGAATCGAAAGAATGTAATGTGACCTTTCGACTACAAAACCTCATAGTGCGGCTGAAAAAAAGAACGAACTGGATCGAGACCAAACAATATTCATCGATCGATTGGACCTGTGTATTCTCCAAATTTAGGCTCTTGTGACTCTAGTTATATTAGTGCATTAAAAAGAGCAATTGGTAGTGTACATTATGCAAACATCGATTTGCCTCAGCAAACCCGATAAGGAAAAACGATGATAACGCAGATCGGAGCCATACTACCGTTCAGAGCGCTGTCCCTTTTGCGTAAATAACAAGGGAAGGTACGTATGATATATACTAAAAAATGGCCTAATAGGTTTGATTGAGCAGGACGGACCTGTCGATGTTGGTACGTGTGCATTCTTTATCTATCATATTATAGTTCCACTGTGTGATTTGGCGTATTTTTTTTGTTAACGTTACTGAAATACAAGGAGAACCGTCAGAGCTAGAATAGCACATATTGATATACATTTTCAGGAATATATTTTTGCATCCTATATTGAACTTAATTTCGCTGTCATGCTGCCGAAATCCACGATAATATAGCCATGGGCCTGCTTACTTTGAAGGTCCGTGCGCTACAACCGGAATTATGTGTGTAGATAGACGCCATAGATACACTCCACTCATACCTAAGAGAACGAAATATAGATATTGCAATTATCTCTGAATCGTGGCTATCCAAAGACACGGTCACCTCAGCAGAGCTAAGTAATGGAGGTATCTTTGAAGTGTTTCGCAAAGACAGATCTACGCGTGGAGGAGGAGTATTACTGCTAATCAATAAGGATCTTCCCAGTGCCGAGGTTGATATGCTCATGACGACATCCGAAATTGTCGCATGTGACTTGATATTCTCACACAGAACAATCAGAATGATATCAGTCTATTTCTCGCCGACAGGGACATCCGCGGAACTGGTACATCGCATGAAACTACTTACTGAAGAACTCTCTAAACTTGCTGAGACAGAGCACACAGTCGTTATAGCAGGTGATTTCAATCAGCCACAAATAAATTGGGAGACGTTTGATAAGCCGGGAGCTAGCGACGAACCCACGAAAGAAAGTCTTCTACTGGAATTCTGTGCAACACACGGACTGACGCAACTTGTAATCGATCCTACCAGACGCGTTGGAACCTCATCGACAATTCTGGACATTGTCCTATGCAGTGATGATTCTGTTTCAGAGGTCAAGGTTCTGCCGAATCCCCTACAATCAGATCACCACATTGTTCAATTCTCTCTTACAAGCAGGTCTGAAACCACCGTACCACAGTCCCCGGGCCTTAATTATGCAAGAGGAAACTTTTGTCGAATGAAATGGGAATTGGACCACACAAATTGGATGTCCTTTTTTGCAGAATGCGAAAGCGTGGATGAGATGTACAACGTACTCGCACAGCACATTCGTGAACTGATAGTAAAACATACTCCAATACGAATGAACCACGTACATCCAACGACTGCACAAGTACGGAAGCTCCACGACTCCCTCAACGAAGCTACAGACGAAGGGACGATTGAATTTCTTCAGAAAGAAATAGCCAAGGTGTCGAAACGGGAGCGAATCATAAGAGAACATGCCATCCTCCGCAACCCCAGCAACAAGGCCATCCATAACTATGTACGTAGACGGATCGTGATTAACGATACTCTCAGCTCACTACAGCGCAGCGATGGCACTTTTACCACTGACGACAAAGAAAAGGCCGAGATATTAAAAAGGCATTTCGAAGCAACGTACCCAAGCAACGATGAGTTGAAGCAACGTCAAAGCAGAGAACCACCCGCTCTGCCAGAAGGACCCCTAAGGCTCACTGTTCACGACGTAGATGTAAGTGCGGAAAACATTCACCGTCACCTACGAAAACTACAGTCGAAGTTAAGTTCCACACCCGACGACATACCATCCTACGTGATGAGGAAACTGGGGCTATCGGTCTGTGTCCCTCTCTCTTGGGTCTTTAGAAAGTCTGTCGATAATGCCACGATTCCAGATGTTTTCCGCTCAGCAATAGTATGTCCAGTACATAAGAAAGGCTCTAAGACCGATCCCAGAAACAAGAGGCCGGTTTCGCTAACAGTTATAGCATGCAAACTTCTGGAAAGCATCATATCTAAGGCTATCTACGACAATGCCAATGCCCAAGGCCTCATCAGTGAAACCCAATATGCATATAGGCCCGGATACAGCACGGTGCTCCAGCTGATAGACACACAATTCGATTGGGCCCGCGAAATCAACGCGTCGCGCTGTTTTGACGCCATCTTCTTCGACTTCAAATCGGCGTTTGAAAGAGTCACACATACAAAACTAATTGCTATGCTTCCACGCTTCGGAGTCGGCAAAATTCTAGTTGACTGGATCACTGATTTCCTTCGAAATAGAACCTTTCGAGTTCGAGTCAATGGACAGTATTCGGAAGAAACAAGCGTCACATCAGGGTGCCCTCAAGGAACCATTCTGGGACCCTTAATGTATATAATGTATATAAACTCTCTTACATATGCTCTCCCTCCCTCTGTATCTGTTAAAGTCTATGCTGACGATATTAAAATATACGCCCCCGTAGATACGCCTCAGCAGAGATCGGTGCTACAAAAAGCACTATACGATTTTTATGAATGGGCAGGGCAGCTAGATCTCATGCTTTCGATCGAGAAATGCGCCGTGCTGCATTTTGGACACGGAAATACTAAACAAAAGTACTCCATTGGTAGCATAGAACTTAAACCACAAAAATCTATTAGAGATCTAGGTATAATCACATCAACTAGTCTAAAATACTCTGAACATACTGCGGACGTTGCTCTTAAAGCTAGTCAGCGAAGCAATTGGATAATGCGCACGTTCACAATTGCCGATCCAAATCTATACGTACTACTGTTCAGAACCTACGTCGAACCTGTGATAACCTATGCTGGGCCGGTCTGGCACCCAGGTCTCAAGAAAGATCAGGATCTTTTAACGAAAGTGTATAAAAAGTTTATAAGACGAGTGGCATATAAATGTAAATGTGACAAAGAGAACGTAAATATTGTAGATGCCGTCCAGCGTCTTAACGCCCTAGATAAAGTCTTGCTTCAAAAAATGATGTTGAATCAACCGACGATGGCTGCAAAAATATTTGATATTGTCGAAACTACGACAAGATCCAGAAGGAATATACTCCCAAAATTTATAGCCACGAAAAAATGTGTAAATGATTTATTCCCCTGGAGACTATCACGCGCACATCACGGGCACGCAACGTGCCAAAATTGAAAATGCACATAAGCGAGACTTGTAGCAATTATATATTATACCTTTGAATAAAGTGTTTGTTATTATTATTATTATTAGATAAATAGTCTAAGTAAAATGAGTGTGATTTTATCACAAAAAAAAACAATATTTTTTCAGATCATATTTGTATAATGGTTTGCACCGACTTTGAATCGATTATGCTGCCATGGGCTAATGATAAATGTTATACTCGTCCTGTACACTTTTAACAAAAACTTGTGTCATTATTACTCTCCCTCGTAGTTATTCCAAAATATGAAAGTTGTAAATTAAAAAAAATACATTATAGGTACTCAGTAGCAACTGTTAAAAACGTTAGCATATTAGCAGCAATTTGGATTGAAAATAGAATTGAAGCACTAATTAAAATGCTGCTGTCCTAACCATTGTATTATGTTGGCTCATAAGTTCCCGCGCTTTTTTTTCTTAAGAAAAAGCACAGCCTTTTCGAGCACACTATACAAACCATTTCATTTCTGATGTATTCTCCGCCACTATTTATAAACTCCTCCCACATCTCAGCCAATTTTATGCCGGCTCGCCAGAATTTTTCGCTTTTGCTCGCGAAGAGGTTTCCGAGCCACAATTTTACTCTTCACTGTCAAATGTATAGCCACTAAGATTGTTTGCCAGAGAACAGAAAATGTGTTAATCTGTCGGGGCTAGGTTCGTCGAATACGGTGGGTGCAAAAGAACCTCCCATTCAAGCACGTGGAGAGCCTACTGGAGGGTTCTATCGGTGTGGAGCCTGTCGCAGTAGAATGACTTGGCCTTGTTTCTCGGGTGTTTTCTCGCAGATAGCTTGATTTACTCGATACAACTAGGCTAGATAAACCTCCTTGTTAACCGTTTTTATTCTCAAGCATTTCCCAGTGTATCAGACCCTTTCAGTCCCACCAAACGCAAATCATTCTCTTTTTTGGATGAAGATCAGGCTTAATCCTGGCACTTGCCGTAGCTCCAGGCGGCACCTATTCGTCGCTTTGCCTTGTATTGACGTACACCACTTCTCGTCTCCAGTGACAATTCGGTGCAGAAAGCGGTCATCGTGGCCGAGTCATGCTCAGTATAGGGCCAAGTGTTGACCACCGTAGGTAAGCCACTTCCAAGTTTGGAGTCTCAAATTGATTTATTTTTGAGGCTCCAAACTTGGAAGCGGCCTCCATTCTAGAACACGATTGTACCGCCCGTGTAGAGAAGTAAGATATGATAGAAAGTTTGTGCGCACATCAACGCAATGAGAATCCGCATATCATACAAGAGGTTAAATGAAGCTGGAACAATGTGCCCTTTCGTTCTCAGCTTGGTGTACAATTCCAAGCGCGGACTCAATTGCGAGGTTCGATGGTGTAGCGTTTATTTGAAAGTGACGAAACGGCCTCGAACAGCCCGCAATACATTTTTCTTTATCGTAGGGAGACCTTAGCCGGTGCTCTCGACTCTCTCACAGCTGTCTATAGTTCAAGAAAGTAGTGTTTCCCGAATTTACTCCCGATAAATGTGTGTGACATCTAGAGATAATTAGGCACAATTCAGAATAGCGTTACGTATGTTTGTACGTAGGATGGATATTTTTACTGCAATTGCTGAGATGCTATCTCTCGCTTGGGCCACCTCGAAATTGTATACAGTTTAGTCTACACGAGCTGTTTACCGCATGGTCATAGGATAGTTAACCTCGAGACAATCTATATCACTGCAGCCGCAATTACCTTAGCTGCGTGTACGCACAGGTTTGTCAGAATCGTGTTTTGCTAAATAGTACGCGGGATCTCTTTTCCATGGAGAGCACTAACATCCTTCAGGTAAGGCCAAGTGCTTGATCCTGATGGACCGGCCGCCCTTTTCGTCTGATGACACTACATAGAGTTGGAGAATTTTCGAGGATTGCATATGGCCTTTGACCTTCAATTTTGTTTCAGCTTAGTTCACCATTGACGTTCCGTGGTCGAATTAATTAATTGGTACGCTGTTCGGCGGGTGTAATTTCTTCGCAGTGTTCATTATGAGCTCGTATATAAGGACGACAAACGACGCAAGCATTAGTGAAGCCGTTAGGCGGGTTGTCTGCCTGATGTGGCTCATTTTAATCGGCACAGTGTCCTCGTGATCGTGCAGCAGTACTTTATGCTGCAAATTCATCGTCTTCCAGCAGAGCTCGAGTATCTTCCTTGCTGCTGTAAAGTTCATCTTGGTTACTTGCAAGCGACTACATAGCCTCTTATGCTGCTTTACTGTATCGAAAAGCAATTCAGACGCCTCATATTCACGCCCCAAGGTACGAGTCAGCTTCGGTATCAGTGGGGTAAGGGAATGCTCGCGTAGGGTCGTTAAAATGTTGCTTCGCAAAAGCATGGACTCGTCATTGGTCGTGACCCGCCTCGGATTCACAAATAGTGGCGCCGTCTTTTTCAACGGGATCTGAAGCCCGGCCACGATAACCTCCCATTTTCTCCAGCATATCTCTACACCTTCGTATAGCTGCAGAATCGTAGCCAATTCACTCTCTTCCCTAGTTACCGAATAGCTAAAACAGGTCGGGACAATCGCCTCCTCAAGTCGCTTCCATCCAAGGATGTCCCGTTCCGGTTCGAGGAAGACGGAGGTCACCTCATTTTTGTACAGGTTCAACAGGACGAGCTGCAGCATGACGGAAAACAATCCGAGGACAAGCTTTTTCTGGAAGTTATAGCGGAGAGCGTCATTCCCTTGGCGCCTCGAAGTTATATCGACCTCATACGCCGTGAGGACACTCATAAGCAGGTCACCAAGTAGCCAAATAGATGTAACAGAGCATCGCTGGCCGATTGCCGTGAAACTTACGACAACCACTACGACGAAGATGGTTGCGGCAAGAATAGTGCCGGTTAGGGGTGCTATAAAAACCGATTCGGACGGCTCGACAACGGCCAGGGGTCGAAAGCAGCCGATCGTCAGTACCTGCCCGAGGTCCTTACTGCTGTATAGTTCATCGGGCGCCACCAGCTTTTTAGGACCCGCAGTTGAGCGGTGCTTTGAGTAGGCTATCGTTGTGTAAACTAGAAATAGGTAATTTCGCAACGTTGTATTATGGTTGAGCAACGAAATGATGGGAATATCTAAAGTCCACTTAAATGATGTGACCTGTGGAACCTGGCTGATTGACCTTATCCGAGTGGTGATACCATTGCCCACTGGGCGTCGCAGAGCTGCTTTAGCGTTGCGGATTGGCCAAAAATACGAGAAGAAGCTGTCCACGGTCAAGTGGTCTTGAACAGGAATTAGCGCTTTGCCATTTCGTGACGACTGAATTAGGATCGTGGCGTACAGAGAGAGAGGGACCGATGGTGAAGAACGATCCAATATGACAAAGAGAACTAATGGCCTCAAATACATGAAGGGGTCAGGTGAGCGGCACAGGTTGGTAACATCTGCACACTGATAGACTACAAGGGGCCTGGACTCCCTGACCATATTGGCAATGCTCTCTCGAAATGTTCGTGAATCGTCAAACATCTCTGAGGGAAATAGCTCCGGATTGCCACTGCAGAATACCCGTGGAATCGAAGTCACACTGCTGTAAACTACCGCTGAAAGTCCAAGGTGATGTCGGGATGCCGAGCGACCATTGTGGGCCAACCCTAGCGGCAAGAATCCCCCTAGCAAAAAAAGGGACAATTTCTCCACAGTGATACCTTTCTGTCCGGCGTACTTTGCTATGATGTCCTCCAGTTTAACGTCCGCCTGAAGATCGTGTTGGCTCGCGTGGCTTAGCGGATTTGCACCAGAAAGATAGACGCAGCAGAGAATGATTGAGCCGGCAGAGACAAGCTGTCGCCAGAGCACCATGCTGACATCCGGTAGAGTCGTGTGAATCCAAAAGGTTCACAGAAGGTTCTGTTCGTAGCAAACCTGAGTGGAAGTTAAGGAAACGGTCGAACAACAGCTGAAGCAAGACAGAAGTCGCATATGCTGCACAAATGTTTCATGTTGATAAATTTGTGTCTCATCACGACACAATCGACTATCTGCTCGATAGGGACACGGGCACAGGAGATAATTATAGTGGCTGTGTTTTTTTGCACATTTTCTATAATTACACAATAAGTATCTCTATGGTTGTAGCGTCAGTCGATAGCGTGAGGACTTGCACCTCGTTGATCTCCGGTTCGAATCCCGCAGGGCATACATGGCTCGCAGTAATACAAAAGTAGTTCCGAATCACGGCCCAAGTAACAACATCTACAGGGTGGCCAAATAAATTTTCCGGGCTCGCTCACAGCCAGCATTCAATGTCCACGATACTGCTTTCGTCACTGTTTCATAAGCCGGACAACCCCTTTAAAGGCATGTCCATCCAGATCCTCCTGACGGTCCCCCTCGTTTTTGGCACCCGGTCCGTCTTATGAAACAGTGCCGAAAGCAGTATCGTGGACATTAAATGTTGGCTTTGAGTCAGCCCGGAAAATTTATTTGTTTAGATGCACCTGCCAACTCTGTCCGTCAACCCTGCACTGGATCGGCCCACTTTAATGGAGATCGGAATGTTTCTCGTGGTGTCCGTGCGTTTGAAGATAATTTCCTACTCTCAAAAACGATGGGCAACGATAGCTAGACCAGCTTCCCCATTTCCACCCAGGTCTGCCGGAGATAGGTGGACCGAACAGCCGGAACCTCTCGGGTAGATTGGCCAGCCTGTCACGGGAGTATCTTCCTTCACCAGTCTCTCTCGCGGATTCCCGCTAACATCGACCGGGGATTATGTGACCGAGCGTCCCCGGACAGGACCCCAATACGGAAGCCAAAGTAGCCATAGGAGACTAAGCAACCCGGCTAGAAGAACACTAGCCGGAGCAGTTGCACACCTTCCCTAGAGGTCGAAGTAATGCCAAACGTGCGGATTCTATGGAAGGGATAGACTCTCAGCAGAGGATGGTGCTTTTAGCAGGCAGAGGCGTTTTGTTATCCACGTCAACCCCCCAGCACTGGCTTGGCCCACTTTTATTGATTAGAATGCCTCTGGTGGTGTCTGGGCGTTTGAAGAAACTTTCTCCTCTCAAAAAGAAAGGTAAGGTAAAGCTTTATTGACTTATTTAAGGAACTGCATACAATGCTTAAGTTCTCTTATGTGGCAACGGGCTTCGAGCCTTATAGGCCGACAACGGTCTTACAGTGGACGTTAAATGTTGGTTGTGAGTAATCCCAGAAAATTTACTTTAGATGGACAACGGTCAAGAAAGCGGTAGACCATCTGCTCCAGTCGGAGGATGGATATAGCAAAGGGCACAACCTTTCCAGGAGGCATGTTCAAGCTATATTGGTTCACTGTGCATTTTGAGTGGTTATATAGCAAAAACGTTTCAATTGCTCATCCGTTTACTAGGCCGGATGGCCGCTATCAGAAACATCCCAAATCATGCAGAATTATGACAGATAAAATTGCACACTTACCGATATCGACGGGACCGCCCTACTCAGTGACATCAACAGACTTTCAGGTGTATGCAGGCAAGCTTTTGCTGCATAGCAGATACTACAGTTTACCCTTACGAGCTCCGAGTTTGAGGACACCTAACATCATAATTGGCTTTCTTTTGCGCCTAGGAAAAATGATTCGCGCTGAAGAAGATTGTTATGCTCAATTGACGAGAGTGCAGCTTCCTGTCAGTGTTTAGTTCGATATTCGTAGATGAATTTCTTCTTTTTTGATTGCTACGCGATCGATGCGCGGGATGAAATTACTTGGATTTAATTAAATTTGCCCGATCACACCAAGAACGTCCATAAGCGAAAGTTACCCCGGCTACATTTCTCGGGACGGCGTCCGTATGACGGCCGCCGTATATTCTGTGTCAAGGCCTGAAGCATATATATAAAAAGATTCGAGCACGACTTGCTGTGATCATTATTATGTTAGTTCCCTGCGAGGCCAACTTATCTGTGACTTCGTAGCATAAAAGTGATCTGCGTAGTTTCAATTTATAAGAAATCCTTAATGGCTAGAGAACTAAGAGAAGAATTTTGAGTCGCTTTTTCAAATCACTCGGAGGTTGGCGATTGCTTTTGAGCATTTTCAAAATGATTTGATACAGAAGCTTATAAATTATATCCCTTCGCCAATTATTTTTTGGACGTTAAGTCGTGCACTTCCCTTAGGAAATTCCCACCCGAATTGGATCTACAGTGTGTGTGAATTCAGCAAGCTAAATATAATAGCTCACCTAAATAGAACATCGTACAGCACATCATTTGATGTATAGTAATTCGCCTTATGGAGGTGCGACAGACTATAGAACGTTTTATAATAGAATCTGTATGGCAATATTCGCATCGATGAAAAATCCGCAGAGAAATGTCCGTTCAAATTACGAACTCTGTTGAGATCGGGTTGTACTATCACAACCAGATCCTATTAACCTGCTATGCAGTGGTGTGAATAAAGTTAACGCACCCCTATATTTCAACAAATCGTAACAAAGAATACACATTTGAGGCATTTATTCTGTGTCAGATTAATGTACATGTCAAATAACATACATACGACAAAGAACAGCGCATATGACATCGCATGCAATCTGCTACAGCAAAATGTGTCATATTTCCGTGGTGAAAAATGATAACGCACCCTCAGTTATCGAGTGTTTTCGCTGAATTAGTTCTTGTTTTCTTGTGCTAATCAGTACCGTGTGGACTCACCCTTGCTAATTATAACGTCAAAGACTCGGTTTGGCATACTATCAACGAAATTTAGCAGGATCCGGTTGCTGACATCTCCCCAGGCCTCCAACAACGCCTTTTTTAGTGTTTCCACGGATGTATACTGTCGATTCGACGCGTATACTCTTCGGATAAGAATGCCCTAGAGGTTCTCCATCGGGTTGAGCTAAGAAGAACATGCTAGCCACTCTAGGGTACCAATGTCATGCCGTCTTAACCGCGCATGTGTACTAGCGCTGACGTGAATTGAAGCGTTATCTTGTTAGAAAACAATTGGAAGTAGGTGAAATCTGCTACTAAATGGTAGTAGGTTGTTGGTCAACATCTGCTGATAGTCCTCGCTATTCATTTGAGATGAGATGAAAGTGAATCCAAGTTTGCAAAGCTCCCCAACCCATAAAGCACTCTCCGCCGAACATGTGCTTCGAGAAGTACCGCGACTCTCTACGTACATCATGCCAGTAACCGTTAAATCCATCTAGCCCATCCAAATTTAACTTCTTCTCGTCACTGGAGACGATTTGAAACAACATAGTACCTTTTAGATAGATGTGCACCCTCAGGACACTTTTTAAAAAAACGTTGCCCCAATATTCATCAATGTCCAGTCACGTCCATAATGTTGCGGGCGAAGTTTAGTTGGGCAATCATATGGCGTTGTTGAAGACGAGGTGTTGTTCTCATTTGCGCCCGTATGATATGCGGATAACGCTTAATTGTATTTAAAACTGTTGATCTATGAACCTGAAGGGTTAACCCTTGCCTGATTGCTTCACAACTTATGGTCGAATTCGAGGCCAATCTACAGATATGCATGACAGTTCGCTGCCTGTTCTTTCGTGGACGTCCTTTAGACTTATTAGTACCATATTTCGATGGACTGCGTCAATAATTTTGCACTACGTGACGATTTTTGCCAATTTCTCTGGCAATTGCAGTCTGGGTCTTTCCTGCACGGTGTAAAGCGGTAATAACTGCTTTCTCTGCATCAGTAAGGCTCGAAGCGCGTCCCATGACTGCAGTACTGCTTGAATGCTCAACACAAACTGGATTAATTCAGCGAAAACACTCGATAACTGAGGGTGCGTTATCATTTTTCACCACGGAAATATGACACATTTTGCTGTAGCAGATTGCATGCGATGTCATATGCGCTGTTCTTTGTCGTATGTATGTTATTTGACATGTACATTAATCTGACACAGAATAAATGCCTCAAATGTGTATTCTTTGTTACGATTTGTTGAAATATAGGGGTGCGTTAACTTTATTCACACCACTGTATAGGTTGGTAACACCCGTTGATGAATTTTGTTCAATTTCAAACGTAGTTTATTTTAATATTATACTATAATTCGAACTCACATTGATACAGTCCGTTCTGATAAAGCTGCAACATTTATACCTAAACAGATCTAACAGATTGTGGCTCTAATAGTATGTTTATGAAACATCGTATTTTCCAGGTATCGTGATCCATATCAGTGCTGCCAACCGACCTTGAACGGGTTTGAATCGGATCTTTACATAATGACTTCATCCCGGGGGGGTGCCTTGAGACGCTCAAACATTCGAGAGACTTCCAGTCGATAGGTTGGTAGGAGGCATTCCCTCACATTTTGGGTCTGCTTAAATTGAGAGGAATCAGAGAAGCATTAGAATCACTTCGTTGGGCTGACAACAGACTGCATGGAAAGACAGATTCTGAAGAACACCCTAAGGGTGTCCTTTGGAGAGATTAGAAATTGAGAAGCATCTACGCGAACTGGGGCATACTGAAGAAACGCCGCCGACCTTGGACCGATGGCGGTATCACTTGTACCTTTCTAAGAATTATGATGTACCGTGAGATTGAAGACTTCAAAACGAACCTTACCTTTTTGGTCTGCTTTTTGCAATGACATCTCATTAATCTGAAAAGAAACGATACGATGTGGCAAGGCAGACTGTTTGTAACCAGTACGATGGTAACTCGCGTACGTTAAGACGGCGACATCAACGTGACACCGGTCTCTTTCAGCGTCCCAAGATGAGTGTATATTCACAACCACCCGTGACACCTTGTCATAATCCGTTCCTAAGGTATTACCGCATCTTGTTACTTAGTATTGTGATAATTACAACATTGATGATTTCCACCGATTTTATTATCATTATCATTGTAAACAAATATAATACTCCAACCGACAATTGTCGAAAGAAGTCTGTCTACGTGAATCAATAAAGACCGTTGTGTGTGTGTTATCTATGTAGCCATAATGCTTTTTAACGAAAAAGATTAAGCATCTCACCAAGTATCTATCTCATCAAGAGGCGCTTGTGCACAGCAAGGGGCTCTATAGATAAATGTACCAACTGGGTGAGCGCCAACTCGAACCCTGATTAGACGCTTTATCGTCGTACAGGAAATCTCCTTGGCTATAGATCATCGCGCTGAATTGCTGGCTTGATCTCCGCGGCATCAATGTTTGTTGTACACGTTGACACTACATTTCATAGTTTAACTGTCTCCTCCATCCGCAATCCGCGCTTGAGCATGGCCCTACACTTATTTAGTCTGTATTATCTACATCTTTATTACACCGTGGAAATATAATACAGCTGTACAAGATTGTATATACATGATTTGAACGATTTTTCCAGTCAGTCCAATCTATCTGGGCTGTATTGTGAGACAACCCCAGGGGGTGAATAAAAATGTACTTGGATTGAAAAGTTTAATTGAACTAGTCCACACTTGTATCGTAGTTAGCCATATATACTCGATAGTTCCATGCGATGCCGACTATTTCTCTAGTAGTCCGTTCACCAGCGTTAGCAACGAGATCGAGACTTGGAGAGTGGCAAGCAAGCCGACAATATTCGCACACTTTTCTGCCGAGATCACTTGTCTAGTCGAGACACCGATACAGGCTCGCCATTCCAGGTGGCTGTAGTGTTTCCGGTGTCCTCAAAATGTTTGGTTTTAGGCCGCTCGTCCTAGCGAATTAGTACATTTGTTTCTTGTAGCTATTTATATTGCCGGGTCGTTGCACCTCTATCATATGGAGCGTCGGTGCTATCGTTTTATAAAATTGCACCATCTCAGGCATGAAATACTCGAACGCAACAACGAAACACGACACGAACAGTAGCCAAGCCGTAAGACGCATAGAGCCCCGAAGTTGTTTTACTCCAATTGCTATGGTGTCTCCGTGGTCCCGGGTCAGTATTTTGTGATCGAAGCCGATCTGCTTCGAACACGTCGCGAGCACCTTCAACGTAAAGTTCCAATCGACCGTCGTCGCCGAGATGTGCGAACAGCGCAGTCGAACTTGATGCATGGTGGACTCGACTCGCTGTCGGTAGCCAAAAGCCAAAACGTTGAAACGCGTAAGGCTCGAGGATGACATGGGGGTCAGGGCGTGCTCGCGCAATGTCATTAAGACGTCACTATTCAAAACCGGAGACTCATCCATGATTGTCCAACGAAGAACACTTTTATGAATTGTGCGAGACTTCTTCAGGGGAATCCTGAGACCTGAACGAATGGCGTCCGGTGCCACCCAGCAAAGTTCCATCTTAAACGCCAGTCGCGTCAAAGTGGCAAGCTGACTTTCCTGATCTGATACCCGATAGGTTAAGGGATATTCCATACCGGAACTGAACGGTGACCAGTCACTGACATCTCGCTTGGGTTCGAGCAATATAGAGGTGACAACGTTTTTATACAACGTTACTAAGACAAGCTGCAGCACGACGATGAACAATCCTAAGACGAGCTTTCGCTGAAAATCGTACGAAGGGACTTTCTGCTTTTGGCTAGAAATGTCAGGGATGTCGACCGGATACGAGGTGAACATGCTGATCAGCAAACGTCCGAATAATCGGAGACACACATGGCCTACGTTGCCACCTGACTCAAACAGGGCGACAATTGCCATAATGAGAATCACGATGGTGACGTTCGCCGCTGTTAGAGGTGCCACAAAAACCGCTTCCGTCGGTTCAACCGCTTCGAGAAGTTGCAGACAGTCCATCGGAACGGTCTGACCAAGCTCTTTCACGCTCCACAATTCGTCGGGTTCACCTGAAGCATCGTCCAGCTTAGCGTGAAAAGCTGTGAACGGCTGTGTCGCATACTCTAGAAATAGATAATTTATTCTCGATACGTTGTATACCAACGCCTGCGCATTGACCTGAACGTCTACATCCCATATGAAAGGCGAGAACGACGGTCTCGTTTCGATGCGCTTGATCTTTGTTTGAACGCCACTGCTTGCCGTTAACGCATTATTCCTTCCAACGAGTCGACAAATCGTACCGAAGTTGTCTACCTTCCAGTGGTTACTGTATGCCATATGCAAGTTGCTAGATATGACGATCGTGGAGTACAGTAGAATCTCCTTTTTGGAGGGAAAAAATTCGGCCATGAGAAAGAGAACAAATGGCCGCAGGTACAAGAATGGATCTGGCATAACACATAACATGTGAGTGTCCGCACATTGGTAGATCACAAGCGGCCTCGATTCCCTTACGATGTTGGAGACATTTTGTATCAGTGGTCGTGATAGTTGAAAGTTTAGGGGGCTATACAGGGGGTAAGAAGAACATCCACCTAATCGTTCCCTGATCTGGAAGGGTATGGGTAGCCTTCGCAGTATAATGTACGAGAGGGCTTCCGAACGAGCTTCCGAAATACTGCTGCGTTTGTAGTCCAGCCGAGGCGGGGTGCATGTCCCTAGTATGAGCAACGATAGGTTTTCCACCGCGACCTCCTTTTGAGTGGCGTACTTGTATACTAGCTCTTGCAGCGTATTCGTTACAAAGGGTCCGGCTCTGGTGTGAGCTTCTGCGGTGACAGTTAATCTGTTGCATAGGAGAGCTATGGCAAAACGCACAAGCAGGTGTCCGAAGATTTCCATAGTGGTCTTTAAAACAGCCGGCACATATGGATCGAATTGTCTTGTTGGCGATAGTTGATAGACCTGAATGAGGTGGGGAATAAGAAGACTAAGGTTCTCTAAGTCAAGTCTTAATTACCACATAATCTGCTAACCACAACCCAAGCATATACGTACGTTGCTAACAGGTAAACTTGCTGGCAGTAAAGCTATTATATATTCGAATATGAATTGGTTAACCGTTTTTTCATTTTTTAAACCGTTAACCGGTTAACCGTTGTATTAACGATACAAATATGACATGGTGAAGCGAAGCACAGCAGGAACGCTCATGAGAAGATTTGACAATTTTTTTCAGCTAGTCATTGACAATCTGGGCAAACCCTGTCACATCGTGATCCTCGTGAAACCGTTTCGAGGAAATGTAAGATTTTACGTTGAGCTTCCCGTTTTGTGTACACTCAAATGTCATCTTTGGCAGTTTGCTCTCGAGGTCAATCGATCTTAAAGGATATTGATTATACCGCCTACCTCTTAGCGATACTCCAAATGAGGATGGTATCGCGTCTTTTCATTTCAACGAGAGATTGCTCTTGTTTTCATTCGGGAAAAGTGACCCTCCTTTCATCATGGTGGAATAAAGAGAACATAAAAATGTAAATATAGTTGTAGCATGTGGTACAGAGGCCTTACCTCGTCGATTTAGCTCGGGCGATAACTGATCGCTAACAGTCCCATTGTCCTTGCTCTCAATGCTGATCACGGATCTCTCGGAGCGCTTCGAACACCGCCTCAATCGTCCACCACACGCGAGTGTGTAAGCGGGCGAAAATGATGCACGATGTGTTGACAGCAGTATCGGATACCTCGGATCAGCTGCACCTTAGGCGGCAACCCCTGAAAACGATGACTGATCATCGCTGTTGGTGCACATTGCCGACAGACGCGAAACGGATATGAAGTCGCGGCGGAAAAATTTCCCGCGTGAACTCGTGCCCAAACTCCGGCTCGACTATGCGTTAATGTTGTTGTAGCGTTGTCAAGCGCCACTCCTCGATCCAAGCGACGTGGCGAATGATCAAACTTAGAAATTTGACAAATTGCTAAAATCATCCAGTGCAATATACAGGAACGAGCAGAATACGGGAATCGGGAATAGGGCCAAAGGACATCTGGGCTCGCTGTTAACGATTCCTCACATTTACGTGCTTGTGTTTTATATAGCGAATAGCAAGTCTATGAGTAGTAGTCGAGCGCGATGACCTCGAATGACACTTAATGGGATTGACCAATCCGCCGGTGGACTTGCCCCGACCAACATCGTTCGTCCACTCTTCAAGGAATAAGTGGACTCGCACACATGAATGCCAATTTAACCATTATAATGCCTGCATGATCATATAATAATAGTGGTTCCATATACTCGTATTATTTGCAATCATCATTATCTGCTTTTTAGTCGGCAAAAATCATGCTTTTCTGAAGTTCGGACCATTGCAAACGCGAGTTGGCGCGCAAATCGATAACCTCGGCCGTGGCCACCTACGAAACGACACTGCAGAATAGAGGTAATAGCGAAACAGGCGATAATTGAGCGCCCTGAGGTAGCCTGAGGCGATTTGTCACATCCATTATATATAATATACATATTCCGGCTTCTATTATATGCAGTATATTCCGCCAGGGTCAACATGGCGGCGGCGGCAGCGGCGTCGTCATGCCGAATGCGTCACTTAGATAATGGAACAATATGTGAGGTACAGCAAAGACGTACACAGCGGCATGTCAGAGAACGCCATGTCTAACAACTCGCCGCCACCTTCCCCATCTCTGGCTCGCCCTCTCGAGACCCGATCTCATTGATCGATCAAACGTTCTCGGCCTCTTCGTCACTTCCTTGGCCATTTTAAGCTGCACCATTTCGAGTATCAGTTGAACCGATGTGATATGACTAAAAAAAGAAAACGTCATTATTCCAGTTTGGGTTTTGTTAAAAGGTTATCGAACTTTTTTGGTCAATGTGCGCCATAGGTCCGAACGACGTAATCGCATCGTGTGTTATTGACGGGGCAAATACGTTGTCACAGATTGCACTTCATAGTGTTAATTATTAGTTCAAACGATTCTATAAATTAATGCAGAACTAGTCCAGAATGTCTGCTAAAGCTAGCCATTGAAAGTAAAAACTGCTGAAAATTGGCTCGAACGCGCCTCTATCAACCGTCGATTGATGGGTACATTAAAGAAAATGAGCACAGATGATGTTTTTTTCCGTTAACATTTCGTAAATCGCATCGTGGTGTTTATTGTTCAATAGGCAGATGTGTGTGATAAAGCATTGTCGTGCGTACAGCATTTATTAGTGCAACACAGCAACTTGGTCTTTATTTGTATTCATTGTTTGGTTAACGACACGTCACAGATGATTACGGTACAGTTATCTCGTTGAGATTCGCATAATACTGTCCTCCTAAGTACCCGCGTTATGTTGCACGATATCGACGAATACGCATAGATTGATAGATTAATATGTAGATAGATGTGCACAGGTTTGACTTTTCGAAATTCAAACTTCCAGATGGCGAAAACCCCCCATGAGTGACATCCATGATCCTTGGCGGGTTATCCTCGACCGGCTGTTGATAACGACCCGACGAACCACTATCTTGGAGGCAGGCAACGATAACTTCGCTCTGATTTAGAGTGGCGTATTCGTCAGTTGTATTAGGGAGGGGGATGACGGCCTCCTGGGCTGGCGACTCCAACTTGTCGTCGTTGTCGTCAAGGAGTGCTAATAATAAAGATGGATTACACAGGCGCAAACACCGTACAGGGCAGGGCTACAGACCAGCATGGAAACGATTAGATCCAGCAGACGAAGCGTGGGAGTCCTCTGCACCCGTTTATGTGGAAGTATCAATGGATCGGTCCTTGCCTTGCATTGAGGCGCGGTACAATTACCCGGGCTCGGATCTTTGTGTCCGGCTCCGACCGGCGCCGATCTTCGGTTGGCAAGCGGCTGGTTGCTAGTCTGAATGCGACCTTAAAGTCAGCCTGTCTATATATACTGGCTCGAGCAGTGGAGACCAGCTATATGTGTACACGACAAACAAGCTGCGTCGAGACACAGGCTCTGTTTTCGGAGAAACCTGTGAACAATGACCTCCCAATGTTCAGTCAGTGACCCGCCACAGAGAGTCAATGTCAATGTTTGATTATCAATCGTTGTTTCAGTGTTGGAAAACCAGACGCTGTGCAAAACCAGACCTAGATAGATATCGTTTGATATTATCAGCCACTGTTCGCGGCTGAAAATCTAAATTTTCCAACGGAAAATATCCTTAACCAAGGGAAGGTTCGCACTCGAAGCACATGTATCATGCAGGTTTTCGCATCGCCATGAAAAAAAGTACACTATTTCAAATTCAATTGCACTATTGTGTTATGTGAATTTTCCATTGACGACTTTTGTAAACCATCTTGTATCGTGCATGGCCAATCGACAAAATATCATTGGGATCGAAACGCCGTGCGTTCCACTATGGAGAAACATGATCTAAACGCATTGTCTTGTCTTGAGCTACATCATTAATAAGTTCGAATGCTTATACAATAACGTAATGAGCGCTACGGGTTAATATTTAAAATACCCGCCGCGACAGAATACGAAGTACCGCCTAATCACGTCAGGGAGACCTCAGACTATAACCAGAGCCATCAACGAACCTTACACTGATCAATGTCGACTGACTCAGGGTAATCATGTGTGTGTGTCCGGTATGTGCTAATTGCCCATTATCATATACAGCAGTCTATTTGTCTCATGAATTTTTAGGCAACTCGCGTTTACGACAAAAAGAAGGCTTGTTAGTGCCTGGTACTGATATCGAATTTATTCTTGTACTGACAAATGCGAAAGCATAAAAACTGCTGTAGCCTAATTTCCCAGTAGCTAAACACCATTGAAGTGATGTCCCTCCTCTGTGAAGCTCATCAATACATCATCTCGTCGTGATCAAACGTGTCACCTGCCTTTCTGATTGATCGATTCACTGGTGAGCCCCCAACTGTACGACCCACCCCATCATATTTGCAAAATACGACCTACCCCGAACGATAGGCCCATTTGTGACCGTGTATACTGGTATATATGCATTTATACCCAATACAACGATGCTCCTGTAAACTAGAACCCTGTTCCCTCACCGCGCGATGGCCAGGGCGGGCAGGTCTCTGGCTGTAACTAGCCGCAGGTTCAACACCCGTGAGGCGTAACATATCTGCCACATTTGATACAGTGGTGTGAATAAAGTTAACGCACCCCTATATTTCAACAAATCGTAACAAAGAATACATTTGAGGCATTTATTCTGTGTCAGATTAATGTACATGTCAAATAACATACATACGACAAAGAACAGCGCATATGACATCGCATGCAATCTGCTACAGCAAAATGTGTCATATTTCCGTGGCGAAAAATGATAACGCACCCTCAGTTATCGAGTGTTTTCGCTGAATTAATCCAGTTTGTGTTGAGCATTCAAGCAGTACTGCAGTCATGGGACGCGCTTCGAGCCTTACTGATGCAGAGAAAGCAGTTATTACCGCTTTACACCGTGCAGGAAAGACCCAGACTGCAATTGCCAGAGAAATTGGCAAAAATCGTCACGTAGTGCAAAATTATTGACGCAGTCCATCGAAATATGGTACTAATAAGTCTAAAGGACGTCCACGAAAGAACAGGCAGCGAACTGTCATGCATATCTGTAGATTGGCCTCGAATTCGACCATAAGTTGTGAAGCAATCAGGCAAGGGTTAACCCTTCAGGTTCATAGATCAACAGTTTTAAATACAATTAAGCGTTATCCGCATATCATACGGGCGCAAATGAGAACAACACCTCGTCTTCAACAACGCCATATGATTGCCCAACTAAACTTCGCCCGCAACATTATGGACGTGACTGGACATTGATGAATATTGGGGCAACGTTTTTTTAAAAAGTGTCCTGAGGGTGCACATCTATCTAAAAGGTACTATGTTGTTTCAAATCGTCTCCAGTGACGAGAAGAAGTTAAATTTGGATGGGCTAGATGGATTTAACGGTTACTGGCATGATGTACGTAGAGAGTCGCGGTACTTCTCGAAGCACATGTTCGGCGGAGAGTGCTTTATGGGTTGGGGAGCTTTGCAAACTTGGATTCACTTTCATCTCATCTCAAATGAATAGCGAGGACTATCAGCAGATGTTGACCAACAACCTACTACCATTTAGTAGCAGATTTCACCTACTTCCAATTGTTTTCTAACAAGATAACGCTTCAATTCACGTCAGCGCTAGTACACATGCGCGGTTAAGACGGCATGACATTGGTACCCTAGAGTGGCTAGCATGTTCTTCTTAGCTCAACCCGATGGAGAACCTCTAGGGCATTCTTATCCGAAGAGTATACGCGTCGAATCGACAGTATACATCCGTGGAAACACTAAAAAAGGCGTTGTTGGAGGCCTGGGGAGATGTCAGCAACCGGATCCTGCTAAATTTCGTTGATAGTATGCCAAACCGAGTCTTTGACGTTATAATTAGCAAGGGTGAGTCCACACGGTACTGATTAGCACAAGAAAACAAGAACTAATTCAGCGAAAACACTCGATAACTGAGGGTGCGTTATCATTTTTCGCCACGGAAATATGACACATTTTGCTGTAGCAGATTGCATGCGATGTCATATGCGCTGTTCTTTGTCGTATGTATGTTATTTGACATGTACATTAATCTGACACAGAATAAATGCCTCAAATGTGTATTCTTTGTTACGATTTGTTGAAATATAGGGGTGCGTTAACTTTATTCACACCACTGTAGATGCCTTTTGTTGGAACTCAATACGAGCCATTTCACACTAAGTGTCAAACCGAAACCTGATCAGTATAAACAGTGGGTGAGCGAACTAGCATTTCGCCTATGTCTGCCTTCCTGTATGCCTGTTTATATGCTGGTCTTCACGGTTGTTTACGATTGTTGTATAGGCTGGCGTTTCTACACAAGTGTGTGTGTGTGTGCGTGTATGCCTAACCTGGCGAATCTCGAACTCCACCTGTCGTTGCGGGGAGGGAGGCTATTTTTGAGCTTACACAATCCCTACCTGTGGGTTCGACGGCCGAGTCGTCAATCATTCTCAACGCTCAGCCGACGCATTACCTTGAGATAGGCTACTTTCCAAGAATAGCTAGGCCACAGCGGCTACTTTCGATCTAATCGGCCCCATTGCAGCTTCGTGATGACACTGTTCTACATCTGAGATCGTTCTTGGAAGCTGAAGGACTTCCTGTAGTGGCCTCGTACGACTAACAGCAAGGGTGTGAAGGGCTCTAGGAGATGTTCGACAGACCTTAGCAATCTTCAGTTAAACTCTTGACTGGACAAATGCGTCCGCTTAGTCCGTCGATTCTAACGCAACATTCGAACAGCTTGGTAACAGCAGCTGTTCAACTTTCACACTTCGGGCTACTTAATTCATCTCGAATAAGGCGAGCCAAATCTCGCGGGTACGATGTGGCCTGCCTTTTTCCGCGAACATATATACTACCGCTGTGTAGAGTGACTCTATGGTTTTCCACCGCGTCTACAAAAAAAAATAGACAATAAACAAATTGCAATCAATGTGTTGCACTTTGGTAGCTTTTGGAAATCGCCGTATATGGACAATTTACAGTTTGAGTTGAATTGTTAATATGCACGCCATCTCACATTGGACGCTGTGATTAACGATGAGACACGTTCTCAAGCCGAGTTCTGCCTTGGTCTTCAACGAATTTCACAGACAAAAAGACCCGATCGTGGGCTCCGTCCGTTGTCGAGACAATGATACCTTGGATACAGCTAGTGATTTTATTTGAACAAACAGACATGCGGTTAAATGCATAATGGTGTAGCGAAGTCGAGCCAGATTGACCACTGGACACTGGTCACCTCGCAACAAAATCCCGCTCGCGCACAATTATATATCACAAACAAGGGGAGAAAGTTTGCCATGAGCGTACCGCTTCGCTCTTACGGGCACTTTTGTAGTAGACTTGTTCGTCTCGGTTCGACGCTGGATCTGCACCAGCAAACGTTTTTGGCTTGATGCGTTTCCTTTCCTCGTGACGACGAGAGCTACGCTCCGATTGCCCGGGATCGAAAACGCTCGCCGATCGAGTTGTGTCAACTAGATCTCGTAGTTACGGAACTTTCGGAGAAGCTCATCGGCCGAGTTGTTCCCCGACGCCGAGGCCGAGCTGGTGCCACTTTGGGCGCGCCAGGATTTCAGCGATGTCTCCCCGCCGGTGAGCGTCTGTCGGCGGCCTCCCGCACCGCCGGCAACTGCTGCGGCGGCGGCGTAGTCCATGTCGTCCTTTTTCGAGAGCGAAGCAACGGAGCCGTCAGTGACACACAGCTCCTTGTTCGCCTTCGTTACCCAGTGGAGTGACTGAAATCGCAACAGCAACAACATTTGTCGGACGTTATACAACGTGGTTACGCGTTGGTTAGGCTAGGGGGAAGGGTATCAGAGACAAAAGAGCGGATGCGATGCTTGGACGTCAGGCCCTGTCCTTGTAAGGACAAGGCATGGGAGGACAAGGCACAAAATGACCCCAAACACCCACACACGAACACATCATGGACCGCTCATTGTACCATCATTGTACACGCAACATAACGTGGCCACTTTGGGTGTTACAGGTAAAGATGGCAGCTACTCGATAAGTGATTAAGTCACCACTTAGTGGTAGCAAATATCGTCAGTCTTTTAACGCCCCCTGCGCGACCTGTGATAGAGACAATGATTTCGACTGATTTCGACGATTTGAGACTTCACCCACATAACCACGTTAGATCTCAGAACAGGTCGCCGTCGGGAGAGCAGATCTCAGATGATATTATTGAACCAAGTACTGAACCTTGTAAGAGTTCGGTGTGCGATAACGATAGGCCTTATTCAGTTCCGATAATAACTTGGTGTCGGGTAAAAACTAGCAATTCCTGCTTCAAAATTCGCTCTCTGGTTGAATGCTAAAATTTCAAAGCTTGAATTACGGTTGTCCCACCAGTTGAGTTCTATTAGGTCATCTCGTAAACGAACTTGTATACTATACGCATATACAGGCACACACACACACACGCACAGTTCTTGTTAAATATGGAGCATCTTACCGTGCACTTAATGTTGGCGTATTGTTTGAATGGTATGGCGAGTCCCGACTTTCTCCACCGATCGTATTTCGCCCGCAGCTCATGATCTAGAAGTATCTCGCGAGCCTCCTGCAGTCGTTGGAAGGCTTCCAAAGTGTCGCCGGTCGAGTCGCGATCCTTGTGTTGTTTGTCGGGATGCAATTCCAAAGCCCGTTGCTTGTACTCCGCCTGGATTTGGTCCTCCTAAATAGTGAAATAGATAAAGAGAGAGAGAGAGGAGTCAGAGATACAGAGAGAGAGAGAGAGAGAGAGAGAGAGAGAGAGAGAGAGAGAGAGACTGCGAGAGAGTACGTTTACACGGGCCGGAGTAACAGATATAGTCGAATGTTATTATCATAGTTGGAATTGTCTATTGAAAACTGCGCAAGAAAACTAGCATCTCATCTGTGTATGTTGCAGGCCCTGGAACTCGGATACGTTGTCATTTCAAACATTTGACCTGTACGCCAAACTGCTGCTGATTTGTCAAGGTCCGACGGAGAGCGGGATAGAGAAATTGTGTGTGTGTGTGTTCCGCGTTGGAATCGCACAGCCGTATAGATGTTATTACGTGGTGTAAGATGTGCTTATGCTGCCGCATTGCACTATTAGAATATATTCGCCTATTCCATGAGAATAATATCATATAGAGTCTCAATGCGACTTCGCTATGAGAATGGTTAGGGTATCTCAAACATGGGACATGGCCAAGTGTCCCGCTCGCGCTGTCCGCCTTAGAAATCCGGCCGTTACCCCTGATAAAATCGCGGGTCGTTCACGGCCTTCATCGGAGCATGACAACACCTTCGTTGGTAAACGCGTACAATCTTCGCGGGAAGGGTTGTGCACTGGCGGGACTAACACTCGGATATGACATATAAAATATAAAAGTGTATCAAAGTTCCGGCATCATTAATCATCACTTATGTTATCATATAGTGACATGTTTTTTTTCCAGAGAGAGGAGAACATTTTCTTACAACGCACGTACACCACCAGAAACATGCCAATCGCCATGAAAGTGGGCCCCGATCCAGTGCAGGGGGTGGGGTTGACGTGGATGACAAAACACGCCTCTGCCTGTTAAAAGCACCATCCTCTGCTGAGAGTCGATATATTTTTGCAAGATGTAGTACAAGCATAAACCAAACTCGAAATGAATCAACCACTATATGGGTTAGACACTTACGTCACATGATATGTCTTCATATCGACAGTTTCTTATAATTTGAATATGCATAAAAAGCGTGGCCAAGTTTTAAGGCAAGAGTCGGGCAGACCCGAGTTCCGCAGGGCTGCTATGCTGATTGGACTCCTCGACGACCATATCCCAACGCTAATATTGGCCATTCTCTGCCTCGGTAATTGCCTATCCTCGTCCTGCATTGCGGCCTTGCATCGCCTTGAGATCGTCTTCATTATCATCAACATCAGCGTTATGAATTTGCTGCCTACATATATGCCTGCATCTAAGGGCTCGTTTGGCTTTAAATGGAATCCAACTCATTCTAGCGCCGGCGGTAACAGTGCTCGTGACACCCGCGCATTCTATTCTAGTCGAAAGTCGCTACGTATTGGGGCTATATAGCGAAATATGAGAATAATCGCCAGTTCCTCTGGCTCCGATTCGTCAGTGCGTCACCACAGAAGATTCGAGACGGTGTCTCATCTCCGGTGTCGTTCTGTGCAGTTCTGTGCGTGGGAGTTTCGCAGTCGCGGTAACCTGATGAAGACATTAACGAACACTTGCAATGTGACAAGTGTTCGAAGAGCCTAAGCATCGTCAAAGTGGAGGTTCTTTAAGAAGTCGACAAGACATTCACGCTTACTGATGCAGAGGCTGGCACTGGTCTGTGCTTAAGATATATTGCCGGAGATTTTTACTACGGGGATTCATACTAACGCAAAATGAGACACATTTCGTTCTAACATAAAAAAAGAAACCGTGTGTCTGTGCGTGTGTGTGTTTGCGTGTTAGCGTTTGATAAGTGCTCCGTATATATGCGCATCTAATTCGAATTATATATAATATATACATACCTATATATAATATATATATATATATATAGACCACTTCGAGGAGATTGGAGAGCATATTAATCGGAAATGTAATCATAGTCCCATACGTGGCGGCTCTTGTTTTCAATAGTCCCTCGACCAGTTAGCCATAACGGAGCACCCGTTCAGAAGTCAAGTGACAATCAGGCTGTACTTCTTATACAATTATGAATCGATGTGTGTTCGTACCCGGACGATGACGGATGTGAAGATTTCAATTGCTTTTACCGATCTCGCTCGGCTGAATGTTTTAGCGTAATTTATTGTCGTAATCCCTTCGTTTTGTTTACAGCGGTCGTTGCTTCGCACCGTGAATCTTCTCAGTTACTCTACCTTGGTATGTTACAATTAGCTAGATATTAGGCTCTTGCACCTCCGAAAGCTCACTGATTCCTTACAGTGCACTTGGAAGAAAGACGGTTCCCCATTAATTTTGTATAGCCGCCGCAGAGTTTTTTGTAAGAACCCCAACAATGCTACTTGGCTAACAGCGACATTTAATATTTACTACACACTACACACACAGACACACACAGGCAAGAGTCTGGGCACAGGCAAGAGTCTGGGTACACACACACACACACACACGTAATCACACACATGTCGTGTCTCCTAAATATCAGCCGTATGCTCTTATCATATTGTTAGAACAATGGTTTATAATGGCAAACACAATGGTTTATAATTGATTACTATGAATTCAATCCGAGTGCTCTGTCTTACATTGGCTGTTTCGTCGCAGCCAATAATGGCATAATAATCAGTGCAGGTCTTTTGGGGGCTGGGTCCATCGAGAATGTCGTTCAGCATGGCGTTCATCCTGGAAGTCTACTCCGGTCTCGTACGGTATTCGAGCAAATCACAACTTTAAACCCTCGAGTGGCGGCGGTGGTGGTGACGACGACGACGAAGGCGTCCTCGTGTGCAGCTTATGCTATATTGAATATATCAAGCGGTGCGCGGCACTGCTTTTAGAACTTCGGCACTGTGATCGCTGTGTAACATTGCGCCTTCTGGACAGCTGCTGTCTAATTGCCACCGTAGCGAAGTGCGCGCCACGAAATGCACGAAGAGTTCATCATATCACAACGCCATGGTCCTCGATTGGTAACATCGTCTCTTGTTACGCCTTTCGACGGCGGTGCCGACTATGGCGGCACACTTCGAGGTCGGCGGCGCCGGCGCACCCCTATGTAGCACGTTTCAAAATACAGAGCTCTGCCTTCACGGCTAATCAGTTGTTGGCAGGCGGACAACGACTACGATGATCTCCTTGACACTTCCATCTGACGACACTCGAGTGGCCACTGCTGTGGGCCGCTCCAGGAAAACATAGAAAACGTCAGAGAGAAAGAAGAGCGCGCGAGAGGCTGCGAGGAAGATACGTTGGCAGGAGAAGGCCTGGGACGCCGAGAAGAAGCGTCAGCGTATCTCGCCGCTGGAGGCGTACAGACACTATAGCGAATTGGCAGATACCACTCGACACCGCTTTGTGCCTGTGTGTGTGAGTGTTTTTATCACGCAATCTCAATTATCGCCCATTCCCCGGCGATGATATCTGGCCGCGTAGTGTCCGCCGACTGCAACGTGTGTGCCCGTTCGCTGCGGCCACCCCGTACAGCGTTTCATTGGGACACTCAGCAGATTCTCGATGTAGCCGACAATGTCGGCGCGAGTTCGTCAGTGTGTTTCAAAGCAGATGTCGCTGCCTTTCGCGCCTTCTGCGCCTGAAGAGGACGCGCACAGTTGCAATGGCCAAGCAGTTCGCGGGTGCTGATCCAGCCCGGAGGGTGACTGCGGACCTCAATCCTGCCTTCTTGCCATCTATGGCCACTCTGGCTGTGTCGTCGCACCGTGTATACTTGCTCGTTGTCCGGCGAGACACACCGAGAGAGTGACAGAGAGAGAACGCAGTCTCTGTGTGCTGGCAGCCGGTTGCCAGCTCTTCTCTTCCAGAGTTGCTGCTCTAGCGGGCAGTCCTTGGGCCCTTCCTGTGTGATGATAACCGTCAGAGCCTTAGGGTCTTTCTCTCTCCCTCAGCAGCAGCAGCAGCAGCTAGCAACGCCATCAGGGATCCGCCGACTCCACAGGTGGTGTCTGCTTGTTCGCCAGAGGGCGCTCCAATTCGAAGGATCCCTCAGGCCCGAGGATCAGGACGCAGCTATAGTCGAAGGACTATAGAAAGTGTCACAGCCGGCGAAGAGGAGAGTGCTCCGCAATCAACTCGCGTTCATTTTCATATGCGGCGGAAGGCAATACAATTGTTTATTCGCTATGCTTTGTATCATATTTCGATTAAAAAATGTATTAAAAAATGTCCACAACTTTCACACCGAGTCTACCCCCGTGTGGATATACTATATAATGTTATCTAGCTGGGAAATAGTGAAGTCCCTAGCAGACAATGTTTTTTTACCCGCGAAAACATCAATTGAGCATTTATAGTCAACAAACCGCTGCTATTGTTACATCGGACGAGCCGTTTTGGAGAAACCTAAGCGCCTACCAATACATTAGTAGGCTGGGGCCTAAAATTCCCATCGGCCGATCGGAACCTCTATTCGTATGGCATCGTACAACGACTACATGTGGCCCTTTCCCAACCTCTTACCAATTTAGCGCTGTACACGGAAGCTACCCGGCCAACCTAGTCGAAACGATACAATACAACTTCCATCGTACGACGCGTTCCAAACTCTTATCTTTTTCTGCCTTATTCCTGTCCGCTGTCCGCGCACCCTCCCTACCTGTTTACTTCCTGCTAAGCTTTGCGCCTTCGCAGGACCGGAAAGGTACAGGCGAACCCAGCGGCAGTATAGCCCAGCCCGGCCCGTCAGTCAGCCAGCCAGCAACCTAACCAGAAACTAAGCGGGAAAAATAGATTGGAGACTAAGGCCCTCTCAGGATAGCACACATACGCTTCGGTTCGTCGTGCCTCCACAGGCCTTTCGGAGGCCGGCAGCTTCATCGGCTCTTGAGCGAGGAGGAAGCCAGAACGCCTTGTCAGCACTCGAAACCCCGGCAGCTGGGAGCAACGAGAGGTAAAAGGGTTCTCCGGGCAGAGTTAGACCCTCCACCTCTGATTTATCAGCCACCATCCTGCCTCTCCCAAACCCTCCCCTCGTAACGCTGTCGAGGGTCCCGCAAATCCCCTCTATCTTTGCACTTGTTTCCCCAGAATCTGTTCCACCTCCTTCAAGGGTACGCCTCGTTTCCCATGGCTGCTGCTTGCGTCTACATACTAAGGAACGAACCCGTTCACTATGGAGGACAGGCCACAGGACGGCTGCCGCCGCGTCTGCCTCTCCGTGTCGCGCCGCCGAAAGCCCCCATCCCGACAACGAGATTGACCCAGGCCAGAGCCAGGCCTTCGAACCCCTTTGCCCTCAACGCTCTGTACCCGGTATTGCCTTCCTTTCCACGTTTTCCCAACTTGCGTGCCGACAACACACATTCTCCCATGCCGCTAGGGGCGTCAGGCTGCCGGCCAATTCAATTTGATTTGTCTCTGGTGAGTGGGTATTAGCACAACGAAAAGGTTTTTGGCAGAACCCAGCAGTGCCTAGTAGAAACAGCAGTAGTAGTAGTAGCCGAAGGCTTCGGGAGGAAGGAAATAGCTTGGCCAAAAGTCGAAGTCTAGGAAGACAGGACCAAAATTGATAAATTCGATTCGGCCAGAGTGCGTCTGCCGGCCTCCGCTCGGCCGGTGGACGGCGTCCTGCTCGCTGCTGCTCCCATCGTATAACACGATTGTAATAGACGGTGTGGTGCCTGCTAAGGAAAAGGGCTATACATAGTCCCCCTCCGGCAGAGATTAACCCGAAGCTCTCGTTGAGCCACCGGACCATCACTTAGCCAAACAACAGAGTTAATGGGATAGAGCGATGGGAACATTCATCTCAGTCGGCATGTTCCTCGTGTCGTTGCACCGAATCCTGTCAAATGCAGGTGAGACACTTCTGCGATTCAACGCAAGCTGCTCCTCATAAGAGATGGATCTTCCAAGGGACGTTGCCTCTTTCTCTCTCATGCCTTGGTTTGCTTTCTAGATATTCGTTCAACGTTGGCACGCCGCGTCGAAAGCGCATGCACGACAGTGTAGGATAATGAGACGAAGTTCGGCGGCGTCAAATCGCGTCGAAATATTCGCCCTAATTAGACGGCTGAAGCGGCGACAGTTCCGCAATTAGTTGGACAAAAGCCTGCCAATTGACCGGCTTGGCTAGCAGGAAAGATTCAGGGCGATGCACAGAACACACGACGTAGCAATGGCAGCAGCAGCAACAGGGTTCAGGATATTTTTGGACCACCAGGATGGATGCTAAAGGTCCCGAGGAGCCACCGTATTCTCGGGTGTAATGCGATTGGGTTGACGATTGGATTGCTGATAGGAGTGTCTGAAAGGGTGACGACATCGGTCCGCCCGCTCGGGCGAAAAGCATCAGCTGGAAGCCGCCTATCAAATGTTGTGTTGCCGTATCATCGATATTAGATAAGGTATCGCTTGATGGCGGAGCTGAAACATTCAATGAGAATGGGGCGACAATGGGAGAGACGATTCCTTATAAGGCACGAGATGTTGTAGATTAGAGCATTGAGGACATCGGTATCTTCCGATGTCTGTCCGGAATGGGCACATTTATGACGTAGTACGAGTTTATTCTCGTCAATAAAAAATAAAGGCAAAGTTGGATGAGTAATTTTGCAATTTGTTTGAGAGTATGGGTTTATTCGATAGGGAAGTGAAGGATACGAGAATACGTCCTCTTCCCAAGAACAAAGATGCGTGTACTCGGGCTAGCAATTACAGGCCCATTATTCTTGTCGATTACATGTGCAACTTTTTCGAGAAAATCTATTTATAAGTAGGCTTGGAAGGTATATTGGGGCTGCCAAATTATTCTCACCTAGTCAGTTCGATCCCCACCGTTGCACATTTGCATATAAGAGGTCTGTCTTATGAAGCACTGCCTAACGCAGTTCTGTGGCCGTTAAGTGTTGGCTGCGAGTCAGCCCGGAAAATTTATTGTTACCTAGTTAGTTAGGTTTCCGGAGAGCGAGATCGACTCAGCTTGCTGTGACGCACCTCTGTCTGGAACTTTCCGATAGCGTTGACAATATGTAGGTATGTTTTGGACTGTTCTAGAAATGCTTGTGACATGGAATCTTTCTGCAGATTGAGGCTTTCAAGATGCTTAGCCAAGTTGCCAATGCTAATAAAACAGGGTTAAACCCCCACGAAATTATGAAATGGCAGACTCATCTGACAGGCCTGGCATCTAAGTGCCAGGCCTGGGGAGCGGGCTATCTACGAATATCCCGTCGAGCTCAGATTATCCAGAAAGATGCTAGCGGCGCTATGTTTGGCTGAAGCCTCGGAGTCTCTGAGGAGGTCTGGCGTCGTACGAGCTAATCCCGATTGATAAAATTGACACGCAATCCACACGCGGTAAAATACATGCGCGCCGCCTCTGTATCTACCGGAGATCGTCTTCCCGGTTACCGCTCTTGCCGCCCGCTCTTCCTCGGAGTCGCGTAAACACCCTCTAGCCATCGGTGTGGAGTTCCCTCGCTTGAGAATTGCGAGCACTTGTCTCGTCTAGGCAGTTTATCACCGAATTATTAAAGCATATTAATAAGATCTGTACCTACACGGATATATGTACAAATATATTATATAATATACATAATATATACTCACTCTTGTTATCATTATTATTTTATGACGATAACATAATCATTGCTGTAATCGCAGCACCGTCAATAACCGGAAGTTGTTTTGTATTGTACCTTGTGTTGCTCTCTCCACACTGCTCACTAATTATTCTCTCACTAACTCATCATACAGTGGGCAGGATTACGCAAAGTCGTCATAAGAAATTCGGTCAGCGGTATGGGGCCCCGCCTGCCGACTTCGATTTTGTTTGAGCTTCAGCTGTTCTCACATTCGTCTGCGTGTGGCCGAGATAATTTCAAGGACTTATTCCAGTCTTGTCCCTACTACTCGGTTCTTCCATTGTCATCGCTCCCTTAGACCTTATTGCCTCCGCGGAAGAACTTCGGAGTGGTATACGAGTCAAGAGGGACCATACGCTTCCCCTTCCCCGTAGGGCTACCTCGGGAGTTTCCTTATTACTATAGAATGACTCGGCCTTAGAGGAACCTCTGGCTGATCCGGGCGTAGCCTAGCGAGCAGAAAATCCTCTCGTCATGGCGAAGGAATTCATCTATATATAGTACGGCTAGAAGGACTTCACTTATTTGGAAGGCGTGCAAGGCGTCGGCGTTGAACCTCGGCAGGAAGGACTCTGAAGTGTTGGAGCTCTCCTAGCTTCTAGCGACGTTCGATTTTTCAACTCAGAGTTCATAAACTTTCATTCTAAGAACCCTTCATACTGTGGCGGTAGAGCCCCCCCCCGTGTGCTTGGCTACACCCCTATCGAATGAGAACCCTATCTGTTTGTAAGGATCTAGCAAATCTCAACTGACAGGCGTCGACGAACAGATGATTTCCGTAGGGGGTTGTGCTGGCGCAAAAGTAACTGGAAGAAGTACTGTCTAGTCGAAATACTAATTTCGAGAAAAGTCGAAAGACTTATTTCCTAGTGCCTGTGCCGCTTTGCGATTGACGTTCCGTTTGTATAATATACACACGTACACACAATTGCTGAGCAACTGGAAAGGGATGGTAATTAAATTGTAGCTATACTCCGTATTGCCATCACATGACTTTAGCGCTGGGATCCAGTCAAATTAGCCGATCTCAAGTATTTATTATCGATGTTCAACACACAAGGAGCACACCGTTTCCATGCAGAAAATCCATTTTAGTTCTTGTTGAGCTTTTGCAACAGTAGGTTGTTCCCAAATCGGGACATGTCGCCTGTCGCAGACATTTTCAGCCAGCTCTTTTCTATTTCGAGTGACCGAAGCCTCGCGAAGAGGCGGTCCCAGCCACTCACAGGTGGCAAAAATTGAGAAGGTAAGGTAAGGCTTGATTGGTTTATTAAAGGAACTGCATAGAATGCTTAAGTATGACTGAAGGTCGGCAGACCGGCAAGAAAACGGGAAAAGGGTAACTTAACGAATTAAGCTAATTGATATTTATAGTTGTGCATATCACTAGAGACAAACTTCCCAATGTATAGCTCACAATAAATGTGTTGGGTGACTTGGATGCACGAAGGACACCTCATATGCAATATAGGCTTACTCACATTCGGGTGTCGGGGACAGCATCGGATATCCGAGGGAAAAAGAACACTAAGAGCGCATCTCATCCACCGCATGACGATAGTAGATATTCATTATTTAAAGCAATCTGTTTTTTTTTTCGTTTCTGTCAATCGTATTATTATTTCTATTATTAAGCGTATTATTATTCAAGAAAATCATATCGAAAAAATGAGCATTTGTCAGTGTATATTGACCCGGGCAATGTTACTTTCAATTGGCATATTTAAGTTTGACTTTGGTTTAGGGAAAGTGGCGCATTATATCACCGATATATTCGTGCAGAGAGCGCCTAGTAAACAATATTAAGCGACGTATTTCTATTACAGACCCTCGTACACTTGTCTATGGCAGTAATCTGTCTACTGGAGCAGGTGACCCCAAATCGCGCCGTGGCATTCAAGGGATACCCCGTTTCACTGTTAATTGTCCAGTCCATACTCAGTCCAGGTTGTTACCACCCGACGGATAACGACACTAAGGATCTCAATTAAATGAAAAACACCTCTTCTATATGTGGATATTTTTCTCTCCTCTTCTTGTTCTGGTAAACAATCAGATAAGGTTCAGATAAGTGCCATAATATAGCGTTGGGTCCATCCTGTATGTCTCAGATCGGTCTGCTGAGCGATTATGGTGTTGCCTAAGGAACAAGTAACGGATTATGCTAGAGGAACAGGTAATGTTTCTTGTCTAGTGAAAACACAAAATAAGTTGAAGCCTTATAATATATATATATATATGTATATAGATGAATTAGTTTTCGCGTTCGAATTTGGGTCAGGCTGCCGCTAGCATAACGCTATAGAGTGACCGTTCCATCAATGATACGTGCGGCACTTGTATACGAATGGCCTAACTGATCTGACTGACGGCGTTCATATTGATTACGTGTATTTAATCCGATTGTTATATATATATAGAGATCGCCTGAAGTCAAGCAACTGCTCTTGACAGACTATTGTATACCTTTGAATTGCCTCTCTGTCCATGGTCTGATCTGATACCCAAGGTGTGAGCTGGTGGCCTAAATTGACACACAGGGCGTAAGTGCCAACAGATTGTACGCACGTTACTAAATTCACAAATGAAATAAATACATCATGTACTACGCACGCCGCTCGATCATCCGCTCGTAAACAGGATATGTCGTCTTAAAGCAATCACTCAGCACTCACTGGGACACCACCTCGAATGGCCGGGAACACTGCTGTCATCTGTTTCCCTATAAGTAAATATATATATATATATATATATATATTGTTGGTTGGTCGCGTACCGAACCAGGACTCGCGTGGCGACGTTCGCCGACAGTTCACTGTTGGTTTCTGTTTTAGCGTTGGCGGACGGGGTCGAATTTCCGCTTTCGCGCTCGCTCACTATTCCAGGCTGATTTCGCTGAGTTGCTCTATTATATTTGGCTTATCTTCTGTTATCTTTCTTGTTTTCGTACGCTACTTGAGTTGTCGCCAAAGCCTGTTTATTGGTCCACTTTCGTTGGCGACTGTCGCCCGAAATTCAGGTAGAAGCCAAGCGATGAGGAGAAGCCGCTCGCCAGAAACCCCGGTACCATTCGACGCTGTTTAGCTGTCACCGGGTTTATTTTTAGGACATATTGACTTGGTGGAAAGGCACACAAGCGCGAAACAGACTGAACGCTGAGGACAATGTTTTGGATTGCAAGCCCTAAGGATATAGACAATAACAATAACTAAATATATATATATGTTTCAGTAAAAAACTGTAATTAGTTTCTAATAAATAGTCGTAATGATGATAATTCCTCTTCTATATATATATTTATATATATATATATATATATGCATTTCATATTCAGCGGGTACAATTATCGCCCACTTCTATAATTGAGTAAATTATTTTCATAATCTTATTGAATAGCCATCTGGATTTGTCAGTGTGTGTATAGCACAACACACCTTTTAGACTAACCGCTGATTTTTTTCTTTGTAAAAATCTATTCCACCTCGCTAGCATGAAAAAGGTCAACATTTCAATAGCTACTCATCCGTTGCTGCCCTCGTACACTTAGCGTCCGCTGAGAGGACAACGCCGTTGGAAGTTTCCCCTGACTTTTTACACATCCTGTATACAGCCGCCCATAGGTCTTCTTCTCTCCGCTGTGCCAAGGTGGCATCTTCCCTCGCTCTGATTCCCTGTGATATCTGCGCACGTCTCTCTCGGTATACGCTTCTCCCCATAGAGCAACACACTCACAGGCTGGATTGTTGTCGCCACCCGCCGTTGTCATCGCACTGTCGCTGTTCAGGAGGTTCGCATCGTTTCGAAAGGCCGCTCGCCTTTGGTTAGCCAGCCGCGACCCGTCAACGCATCTGGGTCCAGCTTGCGGCTGAACCGTCAAGTGTGGGGTAGTTTTAATCGCTGTCTCTGTCTCGCGGAAGAACAACTACTACTCTCCCGCCAGTGGTGAAAGCAGGACCCTGACAGGTGGACGTCTCCTCGGGACAGTTTACGTAACAGAAGACAGCATGAAGGTCGTGCAAGTGTTACTCGCTGCCGTGAGTGAAAATTTACACTTCGTGATGGTTTTTTTTTGTTGACAGGGGATGTCCTTCAAGTATCTATTACCTAGTGAGAAAGTTGCCGAGCGCGAAGCAATACTAGGCTGTTCTATGTGTGACAGAAAGAAAGAACAAGTATTATATATATATATATATATATATGCGAAACATAATATGCTAATCGTTTTTAATTCGTTGAATATGGTTCTTTGGCAAATGCAATATATATATATATATATATATATATATGTTATAGAGAAAGAGAGAGAGAGAGAACGATTTTTCGTTCACATTAATTTAACAATGTAATAGGGAGCTGTTAAGCATGCCGAGTTCTCAAAGTAATGTTGCCAGAAGGACAATGCACAACAAGCGGCTACCCCTCAGTGTTTTCGGGCTTACTCTCAGCCTTAAATATTTAACGTCCACGGCATTGCTTTCGGTATTCCTTCATAAGACGGATAACCCCTTTGAGTACAACGATGGGGGTCGAATCTGTGTACCTTCGTGTCTCCTCTGGTTTCAAGGCGCATGCGAATGTGACACACCACCGGGAACGATAGCAAGATATACCTGCTATCTACAAGTCATCCTCTCGAGGACTTGACACCCACATTGCAGAGGGTCTTCGATAACATTTAATTCGTATTCAGCATTCGAAATGCATAGAGACAGTATGTAGATCCTTCGATACGATGGCTGCTTATACTTTCGATCTGATATGGTATCAATATCTCTAGAAGCAATTTGGGCCATTTGAATCGAATCACAATTCAAATCTTAGAAGCCGTGAACGATAACGATGATCTCGCCGGCAAGCCGACGAGACACACGGCGCGGGTGATAACATCGTTTACGAAGGGTTGCGACATCCAGGTGTTGCATGTTCCCCATAAACTTAGCATAATCGTTGTGAGATCGAGGTTGAGGAGCGCCGTATCTACTGGACGCGCATATCGCTGTATCGTCTCCGCATCGTCTCCGCATCGTCATCGCTACCGGACGTTCTGACAACGAACTTGTTCTCGCTGCTGCCGTTGGCTGGTTACACAAGGAGTTTGGAGCGTCCCGATCGACTGTGTGATTTGTCGCCTGCGCTCATGTCGCGCTACTGTCTCTGTTATATCGGATCATTTAGTACTTTGATACATTGGCACCCGGCAACACCCAACGGATAGCTACGTAATCGGTCAGTTTCGCTTCACCGAGTCAGCTCATGAAGTCAACAGGAGCAGTCGGAGTCTATTGACAGAGGAAGAGGAAGAGGGAGGGCGGGCGGGCGACGAGAACGCTTTGTCGCACTAAGGAGCTACGCGTTCACGACCAGTCCGAGGAGGAAAAATTGACACAAGACGCCAACAGGGCCATCGGCGATCCATCGTATCGCGCTAGGTCTGACACTGCACTGCTGATTTGTGCTGGTTTTGCTGTACGCCGTCTTGGTTTGAGCGAGATGTCGTGCAAGGCACGACGTACACTGGCTGGGGACATCCGTCGAACGGTGCTAGAGCCCATATACGGCTTGTTTTATAACTAACCCCCATGTGTGTATGACGAAATTTATATTGTATACTTCGTACATCGGGGTCACTTTGTGCGGAAATAATGAGTGGTGATGGTTAAGGACGCAGCATTGGGCAGAGTGATACCTCTCCAACGGATCCTTCATGGCCGTTTGCCGCGGCGTAACGGATCAGGGACAGAGTCGTAGGGAGCCGGCTCTCATAGCCAGTTGATTGGAAACCCCCTAAAAGATACGCTTCTTTCGATGTGTGGCTGGCGATTAGCCATCAAAACCCGAGGTCACCACCGTCCCGTTTGCAGTCAACGACCACAAACCCGGTCATCTATTGTCTATGACGGTCACCGCATAGCATATTGCAAATGATCGACTATCTCGTGGTGGATCCAAAACGTCACATGAAGGTGCATTCGTTAGCCATTTAGCGAGTCGTTGATAGGCTGACGCTGATAGACACAACGGCGAGAGATTGTTCCCCCCGTGTAGTCTGGTGGCCTGGTGGTGCATTCGTATGCGCGATGCAACCGGACTGATCCTCGCCGTTGCACAATTGCACGTAGGGGTCCGTCTTACGGAGCAATGCAACACCATCGAGTCGGCCCGAAGGGATTTATATCTTGATATTATCTTAATATGCATTTATATATTATATTTATATATTAATATCGTCCCTATCGCTCTCTACATATCTGTATGTCATTTCGACCCAGTCCAATGAATTGTTGCACGGGGCAAACTGAGCATTGCCTTCTAACCTTAATGATACTTAGAATAAATATAAATACTATAGATTAATGACGACAAATCGATTCTGATCTTCACCTGACCTGCCCGAATTCAGCACCAACCGGAGATCCCCAAAGCTCCGCCGTTGGCTGACCTCCATCTCTAATCGTCCACGCCGCTCACACGGCATCGGAACGCGGTGACCCTTCCCAATTCTCGTTTGTATCCCATTGGATTTTCCTCACGACGATCGTCGATGTGTTGTCATTGCAGTTGGTAGCAATATGCCTTCTTCCCATCACGACGGTGGTGGCTCAGGCGTTTGGCAAGAACTTGCTCGGCTCGGTGCTCGTTCACCGGCGCTACTCGACACAGGCCCCCGTACCGATGTTCCGATACGTCAAGAACAAGCGGCAACACAACAGCGGATCGGTATATTTCACCCGTACATCGCGAGTGACCACTCCCGCGACGACGAAAGAGGTAAGGGTCGTGATGAAATCATTTGGTTTTAATATATATTGTCTTTTCACAAATTTTCTAATTAGGTTGCCTAATTCCTATATCTTTCTTGTGTTTATTGATTACAAATGTTTTTTTTTTGCTTTTTGTTTAATTTGTTTTAAGCGTCGTTTTTGGTCGAAGACGATACTGGCATTTAATTGGTCATTTGTTTAATTGATCATTTGAGCGCCGTTGCCAGTCATAGAGCCCAACAGTTGGGTTTCCCCTTGGACATTGCTGTTTGGTAAACATACGAGTTGCCTTTCATATTCAAGGTAACACCAGCGAGGGTCCCTGATTCGCTATCATCAGCAAAGACTGATAAGTGAAGACGCGAACGAGTTTGCCGACGGCCGACACCACCCTATATACATATATATATATATATAGTATTCTAACGATATATATATATATATATATCAGTGTCGAGTGAAGGTTGCGCCGTTTGGGAACGTTTGTAGAATGGATGGATGGACGATGCGGGACGGCCATAGGCTTCTGACTTTTACGAACTCGGAACTCACTCGCCGGATGGATCGAGCGAGATCGTTCACATGATACGATCCGGCCTTCTATACCAATCATTTCCTATATGTGTTATTGTAAGCAGTGCTCGATTATACGCCTCTCAGTATACCAAGGTATAAGTATATACAATATGGAAGAATCTATTACATGTGTCTATGCTGTACAAAAACGCATTCGCAGTCTCTACCAAGACCAGGAGTCAAGAGCGCTATCCGACTATGTGCAATTATTACATAAGTATCCTGCCTTTCTGTCCTGTAAGGCTAAGAGAAAAGCGGCCCACACCGTCGTATGAAGAGACCGTCCACAATGTGAACTACAGCAGCCAACCCCGACCAAGTATCTGCCCTCCGCGGTAAGGAATCAGGGTCATTCGATACGAACGATGAGCATGATCTCGGTGTGAGTCCACTCGACTCTCGAGTACATGGTGTCCCCCCCTCCTCATTGTGTTTATCGTGTCCTCGGCTTCTTTTCTTGATTAGAAAACACAAATCACTTTTCTTAACACCACAATGTTAGTGCTCCCCAAAGGGAAATTGTTGCGCGTTTGAATCAATCAATTGATTTCACAAGAAACCCCCATAGCAATACACACATCTCTAAGACGAATTCACCTTTCTGCCACCCTCCTCGCTATTAATATAACACAACAACATGAGCAAAGCATAGTCATATATTCTACGGGAGCAGAATGAGCTGGCGAATTTGTCACGTCATAGCGTCACGTATGTAGATGTCTTGTGTAAACTATGATCGACAGGGGGTGCAACAGAATTGTGTTCACATTGTTAAGTCAAAACATTGTAAATGTCCACATTACATATACAATGCTAGGTATATGGCTAGCTTTTTGTATGTATTCAATAAACATTAATTTATTATTCAGCTTGATTCTATTTAAGTGATCGATGGCGAACTCTATTTCAGTATTGCTCTTCTTGAACTCCTCGATTATATCAAAGTGTTGATAGATTGGTGACAGATTCGATTCAGACCGTTTTGTTTTTATCTACTGATCATCGTTTATATAGTTTCACTACAAATCTTATATTACAGGCTGAAATGCAGAAAAATTCGGTTGACTAGATCATGTTGAATTTGTATTATTAGAATATTTCATAATTCTTTTTTTTTTAAATGATATTCTTAGAAATTGCAACTTAGCGTACAATACAACGTGGTAAGCCCAGCCTAGTTGGGGCAACGGTACGCCTCACGAGTGGTACGTCAGTACATTTCGAACCATCTGCTATATGTGCTTTAAATCTAAAAAGGAACAGGTTTAGATTATTATAATGGACGGCCATGGACACGATCTTGCCGAAAAAAAAACGACAGCTTTTGTTCCGCTGGCTCTTAAGTCCACCCTGATCAATCTATCATAGTCATAGAAATGCATTTATTCAAACATACACTAATTAGGAATTAGTTCTAGGGATAATTTGCGATTATTATCCATCATAGTCGATTTCACTGTGCAATTTGTACGTCATGGTGAATCGCCGATCTGCTGCCTCGAAGCTGCACGTTCGTGCTACCTATGTAGAATATTAGGGAGGTTAAAGACCTGCACCACAGGCAACGCATTACGGATTTTCTTCTCACTGTTTCCATTGCGAGTGCTCAGATTGCCCATGTAGCAACACAGATGCTGGTAGTGGAGAAAAAAAAAAGTGGTTTCAGCCGTTGATCAAATTTGGCCTCATCCGTAGATAGTATAATATAGATGAGAGAGAACGGAATCAAAATATATTGTCGTCATTTTTGTGTTCGCTGACCGTCATGAATATTCAGTCGTAGAGCTGTTAAGTACTGCTTGTGGCGCAGAATTAACCGCAAGCAGTACCGCTCGTAAGCTCGCTAACACTGTTTACCTGCCGAATGCTTGCAACTCTCGTATCGTCCCGATTTAGTTTCTTACGAGACAAATCGGGAGGACTCTCTTCACGATAGAAAGACAAAGCACGTATGATAATGTATTATATGCTAAGGATTTTCTCCCATATAAATGTCTATTTCGGTCAGACAAGCTGTCCAATTACCTATGGATGGTTAGTGTGTTCCCAGAAAATAATTCCGGCCTTACCCACATAGGAAATATTTACTCTCGTGTCATAGGCTGACGTCACCTTGGCTCCTTGAAGTGTCGATTTTTTCCTCAGATAATTTGTCGACTGTTGATGAAGTCGAGCAACCCTTCGTTATCTATCGCGGTCGTTATTACAATAACAATTCAATAACTTAACATAACAGTAAGTTATTACAATCGCTATATTTACATGCGGTTACTACTAGAACCCTACAACACAGCGCCGTTTTATCAACATAAAAAAATTGCGATCGTATTCCCAAATACAGGATTGATCTCATCGCCAGAGAACGGTTTTAGGTTGTGTGTATGGAAAAAAAATTTTCAAAGAAACTACCAAGATACGGCCAGTGAGAGCAGCTCCTCCCAAAAGATATTTTTGGAACTTGCCCATAAATTAGCCTAAATACGTACATAAATGCTAAGGGCCTTCCAGGAGCTCGGTGAAAATGGATCAACCTAATATTCATGTCCAGGCTCGAGAGAAAATCTAAACATTTGGTATGTTGTAGAATCCAGCGTTCGAACTACTCTAAGCACATGCTGTAATTGAGCACGCTTGTATGATATAGGAATTTGGAGGGCTTAGGAATTAAAATTGGACGGCTTGGGAAAATAAATGAAAATATTGACATATCGATCTCAAAATACGCAGAATACTAAAAGCCGAATAATAAATCGTCTCCCCGTTTAATGACTTCATTCAACGAACTACACTAGGGTCTAACCACATCGTTTCACCAATCGAAGACACCGATCTCAACCTTTGAGTCAAAATCTGGTTCCGCAGAGTGATGATTCCCAGCCCAATGAAAAAGCTAAACCCTCATGGATAAAAGGCATAAGAACATCGCGTATTAAACAAACGTGTTGAATTTCAATATGTGCTTAGCGGGCTTCGAACCCGACACTCTAAAACCTACCTAATACATCTTCCCGCGTCTGGACAAACCTTTTAGGTATACTTATTTTTTATATACTTATACGAGTTTCAGGAAGGCCACCATAACGATTATTGAGATGCATTCGCTTCAAAAACCCCTCCACTTCAGTCTTGGGCCCCACCAAACATTGAGGCTATGGAATACTCAATATCCCAACTATATTTATTGTTGTTTATTTGCAAGACCTATTATTCCTCGGTGGGTATACCTGTGACAGGAATGCTCCATGTGCGCTATCATTATAAAGATCGTGTGATCCGCTCTCGGACACGATAATGCTTGCGGGCTTGCCTTGAAACTGTCTAGTTATACGTGTCTGGGGTTGTTCATGCTATATTGAACGAGAAGACACCGCCAGAAGCAGTTATCGGCAAATATCGACTTCCACAGGACTGATTCACAGCCAACATTTAACGTCCACGGTGCTGCTCTCGGCAAATGCGAGTGTGCAACGATGAGGATCCAACTCGTCCATCTACGCCCGTCTCCTGAGCTCTCAGTGGGCGCAGCACTGACAACAAATTGGGAGGGGGGACCCCCCCCGTTGGCAAGCTGAGTTCGTGTCCCTGGGCACAGTAAAGTAATCATTCGAAGTCATCAGAAATCAAACAAATATATATACAAATTGCTTCATTAGCACTCACTTTACCGTTCAGTAAAATAGCCTCATCAGAGCTAGTCTTCTTAGATCCACAATTTAAGCAAGCAAAACCGCGCTAGCTATCGGAGTTCTGTTAGTATTATACCACCTTATATTCCATGAATAGATTAAATGATTCCACTCGACGGAGGATACCCGCTAATTAGCTGTCTCTCTTTCAAGGTAATTATTTGTATGCAATAGAATTCGTCCCAGGTAATTATTAGGAAGATACCTAGGCGTAAAACTCGTCTGAGTTTAAATACCTACAAAAATCTCGCGAAGTTGCTACAATTCGTGTAGCTCTAGTGTGGCAAAGAGAAAAAAAATTGTAAAATTGATCCAACGATACACCTAAATCTCCCCTCGCAGGTAAGGAGGACCAGGTAATTTCATCAAGTTTGTATCATAATTAATGAAAATTATTTAAAGGGACGCGCGCACAAAAAAACAAGCTTCGAGCGGTGATGCTCCGTTGGGCCCCCGCACCTGTAATTGCAAATCGAAAAAACTGCCTACTCTCATCAAATCGTATGAACGAACACATTGTGTCGAGGATCCTGCCCTCTGACTCTCAGCCATAAACAATTAACGTCCACGGAATTTGCTACTTGACTAAGACGGACCCCTAAGTGCAAATGTGCAACGGTGAGGATCGAGCTCTTGTGAGCACACGAATACACCACTAGGCCACCGGGCTCGACGCTCAGCACACCTGCTGACTACCTACATACAATCTATCTGTATACGCCAAATTTGCGCACCTTTAAAATAAATTATATATATATATATATATATTTAATTTTTTTTTATGACGGAGAATGCTCATGCAGACCAGGCCTCACAACTAAGGTATTTTCCATGGTACTGTGGGACTCCTGCCTGGTGGAGTGGCATACCTACCCACTAAACTCACGCCCCACTTAATCTTCACTCTGAGTATATATTATATATATATATAATATATATATATATATATATATATATATATATATATATATATATATATATATATATATATATATATATATATATATATATATATTTGTATTGCTTGCAGAGCATTAGCCTGCATCCGCTTCGTTGTACCACTGTTCATCTTTGATGCGAGAGTGCCCGGCATAGTGGCAGAGCCGCTGTCGCGTTGAGCGAGGGTAGCAGCCCTCCGCCGGCGAGGGCTCTGTGGGAAGGGAACGCATCGATGTGAAGGCTCAACTCCTCTCGAGGATCGGATCGCGGCGGGCAGCCGGCAGGTAGACGCCGGTTTCGCTGCTTAGTATCGACAGCGCGCCGGAGGATTCACCGCCAACGGTAACTCGCATCGTCGTCGACAGGCAGTCGCGTGGCTCTCGACGCTCGCTCGCTCGCTGTGCGTGCTGTTATGGAAACGCGGCGGCCGCTGCCGCTATAACAGCCACCACCGCTGCTCCTGGCACTCGGAGCGCGGCCAGCGTCCGGAACAAGTGGGCCAATAGCTGTCACAGAGGCCGTAAGCCCCAGCTGTGGCTGCATGTGTATCGCTTCTGTCGATGTTGACGCCGGTATAGACGGCGCCGACCGATCGCTGCTTTTTGCTGTCAATCTTTTCCCCCCCGTAACTTCTCTCCGCGAGTGTTGCACAGCGGAGCCAAGCCCGTCAGCCGCTACTCCGTGACTCCGACAGCGTGCCGGACGCTGTTGGGTACACACTGAGAATTACGTTCCATCGGCCAGCCGGCGGCGTCGGTGTCAATTGGTCACGCTGCGCTCCGTTGTATCAGAGAAGGGGAACAAAAAAATGCCGCAATAGCGAAACGCTGTGATCGGAGCGAAATTGTGCTTAAGTTGTGCTTGCCGTTGGCGTGGCGTTGTTGTTCCTGTTGTTGTTGTTGTTGCTGCTGCTGTTGTTATTATTGCTGCCATCATCATCGTCACTATTCATTGTGTCTAGGTTAACGTGTGCGCCAATGTGTATCTGATCGTATGCCGGCTTCCATATACTTCAGCTAGAAGTATCGCTCCATAGGAAGGATTCGGTGCCGAGCATTTCTAGTGCGCGACAGAAGAAGCGAAGAGAACGGCGGGGAATATACCAGATGAGTTTGTTGAGTCGTTCGCTCTGGTTCTCGTGCGCTGGTGGTTCTGCTGCTAGCAACTGCCGTTGGCAATTGTCGAACAACAATTCATCGCTCTCTGTCTGTCTGGATACCACACACCGGTTATCATCGTCATATCGGAAGATACGTATATTGCTATCTCCCGAGCCTCGTTCAATCACGGATTTACCTTAGCAGTGCCAGCTGACGTACGGGCACCAAAGAACAACTCGACGTCGAACACCGGATACCAATCTCAAGCAAGCCGTACACGGATTTTACTTAAGGTACGTGAAAACATCTCAGCAGGTCCCCTCTTTCTCTCGCCATATCTACGATAGATGTAAGCATGATTTAGCAGTATTCTGACAATGGAAATTAAATGCGCAGTGAAATGCCGAGTGCAACCCCCATTCGTTTATGCAGCATAAAGCCAATACATAGGTGGTGGGATGACCATTAGACGGTAGAAAGTTCATTCCGAGATAGGTTGGCAGTCAGCGGGTGAGCCGCAGCTGTTATCGCCAACAATTTCTGTGTCTTGAAGAACAGTAAATCAGCCAGCGGTGTTCGTACACGTCGCGGACACTTTGACGGTGCCGGAACGGCGTTTGCCCTGATAGTCCCGTTACACCTGCTTGATAATGTGTGGAATCAACACTATGCCATAGGTGAATTGTTACCGTTGCCGTTAATGCGGAGCGAACTCAGGGGAGGCACTGCCTACTGGAGATGGTTCCCAGAGCGAATGTTCTTGATGATGGTTACACGATGCGACGAGCATAAATTAGATTTCCAGCGGTAGTTTCTCGTGTCTCTTCGGATGCTAATTTATCTGCGGTTATATATATATATATCAGCCGTCTCAAGAAACTACTTTGGTCGTAGCGTAGATAATTTACGTAGAGCATATCGTACTTGAAAAAATTGCTGAAGAAATTCATATATGAATAGTTGCTACTGTTAGAGTATTCTTTCTAATCTGTATCTATAGTGAATAATTACAGTGTGCTATTTCATTTAGGCATATTCCAGAAATTCGTAATCAATGCAATAACTCGAAGAAATCATTCTTGAGGATCCGTTGTTTATTATGGTGTAAATAAGCAAAAACGTAAAACCGTCAATACAGATATTGCAGACTATGGAGATATTCTGTATGGAGTGAGATATTGTCACTACATCGGATTCGCCGTAGTGAGCCCTTCGTTCCGGGTCCAAAGCCTCTTTCGGATGCCTGTCACTGGTGGATTCTCGTTGAAACCATGAACGCTCTCGTAAGGTCGAGCGATATTCGGTGCTGGGTGCGGTTTTAGGGGCCCCTTGGCTGACGGCACCACCGCCAGATGATGGTCGGTCTCACATGATGGGACGGCGGCTCACAGACAACCAGCCATGTTGTATCTTGAACCCAGGTTTCCTACCCGGGTCAGCAGGCTCACAGGCTGTATAGGCTCGTATACAGCACACATGTGTGTTTCCGGTTGTAGCCTAAGTGTAGGAACTCATGCGGATCTGTGGCTCGAATGGGCACAGTATTCCTTGACCCGGACAACAGGCTTAATTAAAGACGCTTCTGATTGTCTGTCTTTCTTCCGATTATTATATATATATATAATAATCGGAATTTCAGTCCTTATATATTACACCGTAGAATGGATACTATGGATTACAATGGGCGCCGTGGATTTCTGCCGCGCCCACTTATAGGCCTAACCAATTTCTAGTTGAAGCGATCTGCCGACGTCCATTATTTTTTGTTCGAACCACCTTTAGCATTCAACCTCGGAAGGACCCGAGCTGACATCCCCCTCGTGAGCGCTATCCCCGCCACAGACATTTCGTCAGAATACGACGTGTTATGTTCCACATCTGATTCTGACAAACAGCCTCTTCGGGCTCTGGAAGTGTGATCCAAGATCATCCCCATAATCTTTGTTTTTCCTGTTGATACGACCCATTTCATTTTCGTTCGCAACGTGCGATGTCCGCCCATGAACCCAAGCGATATGCTAAAAAGTCACTAGCAGTTGTAGAGCAGAGGGAACTCGTCGAGTTGCAGATGTCAATTTGATTTGAAAGCTTGAATCGTTTTCAGAACATCGACCCCGCTAACGATGCTGTGTTTAGCGAATCAACGGGCGCTATTTGTTGTTGCATCAAGTATCATTTAGCTTCGATAGTGTCATCAGATTAGAAAATCAATGTCGTGCGATTGCTCGCCTGTGAAATCGGCTCTAACTACTACATCCGTTGGTTTTTTTTTTGTTATAAATCGGTGTCAAAAGTCGCAGTAGCTAAATTGTCGGATTTGGCAAAATGTTACGAAGTGGTCGTTCTTCCCAGCGCGGGTTCAATCTTTGGGTAACGAGTGCTAAATTCTCATAATTAGTGGATTGACATGTAACCGCGGAGCTGTATCCATATATATATATATATATATTGTGTTGGTCTTAGATGGAAATTATTGTGTACAAATTTTACATTGGCAAGTTTGGACGCTGCCGCCAGTATTACTGTAGTATCGTAAATCACATTATCGTAGTTTGCCATCAAACCAGCGAATGTATAATTCCTTTTTGGTCTCAGCTAGTCGACACGTAGATTTGTCAATTGGCGCACGATCTTAGCCACCTTAGTCTTCATCCTCTCCAAGCCATTACAGTTCACGTAAGGACGGGAAAGGGCCTCTCACTGGATAATCCGCTATAGTTGCCTATGGGGAGGCTTGGGCGCCATACAGCGATCGCATACAAATGCTTCCATCACCCTGCTCCCACTTGAATCTTGCCCGTACCTGTCATTGCAGCAGTGTCACAGCGGCCCACAGAAAGCTGGCGGGGGTTCACCCTTCTCTGTGAATGTGTGTATGTAGCCTATGTATATGAAAAGCATCACATCACATCAGCCTGTGATAACCCTGACTGAGTGCGACAAGCCGAAACGATTTCTTCAACGAGGCAACAACTTGTCGATGATAACGAACACACCAGCGGCGGTGGCGGTGCCGGCAGAAGCAGCTGCATATAGTTAACCCGCAGTTGTCGTTGTTCATGTCTCCGTTCCATATCGGCGTTGTTGGCGTTGCTGTTGTTGCTGTTGCTGTTGTTGTTGTTGCTGTTGCTGCTGATGCTGCTGCCGCCGTTGGCGGCTGTCAACGGCAATATCACCGACGACGACGCCGCGAATGTTTATCGCCGCCGTGAATGCGTTTTGCGCTCGGTGTCACCAGGGCATTGGCATTCTATCAGCCGCGGAAACGCTGTTAGCAGAAATGCACGAACCATGGCCTCGTCCATAGATCGAGGCAGGCAATCGATATACCATAGCAGCAACAGCAGCAGCAGCAACAGCTACAATCGCCACCGTTTCAACTACCATTTTGTAGTCGACGACTGGTCCTACAACGGCAGGCTGAAGCAATAACCGACAGCTGACTGCCATCAGAGACAGCATTAACAATAATAAAAATAATAATCATAATAATAGCAGCAGCAGATTGATTTGCTGGTACCCCCATGCCGTCTCCCCCGCTTCGTTTCAGCTCGTCGTTCGCTTGTATTGCTGTGGTCATTTACCTCTTTGCCAACGACGACGACAGCGACGACAACGAGCATAAAGACGCAGACGAGGCTGCAGCGACTCCGCTTCAAGCTGGTGCATTACCGTCGTGGCACTATTTGCGTGTACTGTGCGTAGCTGCTTGTGCCGCCATTGGTTGGTAGCGGCGGCGGCGGCGGCGGCGGCGTTTGCAACAGCAACAGCAGGAGCAGGAGCAGCAGCCGGTTGTGGATGCCGTTCTACCTTATATTATAGTATAGGTTTGCCGGTGGCCGTAGGGATGCGGTTCCTATCGGTCGTCGCGTCGAGACGGCCGCCAATGCTGGCTCTGACCCCGCACCCTTCACTGTGGTAGTATTTGCCATAGTGGTTGGTGGTGGTGGCCGCCGCCGCCACCCGCAAGCTGCCAAGCCGCGACTCCGCCAGCCGCCAGCGAGTTTTCTCTAACCAGGTCTAGCAGTGTGAACACGATCAACGACCAACGAACGCCTATCTCTCTCTCTCGCTCGCTCTCTGTGCGAACAGGGGGATTGGTGGTTGCCGGCGCCGCACGCAGAAGATTCGCGGCTAGCGGATAGACGCTCTGCGGTGCGCGCGCGCGCGCGACCAACAAACCCGGCGCGCTCCCACAGCGATGCCGAAAGCTCGGCCGTTCAGTCGCATCGCAACAGGCATCGCCCGCGCCGCGATTTGACAGCTGACGCGACGTCGTGGCCGGGAGAAACGCGGGGTGATCCCGGTGTGATGAGGCGTGGCGTCCCGGGGCTGACGCACGAGCAACGGAGGTAACGGCGCCAGCCGCGGTGGTCAGCGAGGGATTCGAACAAAAACTGTCATAAGCTTCGTAGGATAGCGTCAATACCAATAGTATTATGGATGTCGTGTGTGAGTTGCCCGTGTTCACCTGCGTCCACTGCGCGTCCATGGGACGAGCCGGACAGAGGGGATATCTCAGAGAGTCTGCAGCGGTCGGCTGTTAGGGCCGATGGTGGACATGTGTGTTCGTATGCAGTCCGCGTTCATTCGTCCGGTTTGGCACCGCTTGAGTCGAAGGGATTGACATTGAGGGCGGGGGGAGGATAGCAGCGCTGCAACTAGTATACACCAGTGTTCTGTCAGGGCAGAGCACCATCTGCATCTGCGCGCCCATCACCGTGGCGATCATATCATTGTCATCGTTCAATGTGCGCATGTTCGCGTGCATCACTCACAGCTGGCTTTGATGACTTCTCATATATATATATATATATATATCATCATCATATATATAGTATACATCGTGAGTTTTCGTTTGTCGTCGTTAGCTATTTCGTACAAAAAGTGTAGATGGTGACGTTGTTTACTTGTATGGATCGTCTCGCGGTCGAGCACTTCTCACCGTTTACAAACATCTTCTGAAGATGCTTTGCTTCTTCGTTCCCCGCTGCCTATTAGAATTTATTATATGCAGAAATACCCGCGATCGGAGTGTATTGGCTAGATAAATATCATGGCATCACCCCGCATGGGTCAACACTGTTATATGTACACTCACATCTAGATACATAGATAAATATAGATATGGGGACCCAATCTACTTAGGGTATCCATTGAACGTTCTGCCGTTCGTAGGTCGCATTGTAAGAATGTTATTATTATTATTATTATTATTGCTAAATAGAATGTCCAACCCGATAGCGGCCATGGTCGGCGTGGGCGCCGGGACACGAATCGCCGATTATTAACCCAGTGTCACACATGTTTTTATATCGTTCAATATAGCGATGAGACGAGGACGTATACATTGTGACTATTAATGAGCTGGCAACGCGCTGATGTTGAAATGCATTAGATGCGTTTCTTCTGACATCTGATGTTAATAGACCGCCTTAGCATATTTTGGTATATTCATAGGCGTATACGATGATGAAAGTGATAATAGCCGGCTGCGACTGATTACCAATCAATAGGAACACTATTTTCGGGTGATTTTTTCCCGGACCACAATGCCCGATGCTTGAATGATGATCTCACATCATGGTAACTTCGAGCAGGTGGCAGTATCTCAGGCCAACAAAGGCACCTTGCCACGTCTAACCACATGCCGGCCCTAGCAGGCAACCATCGCAGCCTTTCGCCGCTGGCGTCTCACGTGCACATAACGAGGTGATGGGAGCTGAACTGCTACTCTTGTCGGTCATTCCCGCACGATATCGTCTCGTAGATAGAGCGAATTGGCACCCGCGGAGCGCCGCGCTAGATTGTGTGTTTTGTTATATATATATATATATATATATATTTAGTGTTTTATATTTTTTGATATTCTGGTGTTTCACGCTGCGGGCGATATTTGATGAGCAGGAAGCGTCCCTTCTCCCAAAGGCTTGGCAGAGTTCGTGTATCACTTACGTAGAGCTCGTCAAAACTCAACGAGTGATTTTTTCCGTATGAACGAAACTTACAACTTGGACAAATCCTGAACGGTGGGGCGCTCTTCAATCCTATAACGTGAAGAGACTCGGCCCCCTCTCGAATCCATGCAGAGACGGTCGAAGACCAGGCGATCACAAGCACACATGTAGCTGCTCTCTTGCGAATAAAATATTCCCTATGCTAACGAAAAACACATGCCACTTATCTCAGTCTCGTACTATACAATACAACAACAGCAATACTAACCAATGTGAGATAAGCGATTACCCTAGAGCTGCACCATCGGCAGAAACAAGATCGCTATGTCCTGCACATTTTCCCTGTCGAAACTGCGAACAGAAGTACCACTACTTCGCTAGCATCTCATGACCGACTGTGCTCGATCGATCCTCCCCGAACCCTCGGCCCAATCATACCCTCTGCCGTGCAGCCTACTAGACTGTTATATCGGTGAGTGGGTCTGGTTGGCTGTGTCGAGTGATACCCCTTCGCCGTAGTCGGTTCGTTGTCGAGCGTTCGTTGCGCGCATCATCACCACCCGTGGATGCCGCGAGCAGGCGGCGGCGTCTCTCCAGGTCGTTGCCTGTCTCGCTCTGCCCTAGTGTGTTTGTCTGTTTGCGACAGGGCCCGGCGTTGGCCGGGTGGCTCGCTAGGCATCCCGCATGCGAGACAAGGCGTGAGTCTAAAGCGTAGACACTCCGGTCCCTAGAGGCGAGTCACGTGGTGCAGTGTGGCGCTAGCGTGGCCAGTCTTGCCGCAACTGTTGCTGCCTAAGTTGTTGCTGTGCGACGCGACTGATGGTGCGGGTTCTGTGGCCTGTGGCTCTCGTCTCGAGAAGGAATAGCTAGCTAGCGAGAGAAGGAGAGGTCGAGAGACAGAGAGAGAGAGAGCTTATTGATGAAGCCTCTTCTTTATTTCCCTTGGCTTTTCCGTATGTCAGGGGTGGGCGCTTCACTCAGCTGTGAGTGTATCCTATCTACGAAGCGTCGAGGTCTCTTAATGGCACTCGCATATAGAGAGAGACACTTTAGGCAATTTTTCCTCCAGAAACAGACCCGGTCAACAGAGTAGACGGTGGATAAGCAGAGACGGCATCGACTAAAATCGAGGGAAGGGAAAAAGGGAACTTTGTCAAAGAACAGTTGCCAGCAAACTGAAGAGGGCCTACAACAGGGATACGAGTCGCCGAGCTGCTACGGAAGCGTGGATATGCTAGTCCTTCGTGTGTGCTCGTCCCATAGCCAAGGGATTAGTTGTTCGCCTCATCGCAAACGCGTTCGTCTCCTCCGCGAACCGACTTCGAGCTCAAAGCACACAGGGCTGACATGAGAGACCCGGTGGGCTTCGAATGACCCGAGCACCGTAGCCAGGCCAACACGTCCACGAAGGTGGCGCAATAGACGGTCTATCTCTATACACGTCGGAGCACGCGCGCACACAGACAACAATCATACGCTCGAGACAGGCTGGAGAGACAGAGAGAGCGAGAGACAGGGTCTCAAAGTAATCGTCGCGAGGAAACCTCTAAAAGTCTGCATCACTAGGCCGCAACGAGGAGTGAGAGCTATCTCCAATCGAGCAGTTTACCCATTTGATGGATGGTTGTTTCGTTCGATCTGACATTTGGCATCAAGCAACACTCGAGCGATAGATGACGGCTTACTGTTCTGCTGGTAGCGCAGCCTGTGCCAACGGCTAGGTACGGCTAATGATGGCCCAAGTAGCTGAATACGTTATTCTCTGAAATCAGCCATCAACGATCGCCGATTGTTTGTGCTTCTCTTTTACATCGCGAACTTGACATATTCGTGCTGGTTTTTTGGGTTGTATCACGGAGCAGCTTCCGGAATACGAGTATTCGTACAGTGTAAGCTGAGCTGACGCAGCGTGACACACACACACACGTCAAGGCTACGCTGGTTGGGACTAAGCAACCTATATAAAGACAAATTTTTAGGGGTAACTCACAGCCAACGTTTAACTTAGTCCACGGTAGAACTGTCTTCGGCATAAGGCTTCATAAGACGGGCAACCTCTTTAATTTGGAAGTGTGCAACGGGCCGGGATCGAACCCGTGCACCTACTATTGCAAGGCGTACACGAATCCACCACCCGGTCACCGGGCTCAGTCGGGGTAGCTAACCTGAAGTTACCAGGTGATCTGTTCTAGATATAGGGTTTTATTAGGTGATGTTCACATAATACATATGTCATGAATTCAACATAAAGCATATATCATATCCCGCAGGAAAGCACATGCTGGATAACCAGTACAATTTGAGCGGTACCTAGACACGATGGTCGTTTATTGCGTCCATTTTGAGGAATATTATAAGTTGAATGGAATTATCTTCACAGCAAATAAGGGATGAGTCTCAATTTAACTTTTTTTTTTAATTGACTAGTGATTTCATTTGTTTACTTTATTTGTTGAGTGATCATTTTTTCGTTTGCGAGTCCATTTGGTCGTCGTAAAATCTGCCAACGCCGTCTAGGCTCACATCGCGAGATAAGGGCCTTGTCGAGTTTCCGTTTTGGGTGTGACACAAAGCAAACCAATGGAAATACAATAATTAATGATTCTATTAAGTAAGTTAGTTAGCCACCGTTCGGGTGGCACCGTCTTCGTCGCGGAAATGCACGCTCCGATTCGAGAGGTGAGCTACAGCAGCCCTGCAATCATGCCGGGCGTGCGTACTAACCCGTCCTTCTTCGTGGGCCCGTGGAACCTCGCGCGCTGGCGGACCGACAAGAACAAATGGCGGCAAGCATCCAAATACACAGAAACACATTTTCAGCCTTGATGTTGCAGACCACTCGTCAACTGGGATCACGAGCAAAGTGTTGCAATTATCTTTGTGGCAACTTGACAGCAATGAATACCCTGACTCGTTCTTCAGCGACGTGCCACGTTCGATATTTCTAGTTCAGCTTCTGCCTTCTACTCCAGCGAGCAGCTGTCGACCACGTCGAACGTTGTGTTTCGAGCAGATTATTTTTTTCACTTTATGTACACAACTATAATATAACTACATCATGTTAGAGAGATGGGTCAGCTTGCCACGAACTCAGTCTTAGGAGTGCCGCCGAACTATTTGTCATGGCAACATATAATGCAGCAGAATGCATTGGACGGTAATGTCAGTCGGCGAAGGTTGTCGATGAAGCGATAAGATGAACGATTAGGTCAAATCAAATAGGATACTTTTACCTCCCGGAACACCAGATATTGAGAACCTAAGCATTGTTAACGGTGCAGCCCCGTTGCTAAATCAAGAAAACATTTCTCGTTACTCAACCTGGAAATGTCATTCTGCAGCAACCAAGTCGTCATTTATACAGATGTAATGACCTAATTATGAATGCTCCTCTATAACGCCTTGCGAGTGCCAGGCTTGTGGGATGGTCTTCTGGAATCTTGCGGATGGTCCCACGTGTGGTACGATCGTTGCCTACCACACACACATGTACGGCATTACACGTCAATGGCGGACTCTCTGACATTCGTTTCTAATTAATTACAAACTAATTATACTAATGACGTAATGTCATAGCACTAGTTGTCGCAGTTGCTTTTTCAGCAAGCTCAGCTTCATAACCTTGATGCCCCTGTGGGGACATGGCTTGTTCCGATTGTCAAAGCATTTGAGGGGTTGTACCACGCTTTCTCGCGACGATTTCGTCCACCGGTTCGATTCGATTATTCGGGTTGTACGAGGCAAGTTGAAATCAAATCAATTACCTACCTGAATTTCCTCGCTCGTGATGTATAGACACATTGGCAAATTCTGTCGTCTATCAAGACATGCCCTATCGACATTCTCTCGGGTTAACTCAATCGGAAAATAACAAACAAATATCGAAGGACATCGCCTCGTCGTCAAAATGACCAAATGGCAGCTACCATAATAATGATACGGGCCGAAATAAAATTCGAAATAGTTGCCCACCGACGAAGCAGGCGGTCAATTATATTTCTATAATTTATATTTCTATATTCCCGCCGACCACCATCGCGGAATCTATGCGCCAATTGAAAATTCTGGATATATCAGCGACGCTGTCGAACGATAGCTTTGTGGTGTTTCAACCCAATAGATCCGAGTCAAAAACGCTGCCCTCACGCTGTCAACGCTCGAGAACGAGGTTCCTCAACCAGTTCCTCGTACAACACACAGGGCTGATTCGCAGACCGACCGGTTCGCCGCCACTGATTTTATTCTCATTCATTGATACACAAATTTGACTAATATCATACGAAAGTTAAGAGGGCCCCTCGACTGGAGCGGGCCGCCGTCGATGCAACGCGATTGTCATCACATGAGCAAATATATATCCCATCCCAATAGAAGTTACTATATCGAGCTGTTGTTCGCGTCATCGCGGACAGCATTGTGGTGGTATGGTCATAATGATTCTGGCCGGGCCGGGCCCCGCCGCCGGATTTTCTGGATGGCAATCGACGTTCAATCGTGACGAAGGCGTGATTCAATGTCTCCCCCGCTCACGATCTCCCCTGCTCAGGTGTAATAGCTGTCAATCACGCTTGCGTGCCTTGTCACGTGCTGCGTGTCTGTAACAACTTGCAACAATAACAATGCTGGTAATAATAATAATGACACAACGCTTGAGCTTCCCCTAGAGGCAGCTGGCCACGGAATGAATCCTCACACGGTAGAGCGTTCTGCTCAATATGATCAGATTGTGTTCCCTCAAGCTTGCAGCCCCGTAAATATAATATGACGCTGCGAATACTTCAATGCAGCCTGGTGGATCGTCGATGTTGTCTAACGATCGGTCATCAGATGGTCGCAATGTGCCGCACTGTTCCCTCTATCAAAGTCACGCTCGCGCCCTTGAAGGCTTCTGCGCGCGCTCTCTGATGGCGTAACAGTGTCAATCGTAGCTGGTGGAGTTATGAAGTTCTCTGTATTGGATGTCCTATTTCTGACGATAGAGAGAGAGAGAGAGAGAGAGAGAGAGATAGAGGAAAATACAATACAATAATACAATACAAAGCTTGGTTTATTAACGGAACAGCAGTCTTATCTTAAAAATAATAGCGGAAAAAAATAAATAATAGCGAAAAAAAGTGTCATCTCATGGATTATTTCACATGCTACCGATTTCTGGAAACGGCATTGTTTACATCAATTTTTTGATTATCATAAAAGTGACAGTATAAAAGGAGCAACGCCCACACAAATTATATTCAGTCCATGTATTAACCGCAATTATAAATAAACAGACTTTTTCTGATTCGTTTCATTATAGTATACCCCAAGAGAGAAAAATGAGTATGATACTTTTTTGGTGAGCAAAAAAAAATTTTCCAGGGCTTGCAAACATTTCCGTATGGCGCAGCATCACACAACTATATATATATATATATATATATATATATAGTTGTGTGATGCTGCGCCATACGGAAATGTTTGCACGCCCTGGAAAATTTTTTTTTGCTCACCAAAAAAGTATCGTACTCATTTTTCTCTCTTTTCCTATATATATATATATATATATTATCAAACGCAGCAGCAGTCTGCAATACCTCAGTCGATAGACAAACCGATAAATTTCTGAAAGACGAGGACGCAGTTATGGGGCCGCAGATTAAATTAGCCTGGATATGAAGTATCTAAATATGGTCTAATACATTGGGCGACCTCTGAGAACGCGAACGCTGGCTAACTAGAAAACTCCATTGTCTGCTGAAAGGCGTCGCGAACATTGCATCGCTCTACGGGGTAATTGTTTCTTTATCAAATCGCTACGCTAGTAGTGTAATAATAATAATAGTCATAGCAATCACAGTACGAACATAGGAAATATTGCGAACAAGGCCTTAGCAAGGGGCTATATGAGCGAAAATGGTTGAACAACGATCCTGTAAACTTGGCCTTCCTGTACGCTTATGCTTGCCTATGTGTGTACGCCCAGCGCGACAGCACGTTGTCTTAACGTTGTAGAATTGATTACAAATTAATTATCGTTGTTCACTCGATATGCGTTGCAATAATTACAACAGTAACAGCTCGATGTCACGCCTCGAACAATTCTACATCTCCCCCCTGTTAAATGAATTCACACACACACGGAGTACAAGAGCAATTAATAGCGCATGCTATATTCTACACGATGTTAGTTATTGTATACAATAAAACGCATGCGTAGAAAATATAGATAAATGCGCATATATTCCAAATGAGATAGGGCAGAATTGAAAGACGACTTGACAGTTCCGATCTTAGTTAATGGGTAATAGTAATAATAATAATAATCATAGTATGGAAACAGCTTCATAGAAATGGCCTCTTTCTAAGAATGCCCCACAGGAAGGCTACGGTTGTGAACGCTTCACGATAACAATAGTTACTAATTATAATAACGTCATGAACGCTTTTAATATTGTGAATGGCCAACCGTGAAATTACAACAACGCAGGACAATGGAGAAGCTGTTGATCAGCATGTAATTGGCATGCGACGTGTGGAGGCGTTAATTAGCGGTGCCAACGTAAGTGATACGTACAAAGATATCCAGAGAGACAGGAATGGATAAAGCACATGGAAGACGCCCGTTGGTTAGTGCTATGGTGCGCTGGGGTGTTGCACATTGCTCGTCTCGGCCGTGTAAACTGCACAAGATTTACGTGCCAAACGAAATCTGTCGGTCTGATCAGATTCTGTAATTGGGTAATTAGCTTAAGATATGGTAGAAACCTTCGAGTGCGAGCAAGCTAACTGTTACCCGTTGCCTATCGGACATTTACATACTATATGTTGGCGTTAAATCGCAAGAAGTATTGTATCATTCTTGAATTTTAGTTAGCATGATACGACGTTCAATAAACGAGCTAAAACTCTCCCATAAAAACACTCTGCGAAGCCTGATTCGAATTCATGAGCGTGGCTAGTGAGCCCCCACTTGTGTGACAGAGTGAAATTGATTCTCATTGACAGTAACCGTTGCCAGCTAACGAATTCAACAAACGTGGGTTCAAACGTGCTAACCAGAACGTTTCGTATGGGGTAATTGAGCAAGTAGAATGAGCAGTTGCACGAAATGACCCTCCTCGAGTTGGTGCATTTACAAGTCGACCTATGGGTATTCAGTCTGCCGTCATTGTGATCCCAAACCCCACTAAAGCGTTGGGGGGCCCCTACCGGTATCTACACATTGATACCCAAACATGATACGCCCCCCCACCTCGAGCAAGAAACTCTCAAAATCGCCCTTCGAAAGAAACAACAGCAGCAGTCACATTCAGCAGGCACAATTGTATGCAGTTCCGTTAATAAATCAATAAAGCTTTACCTTTATCAGTTGTCGGCTGTTCGGTTAAAACGGTAGGATATGTTCTTGCACCTACGATGGAGTCAAAATTACACCTTAGCAACATTTAACACCGAAGTTGTACCCTGCCTCGTATCGCATGTGAAGGCGCTCATGCGCCGGACCTAAGATCGAGACAGACAACGGTTCCTTTAATCCCTGCATCCACACTGCCTGGCACACTCTATTGTTACGGATCTCATTGAGGTCTATCTATGAATAGCCATAATAAACTGCTGCGTATTGAGATAGCGAGAACATACTTTTAACTCAACATTTCTCCTCATGAGTCCGGCGCGGTGTTTATCCTCGAAATGGAAAAAGTCTCCACCACAAACATAGCGATATCAGCCCCTCCCCTCGGCCGACGTGGCAGCTTAGCTGGCAGCTCACAGCGTCATTTCATTTCCTCGTCCTCGAAAACACCTCTGGCTTGCTGGGCCAAACAGAACGGGAGGGCATGAAATTCAATTTTGAACCGACTCGAGTTTAATCGAGCCACACCGAGAGAAGACAGTTGCCCTTCGCTCAGAGCTCGCTGATGCAGCGGGTTCAGTCGGAGACGCGTTGTCGCCCGACACGCCAGTCCGAGCCCCGATCTCGTCCGAAACAGTAGACATCTGTCGCTTCGACTGCGAATGCCTGCCGAGATGAGACGCGATGCGGGTCAGTCAGACGCACGGCAGGGCACTCGGTTCTTGACTCGACGCTTGAGGCGGGCTGAGCCCTTTCGCAACAGGTGATATCGCATCGCCGGTGGTCACCACCCGCCAGTGGAACATGGTCTACCCATGTTCGCTAATCCTGTTAGTGTTGCAAGCCACCGTTAACCGTAACGGGACTCTTTCGCTCTCTCGTCGTGTTTGTCTAGAAAATTAGTTGTATTTGTGTCGTTTGATCGCGTAGCAAGCCAGTTAGCAGGCATCGGTGAGCAATAGTTACGATCAAATGTGTCAACATAGCTTCTTGCACGATGCTCCGCTGTTCCTTAATCTCGTCGATAGATCGTTGCAGGACTGATTTTCAGCCAACACTTAAGGTCTACGATTCCACGATTTCGCCCTGTACGACCGACCCCCCTCTCGAATACGATCGACTTTAAGTATGGAAGCAGCTATTGCTTACCTGTTCACAACATCAAAAGCTATCGACTGAGCCGAAATAACAGCTTAGCAGTGCTGTCCATAAGGAATAAGTCCAACATAGGGTTTAACTAATTGAATTTGTCCTACCAAAAAAAACCTCAATAAAGTGGAGTCATACCCATCCATCAAAAGCTTTTCGCTCGCCCTGAAGGACAATACCCCAACTGACATTGTCAAGAGAAAATGAAGGGAAAATGCTGAAATTATTAGTGGTATGTTTTTTCTTAGTTTTTTTCCAAATAAAAAAATACAGCCATTAAAGCCAAATCTTTTTTAAAAGGCTAAAAAATGTCGACATAAACCGTTAGAATCAGGAAAAAAAGCTCACAAGCCCCCACAAAAATTATAACTTTTCATTGGCCGCTGAAGGCCTAAATTCAAAAATTCTCAAAAATCCCAAAAACGATCAACTCTGGCTGCGAGAACACCGATCGCAAACATTGTTCATTTCGTCAAAATACATCACCGGGTTGAAGGAGTTCGCTTTCCCAAAGTATTGAGTCTGCTTCAAAGACCCAACGCTCTCTTGGCAATTAACAGATCAACATCGAGCAATGTCTTGTGGCCCGCTTTCATCTGCTGCAAGCGACGAGCCAACGCGCTTTCCCCATTGCAAATCAATATAACTCCCATGTTCCCATTACCAATGATAATAGAACTCTATCTCCGTTTATTGCCTCAGTGGGTGTATGTGGCTGTGTGCAAAGTCGATCTACCTAATCAAGATAGGTCCCAGCAGCAGCAGCAGCAGCATGGCTTCCCGCAACGCTGCGTCGGGTTGGCCCAATCGATGGCAACAGAACAAAACCGCGATGAGCTGAGCTAAGTAGACATGTGACTACTGGCCTCGTGACGAAGAGGACTTTGCCGATGTCGGTGTAGGCCGCTCTGCAACGGATGCTAACAAGGGCTGTCAATCGGGTACACCAGCTAACATTTAGCCACAAGCGCAATTATGCATTGTAAATTGAACTGAAATAAACGCTCGTCTAAGCTGGCTGTTAATGAGGCGTGATCAATCACAATTTCGAGCCAAGGTGGTGATTATCATTATTGCCATCATCGAATATATAATATGCACGGAGAATAAACACCGACGGGTGGGCGTATGTATGCGCCAACTAAGCTATCTAAAAGTCACTACTCGGCAGAGTATTTGAGTAATCTCAAGTAGCGGACGTGTCTGGGAGATGCAATGTCATCTCATTTCGAGTGGAAAATCCATTTTAGTATAATAGACGACACGTCGTCGTACGTCGTCGACCGCAAGGCGTGCCTAGGCTGCCTCTCACTCACGTAGCCACGCAGAGGATGCAGCCCGTATCTGATACCTCCTCTCGTCTTACATACACATATATATATATATATATATATATACGTAAAACTCAATAGTAATAGTATTAGTGCTTTCAATGGATGGATCTCTATATATATATATATATATATATAATTTTCCAGTCACTCTCCAAGATCAACTGGTCGATCCATTGTCGATCTAGCGACGCCAAAAACAACAAAACCCACAGAACACAAATTCCAACACAAATTGCTATATGCAGACAGAGAGAGAGAGAGAGGCAAGGTAAAGCTTTATTGGTTTATTAAAGGAGCTGCAATTTGTTCAATGCTTAAGCTCTCTTAAAAAGAGACGAACACAAAGGTTCTTTCCCGATTCGTAAAGCATTTCGCTAAACGGAGACAATCGATTCATCGCGTAACCAACAACAACATCAGCAGCAGCAGCAGTAACGACAACGATGGGAGCGATCCAGCGGACACCTCGCCTGCTATTCTCCCCCTTTATATTTACTTCTTCTGTTTCGCCCTCGTATTATTAATTCTTATTATCGCTCGACCGCCGCAGCACAATCCACGGCGTCCCGCTTTCTGCCACACCATCGGCCATACGTAATTAGTGCCTTGCTAGTTAGTGACTGTGCTCTGCCGCTGTTCTTTCTTGTTCTTCTTGTCGTTGTTGTTGTTGTTGTTGTTTTCCGCCGCCGCCGGCGTCATTTTCAAACACCGACGTTTCTTTCTATTTGCCGCCACTTGTTCTTTTAATTCTTCGGTTGTTGTTGTTGCTGTTGTTTTGCCATCCCCTCATTCGATGGCTTCATCTCCAATGGTCAGCGTCTGGCTGTGGCCCGTCGACGCGCGGCTGCTCGCGCGAGTGGTTCTGCAGTAGGAGATGGCCCGGCGGTAGGGCACCACCACCACCGCTGGTCGCGGCTCGTGTCGACGCCAGCGGTGCGGTGGCCCGCTTCGTCGGCGTTGGATTTTTCGCCGTTTTTTTCCTTTCATATCTTCTACCTCCCTATCTCCTTTATCTATCTCTCTCTGTCTCTCTCTCCCTCTGTCTTTCGTTATTTTTGCTGTATCTTTGCTGTTGCTGCTGGTCGGCCAGCGGTTTTCGCTCAATTGACTCGTCGTGAGCCGGACTCGACCGCCGGCGATCACGGCGTCTCGACGTCCACCGGAGGTGCCTTCTTGCTCGGCTGGTTAGTTGGTTGCCGGCTGCTGACTCGGCTCAGAGACGAACCCGGACGATGGTGATGGTCAGAGAGGCGCGCTCATGGCAAAGGAGCACGCACCAACGGCAGGACGACAGAATCAGCAGAGAACGCCGAAGTAGGCATTATTGCTACGCACAATATGGCCGGATCGGCTGGCTCCGAGCGAACGAACAGGCTGTTAGGGTGGCCGGTCGAACAGCGATGCTGGTTGAACAGCCCGCCCAAATTTGGCTGCGCGAGCCAATAGATACCGTCCATTCGCGGGATAACTGCGTCGAGAGGACAGATGTTGCTGTACACAGCAGCAGCAGCAGCAATATCGGCAGCGTGGCAGAACAATACCAAGATACAAGATGACTATACACCGCACAACCAATAGAAAAGTAATGATGGTATGACTGTAATGGCTGTAGGGAACGGCAAACAAAAAACCCTGCTTTTTTATTATAATAATAATAATAATAATAATGATGACGTAGACATGATAACGATTATATCATAGATATATAGTGAATAGTTAAAAGTGGAATTTCGAGCTGTTCTTACGTTGATGCTTATATATATATATATATATATATATATATATATGTATAATTGTACATATATAATACCTATAAGCGAATATTCACTTTGGAGACGTTTTTTGTTCACAGTGTTATTTATCTCTCTATAATTTAAAAAAGTATCAAGGTTAAAAATGTGCCTAGAAGAAAGACGGAAGAGGAACAATGATGACAGAGATAGGTAACTTTTCTTATTACTTATTTTCTTTGAGAGGAGGAAATTTCCTTCAAACGCACGGACACCACCAGAGACACGTTCCAATCTCGATGAAAGTGGGCCGATCCAGTGCACGGTTGACGTAGATGACAAAACGCCTCTGCCTGCTAAGTCACCATCGTCTGCTGAGAGTGTATCACTTCCCCAGAGTCGGCTTTACGCTTGGCATTACTTCGGTCTCTGGGGAAGGTGTGTACTGCTCCGGCTAGTATTGTTCTATAGCCTGGTGCCTTAGTCTCCTATGACTACTGTGGCTTCCGTGTTGGGATCCTGCCCTGCTGATTTGGCCTAATTGTATATCGCGAAATCTCGCTGTAGGCCCAACGCGATAGCCTCGTTTACTTCGCCACCTCAATTGTCTTTCGAGCTGACCCCCAGCTGTTCCCCTATCTGACAGGCCTCAGCTCTTAACCTCATACTTCGCTGCCCGCCCGACGTGACGTGTCCCATTCGCCGTGGAGCTCTCTCTGTGTCTCTTTCTCTCTCTCTGTTGAGATTCCGACCCAGTTGTGCATGGTGGTGAAGTGTGCGATCATCGGTTGTCATCGCGCAGGCGGCTGTCCTCCATCCGACCAAAGATGTCCCGGTTTTTTTCCCTCTACTGTCAGATCACCGAGACGCACATTGAGTGGTACTACACAGAGTACCGCCCACCCAGATCCCTTCCCCTACAGGGATTAAGATAGGGTGAATGTCAATTCATTGTATCGGGTTGGCATCCGTCGACTCGCATCCACTCATTCACTTCCAACTGGCATCGCTTGACCGGTGACGAGGATTTATGGCGTAAAAATGTCGTCTTTTTTTTTGCTGTCATTTGCACCTACCTCCTTAATGAAATCACTTGCTGAACGAGGGCGCCTTGTTCAAACTAACGCCTCAGTTGTGGACCGACAGTCAAACCCGGTAAGTCCCGACGGTAACATGCCCGAACGACCGCTCCATTCCGCCTCCATGTCCCAAAAGAGTATCCCAAGAACATGTTGTATGGGGTGGTCACTTGGTGCCAGTGGTTGCTGCGTCGACTTCGACACCGACCCCCGGCTAGCGATCGAGGTGAAATCAAACTTGAGACGAAATGGGCACTAACACAGATGAATACGAATCATCCAGCTGCTCTGGTTTCTGACCCTCGTCGCACCGATATTTTTCCTCGGCTTTTTCTTGATTATTTTCCTTTCTTTCGTTCTTTCCTCTTTTACATCTTCTTGCCGAGATCCGAGCAAATCTGATGACGATCTTCCATAGTGACAAGTCAAACAGGCGGTTGCGTCTGTTCGACATCCTCCGTACATCTTCACGCCGAGGCGTAGGTGTCGACGCGGGGAACCGCGCCACGGAAACGCGAAATAGAGAATCCACGGATCTCTGTGGCCTTTTTTTTTTGTTGGGCGCACAAGTGTGTATCGTCGGAACACCCATCAAAACCATCAACTTTCCATCATTTTCTCGTTGCTGCTGCTCGTGGTGTTATTGTTGATGGTGTTGTTGCGTCGACAGCCAACACACTCGTGTACTATGGCAGATGTTCATTGTAGACGGCTTTGCTGGTACCGATTCCTGATACTCGTGTCCCGTCATGCGGATAGCGGGACCTTCTTCACCGCTCAGCTGTTTCGACTCTCGCGCAATTATTATTTATTTTCACGCTGAATAATAATTGAATTCTTTAGCCTATTTGCATTTTTTTGCAGTATGGCTCCGCGGGAGTCCCACTGATTGCATGCGAGAAATCGGCTGTGCCCACAGCACAGTGAGGACGCTCACTGATGCTGTTGGCGGGACATTGCAGCAGTAACAACAGCAACAACTTCACCTATCGACATCGCCGCAATTCACTTAACAGCGAATCGTTACAAACTGCCACACCGGAGGTGATGAAGCGGGCTGCCAATATGGGCCGCCGAGCTCGACTCAGCTGGACACCGTCCCCAGGTGCCGTTTGCCGGTAATCCGTCCGATATATCGCCACTGGGCCACCCAGCCGTTTGGGTCGCACGGACCCTTCTGCATCGCGCCAGTGGCTGACCAACACGTGGGGCTTGCAGTGTATTTTTTCCCCTACAAGATATCGCGCGGCGTAGCACGTCGATGTGATCACCGCGTTCTTGCTACTCTCTGCATTGTTTGCTGTGAGGTGGCGAAATATTGAAATTTATGACCGGACTGACTCCTTCCTCTATATATACATATATATATATATATATATATATATATGCCAGTAGCCACGATGGTCAGCTCAATTTCACAGTCGGCCTCGTGGAGCTATTGTGATAAATGAGCAATTATATTCGCCCGCCACTTCAGCTCCGGTCGCGGAGCATGCGAGCCGTGTGTCACCGCGAGAAATGCATTAATTCTCAACGTGTGCCGTGTGTGCTGTTCGGTGAAAGCGGCGTAGTGTGTATTCTACGAATGAGGACGCCAATGAAATGAACTTGGCGGCGATGTTGTTGCCATTTGATGCCGTCGTGTCTTGTCCAACTGGCAATGTACCTGACAATTGGAAGAGATCGCGTTGATCGCGAGGGGGGCGGGGGGCGGAGTTCTCTCTAGCCGGAGGTCACAACTGGGTAACAAATGGGCACATCGACGCTTTGACCGGAAGTGGACATCTTCGACTGTTCAGCTGAAATGGAAAACTACGAACGAATAGACATGGCTGCTGTGTTTATTCTCTCTCTCTCGCTATATATATAATATATATATATATATATATATATATATATATATATACATATATATATACTACAGTGCATGGGCTAGATGCTATTTTTGGCTACCTATTCATATAAGCCAGTTTGTACTTAGCAGTCGAGCCTTAGCTGTTCGTTTTCGCCACGACCCGACTAAGAAGTTCGTCAACGATTTGTGCGCACTATATATAATATATATATATGTATATATACGCATGCACAACACGACGAATAATCTTAACCTGGAGAGTTCCTTATCATATACCCTCGCGCTTTTCCTCGTCATTATCGACCCCGAGTTGGGCCAAGTAACGTTTTACAGATGTACAGTTACCTACATTCGTTATCACCTCGGGCCGCATATTGTCACTGCAAATACGCTGTGAACTTCTACCCGTCTGGGAGCATCCAGTCCTCCTCTGGGCTGACGCGGGGAGGCGAGCTGTAGCGAGGACCACTCGTAACCGCACACAATCCCCAACCACCAGATCACACACACAGCAGTCTGAGCTTCAGGCCACTGAAGAATGAAGGACAGGGTAAAATGAAATCTTGATTTCACTCTGCTCCCTCGACGTCTGTCCGGGGACGAAGCCCACAAGACTTATAGACATATATGCTAATGGCCATACGCATGCATACGCGGGCCATAAGGTGAGTGTGTCCCCCAGCCGTCGGTTGTCCACCACGCGATGACCTGCCACCGGCGACACGATCCGATGTGGACAGGTACGACCGCGCGCTCCCCGAGTCGACGTTGAAACTTCACTCTGACCACAACCACCACCATCACCACAACCACCACCCCGCCTCTGTGGTCGATGCCTTCGCAGACGTCCGCGTCGTCGTTGTCATCCGACGTCTATTTCTGCGGGACACGTTTGTTAGCGTATCAGTTGCGTTCGGGTCGCTCTCGTCCGGTCGGCGACAACGAGGAAACAGGCTTTGTTTCCGTCTGGCGTTTTCTTTAGGGTCGGTCGACGCTCCGCTCTGGAAGACACATTCCCCGAACGTGTCCACTACTGCCGCCGTCGAATGCCGCCGTATGCCGTGAATGACAAATGACGGAACGTGGCCGGTCCACCTGTCTCGCGGTGGCCGCCAGCCGCCGTTCGTCACGCTGCGTATTGCTTCTTAGGGCACAGGATGATGGTGACGACGACGACGACAACAACAATGATGCACTTATTGTTTGTAGACGTCCGTCTCCGCTGGCTAGCGGTTGTTTCCGCTTGATTTTTTTTTCATCGCCTCTCATTCACTCGGCCGTTCGTTCAAGATATGCAACACTTATGTTTACGATAGACGCGACGATGTATAATCGTGTCCGTAACGCTTGGTCACCCAGTGTTGTACGTGGCTACCTGTGGGCCAGCGTTCGGTGGAAGTGTCTTCGAGAGTTATGGTGTGCTATGGTCTGTTGCGGCGGCGGCGGTGGCGGCGGTGGCAGCGATTCATCAAGCAGAGGTGGCGAGGGCATGTTTCGCGTGCTTGTACCGTAATAAATATTCATGCATACATGGAGTTCGAGTGGTGGAACGAGCGACTAGTAAGTGGACACAGTCAGGTCAAAGATAACCAAAAAAATACATTGGCATCCATGGCGTAATAACAGCGGCGTATTGCATTACGATCGTGGTTCAGGTAGAATGGTACAGCTAAATATGCATGAAACAGTTACCACCACTACTATGGATACGATGCACTGCCATTATACGACAAGATGTTAGCTTATAATACAGAACGGGTAGGTTATTTCGCTGCGGGCGCGCGCTTCTTCAGCAAACGCGGATGACCTCGATGGGTGTGGACGCGTTCGCTGCATAAGATGACCAAGGAATGAGCACAGATTGAAGTATCTATTGACCTTGAGAGATTTTGCTAGACCTCCCACTTCTGAACTCTGAACCTAACCTGAGACACATGTAGAAAATTGCATCATTCTTATCCTGAAAAATGCTGCTGGCTCGCAGAATAAATGGTGAGGACCCAGCCCTCGCTAAACATCTAATCATAAATTTTCCAGGCTCACCCACAGCCAACATTTAACTTAGTCCACGGTAGAGCTCCTTTCGACATAAGGCTTCATAAGACGGACAACGCCTTGAAAATGCAAATGTGCAACGGGCGGGAATCGAACCAGTGCACCTTCGTGTCTCCCCTCCGATTGCGAGCCGCACACGAATGCACCACGCTGAACACCTACTCTTACCCGTAGCTGGGAGATTGGTGATGAATATTGCATAGTAAATACACGAGAATAAACTACTACGTGCGTATATTTCCGTAGATAATTTTCATCGTCAAAATAATAGCGTCGATTCGCTCGCGGCCTATCCCCCCCCCTGCCCCACCGATTCTGAACATTGCGATTTGATCAAATCTGGCGTTTATCTCTTGGTTCCACATTAGTAGGAACAACGCGCCAGTGGTTACGGCGCCTCTCGCCTCTCAATAGCAAGTTCCACAGGGTCAGCACACGCGCAGCCAGAATAACCGCGTGGGCCCACGAGAGCATCTCCCGCTCTTTGCCCGTCATAAGGTCCACCTATCTTCTGAGACCCCCCCGATCCGTCTGTGGATTGAGAACGATGAGTGGCTATTGCTTAACCTCGCACAGTTCGGGCAGTAGCGTCGACATCCGGTGTAAGCTCGTTCGGTGTTTACCTCGTCGATGGTTACGTCTGCCGGTCGCGGATCCTCGGATTCCTGACCAAACTGGCGAAGCTCGGGACCGACCGAATGCTCAGACTGTGACAGGGCATAATCAGTCTCGCTCCCTCTACGCTCTCTCATTCGGCGATCTTCTGTTCGTCAGCGGACGGTGGAGACGAGCAGTCGAATCAAGAGAAGTCGAGCTCGACAAACACATGTACACACACACACATATATATACATATATATATATATATATATATACATACACGCAGAATGAGAGCGGCAGAAATAGAAAGAAATACGTTTGCTCTTCTTCAAAAGGCAGAGAAGCGAAAATGCGGCATGTATCGGGCGCTATAGTGATTTTCTGTGATTAGCGATCGACGTCGCTATGGCTCCTTTGCGGCTGCCTCTGCCACCGATTTCGTCTGGATTTTTTTCGGGCAAAGCAGGCAGCCTTTGGCGTGGGTGTACCGTGAGACAAATGTGCGAGAAGACAACGACAGCAGCGTTGAGACTGCGTGCGAACTGTAATTTGGCCGGGTGTGCAGGATGCGACCCCGCAAGATGGGAAGCAGATCGGCGTGGGTGGTACCATATGCTACTGGGAGCTGGGAGCTTAAATGACAAACAGTTGCTTTTTCGTGTTTGGAAACATATATATATATATGTATATACATTTTGTTTTCTTGTAGCTTTGAACATTTCCACTACGAGCTACTGCTTGAGCGGGGTGGGACCAGTTTACGCATCGAGTCCAATATAAGAGGTGTCCGCTGTTCGTCAATGACTGTCGGAAAACACACCCAACAAAAGTTGTACGGCAAGATAATGGGAGTATGAACGTGAGAGGGTGACGTGCGTATTAAGCATCGATTCGAAGCAAGCTTCATGTTAGGCCCACAAGACAATAACGTGATATGACGCAGTTCGGTTATATCAGATAGGGGCTAAGCTTGAATGATATGTATTAGGAGAGCGTGTGTGCTACTGATGGAAGCAACAAATAGTAGCCGATCTTCTCCGATACGGTTAAGGTGGAGTTGACATCGTAGACACAGTGGTTCTCGCAGGCGAATCGTCCGTTGCCGCGAAAAGCAGAGACGTAACGAATTTGATTAGTTAACTATTGGACGTAAGACTCAGTCAGACTGCTCTGCGAAAAGCTTCCCGAGGCCCGAGTCGAGTTTTGCACGAAATTTCAATGATGATGACGCTGATTATTTATATTCGATTTTCTTGAGTTGACAACCAAGTGTCAGTTATCAGCGCGGTGGCTTGGACGGCTGAGTCTCTGGCTGTAAAAAGCCAGAGGCCGCAGGTTCGAATCCCGTTGCATGACATATAAGAGAACTTAAGCATTCTATGCAGTTCCTTTAATAAATCAATGAAGCCTTACCTTACCCTCCCCCCCCAATTTTCCTCCGTTTTGTCCACAGCAGAAACCTTCTACAGAAAACATACACTACCCCGAAGATACACCTCCGTCCATCTGGTGGCTGTCGGTCAATCGCATCGTTCCTCCTGCTGACGAGTGAGCCCCCGACTCGGATCGTCTGATAATCTGAATTCGGCGGTGGCGATTTCAAGGAACACGCTGTGATTGGCGGCGCCTCTGAGAAATTCGAGACGCAAGTATTTTCGCTACCGTAGACAGAGCGTAGCCGGCTCAGATCCCGCGGCGCTGCGTCGTAATCCAATCGGGTTTAGTCCGCGGCACGAGCACAAGCAATTGAACATATAATAGCTAACGAAGCTATGTTCGCTTCTTCTAGACGCAGTAGATGGATGACCCGAACAGCTTTGTAGGGTCACATTTTCCGGCTGCGAGAGATCTGATCCTGCTCAGGCACGGGGGCGCAAGAGCTGACCTGCTGGCCACCCAACCGCCGGGCCCACAGACCTCGGGGTCAAAGATTTTTTTCTCTAGCGGTGTTTTTGTCATGGTGGCGAGATGTGACACCAGTGTCGTCTTTCACGTGTGGTGTCCGACTGCTGCAGACGGCTCGCTGATGTTGTTTCAAATCGACACGACACATACATACGACAGTCTATGTATATTATATTCTAGCCGGGGCCTATGCAGAGGCAATATCGTCTGCAACTAATACCCATGATTACGATATGGCTATTGGTCATATCGTACGTGGCCAAGACAAATTGGTTTATTGGAACCGTGTGTCTGTGAATGTGTGTGTGTGTGTTTGTGTACGAGAATATCTTACTTATGAACATATGAGACAAACTAGCTTACGCTATCATGTCGAAATGCCGTCCTAATGTATTTGCGCCATTTCGTCCATTTTTTGTACAATGCAGCCTCGTAACATATTGAACTTTTTACCGAGTGACTTCGTCGTCCGCGAAACTGAGTGGCAATTTATGGAAAGACACAAGAAGGGTACAGCGACCGGCTAATTAACTTATGTTCTATGAATGATTTGAGTTCAGCATCGTTTTTGTCTATGTGATTATAATACAATCGAACCATACTCTGTCGAGCATTGTCAAAACAACTCTCTCTATCGAAATATATCATTGTCTTATCAGATATATATATAGAGAGAGAGAGAGATAATTATTAACGTAAATTTGCTTTGAACATTTCAGGTAAGCACTTGTCACGACCGAACTGGACCGCACCGGTAACTTCCGTTGGACCATTCGATAATCTAGAACATTATCTCAAGTATCGCACATCCTCATATTGCATAGCAAACAACGGCAACGAATGCTACTAACAACTGCCAAGCGACATTGCTATATTACATTGTTTATATATAGTGCGTTAACTAAGGATATATTTTTGGCCAAAGATCCGACATGTCCAAGAGACCCCCACTTTTGTTCCGACGAAACAGCCAATCTCATACCGCGCCGATTCAGTATTATAGGAATTCTCGAGATAATCGTTTAACGTTGTTAGCTGCATCGGGCAGCTGGCGACCAAGCCAATTAACTCCTGCGCGTTACCCCACAAGAAGGTAATGGAATATTGCCATAATTCTGTCGAATTTCATTACTACCCCTCGATCACTACCTCTCACTGATGTCGAACAGCTCGTGGCGGTCGCCACACTGACAGTGGCTGGATGATGGTGGCCCAAGGTTGAAATTCATCCCCGTGCCACACAGCGCTCTTCACCGTGCTGTTGCCTGCTTTGGCAAGGGGTCTTCTTGGTTACCCTTCGAACCACCACGATGTTATCTATATCGGTCGAATATAATGTCGCTGCTCGAGCAGAACGAGCTGACGTAGACGTCTGCGGGCGACGTCACTCGCCTATTTTTGTTCATCGTTTTTCTGCACCGAATCCTTCCGGGGCGTCACAAGCAGCAGCAGCACCAGCACCAGTGGGAGATCAGCTACGACTGCATCAGGTCAGAATCGTAGCGCATAGTCATTAGGCATCTGGCAGCTTTTCGGCAGCAGGGATCGCTTTCCCTCGCTGTCGTTGCTCGCAAGCGTGGCACCGTCGCGCGAAGACCGCGAAGATTGGCGAAAAAATAGCCCAACCATCAGCGAGCGTCGTAAGCGATGACGAAATTGCACCCCTGTTCAAGTCGCTTGGCTTCGCCTCACTTGCTCGCGTCATCCTCGTAAGCGAGCTGTCGATCAATTATCTTCAAGGTTGCCTCGTGGTTCATTGGTTCATGGCGAGCGCTATCGCTGGCGGCGATCGCTCTTCGGCTGGTTCTGGTGTTGCTGCTACTGCTGCTGGCTCGCTCCAGTGAACCATCGCAATGACTAAGCTACTGATTGCGGGAGACCCGAAGATGGCCGAAATTGCTTCGGGCTGGGAATCCGAGCGAGAGGTTGGCGCTTGTGGCGGTGGCGTATTGTCTTCGGCGTTTGACGCCTTTTATCTGACGTCGAGAGAGCGTGCTTGGCTCTGCTCGTTGGCTCTGACGTGTGGCGATTGATTGGCAAAAAAAAAAAAAGACGCCGACACGCCGCCGTCAACTGGTGAAATCTGCGCATTCGGCCAGCTGATCACACCTGAGCAGATTGACGGAAAGGAGGTGATGTCAGTGGCGATGTGGAGATGCTCTGATTTAATGTTATGTCATTTCGGGAACGTTGTCACGGCCAGGTTAAGTGGTTTGGCCAGTGAACATTATATATATATATATAAGTAAACATATATATATATATATACGTGCGCAAGGCTCGACATTCTCAGCTTGGTCACCTTACGATGTTCATTGAGTTTCAGCTTGGCTTCAACGAGACTGTGACAACTATACGAGAGCAGTATTGCAAGCAAGCTTTACGAAACAATAGGGTCAGAAGTCACAAGCAGTCTTTAAACATACATTCGATAGTGGTTAACCGAAACAGTAACCATCGGTGTATAAATCGGTGAGCTTTATGTCGTTATCGAGCCTCAAGCTCGATATGGCCACGCAGTTATTGTTTCGATTTTCTGTTCATCTCAGACAGAAAATCGATCTGCCCCCGTTCCGGGCGTCGCCTGCAGAGCGAGTTTAGCCGATCTGATCCCATCATTGAGGAACGCACCTCGACTATGCGTTCACCCAGTAGGTCACCTGTATTGGACCTAGTACGCTGATAGCTTGGTGGAGCCCGCTGAAAGTGAGATCCCGTGAAATCCCGTGAGTGGATGAATAAATACTATAGATGGTAACATCGGGATATTAGCTGACTGACTGAGTGGTTCCTGCCGAGTACGACCCGTACAAAAAAATGAGTAAGGGTAGCCGCGACAGTTACGTCCAAAGGCCTGTCACATTCAGGGGAACAGTGAAGAGACAGGTGAAAAATTTTAATCCTAAAACTGGTCGAGTAAATAGCCTCTTGGATTCGGAGACAGCATTCGGGACATATGGCTTGGCACAAATCTTGACAGACGTGAAGAAGACCTTTGGATATATTTATCACCTTTCATTGTCCGTCAAATCTTACCAGGTAAAACACGGTTGGCAAATCAACTGAGCGTGGCTCCGACGTATTGTCCATAGTAATACCTAAAGGTTAAGAGCCGAGACCTGCCACATAGGAGAAAAAAGCGGAGGACCAGCTCAAGGGACGGTCTTTTTTTTGTTGACCAAATGTTCGATGGACAATCGAACAGAGACTCGCATCAACAAACGCCGAATTGCTCAAAACAAATAACGCAAACACGGCTCCAATGGCCGCATCGACCATCGACACGAACAGCACTCACACGCTCCACTCGAAGGTGAACACCGGGCTGAGACACTGGCTGCAGCCAACGGCCGCGCGAAGCGATTGGACGTCTCGTGGGGTTCCTACGGACACAGAAACGTGACAACGATGTGGCCACGCTTTTCTGACCACTGTAAGCTTTTGCAGAATAGCAGTATTTCGCCGACAACGTTTTTTGCGTGTAGTAACTTTTGTATTTAGTTAGACTATAAAGACGATCGAAGGTGGCAGTGTTTTGATGAATTATATATATATATATATATATATATATATATATATATATATATATATATGTTAATGGAAAATGAATTGACTAATCGTGCGGTTGCTATTCGGTATACAGAAGTGTACACAACAGTGTCCATCTATTGCAAAATCGCACATCATATCCGATTTTGATGGCCGACGAACGAATCGCTACATATGAACAGGTATATATATATATATATATATTATGATGGACCGTAAAGGCCGCCTGATTGCGCAGTCATTATCTTTTACAACATACAATAATAATAGTAATATACCAATAATGATAATCTGTTTATGTAAATTGTCCGAAAACACAAGGAAACACGATGGAAATGAAAAGCGCGCTTGTCCTCGTTGATACAGCAGATGCCTACCAAGTGAAAGTCCTTCCTCCTGTCGAAATGCCGCTGCGAAACGATTTCTATTGCTAATGGATTACAGCCCTCGAGTCAGGTGTTGATCAGACATTTTGCAGCTACTCGTCGATCGTTTCCTTTCAGTGCTGTTGATGCTTTTATATTTGCAGTATCCTGCTTGCATCTTGTTTACAAATATATATATATATATATATTGTTATTGAACCGTTGCTATTTACGCGTTTAGTCCGCTGATTTTCTCACTTGTCGAACAAGTCCACACAACCGAGCACTTTGCCAGTGTGGGAATAAATATTTCACGTAATAATGCAGTGTGGATTAGGTCAGTGGTAGCTGACAACCCCGGATGGACGTCGATGAAGACCACAAGGGAGATCTTCGTGTTTCGCACGGTGTCGACGCTACACTGAGAGAGAGAGTCAGAGAGTAATGTTTATTGTAGTTTCATAGCATAATAGGCGTGATACGGTGGACTCGAACGATTCGCGTGTGGGTCGACATCGGTAATTGATCCATGAAATGGTTTAGCTGGCTATCCTAACAGCTGGTACTGGGTCGATCAAGGCTACCTCCGAACGAATCTCCTTCACCTCTCCACCTGTCCATAGAGGGGTCGAAAGAGCAAATCGAGCTCACAACAGTCGAGTCTTCCACCCGGGATACGCTATCGAGTAACATACATAGTGTTCTCGACATGCGCAGCGTTCGCGAGCTTCTTTCTTGGGCAAACGATTCATTCTGCCATTGTTCCTGCATTGGCTCTCCTCTCCGACGTTATTTTTCCAGCGATGAAACGGACGTTCAACATGCTTCAGTAGCAGGGATGATCCGTTCAAGCAGCTGGGTGAATCAGTGCGGCATCAGCCTGCATGTCCACTCTGTAGATCTCTGCCTATCTGCAATATAGATCCACCGTTTGCGCTGCCGGTGAGCCTTGTCATTAACAATGTTGACGGCGACTCATTCGATTCGGTGCCAGCATGCTCTCGGTGTGCTAGCGACATCAAATCGCCACGAGTCGATGAAATGATCAGAGCGAGTACAAATGCTTCATATATATGAATGAGAGAAACCGAGGTTGGTGATTGTTGTTCTCTAGAATCTACCGTAGACGTTTTGATTTCTGTAGCTGCCTCCCAATGCTCTCGCATTTCACGGACGGCATGCGTCGGTACCGTGCTACGTCTGGCATACCTTCGATACTCCATACTTACAGTTGATGTACGGGTTGACGCGCACCCTATATATATATATATATATATATATATATATATATATATTTTACGAAGTTGCTTAGATGACGACCCATTGATGCCGGTGCCGTCACCATATATAAACCTACGCAATCAAGCAGTTCCAGAAGAACCACACAATAACGAAGCCACTTGCAGCCTTCTCTTCAACAACTCGACATTGTCCGTTGTCCAGCAACAAGTGACGTATATGGCGTTTCAGTTCGGTATCAGTCCGTTATTACGTAACGATTTTCGGACCAGCTTACTTTGCATTGATCCGCAAGTCCCACCACCATCGGCTAACGGGCATCACCACGAGTCTCTGACAAAAACGCGGTCACCAGCGTAACCTAAGTGATACAACAAGCACAGAAAGGCGCGAAACGCCCCTCGGGCTGTGCCTCATCTTCCTCATTGGCATTGCGGTCACGTCCACAATTTAGCGTTCTTACTCGACGCTATCTCGCGTGAGACTCTCCCTTTCGGTGGCCATGCCGTTTTTCGTAGCATTGTGGGTGGCCATTTTCTGCAGTCGTTTTTACTTTGATCGTCTGAACAACAACAACAACAACAATAACAGTAACAACAATAACAGCGGCAGCAACAACAACAACAGCAACAGCAGCAGCAATAGCAACAACTAAGCAAGAACAGCGAAAAAAGTGGCGCTGAGTGCAGCCCGATGAGGGGGTTCGATCAGAGGGAGTTCGACGGTGGTTTCCTTTTTCGTTCCCTTCATGGAAAAACAGTGGCGCGGAAGTCAGCGGGCGGGGGTAGCCGACGCGGGTGGGGTGCTGCTGGCTTCGGGCCGGCCGTCGCATATCGCAAAAATGACCAGCACAGCAAAAGTCAATGGACAGTTGAACGTCGTGGCCGAGCACAGACGCAACGCCGAGCAGCGCTGTTCGCCGGCGGTAACAGGAGACAGTCGCGAGCGGGTCGTTCGTTCCGCCTTGACGCCTCGATATATCGGCGGCAGGTGATGATCCCCTATGATCTCTCTACTGGACATGAACCTATCTACCATGAGTCTTCTCAGAGAGATTGTTTTGTTCAGCTGTGCAAGGGCCGTCGAAGGTGGGAGGTGATTGTGATGCGCTCGTATTTGAATGTGCTGTTGAATGATAAATCCTTCGTGTTGTTGTTGTTGTTCTTCTTCTTTAACAAATGATTCTGATCCACCGGATCTGATGTAACATCAGGAGGAAGCAGTTCTTCTCACTGAGAGTAGACGCTGAGCTCCAATTTTTGCTGGATTCACTGAACGCGTTCTGTGCGACTCCAGCGGAGAAACGCTGGTCGTGTTCCACAAATCGTTCTCCAGCGCTCTCCGTCCGTTGGTCAATCAACACCCGTTCATGGGTTGGCCATGCTTGAGCTGTTTGACAGGGTCATATTTACAATCGCTGCTCAGCCATCAAATGATCGTCACAAGCAGTGTATGTCTGTGGGTGTGTCCGCCTCAAACACACTCACCAACGGACGGACGGACGGATGGACGATTCGCCCTCTACCTCTCTCTCTCGCTCTCTCTGCCGCTGAGTCTAGCTATGGCCAGCTCAAGGTCGTATGCGCTAAATTCCGACGTTATTATGGCATTATGTACAGGAGTGGCAGCGTCCTGCCACTATATATATAGATATATATATTTGTATATGACAAAAAAGACATTTTTACGCCATAAATGCAGCTGGTAATCCCGAGATCTCCTCACCGGTTAAGAGAGCTATATATATATAGCTTAGAATATATATATATATATATATATATATAAGTATATATATATTACGAATTACGTGTTTACGGTTAACGTGTTTACGTATAATAACGTGGTTACGTTATTATACGTGTTGTTTACGGTTACCTCATTTGTTCCAAGAATCGAGGAGTGTGAACTGAGTGCATCTACGATTTTCGGACGCAGACCATGATTGTATCAAAATGAGTCCCACAATTGCAGTGAGCTAGTTGACTAGGACCGCGCGTGGGTGGAGAGAGTTACCTACGGACAGCCTGTAGAATGCCGCCTGTTGTAGGAAGTCGCGTTCGTAGGCGCTCTGGAGCGAGCGATCTGATACTCATGTGACTGTTTTATCGAATGGCAATTTGTATGGTGGGTGATCCACTTTCACGGATTCAATACATTTAGTATTTACATAGGACACATAACCTGACAAATAGCCTACGAATGCCGCCACTAAGACCACTAATTCGTTGTCGGCATCAAAAATATATGCGTTTTTTGCTTTTGTCTCGTACGACCGGTCCTCGTTTTATCTTAACGAATCGCAGAGAAAATTGCTGGCAAATCAATACGATACAGAGCAAAGGCCCGTAGCAGCCCAATCACGATCGAAATGCTCCGCTCCAATTTCTCATTCATTATTTAATTTTGCCACGCCAAAATTAGCATGACACTCAACCCGAACAGGACACTCATTCTGGTCTCATTCGTCTACTGGACGCGCAATGCGGACAAAATCGAATCGAGAGAATATCGCAGCCGCGACGCAATCACGACAACATCATGCCCATCGCTCAAATCATCCAATGCACGCATAGCATATATAGTATATTTATGATATATTTCCTAGTACGCTGTGTAGTTGTCCAAGAGGACTATATCTGGTAGATCGCGATAAACCCTCACATGGGCAGCGAGTCTTGTGTTAGTCTCATAAACGCATAATAATTATGCTGCCACAGTTATAATTCGGCTTATCAAGACGCTAGTCGTCGTTATAGAACGGTGAACAAATGCCTATTTCGTTTTGTATTATATATTTGTTTGTGTGTGTATAGCAGCTAGGGTTTGATAGTTGCGGCAGACCAAAGATGTTCAGGTGGCGGCGGGCAACGCTCTCGCTTCTGTCGCTATTGTGTTCGGAGTTGAGACGAGCGAGCAAGCGGTCCCGACTCGTCAAATCAATTCGACGAGAGAGGATGAACGATCTAGCGGCCTATCACCATTACGTCTGTGCAAAATCATCAAACATCTGCGCGTATATTTCAAGGATGTTTGAGCACGGCCAGGCTTGTATTACATACATACGCATCGAGTAGTGGGAACCTGGCAACCTCTTTTTAGAAGGTGAATCTAGCCGCATCATTTAATCCAGGATTCGCGCACAGGTGCGTCTAGGTATGAGAATCCTATATATATTTATATATATATATATATATATATATATATATATATATATATATATAAATATATATATGAATTCTGTTTTCGAGTTTGTGTCGGGCTGCCGTCACCATAACACTCTAGGGTGGCCATTTTATCAATGTTGTATCAGATTTATGTGGGACGTCTATACGAATGGCGTAACTGATCTGAACTGACGGCGTTCACATTGATTCCATGTATCTGATCCGTGATTCATTCCGCTGTGCGCTCGACGCTGCATCTCAAGCGGCGCCAGAACGCCGCCTCATTACTGCGGTTGTGACAAAACAATCTTCAGATCGGCGGGCCAACAGCGTAGCAGCGTATATATCAGCACATTATTAGCACAGTTAGCACCTGTGTCTGGGATTACGCTCAACCTAGTCATATCCAGCATTAAACAACTGTTTCGAGTAAACCCTCTAGCCGATAAACTCTCTCTCTCTCGCGAGATAACTCCGTACAGCTTCCTGCCAATTCCCGTTGATTAGTTGTTGATCATATGTGACAACACGTTCGCTGTAACTATTCCGACAGTTTGAGCCATAAACGACTTTGATGCAGCCACTTGCGCTAACCAATGGGCAAGAATCATTCGCCGAACCAGCAATCGATTCCACGGTGACGGTTGAACCACGAGCGAAATCCACTTTGTCTAAATCGCCAGCCAGCTAAATCGTCATCCAAGCCGGCGCGATTTTCCATAGCGTCGTCGCCGTTGTTGTTGTTCCGTCTCGAAGTGTCGACGCCTCTACACCGCAAGTCACGTAACTCATCGTAGAGGAACGCCGGCCCAGGACGGCGCAGCCTGCCGTGAACACAATAGCAGGCATATCTTAAGCATTACACACATTTGTCTCGTACAATCGTTTCGCAGATAATTTTTACTCCTCTCTCGACTTTGATAGACATGACAGCCAGCGTGCACTTGTCGACGCTTCGCCGAGTGCTGCTACATCGCTGATCAATTTTGCGATCCGTCTCAAGGACTTCCCGCCGGCAGAAGAAGAAGTCGGTGACGTTACGTAGCTGCTGGTCGCTGATGTTATAAGCCACAGCCAATGGCCGCGGCGGTAACAGCGAATGGCATCGAGGCTGGCTGCCGTCCCCACCATTTTGCAAATGGCGCCATTTGCCAATCTTGGTATTGTGTTATTATGCGATCATATGTTAGTTGGGCGAGTTGAGTTTCCTCATCACGTCTCCTAAGCAAGTGGAAAACTTTAAGAAAGTAAGAGAGAGAGAGGGAGAGAGACAGAGAATATATGTATATATATACATATATTCTGAGAGAGAGAGAGAGGGAGAGAGAGAGAGAGAAAAAGGAAGAGATTGACATGTGGATACTGCGGGTATCGGCAAATTGGCGGAGCTTTGCTGGTTTACGGTAACAGGTACAGTGTTACCACAGAAGCGGCTGTGACGAACGGTGGAGAAGGCATTCATTCAGTCACTCAGGGGGTCAGTGACGGCTGGCGTCTACGATACGATGTCGTGATGTATTTGTGGGTGAGTCGACGCAGACAGCGCCTTTGGTCACGATTACTGTAGTATTTTATACATGCGCAAATGAACGAGCGGCACAGATCGACTGAGAGTGGGGCCGGGGAGAAGATCGAGTGCTGGAAAATATAGTGGATTAAGTGGAAAAATGGGACCGGCTCCATTTTTTCATCGTTCGCTTCTCATTAATGGACAGTGTCAGCATCGGACACTATATGCACGTTCGTTAGGGAGGGAAGTGGCCCCACGGAGGTTGGAGCAGCAGTTGGAGCAGCGTAGCGTTACAGTTCCGCGGACGATAAATGTTGGCTGAAAATTGGCTACCCGGAGACATCATCGCTCCTTCCACTGGGTTTACAGTAGGACACGGCAAAAAGCGAATTTTTTTTCACTCGGGCAAGAGATGACGGGTTGCATCTGCTGGCGTTGGATCGCTGTGTCAACTGCCGAGTTCAACATTTCTGTACAATTGCCTAGAGCCGCTGTGCCGCTTTTGCTGTGAACATTTTTCAATGATGATTTTAGCATAACGATATATTCGAGTCGCTATTTTTCAATCAGTAACAATAAACAGCATCAACGACTGATATCAATATCGTATACCAGCATGTTTGGGTGACGTAACTAGCGTAACCGAAACATTGTCTTTCAATAACAGCAGGAGAAGAACAGCCACTAGCCTGAAATGTCTACGCCAGACAAGCGGCAGCTTGACGAATGCGCTAGTCGAACGATATGCATGTTTCTAATATATATAAATATAGCATATACAAATCTTGAGAGTCGTTCTACGAGAACGAGGTCGACAAACGCTGTGTAAACACACGCTGATACGTGGCACGGGCTCGCTCCAATTTAGCAGAACTTTCTTGGCCGATCGCTTTCCAACGAAGCGTAAATAAGAGCTGAACGTACCGTCTCGTCTCACTGCAGTGGCAGCGTCAGCGGCCAAGTGGGGCAACGTGCAGGTGACAATAGAACGCCGGCAGCTCGGCCCGTGGCGCTGCGGGAAGCAAGCGGTCGGCACCCTAGCGAACCTTACATTGCTGCCTTGCCCAGGCTCCGTTTAGGCATGGACGCCGGCTGCTGGGCTTTTGTGCGACACGGACGGGCGGCATCCTGCGACGGCGGCGACCGCAAGCGCCTGGGCGTGGTCCGCGTTCGCTGTTTGCCGAACACAACAATGGCGGCAGATGCCACCGTGACGACGCGGGCCGAAGCAGGAGTCGAGATGCCGTAGGCGATTCACCCATCATGGGGTTCCATGTCCACAATCATGCGCCTATCATAGGTGTTGCTATCGAGGTGGCAGGTCTTCCCTACCGGGAATTCTGTCCTACGGAGAGCCCCCTGTCGATCTGGTATCACTCGGGCGTAGAGGCAATGTCCGTTGACAACTCGCGTAGACGACAACTCCAGTCGTGACGTTGCAGTTTGCTTCGCCTCCCCCGTGCAGACGTGGATTTGTGCCTATCCGACTGCTCGTCCATGGGTGTCTTTCTAAGTGTGCCTATGTATGGGGGTATGTTTGTGTGTGTCTGTGTCAGTACATTTGACAACATAACGTGTTTATCTGAGACGTTGATGGACAGAGGACAACGTCTGCAATTCGCCTACTGGTCCAATCGGTAGCGTTGCTTGGCCAAACTGGCGACACCGCTATTCCGTTTCCAAGCAGTGCACCCTAATGAGCGTCGGCGAACGGCTGCGCCCCAGCGATCGGTGGGACTACGAGGGCAGGACTGATATGGAAACAAATACAACACGGCTATTGCCTATGTCCATTGGCTGCGGGCACCACGCACACACACACATATATATAATTTGTGTGTGTTTCCCTTCTCTCAGTGTATTGACGTTCAGACACAATCGGATGCTGGCACTAAGCCAACTGTGTTGTTCCGCTGAAATGAATTGAAGTGTGTGTGTGTGTGTGTGTAGATGTGTCTGTTTGTATGTGTGGGCGAAAATAAGCAAGCGCAACAGGCGCCGCCAATGGGAGCCCCACCATCGCAAGGATCTCTGACACGAACCTGCACCTGATATCCGAGCGGTAGTGGAAGGCAGAGAGGTCCGGCGACATAAATCGACGGCAATAGCATCTGCTGCAGACAGATAGATATCCATTTAGCATAGGTATGTCTATTGTACCCAGCTACAGACGGACAGGCCGCAGCACTGGTACGGCACCTGCTTATCACTGCTATGCACTGTGGCGTTACTGCAGTAACACCACACAGAACTCTGCGCCACCAGCTCGGAAAGGCTGCTGCTGACGCCGGAAGGCCCCCGATGGCGTCAATGACGTCGCCGCTTGCCAGATCCATCGGTATCGAGTTGAGAGTATTATTATATTTATATCGCCGTGTCCTTCCCACTGACGCCGCTTGCGTTGATGCAGTGTGGCCGTCAGCCGGCTCTCTCGTCTATTCACGTTGTCGCCGTTACAAGTCAGCACGTCATAATCATCGCTCAGCTTAAGTTTGATTGATTGCCGCATCGTGCTTGTGCACGCAGTGGATGAAATTTTGTCGACCTGCCATTGAGCGGCATCGCGTCACGCCGAGGGACGCCCATCCGCCCGCCATTGCCAGGCTTTAGCGAAGACAGACACAGAGAGAGAAAGAGAGAGACGGAGAGATTTGCAATGTCATCACGCTGAACAACGCGTTGACGACGCCGTAGAGTCGCGGCGACCGCAGGCTGCTGACAGCGCAACAGGTTGGTTGCGTTCGGTTCGACGACGAGACACGAATGCATCAATCGATCGATGGATGAATTGATGAGTGAGTAAAAGATCCAGCTGCAACTGATATCTGTTCGACGGCTCGGGATTGGTCTTCTGGCATCTTCTGCTAGCCCAGATAATTCCGTCGGCTTTGAATGGGCACTAGGGGCTGGGTGTGACCCACACGCAGGTATGGGTGAGCGCATGTGATAGGTCACGACCGCTTGACGGCCACATGCTTCGATTAGACGCAGGATTGTAATGTGGTTTGTCCGATCTATATATATATATATATGGCTGTGCTGCGGAGAGAGATGAGGAGATGGAGAGAAAAGTAATGCGGAGTCGTACAATCGTATTATAACTAGCGTCTTATTGATCGATAGCGCCTGCATTGTTGTCGGAGCGTCTGTCAATGCGGTGAATCCCGTCGAAAGCGTTTCCGCGATATGGTACAATCGTCGATTTGAGTCGTCACATTGGGACGACTGTTATAGTAATCCAGCCGCCTGTTACCACTGCTAGCTTACCCAAATCGTACCTATGGTAAAGAACCCGACAGGTCCTCATAGTAATACCTAAAGGTTAAGAGCTGAGGCCTGTCACATAACAGGGGCAGAACAGCTGAGTGGTCAGCTCGAAATACAGCTAAGTCGTACCTATGGACGAGTATCTCACGTACGGAGGTACGGGTTTCTTCTGGCATTGCCTCCCTCTCGCGTTTGTACAGACGTCATTCTCCAAGACGATCTTCGGCTTCCTCCTCACTCGATGATATATCCATGCCCTACTGGTTGACATTACCGCAGTTACGCATGCCATTTCTTGTGGCGCCGCCTGCGATCGCCATGATCGCCAATCTCTCAGGTTCGGCTGTACTGGTTGACGTCGCGGCAACGATGACCAAGCTGAACAACGCTCTAACTATCGGGTCAGGACACATGCCGCATGGTGGCGGTGGCGGCACAATGTTTTTCCACAATGTTCTGCACTGCCGCCACGGTTTCTCGGTGGTCCTGGCCGTCCCGCTCACGGCACCAGTGTCGTATCCCGCGTACAACGCGGAATCGTCGCCGCGATCACACGGAAGCTGCCAGCGGCGAAGTGGCGTCCAGCCAACGGAGGTGAACGGCAGCCGAGGACAGGCATTCGTCAGCTTGCGCGTCAATGCTCTTCGTTCATCGTCGCCTCCATAATCCACCGGCTATCGGCGGAGGCCGTGGCAGCGCTTTGTGGACAGCTCCATCCATCGTCCCCCAGCACATCGTTCTCGTTACTGTTACCGCAGACAGGGACCATTTGCATTGAATTTCGCACTTCTCCATAAGCGTCGCTGCTGCTGCTACTTCTGCTGACTCAGAACAATAGCGAACATTGGCGACAACGACGATTGCGGGAGGCCGCGCACGCAACACCACCGGCTTCTGGTGGTGTTGGCTGGCGATTGAACGGCCAGCGAAGCAAGGGACTCCACGGCTGTCGGTTTCAGCTACGTCGTCCGCGCTCCTCCGAGCATCACTACGGGGACGGGCGACTTTCAGCGACAGCCAATATCTATCTATCGATCTGACCGTCTCTCGACCAGTGTCTCGGTCATGCTTTTTGTCGGCCCGGCGGCATGGATGGCTGTCAGTTTGCGGAAGGCTTAGCAGTCGAAGGAATCAAAAATCGGCTGTCACCGCGAGCGGGGGACCTTAAAGCTTTGTCTCGCTTCCTTCGCATTGTGTCATAGTAAACATAGCGTACACAGGCGACGAGTGCTTCCGCTGCTGGCTGGTCGACAAACCAGAAAATTTGCAGAAGCGCATAGCGGGCCAGTGGGTATCTGCCTAATGACACGTCGGTGTAGGATGTCGGACTTATGCTAAGCACAGTACTAAGGCATGACCTCGCTATCTCTCCTACGACAGAGAGCGAGAGGGCGAGAAAAGATTTGAAATAACTTGATTACGCGCCGCTGGACAGAAGATGTGCTGTTAGCCAAAGAACATCAATGACAGCTTTGTTCAACGGTATAACGGTACATGTCACAATTATACAATGATCTTATAATTAACACACTTAGCACGATGGAGGTTGACGCAGTCAGCTTGTACAACAGGGTGCACGGTGGCTGGGCTACGACGCCCTGACTCGATCCCTATGCATAACAGTTCATGTTGACCCTCTGAGATCTATACGGGTATGTGCCTTGTACTGGGACGATTCGGCTTTTCGCTGTCGGGAAACAATGACGATACATGGACGCATTTGGAAAAATCTGTGTTAAAAAAATGGGAAAAATGTCCTTCCACTAATGGGGGACAACTGCTATCGTATTATTAACCAGCTAATCTTTCATTAGAAAGCAAAAAAAATGTAATTTAATTAAAAACAAGGCAGAGTTTTATGTAATTAAAAAATGTAATTTAATTTAATTTAGAATAATCAATTGAGGTTTAATTAATATGAAAAAATCGAAATTAATTAAATTATCATTAAAAACTTTAATTTTATTTAAGTACAAATAAAATTTCATATAATTAAACGCGTCCCGGTTGCCGCGTTCTGCTGAGCAGGATAAGCAGTGTGGTTCCGACATGACGGGCGCCCTCTTGCTACTAAAAAGCGAACAAGCAGGTGTAAACAGTCTCTGTCGTCAAGTTTCACTATAATATACCATTCAAAGTATGTACAAGCAAACCTCGGTCAAAAATGGAGCATAAACATTTATCTAGAATAGACGCCCGGTCCATATGCACACATCTTAGTGCCCTTAGTGAACGAATGCGCCACGCGATACCCGGGGGGAGGGCAGGATAGGATGGTGTCGTCAACGTGTTATCACGCATTGGCATGGCAACGTTCCTTTGAAGAAAGAAAAACAAAAGAAAGGGTGTGGAATATGCACAAGGGAAAAAAATCGTGAATATTCATACGGCGCGTCGACTGAAGCGTGCAGATTGCCTTAGCCGGCGTCGCTTGAGGTTTCCGATGCAAAATTCCCAACCCGCTGAAGGTACCAACGTAACGGAGGCGCTTGCCTGCCGTCAGCGGTGTGGGGCGATTCTAGGGTATATTTTGATTTTGACGAGACGATGCACATACTAATAATCGATGTGCAGCAATTGTCACAGTTTTCCAGAAGTGTGTAATCAGGGCAGGGGCTATTGGCGGCCACTGGCGCAAATTACGAGGCGACAGGAAATCACAGCCGTCGGCCAAGAAGGCACAAAGGCTTTGAGGACGGAAGCAGAATTCGCACCGCAATCATCCACCTATGCGAGACTGTATCGTGTCCCTCCCATTGCGATTTTTCATCGCCAGCAGCAGCATCAGCACACACACACACTCATTCACCTAATTAGCATGATCCAGAAGGGATCGCTTAACGACGTCGTTATATTCATCGTTTTGCCATTGTGTGGATACGACCGGTCCACCAGTGGCTATCTGATAATATGACGCTGAGCTAGCAGAATAACGTCAAGAGAAAAATGCTGCCCATAATATAAGCACGCTGTGCTCCCCGAGCGTCAACGAATCTATCTGACGATCATCCATTTGCTGGTGGTGCTGCTGCTGCTACTACCGCCATAACTAACGAATTACGAGAGATGCCGCCGTAGAAGCGTCTAAACACGGCGTCCGAGAGTCTTCTTGACACTGCCCTAATCCACAGTGGCGCACGTTGCTTCCATTTCACAGACACACACACACATATATATATATATAATATATATATAGTGTGTGTGTTGTAGCAACAGCAAATCTGATAGCGAGCATATCCGACGGCAGGATACGTTAATACGGGCTCGAGCACCGCCTGCTAGGGACGGTCAGCGCTTTTTGTTCGCACCACATCACATTCAGGTGGCAAATGCCCAGTGGTGGTGTTTCGTACAAAAAACACCACTACACCACAACAACGATTAGTGGTGTTGCCATGATTAGCGGTCCAGCTGCGGCGAGTCGAAGCCACGAGTGAGCCATGCTCGGGCTGACTGCCGGTTGTCCGTAGAAGGTCAGCCTCTCCGCGGGTTGCATTTTTTGTTGTTGTTGTTGCTGTTCGGCGGCTGCGTGATGTCGGTATCTTGTAGGATTTGTTGGTTCGATCGTCGAAGCCAAAAAACATCGCAGGCAAATCACATCAAACGCCAAAATAAGCTGGGAAAATATTCGACAAACATCGGGTGACGAATTTTACAAAGCGTTTGTCACAAATCAACCTAACTGAGTCGACTGTCAGGTGGATGGGAAATATTGGTTGTTGACTGTTAAGTCTAACATCGAATGAGTAGTTATCGGATGAGATGATGAGGTGTTGTAAAGTATACGACCCCTATACTGCCACCGTTTTGTATATAATAATACTAATAATTAATAATAATAACGATAACAATAATAATAATAAGGTGATTTGAAGTGTTTGGACTGGCATCGACGTTGTGTCAATTTGCTTGAACTCAACTGCACATGCATACGCGCGTCGATTAGTAATTATAATACCAACTAATTACTAATAACTATCCGCCGGTTCAATGTATCGACCGGTGCAAATAGAACCCGATGTAGTACTTATCGATCGAATCGCACGCTGACCACGTGGCTCGCTGCCTTGCTTGTTTGCCATTTGCTAAACGATATATAACATTAACTAATGCTAACTAGCGTTCTTTGTCGTCATTTGATTTTAGGTGAAGTCCAACAGCTTTCTCTTGGATCTGCCGCGGCAGATATCATGAAGATTGCCATTTCCTGAGTACCGGTTTTATCATCGCCACCAATACTAACAATACGGCGCATATACATAGAGCCGCCCACCGGTCGTTCCCCGCCGGACGTCTCCCAGGAGGAAACGCTAGTACCGCTACGAAGACACAGGATCACAATGGATTACTACGATCGGCCTATAAGCCGCGCACGGGGTCGACTCGTCGCATCGAGACAGGCGTTCTTCGAGCAGGTCGCCAGCCCCCCGCCAGCGCGGGGTGGGGCCGATGCCGGCAAGAACCTCACAAGTCTGGTTGACGAAAAACTCGAGCGATTTACCCGATCCGCGCAGGAGGCGACAAGAAACCTGGCCAAGTCCACCCCCGATCTAACAGCGCTCGAGGAAGACGCCAATATTCGAGTTAGCCAGCATCTGTCGAAGTCGCGGGGAAACCTCAACCAGACATTCGACAGTTCGCTGTTCCAGCCGCAGCGTAATGTTAACGGCGGTATGGCCGCCGTCGAGGTCGGGGACGGTTCCGGCCCGGTATCGGCAAACAAGTCGTTCAGTTCCTACTTCACTCACAAGAAGCCGCCGCTTCCCCCGAAGAAGCCTTCGTCGCCGCCTCCGCCTGTGCCCGTCAAGGATCACAGCAAAGCAGACAAGGAGAATCGAGAGCCTCCGGCGACCAACCAGAGCCAGTCGCAGAATCAGACAACAGCGACACCAGGCAGGACGTCGGGCGTCGGTGCCAAGGTGTCCGAATTTGACCGGATCGTCAACTCGATCAAGTCCACCGACACCTATCGCCGATACAAGAATCACCCATCTCTGACACAGCCGCCGGACATGCGGCGACGCAGTAAGAGTCTTGGCTTCCTCGAGCTCGACGACGACGACAACTGGGTTCTGCCCGTCTCAGCGAAGCTGCCCGTCGAACCGGTGTTCCCCGAGCTCAGCGAGCGTTCCGTATCGACGACGCATCTCGCTAAGAAATCTGGTGGCGCCGGCTCCGTTGGCGCCGGCGGCTCATCTGAGGATGGTGGAGCAAGCGGCAGCACGGATGAAGATGACGACGTGCCGATCCCGTGCAATCGTCTGACAGCGGCGAAATCCGAGTACGAGCTGCGTGTCGAGAAGTCGCTCAAGAACCTCAACCTGCCCGACTGGTACACGAAATCGAGTCGGCCCTCGAGCCGAGCGTCGATCCTCTCCGGTCGCGGCACGCCCGCCATGTCGAGCGAGCGGTTCACGCGCAATCGGCCCGATTACGAGTCGTTCCGCAGTGTCCACTCGACGGCAAGCACCGGGGGCGCCGGGGTCCCGAAACGGGAAGCACCCACGTCGCGAATGACGACGCCTTCGTGGCGCAGCTTCAGCTCGGTGCGTCGGAGCAGCCCGCCGACGCCGAACAGCGAGGCAGAGCACGAGAGCATGGAGAAAACGCAGAACTGGATCAACTCGCAGCACTCGACCATCAGCAGCTCGCATCAGCAGCAAACGTCGCCGCCGCCGCCGCCACCGCATCAGCAACAGCAGCAGCAGCAGCAATCGACGTTCGAGCAAACGACGACGCGGCACAATCTGTCTAGTCGAACATCGACGACTACCAGCGGCTCGGCGACGGCAAAGAACCCGCCGTACGCCGGCTGGCGAAGCGCTCGCGATTTTGGCGAGCCTACGCGCCCGTTCGACACTCGCCGCACAAAGGACTTTGGCAGCTCGGACAGCACCGACTATTCGTCGTCGTTCGAGGAGAAACGCTACGGCAGCGAGCGTTATTCGTTCGTGCAGGCCGTCAACAACACGGTCCTGTCCGAGGATCAGAGGAGCTATCTCGAGACGAGCTTCGACTCGACCGCGCTGCCCGCCTCCGAGGTGCGCTACCACGACAAGATGTGGATCGAAACGTCGCTCATCTCCCGGCCGGTGGACGGCGGCTTTCAGAAGACCGACTTCCACGAGACGACCTACAAGGAGGAGAGTTTCCCGAAGGACGCCTATCCGGACTCGTTCGGCGTGTTCGAGAAGCGCGAACAGAGACATCCTGATGTGATCTATAATAACAAGGAGGCTCCGCCGCGGCCCACGACACGGCATCCCTTCTCGGGCGGCGGCGGAGGAGGACTGCTTGAAGCTGTCGTCTGAGAAAGGGGGCGTTGCCGATTTGCCAGCTCTGGCGACACAACAACAAGAAGTGCCTGCCCGCCCTGTGCATGGACGACCGACCGACCGAACGGGACCGATGCATTATCTCTGGATGATCGACAGGTAGATGATCCTGGCTACCCTGCGCTGCCTCGGCTAGTGTCCTCTCTGGCCAGCTACTCCGTGTAGCTCGCCGTAGCCAGCAACTAGTCTCCCCAATCTGCCTTAAGACAACAACAACAGCGCGCGGGCAGGTTGTCCCCCTCTCAGGAAGGGACGTTGCAATGTTTTTCTTACTCGCGATGCTATTTCGCGATGTGTTTCGACGCTCTTTGTGCGGAACTACTCGCTAGTTCTGGCGACTGCCGGCAGCGGTCCCGACGAGCGAGGGCGCAACGCAGGCAGGCCGGGACCATGGAAACGTCGAAAAGAAACACTGTGTATTTGTCGCACAATCATACATATACTATATATATATATATATATACATATATATATATAGAGGCAGAGGCGTTGCTGACGACGACTCCATAGGGAATCAGCCAAGTCGATGCTTGCCAGCGGCTGATCGAAGGGAAGATTGGCGGTGGCTTTGGCCGATCGTTGTCCAAAGTATAGTTGTAGTAGTGGTAGTGATAGTCGTTTGTTGTTGCTGCTGCTGCTGGTGCCGCTAGTGTGCGTATGTGCAAGCGGCCGCGTCGCTGCCGGGTCCGCGTAACGCGACGACAGCGGACAAGAGCCTCTGAGTATATGCAGATAATTCTATTGCAGAAGATAACGTGACAAGAAGAAACATTGAGTTTTGATATAGATACATAGATTACCGTTAAGCTCGCTAGCCATAGGGCCTGCCCCGCGACAGAACGATTCAGTGCAGCAGCGCGAATAGTACAAATAGTTACCGGGGACAATAGATCGATGCAGCATTTCAACACATGTATTGTAGATTATTTTCTGAACGCTATGAATTTGAGTATACAAGCAATGATTGGGTGCTGTTGCTGTTGATACCGATTATAATAATCATCGTGCTGATGATAATAATACTAATAATAATAATAACAATAATAATGACAAGGGTGACACATGTCATGTGTCAATTCGCCCTGTTCAGATTTGCTTATCGTTAATGTGTCGGTACAATTAATACGTTCGAAAGTTCGCCATCTGGTGCTGCTTCACGGCGGCACAACATAGTCAAAGTACAGCATATGACAGGCACTATCATCAAGAGCGGGTGCAGCGTCTGCAATATTCAGTCAACGGCCATGCAACACAATCTGAACTAATCAACCGGGTCTAGGCAGACGGGAAGCGAGCGAGAGAGAGAGAGCTCGAGAAGGATATTTACGGAGGCACATATTATATATGCGTAAGGACAGCGTATCCAAGCATAACCCGGCCTTTAACCTGGCGACGCATACGTCGTCGGGTCATGTACAGTACTGAACAGAGAGAGAGGCGATATATATATATATACATATACATGCATACAGACATAAGAGAGAGAGAGGAGGGAGAGAAAGCCAGGACGAAGCTCTTATGATATTAACCAGCGAAATAAATAAATAAATATATACGTCATACAAGAGATAGCCGTGTGTGTGTTTTGTGAGCGGACAATTTGACGGACAATACCCCCAAGAAGGAATCAAGTGGGACGAGTTCTCAACGGACGAGTTCTGCTGCCGCAGCTGCTGCTGTTCCTCCGTGAAATGTAACAGTAGCCGATGAAATGATTAAAGTTTGGATATTTTAGAATAATTCTGGGGGGAAATAGCCATCGGAAAAATCATGGTGCACATGAGAGACGGGCAGCAGTTCGGACTTCTGCGGCGTTGGTTCCTACAGCGGTTTTGCCCGTAGGTGCTTACGTCTCATTTTGCATCAAATATGGTATATATATATTATATAGAACGAGGATTTGTTTCCTCAACGAGGGCCAAACATCAGAGTGTCATTGGCCGAGTTTTTTCATAGATTTATTATCACCGTTGATGCAGCATATACGCCGGGCGAATTTGCATCCTGGAAGGATCCGCCCCGCTATCGTTTCCTGCTGAATATCTACAATGCTGAGCGTAATTGTTGGTTCCGTTGGAACGAACGTCTCGTCGACGATCCGTATCAGAATATATCAATTTTTCTTAGACGTCCTGTCGCCATGCACTACACTGTTCAGTATGTTCCAGCGTTCAATCTTGCAGAATCTAACATCTGTTCATCGTTGTACAACGCGCATCAGGCACATGTCGCTTGCCCAAGATCCGCCGAACTCTTGGCGGAACCTGAGAAGCACGTTCGATTTCCGTATGTCAATATATATATATATATATATATATATATATCCGTTCCACAGCGGTGAATCGGTCAATTGCCGTAGCATCGACAGTCCGTAGGTATTTTGTGCAACTGCGTATACAGTTGAGTATATGGTATTTCAATTAGGGAATAGAATCTTTAGCCAATTAGCTATTCTACTGCTTGATCTATGTATTACGTACCTCGTCCGAGACGGCACCGTTCATGCTTACGGGGCCTTTCATAGATGTCACAGTGCTTACGGTATCCGCCGCCCTCGACCTCTCGGCCGGCCAAGCAAATCAATGACATTCGGCTAGCCGCCGCCAAGTTGTCGTATACAACAATCATACACACCCATTTGTGCTTCTGGTGGAGATCACGAATCAACCATTGCATCGAAAGTGTTAAAGGACTCTTGCAGTAAATGCAGTAAAACTGCAGCAGCACCACCACCACCAGGATTTTCCTCCGCTTTCGTTTCGTCGCCGCTCATTCGATGGCTTCAGCAACCAATATTTCATTGGCGACCACCCTTTGCCATGCAACGCTTCTACTGCTATGGAAAGTACGGCGATCCGTCTACGCGTCCATCCACTGCCGTCATTCTCTGGCTGGGCTAGCTGTCGCAGGAGCTGCCGTAGCTGCTGCTGCTGCCCGAAATACGGACAAGTTCCGGAACAGCTTGGACGCTTGAGGAGGCCAAGTGTGCTGCTAGCCAAGTGAGCTGCGCTTTGCCATAAGGCAGAGGAAGACAAGTACCAATGGGAGTTTGGTATTGACCCGCGGACGCATAGGCGGCGGCGGTGGCTACCCGACGAGAGGCTTTCGGCCAAAAGGAACAAGCAACAAGAGAACAGGCAAACAGAAGCGACCGCACGGCCGTAACCAGAATTGCATCCGCCCGGCTGTCAGGCAGCGCCGCCGGGGAACTCTCCGCCACCACGGGAAGAGATGGTGCGTTTCCTTCTCGAAGTTGCTCTGTTCTCATTCGTCGGTCGATTTTTTTTTTGAAAAAGAAATGAAATGAAACGAAAACATAGAGAGGACAGTTGGTCTACCGACGACCATCCCGTGTCTCGGCCGCTGCCACCATCGACACCGTCGATGTGTGCGTCGGACGGGTTATTCTGCCGAGCCGGCAGCTGCAGCAGCAGCAGCAGCAGCATTCACTTGAGTCGATTGCGATCGACGGCCGCTACAGCAGCTACCGTGCAGAAGCAACACAATCAACAACACAACGCCTTGAGAACAGCAACAACAGCAACAACAACCGAAACAACCCACATCGTCACCCGCGACGGCAGCCATCGAAAGCCGTAACACGAAGTGCACGTTTCTCGCTGACGAAGATGAAATCGAACAGGGCACTGACGGTCGGATAACAGCAAACGACAGCGATGCCAATGGCAACAACGTATGCTGAAGGGGGCATGGAAGCAAATTGTGAACGATCTCCCAAAATCCATGGGAAGAAATGGGACGACACGAACGAGAATGAGAATAACGGGTGGTCGAGATGGTGACGGCATTGAACGACCGTGGCGTGGGGCTGGACCATGGGGCGACGCTGAGAACGTTGTTGCAGACGTCGTTCGACTGGCACTGATCGACTTTGTCGAGGCCGGGTCGAATCGTGGTGAGGCGCCGTGTTGATGGTGTCACTGTAGACATTAATGGCTACGCCGGTGGTTTCGTAGGCCGGTCGGACGGACGGACAGATACCCAGCCGATGGGCGATGCTGTACACTCAACGATACCGATGATATTGTTGTATCGAGAACTGCGTAAAGTCAGCGCGGTGGCTTGGGCGGCTAAGTCTCTGGCTGTCGAAAGCCAGAGGGTTCGAGCCAGGTTCGAGTCCCGCTGCGTGACATATTATGAGAGCTTAAGCATTGTAAAATTGCAGCTCCTTTAATAAACCAATAAAGCTGTACCTTTTTACCTTACGAAGGTGCTGGACGACGTGCTTCGGCGAGAGCCACGGCAACGAACGTGGATAGAGGTAGATTAGGTGTTACATTATATGTATACATTTAGTGTTTCTCTTCTTAGCTGAATGAACCTTCAGTGGGTTTCCCATGGCAGAAAGGCTTTGGTACCACCGGTGTGCTTAGTATTGCTTCAGATAGCTATCATGTATCCAGCCGATCCCTAGCGGAGTTCAGTGGCGGCTAATGAGCCTCGTTCAGGGATCGAGGGATGCATCCAGCCAGCGATCATGAACACTGCACACCCGTCTCCGAAGGAGGACGAGCTCTCGATAACGATAACAGAGGGCCCCCGAAGAAGCTGCGGCGCCGGTATCAGGCAGCACCGCCAGCATCGATAAGGCAGGACCTCTCATCGCGTCCCATAGTATTCCCCTCTCCAATTGCCTCCAATGGTCCTCCATCAGTTTGTTTGCTCGTTCTTCCTCGACATCGTCATCTGCGTATTCTCTCAGACCCGGTTGAAGCGCCACACACCACTAGGCAGACGCTAGCTACGTCCCCTCTACGGTCAGCAACTGTCAACCATGTGATCCATCCAGATGTCGCGGACGGGGCGGGAATGATTGACAAAATGACGAAACGGCTGACTCTCATAGCGGAAGCGGCAGCAGCAGTCGGTCTAGCTGGCTACTGTGGAGTCCCTTTTGATTCGACCCTTTTGCTACGGCTGCGAAAATCAGCCGCGAGACAGCGAAAACAACAACGGCCATACGACAACGCCGGCAATGCTGCGCCGTCATTCGTCGCTAGCGGACGACCCGCGGGGGTAGCAGTTTTCTTTGGGAATCGAAACGCCGAACCCCCCCTGCGGGGGTCGGGGGCGAAGGGTGGCGAGGCGAAACCGCCACAGCAGACGTGATCAGTCGTGGTTCGGTCAGAAATCATGGGTAGGATGCGGCGCTCGACGCGGCGTTCCGCGGTGCCTGCCTCTAGGCGTGTCCCTGCCTCGGCGCGAAAGCCTAATATGAGAGATCGGCCGGTTCGTGTCGTCTTGTCGTTCTCTTCGGCATCAAATCTTCAGTTTGTTTATATCGATTCTGTCGGAGTTGTTGGTCTTGCAGCGGCTACTGATGCGGCTGATGCTGTTAGCTGCTAGACGACTACTGAGTGGGGCTCGGTCCGGGAGCCAGTGGCATCATGCAATGCCGCGCCGCTCACTTGCTGGCCTCGTTATCACGGCCATCGTCGTTTTGTCGGCGATGCAAATTCGTGCTTTTGCACCGCACATATGGACGCATCGCGGCGGGCATTGAGATCATAAGAGGTAACAGGGCGCCCGTCACTGACTTCTAGTCCCTTTTCAGGCCCCGTCCCTGATTCTAGTCCCGTTTCAGGCCCCGTCCCTGATTCTAGTCCCTTTTCAGGCCCCGTCCCTGATACTAGTCCCTTTTCAGGCTCGCATGCCGCGGAGTCCATCACCGATCGACGATTTCGTTCTGAAGTTGTTGAGCGCTGGGAACCTAACCACCATGTGTGTTCGACACGATGACCGACGATCGCTCAGAGCCTCTCTATGACGATCGGGGCGCCGGCGACCGATAGACGCGCAATACACGGAACGGTGTAAATAAGCTCCAGCGGATAATTGCGAGAAATCAACGAGCAGGCGAAAGTGCTCAAAGCACAGATCGCGAATGGTGAGGCACGAACATGCAGCAAGTTGGGAGAATACAAACCGATGTTTAGATTGATGTTATTGTCACCTCTTTGCTTATATTCCTGTGATGTGATGTGGCACTGGGTATGAGTCACGGATCGAAAGATGTTTACAAACAAAGCGCGCAATGGTAGCATGAAAATAATGAGAAGGCGCTAATTTATCTCAGCCCGTTAATCAAATTAGCAGACCGAGAGAATTAACGAACCGAACAGAAAGACGCGGCAAGAAGTTGATCACCATTTTTCGTTTTATAAGCGCTGGAACCGTGCAGTGCGCTTGCCTTCACTGAGGATCCGTTGCCCGTGGCGGCGCGTTGATAATCACTAATAGAATAAAGCCTATTGCAATTGGGTAGTTCAAGATTATCCACGATGGGCAAACCCATCCGTTGCTGATGATGAGCTGGGGTGTGAAGATTTCACTTGAAACCGAATGAAAATACTCCCAGAGTCCCAGAGCTGGCGACTTATAGTCGGTAGCTGATGGTTGTAGCGTAGGACGCCCTTCCACCGGGGCAGTCATCATCGCTTATGCTGGTCCAGATTGTCATAACAGCAATAAGTACGAACGTAGATAACAACCTAAGTAGATGGGCCTCCGCAAGGATTTTTATGTTAACACTCTCTATTGTAGACTTCAGTAAAGGATTACATCACATCCATCTCCCTCTCTCTCTCTCTCTCTACATATAAAATATATATATATATATGCGTACTCCCCGGACAACGCAAGCGTAGGCTATTTCGACCACGTGCACGTATCAGTCTTCTTCGGGGCCGAACCGGTCCTGGCCGTTTCTGGAAAACAGCTAGCAGGAACAGCGAACGAAACTCCCCGACACTCACTGGGTGGGTGTCGGAAGAGGCGAATGTGCTCGCCAATCATCGATCACCACCAGCCGAGACGGTCATCAATAACGTCCCGAAGTCTCGGCTAGCGACAATGCCACGACTGAGAACGGGGGCGAGTCAACGACGGCAAATATTATAGAGGAAACTAGGTGGACAAAATGCTACCGCTACCTGATATCCGCCGCCTGCCCATGGTGCACGGCGCCCTCCAGTGGCTTGTAGACAGATAGGTGCTGAGATCATGTGCCCCAGCCCTATGCTGATGTCCGACGGAGGCTGGGTGCTGGATGTGTTAGAGCAGGATAGGATAGCGATTTTAACTAATATCTCTTGATAATGACAAATTAACTAGTTATTCAATTGCAGGTAAAGGTAAAGGTTTATTAGTTATTATTAAAGGAGCTGCAATTGTTACCATGGTTAAGCTCTCTTATATGCCATCACGCAGCGGGGCTCGAACCTGCGACCACTGGCATACGATAGCCAGAGACCTAGCCGGGTCTAAGGGGTAGATATCAAGCGGATTCGTCGCCGTGACGTGATACATATTCCTTCAACCATGTCGCCTCTTCAACCATGACAACCTGCGTATAATGTGTACGTATGTATGACGAGTCGAATTCAGGTCGAAATCAAAGATGCTAACAGCTGAAGCTATTGCCAGCCTAATATGCTCGGCTTATACAATGTACACAACGAGAATGAATTACTTAATGACGGAGCGAACATCTTCGTTGAGTGGCGATGATACAGCTGCCGGGCGATTTGCATAAGAAGGCTGTGTTTTACTGCCGGACGCGTTAGTACAACGAGTACTCGTTGGCGCTCACAGAGGGCGCGGCCTCGATCGGATTCGGTGTGTATGGAAAGACCATTCAGAACCTTCAATGGACACAGATGCATTCTGCACCCTGAAACAGTAGCAGCGATACGGGTGGCGGCGGCGGCGATGTTGACGTGGGACATTGGAGCACTGCATCCACATTCACCACTGCCTATCGGGAGGCAATGGTGAATCGCACCAGACAGCGAAGTGTTTAGATTGGGCTTGTGCTTGTAAGCTATTGTGCTTACTTTATATTTTCTTGTACTTCGACGTTAGGTGTTTGGGGGACGATTGCTGTGAGTTGGCTGGTGCGGCTTCAGCGGCGAGAAGAGGCCGCTAGCTAGCCCGCCACTGAGGCTAAGCCACATCAAGTGGTGTCGCGAATACAGCCACGAATAACCCATCGAAATGGAGAAACTCAGCGCTAGTTCTCCTATACAACCGTGTGGAGGTGGGGGAAGATGCCGATTGATGTATATATATATATATGCATATATTACATATACATATATATATATATATATATACATACATGCGCGAATCCTTCGTTATGTAAACGCAATTCATATGCATAAAGATGGTGAGTTGGCCTGAGTATTGGCCGGCCGGACGCCGTGTGATCACTCCTCGTTCGAGTTTCGCCACATGACCGGAGCGAACGGCTTCGGCAGCGATAATCAAAAAACCAAAAACTCGGTATGCGCCTGCGATGAACGGTGAAATGCTGAATGTCGTTCCGCGACCCAGCCAAGCCTCGCCCATTGACCCGCGCTGGCGCCCTTTTCACAGATGCGTCTATTTAACATGATTCTGTTTACAATCCCGTTTATAGACCTGTCCCCCTCCCATTGATAGCTCGTTCCGAAAGCGAATCTTCCTCCCCCTCCGGATGTCCTCTGCCCTGCGTTGTCACGTTGCTCGGATTTATTTTTTCTTAACCATCATACATATCCTTAGTGTGTTTATACTGCACGCATAGTGTGATGCAGGCGTCGGCAGGCGTTGGTAATAATGCATCTGTTCTCCGTCCGTCTCTCGGCTGTTGTGCTGTTTCCTCTGCGGCAGCCCTGTAGGCCGATGTTTAACAAGTCCTTCTCCCCACCCCCCGCCCCCCCCCACGAGTGGTCCACCGCTTCTATCGGCGCAGTCGGTTGAGTTCTTGGTTGTTCTTCTTAGCACCGGTTTCGTGGCCGGGCCCCTGGCCTGGTTCGCTCCCCGCCCGCTCGAGCAAGCGGGACCATGCTACGATTGTGGACGAACATGTTCAGCTGCTTCCCCTTAGCCGCCGGTGCGACCACTACCCGCAACGGCAACAGCGATAGCAGCAACAGCAGCCGCAGCACCACCACCACCACAAGCAGAGAGGTAATCGTGTCATGACTCTTGTGCCAACAGCAGCAGTGCCACTGTCCGCGGTCGTCGTGGTGGTTACGGCGACTCTTCTTCCTCGGGCAGCTTTCTTCCTTTTCTTGTTCATCATCTTTCCGCTCCCTCTGCTCTTCCCGATCGTCCACCTTCGAAGAACGCTTTTCTTGTTTTAAATGCATATCGGCCGCAACGACAAAGGCGCTAGCGACGGCGGCCGCTGCTGCTTCTGGTGTGCGCATTCAAACAGAGTGCACCATCAACCACGGTCTGCCAGTTGTGGCAGAATTGCCCAGCAAAGAAGTCACACAGCGGTAGCTGCAGCCGAGGCGACAAGACCCTCGGCGGGTGTTACTGTGCACAGCGCAAAGCAGTCGGCACGAAAAATGGCCATCTGGCATAAGACTGAACGAGCAGATGAACGAGGAGACAACGATGACGACGTCGGCGACGCCACGTGGGTGGATGATGACGGGTCTGATCTCATCATGCTCCGTGTTTGCCGAAGGTTGAAGCAGCCGCAGTGGACACACTGCACAGATGTGCCACTAGAGTGTCCGCCTGCGTTCGTGTTGTTTTCGCACTTGGCCAGCCTCGTCCGCGGCTTGCTGTTGTGTGGAGGCCGTCGGATGGACTTAAGCCCTTCCTCGGGGCTGGGCCGGGCACCGCTGATCTGAGCTGATCTCGGCGGTTCTGATCTAGCCGAGGAGGAGGCGGCGGCGGCAGTAGCAATAACACAGCAACAACGACAGCGACAACAGCAGCAACAACGACAGCGACAACAACAACAACAACAACAGCAGCAACAACAGCAACAACAACAACAACGACGCCGCCTGCTGGAGCTTGCCGGGCTCAATAAAGATCAGCAGCGCCGCGGACTTGACGTTCAGAGCAACCGACCCACTACCGACCACCGGCTTGGCAAGTTGACGAGATGATGCCAACGCCGACCTCTACCGCTGTTAGTTATAATGGCTAGGCAGCTACCAGACTGGTTGGCCAGTAGAACCACGCCGTTGGTCAGTGGCGGCGATGGTGACCGACAACTAGAGAAGAGATGACACAAACAACCAGCAGTAGTTGTGCCAATGTGTGGCTTGACAACGTTGGCCGTCGCCAGTGACAACGGTTAGCGTATCGCAGAAGCAGCAGAACCAGCAGCAGCAGCAGCATCAGCAGGCACAACCGGATGGTGTTGCTTTTGCGCTGCGACACTGGAGGGAACAAGATGGAAGCGTGTGGTAGCGAGAGATGGCGAACGAGCCCCATACCGATACACTGGTCTATCTAGAATAGTGGTTAAAATGGTAGTTCGTAGTGGTTGTAATCTCCGAAGACGCACAGTGCGCCGAATCGGTCTGGGTTTGAGCGCAGTGGCCTGCGCGACGACGGGAAGGCCTAGCTTACCACGATTGCCAGCGCAGGCGCAACGACAGCCGGCCGCTGTCACCGGTGGCTGTGTCGCGTAAGCGCCCCTTTGATAGAACAACGATCAAACACAAGAAGGATGTAGATATATAGATAGATATATAGGGAGAGAGAGAAAGGGACGGAGGAAATATCTATTTAGATATATGGAGAACCAAGAACTGTCGCCAGCTAGTTATCCCAGCACTCTCTCGTATGCACGACGTCTCGCTCCGACGGCCGATGCTACGCTGACTGCCCATGGGCGCTGTGGCCATATTGCTGGTGCACATGCCGTCGTTGTTGCGCTGCGGTGCGACTGCTTGAGACATGTGTTGTTGTGTGTCCGTCAACAGCGGGGCATGCTCGATCCTGTTGCTGAATGCTTACCTATTTCGTGATCTCTGTCGACGATGGCTATCGAACGGGAGCTGGTACCCAGCAGATGATTGTGGGCTTATAGTAGCATGTAGGGTGTTGAGTGAGTTAAAAGGTCGCTGATAGCTGGCGACATCCAGTGAACGAATTAGACAAAGTGGCACATTTTGCGTTGCAACGCTCTTCGAGAGGAACACTTCGCCGAGGGTAGAGGCTCGCAGCTTCAGAGAGAATGAGGGCGCCTATAATAAACCAATAAAACCTTTTTACCTTTACCTTTTACCTTTATAAATTCCGTATGATACGGATGCCTCAAATTCTCCAAGAACAGGTGGAACAGGTTCTCATGGAACAGGTCACGGGAATCGTTTTGGCCACGGTCAATCGTTAATTAGCTCGAGGTCAGCGGTGATTTTCGGTAGTTAAGTCGTGCTACAGTGAGGGTCTCGTGTGTTTGTCGATCGGGTGCACGTGGACACTCGGATTCACCGAGTGATTTGTTCGAACGGGTCAACCGCTACCTAGATGTTATGAGACATGCGATATGACCAGGTACTATTTATGTTTGCGGAGAGGTGCGATTTGTGACGAGTCCGCCGTCGATTTCAGAAAAAAAAAACAAGCAGAGATTAAAGACATCAAAGCTTCACGCAGACTTCAAATGTCAGTGAAGTTATCTGTGTGGATACACAGATAATGATCAGTAGCAATCTCACACCTGTAGCCTTATATATATATATATTTTTTTTGTACCTGTAGCTTTATATTGGAGTTGAACAATCGAGTTTTATATATATGCAACTTGTATCAGACAAAGGTTGCGTTTCATTTGCAAAAAAAAAATTGCGTCAACATTTCGGAACAATTCCTCTCAAATAGAAATTTTCAAATTGTATCAAACTGCTCCATTGTGGTGGCGATGCCCCGGCGTCATCTCTCCTCCTCCTACTTAAGTACCCGCGACCGCTTCATCATCTTACACACACCACCGAAACGTTCGTTAATAGGCGTATCTCGATTTCACTTGCGGATGTCGTTCAACCCACAATTACAACCGGACGCCTCGCAGGCGTAATCCCCACGGCGTAATCTCTAAAGCTGCATCACCATCACCTGAGTGTGGTGGCCTCTAGCAGGAACGGACACGGACATCTGCATTCAGGATACTGATGCTATCAGTCTATTTTCACAGGTAAAGGTAAAGGTTTTATTGGTTTATTAAAGGAGCTGCAATTGTTACAATGCTTAAGCTGTCTCTTATATGCCATCACGCAGCGGTGTTCGAACCTGCGGCCTCTGCGCTCCAATAGCCAGAGGCTTAGCCGCCCAAGCCACCGCGCTGACAGGATACACATATAGCGCGTATAGTCTCGCAAACAGATTCACGCACAATGGCCAAACAATGAAGAGAAAAAGCTCGACGTCGTGGAACCAGCGTAAGTCACAAGACACCTGTGAAACGGACGTAATAAACGCCCTTCTTGGTTTCGTGTCTCTTGACCCGGCTGCGCTGGTGACGCCGCTGGGCTCGGACAGCGCCACTGGTCAGAAGCGGCAGAGAACAAATATATAATAAATAGAATTTATTTCGCCATTCTTCTCCTGCTCGAGACTCATCCATGTCAAGTGTACGCGCTACACGTCGTTATCATTGTATTAAACTAGGGAAAATGTGCAATCCGTATTTAGGTTTTCAGCGAAGCGCACATAGTGCACTATCACATAAATGTAACTCGACGTATACATGTATTGGATCGGCTACAGGTAAACGAATCTGTGCGCGAGAAATTCGGTCGCTCAATGATTCAGTAGCGATTCTAGCAGAATGCGCAGAGATGTGTTGGCGGTATATATATATATATATATATATATATATGCGATGATATATATATGTATATATATATATATAATATAAGCTCCCGTTAGCTGTGCCATGAGGCTATCCTGCGCTATGTCGCCAGCGACGCGATCAGCGGCGCGCGAACAGCCGCGTATTGATTGTCATGCCATGTGCTCGAGCCTCTGCTCAGCTTGTTCGGCAGCCCCTGCGGCCGCTGTTGGTGACGTTGCCGCGTCGTGAGCTATTTTGTGTGTGGCCTATTTTCAGGTGATGGGCAGTGACAATCCATTCGTTACAGCGCTGTATCTGTCCCGGCTGTCTAAGGCCGACACGGTGCGTCCTGCAATATCATGGCAGGCCCGAGGGAAGGAGGAATAAGAGCGAAAGAGAAAAGCCCTCAGCGGCTGTTCAGCTCTAGAATAGTCTCCTCTGTGTTACTAGACACTGTGTTACATGGTGCCTATTATATGTATCGTATAGTACATATGCAGAATAACACACAAATTGGCGATCAAACGTGAGCCTTCAGAACCGTGCGCTTATGGCCAGCCCCGGTAAATACATCAAAATGCCACAACGATTTTTTCATCCGTTGTTTTTTCTAATTAAGGACACATCAGCGCGGAGGCTAAGTCTCTGGCTATAAATGGTCAGAGGATGCAGGTTCGAGTCCCACTGCGTGACATACATACATGAGAGAACTTAAGCATTGTACAAATTGCAGTTCAGTTTGATAAGCCAATATATCTATTTCATTGAAAATCGCATCACCGCTATACTTTGAAGTCGTTCAATTAGTCGAACAGCGTAGTCAACTATTCAACGATGGTAGCGCATATGAATCGCGTTCGGATTGTGTGAATCACAATCTGCTACTGTATCATCGCATTGTGTACCTAATGCATCCTAAGGAGAAGCTGTTAGCATGCAATTGAGCCTATCTAATCATCAAGTAATAAAGACCCAAGAGTTCCTATCGCAGATTCTGACGTCGGCCATACCACCGAAGCGTTCCGTATCCCCGACAGCGGCCCACTACTTTGGAAATAACGCCCATCGTCAACGCGCGCAGCGGTAACCTCTGACGCTACTGTCGCCGCCGTAGACCCCAGCGACATCCATCGACGATGTCATATTGTCCTATACAATTATATTACTCTGACTGCTACCTACATCTGACTTCGAATTATCGTCAAGCTCGAACGATAGCAACACTCTGCATAGGTAAAACAAGAAAAAACCGCCACTGACACGCAACGAGCTAGCGTTCAACACGTCCAACGATGATTCCGTCCAGACGAGCGCTGTCGGAAGCGCTGAATCAACTGTTTACAGCGCAAATCGCGTAGGAAGAACGACACTGTGATGCAATTCATGTAGACGAGCACTAGCTAGAATGGTAGATCGCGGTCGGCGGCGGCGGCGGCGGTTGGCTCTACAATGCCTCCGGTAGAATAACGCGGCCATCCACCTTATCCACCTGACAGTATCAATCGATCGGTTAGTTGATCTCCTGCTTGTCAATCTGTCTCCCTGTTGAATTGAAGGCATGACATGGGCCGCTGTGCATCGGTGTATGTGGCCGTCAATGGCGTCGCCTCGGGAATCGAATAGGGGATGGACGGGACATTCGTATTGCATCTATGTATGTATGTACGTATCCATCTATAATATGTGTAGTGACTGCATTTCGTTCGATGTGTTATAAGACTATATTGATTGATTTGCATCGGTTTTCCAGTTAAACAAAAGGTCAATATTCAATAATTGTGAGAGCGACAGGGTGTCAGGCCGAGGTCCGAGCCAATGGTCCCGAATGAGGCGATGGCATTGCCCCTCTGTCTCTGCACGGCGAGGGAGAGTAGTTGTAGAAGGAGGGGATCCTGCGCGCTTGTCCCCGGTGGCGCGGATCAGCGCCCGCGGTAGACTCCTCCGAGGGCGTTAGCAGTGACATGTGCACAGTCCCATCGCCTCGCTGGGGAACAATGCAGACGATAATTGTCTGATACTTGATCGATCAATCTCCATTCGACTTCTAACAATGCTAGCTGAGAGTACTCATTGTTGGACTCGTTTGTCTGTATGCACCTCGTTCGTTGTTCTCGTTGAAGTTGTCATTACCGCGGCGAAGTTCGGTTATGCGAGGGATGACACAATGTATTGGCGACTTCAAGCCAAGAGCATATTCCAATCATTTATCATAGCGCCCATGTTTGCCTTAGTAAAAAAAATGTTGTCCGAAAGATCAACAAAACTGATATGATGATGGAGTCACACAAATCGTCACAAGTGCGTGCTTTGAAGTCGCGTCATACGAGATGCAGCAACCTTCCTGCTCGCTAATAGGCATTTCGTTGACATCCGACAAACAGAAGCAATCAAATGTCACAATTAGACATGTGAACATGTTTCCTTGCTAACCTGCCCTGCGAAGCTCGCCGTATATATATATATATATATATTAATCTAATGACAATTAGAGTAATTAATCCTTCATATCACTCTCTAATGAGCCGCTCCGTTCATTTTTTCATAAGGCGAATCGCTTGATCCATAAGCAAAGCGTAGCTCAACGATGCCATCGTTTCCCTGTTCCAGCATTCCCCGTATGTGTCCTACCATTTACTAACGATTAGGGCTTGCCATATATGGTCCGCTGTCACAGCAACTGAGCAGCAGTAAACATCTTGACGCACGTCTTATCTCCGCTAACGTATCGTACAGACGCTCTCGTCCAGTTCCATTCGACTACGCCGGGCGGCTCCTAAACGTCAACAACGGCAAAGACGTCGGAGAGCGACCGGGGTGACCTGACCGTGACATTGCATTTTCATCAAGTACACCCGGCTCTCGCTGCGCTTGGAACGGCGAGCCCGCCGCCTTACAGCAAACGCCAGAGGAGCCGTTCTCCATTATTAACATTGTAAGCAGCGGCCGTAATTGCAGGGCTTCTCGCCGAGCTATCCATCTCGTTCGCAAGACAGTCACATAGAGGTGGATTGTTGCGGATCGAGGCTAGGCACAGCAATTCATTGAGGCTGGATACTGGACTGAGACCTCTAGTCAGCTGATATCTTACCTAGTGAAGAGCAGGAGAAATCGGTTGTGAAGCATATCTATAATGAAATCGTCATGCAGATCCATCTATGGTGGATAGCTGATACCTTGCGGCACTATGGCCGGCTTGCTCCCGACAGATGAAACCGTAGAAATATGTGTCCGTATACACGATGTCCCTGCGTCGAAGCGCCGCCAGTTTCAATATGTTGAGCACGCATGCTATGCGTATGTACTATACGTCAGGCACTTAAGGCTTGGAGTTTGCTTTTACACACAAAAAAAGCTGAATATTCAATTCTCGACAATAACGACAATACATGGTGTCGAGAAAATATTATATATATATATATATATATGTATGTATATATATATATAGACACCCCCCCCCGCCGCACACACACACAGGAGGTTCACGACGTCTCGCGACTGTATCTCTGTTACGATCGCCTCGGCCAGAGTCGATTACCGAATCTCCCAACAAACTATCATTTTCTATCGGTTTTTTTTTCGCTTGCTAATATAAATTGTGGCCGACGTCGTTCAGACACACCCGTCGTTCCCCGCGCTCGCGACCAGCATCTTTGTCCACACATTTTACTCAATTAGTTGTTCATTTCCACGCGCCATCCTTCTCTCCAGCCCTGCTCTCCCGTATCGCCCATCCTGCTCGTTGCTGGCTGTTGATTGCCACCACCAAGCGCCGTAATGTAGTGCAGCGTATATCGAGTACAGGGGAACTATGTTCTCGGAATCGATGACAACAACGACACCGGTTTAGTGGCGCAACCATCATCGTCGAATTCGCTGGGCAACACGACAACATTCACGGCCATTTCTGGACGTTCAGTCAGCTGGCGTTCGATAGCAACGACAAACATGTATATATCTATATATATATATATATATATAGACATTGCATTAATGAGACGTACACATGTAGTCGCCGTGTAAAGCGATTCTACGAGAGGAGAATAATCGCCGGGAATCACCCGCTCTGTGCTCGATTGGGAGGAAGAGTTAGCCTGGAGCTGGAGCGAGGAATAAGCCGCGAAATCGATCAGTTATTATTACCATTTATTGAACAGAATCGCCATCGAATCATCAATCCATCAAGGTACTTTGTCCGTGTGTCGTTCATCGACCAACATCGAACAATCAAATATCATATTATGTATGTATATGTATTACCTATACGAGTTTGTGTGTGTGTGTGTGTGTGTTTGTGCGTGTATTGCTGTCCCTATCAATATGCCACTTCTTTGCCGCTGCGGCCGCTGTGTTCATCTTAAGTCTTTGGACAGCAGGCAATCCCAGGCAATCAGTTTTCCATCAAGGCCCCACCCACCATCTCAGCCTCAGAGCGCCACAGTGCAACGCCGCCGAACAGTACAGCAAGACTAGCTCAATCGACAAACGAAGGACATACTCGCCACCTATTTGGCTCACCATTGGACACAGACCGTCGGGCTGGAGCAGAGCAGAGAGAGCCACCTCATCATTTCATCCGTCATCGTGTCATCCCCCGTATTTCACATATACATACATATAATAATACATTTGTTTACAGTCTCTTATACAATATATGTATATATGCATGTATGCATGATACTGATCGACTGATCCGTAGGTCGTCTGGCAGGTGGCTAGGTACGTGCGTCGGGAGTGCTCGAGAAGTCCCTAAACCTGCTTCGGATGGCTCGGCTGTTTCGTTCACCAGCTGGGTTGTCCGCGACAATAACATATTACATCTGACGTCTCATACGTTTACACTTATGCTGGCGGGTTTGTGTGTGCGGTACATACAAGGCGATACGATACGATATTAACGTGAAGAGACGCTACCACTAATAGTAATCATAATAATAATAATGATAATCAAGTCGTAGCGCCGTTGATCATTCCCCTCATCCCAATGGACGGGTTCCGTTGAAAACAGAGTGTGCGTTTTGCCACCTTCGAGACGGCGATTCAAGGGGAAGAAGATGTTGGTTCGGCCTTCGTTTCGGCCTAGTACGAAAGCCACTAACGGCACTTGCGATGTCGTCGTTAGCAGGACACATTGGTTTAGGACAATTGATGCAATGGATATATTTTGAGGCCGAGCGTTGTTGACGCGTTCTTGCCGGCCGTGAGGCGTAGGTCTGTAGGTTGACTTGTGCGGGGGCTGGTCATCACGACCTGTGTATACATACATACATACATATATATATATATATATTTGTGCTGCATCTATACAACATCGAGATGAGCGAGTTCTCGCGGCAGTACAGCCGCTTCATCCGCTTCTTCTCGTATTGGCTGGAGCACCACGAGGCGACGCGGCCGGACACGACAGCAATCAGCGTTTTCATATTTTATCCCAATAGCCGTTTCCGTTGTCATTCTAATAAATATAATAGATAGCTAGTAACAACGAATTGCAATGTACATCATACATATCCACATACAACAACACATTGACATCGACAACGACCGAGCGGAATCATCCCAGCGATTTTGTCGGCCAATGAGATCAAAGGTAGCTCTCATCACGACGGTGTCGACTGCGTCAGTAGCTGCCGAACAACGCGATTGGCAAAGACGTCGACCGACGGCCGATCGCAACTCGCCTAATGAGTGCGCGTTGCGATTGCTGTTGTGAGAACTAAACGCGATGGTCGTCCAGCGCAACCCGCAGTGACGCGCGCACCGGACGGAGCGTGATTTCGAAAGCGTTTTCTTCCTGACGCAGACCGCACCCCCCCCCCCCCGCCCTTCGCACGCACTGAGCCTCCTCGTGGCTTCAACCCCGTGTGAATCAGCTTTGAAGGCGGACCCGACGCGGCGCGGATCTGATCGGATTCTGTTGACAGAACCGCAAGAAGAAAAGCGCACCCCGTCGAAATGTCGAATGTCGTCCGACGACCGGTCGATGCGATTTGCACGCGGGAGAGCGGATCGAAGCGAACGAAGACAAACTGCGCTCATCATTGTTAGGGACATCATAAATCTTCAATGTGATACCCCGGATCGGCTCCACCTCCTTCGATCGCCGTGGCCAGATCAGCCAGCTGCCCTCGTTGATGTCGAGATGGTTGGATTATGTCCGCGATGTACGTATCACTTCAAAAGAAGGAAGGGAGTGAGGGAGGGCGGGCCCTGGCTTGACAAAGGGGATGTCCATTTCCGATTCCGAGATGATGACGCATTTGCCACAGGCCGCCGGTGTTGCAAGCCATTTCGTTCTGATTTGAACGACAAAGAGAGATGCACATGTAGTAATGATGGATGTCGTCGACCCACTACGTAGCGTGTGAGGATACAACACCCTCCTTGGACTTCTAGACGTTATCAGTGCTCATCAATGGGTTCACTCACGTCGACTGATGGGAAAACAAATTAGTCAATCCATCTTGGATGAGGGCACCGTTCCAGCGTGTCGCGCCATGAGCGCTAGCAGTGAGATCAGCTCGCTTTGACTAAATGGTCATATATATATGTCAGACAATGGGACAAGTTCCGCAAGTTCGTTCGCGATTGTCATCGACGTGACAAACATGGCCACGAGCGCATGCAGACGGTCACAAATGCACTGCGGTCGTGGACAGTTCGAGGACTACTGTTGTTAACATGAATTGTATTATCTATCTGTATGAAAATCATGTTGAGTATACATGTATTTAACAAAATTTACTATTTCGTTAATTGCGACAGAAATTACTGTACCGGTTAACTTAACGCGTAAAATCGGTTTGTCCCCAACACTGCACCTCAGCAGGGATGAAGCAGAAGAGGAACAACTTAAGCATTCAAGAGAACTTTGAAGGGTGCTTTTTACGACCACACAATAACGGGTTGTAAGGGACATTGCAAGGATTTCGCCTGGAGAAGCGTTTCAGAGGGAGGAGCCTTGTGCAACGAACGCATCGACAGTCGATACAATAGTTCTAACAGGGTACTACGAAAAGGGTCGGAAAATCTAAGAACTGTTGTTAGCACGAGCATTGGTACTGGCAGCAGATATCAGGGAACAAGAGGTCGGGGATCGTTTTTTGTTTGGGAAAAGATCGTTTTTTTTCAAGGAAAGTACTCGATATAGAAGTGGAACAGTTAAATGTGGAGGGCGTTGGAAGTCGAATCTGACGGCGGGAGGCGGATCAGAGACTGCTGTATCTTGCGGTTTCGGGAGAGATTGAAATCTGTTCTTATTATTATTAGTATTGCTAATTGCATCAAATGTATTCGACGTAAGCCGTACGTCAACTGAAAACTAGAAGTAGATAAAGGAAGGTAGTATCGTTTGCACCGAGGAACCATCTCGTTTCTTGTCAAAAGTTAATACAGGCTATGGCGTTAGCCGACTTAGGGCGAAGTTGTCTGCAACCGGCGCGACCTGATAAGTGTTCATTCAAATGTTCACCCGAAAACAGGGCTGAAGAGACTCCAGAGATAGATATTTTTTCGATAATTTAATGGCCATTGTCAAAAAACAAATCAACTATAGGCAAACTCGAGTTGGGCGACAACATATTTCGCCGTGGTTGCGGATAGACAATTGGCAATATGCCATTCATCAATCTGAGATAGATGATGACTGCCCTGAAAATATAAACACACACACACACATATATATATATATATATATATATATTGAATCAGTTAAGAGAACGGAGAAAGAAACATTAATGATATCGTCAAAAACTAATCAAAACAATAATGTCCACAGCCCGAGTTTCTTCTGAGATAAAGCTCAACAGTTACAATTACAAGCATGGTCAGCGAATTATAGGCGGCTAATTATTTACGAAGGATAGAAATGGCTTGCATAGTCGAAAATCCTACGTTGCCCAGCAGAATATATATATATATATATTATATGTAAATTCACGTTTTTGTCAAAAGCCTTTGCTCCTGATTGGTTCCGGCTCGCTAACACAAAAAAAACGTCTACATCCAGCTAAATAGCATATACAGCCAAAGTGGTTACGTGAATGACAAGACCAAAGACAAATAGGCCGCTTTGTTATCAGTATTTAGCTATCTTCTCGCGCACCCGAAACGCGACGCTCCAGTTGACTCTAGCGAACTGACATCACGGCGAACTGGGCAGATGATTTTATTCGACACTGTACGCTATCTCTCAATCTATCATATTCACTAGAGTAGATAGGCCCTGCTCGTTACTGGACAGCAGGGCGAACGGCTGTTGCGGGTATTGCTACAGTTGAACTCATGCGAAGGCATGACCAACCGACCAGCGACGTTTGTACCAGGTACACTTGTCCGCGGCAAGGTCACACATTAAACACTCGGTAATTGATAAGTGTTTAATGTTTGACTGCGTTGGCTCGCTGGCCCCGTTGACCAGAACCGATGCGCCTACTGATTTTGCACCATGCGCGCAGACCCCGAACGCAAGGCTCTGATCATCTGATCCGTCGGGGTCTGACGCCCCCTGCCCTCGCCGACTTTCGAATGGATCGACTCTAACGTATGATATTTAACGACGCTCTGCGATGCAGATATGGCTGTGTGTGATTTCTCGAACACATACACACACACGCACACAGAGGCACGACACCATTTTAATAATCAGCGTACAGTTAATCGTATTACTAGACTAGTAAACATTCACAGTATATGCGAACTGTCGAAGCAGGCAGCGTAATTGACTCAGAGTGATTCGACGGAGGAACGAACATCGACCGCGAAGCTGTGTAATTGTCCCCGGGGTGATATCAATTTGCTTATGGCAATGAACATCCGATTTATTACCACACATTTAGCCTTCGAAAGTCCGAATGCCCGCATTGGTACTGCCTGTCACAGTAGCAGCACATGTGAGCAATATACATATACATTTATTTATGTATATGTATGCATAAATATATATACATAGTTTTTTTTTGAATATATATATATATATATATATATAATATATATTTTTTTTTGCAGTCGGAGGAACAAACGTTCCCACACGCGTTGCCTTCTAATCCTCCTTTTTTCAGAGACAGAAGCTGAGTTGAGCTGCAGGTAGAGAGTCCTTCTTGATGTCGGCCTCACCGAACTCGTTTACTGCTGACAGTCGTCTTCGAACGTGTGCCCGGCGTGAGTCGTCGCGCACAGCAAGCAACTGAACGACGGTGACGTTCGCTTGAAGACAACCTATGATTCTACAGGACATCCCTCAGGAGAGGTTTGCAAGTTGAACAAAGTTGGGGTTCGCAAGTTGAACAAAGTTAAGTGTGCAAGTTGAACAAAGTTAAGTTTGCAAGTTGAACAAAGTTATTATTGTTCGTGCCAGCTTGTACATTTCACTACTGTTGCTGGGTATCAGAAAGACGCGTGCCCTTGTTCAACCTCACCTCCCGTGTCGGCTCGTATCTGTCTGAGGCTAGCTTAATACTTTGTATGCGGGGTAGTCTTGATTAATTCTGATTATGTATAACATTCGCTCATAAAGAAAGATTCGACCGTTATATATTATGGGCTACGTCGGGTCGCACGCGCGTGACCTCATTACAGCGTTGCCACCATTGACCCTATGACATATGGGCACATGTGAGAATTAACTTTTCAGCTGCAGCTGGTGTTTTTCTCATCGAAGTTTTCTTTCGAAACGACTTTCTATGAACACGATAAGCACTGAATAGATATGTGCATACGACAGAGATCGGCATTACCGCACCAGACACCGTACAGGACATATGATATTATAGAATGAAAGCGCTACAAAATGACTACGGAGAGACAAACTTGATATCAAGTTAATCCGCGCGGCGGTCAGTCCTCGATTTGTTGATAATAGATAGCGCTAAGATAAGTGTTATTGCACGCATCTACCAGAGATGACGTCAAGATCATGCATGGCAATACTTGCTTAGAAAAACATTTTATGGCTGGACAAAATAAATATAAACGTGCCCGATCATGTTTATGACAAAAATAACTACGATAATTTTCGGGAGTCACAGTAAATTAAGTAAGGTGTCATAGGTTCTTACGATGCCACTCAGCATATATGTTTGTATAATTAGTGTTGTTAATTAGCTTTGTTCTTATAGAATGAGAACGAAGCAGGGGAAACAGGATTCGACATTTTTACAAAGCTTGAAGCTCAGAATAGCCAGAAAGGTCCACATTACGTAGATATCTTATTCAACGTTCACTCAAATCACTTTTATTACCTGTGCACGTAGTACTATTGACATATGCTGATGTGGTATTTTCATTATATATAAATAAGAGATGCATGCTATGGGATGAGCAAGGTACTAACATGCATCCAATAAAAAATACTACCCCTTCTACGGGTCGGCCACAGGTTTCGAGTCACGCGATCTGGTGACACGTGGAGAACGTAAGCGTTGTATAAAACAGTAGTTCCATTTAGAAACCCTTTAAAACCTTTACCTTGCACACAATTCGAGCGTTTTATTTAAAGGGGATACGTTGGCATGCTAATGCATGTCAACACCGCGACCCCCACCCTCCCTTGTGGATCCGTTGACGATGTTCAACGATGTACCGTGGCCCTTCCCGGTATCGCTTAGCGCATTCGTTCAGTATAGTTAACGATCAAACGTGAATCCGATCCACACACGTAACGCTCAACTGAGCATTTCCTTTAGTTAACATGAAAATAAGGCCAGCCAGCTATTTTGCATGGGGCGGACGAGTTTCGCAATGCAAAAGAAACCCTGCTCAGCAAGAAACTCCCACACACTCGGCACTTGTTTCATTGCCAAGGCTCGCCGCTCGTTATTATTATTATTAGTATTAGTTATTGTCAAGCTGCCTACTTTGTCTTCACAGATATGAGTAGATCGTCACCAGCAGTATTACAGCCCACAGACAATCTCCTCCCCCAGCGTTCTTCGCGCTCAACAGCAGTCGCCGTAGGCGAAACTCAGCGGCATCTCCGCTGTCGCTCCCACGGTGTCAGGCTGCCCTGACCACGCTGTGGTTGGCATTCTCCATAGAAGAGAAATGATCACTTTGCTACACAGTGACATCGCCAGCGCGAGTGTGAGAGAGAGACCTTTACCAGAAACACCCATGTGCTGTTGCGCTAGGCGACGCTGGTGATTCTTAGTTACAACGACGGAGAATGGCGGTCGCCACAGAAAGTGTAGTATTATCGCTTCGGCAGCTGCTCGCGGCGCGACGCGCTGCCCATTAAGCGGTCGCAGCTCGTGTTCACCGCTATTTATTCAACCCCCTCCGCCGCTTAGCGTAACAGAGGTTGTTTACGCGAGCGACCCGCTATTGAAAACGACGCCACGAATATCTGACGGTACCTCTGCGTAAGAAGTGGCCAGCCAGCGTGGCTGGACAACAATAACACCAGCCACAATAAGTGGACAACTTCGGTGGCGTAGGAAATCTCTGAGCCGTAACTGATTTTGATTGTAATCTGCGTGTGGTCACCAGCGTAAGCGATGACGACACACACACATGCAGCGGATATTTCCGCTATTTTAAGGATGAAGAGGCAGATCTGTGAGCTCAGTTTCTGTGAGGGTTCGGTGCGCGTAGGTGTGGGGGGTGGGTCGCGTCGAATAGAGACTGAAGGTATATGAATGATTAAGGGGAGACCTAACTAGGGTTCTAGTAGGATTACAGTGAAATGCTAGTTAGCCTATGATAGTTCCTTATGATAAGCGCGTGCCTTGAACCTTGAATCAAGGACATGTCCCACTATCGGTGGATTTATTCAAGCTGTACGTACAAGAGGTACCGTCGATGTTGAGACCTCAGCGAACCAAGGAGTGATTGTTCGGTATGAGAATAAGTGAGACGCACTAACATTACTGATAGATACATAGCCAAACTGTGGGCATGCATCAAATAATGAGCACGAGATGATATTTGACTCGTTTAACCTAGTGTACACTCAAAGTAGAGGGCTGATTTCATGTGCCAAAGGATACGCGACATTAATGTGTAGTCTAATGTAACATTTGAATGTGCCCTTTTTGTTAACTATTTGTTACAGCCCCCCCCCCTTTCCCTCGGATACTGCCCTTCGCGGCCCATACAAAAAAAGCTGTTATAGCACTAGCGTCTCCCAGGTAATCACCTACACATTGCCATAACTGCGGTGTCCGTTTGTGTACATTGTGGGCGGCGATTCTAGCTTCCTCTCAAACACATTTTCAGCATAGTGACCGGTGATACGCAATAGAAGAACACTTTGAGCAGTCCGTTGGGCGTATATGTGACGTCCCGCACACCATTTAGTTACCATATGAGAGAATAGGTTAAATATTGCGAAAAATTCGTTGCAGCTCCTTTGATAAACCAAGAAACCTTTCTCTTTTAGCACACTTCAAATATCTTGAAGCAGCTCAGCTCATGTACTTGAATAGCGGAAGCATAGAGCGTTCGACGGCCAGTTTCACTGCGTAGTTGTCGTCACGGATTCCAGCCGACTGGGATTAGTGCCAAGGATTGTTATCATCATCGAGTCGAGCAGCGAGACCGTCGGGAGCAGCCCCCCAGTAAGGCGGCCTCTCTCACCATCTCTCTCTCTCTCTCGCCACAAATGATACCCCATTCCGCTTCTATATTCTTCTATTTTGCGGAGAACCGTAGCCAGAACATCCGTAGAAGGACAATACGTAGAAAATTCAACTTCACAAACACAGAAAAAAATAGAGAGACAAGAAAAACCTATCGAGCACGCCTCGTTGAGATGATTCGACGCCCCACGCGATCATCCGGTGTGCTGCCTTAATCCCACATCGCCGAGGCCACCGCCACGCCGACGCCTTCGCTGCGCCATGGCGCGTTCACGCAAGGAGCACATTGGGAATGCAATGCTGTAAAGCAAATTGTTAAGCATTCGTTCGCCCATCGGCAATGTGACGTCTCGTAAATATCGCCTCTCAGCAGCGGTGCGTGAGTTAGCTGGCGGTGCGGGCGGATTTGTTGTTGTCCACAGGTGCTGGCCGGTGCAGCGGCGAAATGACTATTTAGGGTCTGGTTTACCGACAGCATTTAGAGATTGCGGGGAGAGGAGTCCGATGTACGACTCGATGAATGATACCGACAAGGCGAATACCTTTCAAGCAATCTTTTGTCTGGCGAGAGGTTGTTGGTGGCTAGCCGGCTTACGATGTCGATGAATGAATATACTGGCCTTGACAACAGACGCATGAACGACGTACAAGCTAACAAGGGTTTCGAATTCGACGACGGCTTAACATCGGATTTTTTTTCATATAATAAAAAAGGTCGCGGTCGCGATAATGGAGCGCAGGCTGTTGTTTCAAAGACGCAAATCCGCCCTTCACAGATATTTCAAGGTGGCCCAACATGCTGGACTACATACACAGCGTACGAATTGAAGCGTACATGTGTGCTAAGCAGAGGCAGACATAAAGCATTCCCGTACAACACAACGCTATAGTAAAATATGTATACGTACGTGTTTCTAGACTCGTACGTTCGCAATGCGCAAACGTTCCCAACGTGTCCCAACGTAAAATGCTACACCGGTCATTCGCGACACGTTATACACGCTCGGACGTGACGCGGCATCGTCGTAATCGTGTCCTCCTCGAGAAAAAAACGCCACCCTCGCCAGCCTGCCCGTCGCCACAACAGCTGTCGCCTCGATCGGCGTATGACGATGTTGTCAACGACGACCAACAACCGCAGCGAACCCAAGCAGTCGCCAACGACGGCTCGCTGCTGCAGGTAGACATGTATGTATTCATGTATATATATATATATATATATATATAGCGCTTTCGCAGTCGAGGTCAGTCGATGTCAGCCTCCGGCGCGTTCGGAATGCGACGATCACCGCCTCCACCGAAGCCATCGTGTATCATCGAACATAGCAAGGAAATACGAGAGAAAAAGAGCGAGAGAGACAGAGAGAGGCACAAATGCCAATCGTTGGGAGGTAAGCGTTGTTGTCGTCGATGTCGTTGATGTTATTGCTGTTGTTGCTGTTGTCGTCGTCGTCGTCGTTGGTTTGGTAGCGTGGAGGAGCGTCGCCGTCCGGAGCCACCTCGCCTAGTCCCGCTACGGTCGACGTAGTCTAGCCGGGTCCACATTCGGCATTGTGGAGCAATGCAGTATATAGCGTAGCGGGGATGACGAGCCGTCCGGGGACGGCGGCGGAGTCGGATGCGGAGGCGGTCCCCAATCTGGGCCATCTGCATCGTCGGGCTGGATCCTGTTGAGATGATGCGTGGACACGGCGCAGATATTTCTGCCACCGGCGGCAGCAGCGGCAGCTGGTGGTGGTGGTGGCTGCGGTGGTGGTGGTGGACGCAGCAGTGTCATGTCGCGCATGTCACGCTAATGAAGCTGACAGAACGAGCAAAACGATCCGCTACTGATCAGTGATTGATGTCAGTGTTGTCGTAGATGTGCTGCTGCTATTCGTCGCGGGGAGACCAATGATTGTTACTGCTGCGGGCTGGCAGGGCATCGAGACTACTCTGACAGAGGAGACACAAATGCGACGGATGACTACCGCCTCGCTCTCGATTGATATATATATAATATATATATATATATATATATTATATGACGGCCATTGGCCTGACACCTTGTCCCCAACAACTGTGTGAATTGGTCCGATTTGATTCCAATATTGCTGCCTGCTTATATGCACTTCGATGGGCCGACTTCGCTGAAGGCGTTGACGGGCCGACGTACACTCATGATTATTATCATTATTAGTCTTGATATTATAACAGTGAAAAAAATGTAATCAAATTCTATATATATATATATATATATATATATATAATAATTAATTATAAGTGTACATTGTATATATGTATATATAGCTATATATATATATATGGGGAGCGTTTAAGACTTGGCCGAGGCTGAGCCGGCGAACACTTACTATTGATGCAGCATAGCCACCAGAGATACGTCGTACGCGTCAGGCTCATACGCGGAGCGAGTTAACGACCCCCCGACAGCACAACACGGCGCAAGGTACTCGTACCGGTTTTTGGTCGTTGTTTTTAGGCAAAAAAAAAAACATTTTTTCTATAAATACAAAATTCGTGACATTCGCTAGCTACTACCGATTGGCTATACATATATCCTATCGGGAGAGTGGATATTGTTTTCCACTGCGAATGTGAGCATTCGCATCGTTCACCGTACAAGAGAACGTGCGAGGTCCGTCATTGATACGTGTACGATCTGTATGAACAGCGTTCGGTCGATGTTCGGCTGTCCGCCAGCCGCTGTTTTGTTCCGTTTTGTCTACAGCCCTAGAGAGATGCGATATTGAGTCGAACAGATGCGTCCATAGCGTTCGCAGACATCGACAGCGGTCGCAGCGATCAGTACGATATCTTTCCTGTTCACCTTCTCTGATTGGGCTCCCACCGCCGTAGCGCCCTTGCCGCGCTGGGTGCGGCCGCCGGTCTGCAGTTCCCTAGGTGTGGAGAATCGACTCCGTTCGAGCGGGACGTCGGCTCCACGTCACAGGGCCACTCACAAGGCCGTACATGGTGAGTGCATGCGTGTGTGTGTGTGTTTGTGGGTATCTCTCGTCGAGTGCAGGCCGAATTCTACGCCGAACATCGACACAGCATACTCGCAGAAACGATACGATTCTGGGTGTGGTAGGGCAGCGTCCATTCCGTTGTATGGCCCAATGCGGGCTCGTGTCCCAACGACGGCTGTGTGTGTGTGCTATGTATGTGGTGGCACATCTTTGCTGAACTGGGGCCCAGCTGTCAACGATTGGGATAGCCATTTGCTCGAAAGCGAGAGATAGCGAGAGTCACGCGTGGACGTTGTGCGTGTATTAACAATAATATATATTTTTACTGAGAGACGCAATTCAGTCGGCGACACCAATTAATCTTGATCTAACGTTGTACATTAGATGGCTCTATTAGGGCATATCGGCAATTGTCGCAACAGCGAGCTAATGTCATTGGCAGGCAGACAGACGTTACAATTCAGTATTCATTCTGATATAATAATAATAATAATAATAATAACGCAACTATATACTTCGTTGTTGCCACACTTTTTAATATAACGCCCCATTAGTGCTTCTTCTACAAGAGCCAATAAATAATGAAAGATTGCCTTTAGTACAGCTAAGGATTTCGTACAGTTAAGTCTCGGAGTGATGCTGATGACGTCGTCGATTTTTATATTTTTCTTTGTCTATTTTTTCACAACGCCTTTGTGTACGTTATTATCTCGTCTGCAGTATCATGTCTAATTATATTATATCTACTTCCGTAAAGGTTTTTTTTCCAAACCACGACTAACCTTCAGTCTCGTCTACCTGACAGTGACTCCCCCAGCATTATCTATAGTAAATTTTTTTAGGCATGACGCTCAGCCAACATTTAACTTAGTAGAACCGCAGAACTGCGTTCGGCATTGATTCATAAGACGGCCAACCTCTTTAAATGCAAACGTGCAACGGGCGGGGATCGAACCCGTGCACCTATGTCCGTCTCCTCTGATTGGAAGGCGCACACGAATACACCACCAGGCCACCGGGCTGCGTTGTCTAGAATGTAGATACCTACCACTAGATGTTCGTCTCAAGCCATACTTCTATATATATATATATGTATACATACTTCGACAGATATATCTTGCTGCACATCGCAGACTGCTTCCGCTTAGCCAGAGCAGGGCTTCGTACCTTGCTATCGCAGACACACACACTGCTTGCCAGTGAGCCTTGTGCAGCATTGCCAGACTTCTACGTGTCACCGCAACCATTTGGCGTATATGTCGCTAAGGTGCTCCTTCTCTGCGGCGATGTCCTTAAGCTCCTCGTCAAGATTCCTTACTGAACTCATGTATGTATATATATATATATATATATATCTTGGATGCAAAGTGTGTTCGGTGTGAACGCACTAACAACAATAGCAGATATGCACTTGCTTCGACAGTAGAGGACCTTGACGAATGCCGTGACGGCAGACCCTACCGCCGGCTAAGGTGTGACCTTGCTTACGGTGTACACGCTTGGCAACATGTCCAGATCACATGGCTAGAGTATAGAAAGGCGCTGGGACGACCTGAAGCCAGTTGTTCTATTAGCTTAGTTAGGCACCGCGGAGTTCCAATCTATTATTGAAGAAATAAGCTTGTGTTGACTGCTCATCATATTCCACACATAGATCCCCTGAAGCATTGGTTCGCCGATGTCGCTTTGTTTATTTTATATTGATTTTGTGCTATTTTTGTTGGGAGGCCTATATAATAATGAATGGTGATTTTCGATGAGACTCCTTTACTTGTCCAAAAAAATTGATATGGTTTGCGTTCGCCAACTAGACAACAATTTCGAGTGGTATAGGTGAAATTTAACGGCTTATAAATAATAAATAAATTATTATAATCATTATTATTTTCATATGATAATAATACTAATAAATATTATTTGTACTATTGAATTTTATTATTTAGGTTAGCCACAGCTAGTGTGAAGAATGTTTGCAGACAGGTAGCCGACCGCCTCTCTGTGCCATCACATATCAAAAATATTACAGCACCCCGATTGTTGGGTTTAACGTTACAAAATATAGTACATTTACTAGACGAATTATTTAACCCAACTGTAATCCAAGCTAAATTATCGTACGAAATTCAATTTACCCCAAAAAACTGAGATTTAAGCATCGTTCTTATCCTGACATTTCCATAGAGGGCAGTGGTCCAATGCACTTATTTCCAATCAAATATGAAGAGGGCTCAAGCACTTGAAGTTCGCCCGATCAAAGTATGGTGCCCGATAGCCACTTGGTACTGTGACAATGCAACTATTCTCGACACTTAACTGTGTCGATCAAACGCGAGTTGTGACCAGAGCCATCGAGACGCGCAAATCACAGGTGAGCCGCAGGTGGCACAAGCGATGGCAGTCACGTTTGAAAGTGATAATCCCGGTATAGACTATATCGTAGGGTATACATTGAATTTACTGTTGAACGTATCGTAGCAACTGTGCGGTATGGTATTTACATCCGTAAACAACGTTAACACGTATTCAGCCGTATTCATGATAATGGCTATTGCCAAATTTCAAGTGCATACATACAGATTCTGTATAGATTAATATTCATTGACGTACATAGAACTATGCATATACGCTGTGTCGTTGTGTATAGGGACGCCAACCGCGGCGGCGTAAATATCTGAGACTCGGCACAACCATCCCATATATATATATATATATACATATATATATATATATATATATAGACGCGGATTTCATCAACGCGAAACTTACAGTAACATGCATTGTCTAAGCTCTCCACACAATGAACACTCCCTTCGCGATCGTTTCGCGAGTACGACAAATATACATTATATTTTATGCAGACAAAGATGAGCCCCCCATCCTGGCGCCGAACCCAGAAACGGTTTCATTAGCCAGTTCTCTACCCTTACACCGGGCATCGGGCCGTCCGGCCGCTCGCTCGTGTATCCACAAGCGAAGGATTCTGGTTAACCTTCAGCAAATAACCCTGACGTTCGTTGCAGATGAGTTGTACGAGCGACATAGCGAGTTTGCGGCGACCATTCCATTGTCACGCATATGACCACCTACCTAACTGGCTTCCACGCGAGGGTGACACGACTTCTATATGCGCGTGATCAGCGTTGGTTCGTTAATTCACTCAGTCAGCGATTCAGCGGTTCATTCATGAAACATGCCGCTTAGTTCTACGTCGACTTGTATAGTACTATATATATATATATATATATATATATATATATACGGGTGTATGCTCAAGCCATTCATGAGAGAATCCGCGGCGGGCGAAATCTCAGGACGAACCGATCCATCGACGGGGCCGTGGACCGGACCAGAACGGCCGGGCAGCTCTTCGCGGTCAAACGATACGAACGCCCCTAAGTTCCCCATCAGGCAATCGACTGAATGACCCCTCGCGTTGTAATCTGCTTCGATTGCCACCGTTCGTCGGTGCGCGTCGTATACGACTGCGAGCGCTGAGCGAGCGCGCACAAAGCAATTGCTGTTGTTACTGAGCTGTTCGGGCTGTTGCGGCCTGGAACGAGAGGAGCCTCGTCCGATTCGTGTCTGTAGGCTAATGACGGACTCATTTGGTTTCCTTTATCTCTGGTGGACCGCGGCGATGGCCACGGCGCCAGGAGAAACAACGGCAGCGGTTCTGGATACATAGAAACTGTATTTCCATTCAATTTACACATATATATATATATAATATATATATATATATATATATATATATATATATAATAACCATTATATATACATATATGTTGTATGATTATGATCCCATTGTACATCGTACTGTGCATTGTTCTCAAGCCGAGAACCACGTCACCTTCAAGTACCGACGTCCCGTCATTGTGGCAGCGAGGTGGATGGCATCTCCCCACCTGTTCCATTGTGGATAGCGGCACTAGTTAGAAAAAGTAGCACAACTGAAACCACGTTTAAGTCAAATGTTTTCTTCGCAGATATATTATAATAGCTAGATGTTTGTCAAGATGTGAGTCTACCGGATTCAGGATGAGCACCGGCTATACTCAAACTTTCTAAAAGATCATAATAATACGTAACACGTAATTAGTGGCTTACAATTAACAGAATAACGTCCGTTCGGCAGAGTGCAGAAGTCTCCTGCATCGGCTTGGATAGTGCCGTTCTATCTTGTGGTGAGTTCAATCTTGAGAAATGAACTGTCGACGCTGCAATTAGCAGACAACATACGACGGCGTAATTATGTCCCGCGCGGCCATTCGGTGATCTACGGAGTTGTTTGCAATCGTTTTGAACAGGTCCGTTTGATTTTCCGAATTGTAGTACACTCTATACTCCAGCTCAATATTCCCCGCGGTATTGAATCGATCTTCTCCTGCTTGTTTTTAAGCTATCGCAGTACCTCGTCACGGCCGAACTTATCGCCTAGTCTGGCTAAGCTAAGCGATAAGCAAGTGTTGTGTCATGCTGTAATTATTCATCCAAAATCAAAAATCAAACACGACATGCACGTCTATGTCGTACGGAACTACTTTCGCTGCCAACTCTCGTGGCCACGACGGCAATCGTGTCGTCAACAGATAACGCCGTGTAACCTTGTGTGCTATGATCAATTCGAGACAGCAGCAACAGTGTCGAGTCTGCGCAAAAAAATATCAGCAGGTTGCTGCTGTGGTTAACTACTCAAATCACTGAGAGCACCAGTACAAACACAATACAAGGTCTGATTCACTGACAAATCTTCAACTGGCACACTGGTTCACTCAAGTTCACCTCGTAGATTAATAGGTAATAAGTAAAACTACATGTCGCAGTTCACAATTCGACATCCGAAAATAGCACGTTTGTTTAATTATATTATAATTATTGTACAGCTCATATAATTATCTAATAAATAATACAAAATGCATATGATTATTCAGCACCATTTGATTAGAAATGTCCGGTTTGACTATAATTATCCCCTTACAACAACCTCAACAACAACAACAGCAACAACAAACAACAATATTCTCCCCGTGTCATATAGATGATATCAGGCGCAGTTAGCCAACGTTAACGACATCCCACGCGTAGCTAATCTACCCTATCACTGCGGTATTATATATTTCGAGTCGATTCAGTAGGACAGTATTGCTGCCTGCCATTGGAGTGTTCTCGCTCGTCTCAAGGAAACCCAAAGCCGATGCCGCCGTCGGGAGGAATTCTCGGTAATAATATAAATATTGGCGTAATCGACTCGGTGATAGGCTCGGTTTTTTTTTCCGCTGGCCCAGCGAATTCCACGACGAATCGGTCCGGCATAAACTGCCCACCTGACGCATGCCAAAGCTCAGGTTAGTGCCATGAGGACGGAAACGTCACAACTATTATATTTATACGTCGAGACATCACCGGGAAACCACTGCAGACGGACGACTTGACGAGCTGTCGTTACCGGACGCTCTGCTCGTTAGACCCGAGGATCTGCAGTGTGGAGAGCTGTTCATATCGTGGCGTGTTCAGAAGTGGGATACTTTTGTTTGTGTTTTGTTATCACCATTATTGTCATTAGTATATAACGGTTGGCCTTTGAATTAGGTGAGAATTCAAGCCCCATGGAAGTGACATATCCCTGATGGATAAAAATGAAAATCCATTTGACATAGCGGAAGGTTAATAGAGAAACACACGGCGGTATATATATAAAGGTAACAAGCAAATGCTTTGTAGACCCCGATCCGAGATAGCTATAGCAGAACCCCTATTACTTGAGAGAAAAAATGATCTGAGCAAACTGGTAATTGTCAAACAGATACCTAATATCCCTCGTAATTTGTCTGGAATAAAAACAAATGTAAAATTGTATTAGCTAATAAAGGTAAAGGCAAAGCTTTATTAATTTATTAAAGGAGCTGCAATTTCACAATGCTTAAACTACCCCATATGTCCTCATCACGTAGCGGGACACGAACCCGCCGATAAAAAATATCATTCAAGTTGAATAGGTCCCCGCTGCACATTTGCATTTAAAGGGGGGGGCGGGGGTCTCCCCTGCATTATGAAGTAATGCCGAACGCAGTTGTGCCGTGGCCAACTAAGTTATCATAAATGTTTAAGGCTGTGAGTCAGCGTGGAATAATGATTAGATCTCATGATTTTCACGAGTTTGGCGACAGATTCAGCTCATACGTGCTATTTGTCCACGGACATCACGAGATACCGGGTGAATATTGCGTGTGTATGTACGTGGATGCGTGTGTGTGTGTGTGTGTGTGTATATACAATTCAATTATTATAGCATTGTATAATAAATGTCAAAATTTCATAAGAATGCCATCAGAGAATGTCAAAGAGAATGTCACCTATATGACAACAGGATGCCTAAACTGCATATACGATTACGGTCCACCCAGTGTACATTAGTCGGCGGCCGTTGACTACGCTGAGAGTAGGAATAATTGGAAGCGTCGTGGGTCTGCATGGGTGGAAATATTGTTTCATCGAAATTACATATACAATGATTCTATGCGCTGCCCGCCGCTATGCTAGCGTTACTAAATAGTGACACTGCTAATTACTACTAATGAATGAACAGGCACTCACTGAGAAAATTTCCATACTGTGACAATTAATGGCCGGAGATAATCGACGGAGATCACAGGATAGAATGCCTTATAATTTGCTCTCATCATAGTATGACTGCATGCTGCCACTGACTGAATCAACAGCGGCCGACTAATGGGAGATCGCGTTCATATTTCTCGGCACATAATTAGTAGACCAATAACTTATAATTAGTGCGATTGGGTGTACGAATAATTGCTACGCACGTCCACGAAAATATAGTGATGTGTGTGCGTCGGCAGAGATTCGGTAGGTCAGTTCGGCGGCCAGAAATTTCGTATGGGTGGTGTGTGTGTGTGTGTGACCCTTCGCAGGGTAATTAGCTAACATGAAATTAACGCGATTCAAGTTATTATAGAGATTTGCGCTCCGTCCATATCTCGTGTAAGTCTCAACGCTATAATTTCAGACGGTCCCGCGAAACGGATTGAAATCGAGCAATTGGTAATGCTCTCAGTGTGACTGTTACCAAGCATGGGAACGCACGCCACCCCGTAATCACTCGCTGGAAATCGTAATCAGTTCCCACGGGGATTCAGATGGAACCCTTGCAACCTGGCCGCATTAATCGTTTAAGCACCTTCCAGTGGGCGACGTAGCTAGGCGGATCGATAGATACGAAAATGAAGAGCAGTTGTATATTCGTTTGTTGATTTATTGACAGGGAGCAACTTTTCTCTGAATTAATTAATTACTCTCTTTGAATTAATGCTGATAACACGCATGAACGTATCACGGTATCTCCTGCGAGGGCGGTGGCGTTTTGGCTCAATTAATTTCGAGAAACACAGTTCTACCTACGTAGTACGACTCTATTCGGAGTTTTCAACGAGATTTATCGGCTCGACAGCATCTGCTTAATCCATGTGGCTCTGTCTCTTGCTAATGAGGAGAGGGTGAAATTTCTTGGAAACACCCCACCTAGGAAAAAGTGCTGGGGACAAAGCCTTTGACAAAGTGCATTCGTTTGCTGTCATTGCCAGCAGCGTCGCAACCTATTGCTCAAAGCACGCGTCGATATGTCATTGAAATTATACTTCTGAACGCCGTTACACACTTGCCTGCAAGGGTCGTCCGTCTTATGAGGGGAACCGTGGACTGAGACAGCCGGGCGGAAAACAGTTGTACCGTGGATTGAGCTCAATGTTTAAGGTAGTTGTGGTTCGGCTGGGAAAATGTCACTTGGACACAAAATGAATGTTTGCGGAAGCTATTTCTTCTTTTTTGTTTGCAACTTCATTTGCAGCAATGGCACGGATTGCAGATCAAGAAGACAGTGTTCCCCTCTCCATCTCTCTCTCTTCCTTATCTCCTGTTTTCTCTCTCTCTCTCTCTCTCTCTCTCGATATGGGTTCAAATGCATACTACAAAATGCATCGCGATCATCTCCGCGTTGATTGATCCACAGTCATAATCATCAATCAAGTCCCCTGAAAACAACGATATTAATGATCAACCTGCCGTGGATCGACTCGCCGGGCGGCAATCGACAAATTTCCTCGTCGCAGCACCCTGCTTCCTATAGCAAAACACAAAAAAAAAACACACACAAGACTGTTCGATTCCACTAACGAATAAACAAGCAGAACAGTCGACGGCAGACTCGTACGTCGGACGTGCTAACCTACATGAGCACCATATTTTCATATAGCTCGATGAAATGACCTCTCCTCGATCTATCACCGCGACTCCCGCCGTTCACAAATGAACGCTCACAGACATCGAAAACGACCAATGGAGTGACCTGTTGCGCTGTATCGAGTGGTTCGACCACCACTCACTGTCTCGCTTGCTAGCAAATTCTTGCTCTGTATCTCTCGCTCTCTGGTTTAGCCGATTTTTGACTCGGTGTTTCAAACTCGATTCCCAGTTCATATTCGTACTATACCTATATCAATATATTTGTTTACCTATTCACAGGTCAGCGATTGCCTTTGATTTACCTCCGTTACACCGATCGAGAGGTTACATTGACATCAATAAAGAAAATACATAGGCACACTCACACACACACACACAGGTCTGTATTGACACATTGATAAAAATACAAACGGATAGACCCGTGACGGCGGTCCGCGGATTCGTTGCCGATTTATTCATTTATTTATGCAGATTCGTTTAGTATTTCCACCGTTTAGGCACATTGCGATAAGCAGTTTCGCCAGCGAGGAAAACGCATATTGGGGTGTGTAAATGTTCGTGAGGAAGACGGCAGGCCGTTGAAGCCTGCGACGTCCTGTGGCCATCATAAATCTTGGCGCTAGCGGAGCGGGGTCGAACGGGAAGAGAGTCAGGATGATGATATTTATTATTGAAAGCGTTATTATTATTATTACTCGGACAAAGAACTGATCACCGTTCTAACTACGCGCATAGAGGAAAAACGAATGGTCGATAAACCGCTAGATGGGGTCTCGTCTGGGGTGTTTTTTTTTGTCCACCGTTCTACGGTGCAAAAACGAAAAAGAATCCATTTCGAAATAGTGTTCTTATGTCTGTAGACAGATGTTGCACTGGACGCTGGCTAAGGCCGCAAGTTACTGGCGGTTATCACCGAATTTTGTTTCGGCCGAATGTCGTCTGCCGCGGCACAGAATTCTATCTCACTGAAGAGGCCGGAGGCAGAACAGCAGCTGAAGGATCGTTCGGCTGGTTCCGGCTAAAATACTTCGAAATAAAGAAATTAGCAAAAACAAAAGCACTGCCCTTGAGTGGTCAAACGGGATTTAGCTGCAGAGCTGCAGACCAATACACGCATGCATCAGTACATGTGTAGAATATGTGAAAGCGTTTGATCAATAACAACACATATATATATATATATATATATATATATATATATATATATATACTCTAACAGTGAGCTATGAAGCGGCATAGATTAAGGGAAAATATATCACACAGGTACAACTATTACGACATTTAAAAAAATTATCATGAGACTGTGTCGGCTGTAAACCAGTACAACTTCCCCGTTGGCAACACACGCACGCTTCTGGGAATCATTCTGCGTTCAATATGTATTCGTGATACCCGTGAATAGTTCATATCTCAGTGACTTTCGAAATTCGAGCCGCTTTTTGACTATTATTCCGTTTAGTCAACGAATACCGATACCGGCTCCATTGGACTGCGTCACCATTACGAGGCGCACTTGCTGATGGGAGGTGTATAAATCATTAAATCAATTATTAGTCTTTTTGTTGATTGATTTGATTCTGTGAATTGAATTGCATATTGCCTTTGTTGCATTATGATCGCAGTAATGAAATATCGTTCCCGAGGGAAAGAATAGTCCATTTTTGCTTCGAGGCGCTTGTAAACGTTCACCGAAAGCTCGGCTGGGTCTGCTAATATATGTAATTGTAGAATCATGAACGACAAGCTGTTGCTCCTAATGAGACGCGACTGACGGAATAAATTACGCGCGTAATTTCAATTCGGCAGGCCACGCCCCGCTAGCTATGTCACGGTATCGGCTGGCGGCGGCGGCGGCGGCGGCGGCCGTGAATTTCAGAATGCGCCAGCCGCATCGTCACTTACGGCGGTGACAGGCTGCGTTCGGCGTTGGAAGACTCCGGTGGACGATCTCTGCACGACTCCATGCGGGCACCCTGCTATTAGTGATTTCGTCGATCTGTCAACCTACCTCGGATGGGCTGCTCCCAGAAGCTGCTGACGCTACGCCACCATGAGCAACACCTGAGCCACCGTTTGCTTAATTTCGGCAATTTCGGGGTTCAATTACGCTTCATTCGTCACTATCACGTGGCGAATATTGCACGAGTATTGCACACATGGCGGTAGATGTCGATTAGCGGATTTCCGAGGTTCGAGCTCGGGTTGCACAGCCAGAGGCGGGAAAAAAACAGCCATGGAAAAGCCCATCCTCAATGGGCTCCAAATACGTCGACACCATTGTTGTGTCGTTATCTAGAAAATACGACAGGGCATACAAACAATGATGAGTTGCAAACCGATGGTGGACTGACCGCTTGTGCGGATTTTCTGCTCAAGTCCCAAGGGGATTTGCTTTAGGGTGCACGGCCCGAAGTGACAGGTGCCCGTTAATAAAGCAGAGACTGCGTTCTAGTGGACGAGGAGAAGATTTGGACGTGCGGACGAATAAACTAGGCGTTTATTTATCATTCCACTATTGAGAAAAGGTCACGTACGCGTTGAGATATGCATTGTTTTATTTGTTGGCGGCTGTATCTACATGTGTATTCTATCATCCATGACCCTGTCTATATATATATCCATATATGTAAAGATGTCGGAGCAGTCAGTTGCGTCGTGCGTCGACCTCTTGTATTCTGTCGCCTACAGGCGCACAGTTAATCGAGGTGAACTCGTATATACTTGTACATTGTCGACGACATTCTCTACGATAACAACGATTTTATTACGCTCGGAAGATAACGACACCTATTTCGAAGCGTTCCCCACTGGAGAAACTACTCTCAACAACAACAAGCTAACTAAATATACCGCGACTACCAGAAATTGCAGCTAAACCGAGTGTGAACAGCATTTTCGCCCGGCGACCTGTCATCCGTGTCCGACCCGTCTGCGAACATTTGCATCGTTCTTCTGATTGCATCGAACGATATTCTATTATATCGTTTGCCTGTGCACCAAGAGTATTGTATCATATTCAATTTTTTTATTGGTGTTTTTTTCTTCTCTCAATTTTGTGATATTCGATATGTTGGCAAATTTGCAACAAAACAAAAAAAAAAAACGATACACAGAGGGTCAGAAAATCGACGTCGATACAATTCGCATTGATCGCAGTTTCTGTCGCGAAGGTTTCAGCGGTCATTCCCCTGTGGACGCACACGCACCACTCGCAGCAGTGGCAGCAAATGCAGTAACGGCCCCCTATAAGGAAAAACGCGCGTTGCGTTGCGTAACCCCCTGTCGAAAAAAACACAATCACCCCCTCGCCGCTCGGGCCGACAACAAAGTACCAATTCGAGTATCGGGTTCGAACGATCACCGACCCCCCGGGCTACCCCCGAGTAAGTACAATATATCAACGATGCAGCGGCAATCATTGTCGAGCGTCATCACGCGTTGACGTGCTCCTCGCACGTGACACGTGTGTCAGAACGGGGGGGGGGGGGGGTATTCGTCATCCCCTGGGCGGAAAATGAACGCCAGGCACGCCCAACGAAGACAGTGCCCATCTCTGACACTGTGGCCATTGTATCTTATTGTTATGTGGCGCGGATTGATGCAACATCAGCAGTGCATCCATAGTGGTGGTGGTATAACCCGTTGTGGGAAGCTGTCATTCGATCAGGTGTTGGCGTTATTTCGTCTAGCCTGTCGCCATTTCCATGCTGGAAATGGCTGGCCCTGGATGAGGTTGTCGCCCGCTCGACCGCTCAATGGAGCCATGAAAATGGCCAACACTGAACGGTAGCGGGAGTAGCGTGTATTGTCTGGTTGTTGTTGCTGCTGCTGCTGCTGGTGATTTCAAGGATACCCTGATATCTATTGATCCCATGTGTTTCACCACGATGCCTGAGCATTGAAGCGTAAGGCTTCGATCTGAATTTGTTTGACGCTTGGTACTGTCGAGTTCACGTTGGTTTTTACAGTGTGGCGTATTCTGCATATTCTCATAATATTGTACAATATCACAGAAGTACCTCTGTGCGCATCACTGATCTTGATGCGGTGCTACGGCTAGATGGCGCAGGGATGTCAATCCAAACGCTCTCCGTTCAAACGAGACCTTTCTAAGACATGGAGCGACTGTGAATCCCGCTCACCCGTTCATGCACATCGCTAATTAAATGACGAGGGATTTTACTAGCCTTATAAGAGAGTCATACTCGCTTACACCCGTTACCTGCGTCCCAAAGAATCACCAGCAAGATATCAGAAAAACAAGAAGAACTCTCGCATGTGAAGATAACAGCATAAGGTTGGCAAAGGTGTCCAAAGTACGATGCGACTAGGGTTATCTATGTGAATCAATTCGAAACTTATACGGACGTTATACAGCTCATTATGTCGCCTAACTGTCATGTATGCAGCTTTTATGTCTTGTACATATCTGAATTAGGTGCCACTGCATATTAATGTAGCGATTTATGGGCGTTTTCAACGACTGGTGTCAACAAGAAAAATATACAAATTAACTAAAATGATTTAAAAAAAAAATAGAAAAATACATTTAAAATCATTGTGAACACTCCTCTACGGATGCAGGGGATAGCTGAAACCGGTCGTGTTCATCGAAATACTTCAACCAACCCAATCTGGCATGCTGGTCGGGGCGACCAGTTCACCAATACGAACAACGATATATTTCGATTATTCGATAATTTTCTTGCGAATAAGTCCTAAATAAGTGCTGGCTGTTAGACCCTATTGTCATTCCTGATTTGATTCATTGATGGATCACCCACTGACACCATTGCACACACACAGTTCGACACACAACTCGGCATAACATGCACTGTTGTACGGACAAGCCTCCGCATGAGGCCATAACAAAATATCCATCCATTCGACCTAATCCAGTGTGTTGATCCAGTTTCTTTTTTTTTTTTTGTTGAGAGTATTCCAGCCCAATTCATACCTTCCCAAAAAAGATCTTTTGCTTCGCTTTCGTCCTGTGGGGTGGAGGGGGGGGTCTCTGCATGGCCAAATCCAAATGAGTGGCCCAGATCTCTTTTAAATGGTTCGCCTCTCTCTTCCTCCTGCAAGCGGACCTTGCCAGCCACAGGCATACGTTTGCGCTATTACCGGCGATCAGACACTTCGGATCTGCATCCGTCGTTGTCGTCGTAGCAGACCCGTGTGCTGATTGAATACTCAGACGAGCGGCACAGAAACAACAACAACAACAACAACAACAGCACCACCACCAGCAATAACGGCAACAACAGCAACAGCCACAGCCACTCGCGCGGGCGCACATTTTGACGGTATGTTTGTATATTAGCGGCCAGATCACTGCGGCGAGCAAACAAGCAAGAAATGGTCACGAAACGACCGTTTAACGGAAAAAAAAATAGACAAAGCTGGAAAGCCACCGCTACGCCGCGCGTTCAATGCGTCTGCGCATCAGACCGCTCTGGTTGTAGTGTCGATCCGGCCAGCGTTGTTATTATATCTCGTCGGTTGTAGTATGTAGATGCGCAGGTGGTGATCGCTTTGGCCCGTTTCGTAGACCGTGCTCCTGCACAAACAATGACAAAGTCGCCCGGTCGTACAGACGATCACAAATTGGTCAAAATCGCCGACAACTCGTCTGCTGTGGACTATCGATCGCCGCCGCCGCCGCCGCCGCTCGCTGTTTTCGCGAGGTAGACTGGACCGCGCTCAATGATCGGGCATGGTACCTTCGCATCTTTTGGCGGGTGCGCGATGTTGAGGAATTTGTCCTCCAATATATATATATATATATATACATATATATATTATATATGTATCAACATTTTCAAGTGTGTGTTCGACGGCAGTTTATGCCGACTCATGTCACCTGCATGACAACCTACTCGTTGTTGTTAGTTAAATTTCGGCGTGTATTTTACACGTTCCATATTGCTTTATAGTGTTGGGCCAAGCTTTCACCGGCCAATGTCCTTATCCACGCTGTATCCTGCTTGCTGGCGGTCAACAAAAGCCACGTACAAAAACAACATCATTGAGCACAACGGCAAGTGAAAAAAATGTCCAACTCAGTGGTCCACGGCCAGATTCCCAACTCAGTGGTCCACGGTCCAACGGCTTTCGGCATTGCTTTATGCGACGGAGGACCTCTTCAATGCAGATGTACAACAGTGCGAATCGAACCACAACAACAACAACAATTATCACCCGTTCATTGTGCATATGCACAATGAACGGTCCCATAGGGCATCCCTACGCCAGTATCACACAGGCCCGATACGACTGTGCGGTTAGTCAAAACCCTGTCACGCTTATGCCGACCGACTCTAGCTGGACGGCGGCGCCGATTTCCGAGAGATCGATATTCAATCCTGTGATACTTCATATTGCACGAGCGGTCATTGCATCGCCGGCCCAGTCTCTCCCTCCGTCAGGCTGCTCGAACGGCTGGTGCCGCTTGCCGGCGCCAAACAGACAGATCCGTGATCGATCCATGCCGACAGATCTGATTTGGCCGAGGCGGTTGGCGCACACTCTCTCGCTTATCTCTCTCTCTCTCTCTCTAAACGTCTGCTCATTTTGGTCAGGCGTTCGAAGTCATCGGATCCGTCCGAGCGCCGGTTTCCCGACGACGAAACGCTTCGTGTTTCGCGTCGAGCTCAGCCCGACGCCAGTGGCGAACAGCAAATCAAAGCATGATGCGGCGGCGGCGGTGGCGTAAAAGCGGTAATATCGCGATAGTAGTCGCTATAATGGTCGTTGTAGTAGTTGTTGTTGTTGTAGCGGTGGCGGCGGCGGCGACGGCAGCAAGACCGCAGAGCACATCCAAACGCAAATTCGTCGGCAGGTGATCAGCAGTTGCGCGCCCCACCGCTGCCATCGCGGCTGAGCAGGGGCCTCGTCGGAGCAACGGCGCCGCCGTCGCCCTTCTGCGCACAGATTTATTATCTCTCGACTGTGGAATAATCATGCGGACGAGTTCGTCTGATACCGCGACACCGCAGTACGGCACAATGCGGCGTTCGTTTGCTGTTACACGAGCTGGCGATGTTGGCTTACGATCATGGCTGCGGGCAGCGGGCAGCGGGCGATCGCAAAGTTACGCGAAGCCACTTACACGAAGAAGCCATTACATTTCACGTCGGCTGCGCTGCGTTCACGCCGTACTAAGTCGCCGGCCTGCTCCACGTTGACTAGCGCTGAGCGGCGCGCGCTCGACTCGAGCGGCGACGGCGGCGGCGGCGACTACGACGATTACAGCTACATCTCGGCCACTACAGCAAGTGCTCACAACAGATCGATCTGCGCTGGTGCAGCGGCATCTCTGTTCGGAAAACGCGAGCGAAATTCATTGAGGCGCCATGAAGCGCCGTCGGTTGAATATGATATCGGCAGACGATTGGCGCGCGTCGACGCCACGAGCCGCAATTGAGGCGGTACTCGAGAGGCGGTGGCTAGCGGGGCTCAGGGTGGATGGCGTGCAAACGATGTTGTGGCGATTGCTAGCATAAACGGTGGTGGTATGACGGCGACCGTGTTGCACAAGTTTGGCGGGAGCCAGTGGTCGCAATAACTTCCGCAGGGATATATGTACATTGGTTATTAGTTCGTGTTTAGGGTCTAGTCTGGCCGAGTGGACACGACTTTTGAAAAGAAACTAAGGCTGGCTGTTAACAAGACGGCGAGCCCCTAAGTGATTGCGATACCCGGTACCGCTTTGGTAAGCACTGCTGTGTCGAAGCCGCGGCTTTGAATTCGAACACAACAGCAACAGCAGCAGCAACAACAACAACCTATCACGGATACAACAGTGGTACTCAGTTCCCGGTCGTCTGAAGCGAACGGCTATCTGCCCGATCTGGTACGGACGACGTCTGTATCAGGCGACCCAAACGCCGATCCGACGTCTAGGTGGCTAATGGTTACGAGACGAGGGCGCTGTAGGGAACATGATTACAGATACGGAAGGCTCCGCGCCAGGGCGCAAGGAGCTAGCGCGCAAAGCTGCCGCAGACTTCGAAAGATAACAGTAATGGAGTATATATCTCTTTACAGGGGTGTTGGTTAATGTGACGTTATCTACAATACCACTGTGCCGTCATTGTGTTAAGCTATGCGCGGTGTTTCATCGCTTCGCTGTTTGTTTGTTGCTGTTTTGTGCATGGGCAAGCAACACGTTCTTGTCGAGAGGAAACTACAATACATTTCGCTGTCGAAGCCGCCAGCTGTGCTGACGTTGACGAGGAAACGATGAGTGGCGTGGGACATTTAAGTAGACGATGGAGGTGTAGCTTATGTCATGGGTAGGTAACAGCTATAGTTCTCTCTCTCTCTCTCTATATATATATATAGAGATTTTTTTAGTAACCAACCCATAAGAGGTCTGCCCTTCTATTTCCACATTGCAAAGTTCGCCCTGGCCAACTATAATCTATTCGCTAATCACATATGCCATGCATAATAAACACCTATCAAGGGTATGTTCTCTTTCAGGCATGGCGTGCATGAGCGCAGCGAACGCAGTCTTCCCGAGGCATTTTGCCTTATGCGTTCCCTGCTTGATATAGGGTTGCGAGTGGCGAGTCTCCCTGCCGGAGTAATCATCTCCATTTGAGGGTCCTCTACCAAAACAAGAAGTCACGACTGTCTCGCCCTGAGGGGGAATAGTCCGCGTTTCCAATGATGACATTTTCTCATGATCATTAACGCGGTAATTTTGCGTTGGGCTAAGATGACGATGTTCGTTAGTGTACGGAACAGCTCACTCAGACCTCGACGAGTCCCGCTCAGCAGTCGTCATACCACCCTAGCAAGACACATTAGTGATGAGGTTTGAGCCTGTCGAAAGCTTCCAAATGCCAGATGTCTGACGAGATTCCGTAACAACGATCGTCTCCGTGATCGGCCATTTAGCTCGCCGGCCAGGGAGAAGATTGTATTGTATCTCGAGAACGAAAGAAGAGAAGCAATATGTAACAAATGCATTGAACAAAAGCTGTGCTTGTTTGGAAACAAGGAGCATTCAAAGAACTCACTCGCACAACATTCGAATATGATGAATACACAATACAAGTGTTGCTATCATTGACGGAACCCCCTAGTTGGTTAAATGTCCAAGCGATTCGAGGTCGAAATGTATTGTCGTCACCTCTCAACGAAAAAACGATGCGTCCACATGGACAACATAGTAGGATAAAAATAAAAATAAAGTGAACATAAATAAGGACAGTAGTAATAAAATAATAATAATAATAATTAAAATAATAATTAAAATAACACTAAGAATAAAATAAATATATTTTAAGACAATGGTGACACTGCGCGCACATTTAAACACACAGCTATAACCTGACCATTTTAGACGAGAAAACATAGCGCATTTGTTCTATAGCTTATAGCCAAAAAGGTTCGCCTCAGGGACGCTTACTCATGATGAAGCTAGCTACGTTTGTATTAAGTGCATGTTTGTCACTGCATTGTAGCGAACAGGAACGCTTGCGTTGAAGTGCACAAAACAACAAGCAAACTCAGGGGATATCTGTTCCCGCCAAATCAAACAAAGTAGCCTCTCCGAGTGCGAATACATGTTACGTATCAATACAAACCCGAATTATTCGAGCTCACTGCGCCGCTTTGAGGTAGAGGAAATTTGCAAACTCACACCACTGCGCCATGATATTAAATATGGTTTTGTTACTGGTTTGCGTACGTTTTATGAACGCCTTTACAAACTTGACGAGATTTACGAACGGCTTGTAGTTGTTCAAGGTGCATAAGCGCACCACCCGTGTCCCGTACGCTATCAGCCAGATCTCAGATATCAGGTGGCAACGACTGCAAGCGAGTACTCAATGCCGTCGACGTCTAGCTTCATCTATCTCACACAACGACGCTCTATAGAATAATGACTGAATCATGTGTGAAGGGGTCGCGTACGTGGCACATGATCGCTGGAGAAATCCAGGATTGACGGAGTGAATAAGCAAATATCGCGTCTTGATCGCCCGTCAATTCAAGTAGCTCTCTACGAGGAGACGGATGTGTACAGGTGTGTGTCTCATCGATTGTTAACAACACATGAAACTCTCTTGAAATGTCTCACCGCTCGTCGACAAGAACATATTTCTATCTATATAATAACCAAATACATAAATGCGGTCAAATTTCTCATTTCGTTGCGATAACGGTAGACTTCGTTGGCCAACGTAGAGCAACGCTCGTCAACGCTGAAAACCACGTCGAATTTACGGTCAGGTCCGCTCTGCTGTTGCTAAATCCAAAACACACAGTGAGTTGAAATGAGTCACTGTTCAACTGTTCCTTCAACTGTTGGCCAGCAAAAATATCGACCCGTGTCTCGCATTGCTTATAGACGAGTATCGTGCGTGTCCACGAGGGGCAGGTGCGTCACGATAGAGGTATGCCTCGGCCACACAATCAGTATGTATTAATTAAAATTTGCCCCGTTTCACCGATGCGGACAAATATGTTTTCACGGCTCATTACCAGCCGCCAGTCGCCGATCGAATAGACTAATCTGGGACATCAAGCTAGGGAAACAGAAATGCATTTTTCATTTTATCCTCCTTGTTACTGCTCTTGTTGTATATATGTCTGTCTGTGTTAGATATACCTTTTTTTTTAGGTGTATGTTTTACGTAGGCTATTTCCCCCTAGGGATTTCGTGTGATTTGATTTACTATCCTTCTTCTCAGACAAGCCTCGTACGCGTCAACCATTCTCGCTATCGGATCGGCACCAGCCGAAGATCGATCACCAAGGTGACGCGTGGCGATCGTCCCTGACACGACTCGTAGGCGTAGCTGTCACAAGGCACACGTGTATTTCTTGCATGTATTTACTTTATGTACGCTTAACTTGTTAGCAAATTCATTCGCAGGCCTCGTTACTCTCGTTCAATGCTTACCACCACCGCACTATCATATTCGGCTATTTGGTTCTCGGAGCAAACCTAAACGCTGATCCGCTCAAGTCGTATATACTCAGGAAAAATTAGCACCTCATATCGGAGCTTTCTCACTATCAGTGATTCTCTAATCCTTTCGCGTCGGCGTTCTTCGCCTTGATTATTATTATTATGCTTACTACAACGACCATATTATTGCTGCAGATAGCCGTCGTGGCAGTGGCAGTCTATAACTACAGATTCTCGTAACGGAACTGTGATGATGATAATCATAATAATAATATGGTATAACAATAGCACTCAAGCAACAAATATAATGGTTTCAATGAGAAAAATGAGAGATGAAACACAATCTGATAATGATCTCACTTGTGTCCGCCATCGGCGATAGTGTTCGTCTTTGGCCACCACCCCCCACCCCGTGGCCCCCCGGGGGTCCACGAACCTCATCACTAACATCAACGTGAGTCGAGCATCTGGCTGCTACTGCTGCCAATCAGCTAGCGAAAACCCGAACAAGACGTTTCCAGAGCAGCAGCAGAAGATGAACAACTTGCAATGCAACAATAATCGACAACGATGTTGTAGAACATGGGGTGGCGACAGCCACACAGCAGCAACAATGACAACAAGAACGGCATTATTAGTAGCAACAGCAGCAGTAGCGGCAGCAACAACAATGACGACGACAACAAGCAGGGGCAAACAGCATCGGCCCGGTCGCTCACCAGCGAAAAAGGGGCCACATCTGCAGCGCGGATACGACGTACATTTGCACGCGAAGCCCGCTAGAAGAAGCCGCCCGGTAGGGGATTCAGCAGGCGCTTCGAGTGATGCGTCTGTTTGGCCGCCTTCGACGCTGGCCACCGCTTGCCGACGGTTGGTTCTGCTGCTGTTGTTGCTGCTGCTGCTGTTGTTGTTGCTGTTATTGTTGCTGCTGTTATTGTTGTTGCTGCTGCTGTTATTGTTGTTGTTGTTGTTGTTAACTACGCCTCATATTTTTTCGTTTGCCTGTGATCGGACAAAGCAGGCCGGGCTGATCGGGTCTGGTCTGATTTGCTCTGTTCTTGGCTACTGGTCCTATATCTGTAATGCTGAACAGAGGGCGAACTTGGCGAACATCTTCGCATTCGGATTGGATTCAATGGGAATCGCTGGCGGAAAAGTTCCCAGCGAATCGTCGCAGAGCCATGTTGGGAGCAGACCGAGTGAAGATGGAGATTAGACACCGCGGGCCGCGAAGGACGAGGGGGCACATACCCAGGAGAACAGATTCCCCCTCGGCTACTGTGTGAACTGCGGCCCACTGCAACAAACACGAGATACTGACTGATCTATGGATATCAGTTGTGCCGTGTTTGCTGGTTGACTATGGAAGATAACGGTGGTTGAGCCAGCTGTCTCGCTCTGGCTTATCGGTGTTTATGGTAATGACAGTCAACGTGTCGTATACAATACTAATCAGATTTTTACCCACCGTATAACCGATTCGTTTTATTTAAATTAAGCTTGATGCCGAAAAGATAATATTACGAGTATGGTACATTTATGAGATACACTCGTTATAGTGAGCCCATTATAACGGAGATATCAGATAGAGGGACATCCGAGGAGGCTCGTTGCCGAAGAAACTGGTGTCGGAAAAAATCTTGTGAAATCCCCTTTTTTCAAAGGTTTACTTCATGTCCACGTCTTCTTTTTCTAGGCCTACTGGTGATTGATTAGAAATTTCATAATCATAGACAACACAACGTCAACATCAGTAATATATATATATAGCGTCGTAGGAATATATATACACAGCGTCAGTATGGATACAGCAGGAATATATATATATATATATATATATATATATATGTTTTTCTATTCTTTACTTGGAGAAACACTTTTGTAAAAGCATTCGACGTTAATCCATCAGCGCGAAGACGGCTGTGGGAAGGCAGAGGCAACAGGTTCGAGCCCCGCTGCGAGATGACACCTAAGAGAACTTAAGCATTGTAACAATTGCAGTTCCTTTAATAATAAACCAATAAAGTTATACGTTAACTTTAAGTCAATTCTACAATCAGATGACGTCGCCCCCGTTCGATGACGAATTCGGCCTCTGACGTACAAGATATATAATAAGAGCTAACTCTAGTTCTAATAGTCGAGTTTCCCGCAATATATATATATATATATATATGTATTTTTTAAGCTCTCCGTGCATCAAACATGTGGCTATATATATATATATATATTCTATTTGCCACTCCGCCTCACAGTTATTTGGGGAAACTGACCGTTTTCTAGGGCAACTGTCTGTAAAAAGCCCAACGCAACACACAAACCGTGATGTCTTCTACGATCGCTGTGATAGCACAGCTGTTGTAGCCTATCTTCGAAGACGTCAATGTCTCGGTTATCTGCCGCTGGGTTGAGTCCCAATTTGAAGATACTGTATGATAAAAAACAAAAAACAACGAACTCAGATCTCTCCTGTGAGATACGGTTACAGCAGGTATGATTTCTTTTGAAGCGGTGCTGCTATACCATGGTACCGAGACCTGTCATAGACGACAGACAGACGAAGGATTATGATTTCGTCCGAAGAACAGAGCTGTTATCGAACGATGAAACGACTTGTTGCTGAGGATTTTGCAGTATGTGTTTGAGATCTTGCAAGGGCTCTACAAGGTCAGCACCATGTATCTGGACTAGCCAACGCGTTGTGCGCAGGCGTTACTATAACACTATCGAGTACACGTGTAGTTGATAAGTGCCGCATTCAGATTAAGGTCATGTCAACATGTTCGTATAGTGACAAACATAGGCATAGAATTCAAGTCAACAAAAATAGTTCGAAGGAAAAGGTTCAAGGTAGATGTGTAGGCACACAGGTAGGTGCATATGTACACGAGGTTTTGCATGCAGCCATACACCGAAGTGGAAAGCCCTTCTTCAGACGTGGCTGCGCCTTTTGTCATCCCGATGAGGCACTTAGGAGAGTTCTACAGGTTAGAGAAGCTTGCAAGAGAGGCAGCTGGGAGGTTAGCACTTTCTGTCTGTCTTTGACCTGACATTTATGGCAAGTAGATCCGTTTATTTGTCTAAGTTCGATGCGGTGGACCGTGTGGGGGTAGATGCAGATGAAAGTCAGCTAGCGCATCTGTGCTTCGGGGGAAGCCAACAAGAATCAATGCTCATTAATGCTACCGATTTCAGCCATATGTTGGTTTATCGATCTGACCGGTATCTGCAACAGTATAGAACACATGTACCTGTCGTGGAAAGATTCACAAATAGAACTCCCTCATACGACAATATATATATATATATACTTCTCTTTTTATTCACACGAGTTGTATATATATATATGCTTATATTGCATTGAACACCGACCCTGGACAGAGTGAAAATATGACATGGTGTTTTTATCAGGCTGAAATCTCTGTCCAACAAGCGGATGCTGACAGAAGCTGTAATTCCATTGCTTGGGCGTTTGTTGATCCTGAGAACACCGCAGCCCTAGCAACCGAGAACAACAAGCTTCGCCGGGGTGTGTCATTTTACAACTGTAGGTTACACATGAAACCAGCAATGGAGTCAGGCGTCAGATGGCAGTCAGGGGCAATCTGTAGAAGTACTACAGTGGAATTCTACTCTGTGCTGTGAAGAAGACGCTTGCTTATACACAGCTGAAGGTCTTGAAGGGGCTCATTGAGTCTGGTGGTATTCATATGTTTAAACATTAACCTGATTTTCCCCCAGGCGCCTGTCCTTTTCACCTTAACCAATTTTCATTTTTCATCAAGCCAGAGATACACACACAAGAAAAAGCACCAAAATCGTTATAGTCGTTCTCGAGATGTTCAGCACAAAAATACAAAATTGACGGTCACAATATATATATATATATACTACATAGTATTGTGTATATTGCCGATCAGGCCCGCGTCTGTGCCTCACATCGTTTTCTTCTGATATTCTTGCCTTCGCTCAATCTTCGCACAGGCGCGCGAAGGCGCGCGCGCCCGCGCGCGGTAGCCGAATCACGGTCGACGTCTTATCACAGGGCACTCGATCTGAGCTGGGCTCAGCCAATGAAAGCAGAGCTCGAAGAGGCGCGGCGATGGTTTCAGCCAGCGACTCGGCCCAGTGGTTCAGTGACTTCTTCTCCTCCTGCTCCCGTAGAGAAGGCAGCATGAAAAAACATAGCAAAGACGATGGAGTGATCCGTCGCTTCAGTGTTTGATCGACGGAGACGAACGCTGTGGCTATCCTCCTGCGGCGGGAGCAGCGGCAGCAGTAACGGCAACACACCTAGCACAACATCAGCAGCAACAATACGACAAGAAAAAAAAACACCACCACGGAATAACACCATAATCGTTTAGGTGTCAGGGAGAGGCAAGGCACATCTGAATCCGTCTGATCCGCTCCGTCAGATCGTTCCGAATTAGAGTGACGCGCAGCGGTCCCGCTGTTGTTCTGGGTGCTCCCGGCTGAGATGACAACAGCTCACAGATACGGATGTCGTATATATATAGAGCACATTTGTAGATGATAGCCACCAGAAATGTATGCTGGGGAAGATCGCACCTGACGGGATACTCTCGGAACGGTTGGATTGCTGATCAAATAGTGCCGTTGATCGGAAGAAAGAAAGAAAGAAAGAAAGAGAGAGGGAGGGAGAGAGAGAGAGAGAGATTGCATTTATTGCGGGACGCCAAATGTTCCTGCTGTGCTCGTATCGTACTTTTACTTGTTCCATAGACGTTTTGTGGTGTGTCGTCATGGATTGAGGTGAATTTCAGAAAAGGTCAATAGCAGAAACACTGTTGTCAACTGGCATACAATCATCACCGCTGACGTCATCGATAAACGTAGAAGTCGAATATTGTTGTCTGTCAGTGAAGCCTGGAAACGCTAATGGAAAGCATGATATGGACAAACAGTTCCTGTTAGGTACTTCACCAGTCTCTCCCGGACGTCGCTCGCGCAATGGCGGAGTATTTGCTATTGACCCGCACCCTGAAGGTCCTATCACGAAGAAAGTCTATTTTGCGTTTCACGAGAAGAACTCACCAACTCCGAAGAAGGGTAGGGTCTTGAGGAGTTTCGAGTGAGTCACCCGTTCGAAGGCTGACTTGAAGTCGAAATAAACAACGACGAAACGATTTGATCTATTGATATTCCTTGCCCAATCGAACTGCGTTTCTAGTCGCTGCCAAGTTGTACTCCTTCCTGGGCGGTAGGCCAATTGAGCGCTGGATATTGGGCCTTGCTTGTTAGCATTCTCATATATAGATTTGCAGATTATGATCGCAAGAATCTTGCATGCAACAACCGTCAGCGACACGGGCCGCTTATTCGTTGGTTCAGCCGTATGCCCCCGACAAGGACGCAGTCAAGCAATCGGCAAAGATTCAATAACGCTGCTATCGCGGAGTGGTCCACGGAAGTGGGAGATCTCTGCGGGATTATTATCTCTATTATTATATATATACTGATTGACACATACTCCTGCCCGATACTTTTCATGGCAATGCGGTCATTTGATGAGCAACTGCCGAAAATCGTGTGATAGGCGAAGAGCCGGAGGCCAGCCGCAAATAACGATTAAGATACGTAACACTGACAACAAACTAACTAGTGGCTATAGGGTGCATCGTGTCTGGATACCCTCGATATAACGATCCTCTCGATGGCATCATCATGCCATCATCAATGTATTCGCGTAGGTATCGCGCCCCTCCGGTCCGCAGACTATTACCAAGTTAGAACACGCGTGATTATACGCATCGTTGTCCAATCAATAGTAATAACAAGCCAAACGTGAAAACGTCTATCTACACGAACAGCACGCACTTGTCCGTCCACGATGTCGATACGCTCTCGCCAACGAGGTGTGAGGTGAAATTGTAGGAGTGGCAGTAACGGGTGTGACGTGTCCGTTTTGATTCCCGGGAGTTGACAGGAAATCAATTCCACAGTACGTGCAACGCTTCCCTCTCTATTCGCCCGGCTGTCTTGTTGTACAAGAGTATACATAGTGCACATTATACTTATACATACCAATGCAATATCGAATGCGATAATGTTTCGAGGATATCGAATGGAGCCATCTTCATGTGCTCGATACTTGTGTGCGAAGCGAACATATATGTATATATATATATATATATATATATATATATATATATATATATATCTACATAATGTATATACACACATACTGATTAGTAGAGCAGACTAAATGTTCGTCTGCATAATCTGTTGCTGCCGACACACACGCTACGCACACTTTGCTAGCAATTAAAAACAACATTGTATATATACCACATGAGGCATTTATCGGAGATGCCGGCTAGCCCATGTACAACCACCATACGACGAGCATCATTTTTTATGCTTTCTGCACACACCGTTGTTGTTGTTGATTCCTCGCAACAGCTGCGCCCTTAAGATTCGCTCGAGCCCGTCGGACCAGTCACCGCGACAGGCGTGTACGCAGGCCAAGCGCACGCAGGGAAAAATCCGCTGTTCCAGTCCACTCATTTTCTGCTCGTTCACGCGTTCAACCCTCGCTGCCCGTTTCACCCAGCGGCGATTCCACCCCGGATCGGGAGGGGTCCGCGCACGAGTGATTGATGAGATCCTTCCAATCTTAATTGGATTGTTCATTATCTATTGTTGATAATGCAGCTGTTGAGCCCCAATCGCCGCGTTGTTGTACATCGACCGCCGATTCGGGGATCACTCGTCATCGGCAGCGAGCCTGGCCTGTGTCTGCCAGCTGAGCGTCACTTCTCTGTTTTTTTTTTTGGGGATGGATTTTTGCGATGTCTCGCTGTTCGCCGTCCTGCTGGTTGGCATAATGTGGACGTATGCAAGCGTTATCCTAGTTGATATGTTCGGGGTGTGAGATGACGTGAAGGCGATAACCGTTTGCGGAATACAGGACGCATTCTGCTGACAGAGGCGAGGCGTTGCGCTGTCAGGGAACGGAGCCCCCGTTCGTCTCAGCGGACAATCGCTAATAGAGTGGATCTACCGTAAGATCTATATATATATATATATAGATCTTGCAGTGTAATTCAGATACATATATAAGTGTTCTACGGCTGCGGGCCAAAGACGAACGAACCGATTCAGACATTGACAGGTCAACCCGTCTGGCAGACCGAGTTAGTCAATTGTAAACGCGAACTCGCTCATTGTTTGCTATTTGTTCGGCAGGTCTTTACGACTCGTTTATCTACAGGACATAATAGTAATAATAATAGCTTAGTTGGCATTTACACTGTCGAATCATTAAATATAAAAATTAATGAATGCAATCGTCCTCCAGCAACTAATCGTCCTCTTGATCCGAGTCGAGCTTCCGGGGAGGTTACCCGAACTCGTTCTCCTAACTTCAACTGTTCACTGGTTAATTTCTCGAATGATCCCCCCTCCGCCCTTTCCGCACTTTGGGGCCATATCGGCCTCGTTCCTGGTCGCGGTATCGCTCAGCTTCGTTCGGACCCTGTCCTGGCGTGAGGTTCTTCGACGATTTCGACCATCGATAGAACACAAATTGGTGAAGGGTCGATAATAAGAAAAAAATCTGCAGAAAAAATTCGATTGAGTTTTTGTTGTTGTTGTTGTTGCTGCTGTTGCTGCTGTCGTTGCTGCTGTTGCCGTTGTTAGTGTTGTTGTTGTTGCTGTTGTTGTTGTCGTCGTGGTTTTATTTGGTGGGGGCTAGAAAATAAAAACACAACAAAATTATCGTCTCATCGAAATTGTGTCACATACCTCTGTTCTCGATACAACAACAACATCAACAACAATGAGGTTATTACACGGATCAGGCATCTGTGCGCTGCTTCGGGGGGCCGTACACCAGCGGAAGATCGACGTGCTCGCGACGATGTCGGCGTTCACCGGCGGCAGAAGCAGCACCACTACGCGATGACGGAAAGCGTCAACGTACCGGCTGATGCGCCTCGAACGCGAACCGAGTAAACGCCCTGCCCCGCGTCGCGGCAAGCGGCGACGAGGCGCGACGGCATTTCGCGCAAATCGCGTCTTCTGTGGCCGACAGACCCGTCAGCGTCCACCCGGGCGCTCAGATGAGTCGATAATCAACAATGGAAACTGGCGGGGCTGGCTCAGGGCTAGCGGCTCGAGGAAGTCTCATGGAATTATCTTCTGTCGACGACGGGCTGCGCTCGTATATTGCGGCGCTGAGAGATGGTACAGGATGATGGGAATGTGTGGTGTGCAGCTGTGACCTTTGTCAGACGAATGGTCCCTGGGGCGCTTTCGGCAGACAAACAAAAAATGACTCGGCTTGTTTAGTTGGTTAGTTGGAGACAGTCCTCGAGCTTCAATCGATATACGAAAACGTATAGGGGAACGAGGTGTGAGCGCAGACCTCAGCGCACAAGCGCAAGAGCGCGGTTATTCGAAGGCACACGCCATTTTTCGGGGCTCGTCACTGTCGCTTTGCTTTTTGATACATTTGTGACAGCTAGTCAACAGATATTTAATCTCCCTGTTTTTGTTCTTTTCGAATCCTGCTTTACGAGCACCTATGTCTGTTTGAAAGAGAACTTGCACGTATTTTCAGGGGTGTCTAAGGCCAACATTTAACGATAGGTTCAGCAAATGTGGGACTTCGAATGGCAATCCCATTCAAAATGGCAATAGGTTATATCAACAATGCTTTCATATCACTGCAACACATTCTGCTCTCTACACAAGCATTGACCTTATCGTGAAATCTACTGAGCTGTTATTTCAGCCGATTCCCCAAAGAAGCAAACTCTAACCGTGCGCGTAACATCCAAAGCTGTTACCTCCGCCAATGTGATGTCTCCCTATATTGTCTGTCCATTCGTCGTCTAACTATGTGCGTGCGTATGGTACAATTAGACCAGCGTATCCGACTATCCGAGGTTCCGACCAGCCACCGAGCCCGGCAACAACTCCAGCCGACTGACGGACATTTCCAAGTCGAAGTACTGCGCCGTCAACCCCGCGATGCTACTGCGTCCAGTCCATGCCTTCATCAGCGGCTGATCTTCACGACGCCGGTATCGCCGGTGGCGGCTGCACCGGCGACGCCAACGACGCTCGTTGATGAGCAGTCTACCGGTTGGTGTTGCGGAGCTGTTTATTTTTCCGTTCGCTCGCCTGGTCAGACTCGGTCTCTCGGCGCAAACGTGAGATGAGTCAAGGCGCTCTGAAGCAATGAGAGATGAGACAAGCCGCCAACGAGCAGTGAGGTGAGGTCTCTATTCAGTCAGTCAGCAGTGCTCGCTCATTGCCGAGGAGAGAGCAGTCGGGTTCGGCTATATTTTGCGCTTGGTCCAATCGCGAAGTAGCAACGCACGCGTTCCGTGCGCGATTGCCGACAGCTCGGTGCTGGGCTTCACTCGACTCTGGGCTCTTCATCAGTGCTGCGCTGTGTCTGCAGTTACCGACGCGGATGGAAACAGCCGCCGGCGATCGCTCTGCCGTTAGCTAGGGTAGCGGGCAAGTTCGCTGCCAGTCGCTCGATCTGATGGACGGGTGCAGCGAGCTCCGTCGACTCAACTCTAATCACGCCGCCGGCCGGTCTGGGAACCCCGACCCGTCGAGGAGTCGCTGTGGAACGCTGAACGTCCAATCTCGCCTCAGCAGCTCTCGGTCATAGGGCAGTCTGTCACCACAGCTCGCACAAATGATTGCGGCACCACCAGCCGACCGAAGTGTCCAAGCGATGTCATTGTGTAAAGAGCGCACGAACAGCGCGAGCGATGTCTCAATAGACTGAAGTCATGCGCAAAGATGCGTTATACAGCACCGCATACTACCGTGTGGTACAGAACTTCGGAACGGCGAACTGACCGGGAGTTTGTCCCATGCTGAATTCGCTCATTAGTTACCTGTGCGTGTTGCGAGCTAACGAGAACCTGCAGTAGATACTTACATTAGTAAAATCGCCATATGTACCCAATTCGTAGTTCAGATCGAGCTGTTCGTAGACAGTAGCTCACTCTTCCTCGCAAAAAGTGACCACGAGGAAAATCCAAAGAGGGAGGTTTGTGGAAAGGCGAAGATATTTGACTGTACCCCACCGTTTGTCAGATGGCGCTCGGCTTTCACCGACAAGACGGCTAAAAATGCGTCATGATTATATCGCCGACATCGCATCATGCCTGGTATACCTTCATGAATCTATTATCGACAGGTACATCTACATGTCTCGACGAGGGGATTGTTTTCAGCGAGGACATACGAGCCTGCCACGAGAAGCGCGGCGGATAGATGTGACGAATTCTCATTTAATACTTTTTGATAGACGACGATATAGCCCCTCGAGAGCATATCAGCTAGTCGAACGGATCAGGGCAATTGCACCGATTGCACAACTTACATTCGACGGCTCAGTACAGACGATATTGAACGAACGAGGAGTTCACTTCAAATTGGAAGTTTTATACATGTTAGATGCCTCTCGTACTCCACGCCATTCGCCCCCCGTAATCTAGCTATTTCTAATGAATAACCGGGTAAGCGGCGCCTCCTTGTCCCAGAGATTCTATTGCGAGTTCGTAGAGAAGGGTGTTCTTCGACGCAACGGTTCGTGTTCAGCGGGAACAATTGTCGCCCACTTTTCGAATAACAAAAATCATCTTCTCCAACGTTTCATAGAATTATGCCTCCTCTGGCTAACCGACTCATACAAACACACGGAGATCACGGTCACACGTCTGATACCATACCCCCCTTCAACCCCCGTGGTCTACAATACACAGGTACCTATAATGTCCTCCCAATCCCTGCGTCCTGAAGAACGTATCAGCGCCTCCTGTAGTGCCACCCCATAGAAGCACAGCATGCTCGCAGTTCGTAAAATGTGCCCAGTGTATAATAAATAGATCGTCGCTCATTTTCAGCGGTCGCTGCTCCTCATCCTCCACCGTCAGATCCGCACCCGTTGGCCCCGTTAACCCCCGATCTCATTCGGTCAGACGTTCGCCGATAGAATCATTGTCGTTGACGCATACACAGCGTTGAGCTGAGATGTCATCGCAGGGCCACGTCAATCATTCAGTCAAGTCAATGAGCGAGCGCTGGCCGCCGCGCCAAGCACTGCCGTCGTGCTAAGCGTCATCGCGGTACGCGCGCTGCCTGGTGGTGGTGGTGGTGACGTTGGTGGTTCTCAGCGACGCTGTCTGCCCTACCTCCCCGTACGCGAATCGTCGCCGCCAGCATCACTGCGCCACGCCAGTTCACCGCCGCGTGAAGTGCCGAAGTCCGAGCCGGACGTCGCCTCGTCGTCCAAGCTAGCTCGCTTCTGGAAGGCGGGCGCTCTCTCCCCCCTAACGAGGAACACCGCCAATGACCGGTGCTGGCTCGCGGGGGGTGGCGATAATCGTATTCGAGATGGTGGTGGACAGCTCGCTCGTTAGCAATCCTTCATCGGGAGGGCTGGTAGGGCTCAGCCGCGTCACCGGCCATCCATCCATTGATCGGTCTGCCGCTGCCTCCGTTGCCATTGTGGCGGAGTTCGTGGGTAAACGCGTTCGTCATTCGCTCACGAGCAAGGAACCGCGCGCCAACTGGGCCAACCACTGCGCCTCGTTATGCCCGCCCTCTCGGACTGTCGAAAATCGAGCGACATCTCAAGTGTTCGCGTTTATTAAGCGTTTTGCGTATGTATGGGGCAGTGTACGAAGCAAGCCGAGCAAGCCCAACAATGAAAGTCGAATGGGATCGGTGGCGTGGCCGCTGTCTCCGTCGAACGAACCGACGGTGCGCATCCATATGCCGCGACGACTCTCCTCCACAGAGCTATTGACCCACTGACGAAGCGATGAATTCGTTTCGAGCTTGTACCTTGTGCCTTGCTCGTACTCATGTGTCCCGCCAGTCTATCTGGCGAAACAGAACATTGTCCACACTGTGAACTTCTGTTGAACGACAGATTTGACAAGCTGACCCAGCAAGTGTATAACAACGTAACCGCAATGACACGGTCGCTGCTGGCGGCTGTGGGTGGTAAGGAAGACGGTATCGAGAAGTATGATACGATCGCCTACCCGTATGTATAGGCAAGCATAGACACAGTCCTGTGTCTCTGCATATATATGACACGCTCGTCGTGGTGTGCGGCCGCTTTGGAAACAATTGACGACGATTAGAGGCACAGTGATCTTCTTTCTTCGCGTTGAAGAACCCGGGGAACAGGCCGCCCCTCCACGCTAAGTCAGACGTATTGGTCACGACGCACCCGGCCAAGTATGCGATCCACATAAACAGTGTGCAAATGACGAGTATGAACCATCGCTTCACATAGAAACAATGGGGCTGCTCTCGCTCACAGCAGCCCGTAGTATTTCTTGTTCGCTTTCCGGTCTTGCGCCAATGAGGCATCAGGGCGATTACAGCTCTATTTCGGTTGTTCGGAATTATATCGGCTAATCCGATTCGAGTGACACCGTCCCAAAGCGTGTGACGCTTGAGACAAGCTGGTTTGGGTCTCGTCAGTGGCTGACGTACCCCGCTGTATAATAACGGTTTATCTCCTACGTTGTACTATATTTATTCTCTACTGTACGGTCAAATGGATCTTGGCGGAAAAGACGTCTGACGAATATAATGGCATTGATATATATATATGACACGGAGCTCGTTCCAAATACATTATCACCAGATGAACAAGTATTCTACAGTGGTTTCTATTACTGTTAATATAAGTGAGGTGATATGAGTGAATATATATATATATATATATATATGCTTGAGACAAGAGAACCTTCGGCGTAATTAGCACACATGTAGATATTGCTTTCTCCCAGTGATTTTCTGTTGAGTACGCGCACTTACTGCCTCGGGCCATCTTGGTGCCTTCTTGGTCCCGTGCTGTTCAGGATCTTTAAGAAGATTCGAAATCACCCTCCTGCTTCTTTGCAAAGTTTGCGCAACAAAGGGTCAAAATTTCTACGAGAACGATCTGTCAACTCAGTTGCGTGTCAACTGTCATCCCACTCGACAAACGCTAAGTGGGCTATTCTTTTGACGCACCCTCAGACAGCCAATTCCCGATATCAAATGTCTACATATGAGTTAGATAGAAACATCTGAGTTAGATACGGTTGTGAAAAAAACTCAGAAACATGGGGCGCCCTCTGCCTTCCTCTAGCCAGCGTAGCACACTAGCACGTAGGTATTATGATGATTACTGTATATTCCTCAAGAGGTTGAAACAGTTCAAGGGGGAAAGCTTGGATATGCTGGGGTTAAATGAGCAGGCAATCGATGATCTCGACCATTTGAGTACATTCACTTTATTCGTCAGGTTGCTAACCCGCCAGCGGGTTTTAGCAGTATATATATATATATATGTTTTTTTCTTATACATCATGTATGTTACATATAGATCAATATATTATTATTATTAATCAGTGGCACAACTCTACCGCATCTGTGCGTGTGACGTTTCCATACGCACACGACTTTAGCATAAATAGACCACAAGAGCAGTATTTCTCGTCAGCAGAAAGGAAGGTCTTGTCGTACACGAAGAGTGCTCATCGACGCTAGTGTAAGTGGGCCCGCCAGCGTCGTGGGTCCTCCGAAAACCTCCTGAAACGAATTTGCACAAACAAGGCACCCATTGTTGTCAATAGCCACCGGAAACTTCGTACAATTGAAATTCATTTAGTCAAGGTGGACCCATTCTCGACAAGAGCAGCCGATTTCCCATTCGTGTTCGTTGCCCCAAACGACCCGATATGCAGACTGAAATAGACGACAATCAGTAGATTTCATGAGAATACTGCGTATTCCACCAGTAACTTGTCACCATTCGTTGGTACGCAGCCGATATCCATTAGGTGGCCAGAAGCAGTGCGCAGGCTAACACACAATAATTAGCACATTCGCCCTTTAACGATCGGATTTATTCTTGTTACGGCGTCACTATTCTACACGCTTGCCTTGTGATCATATTATATCTGTTTCGTTCACGTGCAGTGCCACGTGTATGAGACGCGCACAGCAGACCTAGGTCTTCAATAGGCGCTCCCTTCAATTTAGTTGAATCGAATTGCTTGATCCTGCCCTTTAAGACATAACCGGAGCGATTTGCTGTACCCACCGCCGCAAATAGCAATCGACGCCGTCTGCACCAGCAACCCGTTGCCGGGGTCTAGATCGTGCTCTTGTGGTTCCGACTCTCAATCTATCTGTCTGTTGTATCTATTTGACTTCACAATGACAACAACCACTGACCACGATGTCTGCCAATGCACGCCGTGTCGCGCAATGGCCGGGGTCATCGAGTCAACCGCAGCAGAATTCGCCGGAGGGATCGCCCAGACCGATGACGACCTACATCATCCTGGCATCCGCTAACCCCCAACAACATGCTGCCTCCCCCTAGTGCTTCGCGAGCGATCACGCCTGATGCACGCATCCAGAACAAACTCACCGCTATACTGGACCCTTTCGAGCCACGAGCATCACCAGCGGACAATCTGTAGGGCAGAGTCTGCTTTGCGCCAACGCGGCGAAATGTTAAGATCTAGTGCAGCCTGAGCGATGAGTAATCCACCTCTATGGAAGGATGCGGGCTCGATCCCCCCTTTCTTCTGACATGGCAGTGGTGAGCCTGACCGCTGCGCGAGGCGGATCACCACCCCCCATGAACGTTCATTTTACTTCGTTTAAGAACGAAGAAGATGAAGACGCTGAACCCATCAGAAGGTCTGCTGGTGAACCAGCAGAGGCGGCACTTCACTCTTCTGTGGCCCGAAGCCAGCGGTGGCGCAACGGCAGCGCAGCGTATCATGCAATCCTGTTGTTGACACCCGCTGCTGGCAGTCCCGTTGAGAAAAAGTGCATCTTTCCCCTGGTGCGCCGGCGGGAGCTCAGAGCCAGATCCGCAGAGGCACTCGAGATGTTACTCGAGATCGAGGATTCCAGCTCAGGTCCATGTGTCGGTCCGGTCGTCAGGCCACGATGTGGCCTATTGTGGGGTGATTGACGTGCGGCCGCCGAGTGTGGAAGGCCGCCGCTGTTCGTTGTGACTTTCGTTCGCCGGCTCGGCCCGCAGCGGAAACGGTTGCTCTGATCAGTATCTGATCACTGATAAATTGGCGAGATCTAACTGAACGAGCATCAGCCGTTGACTGCCCTTCGCGACAGTGTCCGCAGCGGCAGCAGCACTCGACCCGTTCATCGTACACGCAGCATGTATCATACAACACAGCAATGAGTCCATGATGATTCGATGACAAGATTGACGCGCACGTCGCACGCGACAATCTGGGGCTATTGTCGAGGTGTTTACAAGTTCACTGCGGCACAATAGTTGCCTCGTGCCATCTCGTTTTTACGACTTATTTATTTACGCGCCACTGGCAATTTACTCTGCCGCGCTAAATTTCCGATGACGATCAGAGATCTGTTTGGATAGCGGCTCGTCCGATGGCACAGTTTCTTTACTGCGCAAAGTTTTATCTCCTCAATAAAATCTTCATGATACGCACATGGTACTCGAGAGGCGAACCTCTGTGTTGTCCCTGTCGCTGGTGCGATTTGTGGCTAAATCAATTGTGCGGAAGGATGAGAAATATACTCATTTATATCGTTATAACAACAGACACTATCTGCACACGCCAATGCAAATGTGGAATACCAACAAATATACACCATACGACCGAACATCATTCTTATGTTAACGGCCGGGACGGCTGCTACACGGGAGTGCGCAACAGCGGGTGATACAATATAGTAAACACATCCTCCATAGACATCTACATAGATGTAGTCATTAATAATAATAATGCCAATAATAAATAACAGGTAATAAGCATAACAACGAGCAGCGTGAGCTCTGTTCACGATATCAGCATGTCAGTAGAACATGAGAACCTACACGCTCAAATATAGCACATATTCTATCTATGACATTGTAAATGAACTGACATAGTGGAATTATGTCTCGGGCGCAGCGTAACAAACAACAAATTGAACCTTTTGGACTAGAAGAAGCAGCGATATGATAGCGTATGTTAGACCACACTGTCGACTAATACCATATCGTATATATATATATATATATATATATATATATCGTTTCATAAGAGCTGCCCCGAGGACTGCAAAAAAAAATAGTGTTTCTTCATTCATACTTTTGTGGCTCGACAATGTGCCATAGGGTTGTTTCGTATCGAAACTAACTTTGCCAAAAAAACAGACACTTTATGAAGTTTCAACCTTTGCTATTGAAGATAAGCTTTTGTTGTAAACGTCACCTTAATTCATTCTCACTGTTAGTCCAAAAGTAACTGCGTCCTCAGGTATAAAGATCGGTCTGAAACACATACGCAACGACGTGTTGTCAAACACACCGATATGTGATAAGCTGAGATAGGCACGGCGGTTAGGCACTCGCTTCTGAAAAAACGATTTAGCCACAAACCAGAGAATCGAAGCCCACAAGGGCAATATGAGAAGGAGGATAACGGGCGAGACTTGTACTTTATGCAATGGCAGTGCATCCAATGGCCAGCCGTGCTCAGGTCGACGAGAGGCGGCAACCGCCATAGAATCCGCAAAGGATTATATAGCCTCGTATTTTGTGGGAGGTTCGATCGATTGGGTAGACGCATCGATCGTGTATCCTGTCATGCGACTCCTTTTAGGTTTAATCGTCATTCGACATGATCCGTGCAAACAGGGACCCATGTTTTACACGGTTACGTTTACGGAAGAGGAGAGCCTACGCCACCAAGTCACAGTGTGCTTAGATGCTGTACAGGATTAGGAACATCTCGCCGTGAAGGAATATGGCGAGCAGCCGCGTGAAGGCGAAAATCCTTACTGCTGCTTAATAGATAGAGGGATGGACTCGGCAAAGTATCTCTTTGGGGATACGATCAGGATCACAGATGGCTAGGATCGGCTACGGAACAATTTTGTGTAGCCGTTTTCGAGATATCGCCACGCTACCACCACAGGACGGCATTGCGCTTGGCAGAAAAAAAATGCGATTGTACTCTCGAAATGGGGAACGTTGCGCGGAACTCAACGTCATTTTTCAGTTGGGTGTCCCGAACAGATCGTACAGACAAAACGCAGATTTTTTTTACACGAAAAAAAAACAACAACAACGACAAGGCTTTCAGCTGACGCACGTCCAAGCTACATCTGAAAGAATTGTTGCTAACTTTGATAGACCGAGATGCGGGCAGATACGTGCCGGCTCAGTCTGGCGTCGACAGGCACAACTCGTGGCTGTGATTACTTCTTATACCTCATCGTAGTGATCACTTATTATATTATAATAATTGCGCAATTATGTTCGACGCAATCAGGCCACGTTTCTATTATCATTTCATGTTAATTTGTTTTTCAGCACAAACGCCCCTACGCCATGAACAATACACGAATGGGTGCCTATGACTAATTGCTCGATGACGTATCGCTGACAGCAGATTTGCATCTCAGGTGAGTTATCTGTACGCGGGTCGGGTCCCGCTTCTGTGTACAAAAATAGAAAACAAAAATGAGCTACGAGCTGACGAGACAGCTAACGAAACATTATCTAGTAATAGTATCGTGTCGCGATCACCATATATCTGGCAAACGCAATGCTCAACAATGATCTCGAAGAAGTTTCTCCTTAGTCGATATATTTCCGAGACCCTGCTGCTGCGGCTCTCTTCGCTAGAAATATTGATAATAATAACAATGGCCTAGTGGGTGAGAAGAGGTGAACACTATAAGAGCGTCTAGGACAAATATGACAATGTATATCGAATTCAGCTTACCAGTATCTAGCCAATTCCCTTGCGTCAATCCGACTAATGGACATGATCGTGCTGATGATGGGGCTCTTTGGAGCTTTCAACATTCGTGATGGCCGGCCTATGCGATCCACTCTCATTAGCAGTCCTGTCCACCTGGTCCTGCCTGACGGAGTCCTTGAAGCCTGCCCGTTTCGCCTCCTCCGTCAAGGTGGTCTTGTTGAATCCCATCTCAGGAGTATATCTGCAGCACGGTCATTAGAAGACAGCTGTCTATGTAAGTACACGATGACGATCCTTTAATCGAAATTGTGGCCAAAAATGCCGCTGTTCGAGAGACTGTGGGAACTATAATACTTCACGAAAATCGAGCAACGTTAGCTTTGCCCACACACGGTCGTAATCTCTTAGCAGAATTATCTGTATGGCGCAGGCCTATCCTATTTATTACAGATAATGCAGCCATATTCCTACGGATGCATACTTACTCCACCAGTGAGACTGTTAAAGATGGCTGTAAAGTATTATCGAGCGTTATCGCACTTAATTAAGCGATGAAAATAGATCGTACATGATAAAGACATGAAATCGGGAACTTTAAACCTGAATTGCTTGGAACCACCTCAACCGAATTTAACTAGATGCTGCTGCTGCTGCCGCTCCTGTTTGTGCCAAGTCACCGAACATTCCGCTGCATGATTAACAGCGTCTGTCATATTTAATGCAAAACCCCTGCTAACGGCGTTCGTGGGAATAGGTATACTAGTACAATAAACTCATCCCTCGTACAAAACCGTTCCTCGAGCACATGCTCGTCCCCGCTATCGACATCAACAATAATCGCTTGGATATATTAACGGCACTAACACCCAACAGTTAGTACGCACGTATATATATATATTTATATATTTGCTGTTATATCTAGCGGCTAACCTAGGCGAAAACCTACCGTGAGAATCCGAACGTACCTGACGCGCTGTCTGACACATTGAGAAAACCTTGCTCACCGTCCATAGAAACCTACCTTCGTATAGAAATTTTGTGCGGCTTCTTTCTACTCTCCATAGAAACTTTGAGTGCGTCGTCAACCTATAGCTTCCTACACAAAAGGCAGTGCTCTTGTCGACCCTGACGAAAGGATTAACTGTCGTTATACCTTAGGAAGTACCTGCTCTCGGAGCTGGCGTGGTACTGGTTGGCTCGCTTCTGCTCGAACTCCTTCGAAGGCGGTGTGCGCTGCGGGGGCGGACGAACGTTGGCGCCTTGATTACCTCTGACACCCATCAATACCGGGCCAATAGAAACGTCGGCACAGTTGCGATATGTCTCTTGCGGGCCACAACCGGTGGCCTGAGTTCCATCGTCGCAAAGGCCCCAGTTGTTAGCCGACCTGCAACCACGAAATAGGACGCAGGGTTAATTAGTCGATTTGCATTTGCAGGGGTCCGTCTTACGAAGCAGTGGAAAAAGCTATCACGAAATGAGATAATCAGAGAGGTAGATTTACACGCCTCGGCATTTGCCTTAGCGAAAGGCGTGCAGTGGCAAAACCGTTTCAAGTACTGGAGTATGGAAATTTGTCAGAGTACGTTCTTAGCTACTGCTGACTGTCATTAATTAGCAGTGACAGTAACGAATTGGGCATAACTTCCACAATCCTTCCAAGCTTCCAAACGGCTCTTGCAGTAGCATCTTGCTTCAAGATAACGATTCCGTGGACCTTAAATATTGGCTGAGAGTTCAGCCAGAAAACGTAAGTGTTGCTAAGTCTCGGAGTTGATTCGGCCTTGATATCGGCTACCAGCTGACATTCGAACCGTATACGACTTCTAAACAGTGAAACAGATGCCGATATCATTAATTTTATGATAGTTAGCGAGAAGTTCGATTCTTTTGTGTTTTAGACCAAATTATTCGATATTTTGATTTCTACATCGCATAGGCACACGCGCTGCTATGCAGAGGATTCATTGCAAACTGAAGCTCCTGCATCCACTGAGCAGGGGGACGTTCGTGGACATTTAATGGACATTCGTGGCCAGCTGACGCCTAGTCCTTCCTCAATGGGTCTTGTACTGAGCTTCGACAACGAACCCAGCATACTTCAAGAAGACATGTGCATCTAATGTGTGAATCAGATCCTGCTCAACACACCCGTGTATGCGTGTGTGTATGACAACAACTCAAAACATAGTCAAAAGTCAACGAATCATTAGCATCGATAAATAACAATGATAGTCTCGTTTCTCAACCAATACCCATACAATACTTCCACAAAATCAGCACCATAACTACAATACAGTACAATGCAAGAAATGCCCAACGGTACCGAGGGTATCGTGCGACAAAATAGAGGAAAATAAAAATATAAAAAAACCCCAGCCCAACGAATAGGTCGCTTCATTTCAACGCGATGCAACATCTTCTAATCAGCAATCAGCACTGCCGAGCAGTGCGAGATACAACCCAAGACAAAGTGGGGTTTATTGACGGAACCGTGCAACAGCTACAGTTCGCTTAAGTTCGCCTCGTAGAATAATAATAATGATAATAAGTAAAGTAAGTAATCGCAGGTAAAAATAAGATCTCTCATTGTACGGCCATTTCGGCGGGTCATTATTGCAGCGGGCAGCGTTCACACCCAGCTAACGAACGCTGGTATTCAATTGTAACCACACAAACTGCTAGATACATAGATGTCTGTGTAGGCGATTAGCCGCCCCCCCCTCCCCCCGAAGTTGTGAGCGCTTCAAGCAGCGGCGTCAGCCGTGATAGAATCAAGGGTGTATTTTCGAAACAAATTTACAATACAGCAACGCAAATATGATGATATGCAATTGCAGGCGGTGTGAGCCAGCTCCATTCATTCGGATTCCCTCTGGAGGAAGACGCCCTCCGCCCGGGGAGACCCGTTATCGGCGCTCCTGCCGACAAAACGTCTGAATGGGCCCCGTTCGCTGCTTTTAGCAAATTACCAGTCGCGCAGCGGACGCTGGCCACGGCTTACGCAACAAACGGTGCCATCATCATAATAACAATCGGAATATAATAATAGTTATAGCAGTCGGCGTTAAAGAAATGTATCACAAAACAAAACAACAAAAATAAAAGAAAGACACAAAAGTAATCGCGTTCTTGCTCCAGCTGCTGGTACTAGCCTGTTTCTTATCAAAAAAAAAACAACACAATAACAATAACAACAACGCATGGAACTGGGCCGGGGCTCTTGGCGGCTAAACCGATCGAGAACCGGTTGAACGATGCTGTGGACGTCTCGCTGCGTTCCGGTAAGTAATATAGGTATTATGCATTATAATAGAATTATAATAGACCTATGCAAGGCGGACCCGCGGAATGACGCGGGCAGAGTGTCAGAGTCGGGGGGGGACAAGCAAGCGAGCGAGCGAGAGAGAATAAATATACTAATATAGTAAACACGCGATTATCGTCTCGTCTCATCCGATTGCATCATTACGCTTGAGGAACACAGCGTATACAGAGTGGTAACAGCATATTTTGATATTACTCTTGAGTTCTATTATTCATGCATGGCAATCGTATATAAGCTGACCCTGCTGCTCGTACTGTAGTTGCGCTGCACATGCTAGCTCGGGCTAATTATCGATTTCAACAAATAGGAAACTTGTAACGTTTTAATAAATTAAATATTGTCAGACCACCGTTGTAATTAGTTCGGACACGTATACTAAGGATGTGGCCATACCTTGAAATATAATCCATGATGTGTCAGCATCAAGCTGTGTTGTTTAAACGTATGAAATAGTGTGTACAGTTGTTGTCAGTATGCTGATATGCACAGCTAGGGAATAATTGGCGAGCAAGTGTGGGCCTACCTGCTTGTCTCAAGTGGACAGCGATTTTTCGGTTATCGTGTACCTGGACGTGTTTTTCTGTTGTCTATATATACAGCAGTAGAAAATACGAAGATGTATTTACCGAGCTCACTCAAATGCTGCCCTTCGAAAAACGCTATCAGGCTAACTTGGAACCCAGCAAAGGATCACCCAGTGCGTGGACGTTTCGTGGCAACAACAAAAACCGTCCATTGGCAGGTATACCATTAAGGGAACCATCCGACATTCAAATATATGAGACAATGTTGTATGGTGAAGACTGTCAGAATTGGTCACCGAAGTTGTCACGACTCGGCGACTCTTGCACTGGACCACAGAACTGTGGATAAACGCGCAGAAAGCAGGAACGTCCGCTCGGCCAAGGTCCGGTCGCGCACACCATAGATCTCCCAATTGACAAAAACTGGGCCACCGATGTTGGCACAAAGCGCATACGAAAGTTGAAAAAGAAAGAGAAAATAAATACTTACTCGGACATACAACGTTAAGGATTTCGGTTCTTACTAGCTCTAGAAACACAAAAGCTTTTCAATGGGCGAATGGGTGCGGTTAGCTCTTACCCCATGATTATTTCGATCACAGGCTACGATCACCGACTGCCGGTGACCAGGTGATTGGCTGCCACTGGCGGCTTACCGCGTGACCCGGAGCCGGCCGCAGCAGCAGCAGCAGCCGCCGAAGAAAGTGCCGTTCCCCGAAACAGTTGATTTGCTTCTGACGATACCAATACAAAGCTCTACGGATGATGGTAGCGCAACGCGAGTTCAATTGAAGGCACGTCACAATTGCTGATATGGGAAAGAAATACCTTATCACATGAGCCACGTCGTAAATACGTGGTGATATAGCTTAAACTGTCGTTAACACACACACATATATATATATATATATATATATATATATATATATGTGTAGACAATTGGTCATACGAACGATCTTCCTATATTTCGCCAGCGTCAAATCGTATTGATAAGCAGGCAAACAAACACACACACACACACACACGAAGCATGTTCATTAAGTCTGCTCAGCTGAAAAGCTGAACGAACCAGAAATCGGGTGTCAGCTCAGACGTTACTCACCGACGTCCACATTTTCCAGCTTGATGCAAAAATACTCAATCTCATACACTTCCTCAAGATGACAAGCGGCTGTCAAATCAGGCGGAGGCTAGCCATCGGGTGCATATCGAGATATTAAGGGGTTCCTGAACATCTGATCCAACTAATCAGAAACGGCGGATGCGAACGAATTTCGTCATCACGCAGGGTGTACCACACTACGTCAATACGCTGCCGGTGTCAAATATGTCCCATGATGATGCTGGTTATATTACACTTCCTTGTGTATAGTGACTTTGACAAGAAGGAGCGGCCGTCACCGTGCTGCCGTCCCGTACAGCATTGCCGGCCGATTCGGTAAGCGGGCACCGCTAACTGCACAAGCACTTCCCAGCCAGTTAGGGGGCACATGTTGTCAGCGAACTTCGTCTCGGAACAAAGAGCGAGAAGAGGAGTCCTCGAACGAAGACAAGCAGAGGGAGCGGGAAGATCGTGCGGGGCTGGTTTGATAGCAAACCTTGCTTTCCGTTGGCACTTGACATCGTGCGCGCAGCAGGAGCAGCGAGGAGCTAAGCAATGAACGGGTGATCATCTGGCCAAGCCGACGCGCCGATGGAAGGATCTGATGGAAAAATAGCTGTACAGGCGACAACGTAGGAATATCGTTTTGATAAGGATTAGATGCACACGCACACAACCCCCCACGCATACAGAACCCCCCGCGAGCACAAAAGCCCCACAAACAGACGCACGCACATACGTGGGCACATACGCACCCCAGACATAACACACGTCCGCCTATGCCGTACATAGGACTACCTTCGGGAAAACGTGATTAAGGATGATATAAAGTTGCCTTGTCGTCGCAGGAGATATTCTGCTCAAGTCACCTGTTGTTTTTGTCAGGGTCGATAGCTCACTCAGTATGTGTGTGTGTGTGTTAGCCATTGTATTCGGTGCTGCAAGTGTGTCGGAGGCGTGCGTGCACCCTTTACAGAAATTGAAATTCGACCATTATCACGAGATCAGCACTCGAGGCTAGTCTATAATAATAATATAGTTTAACAGAAAATAAGAGAGTTTATCCAGGCCGATCACACGCAAGCTATCCTAGTACCCGCAGTGAGCTGGGATGGTGTGTACACGCTGGTTGACGCGTGGGTGCAGCACCTCTGTATCAATGTCCATGACGAGTCGTGCTCAGGAACAAAGGTGGTAACTGAGAATATTATTGCATTGAATTGAGATGCGCTGCGCAAGCCTGCGCCACGGAACAGTGCGAAGCTTTTATAGATCGTATGGTATAATAGGCCTTATCATGCCAATGGATGATTGATCTTATGATACACAGCCTGCCTAGCTGAGTCTGGTGGACGCGAGTCTCCCAGAAGCGTCATTAACTTCATCCGTTCTGTTATCAAGGCACTCGTCTCCAAGGCATCGCCACCGGCCATTAGGTGGCAGCCACAAACGATGGCGTCGTATACTCGATACGTCATTAACACACACAGGTAACGAATAATAGTAAATAACGAATACTTAAAAAACAGAACGTGGCCAAACTACAATAGTCCAATTCAGCTCATCGTTCGTTTTCGATGCTGGTGTGCGTGTGTGTGTGCGCGGATGCTTTTATCAACAGAAACGTCTCCTCCTGTGTTTGCTTACAGCTAGACACAGCTGACGTCTATACGACACTCACGCTTTAGCTAGGCAGTTACAGGGGGGGGGAAGTCCCTATACGTGTCCACGCGTTCACCGCCGAGTCACTTCGTCAATAATAAACAGCCCCCTCCTCCCCTTCACGAACTCCTCACGCTACTGGATCACAGTGACGGAGCGGCGACAACATCGTCTTATGTTTCAGTCCGATGTCATCTGATTTCGTTCGGGGAGGGCGCGCGCGCGACCGGCCGGCCGACCATGATCTTCGCTGGTGAACTGCTCCAGCATCGGTGGCAGCGAGACGCGCCGCGTCCGTGATCGTATCATCGTCCGCCTCCTGCTAGCGTGATGTGACGCGCGCGCGCGCGCCAGCCGTCGCTCGGCGCGATATATGTCGCCGTGACGTCAACGACATCGCCGGCGTGTCCGGGTCGAACCCGTCACCAATTGTGCCAGCCGATTGTGACCACCCTAAACGACACCGTGGCTGACGTCGAGACAGAGCCGGGAGCTCGGCCCGGAGCGTTTCCCGCTCGTAGAGCTCCGTTGTTCCTCGCCGTTGTTCCCCTACACAGATTTTCGCTCCGCTTCGTCCTCGGCCCACGGAGAGCTGTTTCCGCTCACGAAATTGACACTTCATCATCTTCTGATGTTGGCTCATTGGTGCGTGCGTGGCTCTCGGGCGTTCGGCGTCGTCCTCAAAAACTCGAGCGACAACACTCAACAACGGCGGCGATGATGACAGCGACGGTGGAGACAGCGCAGCATGTGATGATGGCACGAGAAAAAAAGCCGGGCAAAAAAGATCTTGTATATGAAATTCTCGATCGAGAACCGAAACAAAACCTCGACCCAGACCGAAGTTCGAGACGTGTGTCGACGTGTTCTGTTCGCTGTCGACCAACCGCTCGTGTATATATTCGAATCTAGCCGTGTGTGGGGATGTAGCATAGCAGCATGGGGTGACGAACCGAATGAGAATGGATGTAGGGGGTATATATGTTGGAAAACTGCGAGGAGCCTGCAGGCAGAACCGTGGACATGAGACGATTATGGCTGGTACAAGGGGAAGTTCTCCATATCTTCCATGATCAGGAGCAGCGCCGTGGCGACTGAGCAGCTCAGAGACACTAGCCACGCGTCCTCGTGACCCTGTTGCTCACGGTGCTGCCGTCGCGGTGCGCAGAACTGTGGGTGTCACCGCGATCGTTACGATATGGATTTTTCAGAGCGTCGGTAGCCGGCCTCCGCCCGCCGTAACCCCCACCGGGCGTAGGGTGACAGCGGCGGCCGCATAGAGACGACATGCTCCGATGTGAGCATCAGTGAAAAGTGGCCCGTCAAAGTCGGGCGGCTTGCCACACATCAACGCTGCCGGCGAGAGAGTGAATCGACGATCGTAAAGTATAACTAATACTTCTTACACTTTGAAAACAAGCTACGCCCGTGGTGTGTCCATGACCGAGGAGGTGCAGTAATGGCGCCTCATCGTTCTAGCACCACCAGTGGTCGAACGGTTGTTTCGCGTATGCGTCAGGATGATGACAGGATGCCAGAAGAACATCATTATCCTCAGATCAATCGGTTCACGAAATAGCTATACGGGGATATGGGCATAAGTAACGTCGAGATGTGAAGCAGCTAGGAAGGATGGGGCTGGCTGATCATGGAACGAGCCGGCGAGAGTCAACTCTTTGAATTGTTGGCCCAACGCTGTGGAAGGTAATGTAGGCCCCTATTGTGAATCGACGCCTGCCCGAAAAACAACATCGGAAAACCCCACCCCCCCTCTCCCAAGGGGAGACACCCAATATTCTGCTTGTTCTGCCGGTCAAGCTCAAGCCGATCGATAGTCGTGTCATGATTGGGGACGATGTAGATCCATCGAATTCGCTTGCACCCATCGCCGAGTGGCCCCTCGGCAAATCATAGCCCATTCTGCCACCGTATGCGCTGAGCAGGCGGGAAGAGTGGCGCACCACCGGGGGCAAGATATGTGCAAACAACGATTCACAGCATTCGTTACCTACACTACATCTGGCCGGCAGACGCCAATTCGACCCTAGCGAGAGCAATCCGAGTGGCCGAGTGTTGTTGCTTGCAGATGTGTTATGATTACAATGCGTGTTCAATTACACAGCTCGCATAAGAGAACCGTCTGTGAGCACACAGACGTATTCAGTGCCGAAATGGCCAATATTGCCGATAGGTAATCAGCGAATTTTGTTCCCCATTGCAAGTTTCACAGGCGAGCAAATAAGGATACGTACGCGATATTCAGACGTTCTGTCGTTGACGTTACCCGGGAGATCGAACGAGCACGGGTGACTTCAACTTAACTTCCTGCTGTCGTGGAAAATGCAGGGATCGAGAATGCCCAATCAAAGTTAACACGGGGATGGCTCGAACGGGCAGACACAGAATGTCACGATTTGCTCTGCACGGCTACGATTGTTTCTACCGGCGATTCGCTACGAGCAGTCCAATGTTGCGTTTTGATCAAGCTCGGAACGTGGAAATTGGTGATGCGCCACAAGCAGCCGTATTGGTGACAGTACCAACCTCAACGAAACCGGTAGTTCCCTACGGCTGTACCGTCACAGTTACATACGGGTGATTAAAATTTGTCATAACAATTATGTCGAGGTGATTTTCTTTCTTTGTTTCTATATTTTACTAACTTGCCAAGCTTCGCCAAACTGCGTCCCGGGTTCGAAGTGAGCGTTCTGACGTTCTCGCGAACGTAAGATGTCTAACTGCTTCTGGCCTTATTCATCGAGTACTAAAAAATCATTGTGCTATAGTAAAAGAGTGTTTCAATAATGGACATTGTCTCGTCAGACGGTCGTGTTACGATGGTTGGCTTGGAAGCGAACGTGACGATGCGAATGCAAAACAATGTTCTTAGTTCTTCTCAAAGTATCTGATAGGGAGAGGTGGTCCCGCGGGAAGCATCTGCTAACGTATTAAAAACGAACAAATTTTGTAGATTGGCTAACGACTCAAGTCACGCTGGTCGTATAGCGGGAAGCGTCATTGATTACTGGATCGGCGTGGCGTACGGGTTGGGTTCAAATCCTGTCAGAGGTAGAGGATCCTTGGATGTTTTTTATTTTTATTACGGAGGATCCTTGGCTATTTTCTTTATTATCTCTCCTTATCTATGGCTTGTTCCCAAGTATTCAACACGGTTGAAAACTAACAACAAAGCAGACCACGAACATATTCTCGCAGTTATATCTAAACGTTCGTATCCTAGGTCTGCCACTTAGCACCGGGAACAGCTGAGCATCAGCTCAAAGAACGGTAGCTAACGAAACAGTACATGGAAGCATGACTTAGATTCCGGGGCGAGATATTTAACGAAGAGAATGATGACATACGTTTTGTGCCGTCAGCACCCAAAACGCAGTCAGCTGTAGCTTAAACTGTCGTTAAGCGAACACACACACACATACATATATATATATATATAAATTTTTTTTTTGTACGGCAAAGCATTCGTTCAAAACAAACACGAAAATCCAGCACCAAATGGCGTTCAACAGTAGCAATAATTACGGTAGTGTACTGATCTTCGCGGTTACTTCAGATCGACTCGACTGGTGCGGACGAGACGAGGATTGACTAGTGATCCTTTTCTCATCGCAGCACGACCACGTCATCGGCGCAAAGAAGGGCCATTGTCTCACGACCGCCCATCTCATACATGTTCTAGCATCTATCCAGTGGCAACTGTCGGTGGCAGCCACATTAACAGCAGCAGCCGTAGTAGCAATGTTAGCAGTGGCCCGATTTAAGTATGGGTACGCCGTGCCCTACCCAAGAAACTGAACGGTGGACAAACAGCGGTGTTCGCGTACAAAGCGTATCGTACCCGGAGCTCCCGAATCCAATTTCCCGTTGCAGAACCCCCCCCCCCTGCCCACAGACGATTTTTCGGTGCAGCATCATACGAGGCATGTGTGTACCATAGTACCTTCGAAACTCACTCACTGACTTATGGGAAGCGGGGACAATGACAGCTGGTCCAGGCGGGGCCCTCGTCCGTTCCGTTTTGCCGTCGCCGTCATCCAACGGCTGCTTTTCTGCTGCTGCTGCTGAGTTTTTTGAGCTATACACGACGATCATTTCCTCTCCATCCCGCCGGGGTACCTCGACAGGCTGCGTATATGTGGTACCAATTGCCCCGGATGGTACTGCTACAATCAGTGGTACTACGGATTAAGAAAATCGTGCGCCCAAACGATGAGGTTACCCAGATGCTTAATCGTCGCCCAGTGCAAGCTCACTGATCAAACAGCGAGTGGAACGACGACGTAAATCTAGATGCAGCATATGATTGATTATGGTACCATACGTTGGCAATTCGTGCGACACTGATTGTCAAGCATACCCTTGTGTGAGTGGTTTACATCTTGGTCGCACTCATGGCTTCGTGGACAGACCCTCACCGTCAGTGAGTGGCAAGCTGGTCAAGTAGACTACGTCATATTTCTGTAATCAATGGAAACGTGCAATCTATACGAGAATAGCTGGGCAAAGCTACGAAGCCATATGGGACAACGCCAGATCATATTCTCGTGCAAACCGCGATATTCGCTAGACCGCGTGGTCTTCTACGAGTCCGCTGTGGAACGGAGGGACGCGTCGAGCCAGGGGAACCGCCAGCCGAAGTAATGCTATAAGCTTTTCAAGCCATTTGCGCGCGCGAAGGGCGAAGCTGGTTCAGTAAGTTTGTTGCGACTTGTGCGTCCGATACGAGTATTGGTATGAACCGCAAAACACGCATGTGTACCAGTAATCTCCCAAAACGAACCAAAAAATACAGGGAAACCGCTGTCTGCGTTCATTATCAGGACTGCCGAATACGATTCGCCTGATGCATGCCCTGAGTACCAACCCTGAGAGCTTCTTATAACAATGTACGATTGATTGCACAGTTGTTCGAGATCATTGTTTTCTTCCCATGTTGATCCCATGTTTTCTTCGCTCTTTGTCAATTGTGGCGATTTCAACCTCAAGAATATCGGTTGGCCAAATATCATTATCGCTAAGCGCTCATCCAAGGAAGCCACACCTCTGTAAGTTCCTGATCTTTAGAATAGCCTATCCCCAACTAGCTGATTCGCCCCCGTGCGAAGGCTTCCCTCTCGCCCTCTAACCAATCACATGGAACTGCTACCATCGACGAGCTAGCGGTCCGACCGGCTCCGTTCAGAACCGATCATATGGCGGTTCATTTCGAAGACTTGTGTAAATCTGAAAGTGCACACATCTAACCTTCCCGGCCAGAATTTCTACAAAGCCAACTGCGTTAGCATTGAAGGATGCTACTGAATGTGCTGATATGGTATGATTCTCTCAGCGGTTGTCACATTGCTAACGAAGCAATGAGGTATTCATAGAGGTTTACAGATGCCACATAGGGGAGTTTGTCGCCAAAAGCGCGGACCTTCTACAAGTATCAACGTGTTCGACAAATACATCCATAAGCCTGAGAAACTTCCTAGTAACTATTACAGTTCCGTTGAGCTACTCGGCTATCAGAAGTTTCCACCCGACTCTATGCCCGCTTCCACCACACTAGTATCCTGCACTAGTTGGCTATTAATTTCCACGACAGCAAATAATTGTTTAGATGGGCGAACAAGCGTGAAAAATGGGGATGGGTGTTATAAGAAGAGATGATACGCTAGAATCTGATGATTAATGAAGAGGTGGTTCCCGGGCCAGTTTCACTGGGTCGAAAGGAGACCACGAGCTGTATTTGCTTTTGTGACACTCAGCTGGTCTCCTGTGCCCACAAACCTCAGCAATTAACCGTTTGGTAGCCACCTTTGCCTGTGCTTTTCCACAGGTCGTACCTAACCTAAATCCACCAATATAAAAATCCGAAGATTCTCCGTATGCGGCGAGATTTAGACAATAAAAGACATGCCATCCTGTCTACCAGGGGGCGAACTGTATTCGAGATGAAATATCCGAACCCCACATAAAATTAGATTACCCAGATATGTTTGTGCCCCCGAGCACCTGCTCTTGTTCAACAGACAGCCTGTGAATCTAGAATCCACGTGTTCTTTACGGCAGCTCAGGCTTCAACCAATTATTTGTGCTCTGTAAAAATTAAAAGTTGCACAAGATCCAGTTATCCGATCGGACCCCAAGGTGGAGTGAGTCTGCTAAATTGGAAACAGTGTTTAATTAGGTTTGCTGTCTTTGCATAGCCCTGTGGGTCTCCACATCTATTCTTCCGTAAAGTTGTTCGTTCGTCGCGTGATTCGAATTGCCTCATTAGCGTCTCACTACACACAGCAGAAGCGTTGGTTACCGCCCGACGGGTTTGGGGTTCACAGAACGTACGCTCCAAGTCCGTTGATATATATATATATATATGTATACGTATGCAGAAATGAACCGTCATGCGCTGCGCGGTCAGCTACAGCCATATGTATTATTGTTGCGCACGTGTGCCCTGCTCATTGTTGCTCCATTTCTTGTTGTTATTGTGCTCGGTCGGTGGCACCGTGTTTGTTGTTGCTAATTACCATATTATTGCTATAAGCGTTAATAGTACTCTCGAGTCACAGCAGTGCGTCGGAAGCTCGACGCGGCGCGACCGGATCGTTCAAACGAAGATGAAAATTACAACACCACTGGTTTTCGCTATCTCCGCTGTGTGTCTGATGTGGTTGGCGTCCACAATCGTAGTGGTCGGTATGGATGTGCATCTGACGTTCACTGAGGGCGCTGTTGGGAGTATATATATATAATGGAATAGAAAACTCACAAAATATGTCGGGCGGAGGGGTTCAATGCGATGGTTGGAAATTGATGGTTTCACAGATGTACCATCAAGTGTCTAGTCCCAGCCTGCTATTACTTAGTGTATAGATTACAGATTCGGTGTTGAGCTGTCGCTGCCTGCTTCGGCAGGAGAGTTGAACGACAGTGCCGAAGACGAAGAAGAGAGACTAAGATGTCACTTGATGCGACTATAATAATCAACTTAATTAGGGATATGTGCACGCGTGTGCAGGCACTGAATGTGATCACATTATTGTGGTCAAATTACGGTTTTTTGTTGGTCGATGTTGATGTCGCTTGGTTGGCTGCTTGTTCGCCGGTTGCCTCGTTTGGAACGGCCGTTCGAACACAACGATCCGCACGCTAATCGCTTTGTATCTAATCTTGAGGCGCAGATGTTCCTGCAGAATTGCCCTTGCAAGAGAAGACCATCTTTATCTCCCATAATAAATAATATCATATTGGCTAGCGCAATTTCCCAATTTGATTCGAAGCGTGGCTCTATTTTCGCGAACCCCGAACGACATCACAGCCACACGAGAAACGCGAACTTATTTGTCGCCCACTGCTCTTTAAGCCCATCCGAAACATAGCTAGGCGCATAGTTAATTCGAGCAATCAAAGCACCCGAGGCACCGTGGCTATTTCTGGGGATGCGCACTTTTCAGTCCTCTGCGTGGACCCATTGACCAGCCATCTTCAATGTCAGTTATTTGTCATGATGCCTTAAGGTCGACCCACCACTTACGACACCGGCATCTCGTGCACGCTAGCCTAGTATTTACCTGCTTGGCTACAGGCGGCTGGACTGACACAGTCGGTAACGAATAACTTGATTGATGCGTAGCATTGCCACACGACGGTGATCACACCGCCGAACACGCTCGCTGGATCGGCAGCCGCAGCAGCTTTTCGATCCAGACGTCATCTGCCCTTCTCTACGTTTGAAGAACTATTTAGAACAATATTCTCATTCTCAAAATAGAGAAATCTCTGTCTCTCTCTCTCTCGTTCAACGCCACCGCGAACCTGCCACCATATTGTCATCGAAGCATCTCCCTGCGGCAGCCTCGACAAATCGAGCAATTGCTCAGTCGACGTGCAAAAAAAAATCGGTATCACTTCGAAACCGATCCGAAATTCTGTGCTGTGTCGTATTCCATGCCTTGGTGGCATTGTGTTGCATGGTCGGCTATGACGTGCAGTTTTTGCCAGATACAACTCGGCAAAGAGCGTGCTTGTATCGAAACGTCCGCCCGGTCAGATGAACGCGAAAAAGTGTTAGAACACGCCAGACGCAAAACGTCTGACATCCCTGACGTCCGAACTGGCCCGAACTGATGATGTTCGTCATTAAATCGCCGGATCGTGCCATGGTAATTTTGTCCACCAAAACGCTGGTCATTTAGACCTAGAGTAATCGACGGCGCAACCAATAGAGACATCTATCCCCATCTCTCTCTATCTCTCTCTCTCCGACTCTGTGTATCTATAATATGGTGTAATTACCCCAAAAAAAAACAGGTAGTACTAATAATTATGATGATGATGATTACAGATGAAGTTGCCGGGGTGTGCTTTGGTGATTTTCGTGACGAGTTCCGCAGGCAGAGTTCTCGACAGCTGTAACGTCTATCTCGATTGAAATGCCCACATAGAGATTCGAATGAAAAATGACGAAATGTTTGACTTAATGTTTGATCTGACAGAGGAGAGAGGATTGATATTAAAAGCAACAAAAAATGACCATAGCGAGCACGTAACGCGTGGAGGGATCGTGTCCATGGCGGACTGTTAATGCATTCATAAACACAATGGATTTAATGTTATAAATATTCTGCGGTATCGGTCCAAAGCAGTTCCGTCCATAAACCAAAATTTGAACTGAGTTGTATTCGATCCAATAATGTAATGATTTAGTTTCACGGTAAAAGAAGCATTATGTGATGTACGTCATTAGTAAATAAAGAGGTTCTCATCGAAGTGCATCGAAGTATCTCTACGGATCCGTGCCGATATATATATAGTATATGTATATATGGGGCCGATTCACTTGGATGTGAGTAAAATGTCTGTTCTTCCCGTTCGATTATAGTTGCAATATTAATTTACAGCAGTTAGAGTGAATAGTTGGCCACGAAGAAAGAAAGCAACGAACTATGCCCAAAAAGTGGTTAGCGTTTTCCGCGTTTGCGACTTTAGTGCCCTTTTTCGAATTTCGCACTTGGACATTCGCTAATCAAAAGCTTCTGCTTCCCCACCGACAGCAACGGCATGGACCTTGAAGTCTGAGGGCAACTATCATTGTGGGCATATCTAAGAACAAGATCAACCTGCGGAAGATCACAGCAGGGTCAGCGAAACAATAGTAATGTATCCGAAGACTATTGTTACTGCTACTACTAATAATAATAATAATGATAATAATAACCACGATATCCGTGAGCCGCCACTGCAATCAGACTGTGAATAGGTGAGTGGGCGTTTATTCGGTGGCTGACCACACAATCGTCGCAGCAGGGACCTCCACACACAATAACGCAATTTTTAGCAATGGATCCATTCGGCGACGACACCGCCACCCCCACCCCCTACCCCCAGACGCTTTGTGCAGTTACACTACAAACGATTCAATAAAGAAGAATAGCGGTATCGGAACCCGTCCCGAATTCGTTCTGAACGTAGAGAGAGAGAGTTGACCCTCTGCATTTAATAGAATAGAACATTGGCCGTTGATGGGACAAGTTATCGCTATACCGCCAACCTTGCTGTCGTTTTCAGGCCGAATCGAGCCGAACTCGATTATAGTGTGATATCTTTGAACGAATCACGGGAGCGTGCCCGTAAATCTGCTACGGTGTTATGGACAACGAGCAACGAATTAGTTTGCTATATGAACGAATTCACTTAATTATGTAGGTAGGTTTGAAAAACGCCATTGTATAATACAAAGTCAAACTGTGATGAAAAATTCGGGATACTTTTATCCCATAACAGCGATAGTCGATCACCTGATATCGCGAAACACTTCCGATTCAATAGTATTCAATGTGTTGAACCCAACCTGTCAGATAGGGGAACAGCTGAAGGGCAGCTCAAAAAAAAAACAATTATTAGTATTCAATGTGTTGCACATTATGCAAAGTTGTCGTATCCGCCGACGGCGATACAGCGTGTGTTGCCACCGCCGGGGCGTAATTCAGCAATCTACTACCTCAGCGAAATGATTTAAGTTAATTAAGATTAATGCAAAATAAACAGAAACAAAAAAAACACCAATACCGAAACCGCTATTCATCCTGTATATATATCGGTTACACTGCGCTACCGTTCGCTATACCTGATGGCGATACAGGTACATATAGACTGAAGAATTATCACCATCCTCTAATTCTACATAAACCGATTATGTATATAGCTACTGTTCATAATATTATATTCAAGCGGTTGGCCGAAATAAAACCGAAGCGATCATTTTGCTGAAGCATCATCCCCAGCCGACTCGTCCTGCTATATCCGTCTGTCAAGAGCGGTCGATGCACGAAATGCCGTTGATTACTAACGACGACAACAAGAAGCACACCAGCAGCAACAAGCACACCAACAAGAACAAGAACAACAACAGCAGCAACAGTAACAACAACAACGAGCACAGTATCAGCAGCAACAGTGTCCCAACAGCCGCACCTCGAGCTTAGTTCCTTGTTTTCTCGGCTGCGTTCGCTTCCGAATTTGCCTTTGCTGCATAACCACGACGGCGTTCGCCGCCATCGTTCGCGGGCGCTAGCAAACATGCCGCGCTTCGGCTCGGTCGGCCGCGGCCGGTCAGCCACTCATCTTTGTCCATGTTTAGCTATTAGTTTCGCCAGTAGGCCAATTTCGTTGCTTAGCTTGCAGCTCCGGCCGGCTGCTCTGTGTATCTCTGTCTGGGGGTTGGTTATTTATCTATCTGAGCATCACGATCATCTGGTAGCGTAGGGCAGTCTTCCAGACAACAGTGGACGACGACGATGACCGCGGGTGGGTACCCCCCCAGCCCCCGCCCAAGTGAACTCCGCCGCACCTCACATCACCTCATCCTGTCTAGTCAGAGCGGCGTACTTCGCCGAACGAAGTTCCTCCCTGTGCAACACTATGTTCTCGCTTACTGGCACTCACTCGCGTCATTAGTGCCGTCATTAGAGCCGCCGACAACAACGGTAGCAGTGCTGCTGCAGCAGCAGCTGCCGTCGCCGCCGCCGCCGCCGTCGAACAGTGGTTTTATAACAATGACGTAAGCTTGCATCCATCGTATCCGCTACTATTGGATTCCAATAACGTTCTTACCGCGAATCTGGCCCTGCTAGCGGTGTTGCGCGCGTGGTCTGCGAAACACCACACGCCTGCCGAGTAGGTCTCTCCGCGTTTGCGCGCGATACGGGGTGGCACCGTCGGCCGCCAATCGCCGGATCGGTGATAAAATTCATTCGAACAAACAACGAACAACGATTCATGCCCCCTCGGCCGAGCGTTTCCGTTCAGCTGGACTGAGCGGGTGTGGCCGCTCGTTCGTGGCCGCAGTTTATTCCGGTTAATTTTCATGTTTTTTTTTCGCTTTTTGCGCTTCTTGATGAAAATAGGAAGATCTTATGAAAATAGGAAGCGCAACTCGCCTTTCGCCACTGCATGTTAACTATAATGTACAGCCCGAACGAAGCGAGTGGCTGAGAGGGAACGAGCCTGGACAGCGGGCGATATTCCGGCGGCGGCGGCGGCAGCGAGATGGTGCACGTCTGCCGTCCCAGCAACAACATCGCGGATAGTGATGGTGTTGCTTCTGCTTGTGAATTGGATGAATTGGATGAAATCAACGCGAGGAACCGCGTCGTGTCTCTGCGGTATATCGAGAGAACGAGACGGTAATGCAGCGAAATGTTCGCTCTGCTCGCACGCTTTTTGACGAACAGCAACAACAACTTCGTTTCGAGAAGAAATTGAACTTCAGTGAGTGTGAGTGGGTGTCTGTGTGTGTGTATAGGAAATGGCTGGTAGACAAAGCCTTGTGTGCTGATTTGATTCAAGGCTGGCCAGCCAGATGCAACCCACGCTGCGGCATCAGAGACCGTGGTCAATATGGTGGTCGTTTGCGTTCGACAAGGATCGCGCTCGTTGCAGACGAGGAGCACGGCCATAGGAACCTGCCGCATGCGTTTGTCTCGCCAATGGGGTATGAATAATTGGGAGGAGTATTATGTATGTAATAGTTGAAAACACGATTAAAGAGCGAAACAGTTGACGGGCAAGCAAACTAATTCCGTATAGATCACCAATTATATATATATATATATATATATATATATATATATATATATATATATATATATATATGACCGTGTTGTGCATAACGAAGAAGCGACGAGAGCAGATTAATTAAAGTTGACCATATTGTCGATAGAGTTTAATATGTACATGTAGAGTATCAGCGCCATTTCGAGATGAGCTTCACATTGGTTGGCATTGGCTTTCGAGGACGTCACCACTGTCTACGAGATTCGAGGCTGTTTACCACACCACGTATAGCACCCAAAATTAAGTCAGATGGCACTTGTGACGAACAGATATCACGCTACTAGAACGTGTGCAATTCAATGTACTTCAATGTACAACACTTCAATAAGCAATCAACGAGCATCGTATAGCAGCCGTTGCATTTCTGTCGCCAACCGTGCGTTCCACGCCGACAGCCAGCGGTCACCACCAGCCGCGGTCCGTTTGCTATGGCCGTGCTGGCGTTTCCGCTGCGGTTGACGCCGACTTCACCGTGCCGTTGTACACAACGGGAATAACCGGCGGACCAGTAAATGATTCAGCGAGAGAAAAACTCCCGGGAAGTTACGACGGGCATTGTTTACTAGAGAGGCGATTGTGCTCGCGGTAACAATATGCAGCTGCCGCGAGCCGAATGTTTACTGTGCAAAACGCTATTCCAGCAGCTGGCACTGCAGTGTCGACGACGACGACGATAGCAGCAACTGCAGCAACGATAACGGCAGCGATGTGACGGTGGCGACCACAACAGGAGCTAGCATTTAGCTGAAAGCCAGCTCGCTGAGGAGCACAGGGGTCACTAACTGGCTGGTCATTAACCGCTTGAGCCGCTCGAGAGTCCCCCGTTGGCGTTGTGGCGGGCGGAGATCGGATGGTAAGAGTTGAGTTGAGAGAAAGATCGGGACGGTACCGCATTCGTATCCGCCCGTCGTTGGTCGACCGTCGATCGAATTCGCTGTTCGTTTTTCTAGGCAACTAGCGCTGGTTAGCCGGGATGGTTCCCCCGGCCACCTAGCCAAGCCAGGTCAGATCAGAGCAGAGCTGAGCTGAGCTGAGCAGAGCACGCCAGATCGGGCCGCGTTCCCAGACGATATTCTCTGCGCGCGTTCCGAACGCTCGCGTTCGGACCCCCTCGCAGCCGGCGTTTAAACGCCGTCAAAGAAAAGGTGACCGCTTGTTGGTATCGGCCGCGTGGTACATTAGCCCGCATCCCATTATGGGAGGGCTGCCGAAAGCAGCTTTTCCTCTATTTCGTCGTCGTCGTCGTCGTCGGCTACGCCACCGCCGCCACAGCTGAACACTGCGTCGCTGTGTCCGCCTGCATTGTTCGCTTTTTCCATCGCGGCGATGCCGCGAACCGGCCACGTCTGCCGCGTAACCGGCGTTGAACGTCAGCAAACGGTCAGACGAAACTGGCCGCTGGAAGGCAGCACACCAGCAACGCCGGCAGCACCAGAGACGAGCCCTTGTTAAACGGGTGCGTGCAAGCGGGGATAAGTTCGCGAGGAGAGTCGGACGCCCTATTGTGGTAACGAGGTAATAACTGCGGGTGGTAACGGTTGCGGTGGAGCCGTTCTCGTGCAGCGGTTGCCAATGAACGAACAGCCAAAAAAGTAAGTGGATGGTCGCGTCCGCCCGAGCTTCGCGGGTCTGAACGGATCCGAATGAAGACGCTATCTATGGCGGCACCGAGGTACAGATCTTGGCAGGAGCACTTCGCCGTTGCAACGACAACGATAGAGACAGCCATGTGCCCATGTGCGTACGGTGGCTTCAACAAGAAATATGATCTTGTGCTTGTACGTACGCACTAAGGGCTGGAAGAAGCTGTGGGGTCTTTAGTTCTAAGCTCTGGGTATTGTGCGGTTATTGATGGGTCTGTCGCCTGTCTGCGGTGGGCTTCGCCGTTGTCTGCCACTGTCTGCCATTGTTTTGGTCAAAATAGCCGTTTGGGATCAATCACTCATAAGCGAAGCGTGGTTATGCGGTTCTTCAATGCGGTTTCGCTCTAGATCTCGTAGCCTGCAGTGTCGTCAAATTTGCATTTGTCTAGAGCCAGTGGGACGAAGAACTTCTAGCAGCTTCTTCTTGTCAGCGTTGAGACCGAGCAAACTGGAAGCGGGTCATTCGTTCCTAGGCCATCTCTTAGTCGAAATATTGCCTAGCAATTGCCGAGCCCTGGGGGGGGGGACTTTAATGAATTTGTATGTGTCACACTTCACAGTCACGAATCATCAGTGGTTGAGTGGGGCACATGCGTTCCCGAAAACCCTCAAAGGAAAAAGGACGCCTCGTAGGCTTTCTCTATTCTCAATCCGGAAACGTCGAATGGCCGAGGTAGGGGGCCGATGTGACAGACGCTAGAAAGCGCAGGGAACGGATATTATAGACCGTCACCTGAAATTGTTACCTTGCACGCTTGGAGGAACAACTCGCATCTCATCGAGTTGACCCATGGAGAAATTTGGTCTAGCCTCGTAATTAGAGGCGAACGCTTGCGGAATAGACCGAACGACATTCGTTCCCTTTAAGATGGATGGGCGTAATGAAAGAAAACAAAAAGCTGGAAATTAATACATAGTGCTCATATTTTAGCTCATATATTAGCTCATATTTTAAGGATAATGTCCTCAAAAAATCCACGTGTGCAGAGTCAAGGATCCGAACGCCGGATCCCCTCCTTCTGCTGGGGGAACTCCGCGCACGTTAGTTCCTTTGCGTCATTATATCCTTATATTAACGTGCGCATTGTTATTGATTTCATTATCAAACAGCTGAACCGAAGCGAGTCGTCATGAAGTAGGAATTAATTCTGCGTCCCGCGAATGGCCACAACACAATCTACCATAGACCTTGACTTTTCTATGCGCCTCACTCCTCTCCCCCTCCCGGCTTTAGCTCATTCCTACAGCGTCGACGGAAGCAATCGTATCGCCGCTGCCCATTGATTAGTTCAACGTACACCGGTTCTTAGCCTCCGTAGCGAAATGTAAGTACGCTCGCCCGTGACGACACCCGGAACAGACGGCGACACTTCCATTTGACGTCACAAGGATCGCCATAGCGGTGCTAATTGCCCCGCAGGTGAAGGCCACAAGTCCTTCAGCAAATCAGATGCTATTCGCGGTGTCGTTTAGTGCGCGGGGCGCCGGGGGGCGACCACTTCGACAACAAACAAATGGCAATTGCGAACGTCCACTTAATATTATGTCAGTTTCGTGTCGTTCCCGTTAGCGGCGCTACGTCCGCCGTTGTGCCCACCCTGTTCGATGCAAATCGCTTGAAAGATGCCAGCACCCGAGAACGAGCGCGTGCTATAAACGTTGCAACGAACACCAACTGGAAATGCATCCATACAACCTCGTCTTAGCTGGTAAGACGTTTTAACGGCATTTGTGTTCACTTGTTGCCCTATTGTTTGCTATGCTAGAGGTGGACCCCGGGCGAACAGGCGTGTCTGCAGCCGAACGATGGCCGAATGGTCCCCAGCGGCGAAATGCTTCGGCGGTCCCCGATATCCAGGGAGAATGATCTGCATTGACTGAGTAACAAGCTTTCGCCAGCAATGAAATGACGACATGAAAAATAGCGAATCGTCGTCCTGGGACGATTCCCATTGTGCGAGCCCCCATCCAAGAACGACAAGACTAACAACGAGAACGACAACAATAACGAATGAGATACGGAATCCGTTACAGTATTTAGAGATGTGATTAGCTCGTGTATGCCTCTCGCCCCCCCTTCGACAAAGGACAATTGCGGTGGAGGCTGAAGGCCTAGTTAGTGTGCCTCGTCTCCCGTTCACGTTAGCCCTAGGCAATTGCTATCACACTTATCGGTGGGAAGTACTACATAGACGGCCATTGTTTTGTTTATGTGGATGACGGGGCAGAGCTGGTGTTCCGTTCAGCTACACCGTTGTATCGCTTGATTACATGGGTAAACGTCATAGGGATTGAGCCACTTCATCGCTCCGGAGTCGAATCCGGAGTATATCCCGATATCTATATATATATATATATATTTTTTTTATTTTATGATGGAGAATGCTCATGCAGACCAGGCCTCACAACTAAGGTATTTGCCATGGTACTGTGGGACTCCTGCCTGGTGGAGTGGCAGACCTACCCACTAAACTCCGGAGTTGGTCCGGATATATATATATATATATATACTATATTTGCCTCACAATTTGTGCATATTTTGAAATTCGCTGGATATTATCTCGGCAGACGACACCTCAGTCCGAGTTCCTAACGTGCATGCTGTTGATGTTGCGTGTTGGGGAAATGAAGGTCGCGGACTCACCTCCAGTGCCAGCGTAGGATGCATTTCGAGCAGGTGATATCCTTAGGCAGCGTTGCGACAAGATGGAACATGCCCTTGCGATCGCTCTTCAGACGGTAACGCATCTCGCCCTCTTCAACTAGAATCTCGGTTGAGTTGAGCGATTTGACTTGCAGCCGCTTGAAGCAGTCCTCCGTCTCACGTACCGTGCTGTCGTTTCGAGGGCACACGGCGAACTCGAAGTAGCCTGGTAGAATACAGTCAACAGTGGGAGTCAGCCCCGAGGTTGTTATTCACGATTGCTGGAAACAACTGGCCGTGGGTGGAACGAGCCATCGCGTCGCATGCATACGCTTAAGCCTCTAGTATAGGGGCTAAGGATGTTTTCACACGAGTTTCGAATGTTCGAGTTTCACTATATTGTACGGTTAATTGCTGGCTGAAGAGGTGCGTTTCAACAGGTTTATCGTTGCCTCGGCCGGGCTATGGCAATCCGTTGATATGTCTCTTAATAACGATCGATATATATATATATATATATATAAGAAAAAAAATATATATATATATAATATGTATATTATAAGAGCCAGACATAAACGCGCTTGAGATGATAACCACTGAACGATGGGTATATTTAATTTAAAAATAAAAACACACTTATACTTTCTGAAGTCATAAATAAACGAATGCTATCATTGAACCCTTGCTTTTCACTATGAAAAATTATTTAAAGTATCAATATATCATTATCGATGATATCGCAATATGTAGCGTGTACATTATACCATCATGTTGAACACATATCTGGTCTACTTCTGTATCTGTGACAGGAATAATAAACAAAAAAGCGAACTCAATCGTTGCTAATCGGTCGAAGATCAATCAAAGTCAGTATATATATTTATATATATTTATATATATATATATATATATATATATATATATAGCATGGTAGTATCGCTTTCTTGAAACGTTCGAAGACTACTTACCAAGATGGTTAGCGACAACGTCTACAATAAGAACGATATCCTCGCCAGGGGCATACGTTCTCACCGTGACGTTGGGGTCGAGAGATGAACCCGTTTCATGGCGGCGCGGTACCACATCGGAGTAACTATCTCCGCACACTCCGCAGCGGCCACCATTGTCAGCCCATTGAACCTGTCAGTAATAATAGTCATGATAATAATTAATAATAGTAATAGTAGTAGTAGTAGTAATAATAATAATTATGAATGAACTATTGTACAACAAGAGCACGATGTTAACTAACATTATGTTATCGTTGCTTGGCAAGCTTTACATGCGTGATTTTGGACCGATGTCAAAAACCGAAAAAAAAACGAAAAGATATCATACAAGAAGCTGACCATAAATAATATGCCATGGTCAAAAATTGCCGAAACTTGCTAATTAAGGTCATAACGAACAGCCAACGAAAAGAAAAAAAAAACACGCGATGCGCTACATATTACATCGTTCTCGGCATCGCCAACATCGCGGCAGTCTGCTGCACGTTAACAAATCTACCACTGCAACCACTACTACTACTATAATTTCAATAGTAAATATACAACATGTTCGCCGGCGCATCGCCACATAATTTTCACACAATTCATTACGTTGGCTAAATAGCATCTGTGGTTGGGTGACGGGCCGTCGCTCGCAGCAGCCCAGCAGCACACTACACACGCGCACACACACACGCACATTGTGCGCACATTGTATTCGAACGATGGCTTCGACGAGGAAAAAAGTGTCTGGCGAACGAAGCAACGAACGAATGCACGCATGCACTAGAAAATCTTCGGAAACAAAAATCTCTCTCTCGATAAAAACTGCCGCATCCACAACGACAACGACAGCAGCAGCAGCAGCAGCAACAACAGCATCGACAACAACAGCTGGAACACGAGGCGACGAAGGGACAAGCAGAGAGAAACAGAGAGATAGAGAGAGAGAAACCAACATCTTCACCACCTCCTCCGCTCTCTCTCTGTCTCTCACAGTCCCTATCAATTCGTCGCCTTCTTGAAATTTCAGCTTGTTCGTCATTCGGCGGGATGTCATTTGAGTCAGGCTCGGCCGCGCGAGAGCGGTATGCCCGCGAAGAAGGGTCTACTCGAAATGATGAACGTTGAATGAATAGATAGATAGATATATAATAGATATATATATGTAGGTAGCTAGCGAGATGGGGAACAACTTGGCCAGCGGAAAAAATCGCTACGAAGTAGACACTGTTGCATAGCCTGCTCCACGCTCTCATCGATCTCTCTCTCTCTCTCTCTCTCTCTCCCCCTGTCTCTCTCGCGTGTATTTCGCGAGCAGCTTTTCCCAGCGTAAGCTGTTGCATTTCGTTCCCAAACTCATTAATTTTTGCCGCGATTGCTTCTGCTTGTAATAGTCGTGCGGCGACGGCGGTGGCGGCAGCACTCGATGCTGGTGTAGAAGAAATCGTAGTGATAACAGCGGCGATGCTAGTTCATAGCGCAGAACGACGAATTCATTTTCCTCGCAGACGCGTTCGTTTTTTTTGTTGTTATTGTTGTTGTTGTTGTTGTTGTTGTCGCTTCCATATTCGTCATACTTTACACGTTCATCCATTTGCCCATGGCCGGCTCGGCTGTTTAGTCGCGTCTGGCTGTGCTGGCTAGGAACTACGATCCCATCATTTTTTGCGGTGATTTCACGGAACACCGGGAGCCAAGCAGACCCAAGCTAGCGCTGCTGGTGCCGCGCCAGCAGGCGGAGCCGCCGCCGCAGCAGCAGCGGTGGCGGCGACAGCGCTCGTCAGGTGTATGTAGTCTATCGTTCCATATATACGTTTTGTTTAATAACGAGAGAAAAAAAATGCACAAAACGATGAAAGCTTGGACGGAGAAGCTCGGCCGTCGGGAGTTTCGAGTCGTAATCAAGCTTGGTGCGCTTTCGGTCCGAATTGCGCCTACTGCGCGAGCGGTTTGCCGCGGCAATTACTTTCCAGTCAGTAGAACAATGGCTGCATAACGGTGAGAATCGATGCAAGAGAGAGGGAGGAATTACACGTCCATCGAACGATATGTTGTATGAACGCAGTGAATGAGTGCACAAAAAATGACCAGGATCAAATGAAAGGGAGGGATCAAGTAAGTTGCACTATATGCATTAAGAGTATAAATGTTTATGCTGTGTGTGTGTGCTGACATCGACCTGAGTGGGCGTTCCCCCGAGGCTTGGGACAGTACCGGAGATGTTGGCTGGAGTCGTGCGACTTCAACAGTTGACGCTGTGCTGCGCGAGGAGCGCTCGGAATTGATGATTTTAATGGGCGGAGTGGTGGTGGAAACCCTTCTTTGTAAGAAATAGATAAAAACAAAAACACTTGGTGGATGCTATATTGTCATTATAATAATAATAATAATATTTATGATTATTATTATTATTATTATTATTATGAATAAATTTACTAGGAAAGTAAAGCTGTGTGTCGTGAGACGCCGCTCCGAACGGCCTGTTGCATACGTTTTAATTATATTTGCTTTGAGGCATACATTTGACCATACATATATATATATTAGTATGCATGAACTTGGCTCGATTGAATTTCATTGAAGAAGGCATTGTTGCTGTTTTACAAGTTGAGACTACCGACGTCTCCTCGATGACGACGACGTCATTGTAGAATACAAATTGCATAGTGCATCACAGTGAATTTCCCCTCGGCAATGACCTGGATTCCGGAGCGCTCCATAGAGCAAGCAAACAAGGTCCTACCATTATTTTCCATTCTCGAGTCGAATCCCAGCAAGGGGTCATATCTCGTGGACAGAAACCCGAACTGAACTCACCACTTCGCACGTGCCGTCGCGGTCTATGTCCACCATGTTAACAATTGCTGGCCACTGATTCAACAAAGCGAAGCGGTGACTCGGTTTTCTACAGTACCCTACGTAAGTATTTGTGTAAGTGATAAATTTCGGTCAATTACTTATTCATACTTGGTTGCTGCATAGATGCTGCGTTGTTGCGCGGCTCTTTGCCCACGCGACTTCCGGGGGGTGTCTTGAAGCGCGGTTTCCGCTTAACACCTCGCGGTCAATTAAACGCTAACCGGGCTGAATCTACTAGCAGCTGGTAATCAGCGCGGTAGCAGCGTTAGCTTTGCTAACAACAACAACAACAACAACAGAAGCACCCACACCCAACTCCTTCAGTCGTACGGAGCCCACTATAGCAGGCATATTATAGCAAACAGACAGACCGCTCACCTAGTATATATGCCCCGCCGCCCGCCTTACGCCGCCCGACAAACAAACTGTGAGACGATTCTCTGCCAAGCAGCGATTCACGTCAGCGCCGACGTTAGCATTACATTTCCAGCAGCTCGGCTCGATCCCCGACGTGACTTGGGACCACGTGGCCAATCTGTTAATATATTGGCAAGTCAACACGCTTGCGATGACTTCCGTTCGCTCAGCTTTGCCAAACTAACAACGATGAAGCGACGCCGAACGCCGTGTCCGAGTCAGGTATTCGTTTGTGGCCGTCTGCGAGCCACCAACCACTTGGCCACCTGCGCTGGTACCGGAGTGGCGTTTCTCGCGGCCTGCCAGAGGTCGTAGGCACGATCATTCCCACAGCTGTATCATCGCTACCTATTTTTCTTCACTCCCAGGCTGTCGTAGTACGACAGCTCCCTCGTGATCATAGTCGTGTTTCTTAGTCGTTGAAGTCGTCGTAGTTTTTACGCTTTACAGCAATTAACAGCTAACACGAGCGTCTGTGAACTTGATCATTGTCGACGTTTTGTGACGCGAGCCCCGAAGGAAGACAGAGAGACGGGGAGGGGGGGGGGGGGGGCGGCGGACGGGAGGGAAAGATAGGACTAAGAGGAAATTAAAGGAAAGATGTAGAAAGCCCAGTTACTGAGGGGTTTTCGGCCGAAAGCCGAATTTCGGATTGTGCAGACAGGAGCGATCCCTCACCCATCATTCATTTTCCTCAAAAATCCCCGTTGGCGGATGGCGGGGCCGGGGGTGAGCGTGTGTGTCCACTGCAACTTGTTCCACTTCTGAGGTGACGGTCACAGAGCAGCCATTATTTGCGGTGCAGTATCACCTATTGTTTGATAATGCGGAGCAGTAAAGGAATTGTCGCGAGCGGGTCCGCTCCGACGTCGAAACACTTGGGAGGACAACAAGCACGACAACAACGCCAACAACAAGTTAGTTACTGAAATAGGGGAGGTATTGCCTTTGTGTCAGTCAGTGTACCGGCACACGGATGCGAGCCATTATATACATCATAGTATATTATATTATGGTTGGTAAGAATGCGGCCGCTGGGCCGACATCGTCCAGCACTAGACGTATACACCTTTGTCGAGATGCCACTAGACCCACTTCGCTGGTTTTGGCTCGCGCAGATAATGAAGATTAAGATTAAAGGGATGGCAGGCGTCTAACCACTGACGACGTGGCGTAGACGGATGATCCGCGGCGCGAAATTGCAGACCGCAGCTTATATTTATATATATATATTATATATATATATATATATATATATATATATATATGTATATATATATGCGGGGCTCCGGACGCGTGTTGCACATGGTCGTATTGTTTGCCAGATCGGCGACCCTCCAGATAAGGCAGAACAGACGGATCATTGAGAGAGAGAGAGAGAGAAAGAGATGTACATTCGCTCTAGTTTATCTACATAAGAATAGAGTCATTTGTTTGAGTCATCGAATTACAACAGGGTGAACACGATGTCGTGGGCTTTGACGACCCTGAGTTTTGAGGAGGGCACCAATGATAATGTGGTACAAGGGGGATGGTTGTTTGTTACGTTAGTGAATATTGAGGCGGCTATGAAGCTGCTGAAGAATCACGGGAGCGAAAATGAGAAAGGGAGAGAGATAGATGGAATTGGATAAGAGGAGGATGGTGCATTTACTCGCGAAGAAATGCTCTAGAAACACTAATAATGCATGAAATCGCTTTTATAAAGCAATCTGAGCAAGACATGCTCGCTGGGTTGTATCTGTAAAGTTCGGGTTGCCGCTTCGAGCTTCCTCGATTCGAATAGTTAGCCTGAGTGGATCTATGTGCACCACTTTGCATGCAGTCTCCATAAAAACCAAGTACAGGGGCAGGTTTTTTTTTTTAAAAACCAAGTACGTCTCAGGGCTCTCACCTCGGTCGTGGACTCGTAGGAGGAAGAACAATTCGACTCTACGAAAAGAATTAAAAAGACTAATTAACTATAATGTTAATTAGCTTATTAGGCGTTTCGCGCCAGCCCCGCGTGTATCATGACTGTGTAACTTTTCTTTTCTAGCGGCCGCAACAATTTAGTGTGAATGTTAGCGAATTTCGCCAGCTCAAATCGTAAAAACGAACGGGTCCACCAACGACAATTGGCCCCGTTTCCGCGACGGCAGCGGCGTGTCTCCCTACCGCAACTATGCAGCCGCCGCCGCAAAGACCCCGGCCACACTAGGCCAGGCAGAGTCGTAGAAAGACAGCGACAGAGACCGTGGGACATTTGTGAGCCGCGAAGTGGAAACCCAAAAATCAGATCAGGGAGCACCGGGGTCCGCGATCGATCGTTTTCTTCCTGTTCTCAACGCCGGATCGCCAATCGCCTTTGAAACAGCTGATAATTATCTTAATAAGTGTAGGAAAAATATAGCACATTTCCATATTGTTACACCCAATCGTGTAATTGTTATACGAATGCGAGCTCTCGCGCACGAGGCCGACACCGTGGATGCATCTGTGGCATATAGCTCGCCGATGGAACTGCGAAAACTCCCGAAGCACTCCATGGACGACGCCGTGCCGAAAGCACAAACAGTTATCGTATCCTTTTCGTGAGAGATTTGAATTGAGGAGTTCTTCGCCATTCGTATTGGCTTTATCGCACCTTTACGATGCGACACCTTTACGCAGATTACGTATGCCACTGCCGGAAGCCTGCACAATGTATACGAGGCGAGTCAAGTCATATGTGCACACATTATTTACAGTGTTCGTCGTTATATATATATATATATATATATATATATACATTTTTATAATTATGTACAGATTTAAAAAAAATGAGATATAATACTAGTAATCGAGACGGAGGCATATATTTTATTGGGACAAATTGCGGCAACTCTTACAATAGGCATTCTGTCCTTTGTTTCTTCTTAGTCAAAAGCTGCCTGCGGAGCTTCGAACGTCAATGGACCGTACCCTTCAAATAGACAAATTCAAAAGCGACAACCAAACCTCGTAAATGATCAAGTGTATTGAGAAAAACAAACGCTTGTTGAAGTGTAGTTTTTATTGGCGTGAACAAAGATTGATGCTCTCGTGAAGCCGCTAAACAATAAAGGTACAAGAATTTATGAGTGGATTTCTGCGTTTTTATCTTGTTCTTGTAGTCGTTAGCAGTGGATACCATATATATATATATATATTCATGGGGTCACCAGAGCGTCAATTGTATTCCCTCGTTCGTTGTGTTAGCAAGTGTTTTTTTTTACGGCACGCCCCTATATAGCCCTTAACCTACTCGCGTATATTCTATGCTTCATATAATGACTCAGTTCCAAGGAGTACAAAGTGAAGGGTGATAAACAGCATTGCTTGCTGCGAGGTGGCTGCTTTACGATAGTCCGCTTACTGATTTCTTGTGTTTAAGGTCAATTACTGCCTGTATTTTTCTGCTGTTCACCCCGATGAGAGATTCCATTCGGGCTTGGATCTGTCTTGTCACATTGTCAACGAGATAATGCCATTTAATCCATATGTATTTAAAGCCGTCCATAACAATCTCTGGTCGTCGTCGGGGCTTGCGTTTGGCTCGTAGCTCGTAGCGTGGCCACTATGATTTTGCTTCTACATGTTTGTGTCGCAGGTCTTTACGTTTCGATCGTAAACACATTTAGGGAATATTGATGGAAATCTCGGAAAATCTCCTAATCGCCTCTCCCCCTGCTCGTTGACCCATCGACAAGTCATGGCTACGCCCATGGCTTCGGTTGCATATGTATAGTACTTCGATCACCGAATCAAAGGGCAAACTATATGATTTGGCCAATCTACAATCACGGCCAGTAAATAGTATGCTAGTATATAGTATCCACATCACGCTGTGTGTACGTACGTGTGTTTGTGTGTCTGTGTGTTAGAGCCCGTACGTTCCACTCCCGCAACGTTAACGCCGAATGCAATCGATTTCGCCCAGACGGCACAAGGGCGGACCGAGATGATATTTCGAGCAGCCAGCGAGAGGCCAGCGTGATGGCACACGGAGATCATCAGACTCATTTGCTCGGCGTCCGCTCGGCGTCCGCCTTCGTACCCGAGGAAAACGTGGATTTTGCTGTCGAGCGCCGCCGCCGCCGCCGAGCGTCTGGTGAGAAATTGCTCAGAGTTTTGTCTCGAGACGCCGCCGGCAGGACTCGGCTAAGCCAAAGCAGCGAATCAGCAAGGGAATTGAGTCGAAGCGCACCAGCGTCAGCTCTGCAGCTCGGTCTTCCTGCCGAGCGATGGCCGCGCAACGCGTAATCTGGTGACGTAACCCGCAATTGTCCTACGGGAAGCACACCACCGATATCGGTGGCCAGTCCAAGCCATAGACGCTCGTTGTGTCGTCGGCCGTTCCCTAATGCGACCGCGCGGAATGGTGTCCGACCATCTCTTCCTGTGGTTCCTGTGTGCGCGTCTGTCCCTGCGCACATGTGACTGATGACCGACTCTGGGGAAAGTGCCCTTTCAAAGACATTCCCCTGACTATTTTCTGGCCCGAAATATAATGAAGTCACTGATGTGGCCGCAGTCTGCGGACGACCCACGCCCCCACCATCTCATCAATTTGTTGTTGTCTCTTCTCCTGTGCGCTTTTTGCTCCACAGATGATAACGTCACATCTTAGCGTGGCATTTGTACACACACACACGCACACGGAGAGAAAACATGTATACTATTACAGATAGATGGGCCCTTCCATGGTCGTCGGAAAACGAGCGCCGCTCAACGGCTGCTAGTTGGACAGCCAGCATGGCAAGATGGATAGGTGATTGGGGATTGGCGGCCATGAGATCTGGAGACGTTGAGGACCCTTGCGGCAGTGGTTGCATTCATGATAGAAATGGGGCTGGTCCAGCTAACCCATTGTTAGATCCCTTGCTCGTGTCGAGTGGTGGTGCGCACGTGTGAAGAAGCAATATGATTTGGTTTGGATCACTCGCGAGTGGTGCTGGGGAACGTCTTCAGAAGAGAACAATTATTTAAAGCACTATATATATATATATATATATATATATATATATATATATATATATGTGCCACGATTGGGAGCACGGTATGATACGAGGAAGCGATTTGCCAAAACGAGTTGGGGTAACGCTATATCCTCAGCGTTTTCTGCACAGTTCCACGGCCGGCGGGCCGGCGGGCGGGAGCGCAATCGCGTCTCTGTTCTCGTCTTTTTGCAGGACACTCTGAAATTGATTAATGGTCGGCCAACCATCCGTATGATTGGGTAATATGAACGGGTTCCGTTAACATGAATAGTGACTTCGTTCACCTTCGAAGCAATTTCGTTCGTGAATTTGATCGAGCAATGCTGAAGTGATGTAATTGATGTAAATTGGGAACAGTCTTTCTGCTTAATCGCTTATTATAATAGAAAAGAAAAAAGCTCATGAAGAATGATGCGGTGTCAGAGTCATCGCGTCGCGCGTAATTACTGCTTGCTGTCTTGCTAGAGGCCGCTGGCTAATCATCCACTTCTTAGAGATAGTTCACAACAGGTGGTGCCACCCCCCTCCATCAGTCTCTCACCGCGTATTCCCGCTGACATGGGCCGGGGATTAGGTCCCCGGACTGGACCCCAACACGGGAAGCACAAAATAGTCATAGATGACAAAGGCACCCGGCTATAGATCACTAGTAGCCTGAGTAGTGCACACCTTCCCCAGAGATCGAAGTAATGCCAAGCGTAGAGCCGACTCTAGCGAAGAGAGATAGACTCCCGGCGGCAGAGGATGGCCTCAGCGACGGGCCTATTCAGGCCCCTGCACTGAATAGGCCCGTCGAGATTGGCAGGTGTCTGGTGGCGTCCGTGCGTTTGAGGAAAAGCTCCTTCTCTCAAAAAATCGGGGGTAATCAAATCTTCACTAGGTACTCAAATCCCCGCTCTAGTGGGTACAACTAGTAATCGTAGCCTAGTGGAGATGGTTCAGTGAAGTGTACGTTATTTTCAGAAAACCAAATTGAAACAACATTGCCAAAAGGCACCTCCCCGCCATCCAGCTGCTGAACCGATGGGTGCGTTTAGTCAGTGGCAAACTGCAGAGAGTACGTTGGCGTTGGCAATTATTGCCGACGCTGACGTCGACTCGCCATTGGCAACGATTCTCATTTTACTTTGCGATGGTGGTGACGATCGTTCGGAAGTGAAACAGTTCACTTATTCATCTTTCTGAAGAAAGCCGCGATCAGCGATTCTCGTACGCTAACATCACTGACTCGAACCTCCGACGGGTGGCGCTGACCCGCCGAAATTTCAACAGAGAAATTATGCATCTATCATGAGGACACTATAAGTGCTTTATCGCAACAGAAGCGATGAAACGGCGGGTCGGTAGAACAAGAGAAACAGCCTGGTCACCGATATTTCATTCCGCCAAATAGACGAAGATGTCGCATCAATCTATATAGTCATATCTACTATATTAGGCCATGCCCGCAAATCGCGACGAAAGCGGTTTGCCGACATCGGTCCATCTCGCATTCGCCGGGACACGTGAGCCCGGGTGTGAAGCGCATGACTCCGGCCAACCCACCGCTTCTTAACCGATCACTTCAAACTGTCAACGCTCAAAAAACGCACGCGGACACAAGTCAAGTGCTTGGGATGCGAGAGAGGCTGTTCATCTAGAAGAGCAGCCACTCAGGGCGTGCGGGGGACCACTGGCGATTTTGGCAGAAGGCTTCTTGAACAGGCTTCGTACATGCGACTTTGCTTTGTGACTGCTCCCATTATTTGTGACGTCTCCGCGCGTCTGAGCGGAGAGGAATCCCGAAGAGGATCGGATGAGAGGGCAAGATGCATCGCGCGGGGACACCGGACGGCGATTCTCTGACGATCGACGGAGGATTTTCAGTTAACGGTCACAGGAGGAGGTCGATTAACAGGGGTGGGTGTTGCGCGGCGGTAAATCTCGACGTGCGTATTCCAGCAAATGAGCAGATACCGTCAGATCAGCATTTTGGCGTTGCTCGACAAACTGTGCACATATGGCAGAATTGTGATAGACTATTCCCGGGTGTGATTCAATTTGTGACGCGTTTCAGCCGGCCGCGTTTCTAACAAATACACTGTAAGTCTATTGGTATATGTTTATAGAGAGTCTTCCACATGTAGATTATTGCGTCTGGATACAGGTGGTAGAAGTTGTCCTTAAGTTGTTAGCTTGTTGGTGGGCAGAAGTTGTCCGTAGGCAAGTTAGAGGAACGTCGATTACTTTTTGCTTGGCCCGCCAGAAACAATTAGCATGCCTGTCACTCGTAGCTGCGGTGTCATTGTCTCATTAAGTGCGCGTTCACACCTGTCTAATGACGTTTTCGGCCTAACTCTCAACCTCAAACAAGCTAACGTCCACAGAATTGCTCTTCTACATTGCTCCGTAAGACATTCCCCTGAATGCAAATGTACACCGGTGGGGATCGAACCCGAGCCTCCTGCGGTCGCAAGGCGGACGCCCACAAATGCACCGCCAGGCCACCGTTCTCAACCACCTGTCTAATAACAATCAATGATGGCATTGTACGAACGCAATGTCCCTGCTTGCGCAAACGCTCTTTTTTACAGCGGAATATGCGTAAGCCTCAATCAAAGACAACGATTGACAGACAGCATTGAGCGGTTTTCTATGACATCTACCACATACACAAGCACTCTTGTGTCCGATCAACAATGAATTGTTCCGTCTGTTCCTGCGAAAGCAATAAAGCCACAACGAAGCTGAATACTTATTTAAGATATTTTCGTTAGGAACCTGATCAATGGCAGACGTCTATAATGGAGCGAATCATGAATTAGGCCTGTACTGTGCGGTTCCAGCATTCGGCAGTGTTCAGCTCTACAATTTAAGGATTTTGAAGGGTCCCCCACACCCCGGCCGCGTCCCCGCATTTCGTCGACGCTGATGGCTGGAATTCAGAAATCAATTGTCTCGGGACAACGCCCTCCAGCTTATGTTAGATATATATATATATATATATATATATGTATGAGCTGGCTTGGGGGGCTATTGTGTGCCGGGGAGATGTTTTTTCTTTTAAGGAAGCATTCACATGTGCCAACAGAAAGATAGGCAGGTACGTCAACATCGACAGCTTCGGAGAACCCCAACAGAGAACATAGTGTTATCAGGCTACGAGATGATTACAAACGGGGGGTGGGGTGGCTGGGGGTAGGAGTGAGTCTGTATCTCTGCGGGGGGTGGCACTGATATCCCACTTTGTTGGACGGTCATTGTGTGAATATGAGAATACATTTGAGAAATCTATTGGCCGGGCCATTTTTCTAACCGCAGTATAAATGTAGCGGGTGGACACTTTTTCACGTCGGGACAATTTGTCTCTGAACAAGCTACGACTGATATTGGCATTTACCGAACAGGTAACTTTGGGTTGCAGTGCAATTTTCTGGCTGGCGAGTGCAGCGTCAATATTAACAGAACGCTCTGGAAGAATTGTTCGCGCACTTGATAAATGGTTGTATTGGTTTTTAATACAAATTAAGTAGAATAGAAACATTAGTCGAGCTAATTTCAGTGTTTGCTTTTCTCTTGTTCATATTAAGCATTATTCTGCTTTTATTTTTGTTCAGTGTTATCCACTGGGAATAGGAATAACACTTCGTTTTTATATATACTATATATATCTTTTTATATATATCACACATATATATATATATCTTTTTATATATATCACACATATATATATATCTTTTTATATATATCACACATATATATATATATCTTTTTATATATATCACACATATATATATATCTTTTTATATATATCACACATATATATATATCTTTTTATATATATCACTCGTGGCATAGCGCATTGTCATTTCAGACAGAGCGAAGCTCTCCCCAACAGACCATTTGTGCCCTGGCAGCTATCGAATAGCTGGCTGTATCGAACCGTCAATTCTGTGTAAGTATTACATACATACATATGTACTGGTCAACCAGATGCTGACAGCAAGCCAACCGCAAAGTAGCCTTGAGATGGATGACCTTACTATTGGCTGGCTCGCCTGATGGTATAAGCGCCTCCGATAAATCTACAGGATCCTATCCAATGCTTTTCGGTGTTCTTCGAAAGCAGTTCGTTCGAACTCTGCCCAAGAATCGCTGTCATATAACACGAGATTAGGGCAGCAAATAGGCCTCGCTTCCGTATTCATTGGCTTACAACATATAAGTGGCCTTTTTTTTAATTAAAAAAATATGCAAAGTTAGCTTCATAGTAACAACTATGGTCATCCCTTTTTTTTTTTAGAGGAGGAAATTTTCTTCAAACTATGATCTTCCTTGTAAAGCTATCACTGAACATATTACTATTATTGTTGGGGTGGTTGTGGTTGTTTACTGTGATTGAACTTTGTTCTTCACTAACCTTGCCACATGCGGATTTGACCTGTGTATATACAATTATACGTGTTTATATACGTATACGTATATATACTTTCGAGCGTCTATTCAGCTTAAGGCTTAGCTTTACAGTTATGCATCTGAGTTCAATGAACACCATCTTCGCAGATTTTTTGGCACGAGTGTCAACGTGAGAATTCATACCTTCCCCCTCCTCCCCAGGTACGTGGACTACTTCCGAACAAACTGATCTAAGCCCATTGAATTTACACTGGACATAGGTCACTTCGTACTAGCTGAAACACGTCGTACATTGTGCCGTTATGCAGAGTAACTGCGAGGATGTTTTCTGTTGCAGTTTCCCATTGTCAACCGCGGCAATTCGACTTTAGTATCTAAGATACTCAGGTCAACGGTGCAGCGGTGTTTGCCATTTTGCCGTAGCAGCCTTCATCAAAATGCCAGTCGTGATACGACACTTGATTCCTTGTGAAATCAATGAATGAATTCGATCCCCGTCAAGTAAACCCATCAAACCGCATTTCCCATCAGCTATTCGTATTGAGTACACGAGTGGCACACACACACACGTCACCGCAGGAAGTGATCAGATGAGATCTGATGATCTCACGTTTCCATGGCTCGCTTCTGATGCTAATTCCTAATTCATGATCCGTCGACCGATAGGTGACAGGTCATCTGACCCCGAGCGAACGTTGATTTCCTAAGGGAGCAGTGGAAGCGCACGCCTCAGTACGCGATGCATGTTCAGGTTCGACAACAAACTGTGAGAAATTGTCGTTCCCCGTTACTGTCATATCCATCTCATTTGATCCGCCCGACCATCCAACTTCACGTGTGAGGACTAAACCATTTCATGAGCAGCCGAATAAAACCGACGCGCACATTGCTTGAGCTGGCCACCCGACGCGATCGAGCCGACTGGTAGGTTTGCCCGTCGCGCGATTTACGTTGACGGGTCTGGCCGACCTGCTCTCGATAGCGGCGTCGCAGGCGATACGAAGCCGCGCGGAGCCCGACCCTCGTTCTTGACGTTCTGTACGCGACGCCAAACCTGCCTCGCTTGGACGCTTGGCAAGCCGCGTCGGCACTGTCGGCGAACGATGCCGAGGAGGAGAAGTGATGCTCAAGGAAGAGTCGATGAAGGTGACCCGCCCTGATCACTGGCCGGCCGGCTGCTGGCGAGAACTACCTTCGATGCAGAAGGCAATAGTACACAGGGCAGAATGGCGGCTACCGCACGGAACCACAGCCAGAAGCATCCCCAACTGGTGACAGAGTAGAGGAAACATATATATATATATATATATATATATGTATGTGGGTCTGTGTGTGTGTTCCTGTGTGTATAGGGATGGACAAAGCGCGGTGCCAGTGACCGCTAGCACTTGTTCACCACCCGGGGGAGGTGTAATGGGGTGAATGACAGTGGATGCTCGTGTCCAGCAGACGTGGCTCAAAGTGCTCCGTATGCTCCGACAGCGGAGCATAGTCGTTCGCTGCCAACCGAGTGTTCGCGCAACGAGGGCCACAATTTACCTAAACGCTGCCGTCGTCATCACGCCCCATGATTGAGCTAACTAAGGTCACTAACATCGCAGCATCGACGGAGGATAGAGAGAGGCAGAAACAGAGAGACAGAGAGAAGGAAACGTCGAAGTATAATAAATTAATTAGATGCTTGTAGGGTGATGGCATGCATGCTTGTGTTGAGATATAATTCTGCCCAAAAGATGCGTAACTTCGTGAGTCGTGTTTCAGCCATATTCGCCTTTCGACGCGTAAGTGATTATGAATTTTGGGATTAAAGCGCCATGCGAAGTGGGGGTGCTCTATACGAAGGCAATTTGATATATATATATATATATATGTATAAAAAAATATATATATATATATGTATATGATTAATTTTACTTCTATATGATGGACTTTTTTTTAATCATCCGATCATCATTTATCCAAAGCAGCCTGCTCGACCGACCTTGCAGCCCGAGCTACATTCGGTACTATGGTTATTTAACTAATTATAATGTCTAATAATCACTTGCATGTCTATGTCCCGTAATCGATACATTCATTCATTTGAGCAAGCTCTACGAGGAAAAGCCACAAACTAGAATACAATACTACAATAAATGATCGCAAGAGAATACCAACTATGAGCAAATTGAACAGTGTTATTCAACGACTCGTCTTCCAACCCGATTTTCCTCTGCTCGATATGTGAATCACTAAACAATGCTTTCCAATCCTTATCACTATATATATATATATATATATATATATATGTATTACTATACACTTGTTCCATCTATTCAGACAGTTGCCCGAGTGCACCTATAGCTTTTCCGGCATAAGAGCGCATTGCCGCAACCGTAATCACTCGATGAGACACAGTCCTCCCCTCAGCCACCTATAAGCTTTCACGTTGTGTTCATTTCGTGCGTTACGACCAGCCCCCAAGAGAGTTCCTCCCGGCCCCGAGACCTCGTTGGCCCCTGTAAGCTCTCGTCGTTCGTGAAAGAGCTGGTGCATGCCACTGGTAGTGTATGGCCCTCACACCGAATGTGGCCTCCTCGTCGTTGTCTCATGGCGATTCGCCCAGGCGGTGGATAAGGGGGCGGTGTGCGTCTGTGTGTCTCGTTCCTAGTGATCCTACTAAACTGAGTTGTTGCCGTTGTAGCGCTGCCGCCGCTATGGCGGATGAATGCCAATGAGATCGGTGGACCCTGTTTCCGGTGCGCGTTATTCAGCGGCCGTGGGCCGGTGTCGCCCCTGCGACAGAAACCGCTCCCGACGTTATTAGCGCTTCGACGCTACGAGTGAACAGCGATGGTTGAGCCAATACGCGAATGCGAATCGTATTGACGCATGCGATTATAGTCTATTTTACAGGGTTTGAGATTCGCTCAGGCTGTAAATCGTATAATAACAATAATACTATTACTGTTACTGCTAATGGTAATAATAATAAAAATAGTGTATGCGGAGAATAGAATGAGGATCTAGTCAAATGAGTGATGGTGATGATTCCGTACTCGTTCCCTGAGAGAGCGAGAGAGAGAGAGATCTTCTCTTTCATATTGTAGGTCTGGAGTTCTGCCAGCCGTAGCATTTGGTCACTAGATGACCACGGACAGAGCCGTCGAAATAGATGAGTTCCTCAACGCCTCACGTCCTGTGTGCGGGCAACAGCTCTTCCTTTTGCTAATGTTCTCATTCATAATCGTTTACTCGACCTCCATTGAGTGATTATTCAGAAGGTGTCGCACTCTGACTTCGCTGCCTCCCCGCAATAAACGCATATCCGCATGCTATTACGCCTCGCTCTTAGATTCGCTACAAATTCTCTCTTCATGGCGTATCATACATATGAGGTGCACTCGCCCGAAAGGGGCCGAATTCATTTTATTTCTCCTCGATCTCGAGGTATAGTACAGTATGTCTGGAGTATTCGCTCAGTGTTTGCAAAATGTGGTCACCAAAAAGTATGCTGTGTATTTGTTTGTATTTATTATTGATTTGTTATGTATTTGTTCTGTGCGCACGAGAGACTATGTCGTTGACATTGCTGAGCTAAGTCCTTAACTGCTCTGATGTCTCAGAAATCAAGTACATTTTTCGGGCTGATACTCAACCACCATTTAATGTCTGCGCTACTGCGTTCAAGTCGAGCCCCCCGGGGCGCCCTGAGGGTGCGTCTAAATCATGCTACAAGCTGATCATTGAGTGTATCGACGACCTCATTAAAAATCACTCGCACATGGGAGAAGGTTCGATAAGCTGTTATGTGCTTAATTTGTATTTGTTGCGAGGATGCAGATATCACGCCAATGATAGCCTAGTCTTTCGTTTTGTGATAACCGTTGATATCCAGCTTTGCTTTGTTCTGCTTCATGCTCGTAATTTTTGGTGCACTATAGTTATGTTATTATTCAAAGAAAAATTTGCAATTTTTTCACAATCGTCGTTGTCGTCATCATCATCATCGGGTAATACATATGAGATCCTTAGATGGATTGTATTAATTTTGTCAGAAAGTATAGTCGAATATATATATATATATATATATCGAATCAGCCAAGACAGCGTTGGTCGGACACCAATTCGCTTTGCCGTATTCAGACGAGTTCGACGAAGGCGGCGACTACTAGCTTATCTTATTACATATATGATTATATATATATATATATATATGTGTGTGCCACGAACGTACCTTAATACCACCGCAGAACAGCTCCGAATCCTCGAAGTTCGGCGCGGTATTATAGCCGAATCTCCATAGAGTGTTACGTGAGGGCGGCTCAATGAGTCGCGCGTGGCCGGCGACCCGTCGCACGAACACGGTTAGGATGACGACAACAGCCGCGTAATGAAGCGCGGTGTGGGAACGCATTGCAAATGTTACACAACTGCGGCTAGCTGGCCACTTTGTCCGCCGTCAGGCTAAACTGGTCCTCAGGCCTAGGTAGGATTGGCTGTCCTGATCCCGCGTGAACGATAGCGGCCGTCACGCACCTGATGTCACGCACCTTCGATCTTCGTAGAGAGTTCCACAGGGGTGCACTTTCACAACATGGAAGTAACCTACCGCGGAAGAGGTGAGCCTCGAAAATCAATAAGGACTTTGACACTGCGGCCAGCGACGGTCTGAGAGATAGAGAAGGATTTCTCAGGCCATTCGGCTTCGCGTTTTTCGACAGGCCAGCTGGACGCACAAGAACACTGTACAACTTTCCCGACGAAGGTCCACCGGCATCTGATCGGTGGGTCCACAAGGGAGCGCTTTTTCAACGCCGGCAACGAGGTTTCCAGAAGGAATTGGGTCTCGCGCCGTACGAAGCTTTTTTTGCGAAACGCCTCCAGCGTGCCGGGCGCGAATACGCAGCGGCGTTTTCCAGCCGGAAAACGAGAAGCCGGTTTTCGGCCCGACGTGTACATTATTATCGTTGGCAAATCAGCTTCATTTTAGCCGCGCCGAGTCGAATGATGGTGAGGTGCTCCCGTCGAGGCCCAAACCGCCCGAGTTGCCGTCGCCACCGTTCGACCAGCGCACGGAGCGCTGCCAGACAACAGACAGCTGACGATAAGTATTCCCTGCGTACGCTGCAGAGAATTGCGACAGTCAAGATAAATCGGCTCTCGCGCCGTCGAAAGTGAAACCATCATCACAGACGAGACGAACGTTGCGTCCGATCCGTCGGTAAGCGCAGTCGGCAGGTCGTCATTAACAATGCGTTGCTATACATCCGTACGACGTTCAGCCACAGTGAATCCCTTTACTTCTGCTATTATTTTTAGATTTCTCTGTGACGAGCGTTTATTGCCGATTTTCTATATATATATATATATATATATATATGTATGTGTGAATACGGTCGGACATTGATACTTGCTTGTCATCCGCTTCGAACACGTCATGAATGCATTTTCCCGTAATCATCCCCATGGCCCGAGGGATCGTGTATTTGGTTAGCTATATTGGACACCATACGTTCGCTGTTTTGCATCCGCTGTTTTCTACCTGTTGGCCTGTTTCTCCTACTCCTGATAGTAGTTTCTAGGACTGATTGCCTGCCGGCCCGACGATTGCGAAGGGCCATCGCGTCCACCGTGATTTTGGCTCAGACCGCAATTGCTCCATTGGATGGATCTATTGCAATTAGCGTGATTCCAACGAGCACGTTCCCATCGACAGGGTGCGTTGTCGAGTTCGATCAGCCAAGCGACATGTAGGAGAACCTAAGCATTGTAAAGCTGCACCTGCTTTAATGAACCCTATAAAACCTACACATTCACCTTTTTTTCCGTTGGCCAGCAGCTTATCCTAGCTAACAAGAAGGTTGCGATTGTCTTCTTACTCAGTCCAGCTCGAGTAACCCCCTGCGGTCACCTGATATTTCGGTTCTCGTCCACCGTACATCATATACTGGTTTAGACATCGACCGTCCCCTCATCTAATTAACAAATGTTGACTAAGTAGCTAACTAATTGTCCAGCTCAATCGAGCAGTTGAACCCCGGCGTTCAACCGAACGCCAGTGCAGTAACCGCAACCCAGATCAACGGCGGCAGAGCAGGCCACCTGCAGCATCCGCATCGTCAGATCAATCGGATCAGATCCGACAATCAGAGCCAGGTAGGAACTAGTCAGAGACAGACTGCGACTGGGCAACAATAATGAATTCGGCTCAAACAAATACCTCGCCACATAATAATAATCATAATAATAATTAATTCCGTCGCCGCCATTTCCATAACAATTAACACAGCGGCAAAACAAACGAAATCAGTGGCCGCTCTTAGTTCGGCGAAACCACCATTCAGTCAAAGCGAATGCCCAATCACAGCTAACGGATACACAACGCCGCCGCCGCCGCTGCCACAGGCCGCCACCGTTATTATTATTATTCGTATGATAATTATTGTGGCACAATTAATTTCTTCGTCACCGTTATACCACCACCACCACCACCAGACAGAATAGATATATATATCCGTGTTCACTCCTGATTAAGCCAGTTCATCGTCACTAGTCAAATCATCGTCATCACCAATCACCCCGAGAGCCGGAGCAGCAATCAGCAAACGTCACATGCGTCGCTCCCGTTAGCATACTGCTTCCTCTGCTAAAGTCTATATGAAAAAAAAATATATATATATATATATCTATATTGTAGCTGTTACTGCAGTGGGTCTCCGCGCAATTCACCCCGTTTCGTTGCGATTTTCATTACGTTGAATGGCGCTGATGAATATGTGGACGCATTGTTCTTATGTTGATGTTACTGTTATGATGTAACTCTACCGGTTTATGCTGTTCGTACTATAAACAGATAACAATAATAACAATAACGACAAAAGTAAAAAAACGGGTTGAGAAAAGTGAGCCTCACACAGACAAACACACACCACACACACACTCAAACACACAGTCACTCATAGGCGCAATCGAAGGATAATACTATTTTGTTATGATTCTCATGGATACAAACATATCCTTGTGTGTATTTTCTACGATCCTCCCCAACTCAGAGTGGGATGGTGATAATTAACTGGGTGAGTTGAGCGATAGGCTCTGTCCATTCGCTGGCCTTTGTGAGCCATACTAATTTAATTCTAAAAGTGAGCGACAATTGCACCCCTTTGAACATGGAATAGTAATGCATCTAAGCGCAGCCTCCTCTATATATATCCTTAATGAATATTGACAGCCGGGAGGCCCCACTTCCCCAGTGATTAAACGACGACGTGTCGAGCCGCGGGGTGGCCTGGTGGTGCATTCGTTTGCGCCTTGCAATCGGAGGAGAGACACGTAGGTGCACGGGCTCGATCCCCGCCCGTTGCACATTTGCATTTTCAAGGGGTTGTCCGTCTCAACGAAGCAATGCTTAAAGCAGTTGTACCGTGGACGTTAAAGGTTAGCTGAAAGTCAGCCGGAAAATCTTATTCATTAAACGACGTGCCGAAAACTGAACTTGCGTTGACCCTAATTTGGATATCGAAAGAAAATCGTTACATTAAAAATAAACTCTCTCTCAAAATAAAGCTACCTCCGATTTTTTACATAGAGGTATTAGTCAGCCGGCCACACCACCAAGCAGACATTATGCCAAGGTGAAGCTGTTCAACTTCGTCGTTGTATTTGCTTAACACTACCGGCTCTTCACTGATTGCCACTGGGAGATCTGTTCTTCTAGAAGATCTGTTTGTTTCTCATTTTCAAGTTGGGACATTGTGAAGAGTCACATCAATCGGCTAACAAACACGTGCCACCTCTGTTAACTTGTACATATATCGGTCACAGGCGTTACACAGGTAAGGGTGAATCACATATATAGTTTGACACGACATATAGCCCTGCAGCTCTTCGCCGCCACTCAGTATCGCTAGGATCCGCAATAGGGCGTATGCATTCGCTGGGATCCCCCTTCTCTATGTGGAAAATGCCTACCGTTGGCGGGCAGAACAATTGCCCGCCACATCGCCTCTCTTAGCCCATAGTAGACCACGGTATTCGTCAACGTTCAGCAGTAATTCGTTACGCCCACAGATCAGTGGTCTATATTGTTTTCACTTCCGTATTTGCCGGCGTCTGTAACTTTTCCTGTCGAGAACGAAAAACCCTTACCGATTCCGTATGTGCGGTAGCATCGCTGATGGGTAGACGGTTGGAACCGCCCTCGCGATGGTCCTGCAAGAGTCGTGCCTTCCTCGTCGTTCAACAGGAACATCGACGGAACCACCTCGTCATGGATTGCTTGCATGACTATTTGGCCTACATGACCTACATTGGGGCCATAAATATGGCCATATGAGGCGGATATATATATATATATATATATATATACGTGTGTATGCGTGTACAGCTCAGCGGACAGTGGTTGATGCACGCGTAAAAGCTGTGTCTACTAAGGGATACGTACACCTCTGGGAGGAGTTCTGCTCTCTCTGCACGAAAGTCACTTGGCGTTATCGCGGATGCCGGCATAGCGGCGGAAGCTGGCTCGCACCCCACCGATGCGGCCATCATCTAGACCACACATTCGATTCAATTACTTGAGCACAGAATGCCGCAAGAGCGAACCTGCCGACATCTTCGTTTAGTGGCAAATACCGATTTCGCAAGCCGGCCGTAGAGTGTTGGGCGATAGAGCCACCGTAGAGTGACAAGGTACATCGCAAGATTGAGTTCTTCGTATAGAGTTTTGCTTGGGGTATGCTCTGTAGAAATTAAGACTGTGGCAACGTTACGAGCGCAATGTCTTCTATTCTTTGGGGGGGGCTACAAGCGCTATGTCTGCAGTGTCTTACCTTGCCGATCTCTGCCTGTTTACTTCTCATTCGCCTCCGTGAAGCCTAGCTGGATCATGGCTGAGCACGGGTTATCTACCTACCATAAGGTCATGTTAGTATTTCGCGTCGGGATACAGGTAACGTTTACTATGGAAAACCACCCATCATGGGGGGCGGCTGACAGCAACGTCGGAACACAGCCATCGAACGCGGCCACTTCTGTCTACGGCGAAGTTCGGTGTGCGACGTCATGAGTCACCGTAGACGATCATGTGATATTCGAAGCGGAAACGCCCGTCCGCCCGCCGAAGGATGCCTTCGTGATATTCAGCAATGTGTTTCAATGTGAATTCGAAATCAACGGCGGTGCACGTTGAAGTTGAAGCTTTCCTGATGAGCCGGCTGAACACGACTAGTGTCGTGTGTCGCGCAGACGACTTGAGTAAATTACCGATCGAATATCGGATATCGTCCAGTGATGTTAAATAGCAACTCCATTCGTACACATCAGATGCGAGTTGAATCCCAACGTCGCAATGTCTTGTTTGAGTCATGCGATTATTAGTTTACAACCTCCCTGATGCTTGTGACTGCGAAAACAATTACTTACTAGAAAATATACGCCCAGCTCAACCGACGCTAATAACTTCTCGTAATGCTGTATGTCACGCATTCAACAGACACGGTGTTTAATAGGTAGCCGGCGCCAACTATCAACGCCTGTGTGTCTCAATTCGAACGTTTTTCGAATATATTCGTACAGCCTAAGTTCACCCGCTCCGCGGCCGATACACTGCAGTCTTCACATCTACCGCCTCCGCTTCAGTGTTCGCGTGTGGCACACTGTTCCCTGATCATCGCCACCTGATCGATATCTTCCCTACAAACCCTCACTGCATCAGCCCTAGCTACCATCGGATCGTTGCCCAGTGACGCTGGTGAAGTTCTCTCTCTCTTTTCACCCTGGTGACGCATTCGGATACAAAAAACAAAACATCGATCAGAGTCGATCCAATCCCGCTCCATACCCGACGAGTTCGTATATTCGCTGCTGCTGGAACCGTTCATGCTCCGCGACGGTGGCTCGCGCGGAAATAGTCGCAAATCGATATTGTTGACCGGTGACAATCACGAACGGTCTGGAATCGATCTCTGTCCTCATTGAAATAGTGCGATAATTTTTTTCCTATTTATTCGACACTGGATCCACTTACATAGGTAATTCTTGATAATTCATCTGCTCAACAGACGGATACCGACATCTTTTGCGTTATCCACCACCGATTGGTTGTCGTGAAGATGACAGCGTCCTGAATGCACCGCCCTCTTCAAGATTTCGTTTTAGTCCGTCAACATGTTTCGGATCGTGTGTCGCAGAGTGTCACAGCGCAGGTCGTTCTGAAGATGGGCATGGCATGATGGTCGGAAGCGCCCGGCCTAGCATCGCCTACGCCCGCACCTGCCAACACTTCCCTTGGGTGTACATCGCATTTGTTGGTACTGTCGCTATGGGGACCGGGATCCCGCGACGCCGACCGCACCTACCTGCTATAACCTACCGGCACGACAACACACAACAATTGAGCTCCCCCTGGACATGAACGAAATGGCGGCCTCTCCTCTGCCGGACGGTAAATTTCATATATGATACTTCCTGCAGGATAGCGTGCAGGACACGCGGACCCCTCAGAGCCTCGAAGCACGATGGCAGAAATATCAAGGGGTGGAAAGGCAGCGGCAAAAACGTCGGGGGATTGTTGGGGGATCGCGGAGTGCCCCAAAAGTCCAAATGCGGCACAAAGTGTACGCCCAGTCAACGCAGACACTCCGTGCGCGCCATGTGTCGTATTCAGGCCCGGGTGGCGCTCTCGGTGAAGTCGTCGTCCCCCCTGTACTGGCCATTGGCTAGCCTCTCGCTCGCTCAGGGTTTGCGACGCGATTGCTTGGGCCACTTTATCGTATACTGTTGAGAATACGCACGGCGTTCGCGCCAAAATGACATCGCTGTTCGAAATGCTCCTGAACGGTAAATCTAATCGGGCAGCTTGCACTTTGCTCATAGCTTATGGTGAACAAGTGCCAGCCTAGATCTATAAATATTATATATATATATATATATATATATATTATATGTATAGCTCGAGGGTCTCGCCGATTGTACAAAGTTGCGACTTGATTGATCGACGAACATGAACGAAAGTCATTTTAAACTTGAAACTTTGCTCAGGTTGTTTAGGTACGATAACGGCGTCTCATGAATGCAAGCGGCGAAAATAATGAATTTTTAATTTACAAGTTATTCCCTTTTTTGTAATGTCGTTATTATAAGAATAATAATAATAATAATAACTATTATTATTATAATTATTATTATGTATATAATGTTAATTATAATCATAGAAATACTTACTCCCTATTTTGTCGTTTCGTTTACCCGCCCGCCGCCCCGGCTTACAGTTATACCCTGCCCCAGATTCGAATGCCGAGAAGCCTGCGACGTATGGGCGCGGCCGTAATGCACCCAAGTCAGAGCTGCTCTAGTAGAAGCTTCACTTATTTATTATATAACAATGCGGTTTTTCGCGACGACGAGGTCGCCTAATCGGCGTTGCCGCCTCGCCGGTTAAAGGTTAAGGTTTATTGGTTTATTAAAGGAGCTGCAATTTTACAATGCTTAAACTCTCTTATGTACGAACATAATAGTCCGGTGATTCCATGCACGGATAATTTGTTCGTCGCTTTGATGTGTCGGCAGGGTGAATTTGTTATCTAGTCGATGAGGACGTTATATCGCCCTTGTTCAACAGACACAGAGTTTCTCTTTTGACGTCGCAATGAACTCTAGATAATATTCGAACGTGATTAATAATACAAAACAAAAAACAAACAAATAAATTTCTTGTCCCCGCTATTATTTTTCTCGGTGACACAAATTTGACCCTCGACGTGGCGACCGTCACCCTCCACTGACGAGAGTTGTGCATTAGCTTTCTCTGTCACACCTCACCATGTGTCTATCGATGAGCAGACGATGAGAATCAGCTTGCTCATCTATCTGCTCGCACTGGGTCACGGATAACGGGACACCGTGTCCGTTGCCCCCGATGACTGCCCCCAGTCGATCCGGCCGGATCTCTGACCGAAGCTGACACTCACAATTCACTCCTACGTTACCGGTGGCGGATTTTCTAACGGCAATACGTGTGGCGCCCTCTGCGGCTGTGACGAAAAAGAACGCCGATACCCTCTCTCTCTCTCTCTCTCGTTCTCGCTCACTATCGGGACCGATGCAGGCCACTGTCGAATCGCCGTAGCGGTGTACCGTGCTAATAAGAGCAGCGCCCGGCTACTCCGGTCCTGGTGCTCCCTTCGGGAGGCGACCATGTTCGTCGTCCGTTCGGGCTTTCTGTTTCCGTCGACAGAAACGTCCGCGTCGAGCCTCTCACTAACAGCGTCGGCGAGGAGGACAGCTCCCTGACGCTGATCCGGCTCCGGGCGATTCCGCTCCGGCTTCTGACGGCCCGGGGCTGTGAACGTCAGCCGTACCGTACGAGCCAGCGGAAGGACCTCGTGCCTGTTGTGTTCGGATCGCTTGTTGTCGGGCGGACGTCGCCGAGGCGACGCTGCTTTGGACACAACACGACGACCGTGAACGACTTCAGAGCAACGAGCGCTGACTTTCGGAGGGGGTGGTACGAATGTGTATTGAGAGAATGACTGTCGAATCGGTTGAATGCTCAGCAGAATCTACAGACCGCCAATGTCGTGACAGCTGGGTACCGAAACACGCACCACAGAGCTTCAGCTTTCGTGTTGGTTTTAATAGTCAGAGCAGTAGTTGTAGACGTCACAGTGGCAGCAATTTCATGGATAGTATATATATTATATTATTGAAAAATAGTATTGGTAATTAATATTTATGTGCAAAAATATATATGGTGCTTTTTTTGTCTTTGCCGGGGAGGCAGGAAGTCAGAGATGGACACCAAGTATCGTTAGCTTGAGTTCAAGTGTGCATTGCGTTTAACACACAGCTTCATGCAATGCATCGACACCAGTAATCTCTATAGGTATGTAATTAGATTTGATTGAAGACTTTACAAAACTTTGATCAAGCCTATAATGACTATTTCGTTTCGATCTATAGGCATCGCTATGCTTATGCTATTATAAAAACGACATCAACCAAAAGCTTGATTGGTCTATGAGAGCATACATCTTTTCACGACAAAACACGAACGTCACAGCATAGCAGGCGTATAGTGACATCGCAAATGATAACCACCTCGCTGCATCCTCCAATCGGAAAACCATCCATATAGTTAGTCAGATACCAACACATATATATATATATATATATATATATATATGTATATCGGAAGATATTCGAGCAATCGAAGTGTTCCTACACAGTCATGCTGCAGTGGCTGTTGTCCACGCTCCGACGCTCAGTGCACGCTCGTCTGAGCCGCCAGACCGGCTCCTCCGGACACACACACCTCACAGTCGCAGCTGCTGACCGAGGCGTGGCTCCACTCACGCCTCCCTCATTCAGGTGACCGCCACCGGTAACCAAGCGACAGGCTTTTGGCATCGCCCACCTTACGCGATATCGCCCCACTGTTCTACAGCCTCTTCTGTACAACTGCCGCCGGTGGCAGCGCCAGAGGCAACGGCTGCCCGAGCAGCGCTGTAAAAGGCCGGCATCTCAGCATCATCAGCGGAATTCTCGTATCCATGGCGACTCGTTGCACAACATGGCTGTCGTGCCGGCGCTCACAGAACAGCCGCGATAGCAGCAACAAAATCGTCTCTGAGCGCCACCGTCACCACAAGCGGCCGCCGTTGCCGTTGCCGTAACAGCACTAACGACAGCTAGCAAACTGGAGACAACATAGAGATGTGCAGGACTAGTCGAAAATAGCTGGAGAGATAGGCGGCGAACGGCGGACCGAAGCTGCAACGTCCAGTCAGCCAAGCAGCAGGCAGGGGTCAGAGCTAAGCGTTCAGTAAAGTCTGTGTGTGTGTGCGGCTTCTGCAGCATTCGATAACGTTCGACAGCGTCCGCAGAGTGGGGCGCTCCATGAGACGTCGGGATTCGATTCGGCGGCGGTTACGTCAGTCGGAGGCGAGGAACGGCTCACGGCGAAGAGCGCAGTGAGCGGTGGCGATCTGAAGCAGCGGTTCGAAGGAGCGATGAAGAAGTGACTCCCGGGCGGAATGAGGAATGAGCTGAGAGTCCGACAAGCTCGAATGGCCGTCGTGTGCGTTGTTCTGGTGACTCTGGGATGATCTCTCGGCCCTATAGATTGTCTATCGGAGCACACCGTGCGTAGTGAGTTCGTACTCGTGAATAGTGGCTGTTGCATTGGGGGATAGAACGAAACGGGGATCTTCAACGATAACAACAACAACGATATCAACAAGAGCAGCAGGAACAACAACAAGAGCCTCGTGGAGTCGCCGAGCGCTAAAGCGAGTGGTCGTTGCGAGACATTGACGTGGAGCTGCCAGCTCAGTAATTGTTGTGTTGAACGGTGGCTACGATCTTTTTGTATTTGCAGCGACGGACGGACGTCGTGTCCTTTGCCGTAGAAACTAGCTCGTTGTACTCGCGGATAGTGCGAGATCCCAGCAGCAGAGCCCTAGTACTACTTCTAGGGCGTATGTCGAAGTACACGAATTTTTGGCTAGTTTGAGAAACCAGTCAGTCAACAGGGTGATAGATGCAGCTGGCGTGATAGGCAGAACTGCCACTGAGGACGGCCGTTGAGATCGCTATAATGACCGATCGCGGCCGAAGCATCAGGTGATGTTAAGGAGGAGCAGGCCACTGAGGAGCCTGGAGGGTAAGGCTCACTAGAGGCGCTAGATGCAGATACGGTTTTGAGGTGCGCTCTCGAATGAAGCCGCGGAGGAGCTGGTGAGTGAGGTGCTTGCAGGAGTGAGTCGGCGAGCGAGGTGCGCGCATCGATACGAGGAGCTCGCTCCCTCAGCGATATCCTGCATCGAGGAGTCTGTGCACGAACGTGTGTGTGTGTGTGTGTGTGTAGCCGTGGCGGGTGATTGGCCGGCAAGAGAATCAATCATTGTATCAGCACTAAGCAGAAATCAAAATGCGCGCCCTAACATCATCCAGAGCCGCAGCACTCGTGACCTCGCCCCTGGCAAGTGCCGGCTATTTTACCGTGGCGGCGGTTCTATTCTGTTCACTGTTTGGTTCGGGTAAGTACTAGCGGTCGAGCAGCGAACGTATTCTATAATACGTAAGCGCCGCACGACTTCTGCCTGATATTGACGTATCTTAAGGTATCCTGAATCAAGGCTCGTCTAGGCTCATGCACGTTTTGAAGGGAAAACCCTACACTGGCTGGTGTGCTGGCCAGCGCTAGACGATATTAACGCACCAGATCTACTCGGATGCTTGTGAGGTTCCGCTTGTCGTAGATAATAATCATACTGCATCGTGGTGTCCTCGCTAAGTAGGCGATCTATTCAATTTAAGGAAATGTCCACACTACTTATAATCGATGATAATACGATATTATACAATATATAATCTAGTCGAATCTAATAGTTATGTGCTCGTGTAAACGTGCTCTGCAGCCGGTAACCTAAAACGCCAATCCAATTTGGCAGCCAGAACGATGGCAAGTGCTAACCAGAGCTGACTCACCGTCCCGGACTGTCACCAACGTTCGTCAGCAGATCGCTGCATCCAATTACCCTTTACGGCTCGGCCAGTTTCGCTTAGTTTCGCTAATTCCACCGTTCTTTCCAACAGCGCGACATTCGGCCAGCTCGTTTCTAGCACGTTTCCTTTCAAAGAAATGCGTACCCTTCCAGGATGGACATTGTCAACTCGTGTTTCCGTCGAACGCATCCACAGCTCTGTCCTGCCGATAGCCCATTTTAGATGCTCAGATGACAGACGACTTTCGTGTCGTCAGCGCTTACCTCATCCACGTGCCGACTCGTTCGCTATAGCGAATCGTCGGGCAGGAGCCCATGTCGTCCGGCGTTGACTAAATGGCTTGCTGAGGCACTTTCGGGAAAATAGAGGGGAAATGTCTACACAAAAAAACTTAATGGCACAGGCCAGACGGCGGGACGCACCACAGCACCATATCCCCTCTCTGATGCTGCGAGAGTCAAACCGTAATTTATAGTTTCACTTTCGTCCGGCGCAGTCAGAGCCAGTGATTCAAACGCGTGCTAGACACTTCATCAAGAGGGGAATCACTGCCAGCTGTTGCCCGGTAGCCCGCTTTTTCCACAGAGGACGGAGCTCAGCGGGAACGCGTCCGTCGAAAGAACTTTCGCTGAGCGACAAGCGAGACTAGCCGAAATTCGCCTGGCTGAGTCATTTAGCAGTGGCCGCGAACCTCTGCAAATGGCCGATGGGTGAAGCCGGAGGCTGCAGGTTCGAGTCCCCCGACCTGGTGATGATGTACAGAGAACCTAGGCATTATAAAAAATCGAAGCCCCTTTAATAAATCAATAAAAAGATCGTAACCTTTTACCTTATTATATCCCTATAGGTCCCCTCCCCCTATATCCTTATAGGTCCCCCTAGGTCCCTATAAGCTGAGGCCTGTCAGATAGGGGAACAGCTGAGGGTCAGCCGAATTTATTATGTCGTTATAATACGCGTTAGAGTCATCCCGCCTCTGCGCTTTCAGATCAGCAAAGCCTAAGCGAAATCGTCCACCTTCAAACAAATAGATCTTAATGTCAAATCTGCATCGGAACATCATCATTATGAATAGGAACCATGTGATGGAGGGAAGTATCTCGTTATATCGGAACATAATACTAAATTATCATTGATTCAACAACAGAACGGGGCTCGAACAGCACCAGCTGCCGTAGTAAGTATTGAACCCGCTATCGTGTCCCGCTCCGCCATAATAATGGTACTCAGCACAATTCTTTGGAAACGCTTCGAATGTCCCCTCCCGTAGCCGGCCATACAATTTCTTCGATAGTTTTGAGGCCCGTGAAGTTCACCGTGTGTTATCTTGTGTACTTGAGCACGTCGCCATTTTGTTGTGGATCAATCAAATATTATATTTACGTGCCACTTACCTGTATGCGTCTCCCACCGAGGTGAAACCGTTTCCACTTAAAACTTCACCCATTACCAAGCTAATCATTGTGGTCGGCCGATGCGGCGTTTGATGCGCCAAGTAAACACATCATATATATATATATATATATATAGAGAGAGAGAGGGAGTGCGCGAAAGATGCAACCGGCTGATTGTCAGATTGATTACGTTCCGTTAATAATCTCGAAAAAATTAATTGAGTAGAATAACTCCATCGATAACTGCTCAGCTACCTCCCAAGGCGATACCGAACGAATTCTCTATTTGGCATGACGCTGTAGTATAATACAATACAATAGCAGCTACCCACCTGTTTTCCCCCCTTGCCTTTGAGACCTTGGGCGGGCACGGCCCTCTCACTGCGAACTTCCTCGAGGGGGTCTACCATAGGCTGATCCGCGCCACCGGGGACAAGCGCGCTGGCTCTTTCCTCCTGCAGCGCCTGTCCCTCGCCGTGCAGAGAGGCAATGCCATCGCCTTCCTCGGGACATTGTCGTCCTCACCCCCCCCCCCCCATAATCCCTAGAAATCCCGCCCTACTGTATGTTTGAATAAATCATAGCAGCTAGTAATGCCGAAAGCAATTCTACCGTGGACGTTAAATGTTGGCTGTGGCTCAGCCCGGAAATTTTATTTATTATAATAGGAAATAGTGTTATAGCCGCCATTGTCATCGTTGCAAGCTCGCGTCACAGATCATTAGATATTCAACTGGTTGCTCTGGCAGAGGCATTGTGAGCATTGTGACGCTTGTCATCGTTATTATTATCACGATCGTTGATGCATATATTGGAATGTAATATATCTGGCGAGTATATGATATAATGTAGATTCGATTTGAAGACCCCGTAAAGACTCCATTATAATGTCCATCTGGGCATCCCGCGTGAGGTGTGGTTCCGAATTTTATTGCGGACTGCGTTTCAATCGGGTACAGCTGACCATAAGCTGACTGTTTGAGCATCTCGGCATGTCTCCCTGCTAGTCAGCCTGCCTATGCATACTTGACAACAATTTGGTGCAGCTCAACAGCCGTTCGCGGTTGTCGATGGTATGACCGCCGTTGGCAAGACTGCCAGCTAGCTAGGGGTTAGTGACCGTGCTTGACAACAATAACAAATCAGACAACGATAGCAGCAACAACAACAAGAACAGAATTCTCTGATCCGTGCTGTGCTAACGTGGACATCCGAAGAAGATTCGGAGCGGCTGAACACCGGCCGAGCGGCTCTGAACAGATAGTCTCGTAGTATAGATCGCACTTGGTGCCAATGTTAGAGCATCATTATTGTCCATGGGCGCCACGTTGTCAAGGCAACGCCGCGCGCAGATGACGCCCAGACGTCGATGATTTGCACGAGTTCCAGAGCGACGCCAAATGTGTCCCCCCACCCAGCTCCGGCTGTTGACTCATAGGTGTTGATTTGTCTTTCTTTAGGGGCGAAGAGGCGCCATTTGGCGGACGGAGCTAAGTTGTGACGGCAGGTGTCTGTTCAACTGTCGCACGAGCAAATCCAATAGCGTAGAGCAGGGGCACACAGTCATCAATTTCTGTCAATTTCTCTATTGCGATGAATGAATATTTGTGGACAAAATGAACTAAAATTAACATGATACATTTAGTACATAATAAGCGTGGGTTCTGTATTTGTTGTTGTTATACTGATTCGTGTAGATTAATATAATAAATAAAAAAATAAATAGTGGGAATAGTGCAGGAACTTTGTCGAGACTAATCAAGAAAAAACCGTCAGCTTTCTCGGGAGGGGAGGGGGGAATACTGTTGTAGTTTTGGGTATCGCTAGATATCGACCCTTGCGGAACGAATCAAACAAAATTGCCAAAAGTAATTCCAACTTGCCCCATACAAACCGGCCAAATTTCACCGTAAGTTTTTTGCCCTCATTGCGGCAGTACTATACCAGTGGAACGTGCACAGAAATCGATTTGTCGAAATTGTAAGTAAGATACGATAACAAATACCTTGAAAGATCTCCCCTAACTGTAGTTTGACTGTGATCTGTGAATGTGAATGCAGAGGACGTATAAGGTCTATGTTGAAACATCTCCTGACAATTTCTTCTGACAACTGGCATATCAGCTGAGTTTTTAAATCAGCTTCAACCGCGCGTTTTTTCTCAAACAGAGACAGAGCCAGCAGCGAACATAATTATGAAATAGGTTTGTATGCATGTGTGTACGTATTAATGTGCTATTTTCGTTCATATGTTTCAACGTTACAGCGACGGCGATTAAATGCTACGTTTGTAATTCCTACTCGGAACTATACTGCTCAGAGAATTGGGAGCTAGGAGATCTGAGCGACGAGATACAGCCGATCGAATGCGACCAGACCTACGAGGCGCAGTACTGCGTCAAGACAACCGGGATGTACCAAGGTAGTTGTACTCCAAACGCCCTAAAATCTACTATTTATTCCATTTTATCATATATACATATATATATATTATTTTTTCATTATTTATTTCAAATTGAGGTTTATTCATGTAACTAAGGTTTTTACATTGTTCAAGTTCTTAGATAAAGAAATATTGAATTGTAAGGAATAATATATATATATATATATTTCTTTTTTTATATATAATACATATAGTCGCGCTAACATAGAGCTCAAGCAACCCGAGTTTGTTCCGAGTTCTACCAGCGGTGTTCGTGAAACAGTCAGTACTCTTGACTTTTCGTTTGATTAATATACATACGTGGCTACGTATGAGATAACATGCGTATATTTATCCTCCTTCTCTTTCAATGCAACCCGATCTAGGGTCATCCCATAATGTTTGCCTGATATTCACATACTACAATAAGTACAATATATTAATCACCCACCTTCCGCTTAACTAACTCCCCGGCTGCGCTAACGAACTGAGCTGTCGCAGCGAGTGTCCATCACAAATTTTAACAATTCGCCGCTTGTGACTGCTCCTCTCTCATGTGATTGTCTCCGCGAACGTTGCCTTCCCGACCTGATCGATCGCAGGCGAGATTGGCACGAGGCGCTTCTGCTCGGCGAAGCATCTGGGCAACTATTGCGACTGGAACTCGAGACCCGGGGATCTCGGCGAACGGGGTCAGAAACGCGAGTACCGGGCCTGTATCTACACATGCGGCGCCGACGGCTGCAATTCGGCCTTGGCACTACGACCCGCCTCGACAGCTATGGCAGCTGCCGTGTTGTTGGCGATCGTCCACCGTCGTGTGGTTGGAGCCGGATGAGGATTCTGACAGCTAGGGCTCTGAGTCTCTCTGATCGAGCAAACGCTGTGCTGCATCTGCCGTCACAGCTCGAGCAGGAATAAGGACTGGGTGGAATACTATAAAACGGGATGCCAACAATGATAGTAATGATCGGTAGTGTAGAAACCGCGTCAGTGGATACAACCAAGGTGTGGTCTTCCATTGCGGACGTGGGGCCAAGAGGCTCTCGAATCGCTGAGCGAGAGAATTGTAAAAACGGAACAACTACCGTCGAGCGTTGGGGTATAATCGTAAGACCAGTATGAGTTGTTGGCCCAATCTGTCAATTAACTATTGCATCGTTACCGTTGTCGTGTGCTGAACGTGCGTCTTGTATATATATATATACATATATATTGAGAATCTAGAAGAAGCCGCTGGACAAGGTGCGAACTTAATCCCGCAAGGGATCGAGGTATCGTGGCGGCCCGGAGGCCCCGAGTCGGATTCCATCCATGTACTAACTACCTCACACAACAATTCACGCAGCCCTTCTCCAGTAGTGAATCGTTTTATGGCAGATGCATAATCGCACAAACATACAATTGACTATAGGGTCATTAATACAAAATAACGAACTGGACACGAAGTGAAATGGAAAAAGGGACAAGTGAATCTAAGGCCGAGAGTAAAATGTTTGAGCGTTGTAAATGAACATCTCGATTGTCTACGCGATGATCGGCTGTAGGACAATTGGGTGTTATCACTAGAGAAATCAGAATGGACTCTGAGGATATGGTGTTTCGCTTTGAGATGATTAGATAACGTACACCGACGAGTAGCAATAGGTATAACACTAAACGGGATGTGGCGATGTGATCCGCATTAGCGAGGCAATTACCGAGGAAGGCGTCAGCAATCATTGGCAATTCGTCAAAGTGCGGAGCCACTCGTGCTGTCAACTTCAAATGAAATGGCATTAATTAACAATGAATCCAATCATCGCCGTCACCAGCATCTCGCCGCCAGCCTGGAAAAATGCCGAGAAGGCCATGCATTCGATTGATTCAGTACGCCGATCATTTGCTGCTCACAGTGGATGTATGGTGCAGCCCTATGCAATGTATTGTGTCGGTACCAAATTGTTTCGCTTGTGAAACAATCAATGTGAGTAACACTGAGCATATATCGCGACACCTCATGGACACCTGAGTGTCGGCAGGCGACGACTTGCTGCAACAGAACGGCTTAATCTTCGGGTCGTCGAATGTGCAGAATTCATCACGAAAGAGTTTCGGTGACAATCGATAAAATCGCACCGGTGACATCGAATGCGAAGCATGGCCTTCTCGAAAGCATAACGCTGCCAACATTTAAGTAGCTATTTATTATTATTAATATTATTATTAATTACTATAATTATTACCATTAAATTACTTCTATTACACGCCTGCGTGTGTGGAGACTGTCAGAACAAGCAACAGCAACTGCCATAGACCTATAATGTAAGTGTACGCTGTAATGACTGTTAGTATGAAGGGCACGTTCGAGGGGGGGTCCTTTGGAGACGGCCGCTTCGATGTCAACGGCGCAGAGCGAGAGGCAAAACCAGGACTATGTGAATGGTAGCCAGAAGAACTAATGTTTCCTAACTAGAAAAATGGTCAGCAGCGAGTGTTCCTTACGCCACACGGGAGCATTGGGGCAAGTCTCAGAAATCATAGTGCGACTGAATGTCGATGCGTGCGATGTCTCTATCTGCCGGATACCGCTGAATCCATCCGATCGATGCCAAGCGTGAAGAGCTGGACGGCGTGAATGATTGATTGGTTGAATGAATATTGCAGTGTATGGTCAATAGGTGTTTATGTTAATCGACGGCTAAATGGAATGAGTAGTTGAAGGAAGCCGTAAGAAGAGCTGTAAACATTGACGTTTCGAAAAAAAATACAAACACGGCAACATCAACAACAAAAAAAGTATGATGATCTTACAAGTGAATGAGATGAATGAAGTAAGTGAATATTCTATAATAATAATAATAATAATGATAATAATAACAACAAGTGCACCTGACTGATTTAATAGTTGGTCAGAAATTCTGTACCATACTGGAAGCTAGGGTGGTTCAAATGAAAATATTTAATATTTTTACATAACGTATTGTACACATGCACATGTAATGTTGTACATGACCGATATATGCTTTTCTATTTGCCACGGGTGAGTGCTTGTGTGCGTGCATGATGCGTGGAAGGCTGTATAGTATGCCGGAGACGAGTTGTATGCCGTTGTGCCGACGGAGGGATAGATACAACACAATGAAGTAAATGCATAGGTAATCTATTATTGTATGCCTGATAAATATCAAATACCCCGAGCAAGTAATGATTTCTAATCGAAATAAATTGCATTTGAGATATTATCGAGATCATCGCGTGATGCACGCGGGTGTCATTTGTAATTTTCTTCTGTAGACTTGAATTACGTGGGTGAAAACTGGACTTGGACTACGACACTTGTTCTGATGGCGTTCTTCAGGAAGGCGCAACTGGGCCGGAATTACCGAGAATTAATATCAGTGGATTTGGCGGCAGCCCATCGCTAGAGCAATATATAATAGCAAGAGATCGCATCTGGGGGAATCATCAACATTGAATAATAACTGCAAAGCTAGATGGCGATATTAATTTAAGCTAATGAGTTTTAACATAACGAGGTAAATCTCTCGTGCTGACACTCAGCCAACGTTTAACGTCCACGGTACTGCTTTCGGCATTGCTTAATAACGACGCTTCCGTTTTTACGGGCTTGATCCCCGCAGTTGCACTTTTGCATTTAAGGGTTACGTATTGTGAAGCAATGCCCAAACCCATTCCGTGGGCTGAGTTAATAATATCGGCTGTGAGTCAGCCCGAAAAATTTGCATAACACAACGAATCTAAAGTAAATTTTGCAGGCTGATTCTCAGCCAACACTTAACTCGGTAACGAACCTATGATTTATCCCCGCTCCCTGGTGAAGTGGTTATCTGGTGCTACCTGGGTAAACTCCGAGAGTGATTTCAGTTAAGATCATTTTATAATATTTATTTACACCTTTGTTGGGTAATGTGTACATAGCGTATAGCGCATTGAAAGTATTTTTAGATATACTAATAAACGATTTTTTACAGACGCGCTAGAGGGTGGAAAGAAATATTGGGGTTCCACCGTTGCACGCGATATCGGGCGCAGGTGCGTCCGTGTCGCTGACACCGATAGTCCTCTCCTGGGTGTTCATGGTATTCGGGTGAGCCGCTCACTAACACTCGCCTTTCAGGCTGAATTCGTCATTGTACCGGTTTTGAGGAAGGGCTCGAATTCCCTAATGAAGTGTGTGGCATGCTTCTGTTTCTAATCAAGTCGAGCCTATTGTGTTATAATGCTATAAGTTTGAGAAGTTTTCGCTCTGATTAGATGCAATAGTTAGCGGTATCGCATATAGCATTGTGAAATTTCAGCTCCTGTAATAAACCAATAAAGCTTTACCGCATATATATGTATATATTGCATGTGCAATCATGCGACAGAGTGTGCTATACTATCCTTGGCATTATCAGCACAAAACAGTAGGAATAACTATGTATACAGCATTCAAGCGTTGTAATTTCATTGAGCTAATCATCTACTATTTGACAACTACAGGCTCACATACACGATGATCAAACAGCTTATGGTCAAACGAACGAACGACGTTTATAATTAGGATATTCATTTTTATACAAGTGATGAACGTTACGGTATCCGCTTTTATCGTCAGCTAATGCCTATTGCTCCTGGCTTGGTATAGAGCTGCGTTACAATTCGACGATATTAAATACACTACTTGTTCTGTCTATAGGGTTAAGGGTGGTTATCTGAAATCGAACATTTCACAGGTTATGCGTATACAACTATATCGAGCATTTGGCCTAAGGTCGTCACCAGTACCGGAGTCAGTATTCACTGCACAGAGATCTGGCTGTCTCGTTCGTATTGGGCTGTGTGTTTTGCGAAGTTGTGGTCGCTAATAGTATCAGCGCTTATGCTCTCGCTAAAGAGCCTAAAATCCGCGTCGTGACAGAGGCAAATTTGAATCGGAGCATCGGGTCCTGTGACGAGCTCTCCTCGATCTCAAGACGTAGAAGGCACCTCCGCAGATAAGCGCTGCAACAATCGCAACGATGATGAAGATTGCCCATGGCGAAAAACCTGTGAAACAGAAAAGTAACAAGCGGTTCTTCGGTAAGCTGTAACTTAACTGCCTACCGAAACTTCAATGTCAGAGCAAGTATCACAATCATACGACAATTTGCAATGATGATGCTCACGCATGTTGACGCAAACGATAGTATGATGAGCTATGTAAAATGTTACTTTGTTAAATACACAGCAAATAAATACTATAATAATAACATGTAATAGAAACAAATACTTGGGGGAAAGAAACCGCAACCGTCAAAACTGCGGAGACAAAACGCTAGAGGCTAATAATAATTGCATTGAATGTATATTACACACTGGATTAGATCTGGTGGGTAGGTAGACACTTTGACGAAATGGCTGACTGATAGTCTCGAAGACGCTGGTGACTGCCAGATCTAGACACATTGCGCAGTTTGCAGAATCAAATAGGTCGGCACGTTTTCTTTCTTTACTCTGTTATATGATATAATCAGTTGAATCTCGCGGGATCCCGATACATTCCGCTCTGTTGACAACAACAACAATCGCGGGCAGCGAAATTGACATTCATGCTAAGAAGCTAAAACCCTCCCCCACTTGATGTTGGTCAAATCGTTTACGTTCCGACATTTCCTGATAGACTTCAAGGGGAAATGCACCTACCACGGTGTTCCTCAAGAATGATGGTGCAAGTAGCGCTTTGACCGAGGATCTCCTGGCCATCGGCGCGAACGTTAACTGGTGTGATTGAGAAGTCATACTCCGGCCCGAACTGAGCGTTTTTCACCGTTACCTTAGCAGTCTCTGTCTGCCTGGCGCTCAGCCGCTCCCTTAAAGTATTGTAGATCGTCGAGGACAAATACATGTATAGTATTTAAGACTGATACGCCTATTCAGACCGATGTTATTACATATATATATATATATATATATCCCGTTTATCATTGCCATTATGATCATCATCACTACTCGTAGTTGTGTGATTGTGTGATTAAGACAGAGCCATCTATTTGGTATTAGCTACATGAACTATTGATTTTACGCAGCTTGAGTACCCGCGCATGTGCCTCATATATATATATATATATATATATATATATATATGATCATTCTCACATTTCATCTGAAGTTGTATCATGGCTACCTGTTGAGTACGTTTTCACAAACAAACAACACATACTTTCACTATTGTTTAAAATCAGATCACGACATAAGCCCTGCCGGTTCAACACACGTTTAGCTAAAGAGTCGCCTTCTAATGTAAAACAACAGAAAATCTATGATACTGAGCCCCCTCAAACCCCTTGAAAATGTCAGATCGATGCTAGCCAGAGTATATTGTACTTCAATTCGAGACCGACGAGCAACAAAACCGAAAGGTGTCTCGCTAATGCGGCAGTCGCACACGCTAGACGATCGTTGGTTACCTGGACTGAACGTCGGTGCCGTCAGAGGACGTCACACGCACGTCATAGTGCTTGAGGTCACCGTGAGTCTTCCTCGGCGAATACCACGTCAGGGTGACCCTGTTCGTGAAATCGTTCTGATGCGCTTCGAAGTTCCGCACAGGATTCGACGGTCCGTCGATTGTGTGAACGACAACGACGTTCGTTCGCGACTTGGTCGTTTGATTAAGACCCAAATCGTAGATCGCGTAGCCCGCAATGGCGTAGCGTGTATCGTAATCAAGCGTCAGATGAAGTTCCCTTCCATGGGCATCAGTTGACGCCGTCAAAACTATGGGACCATTCGTGTTATCGCCCTCGTACACATCGAACGTGATTCCGTTGAGCCGATCGTTGGTGAGGATGGTCCACTGGGCAGTATACGATATGTGATCGAGCGAGGCGGTCTCGTACTCAGCGACAACGGTGGCGTTTTCCGGTCTGGGCCAGTCTGAGCAGTTGAGGAAAAATAAAGCGCACGATGAAGCAAATTGTAATAGGTTCATCAATTAGAGACCGATCGCCGGCAGGACTTTTCAGCCAGATGCAGCAAGCGTTATTATAAACAAATAAATAGCATTAGGTCGACGGTGGAACAAGCAAGTTCCTGAACGAAGCATTGATGGCAGATGTTTAACTTGTTTATTAGCGAACTAACTGCATTTTGAGAATGCTTAAGTTCTCGTAAGTATGTCATCATCAGGTCGTGAGATCCGGTCCGGCAGGTCTCCGGTTTTTCATGGCCAGAGACTTAGCCACCGTTCAAGCCAACGCGCAGGCTCCTCCACCGCCTGGCTCGGTGTTCATTGTATAACTTATGAGTGACACATTGTATAACTTATGAACAATGTTTGAACACAAGGCGTCATCTTATTTCGTTCAACTCGAACAGGTGACAATGTATCATCACCTGATCGAGATAGCGAATGCGAATATATCCAGTTGTATGCATATCGTAGACTACTTGGCCAGAGGGCGCAGGTTCAAACCCAACCGTGACACACACACACACACAATAGTCAGTGTACGTGATTGAAATGAGCGAAGCACCAACACGATATCGTGGATGTTCGAAAATTAGCGCATGCAAATCGCAGTGCACAATTTTACGAAGACTTAATATTGGTTCGATAATTAGGCAGTTATATTTCAAAATAACAATAACGGTAATAATATAATAATAATAAAAAAAATAATAATAATAATAATGCCAATTATATGGTAACGAAATATCGACGTTGTTCATACGTGCCCCATGGTAGAGTCGCCATCTTGCCCGTGAGAGGGACCGAAGACATAACAGGATCTGCAGCCTGGACGCCGTTGGCGTGTGCGAAAATCTCCACGTCATAGGTTTCCGTTGAGCTGAGATAGGATACGATGGCAGTCTTGTTCGATGTGGTGACATGCTTGCAGCAGGACTTGTCATTCTCTTGGCAGGCCCTGACGAAGAACCAAACATTGACGTGTTGGATGACATCGTCTACCCACTCCCATTTGACCAGGTTCTGATCAATATCCCGGCCCGCGAATTCGAAGCCGGTAGGTGCTGCAATGCCTGTGTGATTTCAGGGGAAAAGGACACATCACTCGTATCCTGTAAAGTGTGAAAACGTCCTGGAATCGCTCTCAGAACGGGGAAGGGCGGGGGGGGGTTGCAGGAAAATACCTTGACGTGGCTCTATCAGGTTTATGATTGAGGCTATAATGAGGTGAATTGGTTACTTTCAGAAACGCGGATTCGACCAGTCATATATATATATATATATGTACTCAACAGAAGTATAAAAAATATGAACAAAATCAGCCTAGGTACCCTCGATGCTTCGAGAACACCAAGCATTCAGATACTCTCATTGTAACAATGTATGCACGTGATCAATAGGAGGAATTAAGCAGCACATAGGAATGAGACGACCTACGAGTACCTATGAGACGACCCGCTAAAATAGTTCAACAACAGACATCACTCCCAGTGAGGCAACGGCCTCAAGCGACTTCAAGGGAGTGGCCACTCGAACAATCGCTTAATTCGAACCGCTTACCGGACTCCTGAAAGGTGATGGCTGCTGTGGTCGGTGGTCCCGTGAGGTTTGTCTGGCCATCGACTCGCACCGGTGTAACTGACAGAATATAGGTTACCCCACCTTCAGCGTCCTTCACGGTAACACAAGCAATATTTTGTCGCGCCTCAATCTCAGACCTTCGAAATTGAATAGTCCCATGAGAAACTTGTAACGCCTGCTCTGGTTATAGGCATAATTGACTGAGGTCTATTAGAACTGTATATGATCTTACTGTTTCCTGTATACAAATTATGTTGCTTAGTCTTGAAGCCTCTCAGAACCCATGCCCTGCTAAAGGCCTATTACGAGCGGATCAAATACAGCTGCGCATAACTGAAGCGATATTGGGTAACTCGAATCATTGACAAAAATAAGCACTGATGAGTCTCCGCTGGGGATTGAACTCGAGAGCTAACTAACTTTTTCGGGCTGACTCTCAGCCAACATTTAACGTCCACGGTACCGCTTTCGCATTGCTTCGTAAGACGGCCGTGAACTCGAGAGCTGGTCGAACCTATCCCGCCACTGCGGAAGTCAGTATCTGCCAGTCTGTTGTATTATCATTTGTGAACTTAATAGTGGCATCGCTGCCAAACGAAGAACAACACGCAATCCGCAGGGGATCACTACTCTCGCACTAAATAATGTATTCAGTAGTAAAGTAGTTCTCAGGATTATCAGTATTCAATAGTTTGTTACAACCTACGAAACCCATGTGTTGGAAAAAATCGCATGCCAAATGCCAATCCGAATTGAGAACGTCTGGAAACTCTGCAAACTAATGCATGTACAAAACTTGTGTGAAACTCACGTGAATTCCACGGATGTATTATTCGAATCCGTCACGTTGATGCTGTAAAAATCAGCAACACTATAGGGAAACATGGGTGGGGGGTCCCAGGTGAGGCTGACAAGTCCTTGGAACCCCTCCTGGATAGCTCGCAGATTCTTAACCGCATCCGGAGGATCTGAAGTGTCTTCTAATCGCAATCCGGGACAGCGTTCATATATTTAATCGATCGACGACAAGGTTATTATTAGACATAAGTATACCTAAGTATAACCAGTCCGGTTGATCGGAAGGTCGAAGCCGGTGTCTGCCTAGGTAGGCAGTAGCAGCAGCACTGAAACGGTTAGTTCGAAAATTGGGTGTGGACATCGTGCGTCGTACGACGGGCCCTGTGCCGTCATCATTAGATCTTTCAATATAAATGGGCTCAGCCACCAGCATAATACAGTTGCAGGCATTCAATGAAGACCTATGCGAGGCCCTAATTACATATGTGCCTGCGCAAACACAAGATATTGTAGCTAAGACCCTTGTTGTGCCTTAAGTGTTATAGAAAATAGGCAAGGACGCAATAGAGGTTGCTGTTTAGAAACAGAACTTTCGTAAAGTCACTGTGCGGCTCTGTAATTACTCCGTTGTATCCATGTTATGTTCATAGTTTAGTGACCTGATAACCAGTTCATTTTATCACACACATTTCAAGCGCAAATAGACTGGAACACACTCAGCGCAACTGGAATTGTTGCCGATGAGTCCAGACAATTTATTCTCTTAAACTTCTGCGCGGAAAAAGGCTTGCAACAGTTCGTCACAAATCCGACTCGGCACACGTCTACCTCTTCGTCTCTTCTGGATATTGTCCTGTGTAATGATGACTCAGTAGCGTGCGTTGAAGTACTTCCAAACCCAATTGGATCCGATCATGACATGGTTAAATTTCTTGTCACCGGATGTACTCTGGAAGAACGCGCCATGCCTAAAGTACCAGATTACGTGAAAGGAAATTACGTAGCAATACAAGCAGCGCTGGATCAGGTTGACTGGTGGTCTTTCTTCGAAAACTGTAGTAGTGTCTCTGCTATGTATGACTTGTTTATAGAAGAAATGCATCGCTTAATCGACAAGTATATTCCCCTCAGAGGAACGAGAAAATCACGGATCGACAACCATTTAGCGAATCTGTACCAATCATTAGAAACTGAAACATGCGCAGGTAAAATCACATATCTTCAGAAAGAAATCACCAGGGTGACAAGACGACAGCGTGTGGTTACCGAGTATGAAATTCTTCGTAGGAATGACACTAAAATAATTCACAACTATATACGTAAGAGGGTAGTCGTGAAGGATTCTCTTTCTTCCATAAAGCGTCCAGATGGAACCTTTACAACGGACGACTTCGAAAAGGCGCAGATCCTGAAAACCGTCTTCGAGGACACATATCCCTCTAGTAGAGAGCTTGCCGACCGTGATCTGAGAGTGCCACCTCGTCTCCCCGAAGGGCCTCTCCAACACATAGTGCATGACGTTGATGTGTGTCCTGCAAACATTCTTGCACATCTCAAAAAGCTACAGTCAAAAACCAGCACGACACCCGATGGTATTCCATCGTACGTCTTCAAAAAGCTGGGCATTGCAGTGTGTGTCCCACTCTCGTTCATCTTTAGACAGTCGTTAGATCGCTCCGAAGTGCCTGATAAATTCCGCACCGCTGTAGTGTGCCCCGTCCACAAAAAGGGACATACAGCAGAACCAACGAATAAGAGGCCCGTGTCGCTGACGGTTGTTGCATGCAAGATCCTTGAGAGCATAATTTGCAAGTCTGTATATGAAAATGCCAACAAGCAAGGCCTAATATCCAACGCCCAATTCGCCTACCGCCCAGGAAGGAGTACGGCTCTGCAACTTCTAGAAACGCAGTTCGATTGGGCAAGGGATGTCAATAGATCAAATCGTTTCGACGTTGTTTATTTCGACTTCAAGTCAGCCTTCGAACGGGTGACTCACTCGAAACTCCTCAAGATCCTGCCCTTCTTCGGAGTTGGTGATCTTCTCGTAAAATGGATAAAAGACTTCCTTCGTGATAGGACCTTCAGGGTGCGGGTGAACAGCAAATACTCCAATACTGCGCGAGTGACGTCCGGCTGTCCTCAGGGAACGATACTAGGTCCTCTGATGTATATAATGTACATAAATTCCATAATGTATATATTACCGCAATCCATATCCGTTAAGATATATGCAGATGACGTAAAAATTTATTCTAAAGTTGACACGGACCATGAGAGGGCACAACTTCAAAATGCCCTAGATCAGTTCCTGGAATGGACCTTGGGCCTTGATCTAAAACTATCAATTGAAAAATGTGCAGTACTACACTTTGGTCACGGAAATCCCAAACATGTGTATAGAATTGGTGGACATCCTCTGCGCTCTGCCGAAACAATGCGCGACTTAGGAGTAATTACCTCAACCACATTGAAATATACTGATCATGTTACGGATGTTGTGCTTCGTGCAACGCGCCGTGCGAACTGGATATTACGTTCTTTCGTAGTGAACGACCCGGCCCTATTTGTTAAACTTTTTAAGATTTATGTTGAACCCATTATGACGTATGCAGCGCCAGTATGGTACCCAGGATTAAAACTGGACAAAGAGAGGCTGCAAAAAGTGGGGGATAAATTCGTGAAACGCGTCGCTTTTAAATGTCAATGTACGAGGGAGGAAGTGAATATAATGCCAATATTGGCTAAATTTGACAATATAGATAAGCGCACATATATTTGTATTGGTAAACATCTTCCCATGCTAATGAGTGCAATGTTTGATGTGACTGTGACGGCTACCAGAGCTGATATAAATGTCTTACCTAAATTCATAGCTAAGAAACAATGTGTAAATGACTTATTTCCTTGGAGAGTGTCTCGAGCCCTACGTGATGGGTAGCTTTTTCAAACATATGACCTCTTCTTGGCAAACACATAGCGGCTAACTCAGATATTGTTAAACCTAACCTTTGAAATAAAGCGTTATTATTATTATTTGCGCGCTATAAGAAATACGTTCGCCAGCTCAGTTTCTATGAAACAGGCATTAAACAGCGAACGACAACACTGGTCACAACAGCACTTTTTAATCACTAATTACACGAGTAGCACTAGACGAACAGAAATAGCAGACGCCAGATTGTCCGGTGTATATATATATATTATATACCGACGGCAAATCCTGCACAGGGAATAATGATGATAATAATTACCAGATGCTTCTAGGCCGGTGCACAACGTCGAGAATAATAATATCACTGCTAACAGCATATCTTACAACGAAATTCACAGCACTTTGAAAATCTCCCCAGTGATAGTATTTCCAGTTTGGTGGAGGCCAACATCTACATACGAGCACGGGAATACGGGCGGGACTTGTGGCATTCGCATAGGATACCTGCCGCGGCCTGCCTCGGTGGCTCTGGCTGTCCCCGATAGTGGGCTGAGTTGGATCAACTGGGCTGGATGCTAACGTCGATAATCCCGCACAGGCTACTCGAAGGGGAAACAGGAATGAGTTCTTATTACCGTTGTTCGATTATTTATCTAAGCTTTTAAGGCACTAATCAGGATCGAATTGTCGTTGAGCTATGACGTATCGACAGGGGACATTCTGCGTTTCAAGGGTATCCACTGTATTGCAGGTCGTCTGTCGAGACCGCTGGAGTCTTCCAAGGAGTTTCTGTCTAGGAATCGAACGGAATCCTTACAGGAACAATACAATATTGGGTTCGCAACGTGAGGTTAGGTTAGGTAAGGTGAGGTTGAAAAGGATCAACAACAACAACCTTTCATGGCGGTCGATTCGAGCGGCCATGTTTATCTGTAAAATGATCTTGTTCTAGTTACAACGAGCCGGATCAAACCGCACTTCCGAATCGAGTGAACTCAACGCTAACGGATAAGTGTTCACTGAAGGGTAGGTGTGCGTAATCAAACAAACTTTTCCTTGGAGACCTTTCTCCAGGGACGTGCGAAATAATACCAACTTTTGCAGTAAAAAAGGAACCCCTTTGTTTATCAGGGACGTCTTCTTTCGAGACGATACTGCGAAAGAGCAGGTCGTTGGTGGGAGACGAACGATATATCGACCAACAGCTTGTCTCGCTCGTTTCTCGATGATGCCGAGGAGTTAGCCTCAGCGAAGCAGAAGTTATATAGAGTCTTATAGTGTTACTATGGTAAACACAGACGCCAAACACGGGGACGATGAGCTGAGAGACGATATAGGAAGCTGGGACGAAACGCGACTTGAGACTAGCCGAAGATGCGATCCCTGTTATATGTGTTGCCCTCGCCTGGGATACGCGCAGCGGAATAATGATTGCATTGTATTGGGAGCTAGCCCTTCCGGACGCATCGTCATGGTCTGGTCGTTAACTTTCCGCATCAGTTGTACACATCGTATCTACCGTTCGCACATAGCTTAAGAATCGCTATAGATCAGGACCTTTGTCGTGGCTGTTGTCTTGTTGGTTCGGTGAGTCTTACTTAAGGAAGACGAGACTAAGAGTCAGTTGTCGGTTGACAAACTTTTTATTTCATCATGAAGAACTGAGCTAAAATAATGACGCTGCTCTTGTCGATCCTACGGTCTAATATATAATATATTAACTACTCGACAGCAATTCATTCCTGGAGCTGAATGTCCTCTATTTATTTTCCGCGGAGCGAACTATCTTCAGTGAATAGTAGTTTGCATTGTACATTCACAAAGTCATGAGCATTTATTATTTAAAATGTACTTTTTTACCAGGGACGAAGGCAATTTATTTTCAAACACACGCACTCCACCGGAGACATCCGAATCTCAACAAAAGTGTACTGCTAAAACCAATTCTTTCCTGACAGTCAATCTCTTCCCTAGAGTCGGCTTTACGCTAAGCATCACCTCGATCTCTCGGGAAGGCGTGTACCTGTTCCGGCTAGTGTCCTATAGCCGGGTGCCTTAGTCTCCTATATAGGACTACTTTCACGTCCGTGTTGGGGTCCTGTCCGTGGTCCTGCTCATTGGGCACGTCCCAATCATTATTTAGGTATTACTTCGATCCCTTGGGAACTATTATATTGATTTAAAATGTATTAAAGCGTTACAATTGTCTTGTGTAAAAGTCGTCCTCGGGGCGGACACGACAGAGATCCCTTCAGTCGAGCGAGTCAACAAACAGAGTCGCGTTCAGAGCAGTTCCGACCGCGTAGAGCGTCGTGCTTGCTTCATTCCCTCGATTCGGCCTCTATCTTCGCCGCATCCAGATGAACACCCCTCCGGCGGTCGACAGCACCGCGACAAGAACGATGAGAACGATTGCCCACGGCGGCAGATCTGGGCCACCTGCACATCGGAACAGGGGAAGCAAATTCAACAAACAACACGAACAGCAATGAAGAGCAAGAGAGGTAGGCAACAATGTCACATATCTGCCACTCGGTGGTCAAAAGTCTACCTACGACATCGGTGTGCGGCGATCATCACCGATGTTCCCCTCGCGGAAGGGCGATCAGGGTGTGATATACTTTAATTCTGATATTGCCTAATCGTTTGCGATACTTGTGCGGTAATCATTCGGTAACAGTAACCCGACATAGTAAGATGCATGATTAATTAGGCGGTAATTCTATCTGGACCTCTCTGGTACTGCTGAAAACTCACGATAAGGCTGGCTCTACTGCCGAACTGAACGAAGTTTGCCGGGGAAGTGGTATATGGCCTACGTAATATGTGATACTATCCCTATAAGATAATACTCAGTAACCGAAGAAGATTACCACTGTGTTCGTTGAGGCTGATGCTGCAAACGGCGACTTGACCGAAGAGCTGGCCTCCTCCACGTCTCGGGCCGACAGGAGTGATTGAGATGTCGTACACGACCCCAAATTTAGGATTTTGAATCGTCACTGGGACCGTTCGTGAGGCTAGGTCTAGCTTGATACTGAAACACATGATTTGAATTCGATCGTAATGGCTATTTCTTTATTCTTTTTTTCGACCAAAGAAGGCAGAATAGAATAGTTGAGATAACTATGCAAGTATGATACGTGTCCGATTGACGGTTTCATCGATTATCCTGTATATATATACGAATAATATTCAGAAAATAGAGACCCACATTGACAAAGCATTCAAAGCGTGTTGTGCTACCAACACATTGTACACATACACAATTCGCTGTCAATTACTATTACCTGCCTTGCGGCTTTCGTTTGTGAACATGCTTATACGTATGATATGTTTATACCTAATTTTATTTGACGTGTTCTATTTTAAATTAGTTATTCATTCAGCATTTTCCCCGGTAAAAAAACGCGTGTTACTGACACCCCTGGAGATACATATTTGGCTGGTGGCGAATATATATATATATATATATATATAAGTCATCCTTATAGTGGCTATATATTGCAAAAAGCAGTTCGTATTTGTTAGAAAATGTCCCTAAAATTACCATTCATCAGATACTTGAGTTGAGTGCGTGATTAGGTATTCACATCAAGATAAGTCAGGACAGGCAGAGCTCCAAAAAAGCAGCACTAACTTACTTGAACTCGAACTAACTTACTTCGGTTGAACGTCGATACCTTCCTCGTTCATCACTCGAACCAGGTAGTAGGATAGGGGCCCGTTGGTCTTTCGGGCAGGCTCCCATGTGAGAATGACCTCATCAGGACTGCCGATTTGACTCGCCCTGAAGTTTCTGACCGGACTTGAAGGTCCTTCAGCCGTGTGTACCGAAAGGGAGATGCCTTGCTTTTTCACTGTACGATTAAGACCCAAGTCGTATATTGCATTACATTTAATATTGTAGTTTGTGTCGAAGTCAAGCCTTAGAGGCAGACTGGTTGCGTGGGCCTCTGTCACCGTCTCTAAAACAAACAGTGAATGTGATGGCTTGTACACAGTGACAGAGATGCCGATGAGGCTAGCGTGAGGTGACATCGTCCAGCTGAAAGTGTAGGCCACTTGATCCAGCGTGAAGTCTTCATTTTCTCGAACGAAACTGCCGTTCTCCGGGACAGGCCATGCTGTGGCACATGAGAGCAGAGCACGGGCATTATTTTTCAGGAGCTAGTGTAGCTGTTATAGGCTAAAGTACAGCTACCCTGTGCGCGTTCCCTCTGAAGGACATCGCTTGGCGTGTTGGGAGCGGCAGTGAGCACACATTAATGCAGATTAATGGGTTTTAATAATGGTCTATCTCGCTTGTCGGTTCATGGATTACTCACTCATTACAGCGCGCGTCTCAATCATTTGCTATTATATGTTTATTGTTGTGTCGTGACGATAAACGAAAGAACCGTTTTTTAATAAATTTGATTACTTTTTCTTGGCTTGAAAACAGTGTACTGTGCTGGCACGGATGCGTTTGGGAGAGATCCCTGCGCCCGAAGCCGGCGACCCCTGCATTGCTTGCGTCCAAACTGAACGTCGAATATATGCTGAACGATTTATACGTTAGTACTTACTCCAAATTGGTACGGACTTGATTACGCCCCGAAGTGGATGGGAAGATCTAGCGGGGTCCGTTGCCTGGACGCCCTTGGCGTGCGCATAGATCTGCAAATTATAGGTGTCCGAATTTCCTGGCGCGAACAATATAGCACTGGGGATGTCTGACCTGGCATCACTGCACATAGTGTCGTCATCCGACTTGCACAGCCTAACATAGTACCAAACGGCTTGATCCCGAAGGTCAGCTTGGTTGGCTCGGTCCCATTGTATGTAAAATGAGTAGTACTGTGTATCTTGTTGCACATATCGGAAGTCTGTTGGCTCCAAGATGGCGGTATCTGTAACGTCATCAGTTCGATTAACACAGTTGAGAATTAGGTTGCAAGCTTTCAGTTGTCAGTGGATGCTTACGGGTATTTCTGCAGCTTGGAAGGACATCTGAGGATCAGTCCTAACGGAAGTCTCCTTTACAAAAAAAAACGCAACAAAAACTCCACATGTACAGTTCCTCACTCCACCAGCGCATGATTCATCGAAGCTTAAAAAGTGCCCCACTTGGTGATGATCAACAATGCCGACGCCGAATTTCGAAGGTTGATTTGTCAGAGCGACAGGTGCACACGGTGCACCTAAGTCGATGACGAACTTACACCCGCGCGGTGCCGGTTTTAATCCCCAGCTGAAACACAATCTTCTCTGAAATGACCCCACGCTCGTAGAAGCTCCACTAATTACATTTGACCAGTGAGCGTATATCGTTCGACTCCGTGCCGGTCGTATTTTTGATATGACCCTAACCTCGTCGCGGACAAGCGGACCAAAATAATTTTAAAAAAATGTCCTCTTAGATCCTTGCGCATTTCTGCCCTCTGTAGCTGCAGATAAAGGTTAAAGGCAATGGTTTTATTGGTTTGCAATTGTTGCAATGTTTAAGTTATCCCATATGTGATCAGGTCACGGGACTCGAGTCTCCGGCCTTTGGCTCCCCACACCCAGAGACCTAGCCGCTGTACAAGCCACGTAACGAAGCAGGCACGGTCCTTTTTCAATTGCCGTTGAGAGCCGAATAAGTAAGCGCGCTCGTCGTGCCGCTGGTTATGTTAGCTTACCATGGGCGCGACTATCGTGAATGTACAACGATACACGTTATCGAACATGTGAATATCCCTAATGGTTAACTTACCGGATCCTTGGAAAGTGACCTCCGTCGTGGTGGACTTGCCGCGGATTTCGGTGGTTCGATTAGCGCTGACAGCGGCGACCATCAGTTGGTAAGTGGTAAGCGCCTTGGCACCCTCCACTTTGACAGACTCGAGGTGCTCGCCTACGGCCCTGGGTTTTCTAGAAAGACACACCTTTCACTCGCATCATCTCGCCTGTCTGCCAGCCCATCTAAACATGGTAAATGTGCTCGGACTGACTCTCAGCCAACGTTTAACGTCCACGGCATTGCTTCGTAAGATGGGCCCCCTTTAAATTCAAATGTCCAACGGTGGGGATCGAACCCGATTGAATATTTTCAACAAACCACAACTCATTACACTGTCACCGTTTTACTAATTACGTTTGATGGGAATTCGTTTTCCTGCGGCGTTCCTATGCCATCGTCGGTGGCTCTAATTGGCATCGCACGTCGATATTATAACCACTATAATCTCGGGCGATTTCCTAGTCGATAGTCTTTACAGCTTGATTATACTAAAGCACACAATAAATCTGCGGATACAGTTTGGGCTGAATCGACGGAGAGCGGCGTCTGCGTTGCTTAGGTTATGATCGCAGGATATTTCAATTGCATGGTCCTGACAATGCAGACATTCATTTCAAACTGATATGCTTCAGGATTCAGTAGTAGCGAATAAATACTAAACTGACTTGCTAAGTTGCTAATAAACATGACGACAGCACTCTGGCAAGACTATCAGCTTTTGCCAAACTGAATATATATATATATAATATATGATCGATCATTATCTCACATCTTCCCGAGTGGAACTCACCCTAAATTTACGATTGTTCGGTTGGGGTAGATGACGCTGAGATCGAAATAGTCATGAGAATTTCCTGGAAACTTGGCCGGCGACTCCCAGCTAAGGCTGACTACGCCCTCAAATCCCTCCTGGGTGGCCCTAAGATTTTTGACCGCATCGGGACGACCTGTGTCGACGTGAAAATGGAAAGTAGATCAGTTGTTTATAATCGACCGCGTCCGTCGAACGACACGTTGTAGTGGCGGTGGAAACCTCAGTCAACATCGGCTCTAATTGTCGACACCCCCATCGTTTTCGCGGGGGCTGCTTCTTTTCAAACAGATTCAACGCGATATGACGCAATTCGTTCGTTCTCGATATCGAGGACGATTATAGCGACCTTCGCTCATCGAATACAACCTGATCAATAGGTCACATACGGTCGTTACCACGGTAACATTGATAACATCTATGTACGCCGAAGCATGAATGGTTGACAGTGGGCTCAGCGTTATTCAGCTATAGTACAAATTGCCAGTTGAGGGGAGCGCACAGAAACTGCACAGGGGTTACCTTTGAGGCTAATATCCAGACCGACACAGAGCGCCGGCAGCAGTACCAGAAGCAGCATCTCTCAGTAGTGCTCTCCCCTGATGCCTTTCTGTTCCACAGTGCAATATCGCCTCAGCCTCAGCACAGCATGAAGGGTTATCTGCGGAACACTCCGAGGCAACAACTTGATGGGGTATAGGCAATCGGTTGAAACGAACACCTAAGCGACTAATGATGATGTCCCGGGCTGAACTGAGCTGGCTACACTGGATTAAGTGATCGCTGCTTATATGTCATCGATGATCCTGTCAATGGTCATGAAATGGAGCGACGCCGACGTCTGCATTGGGTTTAACTGGCCTTGTAGGTGCGAGAATAATCTCACCGCGGATTAGGGCGTCGCAATAATCCGAGCTCACGTTTATCCCATTCCTCTCTCTCTCTCCATATATATATATATATATATATATATATATATATATATATATACATATATATATATGTGCCTCTCTCCATCTCTCTGTATCGTTTTCTGTGTTCGACTCTGAGAGTCGATTGAAGTCGTTGAAGGGGTTACGACTATTGAGCCAGGGGCGATACGATGAGCGTTCCATTCGATGACTGCATGACTAACTTTGTATCGTGTTGCAGGAGCACTCGGAGCTTGCGACGGCTCGAGTAAGGCTCGCCGACGGTCACATACATTTGTGTACGGTTGTGTGTGTGTGTGTTGTTTAACAGAAAGTCCTTCCGCGTTATGCCCATCTCTGCTGATAAGCTACCTTGAGGCAAGACTAGCAGACGGATGCTAAAAAAATTTTTCACGGCACTTGGGTACTTCCCCACTCAAGCTCTATTGAGTCCTTCGAGAGCGGGGCCTGTACCGTCCTCTTGCGCAGCTGGCCTCGGGCGATCTCACAGCGAGAAGCCGAGAGCAAATGGCCGAACAGACGCGATACACACGGCGCTTGCTGACCTGACGGAAAGGTGGGAAGTCGCGGTTCAGATGGAGGAAGGGCTAGCACGGAGCGAACGCCTCCATATTTTCGTCCATGGCAGCTCGTAGGCAGCAACTATTACGGCTAAGCGGATTTTTGACCTCATACGCGAAGGGATCAATGTGCTGTAAGGGACTGTCAATGATGACCGCATCCTCGGGAGTGATGCCGCGCTGAGGTACGTATCTATTTGAAGCAGGAAGGCCTCATCTCGAGTTGCGTTTTTCGTCGCGTCGTAAATATTCAGGCGTGTTCGCGACCGATGAATTTCGAGTTTTGAATAAGGACAAAGTTGTTGTTGTTTTTGTCTTCTTGTGGTAAATCGTTCATCTTGCCGAAAGGTTAGTCTTATCACGGGGTGTCTCTATCTTCCGCAAAGACCTGGGACGTCTGTTCGAGCACCGTTATACCGCGCATCTAGCCCCAACAAGCTTGTCCGTTGATCTATCACATTATACGAATCAAGCTGAACTCATCTATATGTAGTAATTCTCAACTGATCTCTATTCTCTATTCCCATTTGACCGTAAACCAATAAATCGATATAAGCACGTGCTGGGAGTCGATCTATGGCAATGTTTGTAGCAGGTTCACCATACGCTTTCTCCCTTCGTCAGAAGGACTCACCTCAGTGAATTCTCGCTAAGTGCTTGGTGCGAAGCCAGCCGGCCTTCATCGATTGTCGCTCAACAGAATCACGGCCACCTCTCCCGCACCCGGTCATGTGGTTACATCAATTTACCCTCATCACGTTGTACTTCGGTAGGTATATCTGCACACTATCTTAATGCCTGTCTCGTACATCGATATTTTTCATAGGGTCAATTCCTACACAGATGAACAATCGCAGATACAGGCTATACGCCTTAGCCGAGATTTTGTGGCATGTTGAAACCGGCCGCCACGGATCCCCCAGAGTGGGCTCGCGTTGTTTTGCAAGTGCGAAATAACACCTAATGATAGCTGTCGTGGTCCTCTGCAATATGTATCACAACCTACGAATTTTATCACATTTATTTCGTGTTTACGTAACGTTACCTCGATTTTATTGCGGTATTTGCTGTGCAGAAACACGCCAACTGACTGACTGAACTCATATATATATATATATATATATGTACACTGATGTTACCAATGACGTGTGCTCGAATAAACGCTTCGAGCTGGTGGGCTTACTTGTTGGGGCTTGCCAGCGTCGAAGCTAAGTATTGTCATTTTTGCTACTTCTCCATAGAATTGTTATATAAGCTTGGAAGAAGGTTACCTTATGGGGTTGCTCGATCTCGTTAACTGTTCGAAATCTCCGTAACGTCCATTTGTGAAACTTGGCCATCTGCGTAATCGTTCTTGCTGTCGACAACAAAGACAAAAAATATTTTAGAAACATATTTTGTAGTAATAATTAAATGATTTCACAACCACGGTCCCAGTCTTCGAGGTTCAAGGCTTTGAATGAGTAAGATCTTTTGGCTACTGTGGCCAATTCCCAACAACAGGGTATTGCCCAGTGTTTGTCCATGATGAATTTTAGTCTAAATTCTATCTCGCTCTCTCTCTTACACACACGCACACAATACAAGAAAACCATGCAATTGGTTTATTAAAATTATCACGTCATGACCGTAGTACATGCTAATTGTAGAAGACCGATTTACCTTAGGTGTTTTGAGCGGAATTGAAAACAAGAATAAAACATGGCTCGGCCTGCCTCGTGATCCTCGCCATTTGGAAGGTAATAACCCTGACTCTGCTCAAGGTCCGACCATCAATACGACGCCTGATCAACCTACTCGTGGTGAATGGCACGGCCTGCCTCATCCTGACGAGCTAGACCACCAAGTTAAGGCAACTGATGGTCAAGATTTGTCTATGCCGGAATCGCCACGGAAGCCTGCACCGCAATCTCCAGCGAAGCCTGCACCGGAATCTCCACCGAAGCCTGAACAGCCACTAGATGTAAAGTACAACGCCTCCAATCCAAATGAGGATATAGTGCTATTTTAAGTACAAGCCAATACCACCATCGTGTATACTGTAATTCCAATTTAGTCACATCGACCGTCCGGCTGGAGACGTCACTCCACACTGAGTGAATATATGTATAGGTCCATACATATGACAGATGTTTAAATAATTCGCATTGAATACTGTCACATGTTTCATGCCGTGAATAAAGGCTGTTTAATGAACAGATACGATTGACAAGGCTCTCTGCATATGAATGCATGCGAATCTCACGTAAACGAATTCACTGATGAGAAGGATCCGATTCTCGCGTAGATGGGGTCGCCGATATTGTGCCCTCGATAATGTCACCGGCGCGGGATCACGGAAGTCTCGCTCTGCGTGTGCGAACGAATCGTTATTGTTTGGGGTTCTTCAAGGTGGGGTTATTCCCCATATTTTTTTCCGTTACTAAGTCACCTCCATTCATATCTGTCACGTATGAATCGTTAGTGTACAACGGTGACATCCGCCGAAGACAGGTCATATCAGGAGGATCCCTTCTATCTGAGCACTCGCGCCAGTTATTCCGCTTCTATCGGGCCAGAATGGCGACGTCGTATCGTAAACCTCCGCGTGTGCTAATCGCTAGATCGGACACACAGCTAAGAGAGGCACTTGAACAGTTTTTTTACGCAGGCTGAACAAGGCCAAACGCAACACGGTGGAACATGAGCAGAGAGCGTGAGAGTGAGAGATAGATAGCGAGGGAAATATCAGACAGGATGAGGTCATTCCTTACCCCTTCCCTCGACCTGATGTATCGAAAAGAGCACCAGCAATGTTGGTTTGGTCACCATTTCTCGAGGCACACCAGGCCGTCTTACCTTCTACCTACTATTTCGAAGCCAATGTTGTATCCCGTCAGATTGTCTCATATTAGCACGGAGTTTGTAGCAAGTTGTACGAAAAGTCCTTCCCCCCCCCCCCCCGCCCCTCCCGATGGGTGCCCTTGTCTCGCTCATCAAGGGGGGTCTTCGATAGTGGACACTTTGATAGCGCTAAAAGCGTGCACTAATCGACGCGCTCCATACGGCTGCGTCTCTTGACTTTCGACGTCGAATAAACAGCAACAGCAGCTGAGCTTAACGATCCATTACGTCAGCCTGCAAATTATCGAAGGTGGCAAATCCCAAGAGTTACCCAAACATCCACATGGTGACTGTCACCCACCCGCATCTGTTCATCTACCTGTTCATCAAAGATCTGCCCGCCTCTCAGTTCTCTCTAGGACCGTATATCGCTCCAGACGTCAGATCTAGGCTCACATTGACGTTACACGACTGCGTATGCCATACGCATTTCGTTTCATTATCGCCGCTGTTCACCGTTCGTCTCTCTGAGCAGCCCGTTTCGACCCGTCTCGAGTACAGTTTCGCGGATCGCTCACGTCTCGACGTCAACCTCCAGCTGCTGTTGACTCTCTAACAGGTAATAGCTGAAATGATGATAGCTGAACGGTATTGTAGCGATATTGAGTGACGTTGACGAGCTCGGAGGAAAATGCCGTGACCTGAAAACCTTCAGAGGCAACGGAGCGAAAAATAACGCCTCTCCATGTTTCGAGTCGACTACGGAGTCGAGCGTAACAATGGTCTCTTTCGATAGGCTCGTAGAGGCGGTGTACACTGCCGTCAGTTGATCCACACACATGGCGCTGCTAAGGCAATCCCATAGCGAGATGCTTGAGGCTGTTGTACAGGTGATCGAGAGTATATTGTATTACTACCTCTGATACAGGGGCCGTCTACTAAGCATCTGCTCTACTCTACTTTTTCCCTAATACTGGCGTCTACTGCCCTCTACTGTCCTCCCCGGGGGCGGACTAAGTTTTCGAGTCGAGGCAAAATACAGTTTAGTTGACAGAACAGTGGCGCCAAATATTGTGCCCCATTGATCCGGTTGTCCCACCTGAATTCGTCCCGCAGAAGATAAAATCGAATTGATAAGGTCTAAACCGAGCATTAATATTCACCCAAGTAGTCATTGCGCAGTATACAACTAACAATCTGTTCAGCTTGACAACAACGGCGCTTTCGACAGACGAAGCGAAAATCGTAACATATGCTAATAATCCTAATGGTGACAGCACCAAACAGATACAAGGCTACAGATCAAGATTAGATCAACCTCCATATGCGCTTAATCAGTAGAGCCTTGAGTAGGTCTTCCTCAAACTCAACAGGCCGACCACTACGCGGTGCATTCTCCAGGTCACAGCAGCCCAAGCTTTTTTTTGAGAGGAGGAAGTTTTCTTCAAACGCACGGAGACCACCAGAGACACCTTCCAATCTCCATGAAAGTGGGCCGATCCAATGCAGGGTTGACGTGGATGACAAAACGGCTCTGCCTGCTAAAAGCACCATCCTCCGCCGAGAATCTATCCCTTCCCTAGGGTCGGCTTTACGCTTGGCATTACTTCAATCGTTGGGGAAGGTGTGTACTGCTCGGGCTAGTATTGTTCTATAGCCTGGTGCGTCATTCAGAACTGGAATGGATGAAATATTTCCAAGCTCGAAAACACTTAACGTTGTTATGCCCATAGATCATTAGCGATTTTAGTTCATTTTTGCATTTTTAATTAGTATTCGATAATAGCTACCGCCACGCTCCACTTAAATATATATATTCAGCGATCGCGGGCCACGCCGTAGCGTTCAGAGCCAGAAACGGTCGATGCCAAGCGAAAGATAAGATTCTACTGAGTGAGCGTATCCGTGTTGGCCGTCGGCGTATTCGTGCAGGTCGCCAATCTATGTAGGCTCAAACAGGTAGATCTTTTATAAATATGCGATATTCGCACAAAACAGAATAGCATCTAGATGCGATTTCAATGCAGATACATGGTAAGCGCCTATCGTACACTCACATGGTGAGTGTACCATGGGCGTTTCCATCACAACGAAATCACAATAGAGTTTTGCCACAGGTTTTTTGGGTTGGAAAAGCATTTCTGACAGCTCCTATGCGGAGCATCAGGGTAACTATTCGCTAGCTGCGGTGTACGGTTTGGCTGCCTTGTGATTGATTCAATTGACTTGAGCGAAACTTCGCAGACATTTGCCGCTACAGTGCGCCCAAACATTATACAACTCAAGGTACGCATATACAGTGCCGTTCTATATATGGTGTCTAAAATGAGTACGCTTCACATGTTGAAACAGAACATCAGTTCGGCAACAACCTGCTTGAGAATCAGTGTGTTTCACACTATTTATCGGTACCTTGGTGGCACGCTGCCAATGCAGAGCTAATTATCCTACGTTGATTAGGTATGGGCTACAATCTAACGCTGCTCATCAGTTGGGCAGTGTGGGGCTATATACATGTATATATATATATATATATATATACACACCGCATCAAAAGGACAGCCCATCTCCATATTTCCGATTTTTTGTTCTCAACCGTAAGTGGCACTGCAGTTTCGCTTTCAGTCATTCAAATATATCACATTTCAAGAACATCCCACTAATATTTGGCTATCTAGCTCACATGTAGACATTTGATATCGGAAATTGTAGTCGTTGTAAGGGTGCATCAAAATGATAGCCCACTTAGTGTTTGTCGAGTGGGACGACAGTTGACTCGCAACTGAGTTGTAAGATCGTTCTCGTACAAATTTTCTGGACCCTTTGTCAGCGATAAGTACGATGGGCCGAGACCGCCAACTTAATGAAGATGAGAAAAAAATTATTCTCCATCTCAATGAAGAAAACCAGTCAAAGAAGCAAGGAGGTGATTTTAATTTTTCTAAAGATCCTGAACAGTACGGGACCAAGAATGCACCAAGACGACCAGAGGCAGTAAGGGTGCGAGAAGGACGCTTCCTCCTCCGAAGAGCCTGTAACAGATTTTTTCACTTGTCGCGAAATTGCATCCGAGGCTGGAGTCGAAACGAACGTCCGAAACTTGCAAAGAGGTCTTCAGGCATCAGAACATCTTGTTCATAGAAAACTCAAACGAAAACCTCCTTTATCATTGAAACACAGATCCATGGTTGAGCCTCGCTCGTGAGCAAATTTCGTTTACAGAGGAGTGGCAACGTGTGCTTTTTTCTGATAAAGACGGGCGAATGAATAGCCTATGTTTTTACGTTGGAGGATCAACTTAGGAATCACGCCGAGAAGATCTGAGCTGAAAGATTCATCTTCCAGCAGGATAACGCCGCAGTTCGTACGGCGAATATCGTCAAGGAGTTCGTTGAAACTCAAGACATACTGAGTTACTGAGCTATCCCGCACGCTCTCCAGACTTGAGTATTATAGAACACCTGTGGTGCGTCTTATCTAGAGCTGTTTTTAAAAGTGGCAGGTGCGTCAAATGATAGACCACTTAGTGTTTGTCCAACACGACTGAGTTCAAACATAGTTCTCTTACAATTTATTTACAAGTTTAGTATTTGTAGAACAGAAATTAATCGACTGGGACAGAAATTAATCGACTGGCCATAGTTTCATAAAATTTACTTACGAGGTTTTGATCAAGAACATGCCATTCGGCAACCAAAGCTTTGTTTTAGAACGAAAATTTCCGATACCCAATGTTTACATGTGAGTTAGATAGCCAAATATTCGTAGGATGTTCTTGAAATGTCTTATATCTGAATGACTGAAAGCGAAAGTGCAGTGTTACTTTGGGTTGAGAAAAAAAGTCGGAAACATGGGGTGGGCTATCATTTTGACGCGGTGAATATATATCCTGTCTGTGCTAAAGTGATGTTTGCGTGCTTTGGATCAGAAAGCAAAAAGCACAGAACAAGGATTCACAACACTAGAGACCCTTGCTGATGGGAGCTCAATGAGGCAATTACCACCACATAAAGGGCCTCACTACGATGGATTGCAGTCTTCCTTTTAAGTGGAGATGTTGGCATGCAAATACATCTCAACACCGCGACCTTCACCCCCTTGTGGAACTGTTGACGATGTTCAACAACACCACCCTTCCCGGTATCGCTTAGCGCACTCTTTCAGTTAGGGCGGCGGTGAGATGTGTACAAGCCCAGCCACGAGCACCACACATCCTCCTCACCGTACGGACATGACGTGGTTTAGCCGATTCTCAGCTGCTTCCCTTCTCTCTCACTCTCTCAGCATACAGGGGGTGTACCGTGCCTTCCTTTCTGCACAGTGGATGCTGTGCCGCACACTACATTAGTTGCCACTACTACTTAACAAATCTATTCTGGATATACTGCCCATAAACGCATGGTTCCACTCAGATTTGAACCTCAGACTCCACAAAACTCCCTTTTTGCCTACTAACTGCCTACCATGCGCACCACGCCATGCCCGCACGATCGACTACAATCTACAAGAATTTAGTGAGACTTCCATAACGCAGTGACATCACTACACACTCGTACACGCATATATATGTGTCACTTTGTCATGCAAACGTGTGCGAAAACCACATGAAAATGTAGCTGCACTGTTCTTGCTTAGTTCTGGCCGTGTTTGTTAAACAGGTACAAACAGTTCAATTGCCAGGATGAGCATCACTATGATCAAGCACTGGTGGTACCCGCGTGATGAACGATTTACCTCACCGGCTGCGGACAGCTGAGTTCGAACTTGACCCACAGATTCCTTTTTCTTTCAGATGGCACACGACGTGAACACCAGCAATGTTGGACCGATGGGGATTTCACTTCTCACTTCCACCAGAGTATTTCGATGGAGCTTCTAGATTTCAAAGCGAAGCTAGCCTTTTTCGACTGTGTCGCATACTGACAGTTCACAAATTCTGAAAGAGACGAGATGGTTCGGCGAGACAGACTCCTTGTGCCCAGTGTGATAGCCTTCCTCTGCTGGGAACAACCTGCACAAGGGACAGTCCCGCCGAAGCAAAACAACACAAATCACGTTGACGGCGACGTCGACTTAGGTCATCTCGTACCCAAGTACGCCTCACAAAAGGGTGTTATGGTTGAAAATGTATCATTACTGTTACTGGGGTCGTGCGATCCCTTCGACGTTGGCGCCTCAAGTACTCGAAGATCTCGCGCTCCCCTTTCGACAATAATATACAGGAATCGAAGGCCAATATTTCTTACCGATCTTGTCTTCATGATTGAGCTCCGCAAGAATATCAGCTACATGGTACGGGAGACCCGCGCCACAGTTATTTACCAGTGTCCGGATATGTCCAGTATGCTCATGATTCGCACGCCGGACCTCTTTGCTGCTTTGAGACCATTCGTACTATTCATTATTCTTGAGAGTTGGCCCCGGTGGGGCTCCCGGCCCCTGTATGCATCAATGCTAATTGGCAATTCGTCCTTGCAAGCGAAGCGATCCGTAACATTGGTGCAAGATCACTGGCATGTGGATTCTTTTTTCGTTAATTCTGTGGTAGTCGACACACCTAATCCGCGCTTCAGAATCCTATACGGAAGTACAACGTCGGCAAGAATAGGAGTCATTAACCAGTCGTCAGGCCAATTATCGTATTTTTTCAGGGTGGGCATAGCAGTTGATACTTCGTTGCTGTTTCAGAACACTACGGCAAAAAACTATGTGAGCTTTAGGTATCAAACGGTCGTTTACAGAATAGATGTAGAATACTTCACGAACTATTTCGGTTCGGTTGAAGTCGAGGTCTCAGTGAACACTAATGACGTTCAACCCAACAACTACCTCGGCCTGTCATTTCCTCTCGGTTGTCTACGACCTCTGGCCGCCGTTGAGCCGTCGGAGTCGGTCCTTGTGGCGCCCCTAACTGGACCAACTCTCGCTGCCTTGCTTCTTACCATGATCGGCATAGCAGTGTTTGCGGGCAAGAGTTTCTCGAAATCGATTACCTTGGTCGGTGATCTGCTCCTGAGTCTACTGGGATCTTACCCTGTCAACATTCCTCGAGAATCGAGCCGCTTAAAGCGGGCTGGATTTTATAAATTTCTACAAAAAACTGTGCTGGGCCTAACTCTGGTAATGCTGCAAGTGGTCGTACTCAACGTGTACAAAAACGTCGTTACCTCTATGCTCCTCGAGCCTGACACAGACATCTTGGATTTGAAGGACCGTACAGCTTACGTGTTTGAGACCGAATTCCCGTTCCCCTATACGTATACGCAGGCACATGCTAGATACGCTGCATTCAGTCTACTGTTATCAGGCGATGAGGTGTGTTGGCATAATCCCCATGTCATTCAAACTGGACTTCGCATCCCAATGAAAAACGCACCTACCCGTCATGTCCATCCATTCCGCTTTAACGCTCGTCATGAGTCGGAGGTCATTAATAGTAAGATTTTGATGACAATCCGCGAGCATTCACTGACCCCAATGATACCAAAGTTCACCCGTTCGTACCGGGCGGCTAAGATGTACGAAAACGTGCTCAGTAGAGCTGGAATCATTTTCGGTTTCAGATGGGTCTGCAAGAGACTCCCGCGATCGATGCAGCCATGGGATATCCCTGCCGAGACGCTAACATCATGTGGACACCGGTATCAGCAAACGCATCAAATACAGCTACACGACGTTGGCAGTACGGCAGCCATTGAAACGAGGCATATTGTGAAAACAATTCGCCTGACGGTCCTACTTGCACTAGGGTCGTGTTTAGTTCTGTTGATCGAGCAGGCGTTGCGGATCACACTAAGAAAAAGGGCTCAACGATTTCAGCAACGCGGGAAGGTGCAATTCATTCAACCGACCGCCCAGACAGGATGCAGAACACGCAAACAAAAGAAGAATCTGTTCAAGAAGAACTAGTTTAGATTTAACACTAGTCCGCTGCGGCTGGGCGGGAGGGTTCGCCCTAGAGGAGGAACTGAGGGATAGGGCATGGTTGGAATCAACTGCCGGTCCCTGCAAGGCACTGAGTGAAGTAATACCTTTGACAGTCCCGGTCAGTGCCTCAAGTCAAAATCGGTTCTGGGTTTAGTCAGTAAGGAGTAGTCTGACACTACCAGGCAAGTAGCTCAGTGCGAGGCCTGGTGTCCATGAAGGATTTACCTTTAACCTGCTCTTTTCTCATGCTTGTGCGAAACAGGACACTCTGCAAGGGATTGACGTCGATGACGTTAAGGTGACCTTGATGATTCCGCTATCCAGACGAGTTCCTTAAATATTATAAAATAATTGCCTAGAATGGCGGAAATCTTGGAGAGGCCGCCTTCACAGTTCGCACTTGGTTCAATGTAGGCAATATATTATTAACTGTATTTGCCGCATGGTGAAGGGCCCACCGATATTATCGTTCTCTAAATTGTACTCCGTATATAACCGAAGATGTATAGTCGAACGTGTATATTCTGTATATAATTGGAAACACATAACAGTTGCTCCGTGATCCTCGTTCAACGGACTCGCGTGTAGCTCAGTATTGCTAATGGAAGTCTCCTGTACGAAGCGGTCGAGTGAATTCGTTGCGCGACGCAGGGAATTATTTTGTCATCCTAGAAGTATCCTGTTATATCCTATCATAGAAGTATAATGTTAATCGTCACGTTCGTGACCGGTTATAAACGTGTTCGTAGTTTTAAGGTGCGCGGCACTCAGTGACAAATATGATATGTAACAAATAACAACAAATATACTATGCACCCTACTATGACGCCATTCTAATGCGGTCTTTTACGAAGCACAGCAGAGGGGAGTTTAGGCGGCGATAGTCTGCCAGACCAATGTGCTGTAACAATGTAGGTGTCAATAAAATGTGTTTTGAAGTGACTTCGACTCGTGGCCGGGCGTGGCGAACAGGTGTTGAACAGTTGTTGTTGTTATATCAAGCCTATTAAAATATACAATTTTCGGTCGCAGCCTGCCCAGATAGGCTAGGGTTTGGCTAAGAGCGTTCTATGATAGACATCCGGGCAATACAATACAATACACAACTTTATTTGACACTACATACAAAAGCTACAAGAAGCAATGTCTAATTACCTGCGTGAGCTAAACGGATGAGATATATGTGTCCGTTTCATTGCAATGCCAACACGATTCAAATTAAATCAAGCACGTCGCCAGCTAAATCGGACACCTTACATTGAGACTGCTACCTTTGGAAGCTGATCTTATTTGTTAGTCTGCAAGATCGAGTCAGAATCACTGATTGCTCACAGTCGCGATAATGTCACAGGTGGGACAAGTGTGCTTTCGACCCGACTCAGATGTCTATAGCTCAGAAGCTGCTGCATATTTTGACATTTCCGGGATCAGCGACGAACGTTGTTGGGGTTCTTGCATTTGATTATCGCTACCTTTTTATTGTCGCCTTTTCCAAAGGTTAGAGATGGATCGAAATGTAGCGCGAATTTCGCGAATCGCCTGCCCAGATCGCGCAAATAGGCATCGCGGGTCGCGCAGGCCAATCCTCCTAAAGGCTTCCCGCGTTCACGCTTTTGACCTTGTCCCCTTCAGCGCACGTATACACTGTTCAACGTTGACTCTTCCAGCCACTACAGCTCAACCTGGGAACACACTTACGCACATATATGCAGTCGGGCTGAGATGGACATAAATTGAGACAATCCGCCGGCAGATCTGCATAGCTAGCATGTACCTGGCTGCTTATACATACAAATACACCTTTATTAACCATATATATATATATATATATATATATATATATATATATATATGTATATATATATGATAGTTGTTGGGTATACGACAGATATAATAGTCAATTGAGAAACGTTTGCGCCAAGTTCCACCGTTGCCACAGCAGCGCGGTGACAATATATCGAATCAGGCGTGTTGATAGCGTGTTGTTTATGCAAATGCTATATGCATTTATGTTAACGATGACATGAGCGTGCTACATATGTCTTGCCTCACTGCGCGGGTACATTAGTATACTGGCAATCTCTGGTCACTCTGCCTTCTGGAGTAACTGAGGCATCTCTGTATAAGTCACATATTCTCAACACGGTTAAGTGGTCCCTGGCTATCGGAAGCCAGAGGCCGTAGGTTCGAGCCCTGCTCCGTGATATATAAGAGAGCTTAAGCATTGTAAAATTGCAGCTCCTTTAATAAACCAATAAAGCTTTACCCTTACTGAATTGCTCCGTTGTCGGCTCGTTCCGAGAGCTCTCTGTAGCTGAACCGAATCACATAAATACTATAATATCCTTTAATCAACCAATAAACCCTTACCATTAGTTTATCATATCGTATACACACGCCCGCAGTAGCCACAGTCGGCCGTCCGGATTATAATAATAGCAACTGAATGAGTTGGTTTCGTCTAAAAGAGGACGCATTTCGTTGAAAATTCGCAGGGGATCGCGGGTCGAACTCGCTAGGTTCGAGCGAAGGCAGCATTCGTTCGGGGGGTGCACCACCCCCCATGGATATATATTCTATCCACAACACTGATTCAGATACGAAACCGTTGAAGATAGACACCGAGCAATCAATTTCATTTGACCTATCCTTGTGCACACCGTCGCAAACGCAATCAAATCATGATTGCTAGATGTATGGTGAGTGTTGAACTCCACCGGGCATGAGGTCGAATTTCGGGCCCGCGACTCGAATTGTCCGACTCACTAAATAAAAGCAATAAACAAATGAATCCGATTGAGAGCACGAATGCGAGAGCATGTGCGTCGATGGACGAAGACCTCCACTTTACAATAGCGTTCCCTCGTTGAACGTCGCGGGGCGTTTGCCATTTGATCGGATATACAAAACGCGACTGATTCTCCCCGAGGAACTTCTAGCGGCTCTGAGGTGTATTTTCGGAGCGAGTATTTTTTACAGGACTACGTTGGGGGCACAGGGGTGCGGAACTGTATAAGGGCCATCAGGATCGAAGGAGGCTCATTTTGACCCCGGGGGGGTTCGTCAGGCGAAATTGATTTCGTTTACTCATCGAAACCTTGGTCTCGACATGCCGGCCAGATAACTTTTGTATCGAGGTTTTTGCCATCTGTCCGTAGCCAATTCGTGAGGTTCGACCTAACAGCATTCCCATAATGATTATTATCGCCTATCGTGCGTTTCACGTGAGGCACGTGGGACAAATTGATAATTCGCCTTATCAGGAATCTAATTACGAGCACTGCCAGTGACCGAGTCCTGCGATCTTAATCATCGGTGTCCCCTTTGGGCGCTGTCAACGGTAAACCAGCCTCGCATGACTAAACACGAACTGATCAGAGGCTAAAATCGCTCACAGATATCCCAGCGTACGAATCAGAGAGAGAGAGCGAAGGAGACAGGGAGGGCAGGAGGTCGGAGAGGAGCGAGATACATAACATTGTATGGTAATGCTTGGTGTACGAAGGGTCACTGCGGTGGCCGCCCAATCCCGGAGCAATGACAGTGCTGCTGGCGAACGTGTCGCTATAGTCGAATGTATCCATCCAGCTACACAAAGAAACACGTGTTCGAATGAACATCAAGATGCATAGAAATCGTATATGCGTAAACACACGTCACTGCTCAGACAGACCATTTGTTCGAATGCACTTGACTCGATTGTCAGGGCTTTCTGGCACGCGTGTAACAAACACGTGTGACACTCGTAAGCTATAGATAACGTGCACCTCAAGGCCCAATGCTGCCCATCTCCATATATGGCCTATGTGCCCTTGAAAGCGTTCGGGCCGAGACAAACGTCCAGGCCCGGCGAGGATCACGTACATTACAGTACGCAGCGTTCACGTATGCTCTACTGCATGGCATCATCCGCTTGCGTAAAATTGTGCGTATTACCGTAATAATTCCGTAGCATAACGCAAGGTCAATCAGTGGCACGTGCTTGAGGCTGCTATTTGTCCTCTGAATGCCTCTGTTCATTCGGATTTAATCAATGGTCATGGTCATAAATGTTGGCTGTGGGTCTGCCCGAAATAATTTATTTATTTAGATGCGTAATACTGGGCCTCGTTTAACGATTTAATAGCGAACAATAGCGATGCTGCTATTTCGAGCTTTCGAGCAATTTCGAGTGTACCACTCCCATTTCGAGGCCCTAAACGAATAAATAAAATAAATAAATCCCTAAATCATCGTCGGGTAAAGTCGCATGAGGAGAATTTAAACGTAACGCTTAACAATAATTCTGCTATCCATTATATATGCTATATATATATATATATTTGCACGGTAAAGCTGATTCGCACATATGTGTGAAGAAAGCTCTGAGCGCATTTACACGGAAGACAATGTCCGTTAGGATCATTGCATGCGGCTTGGTCTGCTATCTGGTTATGCAACAACAATCCGATTCTAAAGAAAAGCAATTGCCACTGGAGGTCAACAATCTTTCTCTTATCGGCCCGCTCCATCAAATATTCGCCTTTGGCGCAAATCGAACCCAAATTGAACCTCGCAATCTGAGGATATCACAACAAACACTGCCTCACACAGTATTCGAAGCAGAATCCCCTACTAAGCTCCGAATAGCCACGCCAGCATCCTTGTACCCATGTCGCGTTGAGTCCGCGTTGACAATCTCGTTCTCATCGTCATTAACATTGTCATCACATCGAAACTTTGAAGGCTGATTAGTACTCGTCATGGTAGATAGCCACCGTGCGCTCCTCTCTCCCCTCGTCAGATAGATTGATCAGGTCGGATCAGCCGACCAGAATCAGTTTCGACCTGCTTTGGTCTCTGTTCACTGCCGGACTATTGACGCCGATCAGTGGCAGTGGTCGGCCCGGCCTGATCCGGTGCATCTGTTCGATATTAGTGATCATTGTTACTGCTGCCTGTCATTGTCATTTTCGCAGGGTGTCGTGTAACTGTGTGCCGTAGCGAACTATCACTACGGGCAGAACTGGAGCAGGAGAGCCCGTGATCCGGCGCCACGAGGCTGCCTACTCTAGGGCTGTGTCAGACCTCGCCGGTGGCCAGTGCCGCGATAGTGTGTGCGGAGGAAACATTCGCCAATCTCATCACGAGGCGAATCTCCGATCGGCTTGAGACTGGACGCGAGCGACCCGTGTGTCTTCGAAGGTATTATCATGGGACGTAGAAGATCAATGATTGCTTCATCGCGCCGATTGATGAGTGTGCTCAGTTGTGCTCAGTTGCTTAATACATGGTTGTCAAGGGGATGCCGGGACTGTGTGTCGTCAGTTCCGCAATATCGCGTTAGGTGGTGTCCGCAAATTACTATTGTATTCCATATTAGAATATATGAGCGATATGAGACCTCGTGGCTTCGAGTCTATCTCGCTGTGGTTTCTAAGCTTCGTACGTGCTGGTTAATACCGCCGAAATGCCACTCTTCGTACAGTGTTTGACGCCGATATTCGATTCATCTTTCGTGCGAATTTCATTCTCCGCCGGCAACTTGTCGACCTGCTAACGCCGCTGGGATATGGCTAAATTATATATATATGTATATAGCTGCATCAGCTCACGTTTCGTGTATAGTGCTCACAGAGAACAAAATAATAGGCATCCCTATCATTTGCTGACTTGTGAATAGTTTTCTTGCTTGTTTTTCCACATTGGGCCAAGGGAGGCAGAGGGAGTGAATACAATAAAGTCCAATAAAATTCAAAGTGAATTTGCAAACAAAAAAAACAGCTAAAAGAATAAGCAAAAATTATCTTTAAAAAAAACATATATATATATATATATGAGTTACCTTCGGTGTTCTAGCTCAGACGCTTGCTTAATTCTGAAGAAAGGAGGAAGCTGGGGTGCTGCGAAGGATTTTTTGTCAAACATTTTTTTTTTGCCACACTCAAAACAACGACTCTCTCTATCGACAGATCCGTTTGTGACAGGCGAGTTATGATCGTACCATTTAACATTTCAGTCTGTCCAGCAGTAACAAGTTTCACGATGTTGACGCCCATCAATCCGTATTGTGCCACAGGCTCCGCGAGTTGCGACCGGTTGACCCTCGTGCGGTGGAATTACTGCAAGTGATAACGCGGTCTCGGTTCAACTAATTAGGTAGAACAACGTTGTAACCACTTGTGCTGTTTTGAGATATCAGTATTTTGCCATGTACTGTTGTCAAGCTTGAACTGTTGTATTCGTTATCGGATTATTATTATTATTATTATTACTGATCGATTTGTTATCGGCAAATGATCTTTATCACTTCCACAGGTATCGTGATATCTATGCCGGCTCGTCGAACCTCAATTTGCAAAAGTAAATTCGACATCCGTTGACAGGTTGCAGGACAATCATTTTAGCAGGAGTCATGCCATTTTCCTGTCGTTTTGCGTCCTGCTGGTGCTTACGGAGGCAGGCCAATGCCGAGCTGGACATGAGTCAACGGCCGACAAGCGTAAGGCCAATAATCCTGATGGGGTCTCAACGTAACTGTACGTCGAGATCTCGCTGACAACCCGACGCCTAGCTAATTAATGTAATAGCCGCATTAGTATGAAAGTGGGTTGTTTGTATTTTTCTTCAATTCGAACGAATAATTTTTCCTTTGGATTTCATTAGCCAATCTGATATCCGATCGAGTGTCTACAGAAGTGAAGTGTAATTAACAAATTTACCAAAGCTAGCGTGTACAAACAGCTGTGCGATTAACAATGCACACGGGAGGTGCCATAGACAAACAACACATATGTAGCAACATGCGCCTCCTCCTTGCTCCAAAATATGACACTCGATGAAATCAAATCAGATAAACTTAACAATAATAATAATTTCACATATTCCTTTGTTATTCTACAGTTCCACCAGATGCAGCGATTAGTTCCCGAACGATTTCCACCACCGTCTCCCCCGCCTTTATACGAGGTCGCCATTAAAGAACCTGTGTACCTAGGGGCTCCAATACATGGGTTGTCACCCCCGGCAGCAGCAGCAGCATCAGTGACCGCAAACTCCCGAAACCGATCGTTAAGTACGCACTCGGAAGTCATCCTCGCCGAAGCCAACGTCGTCGGTGCTCAAGACTAATTTACTAATTAATCCTAGCGTGTTATACCAGCTGGCAAAAGCGGAAGTCCAAGAAACATATGTATTATATTTGTATTATTGAACAGTGTTTATTTATAATTATAAGTATCATACATTGAAAGCATAGTTATACTATCGTCGAATAGCTCCGAGTTCGAGAATCTCATACTGGATGAACAACAATCCGATCGGTTGTACACCAATTGGAACTCCTGCTACGGGAGGTGGTTGCACCGGTTAGACTATCTACGGTTGCGCATTTTCAAGAAGTAGAAGGCCCCGCCGCCTATGACCGCCAGGACAATCAGGACAATGAGGACGATCACCCACGGGGACAAACCTCCACCTGTAATGAGAGGAACAACAGAGAAGGAAACGGCCAAGCGTACCGTGAATTCATGAGCTGTTCAGGTAGCTTTAGTACTATCGCGACTGCATCATTCCTATGCAAACAATAAAGGGTCAAAGTCATGAAGCTGCTAATTAACAGCAAGCGTTATAGTCAGGACGTGTACACGCTCCATTACCATTTGGTACAAAATGATGAAAAATTAGAGTTAAATTAGTTATGTTAGGCTACCACGCCGTAAATATGCTCAAACAACGATTCCATCATTATTTATCAACAATAATTACTATATATAAATGATAATAGTATATAATTAATATATATATTATCATCATTTATTAGCCCCATTTGTTTGCCTGTGTACAGAGCCACGCGCGTGTGTACGTGGAGAGCTAGAAGAGCAACTTGTATAAACCACATCTTACGTACGACGGCGTAACTTGACGTCAAACGACGGATACGACAACGACCGTCCTCTAGTGAGGTAAAGAGTCAACGAACAAAACCAGATTGAGAAGGGGCGTGAACAGCTGTTCGAGTTTTGACTTATTGACATTGGGGAGCAGATTTGAACACTCTGGCAGATCGCCGCCATCCCGCCGGCCAAGCGAGCAATGCTTCATGCTGTGCATGCTTTCATTACAGCTGTGATGTGTGCAATAGTTTACCATTGTCCTTCTCAAGGGTTAGACGCGTCACGGCGATTTGTCCAGCGACCGCTGGCTGACCGCGACGCTCGCGGACTGGTGTCACTGAGAACTCGTACTCGGTGCCAAACACGGCCGCTTTAATTTCCACTGTAGCCTTTTTCTCCGAGATCTTCACCCGTTCTCTGAAATATACGAGAAAGAGAGAGGGAGAGAGATGTGAACACACTTATATAGCTTTTGACGGATCAATATTTCGTCATGATTTTTGCATAGGGAACTCTGTTCCTTGAAAGGTAGGTTTCCAATGGTACTCATCCTTCCCTGTTTTGTTCACTGTTGTGTGTATTGGTGTCATTTGTGTTTCGTAACTCGTTCGCAGCATTTGCTTTCTCTAGCGAATGAAAACAGCGTCTTCTGAGATAATGCTGACATGTGTACACTGTACTGTCAATTGCAATTGATGGTGTCACCCGCTCGGAGAGACGCCACCAGCCAAATATCGAACATCGAACACGAGTCATACCTGTCCTACCCACCTCGCCTAGCGGAAACAATAGTAACATGCTAATGAAACACTTACACCTGTTCTTGTTGGCCACCTTGCACGGCCTTTATTCGGACATCGTAGAAATCTATGTGTCCATTCTGTGCTCTAGGAACTGCCCATGTGAGGACAACCTTTGCGCTGTGGCCATCCTGGCTCGCCCTCAGGTTCCTTACAGGATTCGAGAATCCTTCCGGAGTACGAACAGTCACGTTGGTCCAGGCGGTTTCGCTTCCGCTCCGGTTATATACTGCGCCGCACATGACGTCGAAGGGCTTGTCGTAGTCAAGCGGCACAGAAGCACTCGTTTCATTGCTTCCGACGCGTATTGCAACATATGGCGGTCCAATTTTCGAGCCCTCATAATCGTATACCCAAATAGTGGTGAAAATGAGGCTCTCAAAAGGCCGATTGCTCCAGGTGATCGTGTACGGAATTACGTCCAGCAAAGCGTTCTCATAATCCGGGCTGACGGCTACATCCTCGGGTGCATACGAATCTGCTCAGATGACGGGGCAGAGAAGTCAACAGCCAATCTGGTTAGTGGCACCTCGGACACTACTGGCGTTCGGATGTTCACGACCATATGATGTTACACTCCCTTTGATACGTATCTGACTATCGTCTAACGTCCGTCAAGCTCACACCACAAAGTGGGGTCACTTGAAACCAATGGGGCGATATGTATATATATATGTATATATATGGTTATAAGTATATCTTGTTAGTACTTACTCCATGGCTTCACCTCCACTGTGCTTACGAACGCATTTGAAGATAGAACAGGAGCTGTACCCTTTGCTCCAGGAACATGAGCAAAGATCTGAACATCGGAGGTCTCGCTCAGGTGCACGGAGGACACTGCAACGCTTGTGTTCGACGTTGTAACGTGCACACAGTACGATTCGTCCGGTTGTGCGCAGATCCTAACGAAGAACCAGCGTTCGTCGTCTTTTGCACCATTGTCCACATCGTCCCAGCTGAGCTGGATTAAGTCAATATCCAATCTCGTGGAGTTCAATACGCTTGGTGCGAGCAGGACAGTATCTGCAATATGATTCGAATCAATTTGAGCTTTGCTCGACAACGAACTGTTTGTCCAGCAACAACCACCCGCAAGGCCTCGTCCACCAATGACCGAATCTCTGCTTGTTTCGGAGTTCTTCAAATCGTGTCCCTATAATATCTAATGCTTATTCTCACAGTAATTCACGACGAAGAGAAGGCAAACGATGTTATCCAACAGCAGAATGCATTCCCTGAGCGCAGCCGCCGCTAGGACGGGGAAAATCTGTCGGTACACGTTCTTGAAACATTTCTATTCTGTCCTTCACTGCCTAGCTACATCTTGTGTGTGTGTAGCTTCTGCACGATATGCGCTAGGGAAGCGGTGACAAGGACAAGCAGCTTAATGAATTGATGTCAATATTATCCTCTTATCACGAACTATACTCGTAAATACCGTAAGATCCTCACTAACACCCCCGACCCTCGTCTCGGGCTTGTCGTATCAGTGAAGCACCCGATTTTGTTCATTCTAGATCTAGTCGCTCTCGGGGCCACCGAGGGCGACCACACATCGACAAGGGACGGATACAGTCTGCCATTGGATATGGACAGGATGCAAGCAAGGGAGCATACCTCGAGAGCGTACGTTAACCGCTATTAAAGGCAACGGCGACAAACTCTATCGTGTAACTACAACCGGCTATTTAACCGAAGCAGCCACGCAGTATTGCCCTATTCCTCTTGAGAGCACACCTCGTACAGATGTCTTGTTGCATCGTGTACATGCTCGAATATCTCGAATGCTTACCGAAGCTATAAAGCTTACCGTTTTTTTTAAAGATGATGGTGGCCGTAGCCGACTGTCCCTCCACCTCTTTGGATTGCGACAGCGGAATGATGGTTACATTGTATGGCTCATCAATCTTGAAGTTCTCCACTATTGCTGAGGCCACGTTATCACCGAAGTATCGAACGCTGAAAGGAACAATGTCAGTGTCAGCCTGTTATGAAAATGTGCAAGAATTTCATGCATTGCCATTACGTCGATCTGAAGAACATATTCGGAACGAATATGGTTGTATTCGACAAGATGTAGTAAGGCTTATCTATGACGAAATGCCCTCTGGCTCAAAGGGTCCAGTGTGAAAAAATTATTCGACTCTTTTCGAGCTAACGAACAGAGAGAATTACCTAACTGTGACAATGGCACAGGAGCGCTCATTTGTGTTCCACTCACTTGCTCTCCACGGGTTCGCCTTTTACATCAGTAATGTTGACGAGGAAAGTGTCATCAATCGTATTCGGGAATCCTGCCGGAGTTTCCCAGCGAACGCTCACCATGCCCTCGAAGCCCTCCTGGACGACCCTTACATTTGTCACCGCATCTGTCGCAGGTGGCGTCTCTGGAAGCGCACCGTGAAATGACGCATTCAGTACAGTAAATGCTCAGTAGAATTTTGCAGAAACTTGGAACAACCACACGCTGGCTTTCAATGATCATCGCTATTCAGCCACTAACGTGTGCTCGAGTCACCAGAACAAACAAGCCATCGAAGTTCAAATGTATTACACATCCATTGAGTTCACTTCTCGGGATTGCCTTAATGAGAGAACGTGTTTCGGCAAATGTTTCGGCCTGAGGACGTTTCGTCGATGGTACGGCTACGAGGTTCATTTATTGCGAACGCCCACGATGAAAGTAAGGATTCAGTGTATACATCTTAATATAATTCATTATTACTATTACTAGTACGACTACACATACAGTATTTGGCTAGCGGCCGTTCAAGCAGGCGTTCGCGGACGACCAGTGGATTCGAATTTTGGCCGGAGGTGCATTCGTGTACGCCTGCTTTCGGCAACCGGACAAAAGCCGTAGGCGCACCCAGAGGGTCGATCCCCACCGTTGCCCATTTGCATTTAAAAGGCGGTCTGTCTTATGGAGCAATGCCAAAAGCAGTTGTGTACCGTGGACGTTAAATGTCAGCAGAGAGCCTGAACGGAAAATTGACCTTAGTCGATTTGCATGCTTGGATTTGAAATACTCACATCGGCAGCGGACAGTAACACGGACGGGTGACAATTACCTGTTGCTTGGAGACCGACGCAGAGCGCCACTAGAAAAATGGGTTGCAGCATTTTGCACGGCCGCTTCAAGTCGTCCGCAACAACACGAGCCGGTTCTACGCCAGTGTATGGTCACTACCACACTGAAGACACGAGTTGGCGAACTCGAATTGTATTGACGCTGCTGACGCTGCTGACGCTGCGAGAGACCGCGATTAACTCAGTGGGTCGAGCGTTGATCCAGGGTTTCCGGGGAGCGGAGATTCACTTACGATCCGTTGTTTCTCTGTCGGTTAAGCCTTTAAGGCGCGATGTTGAGCCACTGAGGCATCACTATCACTTCGTAAAAGTCGTAGTATCGAACGAGTAAGCACATCGAATCCATTGGGAAGTCGAACCAGTTGTTGCTGTCGGCTGTCAGTCGGCTCCGTCCTCTTTCCATCCGATAATCCATAATGATCCGCGAGCCTATTCTCTATTTATAATATAGCTGGAATCGTATCATCTCGAGGTCTCAAGCTCGCACCAATGCACTAAGGTTTAGTGTGTGTGTGTGTTAGCAGTGTGAAATGAATAAGTCTAGTGAAATGAGCCGAACGTCTCATTTCACAAGGATTACTTTGCTAGCTGACTCGTTATGACGGCAAGTGGAATCAACGATTGGAGAAGCCCATAGGAATCAAGGCAACTTTCGGTGCTGTTTTCTCACTCTGGAGACCCACACTAGCTAGTCAGGTACAATGACGAACGAGGGGAGAGCGAAACACTGTAGTCTCGAAGTGCTAGTAAAAATATGTAAGACGAAATTAGATTAAAATAAATAAAAGACAAAATATAGATTTATAAAATACTAAATATTATTCAAAACAATACAATACGAGCTGGATTGAGTGAGGATTTACGCATGGTTAATGGCGGTCATATGTTATCGTTAGCATTCGCAGAGACAGAAAGAACAAACTAGATTCAGAATATAACCTATACACACCTTCCCCAGAGATCGAAGTAATGCCAAGCGTAAAGCCGACTCTGGGGAAGAGATACACTCTCAGTAGAGGAGCACTTTTAGCAGGCAGAGGCGTTTTGTCATCCACGTCAACTGTCCTGAACTGGATCGGCCCACTTTCATGGAGATTCGAATGTCTCTGGTGGTAACCGTGCGTTTGAAGAAAATTTCCTCCTCTAAAAAAAGATTCAGAATATAAAACTTTTCATCTTAACAAACAGATCTCGATCATCGTCTCATCAAACAATCGTATAGGCTTGCATTGGAAAATCTATCCGATATGCGAGGGACGTCCATCATTGAGATCGGCTGCATTCATATCAACCGAATCTGAGCGAGTGCTCGACTTACTACGCTTCGATGTCAAAAGCCGACTGGAATCGAATGAGTTGAAATTTCGACATTACGATTCCGACGAGCAAGCGTAATATGTCCACGTAGCAAACGTAGTACCCCTTTAGAATCTTATACGTGTATTGTATGATAGAATTACACGCAGATTTGCAATGCAATCGCTCAAATCGTAGCAGAAAGTAAGTAATTATTATGGAGTAATCGCAATAAATATTAATCGTATTCGATCTATCATCAATTCGTCACCTGCCACTCGGATCCCACTCTGTAGCTCGTGTAACTTGGACGACGAGCCGGTCCATCTATTTGTAATAGCAAACCTATCAAGCAATCGGTAGGTAGAATCACACACGTGACTGCGCGGTACACCTGTTGCCAACACGCCTATTTGAGATGTGTATGATATATTCAATATTAAATAGAATTCATACGGATCTTATTCTCGGATGTGCCTACCTCTATGACTATTGAATAACTATATATATATATATATATATATATATATTTGTTCAAACATACAATAATTAGGAATATATTATTATTGAATATATTTCGACGTCGAGATACCCAAACCCGCCAAATTGAAATACGTTCACAACAACTCGTCTATCGCTATATCGTGTTCCCCCTGTGATTGCGGATAATCTCCCCTGGAAAAAAACGTCCGGCCAGTGTGGCGTCGCTCGCGTCCCAACTATTGTTGTAGCCTCATATCGGCAGGGGTGAGTTAAAGCAGAGAGATAATGACCGGTGAATGCCGGTCATGCCCAATGGCCGCTGGAAGCCAGCGGCGAGCAGAGGCGGCAATCGCGTTTCATTTCAGGGCTAGACATTGTCCATTGAATTCTCACAGTTGACGCTTGTCTGTTTGGCGGACAACTTAAGCATTGTGAAAATACGCAGTTTCTTTTAACTTTAATCAATAGACCTCTTTACCCAAAAGCCGATCGTAGACTTGATTGTTGGTGGAGTCACTGAATAAATGTTTACCTATTCTACAGCTAAATTGTATGCTACTCGTGCTGACTTGGACGCGTGACTATGTCACCTAATGTTGATGAATTGCCACCTTTTTTTTTTTATGGGGGGTTTCGGGAACGCGTAATGCTCATGCGTGTGACAGTACAGCCTCTGGCCACCTAGGGTGAGACTCATAAACTCACTAAAACCCGTTTCCCTCCTCCATCCCTAGTTGGTTTGGAACGACGTAAGGAATACTTCAAACCAACTGGTGTTGAAGTTCGAAATCTCATTCGATTCATGTGTCTGGTCATCGCGACTGTAGTCGCTCCGTGAAGTTGCCCATGGCTGCAATGATAAATATCATGATAGTTGAAATCTCTTGATACGAAAGAATCTCTCCTCCCTTACCTCGTGCATTTTTCTATTCACATATGACTTGCGGTGTCGAATACGTTGATTGCAATGTTTTACAACAGACAGTTTTACAACAGAAATTGAATCTATTCCGAAGTTGGAACATGAGGACTGCGATATATACAACTTCTCCCACCGTCTGAGCCACCGGGTTCCATTTTTTCTTCAACGTACTTTGCATGCCTCCCATATATGATTGGGACATTGAGCCATTTATCTTTGTTGTCCTTCATTCATGTTAAAGGCCTTCGCAGGGTCTGTTTCCTAGCACATTTGTCAACTTTGACGACTTTCATGTTTGAGGTGATTTCATTAGGAAGCCTCTACTAACTTCAATTTCGTTGAATTGTGTCTCTCACGAGATCTAAAAAAAGTATTATTATATTACAATTTTTTTTAAGAACTACACATACGAATTGATTCGCTCAGCTCGACTGGATCTTCTCAGCCAGCGGGCTACCATTGACATATATTGAAAAAATAGTTGACGTGTTCGAAGTGCGCAATTTATTATTACAACATTAGCGCCATTACTTAGTACAAGATCTATTTTCATATTTAGTTCTGGCTTACCCCACCTCTTCCTTTCATGTTTCTATTAGCTGACCTTCAGCTAACAGACTGTCCATGGTAGGCCTCGATACCGCTGTGTAGTTGCTTTAAGGACCTAACCTGTGATATTGGTCATTCTGGACCCATTCAGGATTCCTTCAACAGACCTATGTGACAGCAATACTACCAACCGTATCTGCAAACCGGAAATTCCGGCAATCGCACCGGCGATCACAAACGCAGCTGCTGCTCATAGTTTTCGTGGCAACCGCACTCAAAGAGATGCGCATTAGCCGCCCGGGCAATGCTGGCACCCAATCTCTACCCAAATCCCGGAAACCTGCCTAGCTACTAGTCTCATCCGTCTCTGAGACCCTGAGATCTCTCTAGGGCTTAATTAACACCTTCCATTTCAGCCATTTGCATGATATGGATGCGTCACAAATTCTCCACCATTGTCGAAATAAACAATACCTTTATTAACACCTTTAGGAGGTAAATATACACATAAAAACATGATTTGATACTTGTCTAGAACGAGGCCGGTTACTTGAACAAGAGATTCGAAAGCTGCAACTGTGCTAAATTGTTCAAGGAACAGTCACTGATGGACAGTGGCTGGCAGCGTGAGAGCGAGCGCCTAGCCTTTGACACCGGTGGAAGAGAGGGTCTCCCTCTAGGGTCGTGGGAAGTGGGATTTTCGCAGAGGTTCTAACGACATAAAAGGTAATATTTTCCTGGTTTACAATATTTCATGGCAGGTTCGCAGCATTTTTGCATATGAAGCCGATTTTCTCGACATCTCGTTGTTACCCTAGCATTTCACATCCGTCCGGGATTACAAGCGAGAGAACTACTAATCAAGATCGTTGAGAGCCCGTTTCGAAATTTTGACAACACCACCTAAGCCACCAGTTGTGTTGTCCTTGCAGGCAATCGGCAGATAATCCTCTACGGCCTTTGCAAACAATAACCTTAGGCTGGATCATGCCCACAGACGAGGACTGCACCGCCTGAGGAGTAGGACACGGTAAGTGGCCACTAGCATCGAACTAATAACACTCCGGGCGAGTTAAGGGCGGATTGTTTTTGTCGACACACCCTGCTAAAATCACCCTGTGAAGTCACGGCATCGGCTGAAATCACCAACATATAGAGAAGAGTAAGAGAGTACCATAATGCCATAAAGTTTCCTTTAAAAACAAAAATCCTAAAAAGCAACGAACATATCCTGTTGTTGTGTCCCTAGCTTTCCGCTATATATCCTCAATTTATTGCTCAATGCTAAAAGCAATAGTAACATGGACGGTGAAATGTTGGCTGAGAGTCAGCCCGAAAAGCTTTAGATCCTCAATTGATTACTTTGCTAAAGCACAACGATCATGAGTGAATCACCTGTCACGTCAGTGCCATCACCGACATAAACTGTGGCTCGGGCTGGTCCATTGTAAAGTACTGCTATCAGCAAGTACTTTACAATGGACACACACACCTATATTCTCAGAAATTGTTAGGGAATCAGCTCAATCAGGGAGCAGGTAGACATTTGGCCCCGGCTCGTCTTCGTTCGTTGCCGTCCATTGTATCCTATTGTCTTCTGCGCTTCACGACAAAGAACGCTGCTCCGCCGACAAGCGCTAGAACGCCGATGACGATGAGGGCAATTGCGACCGGGGACAGGCCCCCTAGTAACAAACGGAAAAACGGGTCGCACGTTATGGCTATTTCATCCAATACGATATATATCCGATGCATATTCGTGTTCAGCGACTCGGGTCATAAAACACCGAATGATAATTGGGGCCCGAATGGCGAAACTGCGTTACCAAATTTAGATGCGAGTACAATAATATGAATAATGTATTCGATTAATATTATATGTATAAGAGATTTGCAGTCGCCTACCTTCCTCTAGGAAGGTAATCTTTGCAAAGGCAACTCGTCCAATGAGTGGTTCTTTTCCTGAACGCTCGGTGATTGGCGTGATTGAGAAGTGGTATTCCGACGAGGTCGTGTCTTCGATTGTCTGAGTGGTGCTCGTCTCTGTGCTATCTACTCGTACTCTGAAATGTGCACAGAATATCAAAATATCAAAGAGAGTCACAGTTCGTAGGGGACTGCTGACGTAGTTTAGATTTTGTTTGATATAGTATCTTGTTATAGTACTCTTCAATGTTCGAGTAGTGTCAAAAAAAAACCACGGACCCACAACACGAAGCAGGGTCCATTAATGCTATGGATGTTGCACTTGCAGCAGCTTGCTTATTACGTGAAATCGCAAGCTTTATCCACTGGCTTGAATCACGGAAGTTCGGGAACAGCTTTACGTTGTGATTTCGTTTGCACTGCACGCACCCCTCAAGAGTCACTGAGTGTATACCAATCGCTAGAACGTACAGGGCCATGTATAGTGTCAGAGCATCAGGGTCAGATGCATTGACGAAATCCTAATCAGTAAAATACCCACGTAGTCAATACCCAAGAACCCCGCCCCGCCCAGCTTACGCACGGTAGTCCGTATCCACGAACTAATCGTCGATCTGTTCAGCGATACACTTACGCGGGATGGACTTCGATGCTGTTCGTGGTTGTTATTCGAAGGTTGTAGTATGTTATATTCCCATTCGGCTTCTGAGGGGGATCCCATGTGAGAGTGACTCCCTTCGTATTGTCGATCTGCGTCGCCTTGAAACTCGTCACAGCTTCCGAGGGTCCTTCCGCGGAAGAAAACTCAATCGGGATGCCTTGCACTTCTGCTATTTGACCGAGGCCGCGGTCATAGGTTGCATCACACCTGATGGCGTAGCGCGTATTGTAATCAAGTTCCATCGATAGCTGAGTTGTGTCTTCACCGAGCCGCTGCTTCAGCGCTAGAACTCCGTACGGCTCGTATCCGCCTTCGTACACATTAATAATGACGTTATCGAGACGGGGCTTTCTCTCGAGGGTCCAGTTGATCGTATAGGAAATCGTATCCTGGAGAGAGCTGTCGTTTCCGGGGGTAATCTGGAGATTTTCGGGATGGGGCCACTCTGCTTATCGTGAGCCAGAACAAATGAAGAAACACATGATTTCGTAGAACTCGATACGCGAAATTCGTACTGCTAAAATCTAATCTTGGCTGATGACTCATCCATATCCATCAGGTATCACAGCCATATAAGTATTACAACGTATCAATCATTTGTGCACATATAGTGCATAGATTACATTGAAATGCATAATCTCAGGGGTGCCAGAGCTATACGTGGATATTCGCCGGTGCCGAAAGCTACCCAATCTGTTCATTATCAGATATATATATATACGCAAAGCAGGCTAGCCTCGCATTACAATGCAAGCAAGACATACAGATTTTAAATGACGGCCTGAGCCGTCATGGAGCCCTGCAGTCGTAGAATACGGCTCCTCAACCCTGATTTATAGCTGCTCCGGTCTCCTCACCGATTATTTCGAGAATCGTTTAGGCTAAACATCTCTCATATTTGACAGAAGTCTATATACAGACTTCTCTCAAATAGAGATATTTAGCTTAAACGCTGAGGACCAATACACGGCGGCAGCGCGCGAGTTTATTTTGTTAGAGTTCTTCGTGAAGGAGGCGTTGTACCCACTAGAACACATTCAATCTAACAAGGCAGCCGATCCGGACCTCGTCCGCAACGAACACCTAAGGCTTGCAGCCGGTAGGTTCCCATCTTGGACGACCCTGCTCAACCCCCGACTAAGTCAAGGACGCCTGCCAAACAGCTAGAGTGACGCCTTCCTCAGCTGGAGTAGACGACCACGAAGAGACGACCTCAGCGAGCGTCGGTATACAATCGCCATCAAAGCATTCTTTACAGACCGCGCTGAAGTTGTCTTGACATCAAGATTGCGCCCGTGGCTTTCTACGGGCTCGAAGTTATTTGGGAGCATCTTTTACCCGCACAACTCGAGCCGCTGGACCGAGAGAAGCCTGCATTTCTAAAACGCGTATATGGGGTTACACGGTTCGGCGCGGAATGGACTGGTCAACCAATTTGGTGAAGATCTGAGGCGTCAAAGATTTAAACTACCAGTGACGCCAGCTTACTCAGAATGTATTGTGATGTCGGAAGGAAACATGGTAGATATTGACCCGGATATTTACAATACGGGATCGATGACCAACGACAAATGGATTGGGGGGGGCACTCAGAATGAAACGAGACCTTGGAACTCGTTTTGCTATTTAAGAGGGTTGGCACGAGTCCAACTCGAGCTGTTTATGTAAATATAGCGACAATGTTTGCGCCAGGTATCAGCACATTTTGTCAATCTCACGCAGGACCCGCCTGGTCGGCCAACAATCATAAACATGTTTATTCTTAGATACGTATGTACCTCTCTTTTTACACGAGCTGACCCCCTACACGTTTTACATTTTTTTACATTTTATTAGGCAATTGGATATATATATATATATATATATAACACAATACCGTATTGTTACAATGAGGGGTTTGCAGATGGAGTTTCAAATAGGTGTATGCAATCGTACGTACCCCATGGTACAGTTTCCATATGATGCTGGAGTGGTAACGAGGTCCTAACAGGATCGGTTGCCTCGGGACCTTTGGCGTGTACAAATATTTCTACACTGTAGCTCACGCCATCGCTTAGATCACCCAGAAGCATGGTCTGATCCACTGTGATGGCGTGCTTGCACGAATCGCTACTCTTTTCACAAGCCCTAACGAAGTACCAGATTCTGCTGTCCATGGCGTCTCGAGGAATCGACCATTCCCACCTGAGCTTGTTCTCCTGCTTATCCCATCCCCCATACTCAAACTGGAACACTGATGGTAGCCGGGTGTTATCTGTAATGTAATTTTACGCAGTTTGCACATATTTCTTATATCAGCAGCATTTCCTTCGAACAGATAGCCCTTTCCATGAAAGGGGTCACCCATTAGCGACGACAGCAGATCGAATTGCCATCGAGGAATCGACTAATAGAGTATCCATAATATGTATTAGGGTATTAATACAACAAATATTTACCTATTATCAATAGTGTTATTATGCTTTAAATGTTGTCAACATATTGTCCAGAGAGTTGTTTTCAGGAACCTTCGTTCTTCGTGGGCACAAGGGAGACACAATATATCCACTACGCTAATTTGTACAATAATTCCGTGCAATTCCCCAAATCTGTGGTCGAGCACTCTCCGTAGGGCCACAGTGTTCGCTTTTGATTCGCCATCGGATGGCTTAGACTAACGTTCTCAAACTCGTTTACCCGAGATTTCGACAAAATGGAACCTCTACGATCTATCAGACACATTGCATTCAGATATTCGCCATGAGCCCTGTATCAAATCAAGAGCTATATCTTCAAAGCTCAGGCCTCGATTCAGGCGCTATTTGAAAGAAAAACCTGCAACCCGCCCTTCGAACCGAACGACACCTTTCAACAACCGAAATTAGAGGGGTCATGACCGAGAGCTGGCCTTCGTCCCGCCTCTCCGTTTGCCAGCTTGTTATTGTGTTTCATGGAAATGGAATTGTATGGTTACTTGAATATCTCAAATGTATTATGCATGTTACGTACCGGATTCGTACAAGGTGACCGTTTCCTCCGTCTGGCTGCCCTTCTCCTCTTCGCTCTCGGCTCTCGTAGGAGTAATTGCCACCGTGTAGACTTTGCCAAACTGAGGGCGCACAACCCAGACACAGGCAAGGTTTCGTTGCACCTGGATCCAAGTTCTTCAAGTAGAAGAAGTTGATATTTTTTTAGAAAAATATACATGGTGACGCATGTCTTGCTCGTTTGGTTTAGAAAGTAGGCAAACTGTAGGGCCAGATGCACGCTTATAGTGAGGGGAATGATGTAGGTTCACAGCAGAGACAGACGGGGCCTATTTTTTTGCTGGGCGCGAGTCCATCTTTTGATAGCTGTCAGCGTATGCCGCCCTCAAAACAAATGCTCTGCCATGCTGCTGTCCAAGGGATGATCAGTTTTTTGGACGGTGCAAGCGATACACTGCCGAGCCCATGCTCGGCAGTGTATCGCTTGCACTTGGACCACTTAATGGGACGCCCAGTTTTGCTTAGAGCCCAGTTTTGTTTTAAAGTATCCCAGTTTAAATGCAAGGAGCGTGAGTGGCCGTGCCACTTGCGTACACATCACGTATGCTTTTTCAGTGATACCTACAGATACAGTAATATAAGAGAGTTATGTTAACTCACTTAATTTTGATGACATCGCCCTTGGGACCAGTTACTTTGATTAAGTAAGAGTCATCAGGGCTGGAGGGAAAATTAGCGGGGGGCCCCCATGTGACGCTGAGAAAGCCTCCAAATCCTTCCTGGACGATCGTCAGATTTGTCACTGCACCTAGGGGCTCTGCAATCATAGCGAAATACAAGCGAGGTACAGCTATCATATAGGTGACCGATTTTGGAAGCTACAAGCTAACTACAGCGTGTGGTTTCAATCTTAATTAATAATTATTTTCCCCACCCTTTAACAGGGAAGCTTCATTCAGAGCATATGATTTGCACAGGGGGTATGAGACCTATAATAATTGTTACAAGGAATGGATGAAGCACACAACAATCAACGAAACGTGGATCTTGTGCAACACCATGCAGAAATCATATTTACACTCTTCTTTCTGGCTACGGCCTTCGGCTGTACATTCATTCCTGCTCGTGTATTGGTCCTCGTGAACACAAAAGATACGTTGGTAGCTCTGACAGGACCAATATATATTTGTAAATATATATGTATTAACTAAATAAATTTTACGGGCTGACCCACAGCCAACATTTAACGTTCACTGTAGAACTGCTTTCGGCATATATGTATTAATTACGATATGTGTAACTATGGTGGTTATGTGTTAACATGTAAAATACATTTACAGGAATGAGAGCAGCTTCTGCCATGTAGAGGATGATGTTGAAATTTCAAGCTGTTAAGATCCGTGATTTGCCTCGCTAGGTACAATTGTATCTATATGTATATATATATATATATATACTCTAAGCGGTAAGGAGTCATGAATTGAGGAGCTTGAGCTAGGGCCAAGATGTGGCTGATTATGTCGTTCAAATCCCCTCGTCGTCATGACAGCAAATCGTCCAAGCAGCCTGTTACAACACCACTTGATATTCACAGAAATGACCGTACTACCGTCTCCCGTAATGTCGACTGTCTCCCAGAGAGTCCTAGCCAAACTCCACATATGTACACGTACATCTGGACAATCATCGCTTTCTTCATCTCTCAGATCACTGCAGACACAATCAATAGTGTAACACAAACCATGAACCATTTACCAGATGACAGGACACCAAGGCCGAAGGTCAGCAGTAAGACTGGAAGCAACATAGTGAAGGGCCTTCCGTTCCAAAACCGCAATGCAATTTTCCTTCGACGCACGAGTCAGTGTTGCTGGCCCGCTACCACAGGAATACTAGCCATGCAGGAGACTGGCCCGGGACGCCGCCACTGGCCAAGGTGACGTACTATTTCTATTGCCGTTACAGATATCCATCTCAGCTGGATCAAGTGCGCGATACCAACGACGCTGAGCCAAGGATAAGCCACGATGACTAATTGCACTAACATTTGAATAGTCTTCAAGCGAGAAGGATTCGTTTTTCCCTCACATCGCGTCACATTCACACTTTTACATCACCTGTGACACACGCTGGGCCCACTGGTTTCCATGTGATTTGATGAACATAATTTAAAGTGATCACTCACTCTCTTTGAGATAATTGTTTTTTTCGAGCTGACCCTCAGCTGTTCTGTCCCAATCTGACCTAGGACTCAGCTCTCAACCTTTTAGGTATTACTACTCTCAACCTTTTAGGCCACCTTCGCTCATTCTCTTCCTCTCTTTGATATAGGCATAAAACCTTGACACCCTGGTCGACGCCTCGGAGTACTCTATCAGCTCGGTAGCGATTAGAAAAAGACAATCGAAACAAAAAGTGCAATTATAGAAGGTCCGATACGGCAGGTGGTCGGGAAGCACAACAACAGCAACCAACAATGAAAATGACAGCGATATAATAGCACCTTGTTGAAGGGATGAAGGGATGAATTACGTCGATACAATACAAAGCGTTTGGTTTATTGACGGAACTACAGTCTTTTATAACGCTCAAGTTTGCGGTCGCAATATGTCTTACCAGGTCGCGGGGCCCGAAGCCGGCGCCCCCGGCGTTTTATAGCCACCGAGACTTACCCACCGTTCAAGCCACCACGGTGATATTCACCAGCACCTCCTCGTACACCCGGGGGGGGGGGGCGTGATTGCAAACCTGGTTGTATATGATCATTTATACTTTTCGAAATGTCTCGACTTGTCTTCGAGATGCCACAAGCCACAATACAGCGTAATCGATGGTTCGCTGAAACGTGCCATCGCTTAGGATACCATATTCGATGCGACACGTGGTGCGTTTAAGGGATTCAACCATAAATAACCGTCACAGACCCAATCAGTCGCAGCAACTATAGAAGAAATCGACACAACATTAACAAATTCTATATGATGCATATGGTAGCTGATTAGTTCATTTCGATTTTGCTAATTCGTCCAACCAAATTAACAGCGAAATGTCGAAGGCGTAGCACTTTAGTTATCGTTATCCTCAGTGAGAGTAGTTGCCCACGAGCAGGCAGACCTAGCTGAGATAGGGTGGTGCATAACCATTTCAACTCGTTCAATAGGAAACGCGCTACTGGATACTATACGAGGCTAGCTGTGCGTATCTATAGAGCTGCGAGGCTTTATGGGACGTAATTGAAGGGGGGGGGGGCCACGGAGAGCGTAACTTAGTAAACAGCTTCCATACATTGCCGCTAAGCCGTCCGTGGACGGATACAGGCCATTCTATGCAGGCCCTAGAGAAATACGGATATGTATCTGCCCTGATAACTACTGTAGTGTATGTCCAAATCGTAGTAAGAACAAGTTGAAACTGTTTCTCCTTCAACGAAGAGAGATCACTTTTTTATTAGCTGCTACGGCTGCTATCAGCCGTTCATAATTGAATTCCGTAAGGTCCATGCGCCTAATCCCTTCCGGACAGCATGCTCACCCCGTAAAAGCGTCAAGTGTTCCTTTGGCTAAGTCGGTCTATTCCTAAATAACTGCAGTTTGCCCTGAATGTAACTTGCGGATTTCGACTCCCATAGTCATTTATGCTAGTTTTACCAACGTCAGGCCAAGGATATAAATCGACTCAGGCTCCCATTTTGCATCGTATGCATACTCCTCGATCAAATAGATTGGAAACAGCGTGACTCATGGGGACTCGATTGAATGAAGCTGTGAGAGAGGATCATAGAACCGAGCGCGAAGAGGAAGGCAAACAAAGGTAACCGAGGGAAACACAACGGATCAATTGTTGCTGCTGCTGTTGCTGCTGTATGATGCCAGCTATAGCGTACGTCGCAATATGTGCCAAGAATAATATACAAAGATAATAATAATAATAATAAAAATATAAAGACTCTCGGATCTTGTATTGGGTGGTAGTTCGACGCAAACGAACACCTGACATAACTTATTCGCACGCGTTGTCTGCATTGCCCGTTCACTCTCGTCCCGCTACTATACTGCATATATTACTATTTCTCTTCAAACGATACGTATTAAATATTACCATAGTTCGAAAACAAGGTTAGACAGGCTCGGGGAGATACCACAAGCTCGTCTCGTCGTGACAGCGATAGATATTATACATACATAGGTTTATTTCTAGGTAAACACCTACCTGCCTCTCTCTCTCTCTCTGCTCTCTACACTACACTACGAGGCGAACTTGTTCATGCATTTTGAACAGCAGAACGCTTCGGACTCGTCTGCGATCTCGTTTGAGATCACTTCGTATCCTTTCCGTACGCACCTCACAGGACGACATAATGAGCAGGATGTGTAGGAATCCAAGCAAACATAACACATTTAACGAATATAAACACCGTCCAACGCGATTTATACATTATTTAGATTCGGCTCGCTATCATGCCATTGTTGTCATTCTTACTCACCGTTGATCGTCAGGTGCAACGATACATCATTGCATATTAACATATGAATAATAATTGCATATTCCATTCAGTATAATTGGGATCGTCCGTTGTTCCGCCTCGCCCGAACGTAGTACGCCACTCCGATGATAAGCGCCAAAACGACGACAACGATGAGAACGATCGCCCACTTCGGGAGGCCTGGCAAACAACAGATGATAACACAGATACGAGACTGATAAACTTATAGCTTATATGATTTAATAGAGATTGTCAATCGTTTACTACATGTTTACTTAAGCAGACTATGATTAGTGCAAAGATTACTCGTAACTCGTCTGCCAATCTATGATAACAGTTAATCAGCATAGAAAAAAATTGATCATAGCACGAGACCATCTGCTTCTTGTGAGTGTTCCATCAGTCATACGCAGCTCCCTGTTCACACTGGAAGCAAATGACAGATAGCGCCGTCGTGAAAGATGGTTGAGAAATGTATATTTATATCTTCGTGTTATCAAAACACAACGATTACTGTAATGTATAATGCAAATACTCATTTATTATAAGCCTACGGTGAGTTGGGCTGAAGGTAAAGGTATATTGATATATTAAAGGAGCTGCAATTTTATAATACAATGCTTAAGCTCTCTTATATGTCCTCATCACGCAGCGGGACTCGAACCTGCGACCTTCTGGCTTCCGATAGCCAGAGATCACCTAGCCGTCCGAGCCACCGCGCAAACAATCATCCCACTGTTGAGCAAACGCGCGGAAGCCTCTTGGCAAAGCGATTATTTATAGACTCTGTGCGCTCGACTGCAAGAACGCTGTTGATACAATTAGCTTGCAATCATTCAATTCTCCCATAGCAATCGGCAGTTGTAAATATCGAAGCGCTATCCGCCGATCTTGATCCTGAATAGAGCGCATACATAGCCACTCATAGTTGGACTCACACGCTACTGATGACAACTTATAACACTATATCACCTTTTATACTAATTACAACGTAAAATCTCTATTAGCCGAGGGCGTATTGATGGCAGGCTCGAATTGATGCCTGTTGCGCAGATACAGATATTCGGTCGAGATATGACCCGACATAAGCCTGACTCAGCCTGGCATCCAACCCATAGAATCATGTCATCATTGCTTACCACTGCGTTGCTCGAGAGTGATCGTAAAAATAGCCGCCTGACCAACGATAGCATGGTGGCCATCTTGCTCGCTAACTGGCGTAACTGAGAAGTCGTACACGGAGCCGAATTTAGCCTTTTCCACGATCACAGTGACACTCGTTGATTCGCTGTTTAACTGCTTCCTGAAATTCAGTATATGTATATTGTATATAGATCGATAGATACTTTGGTTTATTAAAGGAACGCCGATATGATTACGCTTAAAGGTTTAAGAGGTTTTCGTAAAAATGTTCTATTAGTAAGCTCGAGCTTCTGTGGTCTGAACGAGTAGAAGCTGAGTCTCGCTAAGTATTGCCTGGACGCAAGTCGGCGGCTCTTTGCGGCCTACGGAATAGGATTATTACTCCTTATTTGCATGCACGAATTCTCTGAAGATCTCAATAGCTAATTCGATATGTACAAGCGTGTATTCCGTGTCAGCAACGATTTAAACGGGGTTTAAGATGAAATAGCATTGCGGCCACGATCGCATATGCGATCGTTGTCCAAACATAACAAACATTTTCTGCTGGAAAATTTGTGAACCAGTTGATCGTGATCCGTGTGCATTGTATTCTAAATGTTCTAACGCTAGCAGGAAGCCCGGCCGATATAAGTAGCGTCTGCAGCCACAATGAGAAACGCTTCTAAATAAACCGGCTTTGATCATTATCGTATCCGTGATCGCCTACAAAAGGCGTGACAGCGCAAGCGTCGTAGTGTGAGACAAATATGGATTGCGTGACATAATAAAAATCGTGATTTGAGATTTCCCCCGTGCAAAAACGCTTTTGAAAACAGAATGTTCGAAGTCCTTACTAGTGGTCGTGATTGGTGTTTCCTCTAACGTGTCTTGCCTTCAACACGGGCGTCTATTCATAGCCCTCCTTTAACGTAGGTGAGAATGAGATTCATCTCGAGGGAATAAACAATTGTTACTGATACGATGTCACTCTGTGGTCCTTCGGAAGGCAAGAAAACCTAAGCTATTACATCTCCAAGATTCCTTTTCAGCGGCAGCGTTACTGGCAAAAAAATTGTTCACTTACTCGGGCTGAGTGTCACTCCCGGTCGCCGCCCGGACAACGTAGTGCGCTATGGGTCCGTTCGTTTTTCGAGGAGGGTCCCACGTGAGGTCGACCCTGCCACCAATACCGACCTGGTTCGCCCTTAGGTTTCTTACAGGATTTGAAGGACCCTGGATACTGGTAATCGTAAATTCGGAGCCTTCAACATCCTCCGTTTCATCATTCATCTGTCGGTAGGTCGCGTAACATTTGATCGTGTAGTTTGTGTTGTAGTCGAGGGTCACTTCAAGTCGTCTGTTCACGTGGCAATTGCTGACCAGATCCTTCGTGGCCAACGGTAATCCGTTCGATTCGCCGTTCTTGTACAAAACAGCGGTCGTGACTTCGAGAAAATTGCTCGGCAAAATAGTCCAGGTGACGGCATACGTGGTTCCATCCAATCTGGGCATTTCGCCTAAGGGGTTGGCAGCGCCGTGCTCAGGTTTGGGCCAGTCTGTCCAGGCGAGGAAATGAAAGAAAAAACAACGCTATATACTCATTGGTGCTTTGAGCTTCAAAAGCTTGCCTTTCATCCATGATAGAACAGTAGATAGAACATTACTTGTTAGATCATATCTTCAATCGAACACAACATTGATGACAGATGGAAACTCCTCGTTCACCTCGCTGTAGATACTGCGCAGCATGTATATATTAAAATTTTCAGTATATATATATATATATATATATATATATACTGGTAGCAAATTACCAAGGAGAGCGCCTTGTGGAGCACCAATGTACATATTCTCGTCGTATATCGCAGAGCATAGTATAATTTGTGTCTACACACAGCGAGTTCGATCTGACTCAAAAGCTAAATAGTAAATTTTAAACAAAACTCTTTCCGAAAGGTCGACTTGATTACGGGGTCGAATGCCTTACGCAGGTCTAAACAGAATAGCTTGACCTTCGTTTCCACGATCCATCGCTTGCTTAAGAATCTCAGAGAGTTCTGTAATTGGCAACGAATTTTTCCATGTTTCTTTCGGAAACCATAACGTTTATCAGACGAACTATTAAAACTGTGAATGATGCTCAGCTTGATCAGAAGGGTAACGACATCGGAGAAGATACATAGCGCAGTTCGTTTTTCTGCCGAGGAATCAGCTTGCCCCTGCCGACCGCTCCCTTTAATGTCCGTGTGCAACGGCGAGCTTCAACTCTTCCCCGGGGTCCCTGATTACTCGCTGCGTTCGTATGTACCGGCTCCTTGTCCTCCGCTTTCGGTAAGATAAACCCTGATAACAGTAAGTAAAGGTAATCAACGAACGGGTAATGTTTTGCAGTGATAGCTACCTACCGTCCTTCACAGTTTCCACCGCAGCCTCAAGGGGGTTCGAGGATCTGGTGGGCACCAAATTCTGAGAGCTTTGAACGTGGGCGAAAATCTGCACACTAAAGGTTTCGGCGATGACTAGCCACGTCTTTAGAACGTGAGTGTCCGTCAGGATGAGATTTCTACAGTCGAATGCATCCGGCCGGGGACACGCCCTAACGAAGAACCAATGTGTGTCATTCTCAGTGACACCATTGTCTGTCCATGTCCATGTGGCCAGGCTCTGGTCATCATCCGATTTCCATCGAAAGTCCGCCGGTGATGAGGCTGCTTCGTCTGCAACGAACACATAGGGTCATCCTAGGAGTCCGAGTGCGGGCGTCTCAATGTGAAGTACGGCTTGCGAAATAACTATACCGCTTTCTAACGATAGTGATGCACTTCAGCATACACGTTTGCTTTGGGGAACATTTTCTATGAAATAGCTGGTGGATATCCTAGTCAGCATGCTTCTTATACGAATGGCGCCATTTATTCTACATTATGCCGTTTTCGCGCCTGGCGATACGAAGCTCAATTTTCTCATAAAATCTCGACGTTCGTCTTCGACCGCGAGTAACTACAACGTCTGACGGGATCGCAGCCGATTATCGAAGGTAAGATATGCTATTATATTGAAAGTAGTTGTGACAACAGTCGAGAGATCTTTGCATGATATGGTCATAATCGATTTGCAGTCACTGTGCGCGTAGAGAGTCTTTACTCGATCGCTTGTGTTGCCTGTGTAGAAGTATTTTTATTCACAACGTGCTCATATTTTGTGGACTGTATTCGGGCTTACCCTCAGGTAGGAACGTGACAGCCGTCGTTCTCGGAGGTCCAGGTATATAGCTGCCATCATCATCGACCACGATCGGGGTGACTGTCAGATTGTATGTAGCCCCAGCAGTGGGGTTCAGCACCTCGATCGAAGTGACACAGTCCTGTATCTCTTTTGAAGGCTTTCTAAAAACAGAGGTTAGATTTTACTTTAGAGAATATTGTAGCGAGTGCGTATCGTCACAATAGTGGAGGTATCCACCTCCTAATCAACAAATATGGTAGAGGAAATAAATCGAAGTTGCTTGCTTTGCCCGTATACGTATCTAGGTGCTGTGCTCTTGAACGTGCAAATTGTGTTACGTAAATTAATGATGAAATTAGCAACTGTACCTACATATACATAGTGGTAACCTATAATGCGCTGCGGGCGGTGAGAACATCGCTGTGAGCACAGCGAATATTGACCCACCCGTCAGCGCGGTGGCTTGGATGGCTAAGTCTCTGGTCTGTCGAAAGCCAGAGGCGATGGGTTCGAGCCCTGCTGTGTGACATGTAAGAGAGCTTAAGCATTGTGAAATTGCAGCTCCTTTAATAAACCAACAAAGCTTTACCTTTACCCACGTGATCAGAAAAAAACTGGGCGTACTGTAACCCCAAGATAACTATCCAGCGAAATGGTTTGATAACGAGGCTCAGGCACACTCGTGTTAGTAGACACACAAGAGAACTCCGACGTGACAAAGACAGTCTCGTGCATACTACAATCGTGGTATATCTAATTGTCTTTTGCTCAGTCTGACGAAACATCCTGTGTGAAGCTTACTTGAATTTGACGAGAGTGTCGCTGTCATCGGTTACGCTTATATTGAAATAGTAGTTGCAAGCCAGAAGATCGTTGGAAAAATCCCAGCGAAGGCTGACCAATCCATTAAACCCCTCCTGGTACGCTGTAAGATTTTCGACAGGACCGGGAGCCTCTGTAACGGTACAGACACATAATAGCACAATGTAACTGTCAGCAATTCCCCGGCTTATCATATACTAGCACCGGTTAGCTGCAAACGTCCGTTGCTCCATACAAGGAAAGAAAACGCTTAAAACACGATTACCCTAGCTGCCAAGTATGAAAAAACATATAGTGCGAGAAATGCTTATATCGAAAATCGATAATCTCCTGCACCCATCACAAGGTTAAAATTAATATCTGACGGGTAAAAGCAATGTGTTCAAATTCAGTGAGTACACGGAGAAGTTCTGTGGTTCGAGCGAACTCGTCCGTCAAGGATCTCGTCGGTCAACGAACGAGACGGCAGCGTTCAGTATCCTCAGGGGTTCGGTGACCGCGGGACCCAGAACGTCCACAGCATAGGTTCTGCGCACACGTGGCCTCTTGCCGGCCAGCACCCATTGCACCTAACAATTAATCGCGAAGTTCCAATTGACGCGTATGATGAAGGGTATCACCGTTCAGTATTATAGATCCGGAGGCCACTTTCGCGATTGCCGCCTCTTCGTTTGGGAGATCTATCGCGCCCTGCTTCTGGCTGCATGCGTTGCAACCGCCCTTCTCTGGGCGTTCAGATCGTGATGAAAGCGGCAACCATCTACTATTCGATGCAAGTTACGCTACACAAATGTATGTTATGCCCGCATGGGATCCACAGAGCTGACTCTTGAGCTGGAATGTACTATAGTTGTTGTCCAGATATTTGTTACCATACACTCAAAGGTTTTAACCTTCAAGGATTTTTTTTGCCACTAAGGAACCGCCGCGCCTCCACCTCCACAAGCAATTTCAAAGAGTTAATTACACAGGATTAGAAACGGTCATTTCCGATTTTAACAGGCTCACCCGAAGCGTCGAGACCGCCGATAAACGCCAGTAGTAACATTGGCAACACCAGCAATTTGCACAAGACTCGTCGTTCCATTTCGCAGCGCAGCATCCGTTTAGTTGTCACACCAATGGCATGGCTCGGCCAGCCGGGGCACCTTCTGGATGATCATTTGTACTGCCTTGTCGAGAGGTCGACAGGCTCGAACAGCAAATAGAATGCTGACTTGTGACAAGATTATCTTGGCACAAAGCAAAGCCCCCAAAGATTAACTGTTGCAATCATGCCACCATCTATTTAATCTGGTAGGAGAGAACTTAATTCATCATGATGCTACATCAAAATCATACAGTTAAGCAGCTGGCACAAATTAAGCCTACGTCTTTCTGGGGGGATCTCGTCGAACGCCGAAGGCGAATGCAATCCAAGATGTAGCAGTGGTACGACTATAAGACTTAACTGCTAGTTTATTTAGCATACACAACTTCAAACACACAATAATTAGGAATTAGTTGGGTGGGGGGGAATCAAATGGGGACGAGGCCGCGCTTGTCCCCGGTGGCGCACTATAAGACTTCATCCAGAGATGGAGTCTTATCGTGCGCCAGGCGGAATCAGTCCCGGTTTTTCTGGATAATTTGAAACTGAACGAGATCTAATCATTACTCACCGAACATTTCACTAAACTACGTTGACATGAATCCATGTTGGGGTAGTCCTGATTTCTGAGTTGCATAGAAATCAATTAAGCTTACAGAGACTCTAGATATCTGGCTCATGTCATGAACTGGCGCTGTAACAGCCACCTATATGTGTTTGGGGTTCGGACAAACGGAGCACTTCAGTGATAACAATTTCTCTTCGGTGGCCTCGGCATCCTCAGTGTACGCCGCTTGGCTGACGTTTGCTACGCCGCGTCGCTTACGGCGGTTGCCGACATGGTCGCTACAGTCCTCCCCCCCGAAGCGCTCGCCCACTTCTCCGCTTCCCAGGAAGCGGCCCTTGACCAGACGGGCGTCCGCGCTCGGGTCCCTCCGGACAAACAGAGCAAGCAGCGGGCATGGTCCGATGCCCTGCACCAGGAGCTGCGGGACTCCCTCCTGGCCTCTGCGCCACACGTTGCTGACCAAGCTCGCCTCCGGGCTGTCGACAGGCCTGGTGCGGGGGCGTGGCTCCACGCGCTGCCCTCGTCGTCCCTTGGTACTGCTCTAGACGATCGCTCCCTCCGCTTCTGTGTGGGCCTTCGCCTCGGGGCCCCTGTAGTTGCGGCCCACAGCTGCGAGCGTTGCGGGGACCCCGTCGCAACGAATGGCCATCACGGTCTCTCGTGCGAACGCAGCGCCGGTCGCCATCCGCGACACACGATGCTTAACGACACGCTCGTGAGGGCCCTCCACTCCGCCGGTATTCCTTGCACAAGGGAGCCACAGGGCCTCGACACCTCTGACGGGCGCCGCCCTGACGGCCTCACCCTTATCCCCTTTCATCGAGGCCTGCACCTGGTCTGGGACGGCACTGTGGTTGACACTCTAGCACCTTCTTATGTCAACCACTGTGCAACCATCCCCGGTTACGCAGTAGCGCGTGCGGAACGGGCAAAGCTAAGGAAGTACGCCGCACTCCAAGCAACCCACCTGTTTTCCCCCTTGCCTTTGAGACCTTGGGCGGGCACGGCCCTCTCACTGCGAACTTCCTCGAGGGGGTCTACCACAGGTTGATCCGCGCCACCGGGGACAAGCGCGCTGGCTCTTTCCTCCTGCAGCGCCTGTCCCTCGCCGTGCAGAGAGGCAATGCCATCGCCTTCCTCGGGACATTGTCGTCCTCACCCCCCCCCCCCATAATCCCTAGAAATACCGACCTACTGTATGTTTGAATAAACGATACTATTTCTCTTGTCGGTGAGGATAATCAAGCCAGGATCGTTTGAAAGACCTAATCGGTTAATGCTGTACCACCGAAATTCAAGTGTAGCCCTATTCAGCTGCGGTAAACTAGGACAGCTCGGGTATACCTTGGTAAAGTTGGCGTAACCATCTCCCAGTGGATGGTGTTGCTTAGAGTGTGATGCAAAAAATTGCATTCAATTGCAAAAAATTGCGTTCAATGAGTCGCTACGGCATCCGTCATTCAAGCGAGACGATCGTCGGTGCCCCCTGAAAGATGGCGTCTTACGTCGCATTAGGACGACCGCCACGGAGGTCGGAATCAGAAACGCATACGTAATTACGTAAGCCTGCCCGTTTGGAGGCTCCTACGTCCGCAGAGAAAATGAACGATATCTGCCCGATGATAGAGCGGTCTGAGTGTGAGCTAGTTACTGACCGGTGAATAAATTAATCACCGTTCGATTAATCACCAATCGATTGAATCAATAACGTAGATAATAGTTGGTGGAATTTTTTTTAAATGTCTGTAATAGCCATAAAACCTTGCCAAATACAGAAAATAATACAAAGACAAAACGGTCGAAGGAATCCATCTCGATTTCCAACTCCTCTGGGAACCATTGTAGTCGAGATCTCAGCGAATCTTGTCTCACGAACGGAGATGTCTTTTCTCTCTGTGTACTGCTCCTGCCAATTCTTGCAGCTAATCCACAGCAGTGCGAATCCCTGCGGTCGTCAAACTGCCCATCCACTCTGGTTGGGTACCAGAGTGGACAGAACACCAGATTGCCAGCTTGTCACCATCAACACTTGCAACTGTCTCCGTCATTTTTGCAATCGTATGCCAATCCGATCGCTATTAATTGCTGAACCGAACCACAAATACTCTACCATTCTATGCTGTCGAAATAATGAAACGAGTATAGTTCCCTGTAAACGTTTATTTGTGTTATGTGGCTTGTTTTAATTGAATGACATTTGATACTCGCTTTAATCAAGCCTGACTACAATCATAGAATAACAACCATTCCTTGGTAGCACAATCTCGCCGTTATGTCATATTCACTATTTTCTATATGACAAGTCACATACAGCTAAATTGTCCTGGTACTTCACGTAATGTTTAAGTTTATTGACAAAGCATCAGCCGATAGCTGTGCCACCAGGCTGGTCCATAAGCAGCGGCTTGCTGTTGCTGTTGACGTGAGAGCAGCTATAGCCTCCCCGGAGTGATCGAGTTTCATCGTCATCATTGTTCAGGACATTTGAACTGCGAAGTAAGTGCCGATTAGGGCCAGAACGGCCAGACCACTGGAGATGATCACCCATAGACGAATGTCTAGCAACAAACGAACAGCAAACAGCGACATCGAAGAGCGTGTGAGTCGTGAGATGTCATCTGATCATATTTTGTGTGAGAGGAACTACAAGTGCAATAGCGCTTGCAGCGTAACCGTTAAATCTGAGATCACATTGTGTGGATGGATTCAATTGTCGAGCGTCTATTGGAACACTGCTATATCCGAAACTGTGGTGTCCGCTCATACCATAGCCTATACGGAATTACGTATATACGTTGCTTCGACGGTATGATACCCATATTAGAAAATGAGTTGCAACCACAGGCTAATGCTAATATCATATATATATATATATATATATATATATGTATATATATATATATATATATATAAACTCCCTACAAAATTGGCTTAAGCGTGATTTATTTTCCACATTTTTTGATCGTTGGAGGCACTATCGACCATGTTACTTGTTACAGAAGGACGCTCTTCACTACTGAACATACTGAGATATGAGATCGCTTACTATTGCGTGCCATGAGAATAACTTCCGTTTTGTAAGCCATTCCAAAGATTACGTGACCTTCGGAAATCACGTTGACCGGTGTGATCGTGAAAACGTACGGAGACCCAAATCTAACGTTAGCAATTGTTACCGTGATGTTTGTTACCGTTGCGTCCACGTCCCATCTGAAATGTATGGGTTTTGGGCAGGAAAGACATTTTTGATGAGTTTTAGCTTCAAATTATCATTAATATTTAATTGATTGGATCCGACTGTTCATGTATTCAAAGTAGGTGAGTGTCAGTTGGCTGGGACACAGGACGACACTCATTGAGCTGTCCGCTCACTAAACTGCCCCAAGCTCTTAAGCCATAAGACATCTCTTGGCACTTATCAGCCATAGGGCTGCATTACCATGAATTATTTCGAGAGGAACATCCGCACCTGTACAAACGAGGTCACAGAAGATTTGAACCGACCCTGGAATTTGAACCGACCCTGGGATTTGAACCGACCCTGGGATTTGACCCAGTTCGACCTTCGAACTGGGTCATACCCCACTACTAGGTCCATTTATCCAAGCTGTGTCAGCTAAGCATTGCGGCCTCAGACGCGAGCACGAAAAAAATATTTTACCACTAGAACCGTGTGCATTTCATGGCGGACCCGCAGCTTGCACCTTGACAGGCGTTACTCTGTTAGGCCATGAGCGACCTTAGGCTTGGCCACTTTCTACGATTGATCGTAGTTCACTTGAAGGGTCAGAGGATCGGAACGTGGTCGTTGTTCGAGGAATAACACTGCAACAGCGTTTAGCTGTAGGGAACTGGCACCGCCCGTGATCCGGATACACTAATCCGGTAAAATCGTCGAATTTTTTTTTTGCAAACGATCCCACTTATACTTGTATCACATTAGAATTCTAATTTGCACACTGATTCCTGGGTAGAATTTGCAATATCGTCCACCCCAAATATCGCAGCCTACCTCGGGGATCTGTCGACCGTTCTACCTCAACGTTTCATATCGCGCATTTATATATTGGTCTTCGCAACAGTCTCTAGTACAGGCGCTAACATATGATGATCATGCTAATACTAATCGTATTAATAATAATAACTAAAACTATCAAGCATATCAATTTAAGCAGCCTACCAACACAATAGACAAATATCACTAGTTAAACAGGACTTACATGGGCTGGTCGTCGGTGCCTTCTGCGGTCGTTACTCGAATGTGATAGTATGTTAAATTTCCATTCGTCTTTCTAGGAGGCTTCCACCGGAGGCTGACTCTATCGCTGAAATCGATCTGCTTCGCAGAGAACAAGTCCACAGGCTGCGAGGGTCCTTGGACTGTATAAAGCGGAACGAATTCGCCGTAGGACATATCCGTTTGGCCTAACCCGGCGTCATATGTTGCATGACACCTGACCAAGTAGCGTGTGTTATAGTCAAGGGCCAGAGAGATATTTGCTCCGTGGATATCGGTCGATTCCTTTTCGACAGGAAAATTAAGGCCTAGGTGGGCTTCGTACGCAGCAGCGGTAATGCCTATAAGACGATCATGAGGTGAAATTGTCCAGCTGACCACATACGATGAGTGATACGGTGTGGCTTTTTCAGGTTCTGCGACAATATCGTCGATCTCTGGTTTCGGCCAGTCTGTCCACGGACACGATACAACAACAGCATATGATATTATCTGCTGTTTATTGAGCCATATTGCATGACCCTCGCAATTATATTCATTCAATAACAATCAATAGTTCTTGTTTGTTAAAGAATAACAGTAATAAAAATATAATAATAATAATAATAATTATAATTATTATTATTATTATATTGCCCACCTCACCTGCGTATTTCGATGAATATATGTTTACTACACAAAACATCGAAGTTAAATATCCACACGTAACAGCATTCGCCTATTCCTCCTCCCCCAAGTGCGGTACTAACTATTGCATATCGTGTAAGTCGATAATGTTATATATATATATATATATATTATGCACCTGTCACACCGAAGAACAGCTGAGGGTCGGCTCGAAAAAAAGAGGAACAAAATGTGGTTTTTCTATCCACATGCTCATATAATGGCACATACCCCACGGTATAACTTCTATCTCGCCCGAAATCGCCATTGAAGATCTAACGGGAACCGTATTTCCAGGGCTTGCTACGTGCGCGAAAATCTCCATCGTATAGGATTCACGAGCCTCTAGATAGGTCTCTGTGATGGTTTTAGCAAATCGGATGTGATGCCTGCAGTAGTCCGGCTGAGATTTTGGGCATGTCCTAACAAAGAACCAAACGTTGTCACCGTTCTCAATGGCACCATTATCCTGCCACTTCCATACGACTCGCACACCCTCGTTCAATCCGTTCTTCCCGTATTGAAAGTTTGTTGGCGTCATGAGCGCGGTGTCTGAAATATAAACGTATCATATACACATCCTGTACTGTACAATAGGATCACAGATTAGTTAACTAAGCCACTACTACCACTACTACTGCTAAGATTGTTCCTGCCAAGATGACAAAACAGAGACAATCAAATTCTCCAATATTTACCCCCCACCTCACCCATCGTTCACGTATTTTAAGGCAGATCTTTTGCGGCCCTTGTACATACTGGCCCACAGCAAGGATTCAACTTACCGGCCGCTTGAAACGTAAGCATTGTCGTTGTTGACGGTCCAGCAAATTCGGGATAATCCATGCCAGCACCGTCAACCCTGACAGGCGTGACCACCAGCTTGTAAGCTACCCCAACCGCAGGACCCTCCAGTGTAATCGTGGTCAGGTTGGTCTTTTTCATACTGTCCCTTCTGTAAAAATGGAAATCAACTCATGGTAGGTTTACAGCGTATGGTATAAGCGTCGGATTGTGGCAGTCACGGATTTTCATGAAGTTCCGCATCAACGATTTCTGTGTAGGCTTTCTTGTGTTGTCGGTGAGTATCCATTGTATTCATTTGGCTTAGCTTGGGTTGGCGGAGGGAAGAGTCGTGCTGAGAAGTATTTGAGGGTTTTATCTCGTTGTTAGTTACTTATTTATAGTATTTAGCTTTTCGGGCGCAATTTGCGGATTTGGATAAAAGCCGTGAGCTGTTTGATTTTCGCTATGTCGAATACATGCTATGATTTTCCTCGAAAGTCCATGTTCATTGTGTTTCACGCTTAGATACTCGCTTTCGTGCTCACGCAATGGAGGACAATCAATTACGCAGTTGCTAATAATGCCTGAATGTGCGCACTTTGCAGGCACAGAACAGAGAAGAATGTGGTCAGTATATCCATTATATTCTATCATATATATATATATATATATATATTTGTTTCATTCTCAGTGGCAAACTTACTCGAATGCAACGGGGTGGCCGTTATCAGAGACACTGATATTGTAGAAATCCCAGAAAGATTTGGGAAACCCAAACGGGTGCTCCCAGCTAACGCTGATCATACCATCAAATCCCTCCTGCACGGCCGTCAGGTTTGTTACTGCATCAGGAAGTTCTGTAATGGCATCAATCGAGAATACAGTACACCGGGTTCGTATGTTAATTTCCTCAGCTTCGGGGAGCATGAGCCAACTAAGGTGCATGGCGCTTCGATCAGAACCAATACCGATGAGTTAGCTGAAAAGAAGAACTCAATACGTATTCTCAATAAATATCATCTGTCTAAATAGGACGGGTGACGGCAGAGCCAAGGATTTAGAATGGTAGGGTCCCCGGTTCGAATCCCCGCAGAACACACGTTCCGTACACTCGCCCATGTAGCAACACATCCAGAGCCAAATAAAGAGCCATCATCATCATACAACATATGTTAACCTATCCTTCAACCATGGCCCGACAGATTATTCGGGAGAGAACGTATCAGCGTTAGTGTTACACACCACTAAATACGAAAAACACCTCGACCCTATACAACAGTGAAAATGATCTAGCTTAACAACCAGCTTGTCTACATATATATATGTTTATGCGTTATGTCTCCTTGTATGCATCCTGCACGGGTACTGTCATCACGCTCGATGATGATATTATGTCAAGCAGACATGAAAATCTATTCGGTTCCAGGTAAGCGAATAATTTTGGCCCGTTACCGACAAGCGCCACTTTCCTGGAGATTTCTCCTCGCCTTGAAATACGTTCGGTTTTGTTGCGTTTAGAAATCGCCTAAGGAGCGTTACGTGTGTAATGACCACTTATTCAATTAGACACTAATTCTCTAGGTTCACTAAACGATTTGTTGATTCCGGCTTCTGTCATCCGTTTGTCACCATCAGCTTGACAACAGCTGCACAACGATTACCAATCGCGTCGAGACAGGCGCAAATCGCCAGTAGTAGAAGTTTTCGCTGGAGCATTTCGCACCGCTGATAGGCTCGCTCCTGTAGCCTTAGTCGAGTATTGTGTCTGGTTCGCAGAATAAGAGCACTGAGAGCACACAGTGACTGACACCTGAAATGCGCCTCTCGTTTTGCGCCTATTTATACTGCCCGTGTCTTGCATAGAATTAGGCAAGCTGGATTACCTGTAGATAGTATAAGCACTGCGGCATGCGTAACTGACTGAAATAATCTTGCTTGAAAAGGAGGCTGCTGCCCCCCCCTCCCCGAGTTTCACCACTTTGGCACTACGATTTTATAAGCTTACAAGTAGACGGGATAGCGTCATGATGGCTTATATCGAATTAGGGTATCGGAAATACCCAATATATCACCAAATACCCGACAAAAGGAAGTAACGAAGGGCATGCCGTCCACCATTTCGAAACCGACACCAAGACAGAGCATGTATATATATGCGCCCGATTATCCAGGGAACTATCTACTATTGTTTGCGTAGGGCTCTCTATCTTCGATATCAAGATAATGCATGCAATAGCCAACCAGACATTGCATTGCGGAAGCAATTATATACAGGCTTTATTAAACAATTATTAGATGACAAAAAAGATCGCAGGGGTCCGTTACATCGCCAATCGAAGATCATAATTGTGCGAATAATTTCACTGGAGTTCATATGGGCGAGAAGGTATATTCACATGAGTCGACACAGACCTCGTTCAGAGTTGTTACTGCAGAGAGAAAGGTTGAAATAAACGAATATTAATTAGTGCATTAATGTAACATTTTGAACAGATGGCCCGGTACACTAAAGAGCGATCGGCTGCCTTCATAAAGGTCCAACATTCAAACATGGGTACATTCCAAATTATTTCCACCATTATTGTAATTCCCTTCGCTTCTATCAATTTATGTAATTTCTTTAATAATTTCAGTCTGAAACGTCAACCGGAACTAGCTATATATTTTTTTTTAGCTTACCGGAAAAAGCTATACATATAGAAATCTAGCCGGCATCAGGCCGACGGGGGTCATGTCAATTTGGTTTCCTTATGACACTTTACGTTAACCCGAACCAGCCATCCTCAAAGACTACTCACGTTTAGCATTACGCTTCGGCTTCGACACGCGTTGCAAACAAAATTTCGGGACATGCTTGTGACGTGTATCAATATAACGTGGTGTTAATTGCCCCGAAAAAACGATTCGCCTGTGTCAGGACAATGAGCGAGAGGGTGGCGATGTCTATTCGAGCGTTCTTACTGATGAAGTCCAAATTGAGAAATGTTGAATTAGAACGAGCGGGCAATCATGGCACGGCAAAGCTAGAAGTTTGCGCGGAAACCCTGACAATAGGCGGTCACGGAGACGATAACCATGCCAGCAGCTAGCATCGTGAGGACAATTTTCCACGGCTGAAATTCTGGTAGAGCCAGAGAAAAAAAGTCAGAGTGTTATGCTTCCGACCATATATAGCAATAGATATAACTATATATTATATATATATATAATATCATGTTACCTATGTTCGCGAAAGTTTGTTAGCCGGATTTGGAATGGGATTTATTCTCCGTAGATATCATATATGGTCGAGTATATACATTATCATTAATACATATATATTGCATTGTTTTTTTGTGTTCTCATTTGTTATTGTCAAACCAATCTTTCTTTGCCCCTTCCCAGCCTCTGGCTCATGGGCATACTCACTGATATACCCAAATATAAAATTCAGACTATTCATTTCAATTAAAATTGCGACTAGATTGCTTAATAACAAATGGCATCTCAAACACAACTGTCCGTGGGACCATTCTCGTCTCGACAGCGGTTATCGGAAAAGATATGTCCGTTGGAATCATCCCTCCCGAGATTTCAAAGGAGGGGAGAGCGATATAAATTGTGTAAGACTTGCTAACTGAACGAAGCTGGTATCTGTCGAAAATATCTGCCATCGAATCCTTTCAACGTCTATTACATGTATTGCCCTGAGCGCGTCGTTATTTATGACCTCGGCCCGCCTAATTGTCTCCTTATGGCCACCGTGCCAGATAGAAACCGCAGGGGGAACAGTAGCATCTTCTAGGTCAGGAGGAACCCCACAATGGGGACTCAGGGATCTCGAAGACGCCTTATAGACGCGATTACCGCGAAACATTTAGGCGCAAGGATCCCGAGGTGTGTATGCCATTTCAGTGTCTCACGAATTATCAAACCCAAACATTTATTATACATGTAAATTATGCAACAAAAGAATGACATATTTGTACATTTTCCGCTGAGATATAGATCATATGCTCGCCTATTACACCACCCCAATGACGGCTGTGATTAACACACTTGAATGGTTTACCCGATTATGAGAAGGCTAATTAACGCCTATAATCGACATTTAGCAAAAGCAGACCGCTTACTTGGTTTTCTTCCTCTAAGATTCAGACCCTCAATACTAGTTCCTCCAAGGATCTTCTTTCCTTTGAATCCTAATTGAACTCGAGTGACTGCGAACTTATAGGCTGATCCAAATTGAGGATTCACAATTGTTATCGTAACACAGGTCGCCTGGTGGTCCAGCATTAGTCTGCAATACAGGGTATAAAATAGGTACTTTAGGCAGATAATCAAGGTTTATTATTATTGTTATTATTATTATTAGTGTTCTCCGAGCATCATGTGTACGCGCTTCCTGGTTGATTTGATCGCTCCTAACACGATCTTTTTTTTAGAGGAGGAAATTTCCTTCAAACGTACGGACCCCACCAGAGACGTTCCAGCCTCCAACCCTTCGAACCCCCCCCTCCAACCTCCGAAGGAAGGGTTGATGTGGATGACATAACGCCTCTTCCTGCCAAAACCATCCTCTGATGAGATGCTATCTCGTCCCTAAATTCGGCACGCTTGGCATTACTTCAGTCTCTAGAGAAGGTGTGTAACTGCTTCGGGTGGTGTCCTATAGCCAGATGTTTTAGTCTCCTACGATTACATTGGCTTTCCTGCTGGGGTCCTGTCCGGGGACGCTAGATATCCGCAGCCCATGTTAGCGAGGATGAGGAGACCCCGTGACAGGCCGATCTACCCAAGAGGTCGCGACTGCTCCGTCAACCAATCACCGGCCAGCGTGGGTGGAAATGCGCAGGGGAAGTCCGTTCAGAATGGCCTGGCTAACGGGACTAATGGGGCTACTTTGTTGAATGACAGCTTACGAAATCCGCTCATTCACTGAACGCAGTCTTCTTTCGCATCGTCTGTAGATTTCTGTTGGACGCAAGCTGTTACACCACGTCGCATCCTATATAGTACACGAGACCACAGAAGCACGCGATCAAACCCCAGCATTTTTCCTGCTGATACGGACCAGTTTCGCGTCGTCAATGGCTGAACGGCCCCAGACCTTCTCGCATCACGCACTTCTTGGCATGGGACTACTACGGAAGATGTCGGGAGCAGAAATTCACACTCCCGAAACGCCACGGGAGGATTCCAACCATGCTGCGATATTTTCTATATATTTATACAACATGTGCCTGACAGAGCTTTTTTTTCCCTTTGTTATGGTATCTGACAGCTCTGGATCCTCATCACCAAACACTTACCCGGGCTGAACATCGACGCCGTCCTCATCCATTATTCGCACAAGGTAATGTGTTCTGCATCCGCGGGGAGGGTCCCATACTAGTTTCACCCTCTCGGTGAAGCCGTCCTGGCTTGGCCTTAAGTTTCGTACAGGATGCCAAAGTCCTTCGGTTGTTTCAAAGTCAATAATGGGGCCAACGACATTGGACGTACAGTTCGCGCCGCAATGATATGTCGCATAACAATAGGTGAAATGGTGCTTATCATAATCGAGAGGCACAGTGACATTCACCGCGTAGCCACTAGACGACATCGTCACGACGCTGCTCGAATTCACTTTGGGCCCAAGGGCCACAGAGACCGTGAGTCTAATCAGTTGTTCACGAGGTTCGATTGTCCAGAGAATGTTATACGGGACATGTTTCAGCGTGGCGCCGTCGCAAACGGGAGTGATGTGGGTATTAGTGGGTCTGGGCCAGCTCGTTCTCAATATGCTCCCCTTTTCACGGCCAGTATCTGCATGCGCAGTATTGTTGTCATATGCACTGAGGCCGACGACTAGAGTTAGCAGAACAACTATAATAAGCATTTTGGTACAGGAATTACAGATTGTTGCCCCCTGCAACAATTGTTGTTGTTGTAGAGTCTCAAAAATTTCTTGTCAAGTAAAGGCCACCAATAAAAACTCGGAGAAAGACTGACCTCAGGCCAGAGGGTGTTGTCAATGCTGTGGAAATTCGCAAGCTCCATTAACAACCCGGCGTCCTCCCAAGCTCCTTTTTCAATGAGATGAACACTGACCAGATTACCCGCTGAAGGGAATCGCTCGACTCGTTTATGGTCCAATACAGCGCGTCTACCGAGATTGAGCAATCGCTATTCTTGCAAGTCGGTGATAAGAAATCTCGTACACTGTGCTGAACTTTGTTATATCTCTGCTCGGACCATTTCGTGTTCGATGCCCCTCTACGTATAGTTTATATCACGAACGAAGTCCATAACGAACACACACATACGAATTGTGTCACTGATAATCACTAGTATCATTCGTTGTCACTTGTTCCTTATATATATATATCTATATATATCCCGATATCAGTACTGCACAAAAGTTCTCTGCGAGCATCGCGCTGTTGTTAGCATCTAGACAGGAAAAACCACAAAACATAAAGGAGAACGTCCGTGTGGAGGTTACTATTATTTTTACCTGCAGCTACACACGCGTCCATGCATGCATCGAGCATAGCAATCGGAAACTCGCTGGATATACAATAATCACGGAATGTCTACAGAATGAGAGATTGCTCGAGTTTAGCCAGCAGATCGAGGGTGTCGCTTTCTTCATCCAACTCCTCTACTGTTTGTTCCAGGAAACGTTCCGGAAAGGTGTGATACCTCTCGCAGCAAAACAGAGAACAGAGCCTTTCTTTATAGATTAACTACAAGGTGTATTTATGGTTGGATCCGAACAGCCGCGCCTCGTTCGTGGAGTTGCCACATCGCCGGTGGCAGTGTTCTCGTTGCGCTGCCGTCGACACCGGAAACTATTAACGACCAAAACGTGTCATTTCGGAACACTCTCTGGCTGACCACGCGTTTGTGGCCTTCGGCCTGGCGTCATGCGGCGTTCGCGGTAAGGACACATCACCAAGGCCACAAAAGGTCAGGGAAGAAAACGTTTATTTGGTCTTTCGGCGGGCACTCGGTCAATGGTCCTTCCCAGACACGAACATCGCTAGCGCCCCAGGTAGGAATTAGCGAAATCAACTGCGACGGCTTAAAACAATAGTGGTAATAATAATAATAATAATAATAAAAATAAAAATGTTCTAGATGATGCGTATAATATATTATGATGCTTATCATATATTAGAACTACAATACTCAGCCTTGTGACACTGCGACAATAATTGCAGAATAAACGGAATAAATAATTGTACAGCCGAGATAACTATAATTACCGACTCGCACAGATATCGCGTTCGTAGATGGTGGCTCGTTGGTGACTTGCAGCTGTTATAATCTGACACCAAACACTTCAACCCGTCGTCTCAGTGAGGAGATCCCGCCAATCGTTGTTGTTATTACTACTGTTGTTGTCTATCGCCGATTCCCCAATGTTTCAGTTTGTTTATGCCAGCCCTTCGCAACGCTACCTGCCCTAAACGACGACATCGTAGGCGAGCCGACTGCAATCCGTTTCACACATGCGGTCTAATCCAATCACGAAGATGGCAACGCTAGACATCCCTTGCCACCAGTCCAGTTGCTGCTCGGCAACTACGATGAAACTTGCTGGGGGTACGATATAGCAGAGATATGTGACAGGCATGTTTCGCGCATAATAATAAATGATGATGATAATAATAATATTAATAATTACTATTATTATTATTTATTATTAATGTGTCTTATCAAAGTTGTTGACATGAGTTGTCACTGATAGATGGCCCGGCACAAGAGTGAACGTTAACCGAACACGGCCGTACAATGGCGCGAAAGTGTAGAGAGCAACAGCCCTAAGCATTTTTCCCCTATTCGATAATTTCGTATTGTTACAGTAATAACAGATACTCTAATATCGATTACGAACTCGAGCGACAACGTCCTACACGGGCATTAGCATAGGAACATTGATGTTATACATGAGCATTATTATTCTATTGATCTATATCCCACACACACTCTCAGCAGAAGATGGCGCTTTTAGCAGGCAGAGGCGTTTTATCATCCACGTCAACTGTCCTGCACTGGATCGGGGCCCACTTTCATGGAGATTCGAATGTCTCTGGTGGTGTCCGTGCGTTTGCAGAAAATGTTCTCTCTCTCTCTCTCTCTCAAAAAATAAGAAAAATAATATCTATATCCCAACTGCAATCGCACAATGTGGCGCCCTCGCTCAGTGCGTCCTCGGCCCGATTCGGCTAAAACCGGCGATCTCGTTTCTGTATGGAATTTCCTATAAAACAAGAAGAAGTTCGGTAGCTGTCGGTTAATTGTCTGCGATATCGCTTCTCAGAAAATATCTTAGTCACCATTAGATACATGTACGCTTCGAATTCGGACGTTGCCCGTGGAACGAGGCGCAGCGCTGGCTCGCAAAACTCCATTATTGTCGTTCTGGCCTTCCGAGAAGGTTTTCTTCAACGAAGCAATCTTCAAACGTGCGCAAGAGCAATAAGACAGGATAAATTAACTCGTATAAACACGGAAACGTGCTTATCAAAAAGGGGGCGCCTGTGAATGATGCGTCTAGTGTAGTCCTTTAGTGGACACGTTTTGGTGCCCCGTCCCGTAAGTACAACTTACGCGACCCTTAAACCAGCGACTTGGCTAGAATACAACTAGATGAATAGATTAGAGAACGGCTGTCGATATATGAAGCGCTTTCGTGCGATCCCACCTAGGTCCACGCCGTCAAAGGTTTTTATTAGAGTGCAACTCTATGTTGGATGCGGGTTTGCAGATGCCAGCAGACAAAAGTTGACAGTGTTGTGAGTAATCTGGACAATGACATAGCTACGTGAGCATTGCACATTTGGTATATAAATCATTTACAAAGTATACGTTCATATTCGGCGTATTGGAAGGAAGCATATTCCGCCAAGCTAGAATTGATCATGTCAGTTGGTCTGAGAAAATTGTTAGCCATTGTTGGGCAGATCATGGCAATATACCGAAGGATATTTGTGCACAGCATGTGTTGAAAATCGACTTTACTCTGTTGGCTCGACAGGCGCCCAATCAAAAGCCGTCCGTGAACGATACAGATGTGAATACAAATGGAGAGAGAGATTGATATATATATATATATATATATATATAGCTGCTGTATGTTCATTATAGCATTGTAATTTTTATTTATTTAGCAGTCTAATCTCTATCTAATCTGTTATTTATAGTTTAAGTGTGCGTAGTTATTTTTTTGTAGCCGGTAGCGTGGTGGCCTGGAGGGTGGCTTCGTCTCTGGCCGTAAAAAAACGGAGATTCGAGTGGCTCAACGTGATGCATATATGTATATATATATATATATATACGGAGAGAGAGAACTTAAGCGTTGTAAATTTGCTTTTTGACCGAGGTGATTGTCGCAGGACGCGTGGTTCTATGCAAACCATTTGAAGTTATAGTATATATTAAGTTATGAAAGGCTTTTCAACCTACTATTCACCCTTAGCCTCATCACACTTAAGTTGGCTCGTCCCAAATCTTCAGCCGCTTGGGCATCACACATTGACCAATTCTTGATGAATTTAATGCGGGCCGTGTTCCTTGAAGAAACAAGAAATTGCTCACGGGACGCTGATTTTCAGCACTAGACGGTGTTACAGCTTCTAGGTTAATCTTCGCTCTTAGCAAACTAAACCAGCGCTGAGCCACTCATAAGCAGAATAATCAAGAATAGATAGGTCAAACGTCACCTGGTTATCACGCTTGGTTCTTCAGCAATGTCCCATCGGAGTTCTTTTTGTGTATCTGAACTGTTCAACCTCATTCGGAGTCGGTCATATCAGGAGTTCCTGTTGCGGGAGAGGTACACCGATGAATCGGACGCCGAAATGCTCCCTCTGATCATTCTCTTCGCGTTTGCAGCAGGATCCGACGGTAAGAGCGCGCTCATGGGACGCAAACGTCACTTTCGATCAGACACGGGCTTCTATTCAAAGAGAACAATCCGCTAGCGTACGCGTTTGCCAACCTGGCCAATAATTGCATAGTTGTTGTTCTTCGTAAGCAATATGAACGTGAGAAGGGACCCGGTTACTAAACTGGGAGAATAATGCTAACGATGTTACTTTTCAATTATGTGGCAGTACCTCCAAATCGAGTGCTTCATTTGGCCGCTATCCAGGAGGGCTTCGATGGCCTGATCAGCTTCAACTGGTCCCCGGATCACTCTGGTCCGCACTCCGAGTTTTTTACTGTCGATGTGATGTACGCCAACAATACGTCTGTGAATTTCACGTAAGTGCTTCAAGAAGTGAAGATCCATATAAGAGAAGTTCAAGTGGAGATGTCTTCTACATTGCTTAGGAATATGAGGTCATCAAGGCCGTTCTGCAGGACAGATTGGTAAATAGGCCGCGCTAACTTAAGTGAATCCATAAAAAAAGGGGACCTATGCCTATTTCTCAAACTGCAGATAGCCTCTGTCTCTTTCTCCAGGTACAAGTCCCGCGACGTCACATATCGAGAACATGAACGTTAGAATAGACTGCAGTTACGTTAATTAACAAAAACGTCGCTATTGTATTGTAATCCAACCACGTACGTTCCTAGCCGTCAACCGTCAACCGTTACCCTACTCCGCCTAATTTGGCATAGCCCAGATGATGTCGAATGTGAAGCTCTAGCTCGTAAGGATTGCTTTACTTAATGCTTGTGTGAGCTGCCATTGGATATACATTTGACAACACTAGACTCGTGTTGGCGGTGTTTCAGCGGACGGGCATACATTCACTTTACACGAATGCCTAAGATTGGAAATATCGTAACGGCGATTACGATTACGAGGCCGATCGTCGGCGAATCTTACAAGTTGACGGTCACTGCAGCTAGACTATCCTCGGACAATGAGCCTGTTCCTGGACCGCCTGCTACGTCAGTAATCGTTTTCCAAGGACCCGGTAGGTTGGTTTAAATGTGTAGTGTCCAAAATTAACTGATATTCTGCCTTGGTGGTCTTGGTAGGTCTGCGTATTTTGTCTTATGTGCTATATAGTCGCATTATTCGTTGGCTGCTACTTGACAGGCCGATCACATTTATCTCAGTAGCTATTGATATATCAAGGATGTGCTTAAATTGTGATAAAATTCTTATATGATATTATATCCGCTGACGTACACATAGTTACGGGAACTATTTTGCAAAAAAAGAATCGGATCTTTTCAAAGCTTAGCACAGGTAATGCATACCATACAGTAGAGAACCTAGAGAATCTGGGCTTTTTGCTGTAATATTTGGAATATTATTAGAGTTAATATTTGAAACGCAACATCATTTGGTAGCACATCGGGAAAACGAAAGTCTACTTTCCATTTTCTGAAATTGTCTCTCTTGAGCATCGTTTGTTAGTGTGAGAACATGTGCTTCTAAAGCTTCACAGCAAACACGAATTCGGGATCTCGTTTGGATACAGGGTGTTCGGAAAGTTAACCAGGCCATTTTCTAAGGTCTCCCATAAATAGTGGCCCAGTGGCCGTTGGCCATTCGTGTGCGCCCTGCCTGGGGAATCGGGGGAGACACGAAGGTGGACGGGGGTTCGGTCCGCAGCGTTGTCCGCACATTTCCCCTTTTAAAGAGGTCCATCTTATGAAAAAGCAATGTAAAAGGCAGTTGTTCCGTGGACTAAGTTTAATGTTGGCTATGAGTCAACTAGGAAAAATCTGACTGCTATTTCTGGGTTTCCCTGCCGCTTAACCAGCCTAACTAGGTCTCCCATAATAGTGGTCACCGAACTGTCCGAACAACTTGAACCTGTATTTATTTAGGAGTGGTCATCACGACCGGTGCCTGGCCGAGTGAGAGCGTTGCATAACTATTTATATATGCGCCAACGAGTGCAGCAAAGGTAGAGATGTCATTGCCGATTCAGCACACACCGCTTCCTTTCGCTTCAGAACGCCATAATGTGTTATTCCCGAAGGACCACGCACCAATAGCTTCTATAACTCAGCAACACTGGTGTATGAAGCTTTTGAAAGTTACCAGGGAACTGTGATTTGTAGATAAAAAGTATATAATTTATTCAAACATACAGATGATTTTGTTTCTGTAGGCCCTACAGTAATATGTTCCAAACGACAGGTTGGCACAATCAATGCCGACAGGGAGATCGTATATGTTACTTATCAGAGCTAGTGTTAAAATAGTGACCTCTCTAATATATAAACTAGTTCCCATTCTGATTCACAAAGGTTACACTCGACACTGGTTTCCACCTGTAATTAGAAAATACCAGATTTCGACGTGAGCTTCAAGTTGCAGTATTAGGAGAAAGTTTAATTTTGTAAAAAAAAAACCTTTACCAGATGACGCCCTTGTACCTGTACCAACCAACTTCCGGCACAGAGAGAATTCCATAGACATTCGGCTCAACTGGGAATGGAAGGGGAACCTATCGGATAGCGTCTGGTTTTTCGTCGAGTGTTGCCTTCGAGCAAACAGGACAAACTGCAAACGTGAAACCACACCGAACACGGCTCTGTCAATGAGCCTCATCAGTAGATCCATCTACGACGTAAAAGTCGTGGCCCATATAAAGGGTTCCCGTGACACGGACCCGGTTAGAACTTCCGCAGCCCTATTGGCCACCCTGGAAACTCGTCCCGAGGGTATGTTGATTCAATGCAGCACTTAGCACTCTCAAATAGTTGGAAATACGAATGACGTATACGGCGCATATGCTCGAGAAATGGAATGATGTTTTTTCATCGTTGAATAATGTCGGAAGGTATCAATTAAAGCGGTCTTTAAGTATACGCAGTTTTTTGCGCAGTTTATTTAAAAAATACGGCACAATAGAAATAAGTGAATAACATATAAATGACATAATAATAATAATTATTATTATTATTATAGTTATCATTATTATTAAATACATACAATAATAAGTACATAAACGACATATTGAACATTCAAGTGTCATGCATATATCTCAAAGGGATTGCTAGATCACTTAATTTGGTCTCTCACCCGTAAAGAGCCTTTGATAAAAATTACATTTCTTCGTGAACTTTCGTTTGGCCCAAGAGTTGAGAGTCAGTCGTTGGTTACATTTTAACAATATAGCTACGAAAAACGAGATTTGGTATTTTTTCTCTAAGATCCTGTTGGCTGATACCAGATCACGGAATTGAAACTGGGATCACTATACTCTCCCTTCGATGCGATCCCCTACACTTCCATGTATTTCGACAGAGACCCCTTGAAGGGCAGCCCTGCTTTGGGTGATTTGAAAATACGGCATTTCATTAGCTCGTATATCATTTCCATATTGCTACTGCCCACCGTAGCTCACGATTAGGGAAACATCTGTTGTCAGTGCTTCGACCGGCCTCTCCGGAGTGCGGCGGGGATGGCAATTCTGTAGATGGCTTTCCTCCGACCCCTTGTGTGTTATATTGATAAAGGTCACCTTTACAAAAATCTGTAGGCCTTGAAGTCAATTACACCTGTAAGCAGGGCTCACTCGGAATTCTCAAACGAGTCATAAGGGTTTTCATAGAAGAGAATTTGAATATTCATCAATTGAGACTTCAACGAGTTAAGCTTAACCAGTATGCCTTTGATGCTTTACTTGGCATTTTAATATACACATTAAATTCATGAGCAAATTCGTTGCAGTTCGGCTCACATACACACTGCACATTGTTTTGGCAAATGTTGTATAATTTCTTCCTTCTATTTTGACAGACCCCCCGAAAGGTGTCAAGAACCTCAAAGTCATCCAGCAGGGATTCAACGGCGTTATGAGCCTTACATGGGACTCGAAAGGTGGATACATCCATTCCACCAATATACGCGTAGTCGACGCCAACAACACCCCTGTAAAATTCAGGTGGGTGTCACCGTAGAGGATTAAGCAAAACGGTATGCTAATTTTCATCCTTCTTCCCCTATACGTCAGGGCCGGCTAGAAGGAATTATGTTTGTCATTAATTGAATAGGTCTAATAGTATTTTTAGCACTTTGATGGTATGATAAATGACATGATTAAGAGAATATACAAACGTATTATAGTATCCGTCGAACAAGTGACCATCACGCAGGAGAAACGGAAAGATGCAAAAAATATTGCTCCTAAAACGGACCAAATGTTTTCGCTTACATGCACCCAAGATGACCCCATATTGTCGAATGTACCACGCGTCACCCCCTATGGCGTATCATACACGGCCCCTTTAGGGCTCATTTCCTCAGAGGAGTCCACTGCAGGCTGATCGGCAAAACCCGGGACAAGCGTCAAGGATCCTTCCTTCTGAGGCGTCTGTCGTTTTTTTTTTAATGACGGAGAATGCTCATGCAGACCAGGCCTCACAGCTAAGGTATTGGCCATCGTTCTGTGCGACTCCACTGCCTGGTGGAGTGGCAGACCTGCCCCACTAAACTCACGCCCCACTTCATCTTCACTCTGAGTTGGTCCGGATCTTCAGAATTAACAGTACTACGAACCAACAACGAGTGGCAGGCGCCTACCGGATCAATTGGCCGGGGTCGCCCGTCGGGTTCCCCACCGCATTAGACAAGCCGTTCCCATCAACCTGCGAACCCGACATTCTTGCTGCTATCGCATATTCCAATACGCACAACCACAATCAATATACGACCTAGAATGAAACACACTATGATTAATCTACTCAGATATGCCACGTGGACTGCAGTGGAAAACAGGCTGGCTAGATGAGAGAACGAAATATAAAAAATTCACGAACGTTAATATCAATAGCGGTCGTATAGCCAAGGCGAATCATTGACTCGGGTCACGTTAGACGGCCATATTCACCATTCACCTCGCAGTGTTCGGATAATTTTCCGTTCAATTTCAACAGTGTATTTCTACGATATATATTCTAGAATCACTGTATAAACAGTCGATCCGTGTCTGTATCCCTGTTGAACGGTTATTCTTCCAGCGATGCCTAATGAGATTTACGAACATGATGTGTGCACTACTGGCTTGCACGCGTTCGCTATTTTATGCTTATGAATTGTATTTTTTTTGCATTTCAGCCGTCGATGGCGTTTGATCCAACTCGAGAAGCCCATTCCCGGTATGAAGTACAAGGTCTGGGTGACTCCTGTCCTGCGCGACGTTCACGGAGTGGATATACTTGGACCTTCAGCTGTTACGAGTATTGTTTTCCAGGGACGCGGTACGCCAAACTATTCAGGGTTCTAGAAATAGAAAAAAATCGAACACATTTTAGGTATAGCGATTGGCATCAGCTCAATGCTTGTCATATACATTTTGAAGACATGATTAGAAAGCTGACTTATTCGAAAGTTGATTCGTTGGCTAATCAAGTGTCTTCCATGTACATATAACGGTCTTCCGATATTATCTCTATAATCAGTACATATACTAAGCTCAAGTGGCTCTAAGCAGCTTAGTTATCTAATAGATAAAAACCTAAGCATTGGAATCATTCAGAGGTTAGACGTGCTCGTTTCATACTATACACAGTATAGTACACATATACGTTTCTCCCTATTTACTACGAGCGAATTATGTTGTATTTTGATTGTGCTCGTCTTTAAACATGTTTAGAGCTCGAAATATATGATCATCATATTTTTCTGTTTTATGTCTCGAGAATATGTTGAACGTTCGGCTTGCAGACAACTCAATTTCAACACCGTTAGGATTCCGCTACGCCCAGTTAACTCCGTATGGTAATTTCATTCAGTGGGATTGGCAGAACGCCGACAGGGATGTACGAGCAATCGATATGATCTCGTATTTTATCGAATACTGTAAACAGAACACCACTGACTGTCAAACTGAGACAACGCAAACCACCTCTACGGAAATTCGCGCACTTAGCAGCGGGTCTAAGTACGATGTGAGGATTGTGGCGCACTTCCAACGTGGCAAGAGCTGGAAGTCGGTTAAAACCTCGGAGGCTTTAGCGGCTAGCATGGAAACCCTCGACCAAGGCACGTGAGGCTTATGTTCTGCTGTAATCATCTGTGCATATCGATATATTGTACTAGAAAACGAATTTTTTTCGGGCTAACTCTCAGCCAACATTTAACGTCCACGGGTTAAGTGCACGGGTTCGATCCCCGCCCGTTGCACATTTACATCTCTATATTGTACTATTATTATTATTATTATTATTTATCTGATGTATTGTACATTGCTAAATCTCGATGTCGTCGTTGTAACAACCCATCTCTCTCACGCTCCCTACTGCCAAACGGATTTCCGATGGTAGACCTGTGTGATGGTAAACTGTCCATGAATGGGGATTCATAATAGCAATGTCTCCTCCGGTAGACTACACCAGAACATTGGGGCCTTCCGGAACCCTGTAGGGACGTTTTCGACTATTTTGCTTATTAAGAATTATTGTTGCACACTCCGCTGAGAAGTTCGACGACAAAGGCATACCCTCAATGGGAAACAACTGGTGGACGAGACTTTTTCAATGGAAGAACAGATAAGACCGTGCATATAAGATATGTAAGACCATATATAATAATGAGACCATCTAAAAAACATTATATCCAAACACCATTAGAGCGCATATGAGCTAACATATTACTATGTTGTTTCTCGTATCTGTTTAGGTCGGCCCGCACCAAGAATCCTGAGGGTTGTACCTGCATGCGAAAGTCCTACCTTGGATCGGGTGCCATATCTTGTAAGCTGGTCCATTCCCAACAACGATCGCCTGATAGAGGTCACTTTTAAGATTCAATCTTTGGAGGAGCCCTTCGAATCCTTTGAAGTCGTCGCCGACGGCTCCGCCAAAAACATCTCGGTATCTCTCAATTACTACACGCCTTATAGTTTTTATCCGTACGCTACTTACGACGCGGGCCTCAACAAGACAGGCGCGTCCATAGGCGAATTCTTTGACATTGAACGGACAATAATGGGGCCCTCAAATCCTGCCAGACATTTGAGGGTCAACCAAGATCACTTTAGCAATCTTGTGAAACTGAAGTGGGATCGTCCCTGGACGACCAATGGACCATTGGATCTCTATAGGATCCTCGTAACGGATGAAAACGACACCGTTGTTCTAGCAAGGTAAGCAAGCGTCTTACATTATTTTTCTACTTTGTGATAAGTTGTCACAGTATGTCACAACTCGAAGAACCTTGTGAAATACTTTGCGTTGTTTTAATGCGAGAACTTAGGCGTTGTCATATTCGTAGTTCCGGCAATAAAGAAATAATTGAATTGAAAAAAAAAATTCTAAGCTGTCTAGCTATCAGCCTACATTCTGCCTACATTCTAAGCGGTCTAATTATCAGCTTACATTCTGCCTACATTCTAAGCAGTCTAATTATCAACCTACGTTCTAAGCGGTCTAATTATCAGCCTACGTTCTAAGCTGTCTAATTATCAGCTCTAAATATGTTGTCCAGTCGAGAACGTATCGGATCTATTGCGCTAATTGCTGCAGTGTATTTCAAAGCCTTTACCGTGGAGTGTGAGATTCCTCACGTCAAAGTTAATCCACACTTGCGAGGGGCCGTTAGCAACCTCATCAAACCTAAACCCTGATCACAGCGATGTATGCATACAATGGTGAGAATATTGTATTGAGTCGAGCAGAATCGCCACGACGAGGACGATAGCTAATGGGGGATCGGGAAGGCGAATAAGGACGCCTGTATTCCTCTGATTCCTTGCCCCGACTTGACCCCGATAGTATAATACAGTGAACTCGAAAGTTCGTCAAACACTCAATCAAAACTAATCATGGCCCCTACTTACAGGGAGGAAGTTATGGGAAATCAAACGAGTGTTTCCGTCAGAATGGCGAATGCGACATTCGGGTTGCGCTATGAAATCGCAATTAATGCAATTCACGTTCGAGACGGCAGTGACGATATCGTAGGGCAGACCGCCACCATAAGCGTCATCCTCGTACGTAAGTGGCATTAATCCCTTGTGCTACGAAAGCATATGACTTATCTGTGTCCGATACACAGCTATAGAGGTTCAACGCCATAGTCGTCTACAGATCTTGTAATTGTTATGATTAATTTACAGGTATCTTATGTTCGTGGAAGTATCCTATATGTAATAATCTATATTTACCAGGCTATTTGGAGAAGTTTACAGAAGGTTTAAGCTCAGCGCCCCCCCGTTGCTCGTAATACTCTACAATACCTAGCACGCTTTCCAATCGATTCTGACGTCGATGGATAAATCAATAGATGAATAATTTCATGTTTTAATAAATAAATAAATGCTTCTGTGTCCAATGTCTTTGTGCACGATCCCGATTTTAATTCTTATTGATGAATGATCATGTGTTCACTGTCTCCCTTCTGACGTCTGGATTTTCTTATACGTTCCTTCCCTTCGATATTTCAGGCTTTCCATGGGAGGTGACCGCCTGCTCGATCGTTCTGCTAGTTCTAGCTGTCATTGGCCTAGCAATTTTCGTTAGAGTAAAATTGCGCCGTCGACTTGCCAACGAAAAAGCTGGAGTTGCTCGTCCTACCTAAGTGTGATGTGCGCATGCAATTGCGAGTTGTATTGTCCAATTTATAAGGTTTATACGATTACGGGTATCGTATCCGGCGATATCTCGCTTCAACGTCCGCTCCCGTGAGTCGGATCTCGTAAAACGATCATTTGCGCACGTTCCTGATTATCGCAGCTGGCCTTTTGTGGCATTCATCACATGAATGCTAGCTAGCGGAAAGACGGCGAGTCGTAGTAACACGACGGCTATGGTGAAAAACTTTATATTTGTTAATTCTAAACGAGTACAGCCGGCTAGGTCTCGTTGGCTGGTTTTACGGGCTTCTTTGTGTGTGACGTGCATTGTATATAAGCGAAACAGGAATTAATCGCTCAACGGTACCGGGTTGCTATCCAATGCACTAGAGACTATGCCCAAAGCAACGTCGTACCACAAGCAAGCTCTCGTAGGCTCGTTTCGATGGAAAATTAGCTACTTCGACATTGGGAACATGAGTACCAGATCGATACGAATAGAAATAAATGCTATTTCGCAAATAAACCGATCGACCGAAGGCGGGAGAGTCTTCTATTCTCAAAACCGGTAACGAATTCCGCGCTTGTATTCTAGGTAACAAAAAAAAAGCCCATCTATATCGCATTAGGCGTAAACGACATATCAGCAAGGGTACCTCACTCATGCAGGAGCATTCTCGCTGAGCAATGTTCGTTGATATCTAGATGGAGATATTAAGATATATGACGTCCATCGTGAGTGTCATTGTAAACGTGAGGGGTCGGTTCGTCCACCACCGAATTTGCACCTCATGTTAACCTGTTACGTGGATTGAAATAGATGTCCAATCGAAGGCGCAGATGTTCTTGCATAAAAACCTCGCAACGGGATCGCCTTCACGGCGATAAACGGACTTCCGATAGTTCTCAGCAAGTGACAACTACGTAATATGACTGTATGATTGAGCACGCCTCGTCACAAATAGTTAGCCTACGATCCACGTCTTTCGAAAGGACACGGGAGGCGACGTCATCGCTCACGGCAGTAATTGCTCGCGTTTAAGCTTCGTCCAATTCATGTGTGTCACAGTAATTATAATAACACAATTGGTCTTAGCAAAAGGTTGTCGCCGTATTCACACGTGTAAAGGCAACCCACTCATCTGTCGTCGAGCTTCTGGATGCGTTCAACACACTTGCGTGAGGCTGGACATTATTGACGCGATGATTTAAGCCTCGCGACTACCTAAGGTTCGGAGCCTACTCCGATGATTGTCAACTTGGTCACATATTATATATATATATATATATATATATGTCGTGTATTGCATATTGTCGAATATACTTCGAAAATGTATAGCCACGAGAAAATATATTAATGATTTATTCCCCTGGAGACTATGACGCGCACACAGCGTGCGCAACCGGAACTATCATAGAATATGCACATAAGTGAGACTTGTGACAATTATATTATACCTTTGAATAAAGTGTTTGTTATATATATATATGTAGATTGTGGCCACGCTGAGTAAAAGATCCTTTCCTTGAAGAACAAAAACGGAGATAATGAGACGGTAAACAGCACGAAATGAAATGGAACACCGTTCACATTCGAATATTTCCATAGTCATGTGCCAACCGATTCATGGTGCTTCTAATTAACCAGGCATTATTTCACGCATAGCGACCAATTTCGACTGTGGCTCCGAAATTCTTCTCCTGAGAGCCCCCCCCTCACCCCCACCTCTCTCGCTCTCTGTCACTTCCGCTTCTTGGTTCACTGTTAATTGCAATTTCATTTCGTTTGCAGTCTTTTCATTGCCCTGCTGAAGCTGACCAAGATGTTCTGTGAGCGACCACCGGAAAGACTAGCTCCGTCCGTCCGTCCGCCGTGATAACAATCAGACCAACTCGTGTTAATCGAATTTCAAAAGCGAGTCTGGCATCAAAAGCGGTAGCGCTCTTTTACCGATATTTATTCCAGTTAATAACCACCTCGCTTTTCTGGCGAGCCCTGTGAAAATTCCGTGTCCCGTCATCTATCATAGTAAGACTTATAATAAGCAAACTCCGTTCAATTACGTTTTCACTCTATATATATATATATATATATATATATATATATATATATATATATATAATGCTGTGTCACTCGACGGTGAATTCAGAACAACTTCGATGGGTTTTGCCGGCAGCCACTCGAAATAAAACTAGTTAATAATAGTGATGACGCGAATCTCTTCCTTATCGATGCCGAGAAGAGCAGATCAGCAAGGACAATGAATGTCAAAATATATAATCGAAGGGCAAGAAGAAGACATTGTTCAAGACAACAATTGACCGAACTGACTCTCGACATCACATTGTATGCGTTATCTGTCCCTGTACGAGATTATCGCGATCGTTGTGACCGCCTCAGATTGTTTAAAATTACTATATTATTACAAAAAAAAATGTTTACAAGGCCAAACACTTCTATCTCATATTCTCTGCAAACGTTCAAGTTTATATCATATCATCGTCGAGTGACAGTCTCCTAAACCACTGCACAGCTCAAATGTTCTGTCCCCGACAACATCCACACGATAGGGGCCGACTCTTGACTAGTGCAAACAGACCGATCCCTGAAGAGGAAAGTCGGCCTGCTTCGGTGTTTCCACTAATTTTGGCACTGCTCCTATTTATAATACAATTCGTGATTATTATTATTGTTATTCTGCTGTACAATTATGCTCTAGAATGTCACCCAGCGTCCCACCGTCGTCACCATAGATCGGCCGCGGAGGCAACAGATCCCGCGAGGGGTCACCCTCTCCCCTCAGCATACCGTCGCCGTCTCCTGCTTTGGGTCACCTCTCCTCAGATCGCTCTTTCCGAATCCTCTTACTGCGCCTCGAGTGTCCGCTTTCATTTCATCGTCGTCGACGATCGGATTCTCGCCTCGTCAGATCGATCGGATTCTCCTCTCTGATATCTAATCATTGCCGATACTTCATTGGCCATCATCAACTGCACTGCGGATGCTGCCGAACGCTGTCTGCTACTTCAGTACATTATTATTGATCCGAATCAGAAAATGTTTTCAGCGAATGTCGTCGGCCGATCATCGCCGGACGCTCATGTGCTTTCGGCGACAGCTTCCCCACGGGATTTTAGTGGAATCACACGGTGTTTTTTTTATGCCTGTGCACAAAGTTAACCCATGATGCTACATACATAAGTAGCATGTAGCCGCCCAAATGTGCAAGTGCAGGTGAGTCACGATGGTGAGAAACTTCACTGTCGCGTAGACAGATGGGGGTGTATGTGGTGTAATCGTCGGGCGGGAACGGTGAACGCGGTGAAGTAGCGCGCATCAGGTATGTGTCTTGTACATTCGTACATGAGGCGGTGTGGCCTTCGGCTTCGCCTTAGTCCTATGCGAACTGTTGATTGAGAATTCCCTGACTCTTCGGCAGTGGCCGCGGTGCCGATTGCCACAGGCACAAGTATGAAATTACTGTCGCACTAAACGCAGCCGAGACACAAGCTAGCACAAGGTACATTGTCTTGACAAATAGATCACAGAGCGATGGAGCGGTGATTACAGAGTATTAGCGACGTGTTTGGTCACACCCGGAAATTAGGCGAGGTATTCACGTAAACGAAGGTATATTCACGTATGAATAAATACATACTACTTCAAATCGGATCGTGCCTGCGGTCGATCTACCGTGTCCACTTGCTACGGTTGCGCACCTCTGAATCAAAGTAAAAGATGGTTTACTCGTTCAACGTTATTCACGGAAACTTGCAATTTTATACGCAGTTTCGTTCTCGTTTGTTTTTTTGAAAAGGAAACAATTATGGGAGAAGTCTGTGTGGCGGTTTGTTTCGGGCACATTTTTGCATTTAAAGAAACGTCCGTTATACGAAACGAAAGTAATTCCGTGGACATTAAATGTTTAAGGCTGAGACAGTGAAAGTCAGCTCGAACGAAAGATAAAAGTCCTATTACATAGCAACAACCAGATTATAGAAGGTACAGCAAATAAAAAATAATGAACGAATAGTATTGGGAAATTTTCTACTTGACTGAAATGAATTAGCTTGGATTTGAACGTATGAAAGGGACTTAGATAATAGGCCCCACACATTTATATATATATATATACATATTTGTATATATATATATATATATATATATAAATGTGTGTGTGAACTTGAACACTGTGAAATAAAATGTGACAATAATTACAGCCCACATGGCCGAGACACCAGAAATTTCGCCAGCCCAACTTGACCAATGTGTTTTTCCTCGAGATCGTCCTAATACAATCCAAGCGTTTATGTTACAGTTGAAATACGTCGGCAGGGAAAACTTACGTCGAAATGCTTCTTCGTATCGTTGTGCTGGCGCTCGCTGTTCGACTTGGTTCAGCTGGTAAGCCGATGAAGGACGCCATGCCTATTTAAGATCAATCCTCTATCGGAATCGGAGCAGAAACTTTCTCACCCCAAGTCCACGTTGCCCGAGTGACATACAATACTTCTTGGGCGCGTTTCGTTCTATGGGAATATGGCTGGGGGTCTATTGCTGATCGATATGTCCCACGTTTCTGTTGATAGAAGTAGTTAACGTCCAACGGGGAAAACAGCTTCGCAGGCATCGCAGTGGTGACCGGAGTGCTGATAGTGGTCCATCTTTCTCCCTATAGAGCCTACACTGGAAAATCTGAGAGTCGCCCAGGAAGGTTTCGAAGGCCTGATCAGCCTCAGTTTCGAGCACGCCGCTGACGCGTTCAACGTCAGCGTAACCAATGCGAATGGAACCACGGTCGAATTCACGTGAGTGCCTTAAATATAAGTGCCGCCGTGCCAAACATCGCGATTACGCGATGTACACCATAGCTGTGCCTGAGAGGTGAGTTTGTCATGCGTTATTTCTGACGATAGCGTAAACATATTGGAAGCAATCTTCCGGCGAAACAGTCGTCCCCGTCCACCTCCATTACAAAAAACGACGCACTTTTGATTCAAAGGGGCATGTCACTTCATGGAGCTCGAACCTACGCTCTCTGTATATTTAGAGCCAGTTAGTAATATTTTAGCTGTCCAAGCCACCGCACAAAGCAGTACTTATGTGTCTATTTGATCGCTGTCGGATTTGTTCATATTTCCAATTATTGCAATCTTTCCTGCATGACTTCGTTAGTGTGCCGCCTAAATTTCGATATTGCATGCGTGATTAGATTGATTACGAGCACACTATAATCTTACGTGGTTATTACAGAGGCGAGCAAGCGGTGCCGGCCTTCACCACCACGATCATAATGACGGTTACGATTCGAAATCCAGTCGTGGGCGCAATATACAACCTAACGGTTATTCCGTATAGATATACTGATGATGACACCAACGGTGAGATCCCAGGACCGCCAACAAGTTCTGTCATCAAGTTTCAGGGACGCGGTAGGTCCTACACTCAGGGTGGACTCTACCCCGTAGACGTAGAGGAACGCAATTAGCGCAATTAACAATCAACACAATCCCCTCATAGCCAACACTTGATCCGCGTTTGATTCTTGTGGGCCAAAAAAATAAGGTAAACCTGTTAATTTAATTAATGAATTGAATTAATTTTGCCTCATTTTTCCTCAAACGAAATCACGAATTCTGACCTGACTCACACCGTCAGCAGATCGAACGCTAATAGAGACGTTATGTTACACACTGCTAAAAAAGCCTGTTGATGCCACAAAGATGTATTGCATAATGATTCGGAGAAGGTCGATTTTTAATCAACGAACAGATGGGTGGCACTTGTTCGCTAGAACGCCACCGATGAACCTGACAGCTAATGCCCAACCGATCTAAAGCTGCTACAAGGTATAACGGTGTTCTACGAAGAACGAGTGTAGCTCTATATATGTTCAGCTGCATTTTGACACCGCGTTTCAAGTGAAACATGTCTGCTAGTAAACAGAATCCAGCCACATTTGATTACAGCTGCTCGGGTGCTGACTGAGGTGCGGGTTCGATACCGCGTAGAGTCATAGATCCGCGCGGCGTGAGTTCGATTTCCGGCGGAGAGAGAAGGATTTTTTTTAAAATTATGTCTAATACGATTTATTATATAAAAGTTGAATTGACAAAGCCTATATAGAATGAAAAATATTTACGATTAACATTGTAAATTTACTTGGCTCCTATTCTACCCTTGGAAATCCATTTACACCATATATTAATGTATCTCCTACACTATTCTTGCCAATGACACTGTTCCGCTCGTTAACTAACGGTAATGAAGAGTGAAGCAGATAGATATGCTGTGTAAATTGGATTTAGAGGAGGCGATTAGGAACAAAATATATTAAAAATGTTAATTTTATCGATTTTGTATTCTATATAAGTTTCATTATAAATAACTTCTGGCCTTACTGCGGTCTGTGGATATTATGACCACCGTGGGTTATAATATCACTTGCTGCTTGTTGTGTATGAAGATGTCGTCCTACCGAGTCATGGGCATTAAGCAAGCGAGCGGCCGATCACTATATAGTTTCAGACTCTATTGGTTGGAAGCAAAAGACAATACTAAACGGTGCAATCTCGTGTTTTTGTATTATGTAAAATCCCGTTGACCACCTGAAAGGGTAACATTCCTCGAATTTTCAGACGAGAAAATCTCAAGACCAACAAATTTCCGGCACGTTCAGCTGGATCGCTCCGAGAACGAGCTCTCCTGGAATTGGATAAATTCGAATGAGAGCGAGCAGGCCAGCGACGAGAGCTGGTTCTTCGTCGAGTACTGCCAGCAGAGTAGAACCCTCTGTGCCGAGGCTGTCACCCAAAACAATAGCATCTTACTAGACGATGTGCCCGATGCAAACACCTACTATGTGCAGGTGTTTGCTCATACGAAGGGGACCCAACTCGACGATCCCGTGAGGACATCGGAGCCCCTGAAGAAAACCATAAGAATCCGCACACAGCATCATGGTACGTGTTGTGTCTCGTGTTTGGTTGTCCACGTGAAAATGCACATGTATTGGCTAGTATGGTCAGGGTAAAAAAAGCACACAATTTGATTCTGATTATTGCGGGTGACGACTCGTTGAGCAAATGCAGGCATTGAGATTAAAGTCCGTTGTTAAATATAAATATAATATATTATATTTTGAAATAATAGCGCCCACAGGCACAATGCTTGACCTGGAGGCCATCCAGGAGGGTTTCGACGGTCGGATTGGCCTCCATTGGAACAATGGTTATTCTGGTCGAATCCCAAATTATTTCGATATCAGTGTTACCTACGCCAACAACACCCCTGTCAACTACACGTAAGTGACATATAGGTTTAACACTCTTAGGTTGGGTTAATTAGCGGTAGTATAATCAGCTACTGCCCGATGGCTTAATTCCAATAACGGTCGGCATCGTAGATAGAACAAGCTAACAGAATATCTGAAGGATTCTCAACCCCTCCCCCCACTGTAAAAACGACTGAGTCGAGACTTCTGGAGCGGTCGATATGTTGAGGATATATGGATATAACCGAGGTTCGATTCTCACAAGCTACGATTTCTCGGTTTCAGTGGGCCGGCTCGTATAGACACGGAGGAACATTTTGAGAAGTTCTTAACTACTAAGCCGTTCTACCGTCCCATAACGATTACGGCACCGTCAGTTGGCGCTACATATAAAATCACGGTCACAGCGATAAGCAAATCGAAGAAAACAGAAATCCCGGGACCTCCGTCGACTTCGAACGTCACATTTCAGGGATCTGGTGAGCTGATACTAAATTATACTAATTGGCTAGCGACTGATAGAAAAGATCATATGGCCGCAGCAGTGGCGACCATATCATTTGTTAAATGCGTCATGTGTTTGCGACCTATCAATGCTTGATGATCGTATACGTTCTTGTACTTCTTTTGAGCTCTGATATGCATGGTTACTACGGGTGACCGACCCCTTTCGAAACAAGCTGCTTTCAATATGTCACGAAGCAAATGCACTGCCGTGTACAATGAGAATATAGTGGGTGCTTAGTGAGCACCTACTCGAGTAGGCATTAGCGTGGCGCTTATGCCGCAGGATATCACTAGTCCTTATTGCGACCGTGACTAGAGCTGCGGATATGATACGAACGTACAAGGACCTAAGTAAATTTTCTAGGCAGATTCACAGCCGACATTTAACTTAGTCCACGGTACAACTGCTATCCCCATTGCTCCATATGACGAACATACAGGGTCATTATGTATTGTATATTGAACTAGCCTTACTAGTCGTGCGACCTTCGAGGGTGAGCTGACCACCGAACATTAGACCGCGGTCAGCTTTTGGCACATGTGTGTTCGTTTGTTGCCGTTCGCAGGGGACGCCATTTCAACGCCAACAAACTTCCGATACACGAAACAAACTCCATATTCGAATCTGCTCCGCTGGAATTGGACGAACTCGGACACCGGGACCGCTCGACGCACAGATCAGGTCTGGTTTTTCATCGAGTACTGCCGACCGAACCGGGTACAATGCCAAGTTACGAAGGTTTCAACGACTACGGTGACCCTCGACGACCTCGTCAGTCGAACCGTGTACGACGTACGAATAGTAGCACATATGAAAGGCCGCCGGGACACGGATTCACCTCGGACGTCCGCCGTTCTCATCGCCACCATGGAGACCCGATCCATAGGTATTTGTGCCATTAATGCTGCTGCGTGATGACAAATAACATAAGCGGGCTTAAGCATTGAACAAATCGCAGCTCCGTTAATAAACCAATAAACCATTAAACCTTTTGGAAGGAAAACGCTTCGTTTGCCCTCGGCATATCGCATCAGTTTCCTTTAGGCTGAACGTCGATGATAACACGCTCAGCAATAATCGCAACAATAATCGCTCATAGCGACCTTGCATTTTCTAGACATCGAGTTCGTAGAGCGAAATAGTATTTGACTAAGTTACCATTGAGCTCCGTCATCTGCAGTAACCTGTAGGATCATCGTTGAAATGCCCTCCCCTTGGTTTACTGTCAATGACGATAAGCGAATGTTACTAAAACGATGTCACCAACAACTGTTTCAAAACTTTCGGTCTAGAAGGTGGTACCGGTATATTCCGAGAAGAAGCAGCTACACTCATTGGCGTTTCGATTAGATTACATTTGGCAGGTCGGTACCGACCGTAAGTCATGGTAGTAGGACATATCACACAGATCGCAGTAGGCTCAAAAAAATCTTGCCTTAGCCTAAGGGAAACTATGGATTTTTCGCACTCGATCTGTAGCCTGAATCAGAGAGAGAGAGAGAGAGAGAGGAGCCACTCCTGTCCAGAAGCGTCCGTCTTAAGCAGATCGACCCATATTTCAATATGCATTTGTATTATTCATGAACACGTTCGAGCACACGGCACCGCCTTGAATCGAATCCCTGGTACAGACGAAGAATAATGGTTGCCGTCTGCCGTATTGTTTATGTTCGCAGATCCCCCACCGGCCTTGAGTAATCTTCGAGTAGCTCAGGAGGGCTTCGACGGCCATGTGAGCCTCTTCTGGGACGTACATTTTGCGGATAAATACAACATTACAGTACTCGACACCAACAGCAACACCACGGTGAAATTCACGTGAGGGCAGCGACCATATCGACAACACCTCTATGATGAAAAACGTGAAAATTAATTAACTGCTCCTCGAAGGGCTGGTGTCCCCCCATCCATACGATAGCGGCACGCAATCCATAGTCTACCGCTGAGACCTAGGATTGGCTTCTTATTAATTACCGTTCGCTCGGTCTAGTCGGTAGTCGGCACTGTAAAGGTGCAACCGAGAAGCTCATATTGGAATAGATACCAGTGTGCACGCTCTGTGCATGGTTTCGCCAGCGCGGACAGTCCTATGCATTTTGGTATTATATATATATATATATATATATATATATATATATATATATATATATATATATATATATTATATATATATCATCGGACGATTGAACCAAATATTAATTCACAATCAAATACACAACAGGTAATCTCGTTGTATTCGTAATCAGGGAGCTTCTAATTTTTCAGCGATAAGCAACCTCTCATACAAATTGAGAAGCCGATCGTCGGCGTGAAATATCGGGTAACGGTCACTCCGGTTCGTACCGATGAGCACGGCACGGATATTCCTGGACCATCCGCTAGTGCCCGTGTCATCTACTCCGGACGTGGTAAGGGAGAGGGAGGGACAGATCATGAAGTCGATACCGCTCCCCGCAAGGGTGACACATCCTCACCCCACAGACACAAGGCAGAAATTAAAGATTGATTATCCTAAAAAACGATCACATTTAAGGTGTGCCCTTCTGTCCCTTATCATTCACTGCCCATGTTCGCTATGGTATCATTGGTTAGCTATTTTGCATAATTCCATATCAGGAAAATGCCACAAGCGACAGAAACGACAGGTGAATGCGTATTTGCTTGTACTGTTATATAACGACATTTTAGTGCTATGAAAATCTAATCAAAGTTAAGTGCATCATCTGCTTTTTCCCCTCTAATATATATATATATAGATATATATATATATATATATATATATATATATATATATATATATATATATATATATATATATATATATATATATATAGATATATATATATATATATATATATAGATATATATATATAGATATATAGATAATAATAATATATATATCACTTTGTTTCACAGAGAGCGCCATTCCGACCCCGACGAATTTCCAGTACGCCCAGTTGAGTCTGTACTTCAACGCATTCGCCTGGGACTGGAGCAACACGGATGGGGATGTCCACCCGAACGACAGCGTCTGGTTCTTTGTGCAGTACTGTGCCCGTGGTAGCACCCGCCGCGATACGTTCACAACGCGAAAACGTTCAGCTGACACAAATGGTCTTCATAGTAGATCAACGTACGACGTTTGGGTTGTGGCGCATCTCAAAACACGGCGCAACGGCAAGAAGCAAACAAGGATCTCTGAACCCCTTAAGGCCACCATGGAGAGTTTGTCCGAAGGTACGCTATAAGGCTATAATGCTTGTAGCCAGTACACCAGTATATATGATTTAGAAATAGAACACAGGTATAAATAGCTCATTTTTATAATATATTCCTGTTTTCCTGCTAGAAGTTTCGATAGGTGCATATCGTATTCAATATGTGGTGAAACATTCACGACGATTGTAATTACAATATTTCGGATCTCTGACCAGACTGGCCTGGGCCGACCGACGTCAAAATCGAGATCTCGTCTCACAGTCCAACATTGGACCGAGTGGCGTATCTCGTAAGCTGGTCAATCCCCAGCAGCGATCGCCTGCTGGGCATCAGTATCCGCGAGAGTTTCGACGAATTCGCCGACAATGATGACAACGGTCTCGGTGAACAACGGCCGAAATACATTGCCCTAATGGCTGACGGCCGCGCGCAAAACATTTCGGTAGAGCTCGAATACGACAGGATCTACGACATGAAACTAACGGCCTATTACACTGCGGGACTTAATCGAACGGGAATGAGCCGAGCGAAATACGTCCAGATCAAGACGATCAGTGGGCCCTCGAATCCCGTCCGACATTTGAAGGTCAGTCAGGAGCACTTCAGCGAGGTTGTCAGGTTGAAGTGGCAACACCCCCGGAGGTTCAACGGACCGTTGGATTTCTACCAGATTCTCGTAACTGACGAAACTGGCAATGACGTTCTGACGAGGTGAGCGTGTTTACTCATTATATTCACTCAGCCAACACAATTATTGTTTGCTTGGTGCTCAACCAATTACCGCCCCCCCCCTCCCAATAGTTTCCCATCTAAATCTCACTTGTCATAGTTCCAAATTGAGGGTGTTGTTTACGGTTTACTATGGGTCCGATATGATTATATATATATATATAAAAACATCAGAAATAATTTAATTATTAAAATATATATTTGTTAATAAAAATAACAATATTTAGTTGGTTGACGTTTACCTATAGAAACGTAAGACCCTTGACACTAGACACTAGCAAACAATATGATTTCAGTGTAATTAAGATTCGTAAGCAGATTTTCATCGTAAAATATTTAAATGCTTGGCAGCCATTCACCGAGACGCAACGTAACGTGTACGAGAAAATCAATCAATCAATCAATACATCAATTAGTTAATTAACGAATTTTAACGGGCCCCAATTTAGCATAAACATGGTGGATCGGAACCAAACAAGTGCCACCGTCAAATTGTTGAACGTCACATTTGGAGCGTTATATGAGGTCGCCGTCACCCCCGTCCACGCTGGAGACGATCGCAACGGTGCCGATGTTGTTGGTCAAACAGCTATCGTTGGAATTATTCTCGTTCGTAAGTGAACTTCGACCTCTTGACATATGATGACATTGATCTATTTATCATCCAGCGATAAATCACGTAGGAATTGTACGATTGCGTTCGTTACTCGTGAACACAACTGGCATCACAACTTGAGTTTCGGCGTTGTTATTCAACGGTGACGTCTTCAACGCGATTCAAGCCAAACGTTGTATTAGCTTCATCAGTGTTAATTATGAACAGTAGGGACGGAATAATACGACGGGTGATTATAAATGGTATAAGAGGGGGACGCTCATTAAACGTTGGGTAGAACATCGTCGACGCCATGCTCGCCGACAGCGGATGGCTGGTCCAAGGGGGCGCGTTTCTTGGATGGAATAATGTGGAAATAGGAGTAATTAGAAAGGATAAGACGGCGGGACCTAGAAGGTCGACCGGGAGAGGCATTTCTTAAGGCATTGGACCGGCTGTAGAGGATCTAGCTTAACTAAAGGCATCCCCTTCCGCTGGAGTACTCTGAGGACATACGGATTAAGTGGTTCCACGCCATCGGGGAGAAGATATATATATAAATTTAAAAAAATGTAGAAAATCGTGTCCAGTGGACGAATCAGCAAAGACGCTTTAACTCAGTCCTCCACCCGATTACCAGTTCATGGGGTAACTGAAAGATGGCCAGAACTTGTGACAAACGGAGATACTAGAAATAACGTTGTCATATAGGTCGCCGTTGCTTCTTATGATTCAGCAGAGAAGGCTCAATTGTTTGGATCCTGCGAGGGACAAGGTTCGAGCACCCTCTGCTTGACATATAAGAGAGCTTAAGCATTGTGAAATTGCAGCTCCTTTAATAAACCAATAAAGCTTTACCTTTACCTCTCGCACAGAGTGGGGAGTTTTGTCTCATCATATACACTTCATGTAGCATTGAGGGATGTTTTGGGAGCTATTTCTGAGTTTAGTCAGTAAGAATCTGACACTACGAGGCAAACAGCTTAGTGTGAGGCCTGGCGTCCATGCAGGACTTACCTTTGACCTCTTAAAAAAAAAGTAGTATTCTGGTTGACCCTCATCAGCATCCTGAAGGATCATTTCCCCATGAATGCCACACTTGAACACGTAATCCTGTCATTTACGTTTCAGGCTTCCCATGGGCGACACTTATCCTTATCATCCTGTTCACCATTGCGGCCATTGTCCTGGCCGCCTTCCTCCTGCTGAAAGTTCGGGGACGACGAAAAAGCGAGGACCCTCCCATTGACGCTTCGACCATGATGCACACATACAATGGCCAGCAATCTTAATGCTGCTGACAGTTTCGAACGTTTGCGTACCGTGACTTCAGTTGTCTCCAAAGCAATGTGAATCAAGTTACCACCAACGGCATTGTATGTGGCAAAAACACTGTGAACGCTATGCGGAAAATAAATTTGTCCGTCGGGTGGATTTGATGTCAGATAACGCGTACTATTTCTAGGATTCATCAAAGTCGGCGGATACGTCCAAGAGCGAGCGAACATGGAAACACACACCGGAGCTCGATTGAGACGCTGTTTATCATTGACATTTCTCCGAGAGTTGTGTTATCACCTTCTCCGTGGTGACCATTCACACGTCCGGAGCTTAGATTGAGAGAGAGAGAGAGAGTGTGTGTGTGTGTTCCGGTAATTAAGTTGGCATATCAGTGCTGATTATTAATTGGCGATAAAAAAATAAGCTTCACATAAATAAACAATAATTACGTTTGTTTTCAAATATAGAACGAATTTTGTGATATTCTAAGATTCAACTAAACGCTGTTTATTTTTGTTTTTCGCATGTCGCATCTAGTGTGTCAACACTTAAGCTGTCTCAACTACTGAAATTATTTTTTTGGAACCCCGATATACAAAGCGGTGACCTAGATAAACACTCGACATAACGTTTCCGTCTCGATTTCGTTGCCAGCTTGAAAGATTTCAGTGGAAAACTAGAGCACAATGACTCCGAACGTCAAGCATAGGCCAAGATACCCGAGCATAGTTGACCAGCAAAGCGTACGACCGAATATCATCGGAGGCATTGAACTCCTCCGAGGGAACAGGCCAGGTTTTCCAGAGCAGAGCTCTCAAAGAACTCGTCCATTCTGAAGTTCATTCCCGACGAAGTCTCCCATGCTTCCGTGGCTTCCCAGGCTTCCGTCTCCCATGAGACTCCCCTTCGGTCGAGTGTCCTTCTGCTGGCCGAAGCATCCTCGCAACTAGGCCCGAAAGGCTTCCATCCGCCCACTTCGAAGGAAGTCTACAACGTAAACCGCGGCCAACTCCTGCTCATCGTTCAAGTGCTATTCACTGAGTAAAGTATCTGCTATGAAACTACCTTTGGTCTCTTTGTTCATGGCACATGGCCTTTAGTGCGCTTTCAACTCAGATATAGAGCACTGCTTACTTAGATACCTAGAGTTCATATTAAATATAATCAATAGCATGCGATCGAGCATGTGAAGATCATCTCGATTTGAGTGTTCTCCTAGCTGGTAACACGTATACGCATTACACGTGGCGTATACATGTCGCATGGCATTCGACGCAAACATCCCAAGCTCAGATAGAGCTGTTACACAGTCTTTATAGTGATTAATAGCGAATATTGTATACGAAATGTGCAAGTACAAGACAAACATTGATTCACATACGCGCTGTCGGCGATTTGAACCCGGCACCGTCTGGTGAGACACTTATTTTTTCACGCCTACAGCCTGCCACAGCGGTAGCCGCCACCTCAGAGTATAAGTGCTAGGAAGTGATTGATTGTATGTTTGTAATAGTCAAGCTCCCGCTGCGGTGGGTGCTCCTCATTTATAGCGCATTGAGTTATATTGCTGATGAGGTTGTTCAAGCCAATCTGTTGATACCTGAAGATTTTATCACGATGCCGTGCCAACAGGCGAACATCGGGCGACAAAAACAGAGAATTCAACATGTTGACCTGTTGAAAAATCTGGAACGGTACACGATAATGGGTTGACAGATAACGAATGGTTAGCTAATGGTGGAATTAACGTCCGGGATCAATTAATACCTTTTCGTATGCTCGAAACGTTTTAAAATGTCGGAATGGAGCAAATACTAATCAATTGACTCATTTAGTCTTCCTCGCATGAAGGAAGGAATGGTAGAATAACATGTGGCATGGTAGAATATCAGCGCTAAGTATTATATATATATTATGCAGTACATATCTGCATGGGGAGCTTGCGGTGTCCTGATTGACGTTGTTCCTTGTCTATACTAATTTCTAATGAAAACGATCGTAATTGAGTTGCCCATTAGTAAGAACTTGCTGATGCAAACGCTATGCTTGTCCAAGAGCAATCGACAAGATGTTCGGCATAGATCGTATTGTTTATTAATATATTCACAAAAAAAAATAAGAAGATATTGTGCATTATACTGATCTGGTGCCGTCTCCTTGTTTGCGGAGAAGAGTAATGGCTGACGTGGATATCAACTACGCTCACCTCGGTGTATGATGTGTTCTCAGGAGCCGTCACGCCACCGTCATTGGCAATTCGAGCAAAAGTCACGGTGATGCCGAAACAGAAGATTTCCGACAGCTTGTATATAGCTACGAGATACACAGACAAGTATATTTAGACGTATCATGATATGTTTCGCAATGTACTACTCTACTATGTACACATGACGTGTACTATTCGCCCCTGTACGTGATAGCTTATGTGACGATTTCTAAGGTTCACATCTACCCGATGCGCTCATGCGTTATCAAGTCCAGTGCTCCTAAATCTCCCTGTCGAGTGATACGTAGCGATTCTGAATCTTTCAAAATTTCACTTTGTTCTTACCGAAAGCTGGCATATTATACGCCGTGATGAAAGGCACGACGAGTTGGGGTCCATAGCGGCGAAAAATATCGGTGGCGAGCCTGTGCGCCTTGACAGACTCGACAGGATTGAGATGGCGGAAAGGTTTACATAAGGAGAATTGACTTTGGTAGTATTTCGATCTAAAATTGATAACCTTTGCCTTGACCGGACGCCGTTTTTCCAAGCGAGCACCGGACACGATAGCTACAAGTTCGATGATAAGTAGAACGAACCGCTGAAGCTTCATCGCTCCTTTGTCGAATCCGGTCGAGTAGAAAGTCAATCTGCGTCTGAAAGGCTATCCCATTATTCTACGCGGGGGTCGCTGTTGAGCACAAACCGTTACGTTTCAATTAGGCTAATTCAAACGTATCGAACGGCTAGGATCTCATGAGAATATACTACCCGCATTTGAAGTTACCTGAATCTATCGATAACTTTGTTAATGAATCGAAGGTAAATAGGTGTGCACATTACGTTTAACACCCATAGCTAATTCCTTCTCAGCCGAAGGTGTGGAGACGATACAGCTGGAATAACAGCAAATAATTCCATCTATGGATCATCGATAGTGTTCCCCTATTCACCCGAGACCATTTGCCGCTTTTAGACCCATTCGTGTCAATCGTTCAGCAGTGGCACAAAGCAGGTACCGAGGTATAGCATAGAATGAAGTCAACTCAGTATCATAAAGTCTTTTAGCGCTGTTGTTTATCGTTTCAAAAAAAAAACTAGTCATTGAGCGTTTTTCATTGAATCCTGTATTTCAAGCTGTAGACGTATTTCTCTAAAAGAGCAGCTCTGTTAAAGCACTAACTCGGAACATAGACTCGTGGGTCGAACACTGTCTCGGAACATTATCTGAATGCGTCAAACACGACTTTGTTTAATACTTGAGAGAATATCATTGTCGATCATATCGTTCAACATTTACTCATATTCCCAAGGGATTCACAAAGTTTCCACCTACATACTTCCACACAGCCAGTAGGTGTGACTCAATACTGGGCGTTGCATATTCATCGTTAGCTATATTAATTTTTATTTTTATCTTATTTATTAATATATAAATTTCTATTTACTTTTTTATCGGTGTAAAATAACACATTTCGATTGTATATATTTTGATTTCTTCAAAGCATTTGACAGAGTTTCTGTCTCTCGTCTGCTTTCAAAAGTGCGTAAACTTCGTATAGATATAATAACAATACATTGGCCTGGATAGGCTACTATATGACGGGCTACCTAAATTCGGGGTTGAAGTATATGGCAACAATGCACCATTGCGCCATTGCAAGGTATGCCTCTTTCAGGTGACAGAATAAAAGATACAGATACATATGTCCTGTTTAGAGGTGCTTTCGGCTGGCCTTCGCTATAACCCACTTGATTGGAAATAGCAGCTTGGAACGATACCACGGTGCCCAGGGGTAGACTCTAGCAAGGTCATCCCAACTCATCGGGTGGCACAAAGTTTGCCACATTATATGCAGTTCCTTTAATAAATCAATAAGGCTTTACCTTTACAAACGAACTGACAAATATACGCCAGTGAAATAATTCGATATTTTTGTACAATAACATAGTATTATATGATATGTCCACCCGGTGTTCCGCAGGGATCTTGAGCAGTTTCTCCGTTGTTTTGTATATCTGTTCTAGATATTGCAGACATCCCTCCGAATGGAGTAGCAGACAAACGGTATACAGATGACCTCAAGTTGTAGGGAATCTGTGATGGTCCTAGAACCCGTGTCACTGAAAGTCCTCCCTCCTCTAACAAACTAATAAAGCTTTACCTTTTCCTTCGACTTAGATAGGCACATAATTAACGTAGCTTAGTTTATCAAGACCTTTAACTGTATCTCTGACACGATCATCCATTGTTTGGATGTATTGTTATGGAGGTCAAGTTTTATCGCACTCTGTATCGCACAGTTGAGTTGTGGCAAAAGTTTTCCCTTCAACGCGGTTGGTGGCCCGATATTGGCAATGTGCAAGAAGTTAAGCACTAATATTAATATGGACGTTTGTTGGAGTTTCAAGTAAGCTAACGAATTGCTGGACATTGTTAACAACGAAATGGAAAATGAATGGACAAAAGGAGAGCGCTCCCAAGAGGAGTAGCGAGTGTAAAATTATTTTTTCCAAATAGGACCGCATAGGCAATGTGCAACCCAGTATGCCTCGTGCTTCGCCATGCGGTTGCACGGCTCCGCGCCCGCTCGGCCCTGGACGATTTTGCCCACGGGTCTGAAATTTCTGAGACCTGTACCCACCAGGGTCCGGCGCTTTTGGCGACACGATACCGGCGACTACTCCCTGAATAGGACTGTTCCGGACCCCCTGAATATTTTCTTTTCACCTACCTTCTCGAGTCGCACGATGTTATATCTATGGCATATCCTTCATCTAGGATATTGTATTGTATATTTCTAGATACACAATCATATGGAATACAAGCATGACCTTATATGTTAGCATTTTAATAAACTCACAGCGTTAGAGCAGAATACACATTTTCCTATTTTTTTTGTACTAGTAAAAACAAAAAATTCTTAAAGGTACACAGATTTAACATTAAAAAAACAATAGATTTATTACCGTACACCCACAGTCAGCTACAGTGGTGGCCTTCGACTTTAGAGTAAAATGAAGCGGAAGTGGTTGACCGCATGTTTATAAAAATCCAGATCCCGATTCGGTGGTTGCTCCTCATTAAAAGCACAGAAGCTCATATTGTTGAAGAAGTAATACATGAAAACCGATGGATATTGGTAGGTTTTGCCACGATGCTGTACCGAAGGTTGAAGGTCGGGCGTTAAAAATGTGCGGCTCAACATTCTGACATAATAACGCAACTGGAAGGGCAGGCGACCGCGAAAATACAACAGAGATAGATAGTGATTAATGTGGACTAAATATCAGGAATTCATTAAGACCTTTCGTATGCTGTTAATTTTGAAATGTGCAAGCGGGGAAATTCATGAATCGATTAACTTATTTAATCTTCCTCACGCATATAACATGGTAGAATAACAGTGCGTATTGGACTCTCAATTGGCCTAGTTAACTATTTTAAGAGATAATATATATACTAACTTATTAACTATTTTATAGAGAACTATTTCAACTGAGTTGGCCATACACGAGAACTGTATACACACAAACGTTATGATTGTCCAAGAGTAATCGGCCCATTGCATCGCTTGTTCGAGCTTACGATATTGTTCGATTTCGTTTAAAATTTAAATAAAATTAGTTTAAATTAATTTCTTTTAAGCTCTTTTAGTTTCGCTTCGCTCCATCTGGTGCCGTCTCCTTATTTACTGGGAAGAGTAATGGCTGTCGTGGATATCAACTACACTCACCTCGGTGTATGATGTATTCACAGGAGTCTTCACGCCACCGTCATTGGCAATTCTGGCGAAAGTCACCGTTAGACCAGAACAGAAGATTTCCGATAGCTTGTATATAGCTACGAGATTCACAGACAAATATATTTAGACGTATGCATTTCACAATTCGATCTACTGTATACACATGACGCATCTTGTTCACGCTGAACGGGATGGATTCTGTGACGATTGCGCCCCCGAGTTTTCAAAACAGTGGATTACTTTGTGCTCAATCGATTTTACATACTTTGCATAGAGGGCAAGAAATTACAGGAGCGAATACAGTCAATTAGACAATGATTACCTTAAAATATTGTGTTCGCCCCTAATAAATAATGACCAATTTCAATTCAAGGTCAACAAATGCATTTTTCGGTCCAATCTGTACTCGGCTTCAGCGGCGGCTACTACGGTTTGTTCAGCCGAAGTCTTTATCTATGGCGCCTGAACGTCCACCCGGAATGTTCGAGCCCGATTCTCGAAATCTCGCTTTCGATCGTAAATGATACGTACTCATTCAGCATCTTCTTAAGTTTCACTTTGTCTCTTACCGAAAGCTGGCACGTCATACGTAATGGCGAAAGGCACGAGGAGTTGGGGTCCACAGCTACGAAATATATCGGTAGCGAGCCTGTGCGCTTTGACAGACTCGACAGGATTCAGATGGCGGAACGGTTTACAGAACGAGAACTTACTCTGGTAGTATTTCGAACTAAAATCTATAGCTTTTGCCTTCACCGGACGCCGTTTTTCAAAGCGAGCACCGAACACGACAGCAACAAGTTCGATGATAAGTAGAACGAACCGCTGAAGCTTCATCGCTCCTTTGTCGTGTCCGGGCGAGCAGAAAGCCGATCTGCGTCTGAGAGGCGTTTCAGTGTGTTGCAATCTGAGCGTCAAAGCTGAGTACGAACTATTGCTCTTAACTTAGTCATCTCAACTAAATCTCGCGTTTCTATCATATGAGAATTTGCTACCCGTATCACTTTAATCTCTCGATTACTTTCTTTAACGGGTTTCAGGTGTGTGTATTACCTTAAAACTCGTCGGGAATTTGTTCTATCCGAAGGTGAGGAGACGACACAGCTAGACAAACAGCAAACAACTCGATCATAGGAGACGATTCGTAGGAGACGTCCGTAGTAATCATTGAAGCCACAAAAGGAGGACAGCCGGGGTTCATCTATAAGAAGTATAGATCTATCCGTAGGAATAATTCATTTGTGCTGTAGCCTCTCATTACTCTTCCTTATTAGTCCAGTACAAAGACCAATCTCAATGATTGGTCCTATTTTAAGCTGTAGGCATATTCCTCGTTGCAGAAATCGTTTATCACAGTCACTTATTGTTCAATTCCTAAACAGTCAGTCCCTGAGCATTTTTCATTTAGCCCGTTTCAAGCTATAGGCGTATTCCCTTTAAAGGACAATATCGTCAACACCAAAAACAATCTCAGAACAACATCGAGCGAAATAGTTACATATGTTTGTACAATAGTGCATAGTCGGTCCCCTGGATGGTCTAGTGGTGAGCGTCTTAGACTACTAGACTGGAGGGACACGTGTGTGTTCAAATCCTGTCAGACGCGGAGAATCTTTGGAGTTCTTTATCATCTTTCTTTATCTGAAGATTCTTGTCAGGTACGAGTAAGGCAGAGAATAAGCAAAGGTGGCCCCGACAGGTCCTCATAGTAATACCTAAAGGTTAAGAGCTGAGGCCTGTCAGATAGGGGAACAGCTGAGGGTCAGCTCGAAAAAAGAAAAAAAGAAAAAAATAGTGCATAGTCGACAGAGGAGAGGGTAACATTCAGGCGTTTGTTTCTGCGTTTTAAAGTCGCATGAAGGCAGAATAGAGATTGGAATAGAATAGACCTATGTTCTCTCAAGACTTCTTCTCATCATGAGCGTTTCCTTTTTCGGGGCTATTTCTCCTTTTAGTCGATTTGTAAGGTCGTTTGTGATAAACCTTGTGCCACCCCCCCCCCCCCACGAGTTGGGGTGGTCTCTACCCTTGTGCTAGGTTTATGAAAGCACCTTGAAACTGGTTACTATAATAGATAATCGATTGTGCACCTGATTAAAGCTATTCTTTTGCCTTCTGGGATTCATCCGCAAGAGGTACACCTTACACAATGACACAATGGTGTAGGTCAACAAAGCATCTGAGTCAACAAAGCAGAACGGTGGCGTTTCTGCTGTCACATCGATTTAAAGGACCTCAAATAGATGATTTCTTCTTGGTAGAGATGTGGAGATAATATACCTGCTGGCCTGGCCGCAAAGGTGATTAGCAACCGTGATCTCTAGCCAGAATATGCATACGACGTTAAAAAAAAGTCATTTCATATTACATACAACGTGCATCCTGGTCAACGTCACCATGTGGTGGTCATTCGGATGAAATGAGGGGTATTTAAATAAAAGTACACTTGATAATTGCAGCATGATCAACGATATTGCACACATCTCTGAGACGCCCTGTACGCGCATATAAATAAGCATTTATTTAAAAATTGAAATAACATTCGACATCCACTGCTATATCCGATCCCGAGCAAGCAACATTGACAGTAAACGTGTTGTAAATACTTGTCGTTTGCGTGGCTAATGTTTGGCTCGGTCTTTTATTGAAGTGGGTGACAATTGTAGTTTCCGCTGTACGTGAAATACATCTAAGAACACCTTCCTCCATATATTCTTAATATAATAGGAAATATCTAGAATAGGAGCCTTCCCCACCTTCCCAATCCTTAAGCGTGATTCCCAAAATAGAAATTGCGTTGCCCCTTTCGACATCTAAGGAAAATCTTTGCATTAAAAATTCAGCTGGTTCGCTGGTTCATTCGTGGTTCACCTGCAGCGGATGGTAACTCTTCTACAAATCTCTGAAACAAGCCCCCAATGTTTCGAAGGCTACAGGTCTAAATTACCACTCATTCATGAAAGGGGCGTATTTTTTGTTCTTGGTTTGAACGACTGTATTGGGTGCATGACCAGGCTGTGTTGCTCCGCAACTGGTATACCAAGGTGCTAAAGTGTCAGCCACAGTGCAACTCCAAACCAGAATTTTACCTCTGGAAAAGGGGATTAACAACGTACCAACAGAGTGAGAAATATCTGCGAGGTCACGAATCCAAGGAACAGATGTGGAGTGACGACCGCTGGCCAAAGTCTCGTTTAATAGAGATGGTCTCGGGCCAGGACCCGCACTTTTTATACAAGTTCGTCCATGACGACAACGACGACGAAGAAAATCAACCGGTTCTCCACAGCAACAGGACTCTGGAGAAACTAGATTACTTACCCAGCGTAAACCTACTGCAATACGGGTATATTGGTCATCAAGTATAGTTCCCATATGAGAGGAGAGAACTACATAAAGACAAGCTCCCGCCCAAGGCCTAGTGAAAGGCCTTCACCACGGCCTTCAACTTTTCAATGTTTGGCTTAATTAACTATGATGTCTCGTGATTGATATGATATGCTCATTCCAGGAAATGACAATATCAATGGACTAGTAAAAGTATAGCAGTACTTATTTAATACCAATCGCAAATTATTGAGCCGAGAAGCAGCATTTACGTTAGAGCGCGTTAACATGAGTATTACCACGCGCGCAACATTGCTTCCGCTAAAGCAGGATGTACAGGAAATAGTTGGCAGTGTGTTTGTAGTAGTCAAGTTGTCGATGGATCGGAACGCCTTCGTTGAACGTACATGCTGACATGTTGCTGACAAAATAGTACAGACCCATTGGGATAAATCTGTAGATTTTGTCCCCGTACCTTGCTATGTATCTGACACCCGGCGTCCGGCAAAACGATGCTAACATCCCAGTATAGTTGTGGATCTTGAAGGGACCCAATCGAAGTGTAGAGAAAAACATACAAGGCGAAACGTTAGAAGTGCTACCATATATATATATATATATATATATATATATAAATATATATATAAATATATATATATATATATATATATATATATATATATATATATATATATATATATATATATATATTGTGTGTTTATGTGTGGATATGAGACATATATTTAGACCATGCAATATAATGAGGGATGAGAACATAGTGAAACGCTTGTTATGTGTCATCGCCTTATGGGCTTAGATGGGGGAATCTACAACGTTGGGTTGTGCACTGTAGATACTCCAAGGAATATCAGCCAATTCGTTCCACCAGTTAGCCTGGCCAGCAACTGCAAATAATACATTATATAGATTGGACGAGGCACAGTTGACTGGGACCTGTCCTGGGGTTTGACCCCTAGACTTGCACACCCCATCTGCGATACAGAACGTGTTCTCTCCATAACATCAATCTTGTCTCATCTGTAACTCCCCTGATGGCTATTACAACACTAATTAATTTATGCTTAATGCATTTATGAGCTTCCCAAACGTTTTGTAAGTCGCCTCTGCAAAACCCTGCTGTTAAACCCCCTTTTCCCGATTTCTTTCTGGAAAGGAATGTGACCCCAGTGTTTTAGACAATGCATTGAACCTGTTGCAGTGACGTGCTAGCCGGAATAACGGTTCCTCCATCGTTCGCAATTATCGCGTACGTGATCGTTAATATCCAGCAAAGCAGCTTGGCAACTTTATGTATAGCTGTAAGAAACAAAGTCAATAACACAGATACAAATATATCCTAAGTAATGCTAAGGCTGTATAGCACAACGCCCTATAGAGTAAATGGGAATCAGTTCATAGATTTATAGGCTCCCAGCTAGAAATATATCGTATGTTGATATAACAACAAGCCAGCGTGCAATATAAGCCCGCTTTGTCTCATTAAAGTCTACTTCTCCTCTAAAAGCCCGCAATTACAGACTATGTGATTTCAAACAAATCAAATCAAAGCACACTATTGTGTCCTATGAGATCGCCATTGCGCTGATTGCATTCTATGTGTCAAGCGATTGCTGCTGTTGAATCCTCACCAAACGCCGGCACATTGTACGTGGTCGCGAACTCGACCACGTTTCGTGGTCCACATCGGCGGAAGATACTCGTCGCGACCGCTTGTGCTCGGACAGCTTCAACCGGATTCATGTGGCGAAATGGTTTGCAGGTCGAGAATGGTTCAGTGTAGTATTTCGACCTAAAATCGACAACTTTCTGTTTGGTAACACGGCGCTTTTCGATTCGGCCAGTTGACACGTTGACGCCAAACTCCGTCAGAAGCAAGAACAGGGCTAACAGTCTCATCGTCAGTGCGGCGCTCCGCCGAATTTGGAGTTGCATCTTGCCCAGTTTCACGATTATATATATATGGACTAGATGGTGCGATAACACAAGCTCTTCCAAGCTAGCCGATCCGTGGTGAAGGTATTGAAGCCTAGCTACATTTCAATCTAATTCCAACAGTTCAATAAATGCGGCCTGCTTCGTATACTGTGGCCTGGCTGCTATTGTCCACGAGGGCTTCACGGCAAATGAACATTCATGATGGCCCGTCTACCTCTGTGACCTTCCTCCTACAAGTTTCCTGGTGCTAATTGGAATCACGCGGTAATGCCGGCTAAGCAAATAGTGCCTAAGAGATAACCTCCCTTAGAGAGCACAGGTACAACGACACGTCTACAATCCAGCACGCCCAGCAAATTATCGAGACCAAATTCGACTGGTAACCTGCCTCTGAGGGCGAACGTTCATATAATGTGTATTCATATCTGTCGGTCCGTTGCGATACATAGTCGTAGTCCCATTTTACTCATTGCCGCGTTGTAAACTTGCAACAAGCTGTAATTACTCACAAATACAAACAACGTTCACGCGAATCGAGAGAAAGTAAACATGCACACATCTACGATTTTATATTTACGTCTTAGGGCTTTTATTCGATGTCAACACCTTCTTCATATAAAATGTCATGAAACATAACCTATAGATGCTATGAGCAGGTTGACGGGAAGCGAAAATAACGAGAACGGGCTCGATAGGCCCGTGGCGAAAAGGGATATATAACCTAGGCTATTCACATGGAGAGCAAAGATGGAGCCTCATAATGCCTCATAAAAGACTGATGTTTTTTTCATTAAACTATATATTATTCAAATGTGCAACCGAACCTCACTGACCCAGGCGATCACTGTCAGGTAAGTGTCGGTGGCTCAAGCTGTGATGTTAACGGCCACTTGACCGTCGGGAGATATTGATTTATGAGGATATATGGGTAATTATAAGTTTCCTTGAGTAGCTCGACAAACGCAGTACGCTCCCATCTGTGTTGATTAATTTTGCTGATCGTCTCATAGATGTTTCGTACCCGGGTCCTTGTGACTCCGGGCGACTGGTGTACCATCGTGACCCTCGTCCATAATTTGCTGATAGCAACCTGACTATGTGAGCACTTTGTAGCTCGAACAGTGCGCGGAAGCCATATGAGAGAAACAATCCGTATATATTTACACACATATATTAACATGTATGTAAATAGTACTAGTAGTAGTTAATAGTATGTAAATTGAGCTTGTTGAACCTTTCCGCAAACGGGAAAGCCATATCATTGAACATGTAGCGTACGCTCGATTTTCGTTATACCGAGCGCCCTATGCACACGCGCGGCACTGATTCCTGCTGGGTCGAATCTGATTTTCCACAAGTATTGAGGTAGCGGGGCCGTGCGAGGAGACCTCCTTCGAAAGGGTTTCCGTCTATACGGCAACTTACAACGGCGGGGACATCTGATACCTGGATGGGTCCCAGTTCCAAACAAGTGTTAGCTGATAGCAGCAGTTCCAGCTCCTTGTCGATGACCCGGAACGTCACGAATCTGCGTGTGTCGTCCATAGAAATGTTGATCGGTCTTGGTCCCAAGGTCATCGAGCGTGACTAATCATACGTTTTAATAATTGTTTTGTCCTTGCGATCAATGTGCAGCTCTGGTATCTTGCTTCTCATGCTCTGCAACGTGCGGAAGCCCCTGATGTTGCAAGTCGCAGCTGTGTCGAGAAGAGCGCGAAGTTCAGTGGCTAGCTTTGTACCGCCTCGTAGCATCGTGTACAGCTTGCCTTCAGGCTTACGTCTCGGACTGGAACGAGCCGTTGGTGTCATGTTCTTCATATGTTTCTTCATTCCTGAACCATCCTCAAGGGTGGTTCTGTCTCTGTTTGAATCTACATATACGGGCGAAGCGATTCTTTGTGCCTCATACCATGCCTGTCTCACCGGTTGCTGGACAGTTTCTTGGTAAATGTGAACCCCTGCACCTCCAGCAAATTTGTATTCAGACTTGCTCCTCGCTGACAATATGTCTAATAACTACAGGTAAACAAAGACAAGCATCTCTCGCTCAGATATACATGTGACACTGTTTTATAGAAATTTATACCTATATTGTGTGTCATATGTTTGCATGGATGGAAGAGGCCACTGACTCAAATATGCTGAGTGAGATTTGAACCGGACCAAGTATTGTGACAAGTTCAATACTTTACGCCTATAGCCTGCCATAGCGATGCCCGCTGCTTCAGAGCACAAGTACCATGAAGTGGCTGATGGTATGCTTGTAATAGTCCAAGTCCCGATGCAGTTCGTTCTCCCCATCCATAGCACATTGAGTTATATTGTTGATGAAGTCGTACATGCCACGCGGAGGATAGTGGAAGATTTGGCCGCGGTGCCGTATCGACACTTTAATGGCAGGCGCTAAAAATATGGCGCTCAACCTTCTGATTTGGCACAGCACCTGAAAGAGAAGACGAATTTTGAGAAAATAAAGGTTACTGTAAGTTAATGTTCATAGAGAATATATCATATATAATCTTCGTCATATGTTTATTTGTGCGTTTAAAGAGAGAATATAGGATCGTTGTACTCGAACGCCTGAAACGGGCGTTCGAATCTGGCGTCAAATCGTCAAATCTGGCAAAGGGAAACAATCAGATTGCCGAATCATTTCACCCATCTCATTTGTCCCGCGCAGGCATAATAATAATAATAATAATATCATTATTATGTATTTTTGTTATGTAATTACATATTAACGACTCTGGACGCTCAGTTGGCGTTTCTCGTTGTCTATATGAGTTTTTTTGTTAGACGATTTTTAATGGTGTCGCTATTGCATGCCTCTCTCGCTAAATATAGCTTGTGAACACCCGAATGGACTCCAACGATCTGTTTGTCCAAGAGCCTATCGACCGACTGCACTGACTGTAATGAGCTGATGATAATTGATATTGTCCTTTTCAACGAATCGTCACTGTGCATTGGCGCTTTTCATTATCGAGCAAAGTGAGCGTATTATTATTATTAGCTTGTGTCACATTTCGTTGGGCCTCCTGTTCACGATGACACACACGAAGCGTTGATAGAAATCGAATTAAATTCGCTGATTTCCACCTTGGCCCGGGTAAACCTTGTGCTGTTGTGATGACCCAAGTTATTGATTAACACATATAGATATCTACCAGAAGACGACGATACGATAGGTGCATATGTACGAGATCAATTTGTGGCCTACGAAAGCTTCGTTGGACTACTCGAGTTTCGATAGAGCATTAGATGTACGGATAGTTTATCCGGAACCTCATGTAAAGCCCGTTCCCCGTATAACCCATCCAGAGTTTGTTTATTTTCTCGTTCGGTGCGCGACGAACGGAACGAGTTTTATCATGAATTCACGCTCGGAAGAGGTATGTTCCAGGTGAGAAAAACCTGCATTCTTCGCACCTATTTGCTCGCGCCTTTCGTCGAGGTTCGAAGCCTAGCGAAGTAGCCCCAAACGCTTAGGGAGAACTCTGGACGTTAATGGTTTGTTTTGAAAAAATGGTTTCGCCAGTTCCGAGGCGGCAATTTGCACAGGGAGGATGCATCCCGCTCGGCCAGGTCGATGAGGACACCTTTGAAGGAAGAACGGTCGGCCAGAGCAAAGAAGTCGAGGTGGATTGGCCGAGCAAATGAACTATGGCCAGTCGATTGTTACCAGGCGTCTTGAATCTATGAGATTTACGGAAGGCAATAGGTGTCATTACGAGGCCACCATGGCCGATTCCTGCACAGAAATGCTTTTCGGAGACGAGAAGTAGCGTCTCTACATCAATGATGGATGAAGGGTGGTTCCGGTTGAGGGACCCAAGCCCTGATCTCACCCAGATGCCCATGATCAGCGTTCGTTGGGTCTCGAAGGGTGCTGTGCTACACTGGAGAGTGCTCTTAGAGAACAGAACTGTGTATTTTTAATTGCAAAAGGCCAAAGTGTTTTTGCAATATATTATATAGAAAAAGACAGTCTTTTAAAGGAGAGGTCATATGCGATAATACTGATCTGGTGCCACCAGCCTGGTTTGACAATCTCAATGGCCCGCGTTGACGTCAGCTACGCGCACCTCGACATGCGTTGCGTTCTTCGGAAGCGTTACGCTGCCGTCATTGGCGATTATGGCGAACGCCATGGTGGCCCCAAAGCAGAACATCTCCGATATTCTGTATATAGCTGGAACATAAACAAACACATATATGTAGACACACCATCATGCGATTCGCAATACACTCTGACATGGCATCATTGAACATGACGTGGATTGTGCACTGTGGACAACGAAAGCTTCGATTGACGATTGCTTTCGCGTTTTGTTTCTTTTCCTCAAAGCCATAGATTACTTTGAGCTCAAGCTACTTGTAAATTCGTTGTAGAAACGGTCCAAGATTGAAGTGAATTTAGTTCATTATTGGCCGTGATTGGTTAATACAGCATAGATTATTATCGAAGCTAATACTGTTTTTGGTCCCTAAACAATAATGGCTTGTTAGGTGTCAAACTAAACAAATGTGCTATTGTGTCCACTCTACACTCGGCCTTTGCTTGGGTGGCAGCCACTAACTGGTTTGTTCAGCTAAAGCCTATTTCTATGGCCCGATGTGGTCGCGTCATCATCGACACTGCTCTAAATCACCCTTTGATTGCAAACGATACGCTCGGATTCTGAATCTTTTGGGGTTTCACTTTGTCTCTTACCGAAAGCCGGCACATCGTACGTTGTGGCGAAAGGCACGAGGAGGTGGGGTCCACAGTGACGAAATATATCGGTAGCGAGCCTGTGCGCTTTGACAGACTCGACAGGATTCAGATGGCGGAACGCTTTACACAACGAGAATTTACTCTGGTAGTACTTCGAACGAAAATCTATAGCTTTTGCCTTGATCGGACGCCTTTTCTCTAAGCGAGCACCGAGCACAACAGCAACGAGTTCGATGATAAGTAGAACGAACCGCTGAAGCTTCATCGCTTCTTTGTCGAATCCGGCCGAGCAGAAAGCCGATCTGCGTCTGAGAGGCGTTTCAGTGTGTTGCAATCTGAGCGTCAAGGCTGAGTACGAACTATTGCTCTTAACTTAGTCATCTCAACTAAATCTCACGTTTCTATCATATGAGAATTTGCTACCCGCATAACTTTAATCTCTCGATTACTTTATTTAACGGTTTGCAAGTTTATAGGCCTGTGTATTACCTTAAAAACCCGTAGGGAATTTCTTCTATCCGAAGGTGAGGAGAGGATACAGCTAGATAAACAACAGATACTTCAATGATAGGGAATCCCTTCTAGCCGAAGGTGTAAGGACGATCCAGCTGGACAAACACGAAACAACTCGATCTTCTTCCAGATCCATCCTTAGTAATCATTGAAGCAGTTCTACAAACGAGAGATAACGAGCCTTGCCACAGCAGGAGGACCTTGGGGCCTTGGGTTCATCAATGAGAAGTATAGATCTATCCGTAGGAATAATTCGTTTGTGCTGAAGCCTCCAATTACTCTTCCTTATTAGTCCAGTACAAAGACCAATCATTGAACATATTTCAAGCTGTAGGCATATTCCTCTTAAATTGGCCTGTTTCACCCTGCTGCCTGGTGGCGTGGTGCATGCGTGTACATCTTGCAATTTGAAAAGATCACTATCGATCATATTGTTTACCATATTCTGCTCGAATCCGGTCGAGCAGAAAGTCGACCTGCGTCTGGGGGGCGTTCCAATGAATTGCAACCAGAGCGTCAAGGCTGAGTACGAAGGATTGCCTTTGAGTTAGCCAGCTTAAACATATCTTACTTCTACGATCACATGAAAATATATTTACTACCCGCATGTGAAGTTACTTTAATCTCTCGATTACTTTATATAGTCGCAGGTGTGCGCATAAGTTTAACACCCATTGGGAATTCCTTCCGGTCAGAGGTATAAGGGCGATACAGCTAGACAAACACGAAATAATTCGATTATAGGGATTTTCGTTTTGAAACATATATTTTACTATGAAACAACAGCAGCTTCGATCTAAAAAGAACACAAACACGAAACAACTCGATCATAGGGGACGATTCCGTAGGGGGTTCCTATTCTCCCGATGCCGTCATCCTCTTTCAGATCCATCCGTAGCAATGCCATTGAAGTAGTGCCGCATAGAAATCTGGTGTATAATGAAGTCTGGTGAGGGTCAGCTGTCTCTCGAACATGTAGATCCATCCGTAGGACTAATTCGTTTGTAGACCCCTTGAAAATAATTCATTGCAGAAATCTCTCATCACGGTCACTTTTTTTTGTTCAATTCCAAGCATCAGTCACTGAGCACTTTTTATCTAGCTCGTTTCGAGCTGTATTTCTGTAGAATTTCTATAAAACAGTGTCACAATATATGAATTTTTCCCTGTAATGAGCAGACATATTGTCCGCGAGATTGATCTCCATGTTCGATTGCACGCTATTGAATGCATTTGTTGTGAACTTAGTTAGGGCTCTAAAAATTAGTACCCTATATCTAGTTCGAAGGCCGACTAAAGACCACATAAGAGGAAGACAGAGACCTTAAAGTAGACGAGCAGTCAAAGAAAAGTACTTGGACCTAGAGCGAAAGTTGGTAGCGGTTTATTTTGTGGACAGCATTGAGGCCAAGGTCGAAGAGGATTGCCATGGACCACTGAGGCCACCCCATACGAATTGCTGCGAAAAGGTGAGTCGAGAGCAAACACAGCGGGCGGGGGGGGGGCCAACAAAGAGGCCATGGACCCTATATATAATATATATATATATGTATATATATATATATATATATATTCAGTTCTGACAATCAATTTCTTACAAGCTATTCGCGTATTACCTTATGCATGCCGCAATCCGTGACCATTATAGAACCTCATAACTGGAGAGATCCAAGTTGAGAGACCATGCTAATCAAAGTGCCCGCCCAGACAGCGCCCTCCGTCGGCGAAATGACCATGCCCATTGCAATGCACAATCAATAAATTAGTCTGTCCGTAACTGTGCTGCTGTTCACATCGATACGGAACAATTAGTTGCAGATGAGGAGTGAGAAAAATATTGAATAAGTCGGCTGCATTAAGCCGGCTTACTCTGCAAGCGGGTTGCATATTGACAAACGTAAGTAGCTCCGTTTTGTTTGCCACTGAGTACATATCACGCTGTAGTATAACTGCACTTCAAGTAAATCTTATCGACACACTTTCAAGTCAGCATTTTTCCACATTTCCCATCCATGCAATTGCTTTTTGCATTCCTTCATATAAGGGACCCCTATTTAAATGCAAATGTGCAACGTTCGGGATCGAACCCGTGCTCTCACGTGTCTCCTCCGATTGCAAGGCGCCCACGAACACACCACGCCATCGGGCTCGACATTATGACTGCCGCTTTTAGTTAGCGCACTTCTTCTGTGCACTCACTAGCACCTACCAGAATGGCAAATAATTCCCTCTATGATTTGGCCGGCCATAAAAGTGCTCACGAATGGAAACGACGAAAGGTCTGTCGGTGTCAGTGCCTCTAACTTGTACAGTCTGGGTGACGAGTATTTGAGAACCAGTACCTCTATGTTGAATGATAGATTGAAGGTTTAGTAAGAAATTTGCTAGTGCAACAAGCGGAGATTATCGACGTTCAAGTGGCTCTCAAACCTATTGAGTCCGCGATATTTATTCTGTCAGCAGTGGTCAGTTCAATTGGATCTTTATTTTCATGTGTGAATATCATCTGACCCGCACAACCAGACCACTTATTTCAACGATACTAACGTCGGCACTCGGTGGCAGCGAAAGTAAGTGCTCTCGATCCACCCTTTCGCAGCACTTCGTTCGTGCGGTGGCCTCAGTGTTCCATGATACTCCTCTTCGACCTTGGCCGCAATGCTGTCCACAAAGTAAGCCGCGGCCAACTTGTGCTAGGTCCAAGTACTTTTCTTTGAGTGCTCGTCCACCTCTGAACCGCCTGTCTTTTTCATACGCGGTATATGGCCTTTAGTCGGCGTTCCAGTGTCAGCTTTAGAACACTAACTTTTACAGGACTAACTAAGTTCATAACAACTGAACTCAATAGCCTGCAATCGAACATGCAAATGATCGTTGCCTCAAACGCGTTCCTCGCGGAAAATATGTCTACTCATTACAAGGAAAAATAAAGCGAAAGGAATACGCATACAGCTCGAAACGGCTAAATAAAAAGTGCTCAGTGACTGATTCTTGGAATTGAACAAAAAAAAGAGACAGTGATGAGAGATTTTCGGCAATGGATTATTTTCAAGGGGTCTACAAACGAATTAGTCCTACGGATGGATCTACATGCCCGATAGACAGCTGACCCTCACCGGTCTTCATTATACGGCAGATTTCTATGCAACACACTTCAATGGCATTGCTACGGATGGATCTGAAAGAGGATGACGGTTTCGGGAGAATAGGAACCCCCTACGGAATCGTCCCCCATGATCGAGTTGTTTCGTGTTTGTCTAGCTGGATCGCTTGAGATCGAAGCTGCTGTTATTTGATATGGAAAATATATGTCTCAAAACGGGAACTCTGCAGATTCGTCCCTTATAATCGAATTATTTGGTATTTGTCTAGCTGTATCGCCCTTATTCCTCTGACCAGAAGGAATTCCCTATGGGTGTTAAATTAATGAGGACACCTTCGATTATATAAAGTAATTGAGAGATTAAAGTAACTTCACATGCGGGTAGTAAATATATTTTCATGTGATCGTAGAAATAAGATATTATGTTAAGGTATATATTAAGGTGGCTACTCGTAGGCAATCGTTCGTACTCAGCCTTGACGCTCAGATTGCAACACATTGAAACGCCTCTCAGACTCCGATCGGCTTTCTGCTCGACCGGATTCGACAAAGAAGCGATGAAGCTTCAGCGGTTCGTTCTACTTATCATCGAACTTGTTGCTGTCGTGTTCGGTGCTCGCTTAGAGAAACGGCGTCGGATCAAGGCAAAAGCTATAGATTTTAGTTCGAAATACTACCAGAGTAAATTCTCGTCCTGTAAACCGTTCCGCCATCTGAATCCTGTCGAGTCTGTCAAGGCGCACAGGCTCGCTACCGATGTATTTCGCCGCTGTGGACCCCAACTCGTCGTGCCTTTCGCCACTACGTACAATGTGCCAGCTTTCGGTAAGAGACAAAGTGACAGCTCAAAAGATTCAGAATCCGAGTATATCATTTGAAATCGAAAGGGCGATTTAGAGAACATCCCCCTCCCCCGCCCCGCCCGTGAGCAAAATGTCATTGTCCTCGATGACATTTGTACATCGGCTGGATGACAAAGACTTCGGCTGAGCGAACCGTAGCGGCCGCCGCCGAAGCAGAAACCGAGTACGGATTGGACAGAAAAATGCATTTGTTGTTGCCGTTGACTTGACAAGGGCCATAATAACATCGGCCATTAGTTATTGGGGACGAATACAGTATTTTCTAATAATCACTGTCTAATTGACTATATTCGCTTCTGTAATTTCTTACCCCCTACGCAAACGCATTTAAAAGTGGCTTGAGCCCAAAGTAATCCCCTGTTTTGAAAGCGGAAGTGAACAATCGCCCTTCTTTTACATACAGTAGAGCACATCGCGCAATGTACAATGCTGATAATGCCGATCGGTATTTGCTTGTGTTTGTCAAAGCTCTACACAAGGTAGCGGAAATAATCTGCTTTGGACTTACGCTGTCATTCGCAAGAATTGCCGATGATGGCACCGTAACAATTCCGGAGAACACATCACACGCAGAGGTGGGTGTCGTTCATAACCCAGCCGGCCATTCAGGGAGATGGCAAACAAGGAGGCGGCATCAGATCAGTATAACTCATAATATCTTACTTTTTCGTAAATATATTAATCGAGAATATGTGGTCGCTGAAAATCTAGTTGTTCAAACGAGGCTTTCGCGAGGCCACGATCGATTTTCGGAGTAGTGCAATTCGAGTGTTCTCGTCCGGTAGAAATCTATGATTAAGCAATTACATGAAGGTATCATGATGGAAATATTTTTCGCAAGCAACTTGTGTAATATAAAGAAAATGAAAGCCAATTGATATATATATATATATATATTATTATTGTTATATATTATAATTAGCTGTTATTCCACTATTGAGCCAACAGATTAGTGAACTGCCCTGCATCCACATTTCAAAACGTTTCGAGTATACGAAAAGTACTAATTCATTCCTTATATTAATTTCATACTAATCTCACAGTATTTCTGTTCTGCGTCTACGTTCACCTACTCTCTTCTAGATTCATCACGAAGTCAAGCAGTTAAGTTCTCTATTTTTATCTCCCGGCATTCAACCTTCGACACGGCATCGTGGCAAAACCTTCAAGTATCCTCCGGTTGGCATGTACGACTTCTTCAACAATATGACCGTTTGTGCGATTAATGAGAAGAACCCACTGAATCGGGATCTTGATTTTTACAAACATGTGATTAATTATTTTCTCATCATTCTGCTCTAGAGAGGGGATGGGAGGGGGGGGGGGCACTGCTGTAGATGGCTGGGGCTGTATAAGGTAATAATTAATAAGATTCTAATCTTTGTGCCTCTAAGGATGATTTGTTCTCTCTGGTATATATATCTACATCTGGGGAAAGATGTATCCTGCTTTTACGCTGTGAGTCGATTGAAATACTCATATATCGAAGCATGGCTGTATTTCGTATGATTGTGTGCCTTCAAATAGCGCAATACAATGTATAATATACAATGTTCGTACTTATTCCTCTATGACGGCTATATTATATATAGAAATTACAATAATTGTTCACCGGGATGACGTTGTCGTTGTTACTCGAACTGTCGTCACCGTCTTGTCATTGCAGATTTGTAGAATAGAACAAAGCTATAAATTATTATAAAATAGCATAGAATCTCTATCCGAAAGAGAGACATGTATGTCTTTCCTGTTTAATGTGTAGACATATTATCAGGGAGGAACACTTTTATTTTTTTATGACGGAGATTGCTCGTGCAGACCAGGCCTCTCAACTAAGGTACTGCCATGGTACTGTGGTAGACCTGCCCCACTAAACTCACGACCCACTTAATCTTCACTCTGAGTTGATCCTGAGCTTCAGAATTAACAGTACTACGAACCAACGGGGGGGGGGTCAACACTTTGAGACAACAATCATCACGACATATTTGATTACGCGCTATTGGATACATTTGTTGGTAACTGTAGCGATGCAAATAATTTGTGCTCTGTAGCTGACTCCAAAATGGACTAAAGGCCATGTGTCACCAATCAAGAACAAATAGGCAATTCAGCAGAAGATGACTACTCATTGAAAACAACGTGCATGAAGAGCCGAAACTAACCGTGGCTTACGATGCAGTTCGTCTTAGAAGCATGTGGGCGCAAGGCGCTAGGGCCTGATCGCGACGGGCTAGGACAAGCCTGAAGAACACTCGACCGAGGAGGAGTCCCATGGAAGATGGAGGAAACGTCGCATGAAATGCCGTGGAAAAGGCGGGTCAAACGCAATTTTACGTGCGGCGGAGAATATAAGCATTGTTGGCTCACGCTTGCCGTAGATGAATAATTATAATAGTATCATGCATATTTGCTAATAGAAAGGCTAAGCGTAGAGGAAGTGGTCAAAAAAATAATAATCATACTGGCCAATTATGGTACAACCAGATAGACAAGATTGTGCAAATATTTAACAATGTGTAGATTTGCGAGAGAAGAAACGGGTTCATTTACTACGACAGATAAGTTATTCATCACTCCGTTTGCAACTACAGAAGTACTCCATGTATCACTTGTGCAAGGCGCATACTCAATGGTTGACCAAGGAGCAGTTATATTCGTCATCGCATTATATTAACGAGTAGAAAAAGTATCACTTGTATTTAATATCATACATACAATATTATATGTATAACGTTCAGCGGGTACAATTGTCGCCCACTATCAGGTTGGACCATAAGTTCCCGCGGTTTCATGAACAATGGAAAAATGACGCATTCAGATCGATTTAAACCAATTCACATATTTATTATGTACTCCCCGTTATTGTTGTCCACGACCTCCTCCCACCTTTCAATAAGCTGATGGATTCCATTTTTCCAAAAAGAGTTGTTTTTTGACTTGGCTTCGCCTGTCGGGTCTCTTCATCTGCATAGTCTCGTTTACACGATACAACTGGGCAATGTAGAGGTCGCTGCTGACCGTCTGATTCCTCCCAAGCACCTCCCAGTATATGGGACTTTCCCAGTCCCGCCAAATGCACAGCATGACCCCTGTTTTGGGTGTAAAACTTGCTGAATTCGGGGCATAGCCGCACCCCCAGAAGCACCCAGTTGGCTCGTTGCTTTATATTCGCGTACAGACACCACTTCCCGTCTGCAGTAATAATGCTGTGCAGGAATCGGTCATGATGGTTGTGCGTAGCGCGCACTCGGGCGAGGTGTTGAGCAGAGATGATAAGTCTCCTTTCGTTCTGATGCTCGTTCAGCCCATGAGGCGCCCAAACTACAAGAATCTGTGTGAATCCCATAGACTCAAGATGTCCACCGAGAATTGTCTGACGTGACTAGTTTTTTCACTAAATTCTGTGCAACGAAAATCTTGTCGAATCAAACTCTCTCTCTTTAATATGTTTTTCGATGGCACACGCAATATCAATCAAATGACCCACACGCAACGAGGGCACGGCCCCATCTTATTGAATCCTATTAATTAATAATAATAATAACAATAATATGAGCATCGAGGCGTTGAGCACATATAGCTGCTTGGATATATGCACTGTATAAGGTTAAAAGGTAAAAATTCATTGATTTATATTTAATAATAATTTTTACAACGCCCAAGTATCGATACATTATGAAATTCGTCTCCAATAAATCAATGTCTCGTCCTACCGCCGCTCGGAGGTCACCTACCATTTACATATACTTGTTACATGCAGCATTGCGCTCCTCCTCGGTATTCGCCACGAACGGAGTAAGTGCAAACTGCAGAACGATTATCCCGAAGGTCAGCAACAGGCCGATATACCAGAGCATTGTCGTCCAGCGAAGCGGAAGACCAAACACCATTGGCGGCGTCGACGCCGTTCGAAGAAACAGCCCTTCGATCGTGTACTTCTCAGTGGCGGGGTCTCGAACGGTCTGGCCCTTGTGAACGTCGCGACGCAGCGCGCCGAGTTCGATGAACACCCGCTCACCACTGAAGTACAGCCCAAAGAAATGCGCTATCCGCAGACTGTTGCAGCGTCCAGCAGGTCGGACGAAAGCGGAAAACACATCAGGATGGAGAATGGTCAGGAATGAGCTTGCGGTTGCGTGAAAAAAAGAAGCTGACGTATATAAACGCTATCTCAGGTGTTTTGCGTTTTGATCAGACCTGATCAGACCAGATCCTGATCGTGGGGCTAATCAGCGTTCTGTTGAAATGACAACGATTGCCTCCCTCTTTGATGGGTGCCCTTGGCCCGCAATTGCGCTAATTGTTTGCTAACGAATCGCATTTGCGTAAGGGTTATGGCTAAAGCATTCGCAGACGTTGTGCCATCATATTTTCAAATGTTTTCTACTTAGCATAGAAATGATGTCACCTGATTTGTGGAGTTATAATTATACATACAGTGATTAGTTTTTCACATCGCTCTGTGCCGACGACGGCTTCCTGTGCTGACTAACACTATTGGGTACTACAGCCGCAAAAGGTTGGCAAGCGTCATCGGAATACTTAGTGCGGTGTTATTATTATTATTATTATTGTTATTATTATCAGTATGATTACTACTTCCATTACTTTGATAAACACTACTATTGCAACGCATCCGCTCGAGAGAAATGCGATCAGAGTTGAGCAGATGCAGGGACACCCACCTCACCGTGAAGACCATCAACCACATCATTGGTGCTCGATAGCACGCCAGCATCATGGGCAGTTTCGAACCGAGGGCAGTAACCGTAGAAAAGAAATATAGTACATGAACTGCCTCGACCGCCGATTTCAGTTGTCTCTGTAATCAATACAACAGGAATAACGGCAATAACAGCATCCGCAAGAGTCCCCGCAGTAGAAAGTCGTCCACGTGCATCTGGTGTACGGACATAGCACCGTGCGTGTATCTTTATACTGTGACGATTGACGCCGCTTGCACGGAACCACTCGAGGTGCGCGTGATTAAAATAATAGGAGTGTTTGACAATTTGTAATATGTCCGAGTAAGGAAGAGAATAAGCAAAGGTGGCCCCGACAGGTCCTCATAGTAATACCTAAAGGTTAACAGCTGAGGCCTGTCAGATGGGGGAACAGCTGAGGGTCAGCTCAAAAAACAAAAAAAAAAATATGTCCGGGAACTTAATGGTGTTAAGAACGATCTCGTTCTTGGCGAGACGAAGCTGATCAAAGATCGAAGCTGGGCGTCCGAGCCTCTAAACGGTGTGGGAATTACATGAGCAATAAAAATATGCTCGCTCAAAAAAAAGAAAAAAAAATATATATATATATAATAAACAGGAGATTTGTATCTGGACAGAGAACGATAAAAACAATAATTATTAAGAACATTTAAGTAATAATTATTAAGACAAAATGATCGACCGGTTCAACGAATTAGTCTGAATGATATTAACTATGAGACTCACGGCAAGACTTGACATGCATGACAGATCATTGTCCCTACCTGAAGTGTGTCTAGACCAGCACAAATCGCTAGAATTGTCTCTTTCGATGGGAACGCCTGTTGCGTTCGATTCGAGCTTTGCATGCTGCCTGCTCGACGTAGCGCCGATATCTTCAAGGCTGACGCGATGAGAATTTTGTCCAACAAAAAGAAGCAAATGGTATGTTTAGTCGTAACGACGAGTTTCGAATACAAGACAAAGCAGAACACGGCCTGATTCATCCATCCGGGGAACAGGTTCTCACTAGGCCGTATGCCAGGCACGTGTATCGCCCATTGCATGAGCGTCAAGAGGGCGAGCAGGTTGTCCATTTTTGGCCAGGACCAGATCGGCAGGCCCTCAATCCAGTGCCATCGTCGGCGAGCCCAAAACGACAGAAATGTCTGGCTGGACACCTCAACAAGGCCGTATAAGGTGGCGGGGAGTTCGCTCCATGCCAGGTCCGTTAGTCCTAAGGTGAACTGCCAGTATATGAAAAACAGACACATAAACGTGTCCAGGACACACAAGAAGTAAAAGTTGTAGGGGTGACGAGACGAAATGCCAGTTATACGACACAGCAGACGAAAGAGATTCACATCGCGGGCAAGGGCTGTGATATACGAGAAGTTTAGGTTACATTTTTTATTATTATTATTAGTATTACTATTATCATCCTGTTTCCTCGTCAGGCCAGCCATGGGCGTAGGAAGTACAACTGAATGTGCCGAACGAGGCTGGGAAGATTGTTGAATGCGCGGTGCCGCTGACGACAGGCCACCCCCAGAGGCTGGATTAGGAGCTCACTGTTGCCAGCTATACTGTAGCCAAGTAGTTTAACGTGTTTGATTTTGGCTTCGTCACACAGGTCGACGACACAGCGCACTTTCGATATAAATCCTAACTTCGGCAACTAACCGAGCTATGGTGGCCAAGATAAGCTTTCGCCGTCATAATACATGTTCACCAAATGTACTGTCACCACCTGCGCGTAGCTTGGTGCAGTCGATACAGCCAGCAGCAATATAGTTCATATGCATATTATTTCAGTAAATCGAACTAAGTTAGCAGCATACTAGTAGCAGCTGGTTGCATCGTTAGCTAGGTGAACCTGTTTAATAGAGTTCGCATTCAATCAGTTGATTAGTTAACTAGAAAGGAGAGACAGGTGGGACACGGTGGGCATTGCCATCATTTTTGCAGCCGTAAGACGAAGCAAATGATTTGCAAAGTGTTTACCCGCGCGACTTGCAACACCTCCTGTTGGTGACAACAATCTCACAACGTATACCTTTAGCGTGAACTCGGAACGCGAAACAGGACATAGCTATAGTCATCATCGATCGCTCAGTTTTACTCATTATTGTAGAGGTTGGATCTATACAGCCTTGAGTTCACAAATAGAATGGTGGCAATTTGTGCCATTCATTTAAATTGCCGTTAGCAACACAGTCTGACTCAAAGTGTCGTCGATAGAACAACCGAGGTTACAAGCCGTCATCTGGCTTCATTCTATATATACATATATACAAGTTGCATATATATATATATATATATATATATATATATAGAAGCAATACTTTTTCAATTATCTACACAAGGGCGTTCAAGGGCGAATTTCTACATTAAATCGATGACTGGTTCATAGCGTAAGAGTGCCGGACAGTCTTGTTTGGTTCAGCAGGGTCGTTAGCTCGGACGCTGACGACAAGGTCAAACTGCAAAAACGATCACTCCGAACGTCGCCACTAGATTCAACTCATTGTGGACCTACTGACCGACAGAACATAGGCCGAAGAAGCCTGTCGTCCGGTAACTAAATATTTGAAATCATTGTCAATTATGCTCAAGAAACCTAATTAAACATCAGGACAATGTGTAAAGTTCAAAAGAGATCCATGGGAGTTTCAAAGATTTTCCGTTACCTAGTTCTGGCCAATTTGTATACACATATATATATATATATATATATATATATATATATATACATCAATATTCACAGTGCTCTTGTTATACGTCCTCGGCTAGACTCGATGAAATATAGTCAAAAGGGCAACTCTGCGAGATAAACACTGCCGGGTAGAAGTTTGCACGATGCCTAAGTTCTCTTATAGATAGACATTTCTTCGTTGTAATAATACCCTAAGGTTCATATCCGAGGCCTGTCACATAGGAGAACAGCTGAAAGTCAGCTCGAAGAATATTTCGGAAGACCGACATTTTGCCCCGTTGATGGGCTAGCCGTGACCGTCCTGGACTGTTAAACAGGAGGGTCTGGCTTAAATCCTACCATCCGCGGGGAATCTTTGGATTTCCTTATCGTCTTCCTCAGTCTTTGGATTCTTATCAGGAATGACCGGTGGGAAAGAAATAAGCACAAATGTGACCTCGACAGACCCTCACAGTGTTACCTAATGATATCGAAACGTCAAGCTCTGGGGCCTGTCACATGGGGGGACAGGTGGGAGTACAGCAGGACAGATATCAAGTATAGTAGTTGCACAGGATAATCAATTTAGCACAGTTAGATTTCTCGTTGACGCCAGACCTGAACCTAAAGTGGTTTCATGAGGTTGTGACAGGGTGCCACCGGGGTACGCATTAAAAATAGTAGGTCCCGCTCGGATCGAACTTTTTTATAAATGATGATTAACTTCCGACGAACATTTGTTTTAGATAAATGCCCGATGCGTACTAAAGTTACAATACTGGATCCAATCGGTTAAAAATGAGACACATGGGTCAACCTATGTGCACTGGTTTTGTGCGATGAATAAGCCTTCCAACGCTCTCGCATCCTTTCGTTCAGAAACCCTAAACGAAAACACCTGAACTCTAATCACGGTCAATATCAGACAGGTAGACATCTATTGTAAACGGTACACACGTGCGATCGCTAGGAACAATTTTTAGCGATTTTCTGCGTACATAGCTGTAAAGAATTGCTGAAACATTAAAATCTGGAGCTTTCTCGGCCTCATACAGTAGTGTGCGTAAACATGACGCATCCCTATATTTCAACAAATAGTTACAAAGAATACACATTTGAGGGATACATTCTGTATTAGATAAATGTACGTGTCAAATAACATACACACCAGAAAGAACAGCGCATATGACGTCGCATGCAGCCTGCTACCATAAACTGTGTCATATTTCGGTTGTGCAAAATGATAATGCGCGTTCAGTTATGAGCGGCAGTTAAGACCGCGTCTTCAACGACTGCCCGACTAAACTTCGCCCGCAACAATATGGCCAGAGACTGGAACTTGGTGAGTATTGGGGCAACGTTTTTTAAAGAGAATCTTATGGGTGCACATCTATCTAAAAGGTACTGTGTTGTTCCAGGTCATCTTCAGTGGACGGACTAGATAGATTTAACGGTTATTGGCATGATGTACGTAATAAGCTGCTGTACTTCTCAAAGCGTAACTTCGGTAGAGGCACTGTTATGGTTGGGGGAGCTTTCACCTCCCTTGGCAGACTGCCACTCGCTTTTATCTCATCTCGAATGAATAGCAAGGACTATCAGCGGATGTTGACCAACAACCTACTACCCTCTAGGAGCAGATTTCATCGACTGCCAATTGTTTTCTAACAAGGTAACGCTTCAATTCACGTCAGCGTTAATACACGTGCGTTGTTAGGACGGCATGACATTGAAACCCCAGAGTGGCCAGTATGTTCTTCTGTTGTCGGACGAGTGTTTGTGTCAAATCGACAGTATACATCCCTGGAAACACTAAACGAGGCGTTGTTGGACTCCTGGGGAGGTGTCCTGTAAAATATCGTTGATAGTATGCCAAACCGAGCCTTTGACGCTCTAATTAGCAAGGGCGGGGCCACACGGTACTAATTAGCACAAGAAAACGAGAATTAATTCAGCGAGAACACCCGATAACTGAAGGTGCGTTATCATTTTGCACAACCGAAATAGGACACATTTTATTGTAGCAGGCTGCAACGTCAAATGCGCTGTTCTTTGTGGTATGTATGTTATTTGACACGTACATTAATCTGATACAGAAAAAATGCCTCAAATGTGTATTCCTTGTAACGATTTGTTGAAATATAGGGGTGCGTTAAGTTTATGCACAGCACTGTATAATCGACATAAAATCAGAATTGATCCAGCGCATTCGGATTCTTTGTATCTCTTATCGAATTTAAAGCTAATTTGGAAGCACTACAAGTAAACTAGTTCACATAATACAGCAAGTATTTTCACTTCATTTCGCTCAAAGAATATATATAGATTATATATATATATATATATCACCCATCACGATGTATCAACCAGCAACCTGATTCAATCGGAGCTTTAGCGGCCCAAACCATCGCATCGACAGAACGAATAATATAGACAATGATAGTTATCCTAAAATCGTTGTTGTATAGTTCTGACTTTCAGCTGTCCTCCCTTCAACAGTCCTCGATTCAGCCTTTTGTGGCACTGCTACAAAGACCCACCGGCGTTATTGAGGGGCTTGACCAATAATAATAATTATAAGGGCAATTCGAGCAAATGTTTTTCTAATAGAAATAGGGCTTACTATATTCATCGCCTTCTCTGGCATTTGTCTTCGAAGGGCCAGTCGTTCAATGTGGGTAACTGTGGGTTTTCTCCAAAAATCAGTACATCCGATCTTTTTTTCTTATTAAGGCAAAATTACATCCGATCTTACCGAAGAATATCTCGGGGACTATTGTCAAGCTCTATGCATTATGAACGCTCAAAGAGGAAAATTAGCACGTTCTTTCATCCATGTCGATTGACCATAACTAGCACAAGTCGTTCTCGCGGTACGGAACAAGTGCGAACTGCACAACGGCCAGATTGAAAGTAATGCACAAGCCTATATACGATGTTCCCGTGGCCACGGTGAGCTGTGAACCGAATACACATGGCGGCATCGGCGCCTTTCGGAGGAACACGAGACCCATTGACACCTGTGAAGGGGTTTTCACATCCTGAACCTGAATCCACTGTAGGTCCCGGCGCAGAGCTGCCACCTCAGTCAGAAGCTGTTCCCCACAAACGTACATTAGGCAAAAATGAACCACGTAAAAGAGAATGATCGCTATTGTGATGAGAAGTGTCGTTCCCCCTAAACATATCAGAATATGCGGCAACCGAGTACCAAGTGCGGTCACAGTTAGAACGAAGTATGTCACATGGATTGTCTGTATCGGCCCAGCTATTTGCACGCCGACTTTATCGAGGGAGCGTGAGATCTGCTCCACGCTGGAGCACCATGGTACAGATGGCTTTTCTCCATGCCAATCCAGCGACGCTCGCCGCTCGACGTCCGTTTGAAGTTGTGACGCCCGTTGATGAGTGACCGTAGAACGGAGCCGTTTCGCTGAGCCGGCAACAGCTAGCAGGATTTTGTCTATGAGACAGAAAAACATTAAGTTCCTATGAAACGTAACGGCTTGCGTGTATATCGTGCATGCAAATGTTACAAGCTGCATCGATGAGGGGAAAATCCGCTCGGGACGTCTACCCAGCGTTGTGCAAGTGAGATACAAGTGTGCCACGGTGAAGGCGGCGAGCAGGTTGTCGATACGCGTTGACCACACGACCGTGCGATTAATCCAAGCCCATCTCCGTCTCGCCCAAGCTCGAAGGTAGGTCTGCGATAGTATAAGCATGCTATCGCAGAACGTGGGTGGGACTAAATCCAGAGAGTCGTCCCTCAAGTAGCTGACGCATCCCTGCGAAATCCACCACGCTACAGAAAAAGCGTCCATACAACAAAAGAGCAGATGTGGCAGCGCTGACCGGCAGGACACTCCAATCAGATAGAAATTCAACTTTAACAGGTTGAACCCGAGCTTAGGCGACATTTCGGTTTCGTTGCTAAGCTGAAACAGGCCAAGTTGCCATTGGCGATCGGTGTTTGAGCCTATTGAATGATTCACTCTATGTGCGTCGATGTCTCGAAGCTGCTTTGTCGCGTTTGCTGTCCGAAACCAAATGCAACATTGACACATTAACGTGTAACCGCTATTCGTCCTACTTGGCCACACGACGAATATACTATACGCGAATGATGTCCGCCGACCCGGGGGGGGGGGAATCAATCAATGATCTACCTGCCATTGTGCTCAGCCTGCTAGGACTTCATTGAGGTCATGGTGGCAGCAGCCATTGAGAGCTGCTACACCCAGCGCCGATGTAGGCGGCGTGCTCTTGTATAATGAAGTCGGATATTCGTTATCTCAGGCTTTCGATTCACAGAAACATCGAGCTCAATCAAGTGGTGATTGTTCATGTTGAAATCATCCTATGAATGCAGGCCTCCGATTCGTAGAGTTGTCGCCACTTTGTCGCTAAAGTTTGCGCTGCAATTTGCCTTAATTTCATGAAGCTTGAATGCTTGATCACATACTTTTTTTAGTATAATTATGAATCAATAATTTAAACGACACGAACAGACTGACACTGCATAATCGGTTCCGTGCAACAGAATGCGCAAAAGACTAGATCTCTTTTTATGTCAGACTAAGGGGGCTTTTTGCTCCCCGGCCGAGTTCGCCGTAAGTACAACACAGGGTACTGTAAGCTGATAATTATATAGAGAGATGGTTATATCTATCTATCTATATGTGATACACCTATGAAATATCCCGTTCGTATTTAACGTCCAACGTGAACATTTATTGAATCATTTTTATTATTATTATTGTCATCATCATCACGATCATCGCCTCGTACTTATCGTTATTATTATTATTATTATTATTATTATATTAATTATTAATATATTGCTTGTATACGATATCACAAAATCACATTCACATCATTTCTAAGCTCGATCAGTTGCTCGATCCTTTCCACTTTCGCCCCCTTCGACGTCTTGCTCGTCTAAACTCGATGCCATTATAGTATATATATATATATATATATATATATATATATATATATATATATATATATATATATATATTCCATTATTCTTGCTCATATGGTCATTCTCTCTGTAGATTTCATTATAATAGCATCATTATCTGTTACTGCCCTGTCGCAGTCTTGGCCAGCGTTACAGAGTACACAGGATTGTCCTGTGCTCCGCCCTCAATGTGTGGATCTAGTACGGGATGCACATGTTCACGGTTGTCGCCGCCAACTTGTGACGTCTACTGTTCTCTACTAGAATTTGTTTCGGTAATTCTACGGCACTTAGTGCGCCTTGTTATATATATATATATATATATATATACTCCCGACCAACATCACTGCACTCGCTCAGCGAGGAACAGGGACCCCACTCTCGTCTGTCCCATTCTCTCTCTCGCTCTCTTTGTTTCATCATATTAATTGATATATTATTATTATTATTATTAATATTATCATCATCATCATGATCATCAATATACGAACTACGTTATTACTACACGCATTGTTATTGTTGTTGTTGTTGTTGTTCTCGCTCGTGTTCAAGTCTCCACTCAGTTCCACTTATACATAATTAAATGATGCTGTGTTGCTGCTATATACGGTATTTCGCTCTATTCATTCTCATAGTTTTATTACTACCATTGTTATATATATATATATATATATATATATATATAATTGCATCTTCCCGAACGCACCAGTCACGAATGCCGTCTCGGCATTGTGGCGCGTGCAGTTGAGGGAATCGATAGCCTACTCGATTCGGGCACAGCTAATTGTTCAGAAATGCCGCACCATTTAGCAATTAGCCGTTAGCTCAATCAGTTTCCGTTTTCTGCTATACTCGACGTCGCTCTGCTCGTTGTCCCTAATGATATTCATGCTTATGAGGTGAGTGGTGGATGCGTTTAGCGATTCATTCGTACGGTTGATTGTTGGCTAATTGAACTTATTCGGATTGGGACTATCGGCAAACACGATGGGACACAATATGGGAGATGAGATGGGATGAAGGTCGCTGGCCTGTTTCATTCGCGATCGTCGGTGACGTGGTGATCGCGATCTTCGCCCGGGGGTGGCTGGAAGGATGCGGAGAGTTGTCACGGGCTCCTTGTCTCCGGCTTCTCTGGATGACTTGACAGCGAGGAATGACGAGGTCCGAAGGTGAATGCACCGTTTTTCATTTGGTGTTTAGATCTTCCCCGTATCTTCGCTTCGGCGGCCTTCACCAGAAGGACACCCATCCAGCGTTTGTTCATCCAGCGCACCTCCGACGCCAGGCATGTTTTTCTATGTGCAGGCTTGTTTCTCGTGACGGCTACTTTGTCACGATGTACGATAGCTCAATGATTCGATTGAGCACTCTCCGGCGAAGCTTCGGAGTTGTATAGGCCCAGACCGACAGCCACTCCTCGTGGATAGCGAGTTCCTTCAGGTCGCCGGCTCTTGACGGGCCGTACGCCCGAATCATTGATCGGGCGAGACACAACGATGACCTGGACGAGCCGGAGCGAGGACCAGCAGAATGCGAACGGCAGAAATAGAAATACAAACATCACCTGTTAATGATACGACTAGTGAACGACGACCCATCGATAGATGGGTCACCTGAGAAGAGCATAGAGAAATAGAGCACACGATGCTGAACCAGCTTGAAATGTGAGGCACGCGCAATAAGCTGCCCTTGCTACGTTCGATCGACAACCAAGTTTCCGATAAAAGCAATGCATTGTTCGCACCATAGAGATCATCGACAGATACGAAGCTAACAGAGGGCGGACTACGACGACGAACCTGAACATCTCAATTGACACGTCCGTTGCAAACGAGGCTGCAAACAGGTCGGCAGGGTAGCACGATCCGAGTAATGCCGATGGCGTTGAATCAGGTTCCGTCTTGAGCAGACGAGGGTGGTGCTGCTTGTGGCCGTGATGACCGTTGCGTACCGGGTTGTGTCCCCCTGTCAACTGAGCCAGGGCGTGCCCGTTGTGGTTCAGAAAGTCGATCAGACTGCCAGGCGTGGCCGGGGGACTCTTCGACCCGCGCACCACCAAGGGAATAGCGTAATCCTGCGCGTTGCTCGACGTTGAATCCGCGCTGTCCTTGCTGCTCCTCGGAGACGGTGAACAAATTGAGAACGGACAGATATATGGATATAGATGAGAGAGAGACGGAGAATGACATAGCAAATATATATGAAGCGGCATCTAAAGATTCTAAAAATAATAGACGAAATTTCACACACGCACAGAAAATGGAGAAGTTACTTGTATCTCTACTGGGCATGCGTAAGCAAAGTGGGTATCCACACAAACACAAGGACAGTATTAGAGAGATATCAGGCGGGTTAATCTCGATGATGCTTGCACTGTTGTGTCCGTTGAGTCTTGCTGAGCGTTTTGTACTTTACCAAGCCGGTATAGCATATTATGAGCGCGTATGATGTTTGAGGACTTCTCGAGGACTAATAGGCTAAGATAGCCGATACATGAACACTATATTTCTGGTTTGCAGACACACAGTGACTTCTGGCTCACGTGCAGTATGCACTCGCGTGAGTTCTTGATTGTCGAACACACACAGTAAGCTGACGCTGGACTGAATGAATAAGTGGACACACAAACTAGCACAAGCATCACCGAAGGCACTTGGATGCACTTCGACTATTAGCATCGTCGGAGACTCACCGCGGTGAATTATGACTAGAAGAGTTGCTGTTATTGTTGTTGTTCGCTGCTGAAAGGCTCTCGAGAGAGTCGATATGGGGACCGATTGACGCCCCGTTGTTGACCGCGTCCTCGCGACCCCGCGGGGGTGAACTTGACCGTCGACCCCCGCTGGCGCCCCCGGAGACGCGGAACTTTTTATGGGCTGTCGAAGAGCTGTTCTCATCGTCCTTATCCTCATCGTCGTCATCTTCTAACGACCGGTGCCTTTTGCTGGCGCCCGACTCGACCAATTCGGGGCTCATTGGCGGCGAACTTCCTGTCTCCTGACTCGTATCTGTGTGTAGGGTACGCAAAAAATAAGTCAGCCCGTTCTTAGAGAGTGGGATTAAGCAATAGAGTAGGGGACGGGGTATGCATCCATCAGATAGTCGAGAGATGAGCGTCTTGGACGGCGCGCACAGGAGGGTGGACGTATGTTCATAAGGGATCCAATCCTGCCAAACGCGGAGGATTTTTGGATCTCTTTATCTTCATTCGTTATCTGTAGACGTTTCCCAAGCGCGAAAGGTTTCAAAAATAAGAAAAGCTGGCCCCCATAGATTCTTGAAGTAATAGCACCCAATGGTGGTTCCGAGGCCTTTCACATGGAGGGAGTGAGGGAGAGAGAGAGGGGAAGCCAGTAAAAAAAGCAGCATGCATAGAGGTCACTGAAGTCAAGGTTCAAGTAGGTGGCCGCCGTGGCCTTAGGCAGGTGTGGATTTTTCCTTCCGACATCTCTCGTGGTAGTAAGTCCTTAAGGACAAATGTCGTTGAAAAAATCGTCTGATCAAATATGAGAGGGCTGGGGCCAACAGCCGCAGAAGAAAATCTTATGATTTTCTTGGGTAGACATATGTATATATATGTATATATATATATATATATTTCAGGTAGTGCGGTCATAAGGGACAAATGTGTCCTGTGAAGGATAGACCTACCAACAAACGATTGCAATCAAGCATTGCAACGGCTCATGAGAAAAAAATGCATAACTTCCCAGCTTGTATTAGATAATCTATTAAATAAGGCTGTTAATAAATGAGCGCTATGCCTTGAACTGCTAAGTCTCGGGCGGTAAAAGGTCTCAGACCGCAACTTCAAGCCTCTTGAATTCACATACCTCTTTGAATAAAATGCTATGCTGATAAAATGCTAGATATTATACGTCGTTCGCTACCCCACATCTAAACAGATAGAACCCACAATATGCCAACAGGTTGGGTATTGTAGGACAACTGTCGATATGTATACGTGGTATATATTTGCTTCGAGTCATATGTATTTTGTTCGATTCGATAGTACTTAGATTACAGAAATTGTATCCAAAGTCACTCAGCTAGCAGACGATCGAGAGGGCCCATCGATTCGAATTGGCGTTATGCCCAAGGTCATTCACCCACCGTCGTACGCACCATGCACGGGATCGCTATCCTGATCCGTGTTGTTATTGTTGTTGTGGTGATCCGGATCTCCTGAGGTATCGCCCGCCTCGTCGTTCTCATCAGCGTCATCATCGACCCCCGTGCTCATCAGGTCATCGCATCCTCCCGCGATATCTAGTAGCTCCTTTTTCACGTCGCCTGCGCCGGACTCCTTCGTCTCAATGATGATCGAGAGCGACTTCTCGATGAGGTTCTGCGTGCTCTCGTGACCCGACGGACTGTCGTTGTCCGCCGCCTGACCGGCGTTCCCTGCTGGATGTCCCCCGTCACTCAGACTGACACCGCCGGCCGGGCCAACGCTCAGCTGAGGTGGAAATTGGTGTTGCTGCAACGCTGAGATGACGAGTCGCCGCTGGAGCTCCTCGGCGGCATTCTGCGGTGGGTGGGTTAGCAGCTTCGTGACCTCTGTCACTACTGAAACGAAGCCGAATGCGATTAGTGATACGACATTATGAGAACATTGTCGATAATTAATAATAATAATAATAATAATAATAACAACAGCAACAACTTATTGATGACTGTTTGCTTCGATGCAAATGTGCAATGCTGGGGATCGAGGCCGTATCTCCTTCGATTGCGAGCCGCACACGAATGCACCATGCCTCCGGGCTCGCTGAACGATGTCACTCGGCATCACGTTGCTCACACAATATATTTTCATGGTCTTCGCCAAAATTCTATCTATTTGGTTTATCCAAGAAATCTCGGACATGGATATGCAGGACGTCAACGAGATCGAGGATCCTTGAATAGTTGGCCCCGCCATTTAAATACTCCAAGGAATCGCTCACATATGCGAACAGCTGAATATGGGAGGATTTATAGATATGCCCAATAGGCCGAGATGAGCATATTGTGACAGATGTTGTTCGTAAATCTGAGATTTTCGGAGACTTCTTCGCTAATGTCTGTCTTTTCGCTGGAAAAGTTGCGGCAGACGGGGTGGAAGATGCTGGGTCTCATTGCCCCTCGATTTGCGTCAGGTCGACAGAATTGAAGCTGAAGTGAAGACTCTCTCCTTCAAGTGCAGTCTCATTCAGGCAGGCTTCCCTCCAATTATCGACAAGAAGTTTCGAACTGTCATAGCTGAGCCTCTTCGTTTCATATATAGTCGAAGTTATGGCGATGGGGCCTTACCTTACCTTAGACAGTGATACTGTCTCTCACATATCACAGCCCTCGTGAGGAGCCTCTACTTTTCTGTATTTTCATCTTTGATATTTAGGCTGCGATGCTTAGACACAGAGCTCTTAAAGTGTACGCCGATGATTTCGAACCTTATATCGGAATAATAGTGATAGTGGTTATAGCAACAATCTAGTACAATCCTCAGTTGAACAACAAAATGCTCTTTCTTATTTACCTAAGTCGCATTAGTAAACGGATCAAATCAGAATCATGGTAAGTGACTGCCTGCCCGAGCTCAATATGTAGTTACAGTCAGACGTTTCATCGGCTGCAGCCAGGCATAAACACATAAGCACATGCCGATCGAACATCAGTCTCCCACCAACGGCCTGGTAATGTTTCTCAACATCAATGCATGACCCGTCTGAATGACACCCGAGAAACTATTGGCCTACCCAAGGAGCCGTGTTGCTGTTGTTGCTGCTGTTGCTGCTGCTGGATGATGTGTTCGAGCTCATTATAATGGTTCCTGAGGTGTGATTTGAGGCTACTGTGCTGCGAGAATCGCGCTGGACAGTACTGACACTCGTAGGGGGTCTCGCCAGTGTGACAGCGCATGTGTGCCTTCAAGTTGCCCTTTTGCGTGAAGGTACGACCGCACTCCTCACATTTGAACGGACGCTCGCCTGAAACAAATTCAGATTGAACTTAATGGTACTGCTGGCACATGAGGGATTCACATGGTATTCTGCAAGCAGTCGTGGGCTTTCAAATTTTCTAATTTCAAGGTTTCAAATTCGACATGCATAGCAAAAAACAAAAAAAATTCTATATATATATATATATATCCTCGGGCTGACCCTTAGCCAACATTAACTATGACTTTTTGCATTGCTTAGTAGGACGGACCTCTAAGTCCAAATGTTGAACGGTGGGGATCGAACCCATGCACTTACGCGTCTCCTCCGGTCGCGAGGCTCACACGAATGCACCACCAGGCCACCGGGCTCGACGACATACACAGCACCTTTGATGTACCTGCCTGTCTGTACAGCTGTAGGCTTTCGATGCCCGGCGCGAATTCGATAGCTTATCTATTCCTTGATAGCTTGGCATCGTAAAAAACGGCATTGTTCATCGAAATACGTACACAGCCATAGGGTATGAAATTCGTAACTTACCAGTATGCAGGCGTTTATGCATGATAAGGTTGCCCCTCTGCGAGAAGTCTTTAAGGCAGATGTCACACGTGAACGGCTTCTCGCCTGTGTGCGTCCGAAGATGCGCCATCAGATTGCTCGCGCCCATAATCTGCTTGAAGCAACGGGGACACTCGAGTACCTTCCGTTCGGCAGCTTGTCCACTCTGGCCGCTTGAGAGGCTGCCAGACGTGTTCGACTGCGATGTCACCGTGGTCGCCGCATTGCCCTGGGTTCCACCGCCGCCGCCGACGCCGCTGGCTGCGGGACTCGAGCTTAGCGAGGACAGGTTCGGGAGGCTAACTAGGTTCGCCAGCGTCGGCGGCAATGTAGGTAGCGGGGTGCTCCCGAGAGCGGTAGACGTTGCCAGAGGTGGAGATCGACGTGGGAAGGCCGGCTGCTGCCACGACAGGTCCGCCATCGCGCAGACCTGGCCCTGCTTCGATCGAACGTTACCGTGACGTCAAGGGACGAAATGGCGGCTCTTCGGGGCAGTCGCGCACCTAAACAGCGAAATGATAAACGAGAAATCAACACGGATCGAGGAGATCCAGTTAGAAAAAGTTACACATTGTTGTCTGTTTCGCACGCTGTTACCTGCGCGAGCTTTATTATAATAGTACCAAGGAGGTTTACTTTGTTTGTGTTTTTATTAGACAATTTTTTTTGTTTTTTGGACGGATACGATTTTACGTATGAGCCGTACAAGGCGTCCAACGTCACAAAGCCACCGTCGTATGTATCTCTGCATAACGGCATCTGTGGGGAGAGCATGATTTTTTTAGTATGTGACCGTGGACGTTTTCGAAGTTGCGAACGACATTCAGCACTCTTGGATCGCATTGAAGCCGTTGCATTGAGGCCCTCCAGCGTACTATATAAGTATATATATATATATATATATATATATATATGCGCGTTCGAAATTGTACTTCCTTTACGCAGAGAAGGACAGCTGCGAATTCTATTCTTCATAGCTGACTGCATAGTACCACAAGAGCGAGGGCAGCTAAATAATGGGCAAACTATCGAAGGAATACATTAGTGTGCCACGTCTCGTTATCTTCTCTCGGCGATTCTCGCGGCGAGTCTCCCTTGAATCGATGCCGTTATTACGACAGGAATTAACATATCGACCGGAGCGCGTACGCCACCACCATCGAACAGACACAATTCCGTTGGCCACTGTGACGAGGCCAGAGGTAACACAGGCGGGCATCAACGAACGACCTCCCAACCCTTCGAACATTTTGCTTGGAATAGATTGACGGACTCGTCGGACTCGCGCATTAAATTGAATTCAACCAGCTTGTCTTCTCCGCAGTGCCCACTGCTGTCGTTGCCGCCGTAATCATAATCACTGCACTGGGCGCCCGCAGTTGTCATCGTGTGCGCCGAATCCTCCTATGAAGTGTCGCATGCGCCTTACCATAACGAATGTATCATATACTGCGTGTATCGTTCTGCGCGACAGCGACCAACGAGCCGACGAACCAAGGACTTTGCCGACGGCGACTTCATCCCTGCTCAGGGACTATATATATATAATATACGCATTCAATGCGGCTGTTTGTTTGATAGACAAATATATGGTTAATAGATTGTGTTATCGCGGAGGAGGAGCGGAGGTCGACACAAATGGCGAAGACGCGGATCAGCCGCGCGGGGGTGAGTAAAATACAAAAATCGTCATTATGGTCATTATGTGAATAAAATTAAGCCTAAAATAGTAGCTTTGCATTGGCGATTTATTTTTTTCTCGTTGCATTTTTGCATTCGTTAATTATTTGCATTTAATTACTTCGTGCGCTTCGTCATCGGCATTATTACAGCTTCACTATGATGAACTGAGACTTTGGATACTGTTACGAAGAAGAAGAGCATTAATTCGACAGCATCGTCGACACAGATAAAACGAAGGCAGCCAATGCTCACAGGGGGAACGTTGGCGAAATGGTTCAGCAGGAAGGTGTGAGGCGCAAAATCTGATCGCCTATATTACCTTGCGCAGGTCGATTTTCCAATAATGATCAAGCGAATGATGTGAACAATAGCTGTGAGCAGTTCGATCATTTTTCTCCATAAACACTGATAATCGGCCTGCTAAACCAAGGCTTTGTCGATGACTAGGAGGGGGCGGTGGGGTAGGTTTAAGGGCATATTAAAGGTTTAAAAAAATTACCACAATTGGAACCCCTAGCTAGCACAAACGAATGCGTCAGACCCGCTACCCATGCGACACCACGCATCGCAGCAGACGGACGCATCGAGGCAAGCGTTTGTGAACACAACGGGCAGACGCCACGGGCAACCGGCGAATGCTACGCCACCATTAGTACTGTGCATGTCCCATGATCGACCTATATTTATTGATGTGTCGTCGTGGGGTGAATTCGTAGCGGAGCACTGCGGGGTGACATTTTCTTGCTTTGAGCTGCGCCGAATCGGCCGCCGCCGCCGCTGTCGTTTTCGTATCGTACAAATAAATCCGCCGCTGCTACCATCGTTAAAGATCAGCGCCGCTGGATCCTGCTGGTAAAAAGCTGTTGCGCAGATTCGTAGGGTCGCCGTTCGCCTGCCAGGAAGACGGGAGGACGATTCGACAACAACAATAATAATAATAATAGTTATAAGTAGTAGTTATAGTAGCCGTAGTAGTCTGTATCATACACTAGATCCATTCTAAATGGATCCAAACGCACAACACGAAAAAAAAACCGCAAGAAGTTATCAAATACTTTTACCTATATATATATATATATATATATACGTGGCTGTACAACCGAGGGCGGAATGACTGCTTGCGGTGGCACGAATTTGATATAAATATAATGCGCCCAACAACTAAATACAGAACGAAGAAAAAATCAGCACAGCGAGAAGCCACTCCAGTTGTGGTGAGCAATAGGCATCGGTGGCTGACAAACAGATACACGCCTCACATAAACAGTGCGTGCGTGTGTGTGTGTGTATCTTTGCCAACCACTTTGTCGCTTGTTGGAATCAGGATCAGCGCCGATAACCCCGCGCGCGCACGCGCGAGATATCCAGCGCACCAGTGACAGCAGCGGCCGTTGTTCCTGCGGGACGACAAAGCACATGCATCTCGCATGTGTGCTGGCGAGCTGCCGTCGGAGCCAACGCCATGCAGGGCCGCCTGGCCGTGTTGTCATTTTTGAGCCGCTGGCGGATCATCGAATCGCGGGCGCTGTTGTTTCGAGGTATGACGCTGATGAGGACGGCGTCTTGGGCCGACGAGTCACCGGGTCACAGTGACATACGTCGCCGCATCGCGTCGCGTCGATCAAGAATGAGCCAAGGAGTCGACGCACAGCTAACCACCTCCAGCTTGCTGATTCCATCGTCGGCCACCCCGATGGATTTCTTCGTTTTAGATGTTCGCTCGCACTTCGGAGCCAGCGATTCGTACAGCCGTAGCCGGGGAGTTCGGCGGCCATTCGATGTTCGCCGATCCCTTCCCGGTGACTTGAGATGCTCTGAGTGTTCGAGTTTTCATTCTGATCGTTTGGCATCATGTCGTTGTTCGTCTGCTGGTTGGTCCATATGTATGGCTGGGTGGTACGGTGATCAATGATGACACAAAGTGTTCATATTGTTGTTGTAGTGTTAGTATGTTAGCCTTACGGAGAGCTGTGTGCAGATGTTGTCAATAATTACGAGCGCTCGTTTCGATGCATACTCTATGCATTTGCTCATCGTCGATGTTCGTAAGCTCATGACGAGCCTGCGGGCATGACGTGGAGGGCAGGGTAGGCAGTATCAAAAAAGGGGGTTTTGGGGGGTTTGAGGTACAAATCTGAGTGGGGGCCATATTTACTTTTATGGGCAGGATCTCCACAACAAAATTTGTTGAGTTGTAGTGGCAACTAATGTGGTCTGCGGCACAGCTACCACTGTGCAGAAAGGAAAAGTACCGTACACCCCCTGTATGCGTCACAAATACTGCATGTTTACATACACGGGGCTTTCTACAGACACCCTATTGACCACAGTAGTTGTTCACAGACGGGAAGTGGACGACAGAGGCCCTAGAGAGGAAGTCTGGTCTTGAGAGAGAAGGGAAGCAGCTAAACCACGTCATGTCCGTACGGTGAGGAGGATGTGTGGTGTTCCTGGCTGGGCTTGTGCACATCTCACCGCCGCCCTTACTGAAGGAGATCATCATCATCAGAGGAATCATCAATCTTATTGACCACGTTCGATTCTAATCCTACCATATTCGGTATGGGGTGATCAAAAAGTGGACAGGTGAGTGAAAACACTCCATCGGATTCTGCTGTCTCTTCCGGGTTGCCTTATATTGCTACAGGCCAAATGTATTGTATGGGCGTGGCGGGCTGTATGGTGGTGTGGAAAACAAAGGAGCCATACCAAGCTGAGGTTTACACGAACACTTTGTGCCCCTGCTCAAGACCAACTCCGACCATGATCCCCCCTCTGTAATAGGCAGCACATTCATCGGGTCTCCACCAAATGGTAGGTGGTCAACTTGTATCCACATGAGCACAACGATTTGAACGTCGTCTCTTAGGGCACCCTTCTACAGATAGACATACTCAGACTTCCCACAGAGGAAATCCGGGGGGAGAGACAAGGGAAGCAGCTGAAAGTCAGCCAACCACGTAATGGCCGTATGGTGAGGAGGATGTGTGGTGCTCGCGCAGGGCTTAGACACATATCACCGACCTAACTGAAGGAATACGCTAAGCGATACCGGGAAGGGCCGTGTTGCTGTTGAGCATCGTCAACGGTTCCACAACGAGGAACCCTCCCCCCAAAAAAATAGACGTACCCTGACAATCAAAACAGAGAAGCTTATGCCATTATAGATACGAGTTAATCAGCTGTTGGCGTTAAATTGTGCTTAGCCACTGTGTACTTCATAAAAGCAGCTCCCATAAATTACGCGGGCCTAACCCAGTATTCACAGTCGTCGCCACAGTTGATCTACCATATGCGAGCGACAGGGCAGGCTGCGAAGACCATCGAAAAAGTGTTCCTGCCATTATCATTTTTCTCTATGACACCACGAGCGCGGTCACAGCAGCCGTTTTTCGATCGCCCTAGACGGGGATCGACCCAGTTTTTAAAACCTTGTCGCTCGCTATGTCCCGCGATATTACCTACGTACGTGGTGTACATGTATACGCCGCCGTCGCTTGATCGCCCGTTCATCTATACGCAGGATAGCGTCAGCTGTGATCAAAGCCGTCCGCCAGCCAATCAGCTGATCAGCCGAGCGGACGCCATGCGAATGCAAAGTAGTTCAGTTTCTATATGGTGACACACTAAACACACATACAGATAGGCACGGATCAGCCGGGCTGGCCGCGTGCCTGCGCCTACGGCATCGGTTACAATGTTTGGCTGTAATGGGGCAGATCTCGTTTTACCCCGTTTCGACGTCAGCTCTTCAATTCGGATCGATTCCAAATCCGGGCTCCGCATCGCTCCTTGCTCCACATAGCGATCCTTGCTGGCGGTCGACGACGATGTCACCGGACGGCCGCTTTTCGATGTTGAGATGGGCTGGCGTGACCCACCGCTCTGACAGTGCGCCATCGGCGAACGCGTATCATCTCACCCAGACGACCTTTCTTGTCAAAGGGCCGCCGGGGGACAGCTCTGCGATGCTATTGCCTCGCATTGAGATGCGCCACCGCAATTTTTACTTTATCGCAGGCAGCGACGCTCGACATCGACGCCGCCGCTGCCGCCGCCGCCGCCAGCAGCAACAGCAACAACAACATCATTGCTATTATTGTGATTCCTGTTGTTGTTGCTCACATTGCATGTATTGGCATTCTTGTTATTTTGCCGTCACCAACGTTACTGGACGTAAGATTAATGTTATCTCTATCGAATAATCGCAATAAAACCCCTCTCGCGGCATGCATCTCTTGACGCTTGGCCGCCGCCGCTGCCGCCGCCGTGGATCGTGCTCGTTCGCCGCGCCAGACGACAGCCTCTCATAGGTTTACGTCGTGCGTTTTCGCCCGTTGCAAAATACCAAGTTGATCAGAATAGTGGAGCCTGTGGCGGATACCTCCTGGCGCGGTTGCCGGCTGGCCCAGCTGCAGCAGCTGCTTTGTGAGACAGCACGCGCAGGGCGACACCACCGCCGCCGCCGCCGCCGCCGCAGTTCAGGTGTCTGAACGCCACGGGCATGGAGCAGATGTACGAGGGGCTCCTGATCCTGAACCGGCGGCCAATGAATGAGCAGAAGCGAGATGGATACCACCGGGAGTCGGTGGCATCTGCGTTGACTGACGGAATTGCTACTGTCCCTGCTTGTGCGCGACTGCGCGAATACACGCAGGCGGATGAGTGGACAGGCGGACGGACACGCAAAACGTGCACAAATTCGATATCTCTCGGTGATGCACGTTTGACGTCAGCACAATATAGCTAAACACAACATGTTCGTACACACACACACATACATATATAATGCATAGACATAACAATAACAACATCGACCTTAGACCTCATGATGTCTCAGGCTCCAGGCAAAATCGGACGCAGGACACGGTGCATGACCTAATTTGTAAAGAGTGATCATGATGACAATGATAGCTGCAGTCAGTTACGATCATCGTAGCATTGTGTCTCATTAGATCGTGTGCGAAGGTATGTATATCACAATCACGCATATGTGGTTGAAAATGTGAAATATAAGAATGCCTCGTTGTTATTGGCCAAAGGGTTCGCACTCATGTGATGCGCTGTCTATTGCTTATGCTGTCCGCCGACTGCCGCTTTTTAACACCCTCGAATTAGCGTCACTGAAGACACCCCGACCTCGTAGTGCTCCTAATCATCGACACCGCTGCGCGCGGATTGACGGGGAGCTTAACCTGTTGACTTACGCCCGTACAAGCGCATACAGGCTGTAAGGGCAAAACTTGGCATATATACATTATATATATATTTGCTGCATGTGCACAGCGACATAAGACGATGACGCTGATGAGATGGTGCTGTCAGCAGGAAGGCTATAAGCAAAGGACGCAGGAAGTGGAGCCAGGTTGTCGCCAGCAATCGCCCCTGGTCACCTTTTCCTGTTGGGCACATCGGCCCCTTGTGGACGGGACCTGACGCCCGTTTGGCTTGCACCGCATAGAGCGCAGCGCATCACCGATAGATATCATGGTATAGAATTTCAGATGAAGAAATTTTCAAGGAAAAACCAAAATGAGGAGGACAAGATGGAACTGAAGAAAGTCGAAGGAGAAAGAGATATAACTACACGGCTTGCATCATCATGGCTTGTTGCTATTAATGGCCGTAGTAGTAAATCCCATCCGAGGCGTTCGGACGCATTGACTGACTCGCTAACTGACTGACTGACTGGCATCCTTTGCCGTCCGTCTGAGAATCGTGTACACGCGGGGACGTGATCGTGGCAGGATGCGGTGGCGCGGCGTTCCTTCTTCGAATCAAATCTAAAATTGTCTGTGACGCTTATCGGCATCTGGTGACCAATCTGACTCGGCCTGCCCTGTGGGACGACCCGGCCAATATCATCGGCTTGTTACGAAGGACGCCACCAGTGATGGCTGGAATCGGCCGAAAGTCTGCTGTTACATTTCACACGCAACGCTACACTCGCGCCCTATCTCTCTCTCCCTCTCTCTCTCTCTCTCTCTCTCTCTATATATATATATACATATATATATATATATATATATATATATATATATAATATATATATATATATATATATCTATCTCTCTCTCTCTCACATACACACATGGTCTGTGACCACAAAACACAGGCAAGGAGGCACGATAGAGACGTATATGTCAATATCATTCAGTAGCAAGCAACAAGCAACCAACAGGCAAGCGCGCGGGCGCGCTTGCGAATCGTAGACTGCCCGATCAGCGGATGCTGCATGTGACCAATGTGCCGAGGTCGGCTCAGCAGGCGAGGCCAAGAAAGCACAGGGAGAAGGGACGGGGGGAGCCGGGGGTAGGAGAAGGAGGAGGGAAAAGAAAAAGGAGCCATAAATTCATAAAGAGCATATACTTATATACATGAGTGTATCGAATCCATGTCGAGCATGGTTGTTTGCATTTTGTATAGTTGATCACTGCGACAGACGACTGTCCCTGCGGATTGCGACCGGATGCGATAGCTATTTGGAATTGCTCGTTGTTGTTGCTGTTGTTGTTGCTGTTGCTGTTGTTGTTGTTGCTGCTGTTGCTGTTGTTGTTGCTGCTGCTGCTGCTGTCGTTCTTACTATTGCTGTTACTGTTATTGTTGATGGCCACGCTGTTACCAGCCATCTCTGTTTCGGTGGCGAGCGAGCGAGCCAGCCGCCGCGACGCAATACCACAAACCACTGAGATCGACGCGCACCTCCAGCTGGGTGAGCATCAGCGGCAGAACGAGGAATCGCCTGCCACCAACGAGCATTTTCCCACCCGGCAGCCATAACCAATAGCAACAACCAGCTGTTCACGGCAACAGCAACAACAACAGCAGCAACAATGGCGACTGCAACAAAATCAACAAATGTCCGCTTTGTTCATCGCTTTGCCGTTAGTGACAAAGCAAGCCGGCTGTTGTTAACCAGCAGCTCGTTGTTGCTCGCTGTCGCTGCGGCCGCCGTAACCGATGTGTGTTCGTTCCATTGGACGACCGAGTCGACTGCCTCCGCCTCTGGTGGCGTTCGCTCGTCGCTGTACGCGCGGCCGCCGATGTGCGCTGTGTAGCGATTTCTAGCGATCTGTCGCACGGGGTCGGCCGTGGCTGGCCGCGTTTGCCAAACCTGCGAAATCTATCTACTGATGTATTTTGTGTCTCCTTATTGCTGCTGCTGCTGCCGCTGTTACTCTTTCACATTATTTATTTTCAACTGTCGAGCAAAGCGCAAACGAAAATAAATTCGATTCCTATTACCATGATATGACAACTAATATCGCTTTCGGGCGTCCGTTACTTTGGCTTTAGTTCGGTGAATTTCGCAGCCATCACAACCAAGACTACTACCACCAGCAGCAGCACCAGAGCCGGCAGTGCTGCAGTCGCCGCCGCCGCCGCCGCCGATACCTCTTGTACACCCTCTGATTCCGTAATAGATCGTACATCGTTTGTATTCCCGTTAATCGACGATCTCCTCAATATACAATATATATAAATATATATATGTATATATATAGAATAGAATAGATTATTGTATTCTGCCCGGACGTTGCCTTTTGCACTTTTTGACAACGGACAATGCGAGGTATGTTTGCGATTCTTGCTGCTGTTCTCGCTACACTGTCCATTAGTTGTAGCTAAATCGTGATTGACTCCATGACGTTTGCTCCTCGATCCTCCAAACGCGATGCGGGTAATGGGCCGACGAGATGAATGAGGGTGATTGGACACGAAAAATTAGCAAAAAAAAAAGCTGAGAATAATTATATATATATATATATATAAACACGGACAACTGACGTCCGAACGATGCGTTCGCACTACTCACGGCTGGGGGAGACATTGTTCATAATTTATTATTAATGTGGCTGAACTACCTATGTACCTAGTTAATAATCTACCTTTGTGGATCGATTCTGCCAGCAATATATCGTCCAGTGTGCCTCAGTGCCACTGAGCCGCGTGCGGGGAAATCCCCATACGCGACGTCACTAGTCGGGAGACTTGGGACTTCCAGTCAATGTGCGGCAGTGTTTCCGCTGAGATTCGACTAATACCAGCACCTCCACCAACTGAATGCTTGGTACGATTGTACTCCCAGCTGCTCCCCGCATACTATTTATTTATTTAATATATATATATATATATACATATGTATATATATTATTATATATATGAATTATATATATACCTAATTCTATACAGACAATGGTTCCACTAGCCGGCAGCACTACGGCTGCTGCTGCTGCGTAAGCGTACATTCGCCGTTTAAGCGGCGTCCACGAGTCGCATACATATGTAGATAGATGGACATGGTCATGTGCGTCTGTTGCCTCGATACTTTCGAAAAGCGAATTAAATAATATCGTAAAATTTCGCCCGCCCACCCCCACTCTGCTGACATCCCATCTCTCTAGCTGCTGCGTCGCGCGCGCGACCGCGCGCGCACGCCGTTCAAGGAACTTCATACAAATCGGCAACCATCACAGCAGGCACAATGCAAAGCGCTTGTTCTTCTTATTGCTATTGCTATGCTATTGCTGCTGTTGTCGTCATCATCATTGTTTCTGCTGCTGCTGCTGCGGCGGTTGCTGTTCACGGCACAAATGCTGCCGAAGTCGTGGGGCATCGTCCGCCCCCGCACTCAATAGCGTTGCTGCTCTTCTCGACTTTTGTTGTTGTTGTTGCTGCTGCTGTTGTTGTTGTGTTGTTGTTGCTGCTGCTGCTGCTGCTGCTCTGCTGCTGCTGCTGCTGCTGTTGTTGTTGTTGTTGCTGTTGTTGTTGTTTTGTTGTTGGACTTCCTCCCGTTCTGTTTCAATGGTTGTTTCACTGGTTTTCCAATTTGCCTCTATGTCATCCACTCGTTTCCCCCGCCTCCTCCGCGTAGTCGTCACTATCATCATCATGATCATGGCCATCATCAGTATCAGGCTCGGCCTGCGCTGATCTCGTTCATCTCTGTACGCCGGCGTTTGTCGACGGACTCGCACACAAGCAGGCACCGACGACGACGACGCCGCACACGATTACCGCAACGGGACTATAACAAGATCGGGAAGAACAATCGAACATTATCACATACGCGTACAGACGCATACAAACGCGGGCCGGCGGCAGCGCAGAAGAATCAATCGATGTCGTTATGATATCGTTTCGTCTATGTGAGAATGTTCGCTGGGAGCTTGCTGTTTTTTCCAGTCGAGTCAAACGACATCGACGGCCGCGAGGAGTCCGATCGAAGCTGGATCGATGTAGACAAGGAGCGAGTGATTGAAAACAAATGGGCTGCCGACGGCAGCCCAGCGTAAACCGCCACGACGAGGTACCGCGAGGTGCGCGCGCGCAGGGCAGCCACAATAGGAATCGCGGCGTCAGATTCGATTACTTTTGCTAGTTATGATTCTCATTGTTGTTCGTTTTTTCTCTCGTTTTGTTACTGATAAATTATTATAGTATTGTTGTTGTTGTTGCTATTATTATGATTATTATTGTTGCAGTAGTTTGTGTTACCATTATCGTCGTTATTATTACAGCTCGCATCGTTATGGCGAGTGGACTAAGCATCGCGCGGACAACTGGACATTGAAATCGGCCGGTCAGCCGATGAATTGAAATCAAATATAATATGATACATACATATTTGCTTCGATATCTATTAGTCCGTCGACTTTTTCCTCTTTTAACTTTTTCGTCATACCATGCGTCGTATCATACTATAATGTGTGTTTGTTGAGCAAAATGCACAGCCGGCACTTTGTGTTCGGGCGTAACGAGGTGAACAAGCGAACATCGCCCCCCCGCAACCCCCCACTCGAAGAGAAACCTTTTTCAGAAAGCGGCGGAAAATCGCAGAGGTGCCATCGAGATGGCCTGTGGCGTTCGCGCTGCCCCCGGGGAACGAATTCACACATGGGCATTTTTTCGTGGCTTCTTCTTTTCATGGAAAGAGGATCCGATTGACAATATGTTCAAACAGCCCCTCTAGTACAAAGATGTCGGTAACGATACCGGGATGAACGAGCTGTTACGAGTTAAAGGCTTTCTGGCAAAGTCCACATACAATAACGTATAATAATAACATAATATTTGCCGTTTATTTCCGGAACTGCAATTTTAACAATGCTTAAGTTCTCGATTAAAAAATAGAGTAAAAGTAAGAGTGTATCATCACCAAATTGTTCATGCAATTACGATTCCACAATTATAATCGATTATTCTGTCAACCGATATAAGCATTCACATATTCAAATTATTTACAATTCACAATATTTAGGTTATTTGATTCACACAATTATATAATATATTATATGAAGTTATGATCCTCGCTCTCGCTGCTGGCTAAAGTACAACCAGCCTCGACCCGCCTGGAATAAGCGTTGCGACAATTCTGCAAAATTCGCAAGGGTTACTTATTGTCGAAAATCTCGAATTGTTGTTTTTGCTGTCGTTGCCAGATCTGCCTTTTACCACTTAACAGTATTAGCTCATATATATGAATGCATTTGATGATATAGCACCAATCTGGAAATCGCAACGCGCTCCGTGCAACGAATGTCCATAGTGCCCCGAACAGATTGATCCGTTTGTCGGCGTCTGTCATCTCGGACACGATGACGATTCAGAGGATGAGACATTCGGTTATGTCATTCCGTCTGTCAGTACGCCTGTCAGAGTCGAGCTCGGCGAAGGGGAAAGTGCCCGCTAGCAGGAGCTACCAGGAGGGGGCGTCTCAGAAACCGTCGCTGTTACGAGGCGTTTAACTTGTTTTTGAACGAATGTCTACGCTGACGTCTTCTCTCACCGACTCATGCGTCCTCTCCGCTGAAAACAGTGCTTTTGAAGCAGACCCGCTAAATCGGAAATCAACATACAGCAGAAGCTGCATGGGCCACGGATTTAACGAGCTGTCAAATAGCTGGATCAGGGTGAGTAGGGTGACAAACGCCCAGAGTGACGCGTGGCATATACTATGTTATATAACATACTCAGGTAAGTGTCACAACATACGAGCATCATGATGCATACGAATCCATGGTCGTCGATACCGAGCCGATGACGTTTCGATAATAGCCACAATCATCAAGCGAGCAAGCACGCTGTATACCAATCTTGCAAAAGCTATTTCTGGTAACTTTCGACATAATGAAGGTCGGGAACTGAAGAACGCCATCAACTCATTACTGAACGGGTCATCATCTTAAAAACCTCAATTAGGTAACACGTTACCTACGCTCTGATCCACCTTTTGCTAAATCCACCTTTTGCTTCGGCAGGTCATTAGTATTGTCCAGGGCCTCGTCAAACGCCACTGCCAACTTAAAGACACATGCGGCTATTTTTTTTGTTCTCCAAATCCTCAACAAAACATCACGCCAGAACCCGGAAGCCCGGATAGGCGGCTCAGCAATTCATCAAGTTTCTTTTGGGGCGGACGGACAACGGTTTCGCAATGGAACGGCTAAACTTTTTCGTTCTAATAAAGTAATAAAAGCAGTACTGTGCTCGATGTTCTGATCTGCTCTGAATATAGCCCTGTTCCTGCCCGTATGCGAGGGATGCAATTATTTCTTGTTTTTATAGAGGACAACAACTGTCATGATTAAGGCACCGGTCGTCGGAACAATGAAAGCTAGTCGTAACATAGCACAATACATTGCTGTTGCTATCGACACCACTCGTCTAACTAAACTAGACAATCCGCGATTCGAACTGACTTGGTGGCGTGGTGAGTACAGCAGATCGAAGACGCGCGAGCGGAACATTTGCGATTGGCACGTGCGGCTGCGTACGTGAGAACGCGCGGCCAGAACGAAATCATTGAAATTGAAATGGAAACAAAGAAAAGGAGGGTGACGGGCCGTTGGCTTACTTTGCTTGCATTCGTTTCGATTTGGCGGACATCGCAGGCTCGTACAGCACGCCTACTTCAATAAGGTCAACCGCGCTTGGGTGGGACACAATCGTACCGAGACGAGCCAGGATGTGAGCGCAGGTTCGAATCCCGTAGCATAACATATAAGAGAACTTAAGCATTGTACGCAGTTCCTTAAATAAATCAATAAAGCTTTACCTTTACCAGCGGGCTGAATTTTCAAGTTAAGACTTGACGATTTCGTGAATGCTGAGTTGTACCATTAACATCGCAATTGAAGATGAAAATCGAAAATCGCTCGTGTTTTGCAAAGAAACAGAAAGGTGATTTCGAATTTTCTTCAAGATCCTCAATAGTACGGAAAGAAAAGATATTCAATCTCGAAGGTCCTGATGGACATTTTTATTACTGCCATAACCATAGGAAAGAAGAGAAACTCCTAAGTCGACGACAGGCGGGAGGTGGTGGTGTAATTATTTGGGCCGGTATTGACTACAATGGGAAGACCGATTTGGTCTTCGTAAACGGGCGAATGAATAGCCTACGTTTCTACGTTGAGGGATCAACGTAGGAACCACGCTGAGAAGATCTGTGTTGAAAGATTCATCTTCCAGCAGGATAACGCCGCAGTTCATACGGCGAGGATCGTCAAGGAGTTCTTCGAAATTCAAGACATAGAAGCTTTGGTAGCCGAATGGCATGTTCTTGATCAAAACCTCATACGTACATTTTATGAATCTATGCCCAGCCGGTTCATTTCTGTTCTGGAGAACGGCGGCGGCCCGACAAAACGCTAAATTCTGTAAAGAGAACGATCTTAGAACTCAGTTGTATTTGACAAATGCCAAGTGGGCTATCCTTTTAATGCACCCTCAAAACGACAGGAACTAACGACACGCAGATCTAGCAAACGCAGGTGGCTCACGCTGGTTCAAACATCGACCTTGTTGCAGTGATCGATCTAAGAAGCTTACACTCGCCCACCCATCATCGATACGAAGATGCGCAGGACGCGGGTCCTGTCACTACAGCATATCGAAAAACGCTACAGGACTTCCTAGACTCTTCGACTTTGCTTTGAATGTCGCGAATGTCGCTATAGTCATGAGCATGAACTCAATGAGTAACCCACCAATATACATGACTACACATTCTGCCTTTTGTTGCATACATAACTAGATGCAATGATCCATGCAAATAGGCTATTTCACAAAGGTTCTCTCCGGTCCAGAGGCTTCGCATATGCTTCGCGTTGAGTGCGTTGATCCTACATCCATATGTATTTACAGATGCCCAGTATGATTGTAATGACTCATACGCTTCGATGATCCGGTATTAGTGGGGTATACAGTCTAATGTACCGGCAGTGAGCCTCTACTCCTATCCTCCCGGACCCCGTATGCAAAGCACCTCGACCGCACATTGCTAACTGCGGTAACAGATCGAAATACCATGACGGCGCTTGGGAGCGTGTCACCGTGTCCAGAGTCTCGTTACGTGTCGTGCCCAACACGAGGAGTTCCCGTTTCGGGGTCGTCTTCGAAACGGTCATCGAATGGTTCGTCTTGCCTTCTCCCCAGCCACTATGGCTGAGCCCACGTCTGGGAGCGCCGACTGGCCAGCTCGCTCTTAAGGGTCCTGCTTAGCCTCGCTAAGCCTGACGTGGCCTAAGTCATTTCCTTCTTCCACTGGACACTTCGTCCACCTCACTCGATTCTCCCTTTCACTCTCTCTCTCTCTCTCGCTCTTGTCCTTAGCCAGTTGTGGCACGACCCAAGGAACCCAGCCATGGGGTCCTGCTTTCCCGTCCCGTTTCGCTTCGCCGTCCGGCCACTAGCGCCCTTGCGCCGATGGCTCCCTGAGCCGCCGGCTTCGTTTCTGTTGCCCCCCTAAACGGCGACGGGGCCACCCCGAGTCGGCGGAGAATTTTTAGAATTTTAAAACCTAAAATATTCTCAAACTCGGCCATGGCCGGGCCGACTCGACTCTCCACAGCGGCAGCTCCGGGACCGGCGGTCGTGGCCCAACTCCCCGCCTCACCCGAATCTCCTGACGCTATCCCCGATCATTCGTTGGCCCGCTCCTCGTCTCCAGCGCTGGTTCGTTGCCGTCGCGGCTGCTGCCGCGTCGTCGTTTTTCGTATTTGATAAAAATACGAAAACTCGCGCGCGCGCGCGCGCGCCTCCCCCCCCGCGGGCGCAGAGGATAGGGCAGGCTCACGGTGAGGATGGGCCCAGCGGAGAAGTTTCGGGAGGAACGCCGGCTCCGCGAGCTCAGCGCGGTAGGCAGGCCGGTCCAGGACGCCGCGTTCGGTGGTTCGTTTGCTGCGCGCTGAGTCGGCGTTGACGAGGCCGGCAACGAGAGCACCCGAGCGGACGACAGCGGCGGCGGTGCCGCCAACGACTACGACGACGAGGAAAAAGGGAAGCTGGCCGCGAGGGGTAGCGCCAACGTCGAGCGCTGTACCGCTGTACCGAACACCGCCGAGCCGAACCGCGGCGAGAAGTACGCGGAAAGGAGGATTTTTAGTCGAAGACATTTTTTTCATTGGTGTTTTTCACTTGTCGTTTTTAACCGTCGTCGAAGAGAGGGAGTCGACGGAAGCAGCAGTGCTGCTGCTGCCAGTCCGTAAAAGGGGGGTTCCCCTTCTAGGACTGGTAAGGATACAAAGAGATAGAGAGAAGGTGGGTGGGGGGGGGGACACATCGATCTCAACGGGAACCTTGCCCTCACCCCTCGCAGGAGGGGTTATTCCGCCTACCCATGGTGTCCCTATCTTCAGTGCTTCGTACCCCCAAGGGGAGCCCTATCTATCTGTTTTTCTCGGCCACTCACTCTCCTCTCTCTCTCTCTCTCTTTTTCCTCATCAGGTCCATACCCAGCATACATGCACGAAGCACCTCGTTTGACCGTTTCCGTTCTTGGCGCATTTTCCCCAGTTCGTTTTCCAAATGGTACAGTCGGATCCTTTCGTCCATTCTTGATATCCGCACTGCCGAACGGCCAAAAACGAGCGCTGCGGGGGTGGAGAGAAAGCCCCTGATCTTGGCTAGGCCTGGCTCTCCCCATTCTCAAGTCCCCTGAAGCCCCAACAGTGCCCCCAGAACAACGTCCCCAAAGGCGGCGGCGGCCTCTTCTTAAAACCTCTCACTCAAACACTCACATACAAAAACCTGATCCTATCACACATGTACTGCCTCAGCGAACAGGAGGGGGCGGACGGCTGCCCATAGGCGAAGTTTTCGTTGCTGGCGGATACTCAGAGGCTACATGTTATAAAGTCCAAGTATTTCGTGTTGGAATTTCTCCTCTTTCTCGAAGGGCTGATTGTATTATAGTCGATCTTTTAGGTGGTACAATACTGGTAGATAGTTTGCCTATGTAATTTATGTTCATTTATAGCTACATCGGACTTCAATTCATTATGCGTTGTTGCAGTCGCCGTTGAAATGTAAAGGTAAAGGTTTTATTGGTTTATTAAAGGAGCTGCAATTTTACAATGCTTAAGCTCTCTTATATGTATGATGTTTTAAGGGGCCCGTTCACAAGCCCGTTGTGGCTACCAACGTCCCGATTACAGTAACAGCGTTTCCCGGCTGGGCATCCATAATACATAGGCGTCGATAGAGGAATGTCTCTATGCGTTTCACTCCCGACCTTTTACTATCGTGTCTATTTGTGGGTGTGGCAATTAGAGGTAGACGCCACTTAAGCCAACCGAAATAAGCCAATCATAGCCGCTGACCAATAGCGATCCGAATTTCAATGGTAGATGATGAACTGGTGATGTTTCAGAAGGCTGCTCTCAGTGTGAGGAACGTTTTTTTGAAATACCACAACGAAAACCCTTCGCTGATTTTAGCTGCGTGCTTTCATAAGCGGCAATCCTCAAACGTGTATGCCGTCATTTGAGCGAGACCTCGTTAGTTGACCAGAATACGGTTTCGTTGCTGGGCAATAGTTCCGGTCGATATTGGAAGCATAATAAATTTAATCCCATAAAAATGTGAGCTGGTCACGTTATACGTGAAGAATAAAAATGCACTCTGAGCTATCCGGATTTAAATATATCGATTCGCTTCCGGCCGAGAATGTCATGACGAGATATTCCTATGGTGCAGCAGGCGATTTAATAGTATACGGGATGTCTTAAAAACAAATGCGACCAGATCATTGATCCGCTCCCAACTATGCTTCGACGTGAAATACTCTCGTAGATGGTGAAGTGGTGAGCGTCTTGGATTGGTAAACTGGAGGGACATATGGTTCGGGTTCAAATCGTGCCAGACGCTTACGGGAATCTTCGGACTTTTTCATTATCTTCCGTTACCTGCGCACTCTTGAAAAGGTCGAAAGGTCTCTCCCTCTCTCTCTCTCTCTCTTTATATATATATATATATATATATATCTACTGGACAACATTGAAAAAGGAGCAGATATTGCTTCGACATGTCCTCGTAATAATATCTAAAGGTTCAGAGCCGAGACTGTCACATAAGATCACATATGACGAGACTATCACAGCAGGAATGTAAAAGTGGTTCAAAGGCAAGCGAGAACTCACCGTTGGACCGCGAAGTCTTAGGATATGGTCAATATTATAATATCACTATCGTCTACTTCTGAGTGGGATATACTGTATCTCAATCATAATAAATGTCATGTCCATTAGCACTACCTGTCGACAACTGCAATTAATGCAGTGCACACAACCGGAAGGTTTACATTTGCAGAACCAGATAAACATCTACTTCACCTACTGTATGTGGATTTGACAGTTATTACAGTGATTATTACTATCATATGTGTATGTACAATAGTAGCTGATGTAACCGTCAGCACAAGGACAACAATCGCTCTTCAACGTCACCTTTCCCATAGCGAGCTAGCAGGTGCTACAACCAGCACGATAAGCTAAGGAGCAAAACGTACTTGTGGGTGTGATCGTTTTTCTTTTCCACAGTTGGCCTCGGCCACTACTTCTACGGAGAGCTGGAACGTGGCCGTTGCTCGGACTCGGGCGCCAACGACGCTGCCCCCGTGATTTTTCCCACATTTTCCACAACGTCTCCTCCTCCTCCACTTTCCACTCTTCCAGTGAACACAACGATCGTGTCATCTAGGTCGTTCCCGGTTTGACGACAACGACTTCTTCTTCTTGTTCAGAGTCCTTCGGATGCTACTGCTGTTGCTGCTAGTCCCGGCCGTCGCTCTGCCCGTTGTTTTCCCGCTATAAAACACCGGTCGAGGTGGACGTCAGAGAGCCTGCAACGGTAGCCGTGTCAGTGACGGTACAGGTGGCGGTAGTTCCATGGCGGCGACCACGGCAGCGTCAACATCAGAAATAGTAACCGAAGCAGCTCTCTGTCGATTCTCTCTCTCTCTCTCTTTCTCGATTCGTTTCGGGCGTCGGCAGAGGCCAAGCTCGGGCCTCAAACTCAACGCCGGGACGGGCGGTCGACAACGGCATCGACAGACGACAACGACAACGAAGACAACGAGAAGCAAGGTGAGTTGGCACCAGCCGGCCACCACCCACAGCGCCGTCCACCACCAGTGGTCTTTCTGCCCGACAGCAGTCGAACAGAGCCATTCAGCCGGTGTCATTCGGCCATGGCTGCCCGCTCGACCGCCTGTGCGCCAGCAAGCCAACAGCTCAACCGTACCCGCAGCTCAAAGTGTAGTACCATCATACGACTCTGCTGTAGAACGGCGGCGGCGGCGGCGACGGCCCGCAAGCTGGCAGGCCGTCCGGCCATCGAGCTCGAACCAACGAAGCAACCACCGAGGAACGAGAGGCCTGCGAACGTACTAAAATTCTCTCGGAAAAAAGCCTGAACGCGAAGCGCCGGTGGCTCATTTTTGGATTCTCGTTTTTTTCTCCCCTACATTTCCCTTCGGCAGACCCCATTTCTCAGATGCGTCTATAACCGGCACCAGCCACTCCCCTGTTCCCGCCTCTCTTGCGGTCCCCTACCGCAAGCGTACCCGGCAAGTCCAAGATCCTCTGTGCGCAGGACTGCAGGCCTTGCGGAACACCCTTGGCTCTAGGCCCTCCTGCTGCTGCTGCTGCTGCTGCTGCTGCTGCTGCTATCCAGACGAGTCCAGACTCGACGAATGTATGTAGGCAGGGGATCCTGCTGCCCGTCGGTCCTCAGCGACGCAAGGCGGCTGCCGCGCCCGGTCCTGCCTCGGCCGCTTCTCGCTCCCAAATGCGCTAACGTTGAACTGCCGCACTGCTGCCGCCGACGCCTCCGCCTCCGCCGCCGCCTCCTCTCTCAGCGTCGGGCTCCCGCATACTCTGCGTTCTGGACGTACGTGCGGCGTGGATCGGTCGGTCGGTCGGCGGCCCGGCCGCCAGCGTTCACTGGCAGCGTTCGGCAGCAGCAGCCGCAGGAGGAAAAGCGGCCCTTCTTCCTTTTTCCAACGGGACAGCCCGACAAAAACGGGTAAAAAGCGCAAAAAAACTTTTTACTGGCGGGTTTTTGTAAAGCGCCAGCAGCCAGCAGGCGCTACCACTGAACGCTGCCTGCCGACGGTTCTCGTTCGATTTTTGTCTCGCAGAAGCGGCGGCGGCGGCTGCTGCAGCAGCAGCCGCCGTCGCCGACGCGTCCTCGGGCCACATAGCCCCGTCGTCCGTTTCTCCACCCCGCATACAACCCCCAAAATCTCCCCTTCGAATTCCCCTTAAACCAAGTCCTGCCTGTGTCCTCGGTGGCGGCCGTCCTTCCTTCCTTCGACGGGTCCACTGGCACTGCCTACTGCTGCTGCCGCCAGCGCCGCCAGCGCCGCCGCCGCCGCCGCTCAAAGCATGGTTTTTAAGTGAAGCGCCGCCAGCAGCGGCGGAGGCGGCAGAGAACGAATTCTTGTAGTTTTTGATAGCCTTACTCTCTTTTTCTGTGCCGCTGCTGCTGCTGCGGCGGCGGCTTCTCCGAACCCCCGTATCACCGTCGCCATTCCCCATACTTCGGCGCCCCACTCCTCCTACTCCAACCTTCGTTCTGTGCTGCATCTCAGAGACGCGAGCGCGCGCGCGCGCTCGAGAGAGACGCGCCTCTGTTCGTTCTTCTCACCGACGAGTCGATCGTCGGCCCTCGGCGCTCAGCGGTCTGCCGAATCCACAGTCGACTCGGCCCAGGTCCCTCTGCCGGTGGAGCTGCCCACGGCCCTTGTTCGTCCCGGCGTCTCATCGCGCGCTGCCACTCGCTCTGAACGAACGCTGGTGTGCCTGCCTGCCTGCTTGGAGAAGAGGGTGGCGCTGGCCGCCCTGAACCAACGGGTCTTTTCCTCTCGGCCATTCCCGGCCTCTTCACGAGGCTGATGCCAGGAGGAGGATAGCCCGAGAGAGGAACACCCACGAAGTCGGGAAACTGTTCGGGGGCACAGTGTAGAATCCAAGAGCAGGCCAGCAGCAGCAGCGCAGAGGACGCCTATGGCCGCCCCGACTCAGCGGGGAGAGGCCTTGCGATGGTGGCCGGAGAGAAAAAGCGAGACCGAGAGAGACAGATAGAGGCCACACCACTGGTTCTGCCTCTGTCGCTGTTGCCGCAGGGCTATGAGGGACGGCTATGAGAGCATAGAGAAACGGGCAGGCAGCGCCAGCAGGCGGCAGGATACAGGGGGCACGAATTGGCGGGGGGGGGGGGGGGGCTTACAGAACGGGAAGACTTGCAGAACGATGTGGAGCGGGGAGAAGTTCAGGGGAAAAACCCGACGAGGCCGAGCCATGGGAGCGGAGACAGACCCAGAGGGCGCTGTGGGTGCTGCGGGCTCTCGGGGGTTGTGGGATGGCGGGGCACTGGGGGCGCAGCTGAACAGGGGATGATTTTTATGAAAAAGTAAAAATCGGCAAAAGAAGAAGACCGGTGGCAGCCGCAGCAGCAGCAGCAGAGACGACGAAGAAGAGAAGGAAGAAGCAAGGCGAGCTGCGGCGTTCGCGTCGACGTCGAATGAGGGTGGATTTTTGTAAAATTCTGTTTTGCGTTTATGGTCGTACTGCCGCTACTGCCGCTGCCGGTGGTGGCGGTGATGGTGGCAGGCGCAGCAGCGTCGTCCTGACGGTGCCTTCCCTGCCTCTTCTGGTCCTGTTTCCCATTTTTTTTCTCATGCTCATACTCTGTCTCTCTTGCTCTCTCTCTCTCTCTCTCGCTGTCTCTCTCTCTCAACTGCTCCACTCTCCTGTGCAGTACTGTGCTCTCTCGGCCCGCGCGGTCTCGGCCCTGCCCGTCCGTTCGCCGTTTTCCTGCCTCTCTGGCTGCTGCTGCTGCTGCTCTGCCAGCGGATCCTCTGTTAACGTCGGCGGCGGCGGCCTCGGCTACCGGCGGTCAGACGTATGGTCGCTGCCTGGCTGACGGACGCTGCCTCTCACTGCCACGGCTCGAGATACTCATTCTCTTTGCCGACGACTCGCTCGTTCTCCTGCTGCTGCTGCCGCTGTCGCCGCTGTCGCCGCTGTCGCCGCCGCCGCCGCCGCCGTCATCCACGGTCCTCCTAGGGTCTGTTCCTGGACCTTTACTGTCCCCTTGCCGTTACACGCACTGGCCTCGTGAACGCCAGAGGAATCCACCGCCGCTGGATACTGCTGGAGTGCACCAGTGGCGTCGCTGTGGTCGCTCGCTCGTGGTGCAAAAGGAGCGTTTTTTCACCCTCCTCCATCTTCCCCCTACACAGACACACACACACACACACATACGGTGCACTGCTATTTTTCTCTCGGTCTCATACTCTATTTCTATCTTTCTTTCTGCTCCTCCTTGAGTCCCAACTCCCGTTACTGGGAGTTTGGACTGGAAGAGAGGAACGAGACGGTGGGAGAAAGCGGCACAAGCGCTGCGTCGCGTTGCGGCCGACGTTTCGCTTGTGCTTGCGGCGTCCATCGGTGCTATGCTACTCCGCTGTCCGAGGCCTGCCGCCCGCTCGACGGCCGAGGCGGCGAACGCTGCCGCCCGGTGTCCGACACGCACCGTTCGTACAGGCCGCTTGCTTGCTAGGCTGCTTACCGCGAGCTGAGGCCGCAAGGGTCAGTGGTGGCTCCTTTAGCCGTTCGTTCGGTTCGCCGTTGCTGAACCCGCCCTGCCTAACATGGACGTCCTCCACCCATCGTGCTAACAAGAGGCTGCCTATCTCTCATCCGCATAGGCAATGCGTTCGCATGGGGATTGTGGGGGGCCCCTTCCGAAACAGGGGCTTTATGGTCGCCTCTTGCCGTCAATTGTCTCATAGGGCAGCGACCATCGATTCTATTTTCTCTTCCGGGAACCGCGTCTTGTTGCCCCATTGCACGACCTCGTGTCGACCGAACGACAGAGTCTGTCCGGTGGCCTTCATTGAGACATCGTCAACGATACGCCAGCGGCTTGAGGCCAGAGAAAATATTCAATATTTCGTGGCCCCTCCGTATGTTCGTGGCGCGCAAGCCGGTCGTCGTCGATTGCCATGCGACCGATAGCTGGAACAACGATTTCGCTAGCTAGCTCACTGGTTGTTCGGGGCTGTTTCGGGAGGCTGGTCCTCAGTGCCCGATCGTTCGGTCACGTGCCCTCCAGACCCGCCTCGAGACGTCCGACACCCAACGTTCTGTAGGTGGGGTCACACCGTAACACCACGATCGTGACGCCGGTCACCCGCCTCCGTACAACAACCGGAGCCATGCTAACCACTCTCCTCACAGACAAACGATGACGAACTGGCCAGAAGTGGCAGCCGGGGCGGGCAGTCCCGCACGAAGGCGGAGACGGCAACGTATTTGTGGCGGTCGGCAGCGGCGCTCATCGTCAAGTGTGTGAAGAGCAGTGCCAGCCGAGGTCTTTAATGAAAGCTGCCGCTGTCGGAATGTCCATTTAGCCCACGGACACAGAGCTCCCCGTAGTTGCCCCATGCTCGACCTCTGAGCGTCCCTCCACCCGGCTGTCGGTCCGGCCGGCCGGCCTGCCTCCGGATCCGTTCTACCAGCAGCGCTTTTAGAGAATTTTAGCAGCAGAACCGAACGGAGGCGAGTCGGCCGACCGGCACCGAGCACCGAAGCACGGAACTGGCCGGTGGCATCGACGCAGCCAGTAGGGACGTGGCTCAAGTTTTTTTTTTTATTTTATTCTTTAGCGTCCACCACCGCCACCATTGGACGACGCCGCGTGCTACGGCAGCGTTCGCAGCCGCTGGTGGCCCTCCTCCATCGCGCCAATTAAACGTTTTTAACTTGGAGTGTTGAGGGGCGCCAATGGCCAGTATACGCGACGGTGACGAGTCCTGGCAGCGACCTCGGCGAGTCAGGCTGGCACGGCGGCCCCGGGATGGCTAAAAACACGCACCACCGAGATCTGTACGAGGCGGCACAACCGCCGCTACCGCTGTTTGGGTTCGTCCGACTCGCCGTGACTCGATCCGACTCGCGCTGCGTGCTTCGGCACGTACATACCTGGCGTACCCGTCTGGCTCGGCGTGCAAGTGCCATGAACCGAGCACTGAACACCATTCTGACTTGGTAGCTTGCGCAGGTAGCGTGAGTATTTCATCGTCGGCGCGTTTAATTAATTGAACGAACGACAAGTCAAAAGGATATAGCAGGAGACCGCGAACGAGCGCGGGAGAGCGGGATGGAGGGGAAGAGAGAGAGAGATAGAGAGAGAGAAACCATAGAGAATGCTGGGAATTGTAATGAATCGCATAATTACAATATGATATTAGCAAGTCCGTATCCAGCAAGGCATCAGAACGACCGAGGCAGGGATCGAGGGACCTTTGTGTAGCGTTTTTGTCTCCCAGTCTCGGTGAAGACTCTTGTGAAGACTCGGCTAGCGTCCTCGGAGCGAACATCTCTTGCAGGTAGGAGCAGCTATGAGCTTTTTTAAATACAGCTTATGGCCGAATGTACGCTAGGACAAACTTCAAAGACGGCCGGCAGAGCCCTACCTTAACGCGCCTCGTCTACAATTGTAACAAGTAACCCCAGCTACTGGGTTTGCATTGAGCCGGACTGTACCCAATGGCTTTAGACACGTTCGTGTTGTGATTGTCTCGGCTCCCCTATAGCGCTATGTGTCTCTCGAAGGATCTGGTCAACGCCTTGCACTTTGAGGCACGCACTAATAAGTTCTCATCCGTGGGTCCGCGCCAAGATAATAACACATTAATTCACTCAAAGTTTGTAAAGCTTTCGGATCGTTCGGACACTCGAAGACCACTTTGGATTTCATCGGCCTGTTCGGCCCCACAGTTGTCATAGCTTGTTGTTCATCCTTCGCCGCTCAACGTCGACTTACGCCAGCGTACACCGGTAGCTATGCTAACACGATGACTCGTGAAGCCAGCCTCAGCATGACGAATACTTTTAAACAATTCTTGACGATATTGCAGCTTCGTTTTGCTTAAGAAGAATTCATTAATGAGATTTAACTCGGCGTTTCTGTTAGATGCAGCGCAAGTGCGACGATATCGGCTCATAGTACCACCGTTCGTTGCAGGTCACTATGCAAAAAAAACGATCACTTCTTAAGGGTTATTGGCATTTCTGTGGTCAACCTCAACGCTTATTTTGTGTTAGAAAAATGTGAGGACTACGCTGACTTGGCTTAGCGCTACCTGTTTCGATATGTCGCGCATACAGATCGCGACCAATATGCATCCATCCCGGCATAAATCTCCGGAGATATACGAGATTCAGAAGGAAGGCAACGCGGTGCCCGTGAAGACGAGGAGGAGTTTCATCTAAACCGTGGCTTACGAAACATACTGTACTTGAACCATTTATGTGTGCGGGATTTTAGGTCCACCTTAACGACGGTCACTTGGGAAGCAATTGTAGCAAGCCAAATCAGATATTCGCGGCCATGGCATCCGATCAGCGCATTGATCCGCTGTGGGCGATCACCAGTGGGCTCATATACGTTTAGACATTTTGACTTTGAGCATTAGAAATTACCAGATGGATGGACGTCGCATGCTGATAAGCCTTCCCCCAACAGATGACGACAAAATAGCCGAATCACAGTACGATTACAGCTTGTGCAACTCACTGTCTGCCCGTCCGTCTAGCGGAGTTGTCATCGTGGCCATTGGACTGCCGCATCGACCCCGACACTGTCACACTCTCACATACATAATTTATCAAGCGATATTGTGGTGGCGGCGGCGGTGCTGCTGGTGCTTCTGCTATCTTCAATATTGCTTCTGTCCAGTCAAAAACGCCATCCAATGGACACCACAGCGGACGACATTGATTCCACCCGCTCCCGTCGCCACTGCCTGCCCGCTATCGGATAGCCATCGGGCGACAGCGAAGATGCCCGCGAACTGAGCAGTAAATGCCCACACGGCGATCCCGACGCTAGCCTCGTTGGCCGGCTCATCGAGGCCGTCCTACGCCTCTTTAATACAATACTAATAATCATAATCACGGGTAGTGGTGGTAGCGGTAGTACACTTCTTCTGTGTTCAATCACTCTGCCTAACCATGCCCTTCGACAGCTTCGCTGGCCGTGGTTGCCATCGTAAGAAAATCGAACACCCACCCTGTTAGAACCTCGTGAAGAGCATTGCTAGCTTCGTTCATGCGTGTCATCGCCTCCCGACATCGTTACGCAACAGACACTTGTATATTCTATTCTCTGCCGGATCCTTCGCCGGTGGGGAGGGGGCTGGATCATCGCGCGATCCGCTTAACAACAATGTACCGTTTTCAACGTCGCACTGCAACGCTGTATTGTACAATTCGTGTGTCCTAGACAGCGCGGCGGACGAGGCTTAGGAGCGTTGCGTTTTTTGCTGGGGTTCTGGAGTGTTTTGGTGGTTTTTGTCCACGCAAGCCTATGTGCGTCTCGATCCGACTGCAGCATGTCGGGGCTGACCAGTGGGCCAATGAAACTGGGGGTGGCCTGTCAGCTAGAGAGAGAGAGAGAGAGGGATACATTGGGTGGGTCGTCCATTTGGCCCCGCTGCCTCGAAAGGCCCCCCCCCACTGTGTTCTCGCCCTGGATATACAGTTTGCCCCCACAAAGCTGACCACGACGACGGCACCACTAAGAGGCGCAACAGCGGTTTGCCGCACACACACACACAGCACTAACTCGCCGCGTCTCTGTGAGCAGCGAATTGTTCAAATTACGCCCCGCAGCATACAGCACAAAGTGACATAAAATGCGCCGGCACATCTTCCACGTAATTTTCTTCCGTTGCCTTGCCTTGCGTTACTGGCATTCACTGCCGCCGCTGCAGCTGCGATCGTTGTTCTGCATCGTCGTAACGAGCGCTACTCCCCCGGCGACAGCGATCGCGACCGCGGCAGCGCTCGACCAGAGAGATGACCGTCCCTCTCGCTCCGTTAGCCAACAGAGCAGGTTCCTGGCGAAGGGGGGTCTCGGCCGGCGGCGCTCTGCCAAATCTCCTACGCCCTTACGCCTTTACGACGGCGACGAGGAGAGGCAGAGTGGTGAGCGGCACCAACTTGCTCGCCCGCTCGCTCGCTGACCCCGCTTGGCCGTAACATCTCGTTCGCTGGAAACTGCTGGTGCTGTCGACGACTTCGTCATAAGCGCCCTCAGCGGCACGTAGAGCTGTTCGCGGACGTCACTACGGCCCGCGCCGGCGCCGCGGCAAGGGTCTAGCGTCGTGGCACGTTTTCTCGGTAACCTTCTCCGCCATCAGCGAGTCGTTCTGCGTACACGTATGCACCCGTTATACGAACCACTGTCGGGACGCTCATTGTGGGTGTTACCGTCGCCGCCCGCCCCCCCGCTGTATACTGCAGTGGCTGTCACTGCCGCGGCCGTCGCCGCCATAGCTCATCCCGAATGTTTGCTATTATGATTATTATTGCCATTATCAATATCGTCAACGTCATTGTAATCATACGCGACCAGGGGAGGAGCAGCTGGAGCAGCGCGCGCGCGCCCGAGAAAGGGGGTGTCAGAGACGGTTAGACGGCCGAGCGACGACAACTAACACGGAATCGACCGACCAGCACAGAGGGGAGAGTCAATATGCGTGTGCTATGCGATACGCCACTGGATGGTTCGAGCTTATCAAAAGTCGAAATTAATAGCAGAGATTGCAGTTGTTGCTGCTGTTGTTGCTGTTGCTGTCGTTGTAATAGTGAAAGTAAGTGCTCATCTAAATGAGCCGCCTGTGCGCCCGAAAGGAAGCCCTCAACTGCTGAACGAAGGATGTGCTGAAGCGCGCGGCCACTTCGACGGCTGCTTTGGCCGTTCCGCTGGCGACTCTCGCGTGAAGCAGCGCGAACCCGGTGGTGCGTGTGTGCGCGCGGCGCGCGACACACGGACCAAGAATGGAGCAGATTGGACGCAGGTTCCCCTATTGAACGTCGATGTTGGTACCACGGCGGCCTCCTGCGGCGCGTCGAGGGTGGCTCGCTCACGCTCATATATATATATATATATATATATATATGTATATATAATATATCTATATATATATATATGTATGGATGTGACAGATGCCAAACACATACATAATTTGTCTATTCGCGTGGTGCTGGTAGCGGGATGTGCGAAATTAAGATGGTTGTAGCGACCAGATACGATCAACGATGTCTGCCCTAGTGTCCGCGCTTCGATGAGAGAACTTTGGAAAATTTGAAGTGCGCTGAGGAGCGGTGACGTATGTTGACATCTTGAAGGGGAACTAATACTGAGTAAAGAGCATATCCGAGAAAAACAATACACAGCTATAAATATGCACAAAGTGCACATCACACGAAATCAATCGCATGATAAAGAACGGCACACGTGCGCGAGAAAAAGGTTACCGTTAATTGAGCTAGATTTGTTAGGAAGGCGCAACTCATCATCATTACGCTGTGAGCGTTTTTATCTTTATGATCGATTATGTATTTATTTTTGGTATATACTGTAATTCGTTTGCTACAGCATAGTTCGCCGCGGACCTGTATCGAGCATGATATGTACACACATATATATATATATATATATATATGTACACACACATATATATATATATATATGTACACACACATATATATATATATCAATGCATATAATGTGTGTAAACTAGCTGTAAAAAGGCCCCATCTATATACGCATAGACGGCATCGACGGTATCCTTCGGTAATCATTTTTTAAAGTACCAGAAGAAGCCTTGAACGACGGCGCGGTGGTTAAAACAATAAGAGCGATAGAATACAAGAGGCGGGGCCATATCTATAAATAATCAATGTAGTGGGGATTACTTGGTGGTTAACCAGGAGTCTTCATTGACTTCATGTCCTTCGATGGGTCCCGTTAGCTCGACTGCAAATTTATCAAAATGGAAATCTACCAAATAAAAACTATCATACCATTTCGTATTATATATAAATACAATGATAACGCTGATAATTAGATGCACGAGTGTGTCACGGGTGTATATATTATATATATACATATGTATAAAAAAATGAATATATATATATATATATATAATCTATTGCCCGTTTTGATAAACAGGATATGTCTGCGTTGAGTTTTGCTTGAGCTATCTCTTGCGTCGGTCTCAAGTCGAACGCTTTGCTGGGTCGCATTCACGCACATTAGGCCTGTCCTCATGTTGTCACGCTCCTCTGCTGTGACGTCGGTGATTAAAGAAACCATTGCTCCCCTGACGAGCACAAGGAGGCGGTAGCCTTTCTTTGATTCAAGTCCGTCCACGGACGTGAACTGGACGGCGATGAACATTCATCCTGGCAGATATGTGCGCACATTTCCACCACTTTTTCTTCTCTCTCTCTCTCTCTCTCCCTCCCTCCCTCCCTTTTTCTTTTTCTTTCTTCTTCATTCCCATGCTGAAACATTCGTTATGAAATGCCCATCAGCAACCGCACTCTATAATTGCATGTTTGTATGTGGAATATCGATGTCGAACAGCAGCGAACCCATTGCGCTGATGCTGGGCGCTAGTGGCTTCTCTTGCACGACTCCCATTACTCACAGATTTCCAGGCTGATTTCTATTGCTCATCGATACAACGCCAAATCAACGAACAGTTAATAATACATAGTAGCTTGTTCGTGTGGCCGAATTTTTGGCCACTTTGATCAACTTCGAGAAACGATTTTGCCTAACGACGATTTGCAGCCAAGGCCGCATGCTACGGATGGACTTGCGTAGCGACACGGCCGAGTCCTAACCCCCCCCAGCAGAGTGTGACATATGGGTTGTTTGTCGCAGATTCAGAGTAACGCAAATGCATTGGCAACGATCTAGTCTGTCATTGTTGTTGTTGTTGTTGTTGTTCTTCTTCGATGTTGCCGCTGTTCTACGACGTTTTCAAAGACAACAAACACCCCGCGAGTTGGCTGTCTTGTTGGCCAGTCCGTCGGCCAGTCGGCCTTGTTTCAACAAATGGGCGTCGCGCTCGATCACATGTTGGGCGGCAAAGCAGTGGAACAGGGGGCGTTAAGGATGCACCGCCACCATCGCCATGAAGAACCCTGAAGACCACCATACACGATCGGGCCAAACTAGCGTAAAACAAACCACTGACGACGGCGGCGGCGGCGGCCGCGGCAACAACAACAGCAACAATGACAACAACACCAGCAGCAACAACAACAATGGCAGCCAATCAGAAGTGGTGGTGGTGGTCGCAGCAGCGGCAGCAGCGCCAGTAGACAAAGAGTGGCACAAATGGTCCTCCTCATCGTCTTTGTCGTAGCCGTCGATTCCGCCGGTGCCGGTTCCAGCAGCCGCCGATGCCCTGTGAGCAATGCTGCGCGATAGAGTGCTGCAGGGGGCCCCCCCCAATAGAAGATCGGTACGCATCTTCCCTATGGGGAGTATGGGCAACAGCAACGGCCAGCAAGCGACGGCGGGCAGCGACAAACGATCGAGCAGCAGCAGCAGCAGCAGCAGCAGCAGCCGCCGCCGCCGCCGCCGGGCGCTGCGATGCAGTTTGCTGTTGGCGCGAGACGACGCTGTCTGCAGCGACCGCGCGCGTAACGGCGAGAGGAGGAGTGGCGGGGGGCGATGCGCGGCGCCGTGAATAACGGCGCCGACCGAACGGATACGAGGTTGCGGTCCGGCGCGGGTGGAAGCTGTGGCGGCGGTGGCGGTGGCGGCGTTCATAGCATAGCTCATCGAATGTTTGCATGTTGGTATAGAAGTGTAACGGGGAGCAGATATATATATATACGTATATATATATATATATAAAGAGAGAGAGAGAGATTGGGACATAACGGAGTTGTTCGGGCTGTCGTGGCAAGTTAATGCCGATTATGCCGGATGATATTGTTCCCCTCATTGTATATATGTACATATGTATGTATGGAGGCATACGTGTACGACAGCGTTCACCGGTGACGGTTGTGTGGTGATTGTCGTGGTGTTTTTTTTCGTTTGTTTGTTTGTTACGTTTTGCTGAAGTGGGAGAGCTATTCCCACCCCGGGGATGAGCAACATCGCAGGATTGAGCAACGTACGCTGAACGCCTGTGGACGCTCGAAGCAGTGACTGGATGGGTCAAACAATAATAACAATGCCAACGTCGACGCCGCCTGCCCCAATAATATTCGCTGGCGGCGAAACACAGCAACAGCAGCAGCATCGGAGGAGAGCAAAGAATGGAGTTCGTGTATGCATCGATCGTAAATGCCGTTAGCAGACGAGGATTGATGAGAGGTTTGCGTCAGTTAGGAGCGATGTCGCCGCTGTAGTCAATCTCAACGACAGCAGCGTCGCCGTAAAGAACGAGTTTTCATTCGCTGCGAGCCGCTGCGTGTGACGTGTTGCACACGTTGAATTCGTTGGCCATTCTTGGTCGCCGGAAATCGCCTCGAATTTTGTGCAGCGCTGCTCAGAGCATTGGTAGTGTATTTGTTGCCGACTGATGGTGGAAATGCATCAGGCCAGCTTTCTTGCGCCGATCAGATCTTGTTTACGATTGCTTGACCGGAACTTGTGCGAGAGTCATACGACAATGCGTGGTGTTTGTTGCAAGCTGTTCTGTTGGGGAGCCGAACTGAAACAGCGCCGGGTATATCGGGCAACGCGTACGCCGACAGCGAGGAACATTTGTGATGATCATTGGGACGTTGTAGAGAATAATCTCCGATGTTGACTAGACCATTGGACCCCCGCCCTCCGAGTCCGCGAATCATGGATAAATACGGGGTTCGTTTTGCTCCGTTTCAGTTTTGAATAAACTGATTTCCGGTCAACCCGAAAATGAGAGAAACAGCATATAGTCCATTATTACCCTTCATCTATCCACAACGGCTTTCTCCCGTCTCGAAACATCTCGGGTGATCCCTAATCTTCGTCTAAGAAGAGGAATCTAAAACCTCTCCCAACCTCAAACTACGGCTATGCAAATAAATAGCGAAGAACAATTGTGACGCACATAGGTCACAGACAGTCGAGCCGGTCACAACGTCGCTTGATGTAACGTATCACAAATCGAATTATTATTATTATTATTATTATCATATATGTATGTTGTGAGGGTGCATTTGTCTTTTTTTGTTGTTTTCGAAACGCGTTCCACCCGCCCTCTGTCCATCCAATAACGTCCAATCGCGGCCAGCCGTATCACGCATGCCACCACTATTGAGGTGCAACACCACTCGGCCGCTAAGTAGCCGTCTATCGGGACAGTATCAGCGGACGCCAGCTCGAAGCTATACAGCAAACGATAATGCTATCATCATGCGATAGACATTTAGCACTTTCATCAGCGACCTTCTTCTCACCATGTCACCGCCGCCACTGGGGTCCACGGACCCCCATTGATTCCATCCACCCCCCCGAAGCCCTCGTGTCCACTATCGGCTTTCGGTTTTTGCTTATACCAGCGTCAACACTACGAATGCATGCGGCCAGCTGCGCGCTCCAGACTATTAATTATTCTGGGCCTAGCACGGGCCTGGTTGGATGCGGTTATTTGTCGGTCGACATTTTCGATGGAAGCAAAGGCCCCGTGTTAATTGGTGGCGCAGCGAGTGATGCTGGGAGAGCGTTTTAGCGTCATTAAAATTCTTCGCCACATTAACCACTGTTCAATTTATTGTCGTCGTCGGCGTCGAACATCGTCTGAGAGTTACTGTATCCATAGCTGTTGAATTGTTATTCCTTATTAGGTATTTAGTTGTTTTCAACAGTATCGATAACAATGCAACAATGCGAATCACCACGACGGAATTGACAGTGTCCACCTGTCTCAATAACGCGCTTCTACCCCGAAGACACGTGAAGTACGTGGCGTCCGTGGCAGGTTTGCACTCAGGCGATGGCCACGGATGCAGCCGCCCACTTCGTCCGCCGAGGTACCCGTTCCGGTCGTTGTCAGCAGAGCAACGTTCATGGACGCGAGAAGCCGAGAGTCACTCGAACTGCCGTCGTTCGAACTGCCGTCGTTCGAACTGTCGACGATGACAAATCGAAGAGACATACGATATCGGCAGCAGATCGAGTTGAGCCTCGAGCCGCGAGCGAGCGCTCGGCCCGTCGTCGTCAAACGCCTCGTTCAAGAGTTTAGAGACGTTGAACAACGGATGAGATTTTCACTCGGACGAAAGTCGTTATACACGTTGAGACGTGTCGTCCAGTGTCTCATCTCGATCGAAGGGTCCCCGTCGCCTTCGTGGTCTCTCGAATATAAGAGACATCAGCGGTACACGGGGAAAATGTACAGAAGGCAATGCCAGATGGAGGAAATGATGATAAGATGCAGAAGTGGTTCGATCGAGTGGGAGAGATAGAGAGAGAACAAATTGCCCGGCACAACACAAATCTACGCTATTTCACAGAACAGCAGGTGCACGGAGCGCTGAACCGTGCACGTACACTGTCCGCACGACGAACGAAGATGCGCGAACGTATTCTTTAACTCGTTGACAGCACTTGCGGCAAGGATGTGTCCACGGAAGGGAGACGTGGCCACGATATCGGTAGCGGTGGCCCCCTCCTTGCTAGCATGGTCGCTGTTAATGAGCGGATGGTTAGGGCTCGCTGGGAGCGCTGGTCTGCCGAGCAAGTCGTCGGTGACGGGAGATCATGGGCGGATCATTGCTGTCATATGCAGATCGTTCCAATTCAATGCCAATTGAATGCATTTGTTAGCTATGCATGATACGTGTATGATGCACACGGTTGTGGGATAGTTGACAACGCGCGAACATCTGCGTTGGCGGCAATGAGAACTACAAGCGGTTCTGTGCACTGCTAATAGAATCATTGTTTTCGGATCAGCACACGAGCAGAGAAATTGTCTTCTTTCTGCAAAAAGCCGACACGTCGATCTCTCAAGGCGAGTGTTGCTATGGCCATTCGTTGGCAATCGTCAAAAAAATAAATAGTTATCGAACTGTCCAAACGAAGAGAACATACTATCATGCCCGCTTTTTTTGGGTGCCTCGATCAAAAGTACTGATGCAAGTACTGACGTTTCGGCACGGCCCTATCTGCTGCCAGAACAGATATGTACATACATTCAAATTGGGCGCTCTGGTATTGACACACACACACATACACAGAGAGAAAGAGAGAGAGCGAACAGTTGTCCTGCCAGTGGTCAAAGCGCAAAAGCGAAAAATACCCAGCAAAATGTCCAGTTCGTCCCGTCGCCCCGTCGACGAGGTTAGTCGAGCAAATAGACCTGGACCGGGCCGGAGGGTGGGATTGGGTTTGGCCGTTGTGCGGGGCCCCGATAGAGGGGGCAGACATGGTCAGTCCCAGGCGAAAAAAAACATTTTACACACATTTACTTATTTATTATTATTATTACCACAACAGCGGCTACTGCCACTGCTATGAGCGGCGGGAGTGGCCCCACACTGGTGAACGACGCCGTGGCGTCGGTGGAGCCGACACGGCGCGACTAAAAAATCGGCCCCATCATCAGAATTTATTGAAGACGACAATAAAATATCACATCGATATCGCCAATGCGTATATATATATATATATAACCTAGCGTTGACATTGGCCCTGGATTTGCCTGTCGCCGCGACTCGACTGTAGCGGTAGCAGCAATGACCAAAAAAAAATAAAAAAAAACACCATACACAGAGATATTCAACCGCAACAGCCCTTCGGGCCATGTCCACCATGCGTTGACTGGGTACTACCCCCTGCGGCCTGCTGCAGATCGTGCACGATCAGATCAGTGGAGCTGATAGCGGCACCAGAGCATCGGCGCGAGCGGACTACATCGCAGGCAGAGAGCGAGAGAGAGAGAGAGAGAGAAACAGGCAGCGACAAGCAGCACATAACATTTTCTAGTTGGCCGGTAAGAACGGGGGGTGGTTGGGTTCCGATGATAGTCCGAAGTGGGGGCCGAGCTACGAAAACGCCGATCTGTCGCCAGAGCGCCGCATTTTCGAGAAGAACTCGCGCCACACCGATACACAGTAGCCACACTCACTCAGTTAGTCAGTCGCCGAGACAGACAGACAGACACACACATATATACACATCACACACTCGCGCGGCGCCGCCGTCGCCATGGGCCAGGAAGTTGTCTCACAGCTGGTCGATAGGAGCCGGTAAATTGGTGGATTCCTCCATCCCTGATGATTCTGGACGTATTCGCCACGTTCGGATCACGTTCATTTACGCGGGATTTATTTCGCTTCTGCTACGGAGACAACAACAAAAAGCGATTGTGTTCCGATGACGACGTTCGACCGTATCTTCCAGCGCCGGCGGGGCATTGCTCACGGGTGCGCTGATGCTGGTGGCTGGCTGGCTGGCTGGCTGACTGGCGATTTTGTGCGACAAGTGGTGGCGCCGCCGCTCGTATCCGCTCGATCCGAGGCAAGGACAACGCGAATGTCAAGCGGGCGAAGCAACCGATAACTTTTGCTCGCGCGCTATCAAAATGCACCGGAGCAGCACCTTGTGCGGTATAGCTCGAGGTTAGCTACGTAGAGCGCGCGTCGATACCTGGAGCGACTGTTGACGATGGCGTCGGTAGTGGCGAGGACGATCATGACGTCGATGATACTGCTGCTGAGGGCTGTGCTATTGAAGAACGTTGGGGGCTCTTAGCCAGCGCAAGAGCCAGGTCCTGTGGTTACTATTTTGCCGATTTGCAAAAACCTGTCCCTTGTGGATCAGTTACTTAAAAGTGGCGAGTCTTCGCGAGGCTGTCTCCGCCGTTGTTAGATTCGCGGCGGCCGCCGCAAACGCAAAGCATGTATGATACTTCACCACGTACCGACGCGCCAGTCGTCGTTAGCCTTAAGCAATTAACACGCAAGCTGGATCAATTCTCGAGACTCGGTCCGCGGCAGCCATCAAACGCTCTGCCGCGAACGGTCCACCATCTACAACGCACGCGGGTACGTACCGTCCGCGCCATAGAACGGCAGCGCTTATGGGGGCATATCGATATAAGATTGCCTCTGGATCGACGCCGTTGTCGGCAAGCCGAACCTAGAAGATGGCGCACAGCAACAGCTGATCGTTCAGCAAACTCTCACAACGGGACGGCGTTCATGGCCGTGTCGCGCATAGACGAAATGCAGTCAAGCTACCTATAGTATGTAGCGTTAACGTAAATTGTCATATCATAGTATATATATATATATATATATATATATACATACACATATATCGATTCACCGCTCTGCCCATAGAACAGCGCTGAGGAAGCGAGCAACGCGGCGTCGGTACACGCGTGCACGCTTCGGTTCTGGGCGATATCTGTACGCCACCCGGCAATTGCGGTTAGTTACGGTTGAGCGATCTTTTCTTGGCTTTCATCTTCAACTTCGTTCGTGGTCGGCGCCGTTCGTTGCTGCGCGACTCCTAATGTATGAACGAATACCGCTAGTCGAGCCGAAAATGATGAAAAAATCCTCCCCCGCCTCGGTTATTTTCTTCGATAGACGCGAGCGTGCGCGCGCACACGCTGTATGCGTGTATCTATGCGTGATTGTTTGCTATATCCGCGCCTATCTGGCTGGCTGGGCTGGCTGCCCCCCCGTCTGTCTGTCTGTGTCTGCTCACCTGCGTCGAGTGTAGATGTGAAAATTGTCAACCAATTCTTCTGTGGCATACATCGAATGTACGGCCAAAAATGCCGACCCAAATATATTCACCATGACATCCCCAACTGAACGGGCTGACCACACCGTGGGGTGAACGATGAACGGCAGGTGGCGCGCCACCCCACCAAGGGGAGGTGGGGTTCACAAGCAAGTCTACCAGTGGTCGGGTGACCAACCGAACTATATTCGTTTTTAAATTAACACAGTATCAAGATTCTGTTCCCCCAGGTGTTTGCTATACGGACGTCAGTGTATAGAGCCGTACCTAGCGGACGGTCAGCGTATATTGTGCACATATCAACTTTGCTTTCTCGTGGAACTTGAAGGTTATCCAGCCAGTGTTTGTTGTAGTGGTAGTTGTCGTCGCGATGCTGTATCGATATACGAAATACGGGGGGGTACGCTGAAACTGATGAAAGTGTTCAACACGAAAACAAAGCATATGCTACCCAGCTTTGCAATCTTAACGTTGAAATAGTTCACGGCATACACCGGCAAACTCGAGCTCAATGCATATAATAAAATGAGCGTAAAGAAAAAAATACACTCAGGAAATCCACCCGTAGTATGTGTATCGGCGACCCCGCGATGCGGCGGGCTAATTTGCACCCGTTTGATCCCATGATGGGAGAAGTGCCACATAATAAAATCCGTGAGCTGATAAATGCGACTGTCGTACACACCACAGCGATGAACCCCGCGGAAAGTATGCGGACGCTCCCACCGACCTGTGCGCTCTTGCATCGTTCACTAGCGGCTAACGAGCGGGCCGCGCGAAGCAATCGTCCACTCAATCGGCTCGTCTTACAAGCTCACTACTAAGCCGAGTATGCTAGCCACTCACGTAGGCCGTCACGCATGTATGAGCAAGTTTATCACGAAACAGGGTCTCCAGCCCGTGCCAGGTCACATTAAGTCAATACTCTGCTGCTGCGACTGTTACGCGAACACCTAGCTCACCGGATGTGACCGATGCTTGTTCGCCACGGGTGTGGTTACATCTGCATACATTGTCTACACAGAGCAACCGTAGCGGGCAACCGGCTCGCGCTGCAAGCGCGCGGCGCACTTGGCTAATTGGCCATCGGCAAATGGTACCGCTCTGAGAACGATGAACTGCAAAAGTCCCCGGCAAAATGTCCGCCATCGCAGCAACACTCAAGCGCCTATCGGGCCTCGTGTCCGCTACGGCTCGGTCTCGATGCCACCGGAGCTTCTGCCGGAGACAGTCCAACCCATTGTCGCTTCTACCCATCGCCACACCTGACGATCCGATATGCCTACCGCATTTGCCCGCGGTTGGAGCATTTGTCCTGCGCGGGGTCCGTCCCGGCGCTGATGAGCGTCGGCCACTGAGACCAATGACAATCTGCGTTGACTCCTAACGCCGACAATCGTCGCTCCTTCGCTGTCCGCGTCTATGAGAACGTTGGCAAATTGTTGAGAATGTTTTGCCGTCTTGATCTTGCGTTTTCCCTTAATTCCGTCCGTCCGCCCGCTCCCCCCGTCGCTGTCGTCGGCATTTATTCATTCATTCATCTGTTCCTTGCTTAGATTTCGTTATTTATTTAGTTATTTATTTATTATTCCTACGATGTCCCTAGGGATTCCACGACGGCAAAGGCGTCAGAGCTGTAGGCGGCAGTTGCTGCACCCGCAGCATCAGCATCACCGCCGCACGCACGAGTTTCGAAAAGGAACCCACCGCCCTGACAGCCGACTCACCAACAACAGTTTCGTTGCTGTTGTCGTTAGCGCCAGCGGTTGCGCTGATGTGGCTATTGTCATTGTTGACGTTGTCGTTGACATGTAGCCGCGTCTACTGCCGCCGCCGCCGCTGCCGCCGCCACCTCATCATCTGTGACATCGCACCGGAGTATTCTACCCTTTGCGCCTCTTTGCCGTATCGCCCATTTTCACTAACTCATTCACTCGCTTGGCCAGCCGCCGCTCAGCACTGATCTACACTCTGAGCGGTGTGTGGCAAAAAGACGAAAAAAGGAGATAAAAAAAAAATTACGCGTCCAGTCAAAGTCGCCGCTAGGTCAAAATCTGCCCTACCCTGCCGTCCAACCCGCGAACCTCTAGCGAACCGCTTAGCGTGCGCGGGCCGAGCCGCGCCGCGCCGCGAACCACGATGCCGTTCGTCTCGTTCGTGATAGCGGTTCCACTTCTGGTTGGCTTGCAGCCAAGCACAGCTCACCTCCTTCATACACCGGCCGTTGCGGGCAGCGGTCGTACGCTATGCATTTAATCGTTTTCCCGCCGACGACGACGACAACGACGATATTTCGCGGTGGACATTTGGGAGCCTAGACTACGGCCGCACACACCCGGCCACAAATATACACACGCCCTTCCCATGACCGATGAGACGCTGTCCGACCGAGTCACTGTCACTTGCTGCTTAGCTGACCACCCCACGCCCGCTTCTTCCCCCCAGTGGAAGTGACGAGAAAGTCGGTGCACATGCGGTCAGACGCGCGCGCGCGCGCACACGCCGTCAACGTTTGCCGAGTCTGCCGGGGTCCGCGCGGGATTCCCACGGTACGAAGGGAACCTCACCCCCCCCCCCCCCGAGAAGTGAAGCCCCCGTCAGCGGCGACGGCGCGATGAAGGCAAACAAAAAAAACAGACCAAAGTGACACCGACAGCGATCAGAGAAGAGACACACGGTCAGCACACACGCGAAGCTAATGAATTTGTGGGATGACTTCCCACTGAATATAGATGTTAGGCTAAATATACGCACCATGGACTTTTATTGTTGCTGTTACTGTTGTTGTTGCTGTTGCCAGCGTCTGCAGACGTTTATAGCTCAAGGCAGCAACTGCAGTTATGGTGAAAGTGGTTTTATATACATATATGGCCCGGTCATATCAAACAGACTCAATTAGGAATAATCGTAGGGTTGCAGGTGGAGCGTGCTTTCTTGCCCAAATAAAATAACAAATAATGTTTTCCTACACGTTTTCTTACCTCGGAGCACGACGTTCAGCATAATCGTATACGGTTCTAGGTACGCAGATAAGGGGAGATGGAACAGCTATCATATCATGAGCGATGTGGCAGTACGTCCAATTCCACAATGTGAATGTGAGTTTATAGCATTTCACGTGAACCCTCTCGTCCAGGCAGAATAGTCGCGATCGAGTTGACGAGTTGAACGTTAGCTCAAAACAAAAAAAAAATTCCCCACCATCAGTACACCGAGTCGTCTCTCCAAGACCACGTCTCCCCGAAACCGCTCAAATCAGCACCGCCTCCCGAACCCGAAGCGGCCACCTATGTACGATGGTACAATATATTATCCCCTATATCAAATACTACTGCCAACACAGCTGTTATTGAGCCCCCGGAGAGACGTCGATTTTTTCCTCAAAGCCAACCAGAACCACAAACTAGACAACACCTCAGATAATCAAGGTGTCGTGCCTCTCCCATGCAACAGTATGCTAAATACCTTTTGCGCACAGGAAAAATGCACCAGTTTCCGCTCGTTGACACACACTCACTGTTTTTGGCACGGCCATATCTGGCGTCCGCCATCCGAACACAAAAAGAAACCGATCATCGTACAACGGTCCGGGAAGGGATGGTGTCGATGTGATCGGTAAAGAATATTTCCTCCGACAGTGTAATATAATATATATATATATATATATATACAAATATGTATTATATATATAATATATATATATATATATATATGAATTGAGTGGAGGCAAATTCGTCCGCTCTGACCACTCTGATCATCTACCTAAACCCGCGTTATTTATCGGCTGGTTTGATCCAAGAATGTCGTTAATGAGCTAAGCAGCTTGGGTGGCCATAGTTTTACACCTGCGCAACCTCTCCCTCATCTGCGCCCGTCGCCGTCGCCCTCCATCCGTCGATGTCTGGGACCAGCAAGTCGACAGGACGGCGCAGATAATGCTGATTCTGAGGGATAGCTTGTTGTACCACTCGCCACGGTGGGCCTGTATTTGACAACCCGAAATGTTCCAGCTGGCTGGTATCGCTCTTGGACGGGAATACCACGATGGTAATAATCGTAGCAATTATAGTAACAATAATAGTAAAAATTGCTATTATCACGCATGCGGGGTCAACCTCAAGCACAATGCTTATGCAAGAGTTGATCCCCTTCGTCAATGGGGCATACACAAATAGCTAGCTTGCTAACTATAATAATTAACTGACTAATTAACTAACTAACGAACTAACACAGGTTGGCCAACGAAGCCAATGTACAATATTATGACTCTCCCTACTCTAGACCTCTGCATACTGCCGATACCCTGTATGATGAATTTCGTTTGTAGGTTGAGATTCACTGTTGAGTGTCCACACGATAAGTGTTTAATTGTAGGCCCTAAAGGTCTGCTTCCTTTCGTGGCCTTGCATTGGGGGCCGATCAGAGACGAAAGGCTTGATTTTGCAACATGCTGGCCAATCTCCGAATACATATAAGTATCCAATTAGAACAATTAGTACAGTATACGCAGTATATTACATCGTCTGATGAACACTGTGGGTGCGCCCTTTAACGGATTGCTGTGGCGAAGTATCTCATATATTATGAAACAAGCCCGCCAGAGATACAACTATATCTGGGGATTTCTATTATATTTTTGCTATTTGCGTATGATTTATAGCTGAATATGGAAATATCCTCTTCGCAAGATGTATGTCATTTGCTTTCTTCCTAGGCTCTTCTCTCTTATTAAATATAAAAGTAATAATTTTCTGTTTCGTTTAGCTAATCCTTCGTGAGTATTTTAGTTCGATATCGCCATGACAAACTGTAGCGTAGTTATATTACTCTAGATTGTACTCGAACTCGCTTAACTTGACGGGTTGCCCCTAGGTGAACTTTCCAAAAAAACGAAATGCTCACCGCTAAATATCGCTACCATACCTACACGCATGTTGTGCGTCCATGCGCGGTCAACCACACAAAGCAAAACAACATGTACGCGTCACAAATATATAACACGATTAAGTGCGCGTTCGCCAGATTGGCACGGTTCGTTCGAGTGAATTCGCCGAATTCCCCTTTCGCGATTGTGTTCGTGTACGTAACGACATATGACGATGTCGTTCAACAAGTGGCTGGACGATCGACGCACGGTCATGAATGGCCGGTGGCAGGCCGGTCAGTTTAACCGTCTGCTATGACAGTATCGAATTTTCTATTATCAATCCGCCGTCGGCGGCGGCGTCATCGCGGCCGCTACTGTGGGCCTCGCCTTCAAAATCGTTCGGCTGCTTCTCGCCGTGCGTGCTGTGTCGTGTCGGGCGGATTCACGCTGCCAACTATTCTAGGATCACAGGAACAGGCATCGACGGGAGACGACTATGGGGGGGAGGCCGCCGGAATCGCCTTTGGGAATGAACCATAGATATACATGTAACAAAAAACAATGAATCAACCAATGTCGAAGAGATCAATGCGCTGTCTTCGACCGCCGCCGCCGCCACCACCGCCGCCGCGTCTGCAGTATCTCGAGAATCATGGCGTAGCACAAGCGCCAGACACGGCGAGCACCTGTAAAACAACACCCGTACGTATACTGCACTGGGACGTAGCTGGCCGCAATTGCCTGAAGTGCACGCGTCTACATATACAAGCAATTGTGTGCCCGCGCGTCCGTTGGCCTGTTCAGGGCACGCATCGACGTAACTACAGCGGTTGAGTATATTTGTGTGCGAGTGTGTGTGTGTGTCTATGCATGTATGAATGTAGATATCGACTATTTAGATAAACGGAGAATGCCGCCGAGCAGAGGCTCGCGTTGAAACAGATGAAAATCGTGCAAATGTCACATTGCCGCCCGGGGTAGCTTCGCCTACCTCTCCCCGTTTCGTTGTGTCCCCTTCTGCAGGAGCAGGAAACAGGACCAGACGAAGCAAGCGGAGCGTCGATCCAACCGCAGAGCAACTAATGGAGAATCGCTCCCTGTTGTCCGGGACTCCGCAACGGCTTCGGCTCATCAAATAGATCGCGGTGGCGCTCGTTCGTATGGCTGAATTCGGCTGGACAACATGACTTCGGCAAAAGTCGACTCAATCCGACGACTGCTGCTGGTAGAGGCGGTGGCGTCTTTGCGCGGGATTTTCTAACCGCCCGGCCGTCCTCCCCCCCTCATCTTCCGTACAAGCGAATGTCTCCTGTCGCGTCGTCATTACAAATGGGGAACAGTTAAGGCGCATCGGGCGGATGGAGCCCTCTCCAGGGCACCGCTTGCGCGCCGCGAGGAGAGCTCGTCCGGATCGGATCCGATCGGCGTACGGATTCATCCGGCGAACCACCCTTCAGCGATTGTTGGTGCTGAAGATCAATCCGACCTCTCGGACTGTAGTCCGACTGCGGGTAGATGCGCGAAGAGCTCATTTCTGCCGCAGATTGTTCATGCTTTTGCCACTGTTACGGCAGTAGTAGAAACTTAGAGATTGATGCCTAAGGCTTGCCTTCACCATCGTAGCAGGAACACCGGGTAGGAGCTGGCCTGGATCTCATACGTTGTGTTCGTTATAGGTGCCGTACGCATCGCGGCATTTCCTTATCGGTTACCGTTGCAAAGAGCGATGAGGCGCTTGTCCCGCAGCCGCGCACCACTCAAGAAGATAACAACCGCTCGAATCCTGATGGGGAGACTAAAACTACATGATTTTACGTTAGGTAACCGGTTCCTGTCGATAGACATCGTGCATTTACGACGACCGAGAGCGGAATCAATGATGCCAGCCGCATTTCATGACCTTTGCGCGTTGGCGGCAAGAATTACCAGGACACAAATTTGAAACAATTCAAGACACCAACGGGTTCTTTGTACCCCAAAAGAAATCCATTGCCCGTGTATGCTCTGCGCATTATCATCCATCGCAGGGCGGATAACCCTTCGTCATGCAAGTATACCAAAAATCGCGCGTGACGCGTACTCCAGCATCAGCAGCGCCCAGCGCGTGTTAACGAGACACATAACAAAGCAGCACGAAACGCATCCCCACTGTGAGAGTTCGGTCAAAAACAATGGAAAAAACTCCAACCAGTCAAATCTCTCGGCAGTCGAAATCGGCGTAGTGTTGCTATGCCGCTCGCGGTGACGTCGAGTGAAGTCAAGCTTCCGCGCGCGCTCGCTTGGGCCGCAAATTCAACCCAAGTGCAAAGATTACAAAAATGTCCCAGACAGGCATCCAAGCAAAATGAGCGCAAAAATCACAAGCCGTCTCGATGTGTATATGCGTATGTTTGTAGTGGCCGAACAGTGGCGTTTTTTTTCCTTGCTCTGGCCGGACAATAGCGGCCGATGGCACCTGCCGCGAGCGGCGAGTCCACAATGTCAACCGATATCGCACAGGCACAACGGTGGCGCAACGCTGTCACTGTGCTACCTCAAAGTCTTCTTCGGACACCAGAAGACCGGGTCGGATTGTGTCCGCGGATTGTCCCTGCCGCTGCAGAGTCCGCGCCACTTACGAGCCAGCGCTGGCTCGTCCGCCGCCGCCGCCGCCGCCCACCTCGCCTCCGATGAGTACGTGTTGCGCCATGCGTCCAAGTGCTGCCGACTGTCCCCATGTGCCGGATCGATGGAAGATGACAGTTAGAAACAAAGGAGGGAACGCTAGGACTGAACGATCGCTATCTGACGACGGAGATTGGCCGCGCACGCAATCACCAGCTCGAATGTCGAAAAAGTGAAAGAGAGAGAGAGAGAGAGAGAAAGGGGGAGAGAGCGAGAGAGAATGGGGGGCTGGGGGGTTGCGGGGGTGCGGCAAAAACAGAAGAAATTTTCTCTAAAACCAATTTTGCCTTTCCTTCCCCCGATTGGTGCAGCTCGCCTCCGAAGGGGACCACAGCGGTTCTGCGGCAGGACGCTGAACGGATGAACAGTGATCGAGTCGCGATAGCGAGGAAGCTTCCCTGCCACCGGTCGGTCAACAGTCGATGCTACTAAAGAAGATTTTGTGTCCGCAATGTCCACAGGGGTTGTGTGCTGCGTTTGTGTGTTCGTGGGAGCTCGCGCGCGCACGCGCGCGTTCGTTTGTCAAACCTCGCTCTCTCCGTAGCGCGGAGAGACGATTCAAATGCAGAAAATGCAGCCAGTCGGTGGCATCGACAGATGGCGGCCAGTCGACAGACTGAGATTGGAGGTGGCGGCGGCGGCGGCGGCGGCAAGCAGCTGTCCAAGCAGGATTTACTTGTTCTTTCCGCTGTTTTCACCGTTTTTACCCGCCCCTATACAGAAAACAATGACACCCCCCTCCCCGGCCACGATCTGTCTGTTGCTCTTCGAGTAGCAACAGCAGCAAAAATCCAAAAAAAATAACCAATCGGCAATATCGGCCCCAGCGGCGTTCGGTCGACGCTAGAAAAACAAACGGCATGCCTCGAAAAAAAAGGCTTCAAAAATATCCACACACACACACAAACATACTTACATAGTACACACACACACACACACAGATGTATCTATAATAGCTGCCCGGTAGCAGGCAAACATGGGGTCAACGTGGACGGACGCGCGCGTATATGGATGGTCGAACAGAAAAGCTGGGATTTTTTTGAGCAACTGAGCAAGAAGAAAAATAGAGAAAGGGAGAGAGAGAGGGAGAGATCATTGGACAGAGGCTTTCGCGAGACGGCGAAACCGGACCAGAAACGCCGCGTGCTATAGATAGACAGCCAATACAGGCGCACCAGAATCTGAAACGCCGGCGGTGGCAGGGGCCAACGTCGGCGGTCGACGACGACGACGACACCGCCACTGCGTGTGGTGCCAACCTAAACACGGGGACACTTGCAGAAAGCGTGCGATCGAAACAACGATAGCGGTGACCGCAGCAGCAGTGGACGGCAGTTTGAGGTGGATTAGCGTGGCTGATTGTATCTGTTCGATCGGGTTTGGTCTGATTGGCGGTCTGCCTGTAGCGGTAGTAGTCCTGATCAATGAAATGGAAATGTGAGTAGTTACGCAGGGTTTCCGTAGCCGTACGCGTAGCCGCATGCATGATGAGACGTGTCGCGCGTACAATGAAGAGAGGAAGGGACGTCCCGTCACCGATCTACCGACATCGGCGCTCTCTCAGATCTCAGCATCTCTCGAACGGTTCACTCCTCTAATGAGTCGTGTGGCGACTCGATGAGTGGAAGCGGCGGCGGCGAACGCGGTGGTTGGAACGGAAATTCAGCCACGGAAATAGGAGAAGTCATACTAAATAGATATCAACATCAGCAGCAGCAGCAGCAGTAACAGCGGGAGCGTTACGAGAGCAGGACCAGCACTGTCGCTGAGGTTACATTTTTGTTTCATTTACGGGAGGTTTTTGTCACCGTCAACGCCAGTCTCGCCGAACATCTGCCGTGTACGGACCGAGCTTGCCGGGGATTTTGCTGCTCAGCGGCTCGGACCACATCGACTGTCGAGTATCTGTGGCCTGCCCGCGCCAGCGAAGGCAACGTCGTCGACGACCGCGCGATGCGAATGAACAACAACAACAACAACAAACATAAGGCAATCGCGTTCACGTTCGTTACAACCACCGTATATCACGGCCTCACAGCACTGGACAGTTGGCGCTGGTGTGATACAATTATTATTTGTCATTCCCGCAAAACCGAAACAGGGGCCGATCACAATGCGACACAGTACACTGCATGTGGCGGCGCGCAGTCCGCGACGACGCTCTTGATTTCCACTTGTTCGGGGGACCGTTCGCATCGCGCCACAGGCCTACCACTTACCACTTACTTACGCGTTTGTGCTCCACTGCGGCTGCTGCTGCGGCCGTCGCCGTCGCCGCTGCTGCTGGCGCTTGTTGTCACAGACCGCTGCAGCATCCATTTTTACGATTAAACTCCTGTAAAAAGTGTACGAGCAAAAAATTGCCTCCATGCCGACAGCGGCAGGCGACAAGCGCGACGTTTAAACGCCGCCGCCGCCGCAGCTACTAGTAGCTCCAGCACAAAAACGGCGCATATATAGCCGGTTCTGTACGGGTAGCGAGCAAGCGAGCGAGCGCACACGCTGTCCAGCCACACTGTGGCTGAGTGACCACCCTATTCTTTTAGATATAATCTTGTGTTCAGCTGTGGCACCATCTGCTGCTTCCGGCGCCGTCGCCCTTCGACAGCTTTCGAGCCGCTGGATCTACTAAGCGGCGGCCACAGCCGCCGCGGCCGCCGCGGCAGGGCAGGGCGGCCATTAGTTGCGCTACCCCTCGGCGGGGTTAAAGGTAAACGCGAAATTGCAGCAGCAGCAGCACTACCACGAGTAGCCAAAAAAACACGATGGGCCCTTCCCCGACAGAGGCTACAGAGTGTGGCAGCCACAACAAAAACAACAACAACAACAGCAGCAACAACGACAGCAGCAACAACGACAGCAGCAACAACTCAATTGGATTGCACTGTAGTGCAATTCATCTCACGGTATAGCCGGTATCCGGTGAGAGTTGGGTCCTCGTCGCTTGATGGTAGAGCGGTTGTCTCCAGCGAGCCAGCGAGCGCAGAGCCAATGGAGAGCTGAGGAGGGCGTCGGGGGCGCGCGTGGCACAGGAGTCCAACCCGCATTCGTTGAATTCTGTTGCCATGCGCAGCCTCGCTTGAGCAATCCTTCGGATCTCGCGAAGTCGCTGCCGCCGCCGCCGCCGCTACAGCCGCTGATGACGCAGCTGCTGTGCGCAAAATGATTTTCTTGTCGCGCGTTAAAAAATTGGAACCGGCAACCTCGGCGACGACAACAAAGACAATTCCTGCTACTGTCGCCTGCAGTAGCAGCAGCAGCAAAAACAACAACCACATGTACAACGGCCGCGGCTAAACGGCCCAAGCGGAGCAGTGACATGACGGTAGCGGGTATAATCGGTAGGCAGCTCGCGCGCGCGCGCCCGCCCGCCTGCTTGCTCACTCAATCGTCCGCCGCCTGCTTACGACGAACGGCACAGGCTAGATCGGACCCGAGCGGATCTAAACGAGCCGTGCGCATCGTCCCTGGTCAGGAGCGAGGCGAGGAGACGAGCACCGTTATGGTAATGCCGCGATAATGTCTGTGTACGACAGAGAGGTATTATAGGCCGGTGATGGTGGCGGCGCCTACTCTATCTGCTGTGAAACAGCCACCGTTTCGCGATTTCGCATAGCACCACCAGCGGCGATGAACAACGGCGTAGTCCGTCTCGAGTTATGGTCGCATTGCCGTATGGTGGATCGGTGTTGCTGAGCGTTGCTGTCGAGTCACTTTATAATAATTTTCCCCCTCCCAACGTTATTTTACCAGAGCCGAACTCGGGGCCCGGCGCGCGACCGTAGCCACAGCGGCCACAGATCCATGTTATCTCCATCTCACTTAGCTACTGTACGCAGACACGGTCCGGCGCACGAACACACCCACAGGTGCACATGCTGGCGGCGTTCTTAGCGGCAATTACAAATAAAAACAAAGATGGAACAGTGACAACAGACACGCAGACACGCACACACACGGCTGAGACAAGGCGATTGCTTGGCCCGGCCCGAGAACAAGCCGTTACATGAGAAAGAGACGAGAGAAGAGGTGGCCGAGTCACATTAGATGGACATGGCGGAACATTAGCGGACTACTTGATTACCTCCTCGGGACATGTATTGTTTGTTCGTTTTACGGCGCGCGCGCGCGCGCGCGGCAACTTCATCGTTTGTGGCGGGGGAGGAGGGCGGTGGTCCATGGGGTGAATTCAATTCAAATTGTGCTTTAGTGACAGAACTACAGCTATCACAATGTTTCTCGATGCAAGTTCTCATTACGGAAGGGTGGAGAGCAATATTTTGATTTCTCACGATAGAGGAGATAGTGGTGAGATGGTGGCCTCAGCTCGAAGGTATAGGCAACACGGGACCGGCGTTGAAAATCCCGACGGGAGGTGCCGGCGAAGACGCGAACGGTCTGAATGCCGAATTCGAACGCTCGAGCGAGCGTTAGACTACCAAACAGTCTCCAGATGACATCTCTGCTGTGTGCCACCGGCTATGTGACAGGCAACCTTGGTAGCTAACCCTTATGAGGACTATGAGGAGGAAAGTGCTTGGAAGGTGACTTGACAAAAGGGGTTGCCAAGCAGTGGAAGTGTGCTGGCCCAGTTATACATATTTTATATAATACAATGTAATCTTGCACTCAGTACATGCCCCTGTGCAAGGTACGGCGCGCACTTGCTCGCCGTACTTGACTATCTCCATATTTATCCGTGTAAAAGCAAAATGACCCGTTAGTTTAGCTAGCTAATTACTACTGAGCGGTGAGCCCATTAAATGTTCAAGTGAACATCGTGAATGTAAATCGATTGCACATCCATCCTGACACCAAACTTCGGAGCGGACGTTCGGATACCTTTGGATAATCGCAGTTAAACTTGAATATTTTAAAATTGAAATATTTCCTTTTTGTTAATTACAATCATGTGCCATTCACCGATTTCCAGTCCGGGTGACGATGTTCAGCTATGTTCACTGATTAAGCCTTGAACTATGAGCTGTTTGATAGAATGGACAGTCAGCCGTTATTTGTACTACCTAACTAGCAACATTTTACGAGCAGGCATGTAAGCTCGCCGGTGGAGTGACACAAAACTCAACGGCAGAACGAATTGCGGCAGACCTCTCTCCCTACACTAATCAGCCATTGTCAGCCTCAACCAGTTGCTACATATATGTGCCCATATGCCTGGCGCCGACTAGCCGCTGCTAGATACTAGACACCTCACTTAATTACAAATATATCCATATAAATAAATATATATATATGTATATATATATTCAGCCGAAAAAAGACTGACGTAAATGAAAGAAAAGATTGACGCCAAACTGCGACGGGAAACGGCGAAAACGCGTTTTGGCGGTGCCGTTTGCTCTTCACGATATCAGCATCACAAAGGATCCCCCTCTCTGTCCTACACATACCCACACACGCACACACAGACAGCAGCCACATTCTGAAACATTTAATATACGAGTGGTAAAAACAGTTGAACGCATACTATGCAACTCGGACATGGGTGCTTACCCCTCCGCAATGGGGGAGAGGTGTCATCCGTTTCATCGCTGCCAAACGCGCCGCCAAATATATATATATATATATATATATGTAATTGCCGAGATAGGCAGGCGCCAAAATACTGACCGTTCCGTTTGAGTGTGAAGCCCCCAACTCGTCACACGTGCCCCCGGAGTCATCGCCGATTCCCCACTCCCGTTTCGGCTCGGGATAGCATTGTTTGTCACGACAAAACAATGCTATCCGGAGTCCAGTCAGCAGCCCTCAGCAGCATCACTAGTCCAGTCAGCGCTAGCGATGCTGCTGAGGGCGGCGGCGTTACTGCTAGCGCCGGTGGCGGACGGCTGATAGGGGCTTCAGGTTCACGATACAAAAACCCACCACAAAATGAGCCACCTTGTGGAGCGCCGCTCACCTCGCGGTATCGCTCATACGTGGAAACGCGCATCTGCTGTTCGCTGTGGCCCCATTGAAATGGACAGCAAGCCAGCAAACGACATAATTTCGCCGCCGCATCTCGAGCAGCAGCAGCAGCAGCGATAAATGCGTCGAATAGTCAAAGCGAGAGGGGAGGAGGGAGCCGACCTCCACCAGCCACTTGTCTCGGCCACTTCATTGTTTGCTGTTTGACGTTGCGGCGGAGCTACAGCCTAGCGTGGCCACTTCTCTCGACAACGCTCGGCACAATTCGCCACCCAGCGACGTTTGCGACAACAAGTCAATGAGGTATTCACGGTAATATTCATAGAAATAATGATAATAACAATAGTAATAGAACAAACAAGAACAGTCACAACAACAATCACATGACGGCTTGGCGATACATGCCGATGCTGTTGATTAGCCCCGCGCGCTCTCGAATGCTTCTCAACGTCGTTGCCAAACGCTGAAAGCAAAAGTGGAATCCGGCCGAGCCCCCGGCCAGCCCGGCCTACCACCAACCCACCCCCAGCGGTCTTGCCAAAAGCGCCTTATCATTCGCGATACTCCGCAACTATATCATTGTATCGTGCGACCGTCATCACTCTGACTAACCAGAGCGCGGCGCAGTGCCATGTCGACGGAGGGAGCGAGCGAGCGAGTCAGGAGCTGGTTGGTCAGCTCGTTGGCTTCCTCTGGATGCATGATTACAACAAGGCACTGACTGGAATTGTCACGGCGAACAGCGTGTGTGTATATAGGGGCAGGACATCGGTGGGGGCCGCAGAGGCGCCTGCGGTATTAGCAGTTTACAGTTAAAAACGTTTTGAAAAGTGAAGAAAATTTATTTTCTAGCTTACTTGCAGTAAAATAGCCGAAAATATCGCGCGTTGGCGTACGTTGCCGACGTCGATGTCAACGTGGGCCAACAAACAATTGGTGCTCGTTAGCCTGTCCCAGCGATGTCTGGGTATTGTCTGTCGCTGCTAATCGAGGGCCGTTGAAGATGAAATCCGGACAGGCACCTACAGACCATTTTGTCCGTGGTCATGGCTTGGCCGCAGGAGGAGAGGCGGGTGAGGAATGGGAACGCGCCAGTAAAACGCTTCACGTGGGCTCATTGGTCGGCTCATATTCCTCAGTGGCAGCTTTCCGAACACTTGGCCGAGCTAGCAACTAGCTTTGACATATGGCATAGGTGACCGAGCATGGATTGAAATGTTTTCGAATGCGCAAAATTGATTCAATTCTTTCGAAAACTACAGATTCGCGCGAAGTCGTCTACGAAGCGAAATCGACTATTCGAGCAGAGAGGTAGGTGGCCGCAAACAACTCTCAGACAACGGCACATGTTAAGAATGCTATGGTGTTGGTTCACTGGTAATAATTCGTGCAACGAAATCACTAACTGGAATTGACGTGTGCTTGTTGTTCGAGGCATATCAGGGGCCGACGGGCCAGCTAATCGTTGAGACATTTATAATCTTGAAAAACCTCCTCTTCGTTCCGCTAACCAGCCCTAATCAGCTTTAGGGGACGTAGTATTCGGAGGAGGGGAAAAATTAAATGTTTTCCAATTTCAATTCGAACAGCTGCGAATCCTGTCCCGGGGGGGCCGAATTCGGGGCCGTCGACGCCGCGGTCAGATCAAGCCGCGGATGGACCCCGCGTCAGGTGGTGACCATCCGGCTTCCACTAAACCAATCTGTGTTAGCAGCGTCACAGCTGCGATCTTCTTCATCTATTCCTGCTGCCATTTCCACGAAGGATATCAAAATAAAAGAGATACGTCTTAGTAAAGAAAAAAAATTATATAGCATCTTTCAGTGCAAGTGTTTGTTGTCGAGACGCGGAAGGACTACTTTTCAATACGAAGCAAAGAGCAACTTGTCGTTCCAGGTCGGCAAATGGACGATAACAAGAGGTTCGTGCGACAGCGGGACATCATAGCAGGTTGTCGCGCATGTTGCGCTTCGGTGGCCGGACGAGAACAGCGAAATAAATAACGGTAATAGTAATTATAAAAATAATAATATTAATAATAATAATGTTAACAATTTATATCGATGAATCTACAACTTCAAGACCGCATCGACTCGCATCTGTCCTGTGGGATTCGAACCGGAGATGTATATATATAGGTATGAGTCCAAATCCACCGAATTTCGTTCGCCAGCCGTTCTTGCCAGCCGTTCGATGGCTCGAGGATTGATTTTCTGACCGAGTTCAGCATCATTCAGGCCTCGGGCAAACATCTACAACGACAGGCAATACATTACAATGGCACTTTTTCTTCAACGGGGTCGATGTCACGCCACAGAAACACGCAAGCGTGCGGTCTCCGATTTTTTCTATTATATTTAGCTGATTGGTATGACCTCTTATAGATTTGTTTCACTAAACTCGACTTTTTCATTCACCATACAGCTCTCGGTGCTGCGACACACTGTTTCTGTGCTGTGGTCGAACTCAGTTACGAGTTATGACCAGTAACATCCAACCGCTTGTGAGAAGGTCGAATGTCGATGCATAAACTTCGCACTTATAGACAGCAAAGGCCGCATAGTGTTTCTAGTTCGCTTTATCTGTTCATATCAAGTTAATAGTTGGTCCATAGCCATTGAATATGCTATGACCCGACAGACGTACTAGAAGATGAATGATCCCATACACAAACATATACAAATACACACACACGCACACACATACATACAGATAGACACAAGTCTCATATCTGTGCCCTCACTTCAATCAAAAGGAGAGAACAAGTACACACATCACTTACGACGATCACCACCACCACCTCAGCTGCTGCTGCCGTGAGCCGTTGCTTATTCACGATCATGCCACGACTTCGACTGCTCACACTCCTCGTACCCCCCCCCCCCGCCCGCCCCCCACTATTTCTGGTGGTCATCTTCACATCGACGAAACACAAGCGACATCAGCACTAGCAGCAACAACAACAGCAACAACACCACAGCGTATCGCGATGATCGAGACCCTCTGTCCCTCTCAGCTTTGCACATGAGTCTAAACAATAATGGTTTTTTGCCCCCCCCCGCCGCCGCCACCCCCGCCCCCCACCCCCCAATGGGACCGCAGACAAACCACTGGGCAGCACCGATGTTGCCGTCACGATGACCAGTAGGCCAATCCATCTATTCTCCACCCATATATCTCTCTTTCTCTCTCTCTCTCTCTCTCTCTCTCTGTCTTTCTCTCTTCCACTGTTTATCTATTGCTGGTCCTACGCATCAGCAAACAGTATCAGAACGCAGCGCGAGGGCCGATCGAGACGATTACGACGCGAGAAAGGCCGTTGTCTTCTGTTTGATCTTTAGCTCATCTTCTCGTTTGTTCCATCGTCCTCGCCGTACACAGATCGGCCTTAGTCTATCGCTGTCTGTCGATCTGTCCGTCCGTCCGTCCACCCGTCGATCTGTCAGTTCGTCCGTTCGTCCGTACGCATGCCCCGTATATCGATGTACATCCGAACACAATATAGTAATCAGCGGCGAACGTCTGATAGTTACGAATGGCGGGCGGTGTGGCGAGCATGCGCGTTGTAGTACAACCACCGCCAATCGTTGTAATTGTAGTCGTCGGCGTTGTCGTAGTAGTTATGACAGCAGCAGCAGCCGCATAATAATCATAGTTCTAGCCGGTGCTATCTCAGCCGCCCTCGCCGCCGCCGCCGTGGCATCCATCCGCCGTGTTGGCGTCCGTACACGTGTGTGCTCTACACATACGCGTAGCGTCGCGCTATGGCCAGACAAGCGAAGAGAGACGATTTCGTATTTTCGTCCCTTACTGGTGCAAGGTCGTTCGTTCGTTCATACGTATACGTGTGATAGAAATGGTGTCGCGTCGATGTCGACTTCTTCGCCGTCGTCGTTGTCGTCGCCGCCGCTGAAGCGCCCGAGATGAACTGACTCTGTTGCCGGCTGTTGGCTGTACCGCCTATGGTCGAAAGGCAGTTCCATCCGAATACGGGCAGGGGCAGCTTCTTCGGCCGCGCAGCTCATGTCAGTTTCGCATGACCGTTATCTGTTCCGTTGGCGCGCGCGCGAGCGTGGAGCAGCTGAAGAGGGAAGAGAGCTGGACGGCCACTCACGCGCGATAGTACCGTTGGACACGCACACATACATATATATATATATACATGTTGCACTTATGCACAGTTATGGTAAGCGAACGGGATAACGATCGCTCGTCATGTCCTCTGAGCAAACATAGCAGCTGCAGCAGCAGCAGAAACATGAACAACAACAACAACAGCATCAACGAGAACAACAATAACACATCCGTACATCATTGTCCCTATGCATGTGTGTGCGTTTATGTGTGTGTGTGCGTCCATACTGTTCACCGCTTGTTATTGCCGCGGCCATCGACAACTTGCCTCGACTACAACCGCTGCAGCGGCTGCTCGCTGCCCCCGTCATTCAGCTCATTTCATCGCCGTCGTCACCAGCAGCGTCATGGGGTGCCGTCGCTCACAATCTTCAATTGAACGCTTGCCTGCGCATTCGCCAAATGGCTCGAGCCCGAGCATCACATCACGCCCCCGCCCCCCCCCGGCTGTTGTGTGATTTGATTTCGTCGTCGTTCGTCTGCTGTTACACTGCTCAGCTTGGCTCGGCGCCTGAGAGTGATTCGATGAGCTGTATCCTCATCATCATTGGCAGCAGCAGCGGCGGCGGCAGAACGCCAGCAGTAGACGTTGATAGATATATCAACGGGACCCTGCTCTCGCTGCGGCCGCGGCAACGCGTCGGGGCAACGATACTGTCTGGTTACCCGTTTTGTCAACAACAAGCGCCACCGGTCGCTGCCGCCGCCGCCGACTCGTTCATCGGCGACTCGTTCCCGCCGTGCCGTCACACGGCAACAGCAGCATTAGAGACGCTTTGACAACTCCTCCTCCTGCGGCTGCCTTCGCGTTTTCTGGTATCGGTGCCTGGCAAGACATGCGCGGCTGCTGCTGCTGCGGCTTCTGCCGTTGATGGAGTTGCCGTTGACGTTGTTTTGAAGCTGGCGGCGCTGCTAGTTATGCGAATGCGTTCGGCTAGTTCGAGTCGATATGCGCATACGGCGTTTAACGTGCTGTATACACACGCGCATATATATATATATATATATATATATATATATATATATATATAGAGGCACTTTGTGCGTGAGGCAGTCTCGTCGAACGGCGCTCGACGACTGCTGCTCGTTGGTGCTGCTTCTTCGAGCTGAACACACGTTGGGGGTTGAACAACACAGACACACACATGTATTGTCCAGTATTTTCACGCTGGCCGTGGCTCGGCTCTCGCTTTCGTCGAGTGACCAATGGTTGTACCCGTCACAGTCGCTCAATGGCTCATGGCTGCCCGTCATCTGGCTCGCACCTCGCATCCGGCGACAGCAACAACAGCAACAACAACAATAACAGCAACAGCAACAACAACAACAGTAGCAGCAGCATCGGTACGTTGGCGGTCACGGTATCGCATATCGTCGACCCATGACAGAAACGGAATGCCCGTATCAGACGATATGTGTGGAATCTTCACTTCAGTCGCCCTTGTCATAGAAACTACAACCATGATTACTACTGCGAAAGATGGCAAGTACACGATGATCACTTGTTCATGCTATCATAACTATATCGGCTATGCAGAGTTTGTTTGGTAGATATGCATATATATATATATATATATATATATATATATATATATATATATATATATATATATATATATATATATATGCGATCGTCTGGTTTAAGGTGTATTGGGACGAGTAATTGTCGCAGTTCTTCGAGTGATGCTGTAAGTACTATAAGCTGCATTGAGGTTTAGTGAAAATGACGATCCACTGGTCGTACGACCCATACACGTTATTATTATTGTTATTATTTATTTTTGTTCACTAGTTGGGTAACAACTACCACCCAGTAATATGTTATGATGAAGGACGTCGTCATGCCGGATATATGGACACTTCGTATGTCACCACTACGACATAGGCCGTATTCGCTGCACCCGCCGTTGTTAAGGATCAAAGAATATTTGTCTCAAATTCTCTCTCCTACCACATCTATGACCCGGACTGTTACGATCATTATGATTAGAACAATCAGAATTCGCGATATCTGTCAGTGATATATGCGTATACACATAGGTGGCACAAGCGTGTTAGGCTTCCAAGGTCGTCGTGTAGGTCTCCATAGCTAACAGACGGTTACGTCATCGCAGGCACTGCCGACAAATGTATCTCCCACAATGGGAACAATGGTATCCGCCATACGGGCTCATGTGGAGCTAAGGCCTTCCAAGCAAATGCTCCACTCAAATCTAAAATTGAACGAACTAGCGAACGGAACCGGACAGACGATCATTGTACGCAAGCGGGTTCCCAACACAGCCGGCAACACACCCGCCCTCCATTAAATTGAATGGACGCGCGCAGCATGTCCATCCGCCAGCCGCCTGTAAAATGCGCAAAATCACTCGGTGCGCCGAGTAATCCGTCTCTCGTTCCACGATGTCCTGTCTCGTAGACCACGCCGGTACGCCATAGGCTCAACGCGTTACGCGCGTCGGCCACCCATCGACAACGCGTTGACCAGAGGCTCGAAACGATTATGACGAACTTCGTCCGACCTCGATCCGTCCACCCGTCCCGGCCACCCGTTCCTCGTGGGCAATATGGATGCATACGCATGATGCGTTCGGCCGTGTTGTTTGCTTTGAGACTGCCCTGTTTCTTCTCATCGTCTCCCATCCAGCGCCACCGCTTCTTGCCGACGCCGTCGGCTGCCGCAGCATCGTCCCCGTTCTTTTGGCTTCGCCACCGCCGCCCCCCCCGCCGCTTGTCAACTTGTTCTTTGAATTAATATTAGTATAATTCGTTGTCGCCGTTGTGGTGAGCGCCGTTCACTGCTGTTGTTGTTCTCGCCTGGCGTTGCCGCATCGCTGCGTCGCGTCGGCACCGTGCTACGGATTGTTTTTAGCCTCATTGGCCGTGTGTGTGTGTGTGTGTGGGAGTACCGCCGCTCAAAGCCCCCACGAACCCATTCGCGATTTGCCGTTTGTGGACCCGCTGGCGGACGCGACCACCAGCGTTACGCTGACACCGCTACGACACTCGGCGTGTACGACGTCAACGTTGTCTCTTCTGTGTACACATACAAATATACATACATCCACACAGATCGTGCGAGTCAATATAAATTCGTTTAGGGCATAAATGTATATATATATATATATATATATGCATATAATATGCATGTCTGATGCCGCATGCTCGCTTGGACGCCACGGAACGCGAGCGCGCTCTCAACGATATAACAAGCGCGTCCCGTTCGCGCTGTGCGGTGTCCTTTATTGTGGCTAATATTCATGTCGCTTATTCTTGCTATTGTTGTTGTCGTCGTCGTGCTTGCCGTGCTTGCAGCTGTTCCGTTGTCGTACTTAACGCACGGTACAATACAGTTACAATAGTCACCGTAGTCGTAGTTATAATCGTTCGCAGTGCGCACCCGACAACCCGAGCGTGCGGCAGTGACCGACGTCGCCGCATCATGAAACACGATGTGCGAGCGACGGCAAATCTCCGCCGTTTACGTTCAGTGCAGTTTACGTTTCTATGCTTTCTCAAATGAAATCGCGATGTCTCGAAGCCCCCCGAGCTACCACCATCATCGTCACCGCTTCGACTGTGACTGTTCGTTAAGCCGGAACCATCCGGGGCGGCCGAAGTGCCACCACAAATTATTGCATCGAAACAACGCCACGAAATGACGCTGTTAGGATGCACGCGCGCATCGGTGATGTGGTCGCAACCATAATGAGGTGTTTGATCGTCTGCGCCGCCGGCGGCGGGGGGGGGGCTCACAATTGCTCGAATATTAGATTAGTGCTATGAACGATGAAATGTGATGGCGCCGGTTAACCGCGGACCCGGATATTTCGAAGGCGAACCTCGAGTTCCTTGAGGATGGCCGGTTCGGCGATGGAGGCGTGCGGGTGGAGGCCAAGATTGTGCGGGCGATTGGACGATGGGACGCGTTCGACGATCGTGTCTGTCCAGTTGGTCGAGGGGCTTCACAGTGGTGGCTGATACCGAATGAAAAACAAGAATGGATTATAATGCAATGATGTGTAACTTGTTTCGATAAAAGCATATATATATATACATTTTTTTATTGATTAGATCGTGTCTTCAAGCAAGTGTCCATCGTGTATGAAGTACAACTCGCAAAGCGAGTCTGGGGTATCTTTTTTCACAGGCCAGCTGATAGGAGTCGCACATATTTATTTTTCCATTACAATAAACACGCTTCCTACATTGCTTAGTGTAACTAAGTCAACATTTGAAAATCATTATCTCGACTCAGACTCCGGGATTTATTAACCATCATAATTCATCCACCAAAATACAAACAGCTCAACAGCCTCCCTTGGAATCCCGTCAATGCAAAACCCATAACCATGCCCCCCCCCCCCGGTGTAGCGTCTACGGCGCGAACATTTTCTCCAACGCAACGAAGCCTGTTTATCATCTAATTAATTTGTCATATAAACATGATGTATGCGCCAGTAATGGGAAAGTGATACCGAACATGAAGAAATATTAATCATTTGCACTTGCTATGATTATTATGATTATTATTATTATCGCCGCCACCGTCGCCAGCAGCGGCAACGTCTTCATCAATGACGTCGATCGGCTGCTGCCGCGAGCAGATGATAATCCAATGATACGCCGCTCGGATCTCGCAGCGGCATGATACCAAAAAAGAAAACATATGCCATGCGAGACAGAATCTAATCGACAAAAGGCGACAGGGATAATCACGTATTTGTCATAGGCCGTGTAACACGTCCACGCAAGCGTGGCACAGGGGTGAACGGCGAGATTGGCGTTTCGAAATTTCAAAATTGCCTGGCCATTCATCCACTTAATGGGTAATGGCCAATTAGTGTTGCTCATGCAGCCCGGGAAGAAAATCGCCCCACCATCGATTCGGTCTCCGCCAGCGAATTACGTGGGCGATCCCCACGTCGCTGCGGTGTCAACTTGTCATTCGTCGATGAACACAATAACGGTTGAGTCTGTCCGCCGGTGTCGTGTACCTGCGAATTGACACGCCGACCAATTGATGTCCTGAGGTGGCAGCGTCGATTACAGAAATGGTGACTAACAGCGACCGGGGACAGTGGTCGAGGTGATGCTGGCTCGTGGCCCGAAGCGAGTACCAGTGATCAGAGCTACCCCACGGATTTCCGAGGGATTGGGTTTCGCCCCCGCACCTCAATATTGCCCGTGACGGCTGCTTCGATCAGATGACGACGAACAATGTATATGCATCAGATAACGACAAGAACTACTGGCATCTCATTCAGAATAACTAGACAGGCGCCAATCGCCTCCAGTAGATTCGACTCTAGCAGAATTCGAACACTTCTGTCCGGGATCAGCCTCGATGTCTCGTCCATTGATCGATGTCGGCCTCCGACAAGAGACTCCCGTTGCAAAATACTATACATGTCTTAATTAAATAACAATGATATCAGTAGAGGTTGCAGTGTGGACGTTAATTTGACGAGACACAGGCTTTAGTTGCCAGCGTCTCTTATCAAGTATATATGTGTCAAATTGTCAACTATATTTATCAACGTCGGTTCGAACATAGAAATTAAATAATAAAGTCTCAATAACAGCAGGGCCCTGCTTCGTGTCTACCCTTCCAATGATTCCCGCCGCGTGTTCCCGCGCGCAGCCAAGCTCCGTGACACGGACCCATCCCAACTAGGGAAAGTTTTCCTATGCCAGAAGGTTCCAGCATGCTAAACATGCTAGATGACTCGCTGAAGATGGAAGAATCTTCCCCACACTCATAACGATACGTGCGTGTACATGCTTGCGCGTATGTATGTAAGCGTTAGCTCAGTCAGTTCCCTGAGAAATGCTCTAGGAAGTTCGCAGGGAGATAGACGATGCTAATTTCCTTGATTTCCGTTTGTTGGCCAGTGTATCGTCGTTGTGTTTCGCCACTTTTCTTTTGAGAAACGAACCCTTATCATGTTGAGCCCCTCCCCTATATGACCATTGTCTTCTATAACAACGGCTAGGGAGGAGATATTCGTAGGTGACACCGGATGGATATATATATATATATATACATATGCTAGTGCTCAAAAGTGTTTGGTCTTCGTCAACAATGGTGCTCATCTTGTATTTTGTTGGTCTGCCTGCGTTTCAGCCGGATACGTTCCCTTAGCTTTCTTGGCATAGATTCGATAGGTTTCTCCACGAGAGAACACACTACCCTATTTCACTCCACACGTTTTCTACAGTGTCCTTGAATGCAATTGCCTTGTCGAAAAATGTCCCCGCGAGGACGACCTCTCCGTCGCATAAACGGTGCGAAATTGGAGCGGGGAATACTTTGATATACCACCACTGAGTTGATTCGTGTTCCCTTCAAAAAACTGAAGACGGGGCTTGGAAGTGTAGCCAGGAAACGATCCCAAACTGTCACCGAGTTCATCCCATCCTTGAAAGACGACCGGAGACACTCACACTAGAAGGCCCCCATACCTGCCCCGGCATCGAATCGTTCGTCTGTAGCTCAAATTTCGATCGGTCTAACCAGATGAGGTTCCTCCAGAAAGCGGGCGGGAGGCTATTCAATTCAATTCGTAAAAATACTATTAAGCAAACCGTTTTGTCGACGTGCTCGAGTTGCTCTCAATGTACGGTCAGACTCAACGATGATTGCTCGTTGATTTATCACGTATATATCAAAATTAGATTAGAACGCATTTATTTGTTCGAAGGAAACTTTAAACCTTATTGAATCAAGAACAGACCTAAGACCAGATACTTTCGACCACTACTATATGTGTATTATATAATATATGTATATTATTCTATGTATTAGAATTATATATATATTTTTTGTTATCACCAACTGGACTGGCTGCTGCCACCCGTAAAGCGCAAGAAGTGCTCACAATATAAAAGCGCGCTGAAAGGAAGATAACGAAGATAGCATTGTTATCAGTGACACGATTGATAAGAGGTGCACGTTTCGAATTGAGCACTTTCAACAGAGCTCGCGCAAACCCGGCCCCAAACAAATACTTGAGAATATTCGAAATGCGACAACACTGATCCGCGGAAGAGGAACTTTCTCACTGTCGACATGACCTTTCTCGATATTGCACAACTGCAACTAAACTAGAAGTAATCGATAGTGGGTGGCCGGAGGATCAGCCAAGTCGAATCAAGTCCTTCCAATGTGTCCATTATCACAACTCATTTGAGGGTGAAAGAGCGATCGCTAGACACAGAGAGAGAATTGTGTTGTTCGGAGCAAAAAAAAATCCTCCTTTTCAACTTGGCGTCCATTTTGACTTTGGCGTCCATTCATGCTGTTAGTAGGGGGTACCGTAAAGCGTTCGTCGGTCGTTGATTGTAAATTGCCAGAAACTACGTAGAAAGAATAAGCCATGCGAGAACTCGCCTTCAACGCCAACCAGCTTGAAGCGAGGTCCAATGAAAATAGTCTCAGCCATTGCCGTTATTTGAGCGTTATCGGCGATTCATAGTTCATTTATTGCTTCTCGCATTTTCCACGTGGTTCTTGCTGGCACTCGAACGGTTGACCACGCGCATCATACGTAGTTGATGACGAGTGATTGTACGAACAGATGTGTGTGTGTGTGCGTATTGGACTAGTCGAATTAACCAGTGCAACAATTAATGGTGACATAAACTGATCCTGTTGTTGAATCACTCATAGCTCATAGGCACCTTCATCTACTGAAGAAGTCGGAAGCAAAATAGATTGTCGGCAAGGGAACGTCTGATCCATTCGATGATACTGTGGTGAGCGGCCAGCGGTATCTCGGTAGACTTCAATGAATCTCGTGGACTAGCTCCCCGTCTCCAAATGTGTGTCCCCAAATGGTACTGTTACGTTCACTATAACGGCTCCCCTGCCAGATTGCCATGCGTTATGTGTCGACGCAACAAACCAGCCAACCTTGAGAATGAAGCATCCTCCTAAATTGGCCTATGCCTATGTGATACCCCTTCGAATAATTGCTCGTACAAGGTGAAGCCAGGCACACGAGGGCCAGGACCCCTCCCGCCGAGCCTTCGCCGGAGAACGAAGATCGCTAGCGAAGATTTCGGCACCCGGCCGTTTCAATGATGCGGCTACACACGCGAGAGGGTGAGCGAGCAGTTAGTTCCAGGTCGATTCAAGAAGTGTAACGAAAATCGCTTTATGAAGCAGTCAATGCCTTCGTTCGGGCAGCGTTCGACAGACCGCTGTCTATTACTCTATATCACACTATATGGACGATACTAATAGTGCCATAGATGTAACATTTTTCAACTTTACCACCTTGCCACGTCCAGTGTCGGCTTGCTCGCCCGCCGATCGCTGCTGATTTGTCTTCAAGTCGTTATTGTTGCTGCAGTTGTTGTTGTTGTTGCTGCAGTTGTTGTTGTTATAGCTATAGTTGTTGTCGACAACTTCGTCCTTATTGTATTGTTGCTAATATATTGTGTAGTTGCTACTGCTGCTGCTGTTGTTGTTGTGATTTTTGACGCTTGCTGAACTTTGTTCGCTGTCTTCTTGGCGCGGCGGGGCGTTGAATCACAGGCAGTTGGATCGCGCAGTTCACCAGGCAACAGCCAGCCGCAACTGGCTCGATGTTGCTGTTGTTGTTGTTCCTGTTTTTTGCTTGCCTTCTTCCTCCTGCGCTGGAGCCGGGGCGTCGCTGGAGCGCGAACGACCCCCGTGCGCGGTTCACAGGCCGCCAACGCCGGCGTCATCGCTGCGTGTTTCGTGTGCGAGAGGACATGGCGCGCAAAGTGTGCGCGTGCACCAAGCCACGCTACACTCGCCAGTGTGAAAATATAACCCGCGCGTTGGGGGTTCAACGCTCACCCCTCCATTCAACAGCCAAAAAAAAATGGTCTTGGAAATATCAAACACTCGAAACACAGTAACAGAGCGCAGGCAAAGCGGCCAGCGAAGATTTGATTTATTCATTTGATCGACTGCTGAAAGTTATCAGGACCTGCTGATTCGGGCTAGGGCAATACCGGCCGGTGGAGGATCGCGCTGGATTTGCAGCGCGAACAGCTCACAATCTGTGGATATATATATTGCGCAGCTGGATCTGAGCCGAGCGGGAACTATGGGCAAAACGTAAGCGCAGACACTTATACAGGCGCCCACATAAACGACAGCGAAATTAGTAACAAAGTAGCCGTTATCCTTCAAAGGATCTTCATTGGCTTGGAGCTAGGCAGAGGTGAGGGCTTTACGCATTCACTTGGATTTGATATATATATATATATATATGTTCCGCTTTTATTGCGTACTCAGTATGTGTTACTATATAATATTATTATATAATATAATATTATTTAACATGAAAGGTTAGTTCTTAACTGTTTCACAGTACAAAGTCCACTTTGGGCAAAGGTCCGTACAGGCCCATCGAAAGGGACGCACCGCTCTTTATGAAACAATTATAGCGATGACATACCATGGTATATTTATTTAGTTATTTATTTCGAACTCTGTTTGGTTTAATAAAGTGTTATTTTAGTTGGATTTAGTGTACCGTTATATCTGACGACATGGGTCTAATTAAGTGCTGTTTCAGAGTGAACATATTCTTCAGTGCTCGTCAAATGCCTAATTCAAATCGGTTAGCGTTGATCCATTTTCACGATGCTTTGAAACTTTCACACCCGACTGCATTCATTGCAAGCACTCTTTCGACCTCAGCGTTAGCGCCCGCCATCAAACGACACTTATCCTCGACAGCTCATCTCCATCTATTCTGGTAATTGTTGATGATTGATTCGAACTCGCACGATTTTGTACACTCATCGCCGTTGCACCTATGCTCCGATTTGATTCTTCGTCGTATTCCGTGTGTCTCTCTGCAGTGCCAGGCAGTGCTCAGTTTGCTACGCGCATCATATATTACACTATTCGTGGCTCGCTCCGAGTCATCGACGGTTGGTCGATGCGTCGCATACGACGACAATCGGTGTTGTTCCATTGAAAGGCTAGTACTTTCAAAATACTTCCCATGGTCGAACGTATCGTCCGGTCGCCGAATAAGCGAGCAGATCAGCGGCAAAAAGAAAAAGCACCCGACTTTTGTCTTAGCCAACAACGAAACACTGGAAGTGTCACCACAGTTAGTCCCCGATTTACGCAGGCTCTCTCTCTCTCTCTCTCGTTCCCTCCCATGATCGACTGATGGCGCGCTATCGACTCGCGTTGACGCCGACACACTTATCAGCCTATCAAAAGCGGATGCCCTTAGGCACTGGATGGTTGAACTGACGAGCGACTTTTAGGCGCGGTTACGATGCGGAGCGTAGGGGTCGGAGAAAGAAGCCGCTAGTAAGTAAAGCTTGACGACAATGGACGATGTCGCGCACAATTTCAGCGATTTCAACTCACAAAATTGACCGGCGGGTGACGCGTACGGACGAGCAGCGAAAAACGACTTAAGTCGTAGTCCCTTGAAAATCGCTTGACCGTTCGTGCTCGTTCGTCAAGAATCGCTGGTCTATGTGGAATGGTCCCGAGGTGCTGGCGGGTCTTAAAATCGCTGTGAACTACTTTGGAATACGGACAACTGCGAGCACGAACCGTGGCGTACTTGTATCATATATATGAGGTAGAAAATGAATGCTTACTTCTACTCATTGCCTAGTTGTGTGTTCCGAGGTCGATCCGAGATATTGGGCCGATCCGGCTGATCGGAGCCGATGTCACTGCTCAAAGTATAGTACTACTATCGAAATATTATCACTTGTTGGTTGGTCATATGTCGAGATCTCGTTTCACGACGCTAAAAGCTAAACCGCAAGAGCAACTTGGGATCGCTGATTAGATTAAACGACAATTAAAATGGGCTAAAAGTCGTTGCCTCAGTGCAATTTTTAGAATGACGATACTAGCGGACGTCCCTATCTAGGCCTCGGCTGAAAGATCGTTCGGACTGACTATGGCCGATTGATTGTCAAGACAATCAAGACTGGAAGCATCCCAGTTTATATATATATATATATATATATATTATATATACCTGGATAATAGAACCATTTCTATCTTTTTTCTCTTTACAAAAGCACCTTTATTAATAAAGGAAAGATATACATTTGGTTTGCAAAAAATTGCTAGTGTATTGACTATAGTGTATAGTGTGTCGCATACAATTTTAAACAAAAAATAAATAAATAAAATAAAAATACAAATAAAATTTTGTAAATTCTGAATAATATCTACCTATTATTTGTAATTTCTTAATAGCACATCAAGAGACGGAGATTTCATGCGATCCATCCATATTGGGCCCTACCCATTCGGAGCCCGCTCGTCAAACGCCACGCCAACGTGACAACTCTCTTATGCCAAGCCATATATCTCATATTGATGAAGAGCTCCTCGCTTCCAGTCTCCGTTTTCCTTCGGCGAACACACGCGAAAAAAATCAGGCCTACAACGAAATCGAGCAATCTAAAGCATCGCGGCATACCCGACGGTCTATGAAACGGTGCCTGTGAATCCGGTTAATCTTCCTCCACACCCCCAGGCGAGTCACAGCGGCATTGACGTCGGCTGCCGCCAACCCCACAAGACCTAATCTGGTCCATACACAGATAGACTTACTTGCACATCGACATAGATATAAACGGCCATACACACACAAACACACACACAGGCAGATCAGAGACATGAAAACATGAATTGAAGAAGTGGACATCTCTATGTACGAACAGCAGCGGCAGTGGCGGTGGTCGCAGCAGCAGCAGAAGCAATGGCGGCCGAAGTGAAATTTCGAGCAGCGGATGTCAAATGCGGCCGCGGCGGCACATCAGCAACAGCGAAGCGACGCCCGCCGTTGGGCCCGGGGTCGAGGGTCACGAGGCTACGAGACTCTCCGACACCACAACCACAGATATACTCATAGCCACACCAAGAGGCAGTTGCAGCCTGCCGCTGCTCAGCGGCGGCGGCGGCGGCCGCGGCCGCGGTCGCTACTCATCCGCGGGACTGATCTGCTGTGGCAGCGCAGCGGCGGCGGCTACCGCGAATCGGACGCTGCCGTCGGCAGCGTCGGTGCCATGGCAATGACGACGGCGCGGTTTTAGCCTCGTTTTAATCGAGAGATTAATAAAAACCCGTCGAAAATCGGTGGACATGTGCGACAGACGACGAACTGGCTCAGCCGCGGCGGCGGCGCAGTTCACGTCACTTCAGCGGTGATAACCACTGCCGATAAAGGGAAAAAACACACAACAAGAGAAAAGCCACACACGTTTTGGCCTGCTATGACAACGACGACGACGATGAAGAAAAAGGTATACATGCGGCGGCGGCGGCGGTAGCGGCAGCCATGGCGCTCCATAGAAGCTGAGCGTTGAGACATGGCGCAAACGGGAGAAAAAAAAAATCAAAGATCAATAAATGCCAAATCTACGGCTGCTGGTCGGGCCGGCGGATCGAGCATCCACCAGATGGACAGGCTGAACAACTAACGAAAGTAACGCAGAGCAATTCAGCTATATATATATATATATATATATTATATCGTAACGAGAGGAGCGGCGGCGGTGGTGACGACGACGACGACAGCGGGGAGACAGTCGTACAAAGTCATGTCAAGTCACGTTGCTCCCGGGGGCCGCGGTGTCCCGTCCGTAAAAGCAGGAGCAAAATACAAAGATCGCGATGTCGCCGGAGGGGATCACCGCCGCGGCCACCACCGTCGCCGTCAAACGAATGGCGCCCGCTCTTCTCGCGACGGCACGACCCGAATGAAAGACGAACATGTTGTTCGCTGCTGTTGCGACGCAGGTTATTGTTGTTGCAGGCATCGTTGTTGTCGCTGTTGTTGTCGTTGCAAACTGTACTGGGAGGCGTCGTCGATAGCGGAGTCGGGCAGATACGTGCGTGACAACGGAAATCGTAACGAGTTACGCAGACGACGATAATTAAGAGACATCTCCATTGAGTGTGTGTATGTGCGTGCTTCACGCTGTTGAAGACGTGGAAGACGTCTTGAATGAGTTGATGTGCACATTGGGTATCTCTATTTGTCTGTGGGTGCTATTTGTCTCTATGATGGGGCCAGGAGGGGGGCTGGATAACAGTTTCGCAGAGAATCGAGAACACTGCATCGGTCTTTCGGCGGCGAACATGTCTCAGATTATTCGGCTACCATTACGCCACGACATCCACATGGTACGTATCCGTTGATCCTTAAAGTCAACTAAGGATATTCGTGCTATGTTTCTCTAGGCAATGCTATGTTCCTGTATTTGAATCAAGAACCTTAGCCGGACGGAGTTCGACGAATCAGACCGAGGAAGTCTGGGAAATGTAACAGGCCGTCGCAGCTCAATAGTCTAAAGCACTTCTCCGGCGAAACCGGGATCCGAGGCTCGATTCCCTGCGGCTGCCTACAGCTTTCGTCCATTTGAAGCCAGCATCGTGGAACATAGTCATATATTCCTTACTTCCAGATCCATCTCTCAATGATCCTAATCCCAGTTCAATTCGCTTGAGGCCTTGCTGACACTGATAGGAAAAATGCGCGAACTGGACAAAGAGACAATTATTGTATGTTATCGAAAAAAAAACCTGTTCTAACCTCTGTACAGGTATGTTTCGACTGTCACCTGTTCTCGGGAACCTACCTCACGGTAGAAAGCCCTGCGTACGGTTTCGTCCGCATTAGCCATTACGATTTAGGGGCTACACACGTGTCAATTGTATCGATTGAAGAACGTCGGGCTCACAGACTGGTCGCCGGCCAAAGGCAATACTCACCTGTAAACAAAAACAAATAGCAACTGTGTTAGGACTCCAATCTTGGAGAATATGTCCACCATTCATGTTCGACCGTCTTGGCCAGAAGAACGCCTGTTGTTAAAGAGCATCTTGATCAGATTTACCCCTTGCGCTACCCATGCGTGGCTGCATCGAGATGAGCCACGCATTTCCCTGTGAGCTCCGGCACAAGTCCATATCGTCCGCCCGATGATATGATGCCCGTGCTAGCGGACAGGTCCCGCATACATATATACACATTGACAAACACACGCACATCTAAAAGCAAATCCAACGCCACCGCCGAGTACCACCGCGACGCTGCCTGCAACGCTGAATGAAGGCTGTAGAAGCCCGACGCCATCTGGTAGACACTGTCAATACCACTGACTGCAGCTGCTGGTACTTGAATGCAAGTTATTTTTCTCTGTTCCTGTCGCTCGCATTGCCGTTGCCGTAATTCCAGCGCAGGAGGTAGCCATGGTACCAATGGGTAGTAATATGGCCAGTAGGTATATGTGCTGTCTGTAAGACGGTGCGTGCGCCTGGTGTGCCGCCGCCTGGCGCCGTCTCGGCCACACGGCCGGAGCTCGCGATGCTTACGGACTCGACGCGCGAGAGTTCAGTAGCGGCGGTGGCGGCGGGATCTTGTTCCTTGTCGGGTTGGCGGCCGGCGACGTCTTCTTCTAAATGATGTAGTTTTTCACCCATGGGTGCCCAAAAGCGCGTTGCCCAGGTGCGGCGTCGGGCTGCACTGGTCACCTAAGAAGCTCGCCAGAGGTGCAACCTCCTATGCGCGCTTATGACTGTTGCTGCTGCTGCTGCCGCGGCGCAATAAATAGCAAAGCTATGGCAAGCAAAAGCTTGCTAGTGGACACGCTCAGCTTGCAGATACCGATGCTGAGACAGACATATGAACACTTACATTAGACGGGGCGGCGGCGGCGGCGGCGGCGGCGGACAAGTTCATCATCGACTTCGCTCACCGCTTACCTCCTACTATAGCTGCCGGCATTCGCTGGCTAGCCCCTTGTACTTGCTGCTAAAGCCCTTGCTCGCCATCCCTGTTCCTCACACTCGCAGGCCGTTGCAAGCGAACGCCTTTGCTTCTTTATCTAGTGCTGCCAGTAGCGATGGAGGTGGCGGTCGTCGAAGAAAATGCCAATGAACGAACGAACAGCGGCGGCAGCAGCAACAGCTACGGCTCCCCGTGACGAGTCAACCGTCAAATGAACGCGCCGGCTACCGAACACAGCGAACCCAGCCGCCCATACCGCCGCTGCCACCGCCATCGCCGCCGTCGAAGATCGCTGGTGAATACTTCGCGAGCGCGCACCTCAAAAATCCACGCGAACTCCTTCACTTCGAAGGCATCTTCCCCACAACTCCTCAACCTTTCCCCTTTTGCGCTTCCGCCCCCAAACCCCGCAAAACCCCTATACTCCCCCCCCAACAAACAACAACAACAACAGCAAATGGTGTTCCCGCAAGAATTAGCACAACAACAACAACAATAATAACAACAACAACAACAACCATACAAGAATAGCATTACAGTAGAAAAAAAAGAGCTCCCTCCAGCCCCTTGTGCTTCGGCTAATAATCGCCACCGATTTCGGCCGCCTTTTCAAGAGGCAACGAGAGTGTGACTGGTAGCAACAACAGCCTTTGCTAAAACGCTTCAAAGGCTAAATAGCAGATGCAAGCGCAATGGTAACAACAAAATGATCATGAGACGGAGCCGAAGCCTGGCGATCATAAGGAGGCTAAGCAGCGCGAGCTACCGCCGCCGCCGACGCCGAACAACGAGGAACAACGATACGGAGGGACGGATAAGTGTGGCAGATATTGTTCGAAAAACGTTTGTGCTCGTTTGACTGTTACTACTGAGAGTCTGGAGAGGTATCTCATTCTTTACTGAGCTATCTGTCAATATAGGCAGTATTGGCAGTCTAGTAGTTAGTCATCGTAGACGCTGTAACCCTTTGCCGCAGCGAAACCTGTTGATCTATGCTGCCTGTCTATGAGGGTCTTCGTCGCAGACCTGACGGTGGTGCATGAACGAGGTCCTTGAAGCAATGCCACGTACACAAGGGTACCCCGGGGTACGCAGATTTAACGAAAAAAAAAACACACACACACAGAGAGCGCCGAACGACAGCCACCTCTAGTATTTCGGCTCGTGCTGCACGACGATTGCAAATTTAAATTCAATGATTTGTACTCGTTGAGTTCGTGCCGAGCTACCACAAGCAATTACATGCCGTCTACCGAAAGGACTTCCCAAGAACATTCTGAGAGGGCAATAGACAACGATGATTTCTGGCGAAGTGTCAGAACATCCGAGATCACGACAGCCCCCGCCTTGCCCCGAGGGCTGCCATTGCTAATTACTATCATGATGCCAAACGGTATCGACGTAATTCTCCGTCGTCGTCTCTATTGGCAATGCGACGTCGATGACAGCAGAATGACCCCCTCTCGTACGGGCCAATCAAAATTTTCACTCGGTCATATATGTATAATATATTCATGGAATAAAACACAAGCTTCTTGCATTTCACAGAGTGGTCTATTCAGACAATATACAAAATCCCAGCACGGACAGCAGCTCAACCCGAAGCTCAGTGTCTTCGATCCTTATCGCAGGTCAGCGTCAACAGCAAAAAAACATATAGCCGGTTCGCCGGCCAATTACTGAGAAGGAGAAAACTGAGGAAAAATATGTTGAAAAAAAAATCTATCTATATATATATATATATATGCACTATAGGCCGCCTATATGATCGCGGAGCACAGGTGATGGCATAGTGTAACGCGAGCAGTGGCTACAGCAGCAGCAGCTACAATTGGTTAAACTAATGTAATCTAGCAGATCGTTGAAGACCGCTGAGGCGAGCGGTTGTCACGCTTCACATGATCGAAACGAAAGAACTTCCCGAACAAGAACATTTTCGCGTTGTCTGATCTGTGGACGGAGCTTTTTTTTTTTGAGTCAGACAAGCACAGGTTCGCCGACACTGGACGGTCGCCGGAAGGATCTCAGACGACTGAACCGAATGTGTCTTATTGGCCGAGGTGGGGGGGGGGGGCAGGGGCGGCGGGGGCCGGCTTATTTGTGTGAACTTATACCATAGGGATTACAAGTAAACAAAAGTATCATATTTTTTTCGAATGCTAACTCGCGGCGGAATTCTACCAGACGGGTCAATGGGGGGTTTTTTTTTTTATCGAAAAGGCTAAACGGGCTAAACTTTTCCACTGTTGGACTTGGAGCAGAATTTATCTCATAGGACAAAATCGTATCGAATTTTTCTCATAGGAGAAGGGCCTATCGCAAAAGGGCAGGCGTTCGATTCGCACCTTCGAGCCTCGTGTCGAGCTCCAGCTGTTCCTTTTTTCTTTTCTTTGTCGAAAAAGTGTCATCCCAGTGACTTCTATCAGTGTTCACCTCACCTGCCGAGCATTTTTCGAATGGCTGACCACTCGGCTATGCTCTTCGCCATCAACCTAACCGTCAATCCCGGTATTCCGCCTCACCCTGACCCGGTGCAATCCGGCCACCGGAAACCGATAGCAGCAGACTCTCACTTTCACGAGATGAATTTTCATTCGTTCTATTGTTGTATACGTCACATTGCAAATGATGAAGCCACACAAATCGGCCCCACAGCGAATTGTATGAGGGCATGAGACAGCGGGGGTGACGATTCGGCAACAGCAGCAGCAGCAGCAGCAACAGTCGCCGTCATTAATTTCTCCTCTGACATCATTTTTTTTCCTCTCGTGTCGCAGTTTCCTGTTGTTCCGTTAGCAAACGTATTCCGTCACCAAACCCCGTGCACGCATCGAATTCACGAAGCAACGAGGTAGACACAGAACGCTGTTCATCGCACCCGGTGGTGCCCCGCTAACCGCACCCCTCCCGGCAGCGCGCGACAACTCTCTGCACGATCCGATACCATGTTCACATGGTGATGCTAATAATCATAATACTTGTCATGTCACTTTAGCAGGGCGAGCAAGCGCTCAATGTAATTATTTCGCTGGAATCGCCACAGCACCAGCAGCACCAGCAGCAGCAGCATTTAGATATCTTCCTCTGTTATTAATTTGCTCTGGTTTCTTTCCACTCAGATTACATGTCGCACGTAGACAAACACAGTGTGACAAACACGACACGACCGCAAACACGCGGCAATAGCGGTAACCACTGCTGCCGCCGTCGACGCTGGACAACACGGCAACGGCCTGCAATCATCTATCCATTTACTGGGCATGCCTTCATGCTGCTGTGTGTGTGTGTGTGCCTTGCGTCTGCGCCCGCTGGTGGTGCTATCCATCGCTCTATTCACCCCGGCGACTAGCAGGCAACATCCAATGGGCAGGTCCTTCGGCAGGGCGCCCCCCGGCCTGCGCCGCGAACACCCGTTGGCATGCTTTGCGCTTGAATTCTCTCCCGCAGCGCGCTCGCGCGCGCGCCGGCCCGCCCGCTACCACTCTGCTCTCGACGAAGCGTCGTAAGTGGACACCGCGGCCACCAATGCGGCCTGGACGATGTCGCGCACAACCGTTGTGGACAACGCGGGCCGACATGGATGTGTGACTCATTGAAAAAAATAACACAAAGCCTCAGACGAAGGCTGCCGAAACGTCCGGCCACAGTCGATTGGTGCGGCGTTCATTTTTTTGTGCATTGTCTCTGTTGCTTTGCTACTATATATATATATTATAGTTGAATGCGATGCGTAATCGTTTCATGTGGAAATCATGTTTGTCAAGTCGTTTATATTAGAAGAGCTTGTGATCGCCCGCCTCTGTGGGACGCCGCGGGGAAAACGCCTGCAAGTCGCTCGCTGGGACAGCGGGTGCCTTGTAGTGTAATGGCCTCTATCAGGTAATATATCTCACTGGTAAGAGTGAAGACAAAAGTGGTAAGTTGCAAAGAATAAAGAAATTGAAAAAAAAATTATATACATACATATATATATATATATATATATATATACATATATACTGCCAATTTTCTGCTGCTCAAGCGAATCGTGTCGCCACTGTCCACCTTGTACAATAATCGCGTCCACTGCTGTCACCGCCGCTGCTGCTGGCGTTATCCCCATAGCTGATGAGTCTCAGCGAGGTATCACCACCGGGCCAGCCCGCACAACGATAATGGGTAAGCGTTGCTAATTTCTCTGTTCACCGCAGCTTCCAGCTGGTATTCTATATATATATATATATATATAACTCGGCTGGGGTGAGCTGACAGCATACAGCAGTCGTAGCCTCCACAATGCACACTGTTTTTAACAATACCTGACTCTCTATCGGTGTGCGTAAGAAGGGGAGGGTCTGCTGTTGAGCCCGATATCATAATGTCAAATGGTACTACAAGCAAGGACAAAAAACAGGAACACGCTAACAGCATCAACAGCAACAACCAGGCCGCTTTCCGACTGCTTAAGAATAAAAATAACGCACAATTTTCGGCCCTTGTTTTCCGAAGCCGCCAGAGAGCGCACGCGTCCTGGTCGCGGCGCCAGAAGCGGCATCATCCGAGATGAGGAGCCCATTTTGCTATTGTTGTTGTTGTTCTTGTAGATGATGTTCTTGTTGCTGTTGTTGTTGTTGTTGATGTTATTGTTGTTCTTGTTGTTGAGGTTGTTGTTGTTGATGATGTTATTGTTGTTGTTGTAACCATGTTTTTCGTTTCGCTAATCTGCCGTGTAACGGTGCCGAGAACATTTGAGAGTACATACACCGTGTGAGCAAGTTCCGCGCAATTTGCGCACGTTGTGCACCCCCTGCGAGTGGCACAGCAGCCCAACGGTGGATCCGCCCAACAGCCGGATCATGGATCGCATGCGGCGATGTCGCGTCCCCCGATTGTCGCTCTGTGCCTACACCACGGTAACTCGAGCACTACTCGGCGCGGTATCGCGTGCCACCCCCCTGGCGTCGCCCGGTGTCGCGGCTTGACAGACGCCAGCGCGCAGACGAGTCTGCCGGAGGACTGGCGGCGGCGGCGGCTCCTGTGCTCCTCCTTTATTTTAACAAGTTGGTAACGTCTTCCCTGCTCTGCCCGGCGTTGTTCGAGGCGACCACGCGCCGGGCCAGTCGACGAGCAGACGAGGCTAAATGCAGCGGCGGCGGCCGCGGCGGCGTAAGGGGGAAGGTGATCCTGGGCGGGTCGCGGGGAGGGCGGTTACGGAGGGTGGGGGAAGAGATAATTTAACTTTTAACGGTTTTCCTGATCACTTTGTGCAGCTGCAACGGACGCGACGGCGACACCGGCGGGATGGAGCGCTGTCTGAACATGGGTGACGACTGGGACGCAACTAGCTACCACTGGATACTGCAACTACAGCGGTGAGCCTGCCGGCGAGCGAGCGAGCGTCATCTGTGAACAATAAGCGGCCTAAACGCCGCTGTTAAGAACAATAACAAACAACATACCCTCATCAGCAGCCGCGTCACTACGAGCAGCAGCAGCAGCAGCAACAACAGCAGCAGCGTCTGCGGCGTCGAGAGCCCAAGAAATCGGGATCGTCACCACCGCCGCCGCCGCGTCCAGCAGATATAGTTTGTGTGCTGCATTTATAACAGTTGACCAGATCTCTCGCTGGCAGCAATCCATAGCAATCTGGCCGGCCGGCCGGCCCGCTCGAGCCAGCCGCATGCGTACAATGTGTGGTGCATCGGCGTCGGGCGGCCAGAGGACCCGAAGCGGCGGCCGACGGCCCGCGATACACCACGGCGACGAGGATCTATGCCGCAGCAACATATATACACACGAGCGCCCAGAGCATACTTTTCACCTTTCCCCTCGTAGTCTGCTCTGGGACCTCCCAGTCGTCGCTATCTTGAGTCGCGAGTGGCGCCCCGGGGGGGTCACCGTGACAACGGCAGCGACGGCAGCTGTGCAAAGCTAAGCCGTCGAGCGCGTAAGCGATTGTTTTCGTTGTTGCTGCGAGCGCCAAAGCGTGCTACGTCCCGAAGCCTGTTGTTCTGTCTTGTCTCGCTGATCGCCTGAAGTCCGAAACACTTTAGCTCGCTGGTGCTAGCAGCAGGCGTCCGACAAGGGTGCGCGTGAACATGGCCTAGAACATGGCTAGTTGTTGTTGTTGTTGATGGTGATGGTGATGATTATGTTATTGGTGATGATGATGCTGCTGCTGGTAATAGTGATTATGATGATGTTGATGGTGATGATATTGTTGTTGTTGTTGATGATAATGCTGGTAGTGGTGTTGATGTTGATGGTGATGCTGATAATGATGATGATTATGTTGTTGTTGTTCGTAGCGATGATGTTGATTATGCTGATGTTGATGTTAGCGATGATGATGATGATGTTGTTGTTGTTGTTCCTGTTGTTGTTATGGTCGTCATTACGGCAGCAGCCGGCGATGTCGTGTCGCGGACACAGACTGATCCTCCCCTTATACAGCGTTTGCCGCCTGCTCGAGGAGCGAACTGGTCCGCACTTAGCCGCGATGCCAGCCCACCTCAAAGGCCTCAACGCGAAAAACGCCGCCGCACGTACTACGGGCGGAGGGAATTGTTTGCGCAGTGGAGTTGCCTGTAGTAGCAGTGCTAATCATTGTGGTAGTACTAGTAGTAGTACTAGTAAAATAAAAAGTGAAAATTATCTCGTTGGCTCCCCGTCTGGCATTGTCCCTCGCGTCCACGTGTTGCGTTCGTTATCGTGAGCTAAATAACGGACAAAGTCGTCATCGGCGTCAACAGACAACACCCTGCTTGACTCGGATGATCAGGGGAGATGACAACGCTAGCAGCAGCAGCAACAACAACAGAAATAGAAATAGTGGACGGCGACACCTGTTCAGTTCGATGTCAGCATTAGAAGAAAATTGACTAATAGCATAGATAGACAGTACGGTTCGATACCTTGCCTTGTTGAGTGAACGAATGGAACTCCCGAGGCTGTTATTCGTAGACAATAGCATGCTCAGCAATATATATATATATATATATAAGTATATATATTAGAGAAGTAAAAAGCGAGAAGTATGAAATCAATAAGTGAGACCCCTTTTTTGAGGATACGCGCTCGAGCATATGAACGTGTCCAGCGATCTCTGTTTTTTTGCCGGACAATTTAGACTATTTGTATAACATGCCACGGGGTATTTCTTGAGCCTGTTCGCGTTCTCGGTTAAGTTCGTTGAGCAGGGGCCACCTCTTCGAGTCAGCGGTTTGACGTCGCCGTAGGGCCAAAGTATCATTGACCAACACACGGTAATTATACCAACAGCCCATGTTCAATAGGCTAGATTGTATATTTATATTCAGAATCGTCGTATGCGTGAGCATACGAACGATGAGCAGCTATTACGTAAAGGTAAATGTGGGAAGGACAAGTAACAAAGGTAATTTATTTCTAATAATAATAATAATAATAACAACAACAATAAAGGCGAGAAGGTCGCTCCACCTTCTTCATCAAAAAACCACCCGCACCATCATCACCATCATCATTAATTAATTAACACTGCCGCCCCATTGTGTGTACGCTCGTTACAGCTTTTTATCGAAGCAATCATTTTTGCCACTCTGTCCCATCACGATGCCGCTCGTTGCCCTTGCACACCACAGGCGAACCAACCATGTTAAAGCCTGCTAACGTGCTGGAATCGCTACTTTCACTCGAGCCGACAACAACAACAGCAGCCGGCCCCAACACCGCCAGCAAAAGTACCAAGCCACCACCGCAGACAGCAACATGCTCCTCCTTTTCTCTATACCCGATCCTATCAGCATCATCAGCTCGGTTACCATCACCGACAGCACGACCAACGATACAAGAAGCAACAGCAACAACAACAACTACAACAATATCGTCAATAAAAGCAACAACAACAGCAACAACAACAACAACATCGTCAATAAAAGCAGCAACAGCAACAACAACACAATAACCATGTGATCGGTACCAGTGTACGGAGTTGGCTAGCGAGCGGCAATAGCGAACGAGGATCGCTCGCTCGTTCGCTTGCCCCCCCCCCTCCCGCCCCGGGAGATTTCGTTATGGTTCGGTTTATTCATCTGTCCGTTGCGGCGACGGAGAAGCCCGATGCGTCGAAGGGGATCTATTCCGGCGTATCGTCACTCAACGCCGCGCGATTCGTTGCGGCGGCGGCAGCTGCGGCGTCGACTGTATCAGAAGTGGAACCAGCGGCAACAGCAGCAGCAGCATTGGAGTAGAAAGGGCGTTGGGGGGCGTTTACTTCCATTGTTTTTTTGTATTGGCCGCGGTGCTGTATCATCTTCTTTTGCTGGTTCCAGCCATCGTCGCTGCTGCTGCTGCTGTTGTGACTGCTGTTGTTGTTGTTGCTGCTGCTGCTGCTGCTGCCGTAGCTGTGGGGGCCTTCTCAACTTCAACCTTCAGCGTTCAGGGGTGGCTGGCTAGGCGCGCGAGCGGGCGATGCAGCTTCGGGCTTCGGCTCGTCTCGACGCGGCGACGGCGGCGGCGTCGTCCATTGCACAAAATACACTAGGGATTCATTCTCTAGCTCGCCCCGCACAGCCGTCCGCCCCATCCAATCCCGTTGCCCCTGACGAGAGGGGTCTAACAGTCGCGGGTCGGCGGCGCAACAACGTCACCACCACCACCACAGGTATATATAGGTGTATATATATATACATACGACATTCAGTTCATATCGTCTCTCGTCTGCTAGCTTAGCGCTGCACAAGAAGCACGCGACGCGGCGCTGGGAACCCGCCAGCAGCAGCGCTGCGACCAACGCCACGCCAAGGGGGATCTGCGGACATCGTGTATAGTATGATGAGCAGCAGGCAGTCGTATAGGCGATGGATAAATAGACAGATAGGTGCATAGATAAGTACGTGACCGCGCCGATGAGCCACGATCTGAGCAGCGTGAATCGGGCGTAGGTTGTCTGCCGCGACAGCTACGGCCGCCGCCGCTCGCGATAACGCGACGATGATCGTCATCGAGACGGTGTCGACGGCGGCGGCGGCGACAGCAACAACAACAACAACAACAGTAAAAATGATACAGCAAACGCGTCAGCACCATCAGCGGTGTCGGCAGGAACACGCGAAGTGACTGCGACAGGATCAAACCGCCATTGTATATATATATATATATCTATATATATATATATATGTATATATATATATAAATGCTATAGAACTATAATAGTGATGAGAATTGCCATGTATGGAAACAACGACAACAATGTGTGAAGAAGAACAAGACGAACAGGGGGTTGTGCCGCTGGTTGTGGTGGTGGTGGCGCTGCAACGAGATGAAGACAATTGTCAAGAAAACTCGGGCCGGACGAAGACGAGCGTGTTGGAATTGAAATCGGTCGCAAACCAGAACGACGGCTGCGTAGTGGTGATGACGACAACGTCGACAGCGGCGGCGGCGGCGGTAATCGCACGAGGGGGACTGTATATTATACCTGCTGCTGCACGGACTGGCTCCATTCGACCGAGAAAGGGTATATATATATATATATATATATATTTATGTTGGTATATTGTGTGATGCGCACAAATGTCCAGTGTATGACGAAACGACCAGACTTAGTGAATGAATGAATGGGCGCGCAGAGGTAATTGAGCTGGGTAATTGCCGTTGGACTGCCGCGCTTATGTACGACTTGACCATTTATGTACGAACCTACGTCTAGGTATATCGGTCGGTGGATAAGATTAGGTGCTACACTAGGTAGCAAAATGATGGGCGCAATCGTCGGCGAGAACGACTCCGTGGGCGCGGGACAGGGGGGATGCGTGAATTCAGGACAACACGACTAGAGAGTAAGTTGCACATTTACAGGGAGCGATACACTTACGCTAGTTCAAGGCATAAGGAAAAGAACACACGAGCTCAGTTCCTTCTCGTTAAATGTTACCTATTGTTATTAATACCACTTACTGTTATTCCTGCTGTAAAATTGTAGACTTGTCGTTGGAAGTGCTCGTGAAGCTATGATAATACAAGCTGGCAATAAATGCGCTGCAAACGATAACTTTCATCGAGTTGCCGTTCGAGCTGCCGATGAAGACAATTTCGAGCTGACCACTTCCAGCTGGTCCCCTCTCTGCTATGCGACAGAACCCTGCAACTTAACCTTTACTACGAATTACTGCAAAAACTATATATGACCGAAAATAATCGCACACTTCCACACGTTGGCAGCGGCCGACCGACTACGTCTCATCATTGGGCAATAGCGAAACGTTGCTCGTTGTTTGCAATTGTGTCCATTCCTGCGTGTGGCCATATCGAATACAGTCCCGCTGTGAACAGCAGCACGAACATCGACGATAAGCAGGAGACTTTTGATGATTCGCTCCGTATAAATTCAGCGAAGGGTACCGCTGGGTGATCCTTCCATCGTCGTCGTAGTATGCTAGTTCCCGTTCGTTCTCAGCCGATTAACTAGCTTCTCGCTCTAGTTTATGTGTACGCTGAAACGCGGAGCGCGGACGAATAACGGCGATATCGTACGAAATTCATTCTAAAGGTCGTCTCTGCTTTAAGCGACAGTTCGCCCTGCTGGCGGCGTACCCGCTCAAGCCGCTCGCCGAAATTCTCTCCGAGACAAACCCCACGTGTATCACACAAATCGTCTTCGTGTAAATGCTCTGCTACGGAGAAAAGGCAACATTTTACAATGTTACTTCCTGACGAACCTCCCGCCCGACGGCCAGCCCGCCCGCCCACGTACCCAATTGTCTTAAGCGGTCAGCCCTTTTGACTTGTCCCTCGCTGGCGCGATGTGCGTTCACCCTTGTCGTCAAACAGTTGCTGCCGAACATCGGACAGCGGTCCTCCATTCTACTATATATATATGTGTATGTACTGCTGGCCACGCGATTGCTTTCGGCAATTTGCTGCCAACTGCCGTTCGAGGCCCCTCACCTATCGTCGTCGACACCCTCACCAAAAAAAAAAAAGAATTTGAGTGCCAGGCGACCAAAAGCCGTTCGTCGCCGCGCTCCATGCCGCTCCGACTACTCTGCCGCATGGCATTCACCCACCTTTGTTCTACGTGCGGAGCACCTCTCACCTCTCATCTGAGGTGTCCCCGTCTGATGTGACTATGTACAGTTACTGATCCGACAGCGGTGGGGGATGCTAATCACCACTTGGTCGTGAGCTCACATGTATACACCGAGCAGGAAAAATGAATGGTCAGATCGTTGCTGTGCATGTCGTCGCCGTCGGCGTCGTTCGTCTATCTATTTGTACGATCGACAGACGGTCTCGGGCCGAGCAATTCATAATAGCGGGAAGCGCTTAACCAGCTTCAAACCTTCAGACTTTCTCCTCACGGGTCCTCGACAGCATGAGTAAGAACAACAACAACACCACCAACGACAACAACATCTCAACAATGGCTGAAGCAGCCAAACGTCACAGCGTCAGGTTTTACACCGCTTTGCAAGGTGTTTTGTTCGAATAAATGGCGAAGGCAAACGCAGAGTAAACGCTCTTGTCAACGCTGTTGTGTTGCGCTAAGCCGTACGCCACTGTCGCGACGCCATCGTCGCTAGGCCGTACGTTACGGCGCGCGTTGACGCGTTCACCATCGAGTACCATGCGCCGCGGGGCCAGCGGCAGTGGCGCTGGCACCTCGGTGCAATTCCCTGCCCTCGTGTTGTTTGTCTCGGCCAAGCGGCCGTCGATCAGAAGCATTCACTCTGCCACCATTGGGTACACCACTTTCTCGCTTCTTCATGATCATCAGCATCATCAACATCACAGATCTTCATAGGTCACTTTCATTTTCGCCGTATGCATCCGCGCCGTTTACCTGCCCACTACAGCGCGAACCTCCCCCTATTCCAGCCATCTTAGCGGTTGATCATCGTCGCCTCCGCGGCCGCCGCCGCCGTGACGACAATGATTACCAGCCCAAACACGAACCACCCCCCAGCGCCATTTCGTTCGGGATGTTCAGAGATTTAACCCGAGTTAAATCCGACTTGCTCATCCCCATTTACAGCAGCGTTCTCTCTCTCTCGCTCCCCTACTTCGTTGTTGTGCTGGTCCCCGTTCTTCTATTTCTTCATTCGTGTGTGTGTGTTTGTGTGTGCGTTAGACTTCGATGTCGCTCACGGGCGATCCGTTGCCCGAGCAAATGTTTCAATGAACACCCAAATGAATGAGGTGAATAGCCATTGTTATCGCTTACAGTGCAGTTGTTGCTAACAACGGTATCGGCGGCGTACCAAGCAACGCCGGGGTGAAATGTACATATCACCGTCGTCAGCAGCAGCAGCAGCCAAGCCGTCAGTCGAGGTTGCCAGGCGGTCCGGGGAACCAGCCAGCCAGCAAGCCAGCGAGCTAGCTGTCCATGGCTGAGAGAGGAGATTGCGCCGCCGAAACGGGATGGAAGTCAATTCTTCTGTACGAGAACCGATATAAACGCACATACACATATATTCCGGTGTACAAAGCGGCGACGCGTTACGAGCGTCGTTGGACGGCAGAACAGTTTTCTTTGTCAATTTCTTATGGCTAACCTCTCGCCGGCCGCCCCCGCTCATTTTATCGTCAATTTTGTTCCTATGCTGATTTCGTCCGTCCCGGGAACGATGCACACATGAACAACACCTATAGTGTAAAGGGGGGATCTGGAAGAAGCGTATAAGTACAATCTTCTCATGAGTGGGGGGGGGGGCTTACAGTTCTAGTGACTCGGCTGCTCTTGGTACAGATACATACGACACATGCGTATACAGGCGTTCATAGTGCCACCATCGTAGTGACGGCAACTTCGTAGCGGGCAACACTGTAATCAATGGGCTCGTTATCAATGGGTGCGAATCCTCCTCTGTTCGGCGGATTCCATTGCCAACGACAGCTGCGATAACGGCTTACCACCACCATCACCACCACCTGGTAAGGTGGTCTGTCATTGTTGTGTAGTGCCATGGTTCTGTTCTCGTAAAGCGGGCCAAATCGTCGCGTCGACGGTTGTAATATTAAAGGACAGTGGGGGTGGGTGTGTCCTTAACCATCAAATTGTCGGAATGGAAAAAATACTATAGATTCTGGGCAGTGAACATGCTGAATGTGATATATATATATATACTTTATTGTACGCAGATTTGTGCGATATAAAGATACCAATACATACATCTGTACAGGGTTCAACCCGATGTTCAAGGTGTTCAGAATTGGATGCAAAGTTAGAGGGGCGCTTACTCATGCACGGGGTGGATGAAACTAACGACAAGAAGCACTAGAATATGGCCTTGGTTCTTTATTTTCTTCAACTTACTTATATACCGGTTACATAAGGAGGTACCCCTTGTCATGTGCTGAAAAAAATTTCAATAAATCTAATCACCGATCTATGTACACTACATTCTGAAAGATATTTCATTTGTAACAATCTGGCGCAATCGAACCCTTCAGAATAACAAGCATAATATGCAATCAGTGCAGTCTAACGTCTCTTTCCGCGCGAGTGGTCTGCGCAAATCAACAATCGCCAATGTCTTGTTTATTGTTTTTATTATCATTATTATTTCCTTGTATACAATAACGTCTTAATCCCAATGCTGCATGTGCAATACCTTTACAAAACAAGAGCCTTCTTTCCTCCGAGGTGTTATTTTAGACTTCCGGTGTGCGGTTGCCCCTGTACCCTTCTCTAATCAGTCATTTCCAGGTACTTATCTGGTACACATGTTGGTACAACGAGGTAAACCGTCGCCACGATAGGACTCACAACTAGGACATATCCCATTGTCGGCCTATTTGTGACACGTCGTGTCCCTAGGTACTGGGAACATCGCCGTCCCAGCGATCAAGGCCAAAAAATTGTACGTCCGTGACAGAGCCCTATCACTCATGTCACTTGCGCTGCGTGCTACCTGCGTGCTAATGTCTAAGCTGCCGTCATTCACCGACGCAAGCTAGCGGCAGTGTGTTTTGTGTAGCCCTAGCGGCTATAGCTTAGCACGGACGACGAACCTGCAAAGCGAATCCACTCGATAGTACTACGATAAGCATATCTACACTGTGTTTCGTCATTTTTTTTCACTAGAGCCTTTTTAAAAGGTCGCCTTAATTTCATAACTCCCGATCGACGTCTCGCGCCCTGATAGGGCGCTTGTCCATGAGGCGAGCATTGCCCCGCCATCGCATCCTGCCTCGCGAACGCGGCCAGCGTTAGACATGTATCGATGTATACAAAATCGATCGAAGCATATCAAAATGATGTTGCCTATATACCCCTGAACTCGGCTACATTTTTTCGGTTTAGCTATCCACCGTTTTTATTGCCCCCAGCGCTGCCGTCGGCTTCTGGCAAATCCGCTGCTGGTCTTGCTCGTGGCCACCGCGCGGGAACAAGCGAATCACGCCAACAGCAATCCACAAGAATGGCCAGAACGACAATGTCGCCCCCGACAGCGGTCCCCAAGGGGGACGGGCAGGGCCAGTGGCAAATGTAACAGCGACAGCTGCAGTGATTTTGGAAAGCCACAAAGTGTCTTCCGCTGCGACACCGGCTACCGTTGCGCGAAGCCGGCAAAGCAACGATCGCGTCGCGAGCGCCATTCTAGATCGCGCACCCGCTCAGCGGCTATGCCCGCCGACGAATCCTGTCCTCGCGAGAAATCCTGCCCGAACAGAAACGCCGGCGTGGCCGAGCGATCTGGCGCAGGCAACAAAAATAAATAAATTAGAATAAAAAAAGAACTAATAATTTTAACAATAATAATAATAAAAGCGAAAGAAAGAAAACAAAACAAGGTGATCAACCGGACCAAAACACTTGTGTGTTATATCTGCTAGCGGCCGCCGCTAGTGTTCCCTGCCCGGCGGCGCTTTTCTCATTCTGGTCTCGCTATTACCAGCGTCACAACAGCAACAACAGCAACAGCAGCAGCACCAGCTGTTGTTGTTGCTGCTGCTGCTGTTGTTGTTGACGTAAAAAACGCGGCAACGCGATGTTGATTCTGGTCGCCGTACAGAACAACGTTTTGTATACAATGTCGCGTCGAAGAGAGCCCAAGGGCCGGTTGACGGGGCGAAGACTACGGCACACGTTCGGATAGCTCGACTCGGGGCACCGCGACGGTGACGCTGGTGCCCGTGTGAAGCCAGTTGTGAAGAGGTGGTGACGCCGATGGCTTTTTTTTGTAGGCTTCTACTTGCAGCTGCTGCTGCTGTTATTGCTGTAGCTGCTGCTGCTGCCGCGGCTGCTATTGTTGCTGTTTTTGCTTTTGAATAGGTCGATCAATGGGTATGCATTTTGATACCTTGCGCTGATCTATTTTTGGCTCGATCGATTCACGGCGGCGTCCACTTTGCTCAATTGTCGACTTTCAAACAGAGCGTAGACTAGACGAGCTCGTCTGCGGAGGTTCACCGGGTCGACAATTGCGAGGAATCGACCACGCATACGATGGTAATGCATTGCCTCAAAAGTCCTCCATCCTCCAAAAGATGGTGCGCTCCCTCTTCGTACTCGGCCCATGCGCGATGATGGCGCAATTCACGCGCACAAGTTCAACCTAGAAAAAATCGCACTACAGGTCCGAACAATATCTAAAAAATTACAGCGTTTACTTATCACATTCCTAGATTAATTACCTCGTTCACTCTGTGGCCCTCGGTGTTCTTCATTGAAATAATGATGTTCCTTTCGAAATTTCTGAATTTCTCGCCGAAATTCTTTCGGCCGCCGATCGATATTTCGATCATCGCCGGATTTCCCATACATTTATAATCACATGCCTATAACGTGGTGTAAGCCACCGCTGCAAGCCACCAGCACCACTATATGTCGACCACATATATCGAGCAGTATGTAGTCGACATGTGGTCAACCGCTAGCGTGTATACATATAAGACATCTTGGTCAGCCTCGCTTATTTATTTTCTCAATTTCTACCCAGTTATCTGCTCTGACTGCTTTAGGTTAATGGTTATCGCAATATATATATATATATATATATATAATATATATTAACATGTTAATATATATATATATATATATATGTTAACACGTATAATATATGAATCGATACCACTCTGACGCATTGCGCACTGCTGGATTAGTCATTTTGTAGAAATTCTGTGCCATTTTCCAAGTCACCAATCGATTGCCCGATTGCCGAGAACATAGCCAGCCAGCAAGACCTGGCAGACGCGACCCCACGCCCTTAGCGCGTTCCAAAATTCATCACCATATCCACCACCATCAGTGTTTACCTAATAACCACCTGTTTGCCCAGTCGATTAGTATCGAACGTGTATTCGAATTTCCCTCTCGCATGACACTTGTTCAATTTCTCCGCGGGCCCGGCCCAAGGCGATTTTCATTTTTTTCTCGCCATCCATATACCTATAATTTCCACATATCGCTCCTTCGACGGCTTCTCCGCCTCACGCCAACCGCTCATCACTGACTGCGTTTGCCACCGCCATCAGTAGCAACAGCAGCAGCAACATCACCACCTCCACAATTTTGGTATTTATCCACCGTGGACGCCTCATCTTCGCCTGAACTTGTGACGTATTTTCGGTCGTGTTCCGGTGGCTCGACCGCCACAGCCGCTGGTTCCGTTGCTCCGACCGACCGCCCGCCCGCCCGCTTCTGCGCCCGTCTCGTCTTTCAGGGCTACTACTTCAATCTATCTCATATCTGACCGTCTGATCGTTTGTCTGTTCACACAGATCTATCTGTCTGTTGATGCGCGGATCTGTCCGATTCAGTGTAGCTGTCTCGCGCGCCCTGCGCCGCTCGGTACGGATACACTGGCATGGCACTAACGCACACACACGCAACTTACATACACGCATACGCACTCACACGCAGCCACTCGCAGATGTTAACAAATGCAGACACTATCGGAACACGGGCGGGCGAAGGGGCGCTGCAGGATAGTGTACGTCGCGCGAACGCCGCAGCAGAAATCTGAGAGTGCGCGCGCGCGCGCGAACGCGCACACACACGCACATTGTCCCTATGAGCGAACCGTCCCTCTGCCGCGACGTTGCCCGTGGCTGATGGCCACTCTGCCAGCCGACTCTGTTTGGCTCTGGTTTCTGGCCAAAAGATAGCAGCAAAATTTAGCGCGCGATTCTGCTGCAGGAACGCCGCGCGCGCGCCGTTTGCGTTCCGCAAAAAATTCTTCTGCTCATGGCGCCGCCGCCGCCGCTGCCGCCGCCGCCGGCGCGTTCACCGCTTCCTCCGTCGAAGCATCGTCATCGAAGACGGCTGGCAAAAGGCGCCGCATTCTACAGCCGTTGCACATGACACAACACGACAGTTGCAGCAGCAGTAGCAGTCACAGAAGTGGCTGTCTGCGACCGACGATCGAAGAGCGACCAGGCGGCGAGATGACGGCGGCGGCGGTGGCGGCGGCGGCGAGAATCAAACTGAAACAGTAAAAGTTGTTGCAGGACCCGCCAGCCACCCAGCCAGCCGATCGGTCGGAGTCCGACCAAAAGCCGCTCAAACAAACAGCCGCCGTGAGAAGACACACACGCACACAGACGATTGGGCGGAATTTCAATTTTCCACCCATTCTCAGCCAGCGTTTGCCATCTACATGTCTCCATCGACAGTGAGTTGAGTACGACGGATTGCGGCGGAAAGCTGGTAGCGGGCACCGTCAGCGCTGGCTCTGCCGAGCTGATCAAGTGGCTGAGAGACTTGGGGCAGATTCGGCCCATAACGAGGGAGTTGGAGGGAGAGAGAGAGAGAGAGAAAGAGGAGTTATTTGTTGGTTGTCCGTTGGGTTTCGGCGGCGGCGGCGGCAGCGGCGGCGGCAGCGGCGGCGGCAGCGGCGGCTGTGCGAGATCTGTTTACCTCTCCGCGGAGCTGCTGGTGCTGCTGCTGATGGTGGCAGTACGTCTAGCATATGGTCTGTGTATTTGTCAGGAAAGAATCAGGATCCTTATATATATTAGTAATAAGTATGCGCACTTACGTCTTATACGTACATGACGTTGTATCGGCAGGCCTGTTTGTACCGCGGGACACACACACGCGGCCCCGGTCGACGTCAGCGTGTGATCATATCACGTATGCGTAGTTACGATAAATCATATCCACCGTTCATCTACAAGGTATTTATCCCTGTATATATATATATATATATATATATACACTTTGAAGAACATTTTGCAGCTCGTATAAAGCCAAACAGTTTTCCCTTCGGCAGGAAAAATCGACAAAAAAAACAAGATTACACAATACGTCGCGTAGCAGCAGCTGGAGCAGCAGCAGCTGGAGCAGCAGCAGCTCGCATCGGACCACTGAATGACATAGCATAAGGCCAACTCACGCAATCGACAACGAGCGGCGGATGAGATGTGAGAAGGACGAGCCTTTGGAGTCGTATATTAGATTCAAAAGTGAATTTTTTCTCAAATTCAAATTGTGTTGCCAATTGACGAAACCGTAGTGTTTTTGCAGCGCTTGATAACCATCAAAGTACGATTTTGATAGGGTTGTTGTATAATAATAATAATGACTGTGATGATGGTGGCGACCATTCTATCATATTAAACAACTGAGTGTCTTATGCTCGAGAGGACCTCGACCGATCTGATCCGCAGCACGATCCGCCGTTGTCACCACTTTGTCTGACGCCATCGACAGGCGATACTGGAGGCTCAGGAGAGCGTGAGTCCACGTTCGGTATGCGTCTGAGTTCGCGTTTGCATGGTGCCGTTCAATACCTGCTGCCATTATTATATAATAGTTGCAGCCAGCTGGTCGTATATAGTCGAGCCCTGTGGTGGCCTGGTGGTGCATTCGTGTGCGCCGCCCTGCAATCAGAAGGGACGGACGTAGGTGCGCGGGCTCGATCACACCGCCCGTTGCACATTTGCATCTCAAAGCGGTTGTCCGTCTTACGAAGCAATACCGAAAGCAGTTCTACCGTGGACTAAGTTAAACGTTGGCTATGAGTGTGCCCGGAAAAAAAAGAAAAAGCTGGTCATATATATTTCAGGTAGGGGTATATCGACTCGGTGGTTGTCGCAAGTTGCATTAGGGTATATATATATATGTATATATATATATATATATGTAGATATCGCCGATAATTTCCACCACGGCTCGTGTTGTGCTTGCTCGAAGTTAATCGAGTTAAGTTGTCCACCTGCTGCTATCTCTTGAACCACTTACCTAAGCTCGTGCGAATGTGAGAGATGCTCGAATATATCACCTTTCGAATGGTCGATAAATCACGTATCTTACTGGTTCGCAGGGATTATTAGAAATAATGATATATTATTCGTCATTATCGCTGATATATATATATATATATATATACATACATGAGTGTTTACACGGATATACGTGGATTTATGGTTGTTAATGATTTATGGAAAGCGACAAGCGAATTGTACGCTCGGCGCATAAGCACGTTGGCATTATTTGTGTTCGTTGATCGCACAGAATCGGGTTGATCTTCCTACCGACGAAGTGGTCTAGACAAACCGCAGCAGTGGTCTTCGTAGTTTCCCTGGCTGAATCGTGATTACTGCCGTTGCTGTAGTGCACTAGAGTACTACTATCGGCCGCACTGGCAAAGTACTGCGTCCGCCGTACTGTGGCCGGCATAGATACCGCTGCTGCACGTCAAACTGAAGGTGGTCACTTCCTCATAAATGTCACCTCGACATAGCAACATTTCGCATCTTTCGACATCAAAATACAAACCGGTTAGGTTCTACGGAAGAATGGAGAATGCCAACCGCCAAGTGATTACCCATAGGGTGATCAGCACGAACTGATCGGCAATTGACGAATACGATCGGCATCGAAAAGGATTCCGTCGGCTGGAATCGACACACCATGGGAGGCCGGAGGAGCTAGGGAACCCTTAACGACACGAACAGGAAGGTCACTCGGCCCTTGGAGTTGAGTGCAAGTTGATCCCGAAGAAGTGGGCGGTTTGCTAATTAATTCTTGTCGTTTACTCTATGCGAATACACGTGCAGTTCCCCGCATATCACCTCATGCTAGATGCTATCAATCGGAAGGACAATGAGTGATTCCAGCCGAATGTCGAGTCTGCCCGATTCGACGGGCACACGGAACACACGAGCAGCCTTATGATGTGTATAGAACAGTGTATGAATTTACAGCTCCCCTATATCCGCCAGTAATTTTCGAGCGACTGCATTACCGATTGCAGCAGGCCACGTCGAAACCCCTGGTGTTCAACCTGGATGAATTTCTCAGGACATTCTAACCTTGTTAGAAGAAATTGCTGAGTATGACTAAACATTGTTTGCCGTACTTCTTTTCAGATTTCGGAATATCGTTCGATCACACCGCAACCGTATCGCAGGACAGCCAGCTGGCTTCAGTCGGCCACCATTTCTCGAGTCCAAATTCGCTCCTCCGTCGGGCCTCAACTTCGCCACCAGGCCACAAGCGAATTATTGACAAGGTAAACGCCACGGTGAAATCCGTCACCAAAATGAAATTTTTACGATCGCCTCCGTTCTCTTCGACGCTACATGCTCGCATATGAATGCAATGGACGATCATCTATTCCACTCAATCGTATTATAATATAATAGATTCGTGTGAGCGTTCTTGACTGACCATTTATCGTTCGCGCGGACCGGCGGAAAGCGATATCACCCCCGAGTGGATTGCGTTCGCCTTCGGCCAGATACTATCTGGTTGGCATGCGATAAGGGCTCGAGTGATATCGGCCAACTATGCGAGCTACCACAAATATCGAACATCGTAGCGACGTTGCACAAGCACGATGCCACTCCACTTGGGTGGTGACAGCCATTAATGTCGGTTTACTGATGCCGTCACCAGCAACCGAACTCTCTCGCTCTCTCTCTCTCTCTCTCTCCTGGCCCGAGTCAACTCCGTGTGACAACGTAACGGCCGTACGTTGTCCGCACCGCGATTCATCTCGGTGTATTCGACGATGCCGCCTGTGTCGTACAGTTGAATTTGTCCCGGCGAAATGCCGTAGGTCGTCAATGGACGCTCAAGGAACGGAAACGCCACCGTTGTCTTTCCCTTGGAGAAAGGGGGAAGTTAGCCTCTCTCGCTCTGTACCAGTTACATCTATCCAGCCGTTGCCTCTGCCAGCGTTTGCGGTTGAATGATCCATCTTGCTTTTTCTTTTTATAATAATATATGTACTGCAACCGTTGTTGAAACAACTGTGTCTCGTAGACCGATCTCGTCGAGTTTGTCGATGAATGGGACATGATACGCGTTGTGGCAGAAAAGTCCTTCATATATATATATATATATATATATATATATATATATATATATATGAAAGGCATTTTTTTCTATTTCGTATCTAATCTAAATATAATATGGTTTCATCTGGCAAATACATCGGTAGCGACGCAGTCTCGAAACCTTTAGCGGTGCACTTTCACCCTGAAGCCTCTATTACCCGACCTCCAACATTACCACTGTGCAACCTGTAAAATTAGCTTGCATAGGCATCACCTACCGTTTTCAACAATTGCTCTGTTTACAACTTCCACTGAACTAAACGTACCGTGATGATGATGATAATTATTATTATTATCATTATTCTTAAACAACCTTGGCATAATCTATACTGTAATCTCTCTGCCATCCACATATGATAAGTGCATTGTCTTAAGTATACATCGCTTCTCGATGTTTCCACCCTGTGATTCCAGCTGCTGTCGTAATGGACAATAGCAGCAGTTCCGTTCGTGGTGGTGGAGGAAAGAGATGGTGGCGGCCGGCTTGATTCGCAATGAGCTCCTGTATTTGACCAATGTGGTGGACAACTTCGGACGCTCGGCCGACTCTTCGCTCAATGGAAGAAACTTAATTAACGCTCAATGATCAGTGTCATAAGGATATGATATATATATATATGATACACAGTGGTTGAAAAAGTCTCAGAGATCCTCTGGGGGCGAGACAAGCCATACGATCGAATGATTAAGGCAATTACAGGTGTACACAGGCACACTCGTAGGTAGTAATCTCCATAACAGCAGGGTATTGAGCACAGTAACATACTGCTGTAGACTGTAAGCTCTGGCAGACAAGCTGCTTACTTTTTTTTCGTGACAATTTAAAATCGTTGCGCTCTTGAGGGTACAAACTACAGCGACTGCGGTGCCATTCAACAATTGAACCTGGACTTTCGTTTGCAGCAGGCCCTCGAACCTCATCCGACAGTTCTCGACACTCGCCGAGCATTTCAGTAATGGAATCTGCCCGGTATGTGGTACGGCCCACGACAAATGCCTCATATATATATACGTCGATAAGGCTAATCATTAGACATCATCATATAAAACAATTCACCTCAACTTCCAGACAAACGAGGTAACGTACCCACAACGTCACTGCTATTTCCGCCGTATTCGACACAGGACAACAACCACTGCTGTGCAGTGAAAGGACTTGAGACCCCACTTCCTGCATTGTCCTTAAACCTCGTCTGCCTAGTATATAATTGCAGGCTGCCTCTCACCCTTAAACATTTAACTTCCATTTGACTTCTTCCTTCAACATCTGCTGCCTATCCCATCTGTCCCGTCTATACCGCAAGCTCACCACAGCGCAACACGAATTCTGTGGAAAATCCACGCGGAGTGGAACATCCATGATATAAATGAGCAAGACTGCATCTCACCTCTGCAATCACCCTCCTCCCCGAAGTCCAACTGTGTCTAAAACCTCTAGCAGTTTTGGTAGTGCACGACAATCAGCATACCCCCATCGTCGATGTTCATTGAAAAGATGCTGCTGCTGCTGCTGTTATGGATCGCCTAGCACATGCGTACTATAAATGAGAGCGCATAAAAATGGGTGTATACGTCAAGGCCACGCATGAGTGATGTGTCCGTTGGACGCCATCTGTAACAGCAGCAACAGTAGCAGCGATTGTAGCTGTCGCTGCTCGATCTGCTGCTGCTGCTGTTGCAGTATAAAAAAAAAACGCGAAAAAGAGATACGCAGGTACCACCGAAAGAACACGGGAGATTTTCTGTCTATTTTGTGCGCGCGCGCGTGTGTGTGTGTTTTTGTGTTTAATCTGATATCGTCCAGGCCAAGCCTAGCCAACAGTCGGCCCGCGGGATTGCATGTTGTAGCCACCGTGATCGATTCGACAACATGGTATGGTTATCGGCGGCTGCCATCAGCAAAGACGCTCGCGGTGAACGGCGTCAACTTGTGCGCGTATATGCGTGCCATACACATATAACGGTTCAGGTGCATATGCTGGATGTGATTAGATGTGTCTGCCCCTCGCCGTACGCACAGCGAAGCGACAACAAATCACGGAATCAACCCGGCCACACGAATCCACTGTCTGCCGTACGCGGTAGTGGCAGTCTTGAGAAGAGGGAAACGAGAGACTGTATTTCGCCGTGGGGGGGGGGGGGCAGGTGACGTCCAGCATTGCGGGGGCTACTGTGTTATGGAGGCGTATATTGGCCAGAGTTTGCAAAAATGCTCACCGTGTATCATTTCTCTTTTTACACAATTGTATTCAACAATTTGCATGGGATCACATACGCATGCGATCCGCAGGTGAATTGGCTTGTTTCGACAATGTTCGATATATCGGTCTGATCGGCTGTTGGAGGCGAATCGCAGGGATAATTGTTCATGTCACCCATCGACGGCGTTGCTCGGCCACTGAAACTGCTGGTGGCGGTTATGACAGCAACTCGAAGCAGAAATTGTCGAATCGAACGGACAATTATATGCCATGATGGGCCAGATGACTTCGGTATCATTTACGTGACGACGCTACCCCCGAGCCAGTTTTTTTTTACCAGCAAACAAACGACAAGCAACACTTAAAGCTCATAGGGACAACCCGCCGAGGCAGCAACAGTATCAGCAGCTGCAGCCGTAGCAGCTGGACAACGCCGACGACGACGACCACCAAAAGAATAACAGGATTGACACCTGTGGAAGGTCAGGAGGCCCAGCGGCATTCGCGGTGCCCCATGAGCAAAGTTGCAGCAGACACTGGAACCGGCTACCCCTTTTGCGCCAGCACTTCTCAAGGTGTGCCCCGCCAGGACGGTGGCAAAGAACCAGCAAGATAGCGGGAGATCTTAGTGTCATCTCTCCTGTCTAGGATTTCCCGCAGCAGCTTTCGAAGGCACTGCCCAAATGCGAACGAACGACTAAAGCTGCAGCTTAATTATCTTCGTCGTGTTAATCTCACTTCAATTTTTAGCCATTCACCCTAATTACTCTTCGTTTGCTGGCAGTATTGTTTGTCGTCGTGTGCGTGTCCGTGCGTGTAGTTAATCACGGAGCACATTCTATGATTTGAACAGCTCCAGGAGTAACGAACACACAGAGGCGACGATCCAATGGAGCTTGTCCCCACACAGTCGTCACGCAGTCTTGCACGTATGTATGTGCGTGGTGCAGAGAGAACGAGCGGGGGGTAGTTTCGAACGTGTGCGCATTTCGAACAACTGCGTGTATCGTCATTCCGCATCGACTTTCACGTCTAGCGCACACACATGCATACAGACATCGTACATTACACAGGCAGGTGGGGGCCAACTCGGTGTATTGCCGAGGCGTCGCATCACAGTGCTTGAGGCTCGGGGCCACTGGCATTTCCATCGTGCGGCGGAGAGCTTTGCTCCGACGGCCCCATGTTTTTGACACATATTGACACCACCGTACCTCAGCCGCCGCCGCCGCCGCCACCGCCGCCACCGCCGCCGCCACCGCCGCCGCCACCGCCGCCGCCGTACCAGCAGCTGCAGCTGTTTATCAGCGCTTCAGCTGGTTAGCTACTGTTTCTGTCCTATCGTGAGCGGAGACACTGGGAAATGCGATCAGTGCGTGTTAGTCCGCGCGTATGGGTAACAACGCTGCCGTCGGCCGCTGTGGAACGGGGTGGGGCCCCCGGGAAGGTTACCCCGCGTACGCTGACCACCGCTGGGCAGCTTGTCGCGCGGACGTCGGCTCGACACGGACGATGACGACAACGCGACATCGCCAGGCGACGATAGCAGAAGCCGTGAAAGACGCTGCCTGCCGAATGCGTGTGTGATTAGCATTATTTTTTTTTGTTGTTCAAACCTGCTGACCACAACTACCATCGCTCCCGCTATTATACTAGACGTCTAGTTGGCATGTAGCTGGGATTGTATGGGGAGCGGTACGCGTTGTTTGTGTGTTGTACGCTTTTTCTTCGATAATGCCCCCACGGGATACGCGACTAGTGCTCGGCTGCCGTTGAGGGTTAGGCGACAACGGCAGGACTCATGACCTTAGCGTGATTGTCGCACGTCGTCAATTGTAATAACAACAACGCCCTTGAGGTGAGTGCGTACCACAGACAGCGCATGTTATAGAATCAAAGCGAATAAAAAAAATGGGATGCTACGCGAGGAAATACTAGGTAAGCAGTTTGAGCTGAGCTGAACTGGAAGCGAACACACAGTGCAGGACAAGCAGCCTCACACATGGATAATATAATAAGCAATTTTCATATCCGAATGACCCCCCCGCCCGTTTCGTATAGCTTTCGTTTTCTTTGATTTGTCTTACCATTGGGATGGCGACTTCGACTCAAACACTCGGTCCGAGTCGCTTGTCCTCTCCTGAGGCTGTTCACGCACTCGAATGCATATTCTCCCGGTGGTCTTCCAGGATGAAGGAGCTTGCAAATCTCAGGTGTTGAGTTTACTGGACAACACCGAGACAAGCTCCATATGGCATGCGCGGACGCTGTCGATCGTGCGCGAATTCGGCATTATCACCGTTTCGTAATACGCTCGCCTAAATTCATTCAAAAGCTATTTTTGCCGCATTTCCTCTCGCATTGACACCGAACAACAGCCGACACCAGAAGCAGGCGCGACACTAAGCAAACGTAAGGGCAGCCATCTGGCGTCGGTGGCTACTCCGCTGATTCCCCGGAGATAGATGATGTATATATATATATATATATATATATATATGTAAAAACGTTTGGATGGAGATGGGAACCTTGTTGACTGCTTTAGCCAGTGCTGCTCCCCGACAGACGCTGGCTTCCGTTGGCCAGCGCTATCTGGCGTCGGAACGAACCGGCAAACGTTGCCGTTGTATCTCGTGGCAATGCTGATCAACCGATCCCTTGTTACGTGGATATATGTGACCCGTGCCTTTAGGGCGGACTCGCCCCATAGAACATAGTCGAGTGTGCAATCCTTGCTGCCGTCGCTCCCGCCACCGCCGTCGTCGTTGTTGCTGTTGCCTCTCGGCATTGTATGGGCCCGCGATTTTCAAAGTTCACCCAACCGCAGAGCGTTTGTGGGCACAAGGGAGGAAAAACGCCAGCACCCGAAGTGCGCCTACGGACGACGGACCACCAGCATCCGTCGGGTGCGCGCGAGTCCTTACCAATCAGCATGCGGCAACGTGCACGGCGGCTTGGTGTGACACCAAGCAGCAGAGGTGCGATCGCCAGTGACCAAGCAGGCTAGCCGGCCGGCCAACTACCCCATCACATTGGTTTTGGAACGCCACAATCTCCGTTCGCATTTTGCGGCCAATTCGCTATGCAAGCAAAGAAAAATCAGTTCGCCGACAACGACAGCAACAACAACGACAACACGATGACAACGATAGCTGATGCTGATGAGGCCTGTGTGTGTCTGTGTGTATGTGTGGGGGGTGATATTGACACCGGCGTTCGATTGCAGTACCGCAAAAATCTCTCGAGCGGAAAATACAATCTCGTCCAAAAACTCGTCCAGTGTCGCTGGTTTCTCCTTCATCTTCTTCTACCCTGGTTGGCTAAGATCGGGATAACACGTTCCGTCGTCTTGAGTGCTAACCCTCCATCATACACCTCCGGAGTCAATCGTTTCTTATCCTGTGCAATCCCCGCATCTTCGATATTGCTTTGTGCTCCATTGTGCTCGTTGCCTACACGCTTTCCAATTATCCCCTCGGATTCCTTCGGTGACAGCAACGAGCCGGCAGGGCAGCCTGATCACTGGAAAAGTGTGAAGTGGATTTCCACCCTCTGTCGGTTCGTCCTCTCCGACGAAGACGGCGAAATCTCCGACTAATGGCAAAGGAGCCCCTAGCCCCGAACTCTCATTGGCTTTTGTTGCTTGGGTTGTTGTTGGCGTCGCGATCGCCACCGTTGTTGCTGGTGGTGGTAGTGGTGGTGGTGATGTTGTTGTTGTTGTACAATAATTGTTCTTATTGTGACTTTCAGCGTGATTCCCGTCGTCCGATTCTGCTCAATGGGTTGTTTGAATTTCTATTTCTTTGTATCCCACATCATATTGAGAATAGAGCTACGCCGCACATGCAGTGGTACGGGTCGCGCTATTCCGCGTTCTATACTCGACACCCTCCACTTTGTCGGCTGGAAACAGCTCTCTGCCTACGTCTCAGAGATACAACCTCGCAGTGCTCGATCGAGTTAGCGGTCAGCTCACCTATGAAAAGCCTGTCTGTCCACGCGGTTTGCCCGCTCACTCGACCAGCGGTGCAAGGCACTGCCATACTAGGAGAGCTACTGAAATTCACTCAAAAAAAAACAGTAAGTGAAACAAAAAACAAAACAATACCACGAAGTAAGAAAAAAACAGCCACGGTCTTCATTCTCCTTCGACAATCTCGTCTAGCGTCAACCATTGACGGTGACGGGCTGCCGTAACACCGAGGGTAGTAAGCAAGCACTACGAGGCGATCAGCACTGTTTCTTCGTCGTCCGTCTCACAACGCGTTTCTGGCCACCACCTATAATACTCTGGTTGCTCGTCATCTGATTTGATGCGTTTTGCCAGCTCCGGCACATTTTGCCTTCTCACGAAACCCTTACGTCCCCATACGCTGCCCGCCCCAGCGGCAGCGTCGATACCGGCGGGGACATCCAGAGACTCGCCACATAGCCGTAACCACCACCGCCGCCGCCGTTGTCGAAGCAAACCGGTCCGATTTGCGTTCGCTAACATCACAGCCCTTTCATTGGCAGTAGCCATGGTGGTTATACTCCATAGATCGTAGCAGCATACTCGCCGACGAAGTTGGACGGACAACGGCCGTCGGTATTGTCCACCCGGCGACACAAACAAACAAACAAAAATACACATACACACACGGAGGCAGACCCGGTTAGACAGACATGCTACGAGGGAGAAGCGCCGGCGGCATCAGCTTGCCTCCGCCGCCACCACCACCGCTCCTACCGTGACCGCCAAAAAAAATCGAACAACAGCGACAGCGATCGCGACCGGCGATGGACAACGACGACGGCGGCGGCAGCTGCGGCGGGTTGGCCACGGACGACGCGAGCTAACGTATAACAACGAGCAGCGGCGACGGAATGAGCAAAAATTGATTTTGGCATTTTTCAATATTTTTTTCCTTTTTTTTTGCTATACTTTTTCTCTTCTGATAACAATGGCACCACGAGCCGCGGTGGCAGCAGCAGCAGCAGTGATGTCGAATGGGAGAACATCGACACCAACCCTGCTCAGTTCGACTCGACCCGACGTTGCCGGCCACTGCCGCCAGAGACGTCACCTTCTCATATTTGGCGAGGTTCGGCTGAGGCCTAACAGTCGATATTGTCATATCGTTTGCGCCGGTTGTGTCGTTCGTTTTGTGATTGTTTTAGGGTGGTGTCTCGCGTTGAGCAGTCTTGAGCTTTCGGTAGCACCGAAAGCTTTTTCTCTGTTGAAGCTGTGAGATCGCGTCGAAGTGTTACCCTTCTTCGCTTGCTTCAGCCGAATTGACGATTCGTCATTTGTTTCAGTCCGTCAGCATCAACAGCAATAGCGCGAAATAGTTCGAGGCGCTCGCTCCTCCAACGCAATTCTGGGTACAAGTAAACAAACAAACTCTCTCTCTCTCTCTCTGTTCGATAAGAAGGACGAGAGTTCAGATTGGGTTAGGGTCGAGAAACATTCGCCAGGGAACGTTATGGAAAATGCCCAGTTTGGCGCTATCGTCCCATGACAGAGTAGGCGATTACTTCTCTCAAGCATGGGTCTTGTCGTGTCGTACTATGACCAGTAATTGATTATATATATATATATATATATTTGACGAATATGACAATCGAGATGGTGGTTAGCCTATCGTTAGCCGATAGTTTTGAATTATAGACAGTGCGAGTGACATTCGGTGTAGAACCAGGAGAAGATCGGCTTTAGAAAATAATGTTGAAAAAGGTTCCACAAAACAGTGCAGCCTTTGTCTATACATAGAGAGATACAGATCAACCTTTGTTCTGCTCTCGGTACACTCGCAGATCAGACAAGATCGGTTCCAATCCGTTAGACCGGTCCGGATTCCGGTAGACCGATTCAGAAACCATTACAGTAGGTATTTTCTGTAACTACCACCCACCCACATCTTAGTATATCGCCTATCGTCACTAGTTCATTGTAATAACACTGAAGACACGATTACGCCGCGCGCGACACGAAGATCATCCAGGAAACATTCTCGATTTCCACCAGGCACTTGAAGGGAGCTCCGTGCCTAAAAAACTACTCAATTCTACACTTCTGTAACGGCTGTCCCCGAGCAAAACGATACCATAAAGGAAATTCATTAACATAAACGTCTCATTTCCCTATTCACGTACATGAATCAACTGCTGAGATGGCTCCTCGAAACATCCCAAAGTCTAGCCTATCGCGACAAACAAATCAACAACAACAACAACAAAAAAACGACATATATTTTTGTCCACGATAACGGCAAACAGTTTGTATCGTTCGTCCCGAGCAGAACTCAGGAACTGTATACCGGTGATTTGTTTTTTTTCTCCCTTCATCTTTCTTCCATAAAGCGCGGCATGTTCCAAGAGAAAGTACATACAAATCACGTGAGATGAATCAAGGACGCCATGAAATGAATGAACATAAACGCAGATAGACGCGCACATTTTGATAAAGCGTTGATTTTTTCGTCACCGCTCGGCGTCGCTCAACAGAGAACAATATGAGACCAAAAAAAAAGCCGGGGAACACTACGGATCTAGTATTAACACCACCGCCACCGCGAGATATTCTCTTCTACAGAAATTCCATTTAAAGGCGGAATCATATCAGTCCTACAGCTGACCTATTGTTCTCTAGGCATTCCCCCCCTCTCTCTCTCTCTCTCTCTCTTTATCTGCAGGCTAACGTGCGACAAAACTTCACGATTAAAGAACAACACAACGTGAGAAAGCAATCGGTACGTTGATTCTGTGACACCGCTCGCTCATAACAGAGTCCGCCCCGTTGTGGTGATATCAGCCACGTATATATATATATATATATATATATATATCTATATAATGTCTAGCGTCGCTCGAGCACGCATGCGTCGCTCTGCGTTCGTCGGCCGCCACTTCGTCGATGTGTGAGAGAGCGTCGTATGTGTCAAAAGAAATCGAAATGAAAAATCGCTTTCTTTAACGGCAACGGGCCGACAGCGGGCGGCAGATTTGAATAGAAGATAAAGGAAAATGTCGCGGACAAACCGACCGACCGACCGACAGACATACAGACGGACGGACGGACGGACCGATGGACGGACGGACGGATAGCCATACAGACAGACAGATAGATAGAGAGATATAGCGTTAGCGCAAAATGAAAAAATCGTCTATGCGCCCTCGCGCGCGGCGCCGATCTTTCCGCCTACGTGTCCGGCTAAATGCGATATCCACCACCCAGGCTTGCGCAGGCAGACGGCGATCGGCGGCGGCGGCGGCGGCGGCCGGTGGACGCAGAAACGGTGCAGCAGCAGCAGCAGCAGCGTCATCATCATCATGTTGCCAGCTATGCTTCTTCGCTGTCTCCCCTGCCTAGACTATATGGTACCAGCGCCATTGGGTCATAGTCCTTATGTCTGCCGTGCGTGCGCCCCCTCGTCTCCCTCCATCTGTATGTGCATATGACTCGGTTCGATATCGTCGCTAGGTAGTCTGTTGACACCTGTGGCGCGGGGCATTTCTTCTTCGGCGGTGGGGGCGGCGGTGGAGTGCGCGCTACATCGATGGGGGCAGCTGATCTATTATGGACAGAATGAAGCCGGGAGAGAACGAATGTGAGGGGAGAGGTGGTGGTCAAACCGCCAGGCGTCACGATACAAGTTTTGATTTTGGTCGCTGTTGTTGTTGCTGCTGCTGCTGCTGCTGCTGTTGTTGTTGTTGATGTTGTGGTTGTTGTTGTTGTTGTTGACGCTGCGGTCGCACAGTTTCGGTTGTTGATCGGCTGCGGTCGCGACGTTTTGCTGGGTCGAGCCAGCGGTAGAAGGCTCGCAGCGGTGCTGAGCAAGGACAATATATATATATCTATATATTGTATATAATAAAACGATTTGTGTGTTGTTCAATTAGAACAAATCGAACGGGGGCGGGGGCCAAACAAACAAGAGCTATGGTATATTTATAGCAGTATCTATATTATATATATATATATATATATATATATGAATCGCAGACCCAGACACCCCATTGAAATTGACATCGCCAATGCGGTCCAATCAACGATTGAGTTCAATTTGCGAGTGAAACAGATTCGGCGACGTTGATCTTTACAAGTACAGGTCGTCGGATCGTATTGCAGCGACATTCGAGTATCCAGCAAATAAGACTTGCATCAGCTTCGATCCAGAACATTTCTACATATCAAATTCGAGCCTAACTTAGCGATGTCTGCAGTCCGTCGGGCAGGGAAGAATAGTTAACTAAGATGTCTCCGAAGTGGGGTCGGGGCAACGGAGTGAGTGAAAATTTTCAACTTTTCTCATATGATGGAAGCAGAATTATTCAGGGCTGTTTCCTCTAGAACACCGCGATAAGGATATATGTTGATGGCATCATTTGGTGGTAAAGGTAAGATAAACCTTGATGGTTTATTAAACGAACTGCAACCATTACAATGCTTAGATTCTCTTATATGTCACGTTGCGGGACTCGAACCAGCGGCCTCCAGCTCCCTACAGCTAGAGACTTAGCCGTCCAAGCCACCGTGCTAGCATATATAGTGTGAAATCCAACATATCTAGTTTTGTGAAGAATCTATCCCAGTGTGAAATCTTGCGAAATTCCAGCTTAGACGCTTGAGTGGAGCTTTCCAGCTATTGGGTAAGTGCGCACAGGCTTAGGCACATCAAAGCTCTTTCATGTGTCCAAGCCTTGCAAAAGAAGCCTTTTAAGGGCCTCGGAAGACGGCGGCCATAAATTGGTACAGAGAGATAATATATGATCTTGATTCATCTCCATGTTACCTCAGACCTTCCAGAGCAGATGTTAGAATTGCGGATGATCAGGTAAACCTTATTAATGGATTAAAAATAGCTTTAGTTACCGATGCGTTTGCTCGCATGCCCCTTGACAAAGGTGTCAGCGGCTACCCCAACCATGTCGTCCATGTCATTGTTCGCAATGAGAGGCAAGGTGTTGGTAGAATCAGTAAACCTCAGTTTGAAATTGAAAATACAGGTACCCTATTCGCCCAGTCATCTCTCTCTCTATCTCTCCCATTTGATCCACATCACCCACAGGTAGTTATGTTTGGTGCAAGGTGATGCCAGGCGATTCTACCGTGTACAGCAGAGCGAGCGAGCAAAGCAAATCTCTAGCTGACTAGCTAGCTATGTAAATAACTAGGTATATTCCGGTGTGAATTGTCCCAAAGCTCATATCAATTGAGATTTGATTTAGCTCCAGTTACAGCGAATGAATTCCAATAGAATGAATTGCAGATCATCCAATGGTTGTTGTCGACGGGCGATGTGTTAATTAGTAGCGTTCCGCCAGCTAACAACGCCCCCACCTGACATATTACCAAAGGGGCATGTTTTCAAAGCGCGACTTAAATCGGCTTCAATTAATACATAGACAAACAGCAACAAAAATGGATAGGGTCAGACTCTAATCCTGGTCACGGCACCAGTGGCGGAGTAGCAGCAGCAGCAGCAGCAGCAACAAGATGAACAAAAGCTGTTGACCTAAATTCGTACACATATTGTTTGGTCATTCGCGAAAGATATATCTCTCATATATATATATATAAATGTGTGAGATGATTATATTGTGCAGATAGATATATTATAGTTTTGATTATTTAGCGGTCCATTTCCAGAACAAAGTCACCGTCGTGGAACGGCGACGTCAACGACAACAACGACGAAATTTGAACGAGCATAGCGCCAAGCATCAGCAGTGGCGCCAGTGCTGGTGGTGCTAGTGCTGATGCTGCTGCTGTTAGCGGTGGTGGCGAACCCGAAAGAAAGTGGCGGTAAACTGTGAAACCTGACGTGTTTTTTACACTTCGTTTTCCGCGTTTTCGAAGTTCCTCCATCGAAGCGGCGAGACTTATCTCGCTCAGAGCCGTTGACCACTGCCCGCCGTTAGCCCTGCGACCGTTAGCCTAGTCGAATCGACACGGCCACCTCACCCACATAATAACAATGTTATTATTAGAAAGTCTCAACCGGCGCAGCGAGTTATCGAACGCGGCTTCGCCGGCGATTGCCGCTGTAATCGCTCGATATCAGTCGACCGAGTTCATCTTACTCGCGCATATATGGCGAACGAACTGTCCGAAGGCATATTGCAGCTTCGCGAGTGCCGGTCCGCTGCGTGTTCTCTCCATTGTCGACCACACATTAAGAGGATGCGAGGAAGAGCTCAAGGCTGCGTACAGCAACGATAATAGGTAACTGAAGGTAGTCGATAACGGAAATGAAGTGTTACCTTGATGACACAACAAATACGACATCAAAATGGCTATGCTGTGGTACACCTCGCAACGAAACGTCCTCATTATTATTATTATTATTATTAGCAGCAGCGAAATTATTATTTAGCTGCTAATTAGGATCTGTATATGGAAAAATGCGGTTGCTATATGTGGCCCGAGGCGATCGTCCGCTGCTGATTCATTGGTGGCAATCTCAAGACGGTATTCGCTATTTGCTAAATGTCTGGTCTCGATACAACGACATGTGGAAAAGACTGAGTATGTAAAGGTAAGGCTTTACTGGTTGATTAAATGAGCTGCAATTTCACTATAATATAATATCGTGAACCGAAGCAATTTAGATAATTCTGCGATGGACACATGAGATTCGGGGGGCAACGAGGTGTTGTCGGCTTAAACTCGTTCGTTTTCACTTGGAAAATAATTGCAGCGAAGGCCTTACCTTATTGCCTTACCGACAATACATGTCGGTCCCGTGGTATCTCGACCAAGAAAACACCGACGCAGGTGAAATACTAATACCAGTACTCTGAGGAACACAACACTTTCGGAAGAAGCGGTTAACGCGGGACCTTCACATGCGTTTCGTCCCGTGGAAGGTTTCAGATGAGAATCTATATGATGAATCATGTGCAAATATATGATTCAACATTGAACGAAACTCGTCCGCAACTTGGCAAGTGATGCCATCGATGAAAATTCGACGCATTCCCACATTTTAGTCAATGAAAATTAATAAAAAAGAATTTAAAAAAAATTAATTGAAATACGCCCACTTCAAGGTCCCATATGATGTGAGCAATAAATTGATACATCTTCAAAACTGTACAAATTCCCCGGTATTTTACGCTAGCTATGAAAGTGGTGTTCCGCCATCATTTGCCGCTAATAGATGCCAATTGTTTGCCTTCTAATAAATGTGTGTGAATAACCATATGCAGGGGGTTTATCAATGTATCATTAGGCCCCTAAGCGGTTGCCATCCCCACCCAAGCTCTCTATCAGACCTACCATGCATTTACTAATTAGGCAAAGTTAAATCCAAATTAGTGGTAGTTAATGCTAGCCCTAGCGCCGATTTTCGTTATTACTGAACAGCGTATTGGTGATGAAACCAGTTGACCTATAGTAATTGTCGCAGGTTCCGAGTCAATAAAGTGTCCCACAGCGTATCTTTTCATCGATACGGTTTTGATTGTGCGCTCACCGTTCATGACACTGTGAAATAGGTTTTTGGTACTGTTGAACTTCTATTTATGGGATCCAATCTTTGCCTACTTAGCAATCCATGCTGTTACCATGAAAGAAAGTCGATCATCGATTAGGTTGATGATTGGCACCATAGACATTGGCTGATCGCTTTTTGCAGAATCTCGAACTTCACACTCATTCCCTTGTCATTACGAAGTTTCCTGTTTGCTGTTATATAAATATATACCGTCGCGATATCTCAATTCGATCACAGACTCGTACATATGTATACAAAATCCATGAGTAGGCGCATGGTTAGCAGGCAAAATGACGCCCGTATAGTCCAGATGTTTAGAAGGCATGTCATTTAGCACGAACTCTGTGTTTATTATACGTGAAGCATGCTGTTGGCTAACAGCATCTTTGTTAGCCACCGTACCGCTGATAAGAACGTCGCCCATTAATAGCGCACATGTATGATACTATATGGTATTCTTAAATATTATCACCACATCCACAACAAAAACAGTTTAGGTTCTGTGGGACTGTTGTGGATATTACCACGATCTCTGAGTATAGCTGTATGGATGGTGTACCAAGTGACAATGTCACAGTTCCAGAACAGGACGTTTCGAACCGGTGGCTGCACCCAGACTGCACATTGTTGGAATAACGACAAGCTGGTTGCAGAAACACCAGCCACTGTCTGGATTCTCAGCTGATCTTTTGCATTAAGTTCCTGGATACTCTGAGATATCAGATATTAGATCCCCAATGGGCGTATGTCAACCTTCTCGAACCTCTGAGCTGATACCGCGTTTGTGTAAGCGCGTTTCCTTGCTCGTTGTGGCCGCACTTATAACTGGAACCCCGATGGCCAATCGTGATGGGGTCCATCATTGTTAATTCGCTCATCAATACTTACCCCTTCCGTTGACTAGCAGTCCTTTCCGCTGTTGTTGGTCCGTGCCTTGTTGTTCAAATGCGCCGTGTCATTTTCCACAAGGGAATAATCCAGAGTTAGAGTCACCTCTTCTGAGTCACCCTGTCACTTTCCTGATGAACTTGGCACTTCGTGAGGCGCTGCTCGTCCTTTGGAGGTAATCAGTACTCGTGTCCGTGAACTGGTACTTCAGTTGCCACCGTTTAGCAACTTGTTCCTCTGATTACTATACTGGGATTCGAGCCTGCAATCCGCAATTCTCTTCTTGTCTACAGTAGTTCTTGTCAAGCTCTACAATGCTTCTCTTAGCTTGAGGAGAATTTCGACCCCCGCGAACTCTCACTTACTTCCGACTTGGACACTGATGGGTAACCCGTTAGTCCTTTGCACTTGTCCTAATAATATATATATATACATATATGTATATCTCAATTTGAGTGCGTCCAGTTCTTCTTGTTCGTCTTGAGGCCCCTCGCGTTTCAAACTCTATCAAACAACACACATGCACCAGCGAAATGCAGCCCGCACTTTCACTCAACAAACATTTGACCCTCCTCCAGAGCCTCTTTAAACACACTTCATTTCAGCTCGATGTTCGATAGATCGATAGACTGAGCTGAGCTGAGATCAATCAAGCAATTAATCAATCAGCGCCAGTTTTCTGACACGTACTCTCTGCCCTTTCAGCAGTTTCACTTGGAGCTCAGCTTCCGTTTGAACTTCACCCTGTTAGTGAAGTTTGTCTCTTTGCAGTTTCACAGTTGTCGCCACCGTGGCATCGACAGTGGCCGATCGGGTGTCTGGTGCCGGTGTCGGTGTCACTACTGTCTTCTTGCGGACGGCGGTGCGCGTGTTTCGTCTTGTGTCCCCGGGGTCGCTTTCGCTCTTGTTCTGTGGACCAACGAAGAGACGCGACGAAGACCGGCCATGTGCCGAGTCCCGTTATCCGATGGCAGCCGCGGCTGCTGCTGCTGCTGCTGCCGCTGCTGCGCTTCGACCCTCACCCCTGTCCAGCGGCTGCACATGCGCCTCCCCACAGGTCCACGCGGCGGTAAGTGGCGCCAACTTCACGACCACCAGCACCACCACCGTCACCGTCACCACCGCCATCATCAGCGACTCATGTGTGAGACCACCGCGTCGTCATCACGGCATGATGTCCACCTATGGGGGACCAGCGACGCGGCCGGATTGGGTCGACATTTACCACTCGATTCAGTTCACCAACTCGGAAGTATTAGAAGCAACGAGGGACATCTCGAGAGAGAGAGAGAGAGAGAGAGAGAGAGAGACTGACAGAGAGGCTTAGTCGCGAAAAGCTCTACATCCAACCGGAGGTAGTACGATACTTGATCGATTTGTGCTGAGCAGACAATGGCGTATCTATTGGTCGATTGGCTGGGAACTTTCTGGAGAGCTCAGAGGTGGAATCATAGAGCACGGATGACTCTTTTTCGTTAGGAGTCGAAAAAACTATACTAGTTGTGTTCGTTCCACAGCTCGAAAACGTAGTTCATGTAGTACTTTCTAGTGTAGCGTTTCCGTGTAACATGTGAACCCACATATACATATATTAGTTATTCGCACTTATCACTCTCTTCTGACTACCCCCCTCCCCATTCGATCGTGTTTGTCCAACCTCATGATATCATTGAAGATGCACTCCTGCATACATGCACTTGTCCCCTACGTACTGATTGCTACGGACAATCCCGCCTATCCTGGATGCGTTGTATCGCATCTCGTTCAACTTGGACCAGACGCCCCTTGCTTGAACGTCCCTGCCGACTGTTGGCGCACTGTCCCGCGCGCGGTCCTGTGCGGTGCGCTTCGTGCATCGGTAGTGGCTGTTTCGCTAGAGCTACTAGAGCGAACCGTCGGCGGCGGCGGCGGTGGCGGACTCAGCCAGAGCGCGAAGTCAAGAGTTCGCGACCAGTACACGGGCCTTTCCCACTGCCCTTCCTCAGCTGTGGCTGCAGCGGGCCGGTGGTGGTGGCGGCGACGGTCGTCGCTGCTGCTGCTGCCGCCGCGGCGGCCGCGGCCGCCGCCGCCGCCGCTGTTCGGTTGCTGGAGCTCCACGACGCGCATGCGTTGGAGTTTTTACAGCTGGAGCAGTATGGCGGGTGAACGGCGCACGTCCTGGAGGAGGGCTGAAATGGTTTTTACAGTTGGCGCGCAGCGCGGCACAGAGAGGTCCAAGACATCGAGGAAAGGAGCGAGATCGAGTCGGGTGGTGGCGGTGGTGAGCGGCCTGGCTCTCGGCCGACCGGGGCGTTCGGACACGAGGCTGAGCGGTGATAGTTTTTAGGTGACGCAGGCCACGGCCGCTCGGCTCCCAGTGTTCGGCGCTCTGCAGCCAGCGGGCAGACCCAGCCGGCTTGCTAAGTCTGTGCCCTACCATGTCTAGCCTAGCCCAGCTTGGGCACTGGCTGCTTCGCTTCATCCACACGCTGTGTCGGTGAGTTCAGTTGCGGGGCGGGGGGGGGTAGCTTCGTGGGGCGGGGGGGGGGGGGGGGTAGCTTCGTGGGGCGGGCTGAGCAGTGGCAGCAGCGGCAACACCAACAGGGGATTGAACGTGGCAGATCCAGGGGGTCGCCAGTTGGGGTTTGGGGTAAGCGGTTGGTGTGTGGAGAGTTCGGGGAGGGGTTGGGGCCACTGCAGGAACCCAGCGCTGACATGAACTGGGCCTGGCAAAGGGGACCGCGCTGTTGCGAGGGGCCTGACCGGGAAACGCTTTAAGGGGTCGATTTGAAAGGAGATGATGCTGTTGAAGTGAAGGGAAGATACATTTAGACGAGGCAAAACGGTTAGGGAGACCATGAGAACGATGGTGTTATGGTCGGGGAAGCGGTGGCCGATGATGTTAGTCTCGCTGGACTTATGGATATATCTACAGCTCGTTTTGTCTTACTAGTCAGAGTCTCGAGGAGGAGGCAGGTTTCGACAACAAGACAAGAAGGCTGCGAGCCTGAGTGACGTGCGCTCTCTGAAACTCTCCGTATGAACATTCTGATTTGGTTTCTGCCAATACGCATAGCCGTCTGCCGTGTTCGAAAAGAACTCTCGAGTTCGCTGGGCATGCCCACGCCTCCCTTAACTTCGCCCCCAGATCTCCACCCACACTCGGCAGTGCTACGAGATAATTCCAGGAGGGTATTCACGGCACATGCAGCACAGCCCGCTTTAATACCCGTCTCTGGTTTCGAATTACTACATGCCGATATTTCATTCGTCTGTTATTAGTCCTAATGCATTGTCATGCGGGTTTCGTTATAGCGCATTTTTGTTCTGTAATAATGCAGAGATATTGTAGGCATCCACAAGTATCACACTGCCCGCACACAAATCAATGGCAACACCTAATTGTTTCTATTTTCTTTAGATGAAAGGGTGCTGCCATGCTTGGCAATGCATGACAGCACCGCGACTACCCCTCTCCCCCCATTGTGTAACTGTTAGCAGCGCTTAAACTGCAAAACCAATGCCTGCCGCTTCGCCGATTTATCATATTGCCTAAGACGTGTAAGGTGCACAAGTATTCTCCTCGGTGTATGTTCGTGTTACTTGTTTTTCTCTATTTCCTCGATGACGCCTTCTTTCCCTCGAAGATCATCAGAACAGCTAAGGAAATTTTCCGGGCTGACTCTCAGCTCACACGGTCCTGCTTAGGCCCATCAGAATAGCTGGACGGGCCGAACTAGACCAGGAGGGGTTAAATCTCCGAAGCGGACGGGGAATCCCCATAAGACGACTCGTGGATGGGCGGTGGGCGCCGAGTAGTGCAGTGCAAAAGGTAGCCACGGAAGCGAATCAGCGGAGAAGAAGAATCAGCGGATTTTTAGTAGGCCAGTAAGGCCTGTTCCTCGCGCGTCTTGCGGCTGCTAGCTACAGGCAAGAGCATGACCATGCTATGCAACAAGCAGCGCTGCCTACCATCGGCATTCAGCGCCTAGCAAGTTTAAAATTAGTCTGGGGCACCATTTCCACAAAGAGACAACAGGGACCGGACGGAACGGTACAGTCGGGAATCGATGGGGGTGCGATGGGCACTCTGGCCGCCGTCGTGGATTAATTGGACAATGCGTTAGGATGTGTGGACACGACCCAAAATATCGAGTCGCGCACATGACGCTGCTCGCTGTTGAGCGTTCCGCTGAGCGTTCCGAATCCCGACACAGACGATGGTGAGGGGCAGGCGGCGAGCTTTCGCATTTAATGTATAATAATATAATGGCCGTGCGTACCTGGTAGTGCGAGTGCGAACCGTGGAACCGCGATATGGTCTCAACAGCAGTGGAAGAACCGAGTTGGCAGGACGCCGACACTCCGGAGCGGGCAACGCCGAGGGTGGTCCGCATGAAGTCGACTAAGAACGGCAACGGCAATACGCCGCTAGAGAGGGAGAGAGAGAGAGAACAAGCATCATATGTAGAAATGGCCTCGACGAAACTGAACACCAACGAGAGCAACAAGTAGCAGCAACAGCAGTAGCAGAAGGGGAGGAGGGATAAAGACTTCGGAGCAACGGAGTCAGCTGCCAGTTGAGGCTCAGGGGCGGGGTATAGTCCCGCCATCCCCGGTGGGGGCCGTGGCGCCGAGCCGTCCCCGCTGGGCGCCGCCGCGTTTCACTGGCCGGCAGAGTGTTTTTGTCCTGCTCGTGGTTAAATGCGGATACCTGAACGGCAGGAGCAGCAGGCAGCATGTAAAAACAATCTTGTAGCGATCAACACAATGTCGTGCAGACTGTGTACGTGTGTCGATGTGGTGGTTCTTGCCAAATTTAGGCTTACACCGAAATCAAGCAACCGCGTGTCTCTGGCGGGGGCCGGGTGACAAACAAATAGTTATCCTGCTGGGTTGGGGTCTGTTGTAAAAAATACGGCAACACTGACAAGAGCCATGCCTATCTCGTACAATATCGAGCCGACAACGAGCCTAGCCAAGCAGCAGAGTTTCGGCGGCTCCTACAGATGAAAGTGCATGATCAGTACTGTAGCGGTTGTCAATGAGTCGCGGACCAAGTGGACAGCCAGTTAGAGAAAAAGTGTAGTGACAACAGTTGGACAAAAATATGGTACTTACTAGGGCATATCATGCGAACTGTCCGCTCTTTAAATGCCAATAACTTTTGAACTAAATGAGTTCGAACAAAGATACTTTGGTATGAGTTAGAGGTACTTCCCAGCTTTATTTACACCGATTCCAGCGCTCTAAGATAGCCAAATATTTACCATTCGTATTTCCATTTATAATTTCGTTATCTATTGCTATTGTGAGGAAGTCGACGTTTGCATATGGAACCCCATCTATTGCCCTTTTTTATGCTTGAAAACAACCATAATCACATGGGCTTAAATCAGGAGAATATGAGGGTTGAAGCCATCGCTCAACATTGTTCCCCTCCATCCAGGAAGTAATCTCAGCAGTGCGGTGATGTCTTGCATTGTCGTCGAGTAACCACACTCGGTGCTGTCGATCCCCATGCCATTTGTTCATCAATCTCTTCAAGTGACGTTGCTTTCTGGTGATCAACTGGGGTTTCGCGAAAAGGTAGAGCTTAATTCCTCTAATCCTTTTGCGGTCCATCAAATAGCGCCGTTCCGTATCCTTTGAACGGCTTAAGATGGCTGTGCATGCCTTGACCACTAGAACTGGGTCGTCGGCGTATGCTATACTGCCCACCCCAACTAAAGGATCTTCGGGTTTCGCCAGGTCTGTCCAAGGATCGAGCGACTCTTCGCACTTTCTTCGCTTGAATGTCACCTCCGTTGAAAGATAAGCCAAAAAACTAGAACCATAGTTTTACAGTCCTTCGTCCACGAAACAAAAAAACACAATTATTATTATTACTTAGTTTCTTCGTACATATTGCTACTAAACTACAAGCCAGCTGTTTTCGAACATCTCCCATGAATAGCTTATTCATGTGCAAACAAATTATTTGCGGCAAACATCAGTAGTCACCTGGCAATCCGTAACATAGCTGAACACATCCAAATATCTTTTTATTTTATCACGACCTAACGTCGAAGATGTATAATTTATATACGCTATTATTGTGTTGCAAAGTCACCTATGCGTGTGTGTTCCAAGACCTGTCCTTGTTTTCAAAGACCTCTTAAGACGTCTTCTGCTCGAATGACTTGCAAACTGGCAACAATTTACGGTCTTGCGATATCGACGAAAGTCTACGACTGAATTATCCTTGTGACAATGGATTGCCATCGTGCCACCGAGACTTAGAATCCGCGGGGACTAAGACTCACTTGGGGCAGTCAGCCCATTTCTTAATTCAGCATAGCTAGTGAGCCCTTTTGAGCACTGAGCTATCGTGAAGGTTGCCCTTAAATACGGACTTCTAGCCAGAGAGAAAATATTTCACCGCAGGTTCTCATACAAAATCTCTAATGTTGGCTAGCCGCCTCGCTTTTTGAACGTTCTGTTCATGTTGTACTGCTTCGTGTCTGTCTCTGTATATATATCTTAAGTAGATGTCTCTGTTATAGTATATTACCACGAACTACCACGAAACCAACAGCAATGGTGCTCTCAGCCAACATTCAGCGTCCACGGTATTGGTTTTGCACTGATTCGTAAGACGGACCTCTTCAAATGCAAATCTGCAACGGTGGGGATCGAACCAGTGCCCTACGTGTCTCCTCCGGTTGCAAGCCGCACACGGTTCACGGTACTCGTTTGATCGATTTGTACGGGCGCAACTTAGACGTGCATTAAGTAACGATGAGGGTGCGCATCGGAGACAATTTTGGCTACCACATAAGCTGATTACTAAATAGCCAAAGTTTGTCAGCAAGCAAACGGCGATGGATTGAATTTGAGTGACACGTTTTGATAATAATTCTGGAATATCGTCTATTCGAGTGGATATTCAAATCAAATATATACTTACTATTTTCTATTGCTTTCGGACTTAAATCTCAAGAGTTCAAAGTCAGAACACTCTGTAAAGCGACCTCGATCACTTAATATGCTAATTTCTCAGACCTCATCATATTTACATGACGTGGCCCTTACACAGACAGTGTGGTCCGACCGACACTGTCGCATGTAGGAATGATGCAAGTGGTGACATCACAGCTCATCGAAAGGGACAAAAAACAAACTTAACATAATGTTGATAGGATACACATAATATTGGATAGAACAAGATTCACTCTACATAATCAACGACGTCGCTTCATTATGGAGATACCGCTTAGGGTGAGTGAGGCGCTGTAAGCTACAGATGGAAATTACTGCTAATTAAGTTGTCAGATACAGCTCTCACTTGGAATCGAATCTATTTCGTTCACTTGACATATGTCCATGTGAAGTGCGTTCAGCAAATAATTTATCTTATTAAAGTACAATGAATGAGAACCTCGTGCTTATTCTAATTGTGACGGCTAAAGGTGACCCAGATAAACGAATCCCCTTTAGATATCGTTTCGCATCTGTTGTTTCGAAAATTTGCATGATGTATATATAATATGAAGTGAGTATATTTGTGTGAGTCGAATGATTGACAAATGACCGATTGACCTCCGAATTTATTAGCAACAGATAATGGATAACAAACGCAATTAATTAGCAAACGTTCCCATTCAACAGCAGACGTGTCGTCTACTATTTCACTGATTTCCAAAGCGGATACCTACGTAACACTTTTTCACAGCTCGACAGCAAAGCCACTAAATCATGTGCTGTATGCTTTAGTCTTCTGCGCAAACTTAGCCACTGCTATACATCTGCGACAGCAATGCAGAGCTATGAAGAATTCGAAACCGTGTGGGGAACCGAATGTGGGAATTGAGCTTCCCTTCGCCAATATCAACCGTCTGGCTCCTCAACGGCAACTATGGTGAGCGTGTGGGAGCTGGTGACACTCAGTATGTGTGAAGCTTGGCGAGTTATCTCAGCAGTACCGGTGCAAGCTTACTCGCAACAGCCGGGAAGCTTTTGGGAGCCACAGTTCCCCGCCGCTGTGGATTGCCATCCCAATTGTGTAAAGTAAATATATCTACGGTTGACGCACGGTGGCAATAATACCAAGAAGGATTTGTGTTTCCCACTCTCAGTTAGAGCTGCCTCGTACTCATTTTGGCTACAAAGGACATAGGGTTCGGGATCAAATGGTGCCAAACGCGAAGAATCTTTGGGATCTTTTGTTTATAGTTCAGCGGATCTTCTATACCAAAGCGATACACTCGAGGTATAGCCTCTATCTAACTGTAAAATCGTATATGTCCTATGATCTTGAATGGAGCGAAGTAAAAACTGAGTTCAAACTGTTTCCCCATTGCATAGCTGAGGGGTAGTTTTAATTGAAAAACGAAAGGTCGATGATTGGTTCCCTATCTCAGATAGTCATTACCTAATATTGAGATGTCTAATACCGGGCCCTTGGCATGTGTTGCACGCAGCTCCCGGCAAGTCGCAGATTATATTCGTTTTTTATTTTTTCGTAGAGGTATATTTTTGTTGCTATGCCGTTGTATCTCGCAAAGTTTACTGCTCAAATACCTTACTTCCGAAAGCAGGCTCACGCTGACCTGTCTGAGACAGCTGTGTAAAACACATTTATAAAAGAAAAGCTGCTTACGATACACTGGACGTCATAGATCGCACCCTTACAGAAAAGTGGTGAATAAGCTGTATAACTACAGATATCATCATCAGCCGCAAAGGTATATCGATTATTACACGTAAACCCATTTCCAATCGAATGAAGAAGACAGTGTTTCACTTTAATAATGTGCACCTTCGAACCGAACCCAAAGTAATCATGAGCAACACCTAATCAGACATATTCACCCACATATATGCACTTGTAATGTAGCAAAGTAGTGTTTGATCTCATAACATTTGGTGGCCCTGAAAAGGGCCGTTTTTTAGTTCTGGAGAACCAATGATTTACTTGGACACGGCCTTTCCTGATGGTGCGGGCGGCATCCTTACACGAAGTGACAGTAAGCTTTGTCTAGCCTGTATTTATCAGGATCCAGTGCGCTCACCGGGGCGCTCAAGTGGAGAGGGCACAGCAATGGGAGGGGGGTCCTTCTCCTAATGGCGCTCTCCTGATACCTATTAATAGCGGCTCATAGAACTCCGAGCCATTTCGTGTTTGTATTCGAAACAGAACATAAGGCTCAGGCCTAAGACACTCGTCTATAAAAAAACGGCCCTTTTCAGGGCCACCACATTTTAAGAGATCATGCATCATAAGCATTATATTTACATATTGAGACGATATTTGTGAAAGTGATAAAAACACTCGCCTCCAATACACCCTATAAAGCCTTAATGTTACGCATGCGGCGGGCATCCCTTTAGCATATTGCGGGTATTGAGTAATCATAATGGATGAAAGTAACTGGGCGGTGCGCAAGAACAGTTATTAAGAAAATTTCAGTTTCTGGCCGCCAATGTACCTCCCCATGAAGCTTCGGCAGTCATTTCATATGAAAAATTTCACCTAACCCGATTCAAAGTGTTATGGGCCCAGCTCAGCTCCTATATATAAAGGTCACTTCCATGCGCCTTTTGAGTTCAGCCTAAAATCGAGTCGGGATCTCCTTTTCTTAGTGTGATTGCCTCTTGAGACCACACAATATGACAACATAATTCCTTGTAAATATAACATTCAACCTACACGAGGAGAATACGCCGAAATGTGTCGCGAATGTTCTAAGTTTTGGTATGGTATTGCGTATGCTGATATGGCGACTCTCTCTGATTCTCTAGCATCACCCGTGCAAGGATGTCATCCGAACTAACGAGGTGATGGTTCAGAATATAGATGATTGTGGATCCGGGTTCATCGGTACTTCGAAGATCATCATTATTTTAGACTCAGAGCTGACTCTCAGCAGATATTATACATATGAGGTCTCCTGACTTACCACGCGATACTTCACATTGTTTACTCTAGAGGGCTTCTCGCCTGGATGTCATCCAAAATGATGATAAATTAATGTGGTCGACAACAACCTCGATCGGAACTTCCTTACGTTCTTACCCGTTTTGTGAATGTACTTTCTTCAAATCTAATTAGTCATTCCAATTATCATTACTTTAATTTCACTGAGCCACGTTCCTCAATAGTAATTTTTTTTCAACATAGCCAAACCATAATGTATTAATTAGCTGAAGTCTGTTGCTTACATTCGTTCGACTTCCACATTCAGAGGTCGTAGAAATAGATGTTTGTTATAACAGTATACCACAGTTTTGAGCCACGTTTGGGAAATGTCATGTGGAACATATCCCTGTGGATATACAAAGTATTTCTGTCGAATCGAGCGGGAACAGTTTTCAATTTATTCATAAGTACTAGTATTATTATATTTTTGATGAAATGGTGCTATGTCTTAAAAGTGATTTTGATCTTGTAATGTTTGGTGGCCCTGAAAAGGGCCGTTTTTTTTTGGTAGACCGGACGCCTCTGATGGCTGAAGGGCAGTCCCGTTTGTCCAGCTTAACCACCGAAACCGTAGAGGGTGCGACCCTGCCTCTTGAGAGCATAGACGACGTCCATAGCGGTGACGGTCTTCCTCTTGGCGTGCTCGGTGTAGGTGACAGCGTCACGGATGACGTTCTCGAGGAAGACCTTGAGGACACCACGGGTCTCCTCGTAGATCAGACCAGAGATACGCTTGACACCACCACGGCGAGCCAGACGACGGATGGCGGGCTTGGTGATACCCTGGATGTTATCACGAAGAACTTTACGATGACGTTTGGCGCCTCCCTTTCCGAGGCCCTTTCCTCCCTTGCCGCGTCCAGACATGATGTTACTTTACTAAAATCTCAACGAAGAGTGTGTCGACCTCGTGCACGACGCTCGTATTTATAGCTGGCGAGAGTACCGTGTGTGCTCGCTATAAGAGCCCAATCTCTGCGCAGCCAATCACAAGTCCCAAAGGAGCATTCTCCTCTCCCATAGGTGGAAAGTGTGTAGCGCGCTAAAAGACGCTAGCAGGTCACGTGACTCATTTCAAATGTTTGAACTTAATTTGAACTTCCGACCGTTAGGACTTTGACTTAGGTTCGCTGGACGGATTGAGCCGATTCGGTTACCTAACACGGAGGGCAATTATAGGTTCGGGCTGGTTCGAATTTGGGTTAGAATTCCTGCCATTGAAACTGTAACTCTGATTCAGTAAATCGAACTTGAACTACTTCACAGCAACGATTTCGAGCTCATGGTGCCATTTATCGCTTCTTAATGAGTGATACCTTAGTTCAGAGTCACAATTTGCTTTTATACTAATTAAGATAGAACAAAAGCATGTCCCTCGTAAGCAAAGATGTATAAACACAAAAATCAAACATAAAACATATCAATGAATTAACGAATATAAAAAATGTATGCAAAATAAAAATACTTTAAGGTCCTTCAGGGAGACTACCGCGGAAAGTTCAAAAAATACCGGCGCACGTTTCCGAGAAATTAAATATGGGGATAGAGTACTGTTTTTACTGATGAACTATGACTGTACTGTTTGAATGTGACCCTATGCTTATCGAGACGCTTATCCACTCCAAGCTTATGTAGACGAAATAATGTAGTTTACTGAAACAACGACTATATCAACCTGTACTGCGAATCAAATTTGCACAATGTTATTTAAAGTCATACACAATATTTGATTTCGCTGATCTATAAAGAATCCGGATACCCTAAATTTCCTCCCAGTCCGTAGAATGAAGTTACTACATACAGTATTGTGAAAACGAATTCATGTGATTTTACTAATGAGTTCTATAAACGCAAGCTCGACTTTTAGTATTGGGCACCAGTACGTCAATATTAAGAAAATATATCATATTGAGCACGTTTCACCTACGAGACATTCAGTTTGCGCGGGCAGTATCTTGATCTACAACGGTTAGTTAACCTCTGGTGCTGGTTTCGAAGCGTCCTCCTAGAGGGCGCTGGGAGCCTATGCGAGCTCCCGCCTCACCCGTCATATTTAAGCTGCAGAGGGTGTCGATCCCGGCACATTTGCTGTTTAAGCATTGAGATGGCGC